>OX637887.1:2593153-3889729 GCA_951802675.2 Boloria euphrosyne | reverse complement strand
AATATAATAATTATAGAATACATACCATTGCATCCAGAATACATTCTTTAATTTTTCTCCTAATTGTAAACCTTGTAACAACAAAATAAGACGTTATCTTAAGTTCTAGTTTAACTAAACAATTTCCTTAATAATAAATTAACTTTTTTTTGCTCTAAGTCCTATATGGAACTGGGAAGAAAAAATATTATTTCTCTAAGATATAGCCATACCTACATACGTTTACTATTTATTTCGTCCTATATCAATAATAGAAAAACTTGCAATATATTGACAAGACACTGTAAAATCAAAACTTAAAAATTTAAAATACAAACACAAGGATTCACTAAGATTTATAAATAGAGAATTTTGAATTATACAAAGCACACTTATAAATGCAGAGAGGTAACGACACGAGATGTTGACTCTTTTTTATATAAGTCAGGATCTGAAATGTGGGTGATGCCGTATTTTGTCATAATCTATAAATAGGCAATGACGAAATAGTTTAGTACACATACCTATCTCCCATAATTGCCAACTGATTATCGATTTTTACACGCTTTTTATTAGCTTCACCTGTATGTTTGTATGTTTGTATGTTTGTATGTTTGTAACCGACTTTTTTGGGCGCGATTTTGACCCACTTTAAACGGCCAGATTTCGTTCAAACTTTGTAGATTTATCGAGGACCGATGACAATACACTAATTTGATAAAATTATTTCATTTTTCAATTTGCAAAATATGATTTTTGCTACAAAACAAATAATAGTTTTAAAAAAGTAAAAAATCACGTTTTTATAAACAAACCAAACTAAAAAGTAAAAAATAAATAATAGTTTAAAAAAACTAAAAACACGCTTTTTATAGAAAACCAAACAAAAAAATAGAAAATAAATCTTAATGAATTTAAATTAATTATTTGATTTAAAAAAAAGCGTGGGGTGCTTTTTAAGATATTATCAAAATGATAATCACTCTACTCATATCTGTCAATAAAATATTTATAACTATTAACACCATGCACCCCAGGCTTTTTTAAAAATCAAATAATTAATTTAAATTCATTAAAATTTATTTTCTAATTATTGACGGTCTTTACTTTTGACAAATATTTATTTAAATAATCATTATTTTATACATAAGTATATTTTATAAAATTTTATTTTGCAAGTAGGTATCACCGGTTAAAATTATTAAAACAATATTTAACTTATCTGTCTTCGACACCGTAATCAGAACAAAGAATAATTTGTCATTTTTACTAAGAAACAAAAAAGTTATGACTAGAATTGATTACATAATTAAACTAGCGACTTACCATTGACTCGGCTTGGGCTCGTCCCTAGGTACGTTTTGAGAGTTATATAGATTTCTCAGAAATTAGATATTTTCCCGCAGTAAAAACTATCCTATATAATATTAACCCGGATAACCAACTATCACCACACCAAATTTCATCAAAATCTGTCTAGTAGTTTACTCGTGATGCGTTTACAGACAGACAGACAGACAGACAAAAATTCTAAAAACTATAGATTTGGCCTCTGTATCGTTAATAATGACTATTCGAATTAGAATTTCCAAAAATATATTCAAAGTACAGATTCAACTAAGTTAGAATTTTATTATATGTATAGATAGATGTCATGCGTTATGCGAATTAGCATGCAGTATGAAATATTGAAGTTAAAATTTTTCCTTGTTTTGACTAAAATTAACAAAAATGGCTTAAAATACGTCGTGACAATGTTACGACAAAGAAATGGAAAAATATTGTCCAAACTTGCAAAAATACAGATACAATAAAATTTTCTTAAATATAGGTACAATATACGTGTTACTATCACAGTTCATAATATAAGACACACATTAGATCTATCAAAAATATTAATATTTTATATTATTTTAATAGAACCTAAACATTTTATAATAAGCGTTTGCGAAAATGTGAATTGGTGGCGGACTTGCCTACCTAAAGCTTACGTTATCAATATTTTTTTTTTATGGGACAAAGGGGGCAAACGGGCAGGAGGCTCACCTGATGGTAAGTGATTACCTCCGCCCATGGACATCTGCATGCTGCTGCTTACATTAATAAATTTATTAATTATTCTCAGAGGCGTATTTACAGATTTGGCGCCCCGGGCCAATTAGCTTTGCCGCCCCATGAAGTGACGACAAAGTACTTATTTAAAAAAAAATGTCTTGAACGCAAATGTTATTTAGGTACTTGTTAGTATGGATGTTATGTTATGTTAGTAAACTTCCTCGAGGCACCTGGATAATGCCCTTGGTTTTTACGATGAACTAATTTTTCGAGAAAAAGCCTCATATGAATTGGACCTGGCTTTTTACGATGAACAAATTTTTCCAGAAAAGGCCTTATATGAATAGGCCCTGATAAACGCCCCTAAAATACTACAAAAAACGGAGTCGACACCATTATATTGAACAATCGCCACATATTCTGTCTCAGTGATTAACAGGGTTAAAATCGGCAGTGATCACCGACTTGCAAGGAGATTTTTGAATATGAGCATCAAAATTGAACGTGCGCGGTTAATGAAGTCTACTCTTAGACTAACATAGTGATGTAGAAGCAAGTTGGCTGCGAAAGTAACGCGTAAGCGCTCGATTGTAAATACCACACAGTCTTAGCGTCAGGTACTTGACAGGAATGTGAGATACCTAATAAGGCGTAATCTAAGTCAAGCGAATACCCAAAGTATTGAGGATGCTATAGAACCCAATATGGGCTCGAAAAATTTTTGCCAATTCTCACAGCTGCCGTTGTCCCTGACAAAGCTTAGAACCTCACAAGGTACAACCGTCACCTCGAAATCTTTACTCCTTACATATATTTCCAACTGAGTCCCACCACGTAGAGGATCCAGACTGGTCTCCGAGCCAGACTGGTACGCCATTGAACGAAGATTGAACGGAAAACAGAAAATTGAACGAAGTAGAGCTTCCCGACATCGACGTAGGCGAGATTAGCTCTTGGACACCAAGGAAACAACTAAGCTCCGGGTGAGGACGGAATTACTGCAGAATTCTTCATAGCGGCAGGAACAAAGGTTCTATCAGAGCTCTCAAAGTTCTTTAATTCAGTTCTTTATAATGGCACTACACCGGAGTAGCTCAGGCAGAGTAGTACTGTTCTTAAAGAAGGGGGATAAACCCCTATTGAATAACTACTGACCTGGGACTCTTCTGAACCTTGTTTATAAGTTGATTTCAAGGGTTATGACGAATCATCTCGCCCAAAAATTCGATGACTTTCCTAATCAGCATCTATCAGCCTAGCGTTCGTGGACTACGAGGATTATTATTATTTTTTATTTATTAAATAAGGCTTACTAACTATAATAAATACACACAAAATAGTAACTAAAAATTAAAAAAAATATTATTTTAAGCTACGTACATATTATACAAGGTTAGTTACATACATCCGTTCCACTTAAATGATAACTAATATAAAAACAAAAAAAATGTAAAACTAAATGCTTTCCTTAAGATTCTACAATCCATGCAGAGATATATAACCAAGTACTACGGTGCTTTAAATACCAGTCTGCAACGATGACCATCCAAGTACAAAGTTAAAGCACAAGGCCAATCCGATTATACCTGTGCATTGGAGGACGTCATTAAAACGCTCGATTAGAACGGATGCGGCATCAACATTAATGGAGTTATACTCTCCGCACCTGCGATTTGCCATTGTCATAGTCATCATGGCAGATAGTCTGCTGAATTTGAAAAAAATGCTAAACGGTCTAAGTGATTCTTCAAGACGAGTGAATATGGACGACCAAAATCATGTTGAAAGGTCGTGTATCCCCGAGACCAGTGATCGTGAATGGTGTTGTTCTTGAAATTGTACAGGAGTAAATATACTTGGCTAAACTATACAACTCGGCCGGCATAACTTTGAGAAAGAGACCACCCGAAGAATATGCTTGGGTTGGGCAGCTTTTGGGAAGCTACATAATTTTCTATAGTCATCGATCCCACAATCCCGTAAGATCAGGGTATTTAAACAACGCATGCTATCAGTAATGAAGGAGCCTAAACGCAAATTCAAGGTTCAGGGAGCAATGGAACGCGCAATGCTTGGTGTTTCTCTAGCAGATAGAATTCGAAAATAAGTTATTCGCCATAGAACTAAAGTAACCGATATCGCGTGCAAAATTAGCTCTCTGTAGTGGAAGTGTTCTGGTCATGTGTGCGCACTGATGGTCGATGGAGTCGAAACAGTGAAGACCGCGTGTTGGTAAGCGTAGTGTAGGACGCCCTGTAGCACGATGGACCGATGACTTAAGAAAGGTGGCGGGCAGTGGATGGATGCGGATTACAAAGACTGGTTGGCGCTCATTGGGGTCCGAGCCCTTTGTTCAGCAATCCTCTGGTACTTCTCTGAGAGCAGATTGTGGAGCATCACTTTTGGCTGGGTGGTCTGCTTCGGCAGACTGCTGGGCCATTGGGGCGTCGTGGTTAAATGCGCAAGCAATCCTGCGCCGCCCTATTATAACGGTTGAGGTCTGTTGTGTTTTAGTGGGTAGTAGTGTTTTTTCTGGTTAATGAGTCTCACATAACCACTTGTGTATACGTTAATGTTAAAATCTCATAAATAAATAAATAAATAAAAAAGGTCTTTGATCAACAGTGAATGGCGATTGGCTGATACTTGATTGATAGTATGGATGGTAGTTGACCTATTGTAAACCATTTGTGGGCTTTGAAGCTTTTGTATTTTTTATTTAAATGTTTCAACGTCATTCAAAATAAAAAAATAGTTTTGGATTTGCCGCCCCTCGGAGCCTGCCGCCCCGGGCCATGGCCCCCTTGGCCCTAGGGTAAATACGCCCCTGATTATTCTAGTCTTAAGGTGACAAGGGATACTTTGTATCTACCTTTGTATTATAAGAAGAGACTTGCTACTTTAGTAGCTTATAATATACAAAACCCAGTTGTACATTGTACAACTAAGAACATTGCTATTATTAATAATTTATTGGACAAAACAAATGTTTCTATTGAAAGTTCTTGTACTAGTTTAAACTAAATATTAAGACAAAGCCTAAGTCTAATGGATTAAATATTGTACATCAAAATATACAAGGCTTAGGTGGCAAAGAACTAGAACTGGAATTTTATCTTGTGAAATACAATGTTCATGTTATAAGCTTAACTGAACCATGGCTTAAAAAACATTGTAATATTTTAAATATTGAAAATTATAATTTGTCAAGTTCGTTTGTTAGAGTGAACGATCCTCGCGGTGGTTCTCTTGTATTAGTCGGAAACGATGTAGTTTGCAAGGCCCGACAGGACATAGTGGCACTCTCTGTCGAACGTTCTATAGAACTATCCTGCGTTGAGACTCAACAGTATATTATATTATGCGTGTACCGGCCCCCTTCAGGTGACTTTGACATCTTCGAAAATAAGATGGACGATGTCCTTAGAAATCTTTGTAATAACAAAAAATCAGTAGTTGTGTGCGGCGATTTTAATGTAGATATACTTCAAGTAACGCTTCTTAGTAATTGCCTTTTAAATTTGTTTAGATCTTACGATTTATTTAATATTTTTTGCGAACCAACTCGTGTTACTAACTCTTCTTCCACATGTATAGATAATGTGTTTTATCAAGGAGAAGTGCTTGATAAATCTATCATTAAAAACTTGAGCTCAGATCACTTTGGTCAAAAATTTTCTATAAGTAATAATATTGTTAATATTAGACAAAAAATCAAATGTAGACCGGTCAATACAAATAAAATTATTTTTTTTAAACAGACAGTCACACAGCAATTACTTAATATGAACATGACCGTTGACAGTCCCAATTCTTACTACAATAAAGTATTCAATATACTCTTGGAGTCATTCAATCAGAGGCGTATTTACAGATTTGGCGCCCCGGGCCAATTAGCTTTGCCGCCCCATGAAGTGACGACAAAGTACTTATTTAAAAAAAAATGTCTTGAACGCAAATGTTATTTAGGTACTTGTTAGTATGGATGTTATGTTATGTTAGTAAACTTCCTCGAGGCACCTGGATAATGCCCTTGGTTTTTACGATGAACTAATTTTTCGAGAAAAAGCCTCATATGAATTGGACCTGGCTTTTTACGATGAACAAATTTTTCCAGAAAAGGCCTTATATGAATAGGCCCTGATAAACGCCCCTAAAATACTACAAAAAACGGAGTCGACACCATTATATTGAACAATCGCCACATATTCTGTCTCAGTGATTAACAGGGTTAAAATCGGCAGTGATCACCGACTTGCAAGGAGATTTTTGAATATGAGCATCAAAATTGAACGTGCGCGGTTAATGAAGTCTACTCTTAGACTAACATAGTGATGTAGAAGCAAGTTGGCTGCGAAAGTAACGCGTAAGCGCTCGATTGTAAATACCACACAGTCTTAGCGTCAGGTACTTGACAGGAATGTGAGATACCTAATAAGGCGTAATCTAAGTCAAGCGAATACCCAAAGTATTGAGGATGCTATAGAACCCAATATGGGCTCGAAAAATTTTTGCCAATTCTCACAGCTGCCGTTGTCCCTGACAAAGCTTAGAACCTCACAAGGTACAACCGTCACCTCGAAATCTTTACTCCTTACATATATTTCCAACTGAGTCCCACCACGTAGAGGATCCAGACTGGTCTCCGAGCCAGACTGGTACGCCATTGAACGAAGATTGAACGGAAAACAGAAAATTGAACGAAGTAGAGCTTCCCGACATCGACGTAGGCGAGATTAGCTCTTGGACACCAAGGAAACAACTAAGCTCCGGGTGAGGACGGAATTACTGCAGAATTCTTCATAGCGGCAGGAACAAAGGTTCTATCAGAGCTCTCAAAGTTCTTTAATTCAGTTCTTTATAATGGCACTACACCGGAGTAGCTCAGGCAGAGTAGTACTGTTCTTAAAGAAGGGGGATAAACCCCTATTGAATAACTACTGACCTGGGACTCTTCTGAACCTTGTTTATAAGTTGATTTCAAGGGTTATGACGAATCATCTCGCCCAAAAATTCGATGACTTTCCTAATCAGCATCTATCAGCCTAGCGTTCGTGGACTACGAGGATTATTATTATTTTTTATTTATTAAATAAGGCTTACTAACTATAATAAATACACACAAAATAGTAACTAAAAATTAAAAAAAATATTATTTTAAGCTACGTACATATTATACAAGGTTAGTTACATACATCCGTTCCACTTAAATGATAACTAATATAAAAACAAAAAAAATGTAAAACTAAATGCTTTCCTTAAGATTCTACAATCCATGCAGAGATATATAACCAAGTACTACGGTGCTTTAAATACCAGTCTGCAACGATGACCATCCAAGTACAAAGTTAAAGCACAAGGCCAATCCGATTATACCTGTGCATTGGAGGACGTCATTAAAACGCTCGATTAGAACGGATGCGGCATCAACATTAATGGAGTTATACTCTCCGCACCTGCGATTTGCCATTGTCATAGTCATCATGGCAGATAGTCTGCTGAATTTGAAAAAAATGCTAAACGGTCTAAGTGATTCTTCAAGACGAGTGAATATGGACGACCAAAATCATGTTGAAAGGTCGTGTATCCCCGAGACCAGTGATCGTGAATGGTGTTGTTCTTGAAATTGTACAGGAGTAAATATACTTGGCTAAACTATACAACTCGGCCGGCATAACTTTGAGAAAGAGACCACCCGAAGAATATGCTTGGGTTGGGCAGCTTTTGGGAAGCTACATAATTTTCTATAGTCATCGATCCCACAATCCCGTAAGATCAGGGTATTTAAACAACGCATGCTATCAGTAATGAAGGAGCCTAAACGCAAATTCAAGGTTCAGGGAGCAATGGAACGCGCAATGCTTGGTGTTTCTCTAGCAGATAGAATTCGAAAATAAGTTATTCGCCATAGAACTAAAGTAACCGATATCGCGTGCAAAATTAGCTCTCTGTAGTGGAAGTGTTCTGGTCATGTGTGCGCACTGATGGTCGATGGAGTCGAAACAGTGAAGACCGCGTGTTGGTAAGCGTAGTGTAGGACGCCCTGTAGCACGATGGACCGATGACTTAAGAAAGGTGGCGGGCAGTGGATGGATGCGGATTACAAAGACTGGTTGGCGCTCATTGGGGTCCGAGCCCTTTGTTCAGCAATCCTCTGGTACTTCTCTGAGAGCAGATTGTGGAGCATCACTTTTGGCTGGGTGGTCTGCTTCGGCAGACTGCTGGGCCATTGGGGCGTCGTGGTTAAATGCGCAAGCAATCCTGCGCCGCCCTATTATAACGGTTGAGGTCTGTTGTGTTTTAGTGGGTAGTAGTGTTTTTTCTGGTTAATGAGTCTCACATAACCACTTGTGTATACGTTAATGTTAAAATCTCATAAATAAATAAATAAATAAAAAAGGTCTTTGATCAACAGTGAATGGCGATTGGCTGATACTTGATTGATAGTATGGATGGTAGTTGACCTATTGTAAACCATTTGTGGGCTTTGAAGCTTTTGTATTTTTTATTTAAATGTTTCAACGTCATTCAAAATAAAAAAATAGTTTTGGATTTGCCGCCCCTCGGAGCCTGCCGCCCCGGGCCATGGCCCCCTTGGCCCTAGGGTAAATACGCCCCTGCATTCAATAACGTATTTAAAGAACGTACTGTATTAAAAAACACTAAAATAAAATTTAGCGACTGGGCGACAGTCGGCATATACAGAAGTAGAGATAAATTGTACGAATTATACAGTATGAAACAATGGAATCAAGACCCAACGTTTCATAGCCGGGTAAGAACCTATTCTAAAATTTTTAAAAATGTTTGTCTCCAAGCAAAGTCTATTCACATTAGAAATAAAATTTTGAATTCTGATAATAAATTAAAGCCACTTGGGACATAATTACTCGTACGGCTGGAAGATCAAAGCGCGCCAACGAACCTATCCAACTTTTAATTGATAATGTTACAGTAAGTTCCGATGAAGATGTCGCAAATACATTTGAGAATTATTTTTCGAAAATCCCAGAAGTGGTCACATCTTCTCTAAGATCTTCCCCTATAGAGGCAGTCAAATTCTTGCGAAATCATACAACGCACTGTAATCACCAATTAAAATTTTTATATGTAGATGCACATGAAATAATTAAAATATTTAAAACTTTTAATGTAAAGAAAACTGGTGATTTGTGGGGCATGTCTGTTAAATTACTTAATACAATAATAACAAACATTGCACCTTATTTAGCTCTAATATTCAATAAATGTATAGACACTGGAATATTCCCTGATCTCATGAAAATTAGTAAAGTAATACCTCTTTTTAAAAATGGCGTTAAAAATGATCCTGGCAACTATAGACCTATTTCTATATTGCCATGTATGAGTAAAATCTTTGAGAAACTTATGTTAAGTCAACTATTGAATCATTTTAACAGAAATAATATTTTCCATAGTGAACAGTATGGGTTCACGAGAGGTAGGTCTACAGCTGATGCGGGGATAGCACTTCTTAGACATATTTATGACGCTTGGGAAAAATCACAGAATGCAATTGGTGTTTTCTGTGACTTATCTAAAGCTTTTGATTGTGTAGAGCATGAAACTCTTCTGCTTAAATTTGCTCATTACGTAGTTCGTGGTATTGCCCTTGATCTCATTGCATCGTATCTTAGTGGTAGGGTTCAGAAGGTCGCGGTAAATAATGTTAATTCTTTTGGATCTCCTATTAAGATGGGTGTTCCACAGGGATCTATCTTGGGTCCATTTTTGTTCTTAGTTTATATTAATGATCTCCCATTTTATGCCGACAAGTTTTGTGATATTGTACTCTTTGCGGATGATACGTCCTTAATTTTTAAAGTTGATAGAAAGTCAAATAATTACGACGAAGTGAATAGTGCATTATCGCATATACTTCATTGGTTTAACATTAATAATCTGGCTTTAAATGCCAAGAAGACAAAATATATGCAGTTTTTATTACCTAATGTAAAAAGGCAAAATTTCAACTTGTATCTTAACGACATATTAAACACGGTAGATTCCACGGTTTTCTTGGGATTGACATTAGATTCGGGTTTGCAATGGGGTCCCCATCTCTCGTCTCTTGCGAGTAGACTAAGCTCCGCTGTTTTCGCTGTCAGAAGAGTCAGGCAGCTGACAGACGTTGGCACTGCCAGACTTGTTTACTTTAGCTACTTCCATAGCATTTTGTCGTATGGCATTTTGTTGTGGGGTAATGCAGCGGACATTAAATCCATATTTATAATTCAAAAAAGGGCCATTCGGGCCATTTATAACATTGGTGCTCGGGATACTCTCCGCGAACTTTTTAAAGAAATTGGTATACTTACGGTTGCTTCGCAATATATATATTGTAACATTATATTTGTGCGACAAAATATTAATTGCTACTCAAAACACAGCGACAAACACGGTATAAATACTAGAAATAAGGATAAACTTATAACACCCAGTATTCGCCTTCAAAAAGTAAATAGATCGTTTATGGGGCAAGGTGTACGCATGTATAATAAAATTCCACAGTCCATATTGAGCTGCCTTTAAAACAATTTAAATCTAAAATTAAAAATACATTATTGAATAAAGCTTATTACACCATCACGGAATACTTAGAAGATGTAAATGTGTGGGATTAATGTCTTGTTGTGTCTCACGTAGGATAAATAGATAAATATTGTAATGCAACAAATATTGTAATCAAATATTTTTTGAAAAGAGCAACTGCTGAGTTTCTCGCTGGCTCTTCTCGGCAGAACTGCATTCCGAGTCGGTGGTAGTTTACTCCCAAGTCCCAGACTTACAGACTGACACTTGATTTAAATTCGTATAATAATGTAAAAGTGACGATTCAAAAGTGCTTGTAAAAGTCTATTTGAATAAAGTATATTTTGACTTTGACTTTGACTTTGACTTTGCAATACCACAGGGCAGATGCATTGCCGGTCATTTAGGAAAGGGAGGGAGGGAGGAGGGAGAAGGACGGGAGGAGGGATGGGGGTGGGCCTCCCGGACTCTCACTTACCGGACGAAACGCGACAGCATAGCTGCCACTTCACGCCGGTCTTCTGTGAGAGAGTGGTACTATACGGGGCGTGCCGGCCCATTCGGCCGTTACCCGAAGGAAAGGAAGAATATTATCATTGAAATAAATGCTTTAAATGCCTAATAATTATTATCTTCATATTTTATAGCTCAATGAAAATTAATGATAGGATATGCAAATAGCAGGATACGATCATAATTACTCTGATTTCTTTAGTAGGTTGGTATATTATGTTTCAGATCTGTTTAAATATTCGAATGAAATATAAATTTAAGATTGCAATATATTGAAATACATATTATATGCGTATCTTCGTCTTATATATACAAATTTCGTGTCACAGTGTTTGTTATCGAACTCCTCCGAAACAGCTTGACCGATTTTTATGATTTTATGTATATTTGGTAGGTCTGTGAATAGGTCGTAGGCTAGAATGGCCTTTTGCAGATTTTTTATATTTTATTTTTAGACCAAATTTTTATTATTTTTTGTTTTAGATCTGGCATCAAAAAATACATGTTATAACCCAAAATTTTCATCCTTCTACCATCAATCCCCATTTTTAACCCCCGACGTAAAAACGACGGGATGTTATAAGTTTGACGTAAGGTGGGTGTTCCATGTAAGACCATGTTCCTTCGAAGGCCAATTACTAAAAAGTCATAGTTATTGCCACGTGATGACAGATTCCTTTTACTTACACTAATACCTAACAATCTTAAGGACATAGACGGCAAGTCCCTAACGCCGATATTATGTCAATGCGGTCAATCGATATATTGACTTCTCTTATCGACGTTAAAATTGTAAGTCGCGCTCACAGAGAAACGTAAGTTTTTAAGTAAATTACCTATTATTTTTATTAATTTTTGTTACTCTGAATTAAGGGTTGGCTATAGTAATAAAAAAAAAGTTTTCCTAGAAAAGTCAATCAAACTAGGTCAGTTAATTTTTTTATAATTTTTCTATTAAGGTCATTGAAAATTTATTTTTTATCAATATAAAACTCATTAGTATTACTTTTAAAAACATTTCTTTATATATATTTCTAAAAGATTCTTAGTTCTACCACATAGCACCTATTACTATACTAGCGTATATGATTGTGATCAAGTTATTTTCGTTGAGTATTTTATAAATGGATATATAATTTTGAGCGCTTAATGTTCCGTTATAATGAAACGAAAGACCTTTTAATGTAGTTTAAGTATAAGCAGATATTTTTATATTAGCCTTATATGGAGCCCTGTTCCTAGAAAGGCCATTTAGAAGAGCTTTCTAAAACCTTTTTACCACTTTTTACCACTCTCTCACAGAAGACCGGCGTGAAGTGGCAGCTATGCTGTCGCGTTTCGTCCGGTAAGTGAGAGTCCGGGAGGCCCACTACCCATCCCTACTCCCGTCCTTCTCCCTCCTCCCTCCCTCCCTTTCCTGCAAGGCCGGCAACGCATCTGCAAGCCCTGTGGTGTTGCAGATGTCCATGGGCGGAGGTGATCACTTACCATCAGGTGAGCCTCCTGCCCGTTTGCCCCCTTTGTCCCATAAAAAAAAACCTACGTTTTTTAGAAAGTGATTAACTTTGCAATAAAAAAAAGTGTTTAATATGTTACATAATAAAACAAAGTGCTATTAAAAAATAAGTTTGTTTCTTTTATCCAGTGAATAAACAAATTATAACTGCTTATTTGTTAAGGTGGTCCCTTACATGGTCCACCCACCTTGTGTTATAATACACTGTACTGTAAAATACTATTGTAGTTCTTTTTAAAGAGAAGTGAAACAAAAGGACTAATTTCTAAATACCTTGTACTAATTAAGTTCTGGTAACAGGTGAACATTAAATATTTATAACAGGTACATATATGAATAATATTTCAATATAATATTACAACAACAAAAAACAAATGAAACACAACGCTTACTAGGTAAGTACTACGATGAATTATATATAACATATTGTGGTGTAATAAAGTCACAAATTATAGTAACTAGTAAGTTGATTACCTATATGTAGTTTAATATTATGTCAATTGGTTTTTGGATTTAAATAGCTAAAATAAAAAAAAATCTTGTTGAAGCCTCAAACCCCTATCTTCTAACAACTTCAAGGATGTTTGGAATTTGGATTAGGAAAATACTAATAAGATGAAATAATTAGGTTCATACTTTAGTAAAGATTTAGAAAGGGATTTATAAATAAAACATTATATCTGATATATGACCGCTATGTGATTATATATTTAGTTAAGTAAATAATTATCTTCATGTTACATTAATTACAGATTAAGATAAATTTTTTATTGTCCTCCTGACCGATTCCGGCCACGGCTGCCAATCTCATTGAGACTAGCCTAGTGTATGCAGAGGCGTATTTACAGATTTGGCGCCCCGGGCCAATTAGCTTTGCCGCCCCATGAAGTGACGACAAAGTACTTATTTAAAAAAAAATGTCTTGAACGCAAATGTTATTTAGGTACTTGTTAGTATGGATGTTATGTTATGTTAGTAAACTTCCTCGAGGCACCTGGATAATGCCCTTGGTTTTTACGATGAACTAATTTTTCGAGAAAAAGCCTCATATGAATTGGACCTGGCTTTTTACGATGAACAAATTTTTCCAGAAAAGGCCTTATATGAATAGGCCCTGATAAACGCCCCTAAAATACTACAAAAAACGGAGTCGACACCATTATATTGAACAATCGCCACATATTCTGTCTCAGTGATTAACAGGGTTAAAATCGGCAGTGATCACCGACTTGCAAGGAGATTTTTGAATATGAGCATCAAAATTGAACGTGCGCGGTTAATGAAGTCTACTCTTAGACTAACATAGTGATGTAGAAGCAAGTTGGCTGCGAAAGTAACGCGTAAGCGCTCGATTGTAAATACCACACAGTCTTAGCGTCAGGTACTTGACAGGAATGTGAGATACCTAATAAGGCGTAATCTAAGTCAAGCGAATACCCAAAGTATTGAGGATGCTATAGAACCCAATATGGGCTCGAAAAATTTTTGCCAATTCTCACAGCTGCCGTTGTCCCTGACAAAGCTTAGAACCTCACAAGGTACAACCGTCACCTCGAAATCTTTACTCCTTACATATATTTCCAACTGAGTCCCACCACGTAGAGGATCCAGACTGGTCTCCGAGCCAGACTGGTACGCTATTGAACGAAGATTGAACGGAAAACAGAAAATTGAACGAAGTAGAGCTTCCCGACATCGACGTAGGCGAGATTAGCTCTTGGACACCAAGGAAACAACTAAGCTCCGGGTGAGGACGGAATTACTGCAGAATTCTTCATAGCGGCAGGAACAAAGGTTCTATCAGAGCTCTCAAAGTTCTTTAATTCAGTTCTTTATAATGGCACTACACCGGAGTAGCTCAGGCAGAGTAGTACTGTTCTTAAAGAAGGGGGATAAACCCCTATTGAATAACTACTGACCTGGGACTCTTCTGAACCTTGTTTATAAGTTGATTTCAAGGGTTATGACGAATCATCTCGCCCAAAAATTCGATGACTTTCCTAATCAGCATCTATCAGCCTAGCGTTCGTGGACTACGAGGATTATTATTATTTTTTATTTATTAAATAAGGCTTACTAACTATAATAAATACACACAAAATAGTAACTAAAAATTAAAAAAAATATTATTTTAAGCTACGTACATATTATACAAGGTTAGTTACATACATCCGTTCCACTTAAATGATAACTAATATAAAAACAAAAAAAATGTAAAACTAAATGCTTTCCTTAAGATTCTACAATCCATGCAGAGATATATAACCAAGTACTACGGTGCTTTAAATACCAGTCTGCAACGATGACCATCCAAGTACAAAGTTAAAGCACAAGGCCAATCCGATTATACCTGTGCATTGGAGGACGTCATTAAAACGCTCGATTAGAACGGATGCGGCATCAACATTAATGGAGTTATACTCTCCGCACCTGCGATTTGCCATTGTCATAGTCATCATGGCAGATAGTCTGCTGAATTTGAAAAAAATGCTAAACGGTCTAAGTGATTCTTCAAGACGAGTGAATATGGACGACCAAAATCATGTTGAAAGGTCGTGTATCCCCGAGACCAGTGATCGTGAATGGTGTTGTTCTTGAAATTGTACAGGAGTAAATATACTTGGCTAAACTATACAACTCGGCCGGCATAACTTTGAGAAAGAGACCACCCGAAGAATATGCTTGGGTTGGGCAGCTTTTGGGAAGCTACATAATTTTCTATAGTCATCGATCCCACAATCCCGTAAGATCAGGGTATTTAAACAACGCATGCTATCAGTAATGAAGGAGCCTAAACGCAAATTCAAGGTTCAGGGAGCAATGGAACGCGCAATGCTTGGTGTTTCTCTAGCAGATAGAATTCGAAAATAAGTTATTCGCCATAGAACTAAAGTAACCGATATCGCGTGCAAAATTAGCTCTCTGTAGTGGAAGTGTCCTGGTCATGTGTGCGCACTGATGGTCGATGGAGTCGAAACAGTGAAGACCGCGTGTTGGTAAGCGTAGTGTAGGACGCCCTGTAGCACGATGGACCGATGACTTAAGAAAGGTGGCGGGCAGTGGATGGATGCGGATTACAAAGACTGGTTGGCGCTCATTGGGGTCCGAGCCCTTTGTTCAGCAATCCTCTGGTACTTCTCTGAGAGCAGATTGTGGAGCATCACTTTTGGCTGGGTGGTCTGCTTCGGCAGACTGCTGGGCCATTGGGGCGTCGTGGTTAAATGCGCAAGCAATCCTGCGCCGCCCTATTATAACGGTTGAGGTCTGTTGTGTTTTAGTGGGTAGTAGTGTTTTTTCTGGTTAATGAGTCTCACATAACCACTTGTGTATACGTTAATGTTAAAATCTCATAAATAAATAAATAAATAAAAAAGGTCTTTGATCAACAGTGAATGGCGATTGGCTGATACTTGATTGATAGTATGGATGGTAGTTGACCTATTGTAAACCATTTGTGGGCTTTGAAGCTTTTGTATTTTTTATTTAAATGTTTCAACGTCATTCAAAATAAAAAAATAGTTTTGGATTTGCCGCCCCTCGGAGCCTGCCGCCCCGGGCCATGGCCCCCTTGGCCCTAGGGTAAATACGCCCCTGAGTGTATGCGCAGACACAAGTGCACCCTCTATTCCTTATTACTCTCATATTTCGGTGGGACGACATCTCGACACGACCAGTGAGAATTAAGGCGCTGTGCATTGACTATAATATTACTATCTACAAATCTTTGCAAATGATAAACTTCATTGATCACTTATATAAACAACTAGTAACTTACTTTGGATACTATGGATTTCTCAGAAATTAAATATTTTCCCGAAGTGAACATAATCCTATAAGTTTAACCATCTTACCATACCATTACCAACTTGACAAACATTTAAATACTCTTATCTCCAATTGTTTTGTTTGGGGTGCACATCACATTTCTGTGACCACAGACTGACGGAGTACGGACAGACGGACAGACAAAAATTCTAAAAGTGTATACTGCAGATTCTTTTCTTCCTGTAGCCACTGTATCGATAGTGAATATTTAAAAAAGATTTTCGAAAAATAATTAATATAATGTATATTCGATTAAATTAGAATTATTATATGTATTTATTAATTACGCGTCTTACAATTCCTGGATGCGAAAGATCTCAATGATCTTTCTATGATCAAATTTTTTCATCTGCTTTTAAATGATAGGACGCGAGTTGTCTACAAATAACTTATGTGTATTTTTTTAATTGCACTTTTAAAATCATATTCCGGCTGAGGTGTTAAATTGTGTCAAAATGTAAATGGAATTCAAATAAATTATGTTTTTCGAATTATTTAACATATTTCCAACAAACCAATATAGCATTTAAAGTGAATGAATATAGACGATTTTTCAATCAACTTTTTTTTAAAGTTTGGTCGAGCGTTATATTTCTCGTGTGTTCAGGTTCGCCAAACATTTTTTCCACAGCGGCTATACGTAATAATATTCAAATAGACTCGTATCGTACATCTTTTTAGAATTGTAAATAGATTCATTTGTAACAATTGGGTGCAGTATAAAAGTGCAAGCAATTTGTAGAAAGCATTATTAACTCATATTACTCCTTTAAGTAACGTTTACTAACGGTACAAACAAAATGTCTCCATTCACGGTAAGAATTAAGAAAATATTTTCAAAGTTTTTATTGTATATGTTGTTTAATATAAAAACAATTAAATATTAAAAATGGTTTAACATATTGTATCATATACGACAGTTGTAATTTTTATAAACTTCTTAATTCAATCGTGATTTTTTTATAGATTCTCTTTGTCATCGCTTTGGCGAGTGATGTCCTCGGAGATGGTGAGTTATTAAACCAATTACTTTCAAAATTGAAATCTATAAAACTTTATATACTAACAAGTAATTTCCTATTTTAGTAAGCAGAAGAGGAAGTTCCGTTAGAGACTCAAGTGCCTCCCAAAGTGGTTATTCAGGAGCTATAATTGCCGCGCCTGCCGCATCTTCTGGGTACGAGCTTGGTTCTGCAGCGGCTGCTATCTCAGGAGGATCTGGTGTTTTAGTTGGTAACGGATTGGGGCTTGTTGGCGGCACAGGTCTGGGAGGAGGCAGTGGCTCACTTAACAATGCTGCCGCCGTTGGTGCTGCACAACTTAGTGCCATCCAAAACGCTCAAGCTGTGCAAGTAACTCAGATTGCCAACGCCGCTGCTGCCGCAATACAGGGCGCTCGTGTTGCCGAAGTAGCCGCTAGAGCCGGACAGGCCAACGCCCTTCAAAATGCACAAGCTTTAGATGCTGCTCGTATTGCTAACATTCAAAGAGCTCGTGCTGCCGCTTATGAGAACGCCCGTGCCGCCGAAGCCGCCAGACGTGCTGCTGCTGCTGCTGCCGCTGAAGTCGCCCGCGCTGTTGAAGCAGAACGTATTGCTAATGCGGCTAGAGTACAAGCCGTTGCAATTGCGAACGCGCGCGCTGTCGAAGCTGCCCGCATTTCTAACGCTGCCAGAGCTCAAGCTGCCGCTGTTGCCACGAGCGCAGCTCAAGCTCAAGCCGTTGCCGATGCGGTTGCAAGAAACACTCAAGATGGTGGTTTATTGCTGGGTGGTAATGGACTTGGTTCCGGTGGAGCGATTGTAGCAGCTGCCCCGGTTGCTGTCGCACCTGTTGCCACCGGCCAAGTTGCTGTCAGCGGATATGGTATGACTGGTTATGGAGGTTACGGAGGTTACGGAGGTTACGGAAAAGGCCATTAAATGAATGAATATATTAAGTTAATGAATGCATCTTTCCTAGGAAGACGATCGAAACATAAAAGAAATTCGACTTCTACGCATTCTTACAAACTTTCGTAGAAATGGTTTGCAGTGTTTAATAATTAGGGAATCATTTTGTAAATATACTTTTATCAATAAACTGATATCGATTATTTATTTATTTTTAATTAGGTTGAACCTCTTGCCCTATATTATTATCATACTGCGATATAATTATGAGGAAGTAAATATATACAAATGTCAATTCTAGATTTTCCTAAA
Organism: Boloria euphrosyne; assembly: GCA_951802675.2. Taxonomy (NCBI): domain Eukaryota; kingdom Metazoa; phylum Arthropoda; class Insecta; order Lepidoptera; family Nymphalidae; genus Boloria; species Boloria euphrosyne. The sequence continues at coordinate 3,871,084 of OX637887.1, read as the reverse complement.
GGATATTAATATTTATTATAGAGATTCATTCAAATACAAAATTCCTTATGTTATAAAATTTGAGCAAAAAACATATTAAAAATTGAATAACATTTTGACAATATTTAGCACTAAATATGTAGTTAAAATAACTAAAGAAGCTATTTATATAGATTATCGCATACCTTTATTGAAATTATATAATCGGTTTTTGATGGACTTTCATTAGGAGCTTCCACGTAAATTCTTTTTGCCGAACCATTTTATATACGATGTTAATGATTGTTTATTTTGTAGGTTAATACAAAAAAAGGTAAAATAATTTGGTATATGATTTTAGTTAAACGTAATTAAGTAAATGTTAAAAAATGTAAAAAAATATAAATATGAAAAAAAAACAAAATGAAATATAACTTTGTTACACAAAATGTACATGTTATAGCATTTTAAAATCTACATGAAATCTACAATTTTTGTATTAAACTTGTCTGCTCGGCTTTGTGTATTTTTTATGGCAGGAATAGTTAAAGTTAAGTGATGGTAAATTTAAGGTACATGTATCGATGACATTTACTTCTTTTTCTTTAAAAATACATTTGCTTCCGATTTGTTTGATTTGGCAACAACTAGTTTGGCTTCTTGTGAGACCGCAACAGCATTAAAATCTACAAACAATTGAAAACTCTAGTCACAATGCTGAAAATATCTACTCCGGGTACACTTTTAGTTTTTTAGTTTACTCGAGTACTACTGTGTGTAGAACGCTGTTCTTTTTACTGGCTCATCTTAAGAGGGCCTTTCTTCTTATGCTAGGTTATCGTTACCTTCTTCGACATTACATTTTACCTACTTGTTTTTGTTTAGTAAGAATTTATTTTGTTTGTAAGTTAACTTTTTTTTGCTTGATTATTATGAATAATATAACTTATATACTCCTATTATACTTAATATAGTTATTAGTATTATTTAAAATATATCGTAAAGTAAAGTAATGAAAATCAGAATCACTAACGATTGTAAAGCGAAATACGCGTATTTAGAGTTTTTACAAAGCCAGTGTTCACTTTTACATATTTTTTTTCCTGTTGCAGTTTATTCATCTCTACAACTTATCAGTTGTTATTTTATAGCGTTATCATATAATAATGTAGAGACACTGCCTAAACTGAATTCCTGTGATAGATTAAATTTGTTTATTAACTCGTGTTTTCTTGCAAATAAGATAACTATGTCGGTGAGATAAAGTTATATTTACTAAATATTCTTAGGTCAAATGTCAATTCATAGATAGATAATTTTGTTATATAAAGATTGTTGAGGGCTAATAGTCATAGTACGTTACTATTTGTGCATACAAAATGGCTTTCAAAGTGAGTATTACCAAAAATATTTATTAACTCATATACTTACTTTCAAAATAAAAAGATTAATAATTTAAGATATTTAATCAGTGAATATTGTAAAATACCTTTCATTTTTAAAACACATAGGATATTTTTACAGACTCTATACCTCCTCGTCGTCCTTGGACTAGTTATGGTAGCCTATGGTGAGTTGAACTTTAAGTTACTTATGTATTGTCTCCCTCCAATACGAGGGAATTAGACCAAATTATTCGCACATTATAATATGCGATACCCGAGATTCGAATCCGCTCTTCACTTTTTCCAAGCGCGATACTAATTGGCTACTACTTCCATTTCACTATTGTTTTGTTACTGAAACATGATACTTGTAATGTATATAGTAAGTAAATGTAAAAAATAATTTAACAAACATTCATAAGAATTTAGAAATGTTTTTAATCTTCTACAAAAAAAATATTTATTTACATGAATGTCTTTTAAAAATTAATATTGATATGATAAAACTTTGAGTATTATATTTAGAAAATTTTATTCTATTACAATTATTATATTCTATTTTGAACATACCTTAATTTATTTCATATATTTCCAGGACACCCCCAAGGCTACGCTGGTGGGGACGGTTTCGCGTATGGTCCTGGCAATAACGGACAGGGGCAGGGGCAAGGTAAAGCTTACATTATATAACCCTAATATAATGTATGTTTGTCATGTACCAGGTACCTACGAGTATGCCGTTTCTAACTTTTAACAATGAGATGATTGTTTGGCCACCGACAAATATCTAAGAAGAAGTAGATCCTAATCCTAAAATTATTTTTTTGTAAATAATGTTTTATGAATGCCAATGACAAAAGTTTATTTTGCTTATACCTATATATTTTCATTTTGCTTAGTGGCAAATATTATTTTTATTAGTAAAATAAATTAAAATTATCAGTAACTTCTATTTATACTTTTATACTTTTTTTATTTAAGGTGGTTTTGGGGGACCACAAGGAGGACAAGGTGGTTTCGGAGGATCACAAGGAGGACAAGGTGGTTTTGGAGGATCACAAGGAGGACAAGGTGGATATGGGGGATCACACGGAGGCCAAGGTGGTTTTAGAGGGCCACAAGGAGGACAAGGTGGTTTTGGAGGACCACAAGGAGGACAAGGTGGTTTTGGAGGACCACAAGGAGGACAAGGTGGTTTTGGAGGACCACAAGGAGGACAAGGTGGTTTTGGAGGACCACAAGGAGGACAAGGTGGTTTTGGGGGACAACAAGGAGGACACGGACAAGGTAAAAGCTATTAATAATCATAAACTTTATACTATTTTTATACTTGGATATTATACGATTAACGATTTTTTAGAAGATAGTACCTTGAGAATGATGTGATCGCCACCAGGCTGTTTCAACCTATAGAATTTTTGTTAATTTCAATTTAATTAAAAAAAGAAATAAAAATACTAAGACAAAAAAAAAACAAAAAAAATATATTAGTCCCGCTGAGTTTCTTTCGCCAGTTCTTCTCGGGTCAGTGGTTTCTTCTTTCCGAACTGGTAGTAGACTCATGACGTTCAGTAAAAAATGTAATAATTTCATGCTGAATAAAATATTATGAATTTGAATTTGAATAAACGAATTATATTATTTAATATATAAATGAATGATATTATTAACTATTTTTTTAACTTAATATATTTATTTTTATAGGTCATAGAGGCGGATACCAAGAATTCGGATACTAGTGGCATTATTATTACGTATTAAAAATATATTAAAAGAGTTGATTGTTTTTTTTTTTGTGTGTCATTATGACCATATTCATACATAAACAAAAAATAGTACCTTATTCTACAAAGTTGTTATAAAAACCTACTATACCTACTATATAAAATATCATAAAAATAAATAGAAGCCATTAATCAAAATAGTTGAATTAAACTTTGTATTTTTATAATTATGCTTATGATGGTTTAATATTCTTGTGAAGGGGATGTGAAACTATAAATTACTAATATACAAATTATTATATAACTAGAGGCTCACGCTTCGTTCGGGTCGTCCATAGGTACGTGTACCTATTGGTACGGATCTATATATATAATAAAAGATTAGCTTGGAAAAAATATACATTATATACATTTTTAGAGGGAATGACTGTAACGTCTTGTGTATTGAATAAAGACCCCAAAATCGTTATTGGAATTTTTATCTGTTTGTATGTTATCGTTTAACTCAAAAAATACTGCACGGATTTTAACGAAATTTGGTGTCGTGATTAATTATTACTCGAGACCTGACTTAGGATATTTTTCATTGCAGAAAAATATTTAATTTCCACAGGAAAACAAAATAAAAGTTTTATTAAGTCGTCCTAAGAAAGCTGGCGGTGGCTAAATCTTACAAGATACGTAAAAACTATGTAGTAGAAAATTGTAGATATTTAAAAGCTCTACAGAAAAGTTTACAACAACAAATATTTTTATCAGTACGTATAAAAACAGAAACTTTGTGAATTAATGTGCGCGTTTCACGCAAAAAGTTCTGTACCGATTTGAATTAAATTTCGTATAGTGATAATTGATACGATATTATACGAAGCAACATTAAAATTACTTTTTATTTAGAATTAAAATTTTAATTCCTACGAGAAAACACAATAAATGGTTGTATGGAATGATAAGGAAAAGGAGGACCTTACAAAATATAGCTTAATCTTGATTAAACTTAAGATATATCAAATCTATTTATTAAAAAATTATAGGTCTTAACAAGGTCTACAGAAAATTTTGTAGTAGTATATGTGTGTCTCCTAAGATAGACTCGCAATAATTATTTTTATATCTAACGTTTTAACAATATTTATCGTCGTTCTGCTCATATTGCGATGACTCGATGAGGTATAAGATTTACTCTGATATAAACTTAATATCAAAAATATACTATTAGATATTCGTTTTTTTCAATATATTAGTTTCAACAAAGAAAGACGATGACTACCTTTAGTTTTCATATGCGAACTATTTCTAACATGATTAACTTAAGGTGAATGAAACATCGCAAGGAAAAACTTATATATATATATATATATATATATATATATATATATATATATATATATATATATATATATATATGTGTGTGGGATCGTTAAATTGGAAAGAGCGGGATTGTAATTATAATTCTTTATTAATATTTCTTAAAACATCTTTATATATTTTCATCACAAGTCACAATCTTCTTATTAACACATCTTAATATATTTTTCATAAGTCATCATCTTCCTTTTATATTTACATCTTGACATTAACCAATATTCTTTATAATTTAAAAGTAAAAAGAGGTTAAATATCACTTTAATTAAAATAAACTAAATAATAAAATTAATCATATTCCCACATATATATATATATATATATATACTAGCTGATACCCGCGACTTCGTCCGCGTTACTTAAAAGTGGGTTGGCGGACTTCACATGTCTTTCGAAAATTTGCTAGGTTCGCTTAGAAATTAACTAAATAAAATATCAGAGGTACGAAATCTGGAATTCAAAACCCGCGTCCCTCGGTTATCCAAACGAGAGCGTTACCACTTGGCAACCACCATCTCCATTTGAATACTATTATTGTATGTTATTTTAATAGCGATTTAGCAGAATTTTGACAGGAAAAATCTGTTTGTATGCCAATATTTAATGTTTAAACAAATATTGAGTCGGGGCGCAGGTTATCTCTCGCTTTATAAGACCGCTGCTAAAAAATTCATATGCTATTTCACGTCCGCATCTTGTCTCAATTTGTTGTTTGTAAAATAAAATATCACCATGAAAGCTTTTACGGTATGTATTATAATAATTTTATCATGTACTTACTATGTATTTATATATATTGGTAAATAATGTCACACATTTAATTTATAAATATTGTAAAATGCAATTCATCTTTAAAATCCATATATTTTTTTACAGACTCTATTCCTCCTCGTCGTCCTTGCACTGGTTATGGTAGCCTATGGTGAGTTGACTTTTAAGTTATGTATTACCTCCATTCAATACCAGGGGAAAACAGACCATAGTTCATCATGCTGGCCAGGTGCAGGTTGGCAGACTGCATATTATGTCTTTCGAAAATTTATTTACAGACATACAGGTTTCTTTACGATGTTTGGATTTACTGTAAGACAAGTGTTAATGTTGATGGAAGACATAAATATTAAAGTATTGGAACATTAATACACAGCACCATCTAGTGCCATGGTAAGCTTCGAGGCTTGTGCTAATGGCTAGATACCAGATAGTTGATACACTACATTACAAGTTCTCAGTTTCTCAAGCGCACATACACACACACTTGACTACCACTGCCATTATATTATTTATTGAAACTATGTATTTTGTAAGTAAATGTAAAAAATACTATTTATTGAGAATTAAATAAATAGTAAAATGTTGAACATACCTTAATTATTTTAATATATTTCCAGGACACCCTCAAGGCTACGCTGGTGGGGACGGTTTCGCGTATGGTCCTGGCAATAACGAACAGGGGCAGGGGCAAGGGCAAGGTAAAGCTTACATAATTTAACCTTAATAAAATGTATGTTTGTCGTGTATGCAGTTTCTAACATTAAAAATTGACATGATAGTTAGGCCACCAACCAAACAAAACCAACAAAATAAAACTAACCCACATTTTAAAAGCTTATATTGTTTTTATAACAAAAAAAATTGTTCTTGCCTCATGAACGATTCAAGAAACGAGTTACAAAAAAAATATCTTAATTAAGATTTTTGACAAAAATATATATTTTTTTAAATAATGCCTTAATATTTCTTTCTTTATATTTTATTTTTGTTTAGCGGCAAATATTATTATTATTAGCAAAAATAAATGTAAATGAGCTGTCGTTAACAATAAGTAATAATATCTAGTAAATACTTATTATTTAAGGTGGTTTTGGGGGACCACAAGGAGGACAAGGTGGTTTTGGGGGACCACAAGGAGGACAAGGTGGTTTTAGGGGATCACAAAGAGGACAAGGTGGTTTTGGGGGACAACAAGGAGGACAAGGTCAAGGTAAAAGCTATTGATTATCATGAACTTTATAAACGAATTATATTATTTAATATATAAATGAATGATATTGTTAATTATTTTTTTAACTTAATATATTTATTGTTATAGGTCACAGAGGCGGACACCAAGAATTCGGATACTAGTGGCATTACTTATAAGTATTAAAATATATTAAAAGACTTGATTGGTTTTTTTTTGTGTGGCATCCAACTTAATCGTAGCCTTAACTTTTAATAAATACAGCACTAATCTTATTAATTATATCTTTGATTCGAGTTCCTTACATAGCATATACTCGTATTTAAAGAAGCGAAGTAAGTTACATACAGCATAGCATTAATTTTTAATCAACTACTATTAAATGCCGTAGTTTATTACTTCTTCAGTCTTAAATGTCTGGACATATTATTTACTTTCATAACTTTTTTTTTATATATTACAATTGAATGAATTAAGTCAATGTAGCCTTTTTAAAGTAATTTAATATTATAAAATAAAGGTATATAAAACACTAGCGGACCCAACAGACGTTGTCTTGTACGCATGCGCAAAACAACGTTGCCTAGCAACAACTTATTTATAATTTAGTATGTCATTTATTTTCTAAATGTATAAATAACTAATTAATTCAAAATATACATTTTGTAGTGGACCGAATTGTGAATCTAAACCATTCTCGAATCCACTCGAACACGCACAAAACATTTCATCAAAATCGGTCCAGTCGTTTAGGAGGAGTTCAGTCACATACACACGCACACAAGAAATATATAATATATTAAGATAAGCATGGGACATTAACACACAACACTATCTTGTTCCATTGTGAGCGAGGCTTGTTATGTGTACCAGATAGTTGGTACAATGCGCTTACATGTACCTATAACTAGCGACTCGCGTCACTTGCTTCGTTTCATTTAAGCCGTTAGTTATTGTTTTCAGAGATGACTACGGATTGTAATGAAATTTCGTGTTTGTTATGATAACTGATTATTCGGTTCAACAAAGAGAGTACTTTTTATTCTTGTACCCATAATATATTCTCCGAGAAATCTACACTAAACGTCAACGTAGGTACTTAGTCGCTCGTGTTAGAACAATAATTTAAAGTATACCTACTTATGGTGAATGCCTAAAATCAATATGATAGATTAAATTTGTTTATAAATTTGTGTTGTCTCGCCATAAGATAACTACCTACGTTTGTGAGATAAAGTTAAGTTTACAAAACATTCCGGAGTCAAATGTCAATTTCTATATAGATAAATTTTATTATAAAGATTTTTGAACACTTGTGGCAATAGTACGGTATTATTTATACATACAAAATGGCTTTCAAAGTGAGTATTATTAACAAAGTCAAAATAAATCATTGCTTATTATTTTTTGATACTATTAATATTTAATACTTTCGTATTTATATTTCTTATAATCGTCTATTAAAATTGAATTAATTGATTAAATTATCATATAAATTTACAATTGTATTGTACCTGCAGTCTGTTTGATATTACATATATACATATTGCATTTTTATATTATTATTATCATATTACAGACTCTAAGTGTATTCGTCGTACTTGCACTGGTTATGATAGTCTACGGTGAGTTGCTTTTAAGTTACTGTTTGCATTGTATACTTAGTATTACTTTTTAACGTTTAAATGTTGGAAATGATTCGCATTTGAAAATGTATATTCCTTCTACTAAAATATACTTATTTCATTGAATATCGTTTTAAATTAATATAAATTTATATTAATATTAATATAAATTAATAAAAAAAATCTTAATTTTAATATATTTCCAGGATACCCACAAGACTTCATTGGTGAGGACAGTTTCGTTTATGGCCATGGCTATTATAACGAAGAGGGGCAAGGTAAAGCTTAAATTACTTGTAACAATGTATGTTTGTTTGTCTGTTAGTAATGTATGCAGTTTGTAACTTTTTATTTCATTAAAATGAAGTTGGGCGAATTATTTTTATTTTGTCTATGTTGTTTTTGTTAAGGGGATGTAGAAGGAGCTTCAAAACAATAAGAAGGTACCTACCTAATATTTCTTTTTTATGTGGACTACTGGACCAGTGACCAGCAATGGGACTTTAAAAAAAAGGGCTGCTTACATTACATTTCTTTTTTATTTAAGGTGGTTATGGGGAGCCATATAACGGACAAGGTAGTTTTGGGGAACCAAAAGAAGAATACGAAAGACAACAGGGTAAAACTTATAAGCTATAAATTTTTATATATGCCATTTTGAATTCTTTTGAATTATAATATTAATAATTTTTTGTGACACATTTTAAACATAAAAATATATTTATTCTTACAGAGGTGGATACCAAGAATTCGGATACTAGTAAACTTACTGTTAACACAGATAACATAATACTATACTAGCTATTAATTATTAAAAATATATTAAAGACCTAGATGTTATTTTATTGTGACTCAATTGAACTTAACCTTATCATTAAATATAAAATAATAAATATGTTGGGACATTATTACACACCGCGCCATCTAGTTCCGTGGTAAGCTAAGCTTGTGTTACGGATACCAGATAGTTGATATACTACACAATACACATATAATTTTTTAAATACATACATATTATAAATATAAGCACCCATGACTGCAGAACAAACATCTGTGCTCAACAAATGTAGGTCGTGGGTTCGAGTCCCCCAGCGGGACTCGAACCCGTGACGGCTGGCGCAGAAAGTACCTCTACCGACTGAGCCAAACGTGTCGTCAAATATTATTACTACCTAATTTTAATAAACAGAACTAATCTTACTTACTAGCCTATGTTTCATTTGAGTTTCTTACACTTTGAAAATTACCAATAGTTAATATTTCAATAAGATTTTCCAAAACAAATGGACTCTATTTATTCGATTTAGATATACGAGTACTTTATAAAATAGGCTTCCATTGAAAGCTGTAAATGGGTATTATATGTGGAAGAGATCGAGTAGTTTCGCAATCGATCGAATAAAGAATAATTATTCCAATTATTGCTTCACGCTTCCAATGAACTGTGTCTATAATAATGAGATTATAGTTAACAAGACAAACCGCTATTACCGCTATTATTATGAGGAGTTAAATAAATCTATCTTACGTAACACATACAAGTGTTATACAGTTTAATTTTTTTTTTATTCGACTATTAGTTTTGGTTTAGTAATATATTATATGTGCCTCTTTTAGTCATATGTAAGGAATGAAATAAATGCATTAAAAAAATAGAAGATTTAGATTAAGTCGTTATTGTAATATAACTTTTTAATTTTTCCCATTTCATAGTTATGTATACCTATATGGCAATACGGGACATGAATTCGCGTAGTTTTAAGGTGAGACCGCACTAGGCGTAACTACACTGCACTGCAGCGACGCGACACGGCACTGCAAAAACAGGTATACCGCACTAGCGCGGCAGTACGCGACAAATTTTGCTCGTCAGTCGTTCGGCAGCCTTTGAGCACGATGGATGAAACTAACATTTTTACTGGTATTTTTCATACAATGTCATATTGGAGATCATAATATATCTTTGGATATTGGCCAACAAGTAAAAGTAATAATCCTTCTTCGTATAAAGCCATTTTTATAAGTAACCTTTCGTTTTACGCATTAAATATGCTATGACATTATTGGCGAACTCCTTGAACCTGGTGGCTGAAAAAATATTATGACTATTTTTTATAAACCAATCGTTTGGTCTTCAAAAATTATTATTTATTCGATAAATGTTTCTTTTTAAAAAATAAAAATAAGTTTTTTACAAGTATGTAATGTTTTTTATTCGATAGATTATTTTTTATACTGTTCGATCAATCAAATTGTTTGTTCAACTGTATTTATATTTTTATTTAGAAATGTAATGTTATGAAATGAAATTAATTAGAAAAAAAATTAAATACGTTAAAATATCCCACCATATTTTTTACATTTTATTATTAAAAAGGTTCAAGGAACTTGATTGGCGTACAGTGTCGCGTCGCTTGCTATACCGCACTAGCGGCAGCGGAACTACACGACGCAGCAAGCCGCGGCATTTTTGGCGAGTTAGTCAACTTTGCCGTGCAGTGCCGTGTCGCGTAGTGCTGCTGCCGCGTAGTGCGGTATGCCTCATACTATTTCATACAAAGAATATTTTGCAGTGCCGTGACGCGTCGCTGCAGTACAGTGTAGTTACGCCTAGTGCGGTCTCACCTTTAGTGATTTAATGCTTTTTACCACGTTTCGACTGGGTTGCAAGTTGCAACAGCCGTGGTCACGAGCAGACACGAATTTTGAAAGACTAAAATGTTAATACATATGACCATGTATTTTTTAAGTTTTAGAGAGGAAAATAATTACAAAAAGAGAATAATTAAAAATTTACCAAACCCCAGTCAGTAAAGTAAGAACAGACGAACAATATTTATTTATATTACATTTGAAAAGATTATAATATGATTCTGTCGAAGTAAATAAATAAATGTATGTATTTAGCTCCTTTTAACGCCTTAATGCTAGGCAACTGTTGAAAACTTACGAAAGGTTTCCTCACCATGTTTTCCTTCACCGTAACACAAGTAGTAATCATGTTAGAAATGCACATGAAAATAGAGAATAGAGAGAGGTGCGAGACCCGGATTTGAATCAACTTCACTAGGTTTCCCAACTTTGGTTACCATGGGCTACCACTGCATGAAAAAGGATAGAATAAATTTTATTAAAAATGACATTTAGTAGCTACTCTTTTATTGCTTCACATAAATTAATTAGGCATAAATATCAAGTTTTCCGAGTTATACGATAATTAAACAAGTTTTAAATCATATTTTAATTGTGTAAGGCAGGTGGCTTGCCGTCGGACATTTTGGGCATTTCAGGCATTTTAGGGTTAGATCCTGCTTGTTTTTGATGATCGTTTTGATGGTCATGATGTTCATTTTGTTGATGATCATTGGAGTGATGTTCCGAGGGATGATCCGATTTCGAGTTCGGGGGGTCTTCGCACAGTACCATAGTGCTCAGCACCAGTACGCAAAGGAATATCTGAAATAAAACGAAAAAATAAAATAAATAAATATAAATATTTTGGGATATTTTTACAACAGCGCCATCTAGTTCTGTGGTAAGCTACGAGGTTTGTATAGTTGATATACTACACATATAAATTTTAAATACATACGTCATACATATTATAAATATAAACAACCATGACTGGAGTACAAACATCTGTGCTCAACAAATGTAGGTCGTGGGTTCGAGTCCCCCAGCGGGACTCGAACCCGCGACCGCTGCCACAGAAAGTAGGTTCACTACCAACTGAGCCAAACGAATGGTTAGTATTTACACAATATTGAAATCGGAACTTATAACTGATTCTTTATGTAATTTGCATATTAATTAGTAATGCAGTACGAAGTGTATGTATATGTATATATTTCTAATACTCAATAACTTTTATGTGAACATCTCGTTGGAATGTAAGAGTCATCCATTTGCCATCTGGGATACGATGTTAAGTGAAATAAATTTTATGCCGTACACTCATATTTTTAAGACAGCAGTTTTAATCAAATGCGGGTTACATTTTAAATAAATTAAAATGAAAGTACAATTTTGAGCGAAATGTGAAAAAAGTTGTAGTTTTTAGCAATATTTTTTATTTGGAATTAAATATTCCAATCAATATTTGTGGTACAGAATAATTAAGTATGGCTATTTACTTAAATGCATTAAATATTCTGTGCAGAGGTACGTAACGATCTCTGATTGTGTATAATATTTACGAAAAATATATATATAGAATTTTATACGTAGTTCAAAGAAATCACTTGTACTTTTCATTAATTTATTTAATATTTTGAACTACAGAATATCTAAAACATTTACGTACAGAGTTTTGAATTTCTAATAATCTAGTAATTGAAAAGGATAAAGCACAGAATATAGGACTAAATATCAAGTTTAAAATTGCATTTTAGGTATGATTCTAAAAATAAATAAATAAGAATAAAAATGACTTACCACTAGTCGCTGCATTTCCTTTGATTTCTATAGATCCTCTTTGATAAAGTCAGAAATATTATCATCTTTTATAGTACCTTTCTTTAATCTATGGTTAGGTCACACGTTTTTAATACATTGTAAAAAAAACAATGGACTGATTGACTGTAATAGGCATTAAGAAGAATAAGTATTATTATAATAAACTATGTGAAATTATCTCCAGAGATCTTAGGAAATCATTAATTGAAGCTATTATTATTTATGTTTCAACTAGCAATTACCGCGGCTTTGCCCGCGTTCTAATCACTATTAAAAAATAGGAATTGGTGGTAGAACGTTGAAAATTGTTAGACTTTTCAAAAAATTCTTCGCTTCTTGTAAGAGCTATTAGCTAAACAGTAGGCAAGACGGTGCGGGGTAGAGTCGGCTATTGCACCAAGCGAAGCGGCGCGGCGCTTGCATTTTATTCTCGAGTCCGTATTTTTTGTGACATTTTAGCCAATGTATACAAAATAAATTAAAATACTTGACAAAGTATACACTAAAACCTTCCTCAAGAACCACTCGTTCCTTTGGTAAAAACAACATGAAAATCGGTGCAGTAGTTTTTGAATTTTGCGCGAACAGACAGACAGACGCGGTGGAGGACTTTGTTTCATAATATGTATAGATGGCTACAGGCTAAGCTGGAACATGTTGTTAGTTTCTGCGTTTTCAGTAGATGGAGTTTCTTTGTGAGCAAATTTTGTACAGCAAGTATTGCAACAATAATAATTTTGGCAGAACATGTCGACAGTTGCAAGAGAAAATGCAACTAAGTATTTTACCAAATTATAATTGAGGTTATATTAAAGAGAATAGTCCAAGATCCGTAAGACAAATCGACAAAACGTTTGGCTCAGTTTGTAGTGCCCCACACGATGAGCCAGCGGTCGCGGGTCCAGTTCTCGCCGGGGGCATTCATTTGTCTGACGTGCACAAATACATGACGTGCATCTGAAGTGTTATATTTTATACTCCAGTTATGGGTTTAATTTTAATACCTAAATGTGTATATCTTAATATTTGTAATATATATGTGCATATTTAAAGTTAGGTTACATAAAGTATATCAACTATCTGGTTTCCATAACACAAGCCCTGTAGCTTCCCTTGGACAAAGGAACAAACTTTCAGCTAGTTGGTGTAATGGTAGAGTCTTCTTTTTATAAAATGGCTTAAGGATATAAATTTATTTCTACCTATGATACAATTACTGGACTTTCAATTAGAATGTTGTTCTTTGCAGGCAACGATATGTATTGAATATCAAAATATAATAAAAATCACATAATAATTGTAATGTAGAATGAAAATATGATAATATTTTAATTTATAGAAAAAAGTCAAGTTAATATGTATTTGAAAATACAAAATATAAATAACAGGAATAATAAATATCAGTTGATTTTAAAATAATTGTTATAAAAGTTAATACTGTGTTTCCAGATTGATATAAGAAGTGCTTAAAAGAAAACGAATTACATATTTAATAATCATTTATTTTAGAAAAATCTGTAATTATGTAAGGAGCAGCCATCGCCACCAGGACTAGGACGCAGCATACAACCTGTGAAATATTCGATGTAAGTTTTATCAATAAAATAAAAGAACTAAGGACTCATTAAAATATATAATCTATTTTTATTATTTGGTGTATATGATACTATATATGATACTATTTTACTAAAAGGTTGACATTTAAAACTGAAAAGATTTCAATTGAACTTAAAATAAAAATACCTAGGCCTTAGTCCACCACGCTAGCCAAGTACGGGTTGGCGGACTTCGCACTTTTTTCGATATTTTCTTTTAATGTAAGACAAGTGGTAATCATATTAAGTAGAAATGATTCGCACATGAAAATTTCAGATGAGCGAGACCCGGATAAGACTCGGCATAACTCGGTCATCAAGCAATCTTGCCACTGGGCTAACACTGACTACTACTTGCATGATCACAAACATTTGTTGTATTTTACATCCATTATATCAATTTCAGACTAGGAAAATGAATAGTTACTAAAGTTTTGATTACTATAAATTACCCGTGGTTATTTTGAGCTTTTCGCTATTTTACCCGTTTATATTTTTTCATTTTAAATAAATTTCATTTTAAAAAGTCATTTGTATTGATTTAAATAAAAAAAAAATTATTTGATTTAAAAAAAAATAATTAAAATATATTAACTTACCGTGTGTATGAATTCCATTGTTCTAACGTGTAAAGTTTTTTTATACACAAAGAATATGGTTATAATTTATTGAATTTTTCAATAGTGTAATTTATACTTATTCAATTCAATTCTTTGGTTTGTTGGCTTCAATAATTTATACTTATAGCAATCAATAATTTGTAATTAATGTAACATCAGGGCAGACGTTTTATACTTTACGATATTTACTTTACGTGTTTATTCAATACTTATGGTTTTGATAACACTAGTTTCTGCATGCCGTTTTGTTTTTCTCTGGACCGCTTTCTATATAGAAACAAAAGCAATGGACTGTTTGAAGTAAAAATATCAGATTTTCTTATTCTTCACAAATATATTAACTAATTGATAGAATTTCTATAAGACAAAGTTAATTTTAAAAATGTTTGCTTAAAAATTGATTAATTGTCATCAATAACTATATAATATGTACTCGTGTTATTAAATGTGTATAAACAAATACATAGCTATATTTCATCAAAAATTAAACGAACAAATAAATATAAATAAATTTTCTAGATATTATATTTTGTATTCATTCGCAAGACTTTGGATGGTAAAATAACAAATAATGAGTCATAGTTGTTTTTATATCGAATATTCGGTTTTCTCATCAATTTAACATAATATAGATCGGCACAAATATTTTATGTTTATTGTAAATGAAGTATTAAAGTATATTATTGAAAAGACCAAATTGTAGAATCGTAGCCCGTAGTGGTTAGAGGGTAGAAAAATAAAGAAATAAGCCGATAAATGTTACAAATTTAATTTACAAGATTACATTTAATTTCTAAATACATTGTAGTTTACAGATGTGTATAAGAATTTCTTCATAAGAAGGAATCTTATTTAGTAACGTGACTTAGAGTCGCGCGCGCCGGGAGGGTCTGAAACAAAAGAAGTTGTAGTTAGAATATTACATTTCCTTTATTATTAGACTTCGCTTTTTGAATCTTACTAGAGATTATGTAAAAATTATTTACTTACAAGGAAAGCAAATACAATATTAATTCAAATATAAGTACTTGATTAAATAAACACAACAAATGTACAATGAATTATTACTGTACAGTCATGTTTGTGTAGAATTGTGGCAAGAATGAGCACATTCCTGTATGGCAATGCAGTTTCGCTTAGAGGCGATAAGTACCATGTCTTATATTGCAGAATTTTACTTTTATATTGGAGACTATTATTTAGTATAGAATCGCAACTATAATTATTATTGTTATTTTGGTTGATCTATTATAAAATGTTACAGTTAAAAACTGTTTAACTAAAACTTACTTAACTGTTTAACTAAAACTAAACTCGATTACGTCCAAGGAGTAGGAGTATAGCAAAAGAATCTCCAAAGGTATTTTTGTGAATAAGTACTTAAAGATTTTTATGAATAAAAATAGTATTTTAAAAAAAACAATTCAAGGAAAAATTAATAGTTTATATCATGTAAGTATAATTTTGATTTTATGTTTTAAACACTAATTATATTTTTTTATAAAGTTATCTTTCTATAGTAATCTATTACATTTATTTGTATGTTTTTATTGCTTCAGGATAAGACACTTATTAGGAATAGTTTACTTACAGTACTTGTTGCGGTAGTCGTGGTCGATGATGTGGGGCTCGGTATCTAAAATCACATAACAAATAATATTATATTAAATGAGCAATTATTATATTATATAGGTATACTAGTCTATTTTGAAAATGGCTCTAATGATTTGTATGAAATTTTGTACTTAGATAAGGTTTTCATGTTAAAAGTTTAAATATCTGCGTATCAAATTCTCTTTCTCTCTGTCTTTCGTATCAACGAAAACAACAAACCTAAGTTTGTTTCTAAAAATTATTGTTATAAATTTTCTAATAAGTGTGATGCGTCTAAATATATAGTTTTATTAAAAAAAACATAAACTAATCAAAAACTGGTTTATGAAATATCTAAAATGTGAAAAATTTACATTTTTGGTTTATAAAATTAGCCATTACGAATTTCACTCACATTTTTCGAGCTGTTATATGTGAACAAATATTAGTTCGAACTTTAACAAAAATTTGAATAAATTATTGTAATAATGTTTAAGTAAGTAGGTATAATATAGAAACTCTTTTTCACTCACTGATGGGTTCGTAGCCGCCGTTGGGTCGGTCAATGATGAGGGGTTCGGTGTCTGGTTAAAAATATTTTTTGTTATATAAGAATTATCAAGTCCTTATACCACCGAACTAAAAGCAAAAAGGGCCTTGACCTTGAAAAACGTGGCAAAACTGCGATTACACAACCGTACCGACAAATACATGTTGTCCCATTTACTCCCGAGTAAAACTAAATGTTCGTTCTCTTTCACTCAAAATGACAGAATATTGTTTCAATGGAGAATGGTGTGCGCTCACGCCTTTCAATGTGAATACAATTTAGAGAGATCGGAGTACTGTAGGGCCCTTCTTGCTTTTAGTTCGTTGTCTAATACAGTAGACTATATTATATTGTGAACAAATATTTGTTTGATTTTTTACGACAAGTTGAATAAATTATTGTAATGTTTTTCAATTATAATACATATATAACATTTAAAAATCTTTTTCACTTACTGATGGGTTCGAAGCCGCCGTTGTTTTGGTTGGGCCCGTCGATGATAAGGGGCTCGGTGTCTGTTTGTCAAAAATATGTATTGTTATAGGAATAATATTTACGAATGTAAATCAAGACCTAATAATATTATGAAAATTAACATTTTTTAAAACTTTTTTATTTATTATTTATTTTATTAAGTATCAAATAAAGAGAGGTAGGAAAAATTTAATATGTATTATTAAGAAAAATTAAAAAAAATATTACAAATTAGAACAAAAAATAAATTTTTCAATGGTTTAATTTTTTTTATCTAAATAAAAATTATTATACTCACTGATGGGTTCATAGCCATTGTTGTTATTTGGTCCTACTACAAATAAAAATAATTAAATTAGTTAATTATATAGGTTAAATACATACATATTATAAATAAAAACACCCATTACTAGAGTACAAACATTCGTACTCAACAAATGAATGCCCCCAGCGGGACTCGAACCCGCGACCGCTGGCTTCATAACATCCCAATGCTGGGCACGGGCCTCTCTCACTACGAGGGGGATCAGGCCATAGTCCACCGTGCTGGCTCAGTGCGTGTTGGCAGACTCCACATATCAGTCGAAAACTTGCTAGGTTTTCTCAGACATGCAGGTTTCCTCACGATGTTTTCCTTCACCGTAAGTCAAGTGGTAATCATGTTAGAAATGATTCGTACGTGAAAATATCAGAGGCGCGAGACCCGGATTTGAACCAACATCACTCGGTTATTTAAGCGAGCGCGTTACCGCTGGGCTATCACTGCCGTAAGTTTGTCTACTCTGTATATTGATGATATGTGATTCCTATATCGGTGGTATAACAAATATCTAGGGAAAGAAATTTTTAAGAAAAAAGCACAGAAGTGCTTAATTGATAAAGATTTCTTGAAAAAGAGTATGTAATTGACCTTCTCCTAAACGGCTGGACCGATTTTAATGAAAGGTCTTGTGTGTGTTCGAGTGGATTCGAGAATGGTTTAGATTCACAATTTGGTCCACTAGAAAATTTATTTTATGAATTAATTAGTTATTTATAAATTTAGATAATAAATGAAATATTTAATTATAAATAAGTCGTTGCTAGGCCACGTTGCGCATGCGTACTAAAACATTACACCGAGAGCAAAATTTTGTAAAATTTTTATGTGTCCAGCACAACGTATGTCGGTTCCGCTAGTATTCATATATTATGTTAACGTGAATAGAATACCTATACCATGTCATTTAATATTAAGAGCATTGCTCCAATTTGATTGAAATGAAAATCGAATAGATTCGAACGGTGGGGTTCAAAAAATCGCAACAAATTGTTTTATTATTTATGGGCGTTTCACTATCCACAGATAGTTAAATATTTTAAGAAAATAATCGTAATATATCAGAAGTAAGTCCAATTTAGTATTTTTTACCCTTGGAGAGACTTACGTTGGCCAGGCTTTGAGAAGTATTCGTCAACAATAACTGCAAATAAAATAAAATATAAAATAAATATATAAATACTTCTAAAGTAAATCTAGTAATTTACAGATAGTTAATTAAACGTTAAATATTAAATATTTTTGAAAGAAATATCTTAATAGGTATATTTATAATAAGTTATGATTTAGGTTATTTAAATAATATTTAATTAAGAACATGCTATGTTGAAAATTAAAAACGTATAAAGGACATAGGTACACTTACATCCTTGGTCCTGGTTGATGTTGCCTGAAATTAGTAAAGTAAGCATATTAATATTTTGTTAGTAAGTGTAGGTAGTTTTTTTATTGTTGGAAAATGAATTCACGCATACCACCTGTGTACACAGAGGTGGTACGGCAAGTACGGCCACACATCGAGAGGTACTGGGTTCGAGTCCCGAATCGGGCTAAGTTTAGTTATTGAGCGTTTCTGCTTATTAAGCCTCAATAACAGCCCGGAGTTGGGAAGTTCGTGGTCTGTCACCCCCGTACGTGCCTCGGAGAGCACATATAGCCGTCGGTCCTGCGCCTTAGCTCTAACTGGTCGTGTCGAGTAGTCGTCCCACCAGATATGTGACTGATAGAAAGAGAGATTGCACTTGCGTCTGCGCGTACACGCGCTGCACTATAATATCTCCTGCGTAGTTGGCCAGTCTCAATGAGATTGGCTGCCATGGCCGGAATCGGTCGGAGGACATTAATATATGGGGCTCACCGGCTTAAAAGAAGTTAGTACTACCCACTAAAAACAAACAGACCCGTCTTAATGGGATGTCGCAGGATCGCTTACGCATTCAACCACGAGGCACCAACGGCATGTCTGCAGAAGTATACCACAAAGCAAAGTGGTTGCTCAACAATTCACTCTGCTTTCAGAGAAGTACCAAGAGCAATCTGAATGGCACACCGCCCACCGAGGTAAGCCACATCCATATGCGTCTCTTATCTTCGCGCCCGGCTGATTTGCCGAACGCTACTGAGCCCACCCACACACAACGGGAGTGTAGTACCAAATTACAAAAATAATGAACTTATTGAATCACTCCGTGCTATTCTTTTCGAATTTCGTTGGAGCAGTGCTCTTAGTATTAAATGACATGGTATATACCTAGTTTAGGTAGTATGAATATTTGGTATAAATTCGTATCCTTATCCTTGGAAACTAGAAAATTTACGAAAAATGTAGAGCAGTATATTCTGTAATATACTAATTAATAATTATTAGTGAATAATGATTATGTAAGTTTAGATAGAAATATCACATGACTTCTTAACATATTTCTTTATTACCCACGTAGGTAAAGTGGAACCCAGACAGTGCTTTAAACAATGAAACTGCATTTATTTATTTTTACAGTAAGATTTCATCAAAACTATAAAATGATTAATTTCTAAATAGATAGTTTTGTGAAAATCTGTCAGCCTCGATCACTAATAAGAACGAAGACTGTCAGTCATAATATTACTAGTGAATATTTACACACTTATATTTTTTTAACTTGTAAGTACCCGAGTATTTTGTTCCAATAATTAAATATGAAGAATATCAACAAAAAATACAATATAAAAATTGTTAGTGTAAGCCAAGCAATGTTAGGTGGTACACACTACACATTAATTATTTCAATGAGAAAATTCAAGAAAGATCGAGTCTACAACATCGACATCAAAGCAGTTTCAGCTTCATGGTTTCACCAAATAAATAAAAAGCTAGAAATTTATTTATAAGATAATGTGTTATTCATATAATTGTTAAATAAAATAATCAGCATTGATACATTTTAGTCATAAGTCGGTATAAATTTTAGAGAATGTGTTACTTGATAAAAACATTAGTCCATATCACAAAGAATTTATACAATAAAACGTTAGAATTATTATAATGTTATCAAATTCCTAAACCTCCCATAGTTATTCGATATAAAGCTTTAACCTCCAAAATACGTGTAACATACCGTGTGGGTTGTGATGGACTATGTGCACTGTAATTCAAAGTAACCCGATTAATAAAAAATCCAAAAATACTGTAAAGAAGGTTTAAAATTATATTTACTTCATTTAAGATTTATTCTAGAAAGAAATAATTTTTACATTATCATATTATAGGTAGGTAATTATTATAAAATTTTACGCGTACCATGGCTTGGATTATAATCCACGACGTGAACTGTAATAGAGAAATTTAATGAATATCTAGCTTTAAATAAAATAAACCATTTTATATTGTAATTAAATTAACATTAATAAAAATAATAATAATTATTTAGAAAGAATAAATCAAAATCAATGAATGATTTAAATATACTCGTATATAAAAATCGTTATGTACATGAACATGTTCAATGTACAATGTCTACCTATATGTTTGCTCATTTACGTACCGTGGGAGGGATTGTTGTCGACAACTTGTACTGAAAATAAATAACAGACCTATTTAATGACAATATGAATTGATAATATAATGGAACCACTTAAATATTTCGTAAGAAACTTTTAAAACGATAGCTTGCTCCAAAAATTTTATTGATTATTTATTTATTGAGATTTAAATCTAACTTTATAATTTTAAGCATTTGAATAAAATAATTAAAATGTCGTTAAATGTTTGACGTACCGTGGGAGAGATTGTTGTCGACAACTTGTACTGAAAATAAATAACAGACCTATTTAATGACAATATGTATTAATAATATATAATGGAACCACTTAAATATTTCGTATGAAACTTTTAAAACGATAGCTTGCTCCAAAAATTTTATTGATTATTTATTAATTGAGATTTAAACCTAACTTTATAATTTTAAAAATTTGAATAAAATAATTAGATTGTCGTTAAATGTTTGACGTACCGTGGGAGGGATTGTTGTCAACAACGTGTACTGAAAATAAATAACAGACCTATTTAATAATCATAGGTAATGGGACTACTAAGATATTTATTATGAAACCTTTAAAAGGCTCATTTTATCAATTGATTTTTACATTATAATATTATAGGTAGGTAATTATTATAAAATTTTACGCGTACCATGGCTTGGATTATAATCCACGACGTGAACTGTAATAGAGAAATTTAATGAATATCTAGCTTTAAATAAAATAAACCATTTTATGTAATTAAATTAACATTAATAAAAATGATAATTATTTTTTTTTATTTGAAAATCGTATGTACACGTACCCCAGCTAGGATTATGATCGACTACGTGAACTAAAAAAATAAATCAAAATCAATGAATGATTCAAATATACTCGTATATAAAAATCGTTATGTACATGTTACATGTACATGTTTAATGTACAATGTACATATCTACCTACCTATATGTTTGCTCATTTACGTACCGTGGGAGGGATTGTTGTCGACAACTTGTACTGAAAATAAATAACAGACCTATTTAATGACAAGATGTATTAATAATATAATGGAACCACTTAAATATTTCGTACGAAACTTTTAAAACGATAGCTTGCTCCAAAAATATATTGATTATTTATTAATTGAGATTTAAACCTAACTTTATAATTTTAAACATTTGAATAAAGTAATTAGATTGTCGTTAAATGTTTGACGTACCGTGGGAGGGATTGTTGTCAACAATGTGTACTGAAAATAAATAACAGACCTATTTAAAAATCACAGGTAATGGGACTACTAAGATATTTATTATGAAACCTTTAAAAGACTGATTTTATCAATTGATATATTAATTAAGATTCTAACCTAATTTTATAAACTTAAACATTTAAAAAAATTATTGTAGTTTGATGTTTGTTTATTTACGTACCGTGGGAGGGATTGTTGTCAACAACTTGTACTGAAAATAAATAACAGACCTATTTAATCCTAATAATAATAATATAACGGAACCACTTAGATATTTAGTATGAAACCTTTAAACGCTAGCTTTTTTCAAAATGAAATCTTATTACGTGATTAGGATTAAAACCTTATTTTATTAATGTGAACATTGGAATTAAATAATTAGATTATCGTTAAATGCTTAATTATTTACGTACCGTGGGAGGGATTGTTGTCAACAATTTGTACTGAAAATAAATGACAGACGTATTAAATCCTAATAATAATGTATAACGGAACCACTTAGATATTGCGTAAGAAACCTATAAAAGACAGTATTTGTATCGAAATAAAATATTAATAAGATTCTAACCTAATTTTATAAAGGTAAGCATTTAAAAAAATATATTTAGATTGTCGTTTGATGTTGTTTATTTATGTGACGCGGGAGGGATTGTTGTCAACAATTTGTGTCTGTTTGTGTTTGTTGAGCACGAATGATTGTACTCCAGTCATGGGTGTTTATATTAATTATTTATTGCAAGTAGATGGCGCTGTAGTAGATGCTTGTGAAAATGTCCCAACATATTTATTTATTTATTTACATATCGTTGGAGGTATTGTTGTAAATAACTAGACTAACAAACAATAACCAATTTAATGATAAAAATTAATAATTCTATCACTTAGATATTTTGTAAAAGAAACTTGAACGGAAAGTTTTTTAAGGTGAGGCAACTATTAAGCTCTTAATCATATTTTGTAAACATAAACATTTAAACAATGAAATTCCAAAGTAAACTAAATAGAGAAAAATAAATATTATGTTCATATATTTAATACCTATACTATAGATGAACAGGTATTTACGAGTTTGCGTCACCCACACAGCAAATATCACATGCATATTTAAATAATTTACATACCTTGAGCGGTGGCCATTGCTACCAAGGCAAGTAGAACAATCTGGAACAAAAGACACTTGTTCATTTTTACGAAATTACACTTTGCAAAAACTCAGAATTGATAGAAATCAAACAATGCTGTCTGTACCGAAATTATAGTTCATGAGTAATCACAATGAAACATAATTTTTATATGACGTTATCTACTGATAAGATTATGTTGCTTGTTATACTTTTATGACATATATTAAAATTGATTTTTTGTCTATTGCATTGTTATTGCTTCGTATAGATGAATATCAAAAGTGTCATCATCAATCATGTTGTCATCATCATCAATGCGGTGGTACGACTATAAAAAGTAGTTTTTTTTAATGTAAAATAATAGGCTTGGGATAAAGTATAATTACTTAATGTAATATGTATTCTCAAAAAAAGTTGAGACTTGTAAGATATTGACCCCAATTCTTTCGTCGATGAGGTCGACAGCCACGCGTAATATGTACTATTAATATTCGACTGGGTTCCTTTTTAACAGACTTACAAAAAGGGGGATGTTCTCAATTCATCGGATTTTTTAATGTATTTAATGTATTTTTTAATTGTTCAGTGTTTACTACCTACTCGAAGAGTCCTGAAACGACTTTGAATATCCCTTTTTTTTGTTTCAAAGGGCATTCTTCCCAGCTCCATTTTAATCGAAATCGGTCGAGAAATTTTTGAAAAATCAACAAAAAGCTAAAAATTGTATACACGATGATATTTTCGTCTACTCCGAAAACTTAGTTGTCTCATTTTAGCAGGGCGTTGGTTGGCCTACTTTTATATAAACAAAATTCATCTACTTTCTACTAAATATTTAAAGATAAAAATATTAAAAAAAAAACAAAACCTAAACTAAAAGGTATAAATAATAATACTTTTATTTAGTTAAATATTTTTGAGTCGGTTAATAATATTAATTGGAGCTTGTAGCTCTGACCTAATAAAGATAAACATGTATTATATAATATGCGTTCACCAATATACTAATTATTGTGCTATAGTCTACAATGGATGTTCTTATGATAAGAGGTGATTGTTTTATTATTTTCTTATGATAAAAAATAAATAAATGAACTAAATCTGCCAATCAAGAAATTTTCTTATCAGTCGAAAATGCAAACATAATTTTTTTATTGACATTTAGCTATCATAAGTTTACACTATACCTAAGGTATAAAAGACAGTTTTATGGGGTTAAGACGAAAGCTGATTGAGACGAAAGATGGTTATAGGACATTTTAGACTTCTGCTCTATTTGGTGCTCGCCTCTCTCGTACAATCTTTGTCAGTAATTAATTTCCGAATTTTCATTATTAATAAATTTTTTTTGGATATGCCTCAATCAAAATATTAATGTTTCTATTCTAATCTCAATCAAAATATTAATTTTTCTATCCTAAAAGGTTGCAATATAATGCCGAATGTCGATTATTTTTTTAAAAAAAACCTACGAATCTTACTTTTGTAGGATATTCGCTTAAAAACGGGTTATCTTAATTTGGGGATTGAGCAAAGTGTGAGTAAGATGCTAGTGTAGACGAAAGATGATCGATTTTATAGTGCCTAAATTCGACAGCTGGTCACGTGATCTTCAATATGATAGACAATATTATCTTAATGTAGGTACTTTCAGATAGCATTGAGAAGAAAGTAGAATGTTTTGAATGCTATATTATTGTGCAATCATGATAAATTTTAATTAAAACTATTTTTTTATATCTTATACTAACTAAAATAGCGGACGTCATATCCGAATAAAACGTGAGATTTTTCTTAAATTATCCGGTTAAGCAATACATTTTTTATGTCTAGAATCAGATTATAAAAAAATCGGTCCAACCGTTCTGAAACAATGAACATTTATTTACTTGCTATGTAGTAAATGGTATGTTTATATGGGTTAAAGTGCTCCTAATTGATCTTGCAAATGAATTAGAAGCATTTCCTCTTATGCTAGAGAATTGAAATTTTACGCGTTGTTTTAAATCCAATGACAATGACTATTTATGATAACTATGATCTGTTTTTCCTTTAATTTTGTTCACGAGGCTGAGGTTATGTTGTGGCCTTAAGTTTTATTCAAAATTCGGTGACCGTATTATTGATGTCAAACACCTAAGTATAATATCATCAGTCATATCCATGAGGTATAGAATAAACCTAACATAATTATTTCACTGTATGACAAAATACGAGTATATAATATACATAGCAAGAGCCGGAACGAGAGGGTAATTTTCTATATTAGTCAATTTATTTTCATAGTGGAGTTAGTGATAGTATTCGATTATGGTTCTTTTTCCGCAGACGCAGAGCTTATTGTAGACGTGACCCTGTTTACTACAACGGAATAAAAACAAAATCAATCAATATAATTGAATTTCGAAGATTTTATTTTAAAGTAAGTAATATTATACATATTACCTACATTAATAATATAAGTAATATACTTATATTATATTGATTGCCTGGATAGCATGATTTATCAATGGCCAGTGTTGTAAATACTAAGATTATTACATACGTATTAGGCTCATGAAGGTGAATTTTAAGAAAAATCCGGAAGATCCGAAGCAAACTATCAATAAATGGTTTGCTATTTCATATTATAATAACATTACTGTTTGACTAAATCATTATCTACTATATAAAAATAAGTCGGGTTTTCCTTCCTGACGCTATAACTCCAGAACGCACGAACCGATTTCCACGGTTTTGCATTCGTTGGAAAGGTCTCGGGCTCCGTGAGGTTTATAGCAAAGAAAATTCAGGAAAAATTTCAACAGAAAAGCGGGAAAATCTTTTAAACTATACTAAAGAGGTTACACCTGAGGACGAACCCGAGCGAAGCGAGGGTGAGTCGCTAGTACTAAGTATATAAAAGTAGAATCATGAAATAATTTACTACAAATTGTATATTACCTAATTCAGTTATTTATCTTTTCTATTAAATATTGTGTTAAATTGCGTATATTTTGAAAAATAAAATCAATAATTATAAAATACGAAATATTTTAATACATACCGAAAAAGTTTTCATGATGATATTATATTTCAGAAACAACAAATTGAGACAAGATGCGGACGTGAAATAGCATATGAGTTTTTTAACAGCGGTCTTATAAAGCAAGAGATAACCTGCGCCCCGACTCAATATTTGTTTAGTCATTAAATATTGTCATACGAACAGATTTTTCCTGTCAAAATTCTGCTAAATCGCTATTCGAATAACATACAATAATAGCATTCATATGAAACAGTTATTGATAACAATGGGTTCTGTTATTGTGGTTTTACTCCAGATTAATAGGAAGTGTCTACCCACTAACTAGTTTTAGAAATTAGAAAGACATGTGAAGTCCGCCAACACGCACTAGGCCAGCGTGGTGGACTATGGCCTGATCCCCCTCGTACTGAGGGAGGCCCGTGCCCAGCAGTGGGACGTTAAAAAGGACTGAAGATAATATGTAGTAATATAATCTATGGCTGAAGACTACTTAGTAAAAATTACTGAAATCGCCTAAATTCAAATAGACAAAAAAGGATGTGCAAACAAATCGTAACATAGACATTAGATATCATTAATTTAATTGGTATTTTTTATTTTAAATATATAAGCACAGCATCATTATAAAGTTCTTATCTTCTTAAATTAATAGTTGGTAGCAAAAACTTCAAGCCATTTAAATATTAATAGGGTTTCTACAGTTTTTATATCATATCCTGTTATTTTTAAAATGAAATTGTATATAATACGTTCAAAAGAAGAGTGTAAAGTAATTTTGTGTTTATTTTCATCAAAATTGATTCATCGCTTTCTCTTTAATTCTAACGAACAAACTCATTTTTCTATTTGTAAAGTTACAAGAGACTTAACCTCGCTCCACTCGGGTTAGTCTCTAGATACATTTTGAAAATTAGCAATTAGCATAGATATATTTTTCGCAGCAAAGTGTGTATGATCATATCAAATTTCATGAAAATCTGTATAGTACATCCGAATTTTATTGTACCTACCTATGTAAGATAATGTGCGTAATTAATAAAACCTACAAAATAATAAATTACATTTAAAAATTAATGGAAATGTCACGAATATTATATTGTGTTATTATTATCTAAACATTGTAGTACTTGTTTTATTCGGATAACTGATAAGTTGTGAAGCAACGAATGTAAGATTGGTCAAGGCGTCCAGTTCAAGGTCAACAAGATGGATGTTAAATATTTAACTAGCTAGGGACTTACCCTTATTTCGCTTGCATGCGCTTCGTTTCAAATACTTACTTACTTACTTATAAAAATACTTGGTAAGAGTATCTTAGGAGATTCATATTTTTCTGTAGGTGGGCTTTTTTGCCTGACTACAGCGAAGCAAAGAGGGGAATTACTTAACGGCATAACCGTTTTTAATGATTCATACGCCATATTTGATCACAAGATTATTTATTATAGGCTGTATGGATATTATTAAAAACCCAAATGTCTTTAAACATTTTTGTGGCGTATCAAAATAAACGCTTTTAAAAGTCACTCTCACAGTTTTATTTGATGTTTTCACGAACTCGGACAATAAGTGGAACGCGTCCACAAATTCACATACCTCTGTAAGAGGACATCGCTTCGAAAATCGCCAAAGCACGAGCAACCTTCGCACAACTTAGACTTGTATGGCAATCACGGAAACTGACACGTAGATTAAAGCTTAAAATCTCCCGGTCCAATGTTAAGACCATACTACTACACGGGTGTATGGCATGTAAGGTCACCAAGAACATCTCACAGCGACTCAAACTCTTTGTGAATCGATGCTTTCGCAAAATCCTTAGTGTTTACTGGCTTGACAAAATCTCCAACCAACATCTTTGGGAACGCTGCAATGAAGTCCCGACGCCCAAAAGATCTAACGCCGTAAATGAAGCTGGATAGGTCATACCCTCCGAAGGGAGACAAGCCCTAGAATGGAAAGCAGACCCCCCGGCGGACTGTCATTGATGTAGCGAAAGCCATCGGGAAAACCTACAGCGAATTCAAACGCTATTAAGACCGAACAGGATGGCGATGCACTGTGGACACCCTCTGCCTCACCTAGGGGACATAGGAATACAAGTCAAGGCGGTCGCCCCACCGACCCAACACCCCCATGCCAGCCATAACGCCGGCCATGGATGGGTTTAATCAAATTTAAAGTTGCAAGTTGAATTTAAATTTAATTGCAGCTTGCAAGGTTCATCAAACCGACCAAACAAAGTTACGCCCGGTTTACACGTATTAAGTAGTTAACTTATTTTTAACTTAATTTTAAGTGACTTATAATTATGTAGCTGCCCAAACGTATTTAAGTAAGTAAGTACTTAAGCTCTTTAGTTCACTCAAGATGGACAATCAACAACGTAATGAATTCGTAAATTCTGTGCGTAAATTTGTTATTAGTGAGGTCTTGGACGAAGTAAAAGATGAAATAATTAGAGTTAGTTCGACTTCCTTCGTGACAAAATTAGTGATCGCCATAGCTGACGCTATATCAAGCATCGCTCGTTGCTTGGCTTGCTTATTTCAGAAATTCGCGATTCTTACATTCCATAAGCATTCCTTCTTTAAATAGGTACTCTTCTACAAATTTCTGAGTAGTTACTTCAGTTCCGTCCAGTTCGACATCAATAATAATTAATAAGCGTTACAGAAACAACTAAAATAGGGTTCAATTCAAAAAATGGCGCGTCAACAGTTAAGCGTTTTACTAAATTGTACCTGTCCAAACGGATCCAGCGACAAGCCCCGCCTACCTACTTAATCGAAAAAATAAAAAACATTCCAATTTATTTATATTTAATGCAATTAATCACTTAAAAATTGATACGTGTAAACCGGACGTAAAGATTAAAATGTTAAAACAATTACTCATTAGTCAATACCATTTACAAATTACAATTAAAATTTAAAATTAAAAACAGTTTTCTGAAACAAATTATAATATCGGTATTACCGGTTTCTAGAACATTTGCTCTATTTACCGTATCAAAAATTGCCTTTCAAAAAAGGGATTAGGGAGAACGATCAAGAACTGACGGCGCGTTAAGTACTTCCCGACTGAACCAAACGATAGCGCGTTTTAAAAACGATCAGCGCCATCTATCAACGTATAGTTAAAACTTTTATTCTATACCTTTAATTTTGTTTTTTGCCAATCCAAAACTAAAGATTGCAATTCGAACCACTAGTTCCTTAGATTAACGCATTCAACCATACAAACAAACTCTTCAGCTTTATAATATTATAGTATAGGTGATTTGTATCTGTATTCTGTGCATATAAATAAAATTGAAGTGTATGTTTTTAATTTCAACTTATTTAATAAAGTTATTAGCAGTATTCTTGCGTTGACAGACCTATACAGTATTATATTATGTTTTTCTTTTAAAAGTTTTTTAGGGTAACAAATTGTTACGCAAAACTAAAAATGTGTAACTAACCTAATCCATAAAAGTATTGGTAATTAAATAAAATAAATTCAAGAATATAAAAGTTCGACTGCATAAAACGCGAATTATCTTAATTCGCTTTTATTGGTGACACTTGTTAAAATAAATTTATGATCTAGTCTTATGTAATCTATGCATATAATATATGCACAGCCATATGATTAGTAGTAGCTGCGTGTATGTATATCTTCGATTTATTGATATAAATTAGAATTCAACTCCATTCAAGTTCACCCTAATAATTGACAACTGTCAATTGTCATCCATTAACTACCAAATACCAACATTAGCATTGACTGAAAAGTTAAAACCAATAATAAATAGCTAAAGGTATTTACGTTAGTAATGATGTAAAAATGACCTAGACTTTAGTTTAGAGTGACTCATAGTTTAAAGTACACACAGAGCAGAGGATAAGTCAATGGGAGGTCTCACTGCGAGTTTTAGCCGTTGGTGGCGCTACAAGCGCATAACGTAAACAATTGCAACGTCAAGAATGTATATAGTGTATGTCAAATAATTTTATGTCAATTTTTTTAATTCAACAATAGTTAAAACACCGTACTTTTCCATGTTATATTTGATTTTACAAAACTTAACTAAACTATTCTATAATAATAAACACGTCTGTCAAATTGGCGACATTGAGGTTTTCGTTGGTAACGTTATGCGCTGGTAGCGCCACCTGAGCCGAGCTTGGCGTGAAACCTCCCATTGCGTTAAGCGTTTAGAATGGTGCTTATGTAAATCATTTTAATAGGACAGGGTTCTCCAACCTTATTTTTGTTGAGCCTCTCCAGATTATAAAAAGTACGCACTTTCAATAAACATTAATAAATTCAACGATTATAACGATTAATATTTATTTTAATTAAAAGTTATACAAAATAAACTCTATGCCTCCATGGTTTGACTCCTAGTATCCAGTATCCTGTTTGTAAAATGCAGAGTTAGACCATAAATGTATCCTCTGGTCCGTCCTTAGATACACTTTAAAGTTTAACAATAACTATTAACTATAGATTTCTCAGTAATAAGATATTTTCTGCAGTAAAAGGAATCCTATATGTTGACCCGGATAATCTGCTGCTAGCATACCGAATTTCATCAAAATCTTTCTTTCCAGTTTCCAGTCGTTTTATTGTGATGCAGATGCGGTCAAAGAGACAGACAGACAATCAAACGAAATTCTAAGAATTATAGGTTTTGTCTCTGTATCGATATAATGAATTACAATAAAATAAAAAAAAAATGTTTAATATATTATGTATACAGATTTGCCTGAGTCTTATTATATGTATAGATGTGATTTTATTTTACAATTTACATGTACATCAAATACATTGGCTGTACGATAGTTGATTTTGCATTGATTGGATTAAAAAACAAAATGTCACCTGAACTTGTGACAGATGTTCATGATGGATTGCAAAGAAATTTTGCCAATAAGAATAACTGTTATATAGTTAATGGAAGCTATAAATATTACCACTATTTGTGTGATGGTTTTGATGATAGGGTGGGTAACTTTGTTTTATAGTTTCATTTTTATAAATAATACTATTCAATATATTTCCAAATACATAATTTACAATATGTGGCACTCAGACCAATAAAAAAGTACTTTTTTATTGGTCTGAGATGTGGCAGTGATCTTACTAATAATGCTATTTACAATAATTGAAATCATTTTATATTTCAGGGTTGGGGATGTGGTTATCGAACACTACAAACAATATGCTCCTGGTTGAATATCAATTACAAACACACTGAAAATGTTCCTACTATCAGAGACATTCAGAAAATTTTGGTTGATCTAGAAGATAAGCCTTCATCATTTTTAGGTTCGCGACAGTGGATTGGAAGCTTTGAGGTATAGTAAAAACATTTTTATGTAAGCTAGTGTCAGATAATATTATGTTTTTTTTTTATGGGACAAAGGGGGCAAACGGGCAAGAGGCTCACCTGATGGAAAGTGATTACCTCCGCCCATGGACATCTGCAACTGCTTGCAGATGCGTTGCCAGCCTTTCAGGAAAGGGAGGGAAGGAGAGGAAGGGAGGAGAGAGTGAGGGGGGAGGTAGGAGGGATGGGGAGTGGGCCTCCCGGACTCTTACTTACCGGACGAAACGCGACAGCATAGCTGCCACTTCACACTGGTCTCTTGTGAGAGAGTGGTACTATACGGGGCGTGCCGGCCCATTCGGCTGCTACCCGAAGGAAGCAAGCATGGCACTACCACTATAAAAATTATGTATATTACAATATGTCAAATATCAACATATGTATAAATATTACTTTTTACTTGCATACTTTGTTTCTTTATTAGTAATTTTAACTTTTATTAAATTGAATTTCAGGTTTGCCTTGTGATAGATAAATTGTTTGACATACCAAGTAAAATAGTTCATGTTAACAAAGGAGATCAATTAGAAAATATTGTTGTACAGTTGAAAACTCACTTTGAAAAGTTTGGTAGCCCAGTAATGATGGGTGGTGATGTGGATTGTTCGTCTAAAGGGATTATGGGCATTCATGTAGACAGTGTTCAATCGAGCTTATTGGTTGTGGTGAGTTATTTTATGTAATACTAGCAGTACCTGCGGCTTCGCCCGCATTAATTTTTTAAATATTAGGAGTCAATCCCGCGGGAACTCCGGGATAAAAAGTAGCCTATATGTTATTCTGGGTCTTCAGCTACCTACATACCAAATTTCATCGTAATCGGTTCAGTAGTATTTGCGTGAAAGAGTAACAAACATCCATACTCACAAACTTTCGCATTTATAAAATAATAATAATAATACTCTTTATTGTACACACACACACAATCAGAAAGAGAAAAAAAATACAAATATGTAAAGGATTATGTACATGAGGCGGCCTTATCGCTAAAACAGCGATCTCTTCCAGGCAACCTTAAGGTGTTGGAAATGACAAACTGTTAGGGAAGGGGTGCGAACAAAATGAGTGACGTAAATTAAATATATTAAAATAATAATCATTATTTATGAAATAAATAAATATAAATAAAATACAACAATATACAACTATAAACATAATATTATATATGATATAATTAATACAAAACAGAATTAATAATATAAAAAGAGTATATAATATATGATATATATATATATATATATATATATATATATATATATATATATATATATATATATATATATATATATATATATATATATATATATATATATATATATATATACTTTTATAATAACAAAATAATATGAATTAACTGGTATTTTTAAAATATTCTCTCTATATACAATATGTAAGTATGTTGAGACATTTACTCAAGTACTATTATAGTTCCATGACAAACTAATAATTTTATATTATGGATATCACATAATTGATACACTACACATATGTACTTTAAAATATACAACAAGTAGAAACATGACACAAATGAATGCCTCCAGTGGGACTAAAACCTGCAACCACCACAGGCATAACATGTAAGGTCACCACAAACCTAGCTAAATGTGTCATCAAATAGTTATACATATTTAGATATTACATATATTAGAAGTAGAATCTGAAAAATAGGTTTATAATTGATATGGGATATTTCAATAATAGTCACACTCAATATATAATTATTATTTCTTTCAGGATCCACATTATGTTGGTAAAGAGCAAACAAGGGAATTCTTACAAAATAAAGGCTGGGTAAAATGGCAACCTCTTCAAGATTTTTTAAGTTCATCATTTTACAATTTGTGCCTACCACAAGTTAAACCAAAATGTCAGACGTAAATAAATAGATTTTAAAAATTATGAACCATTTTATTGTATGTTATATGTATATTATTTCATTTCTTCATTTTTTATTATGACTTTTATTATTTTAAGGTATAGTTCAACCCAAACTATCAGAAAAAATAAATTCACTTGCTCGCCTCTTCTCACCTTTTGCACTCACAACTATCCAATCAGCAATAATACAGTATATTTTTATAGCCATGTGTTTTTATTAAGTCTAGATCCACATCATCACAACTGGAGTAAGGCATTCAACAGTTTTTTACCAGGCTTATATTGCTAGTGACTCGACCTCGCTCTGCTCGAGTTTATTCCCAAGAAAGTTTAACAGATAGTATTGATTTCTCAGAGGGGTAATATCTTTCAACTGTAAAAACTATATGTATGTTGACCAGGATATAAAGCTAACATACCAAATTTCATAAAATCTGTGCATTTATTTCCTCATGATGTGTTACAGAAAGAGACAATTTTAAAAACTATGGCTTTACTATAAATAAATAAATAATTAAAATATATCTTATCACGATTATAGCAAGGAAACTGTTAATAGATTACTGGATTCTACTTGTTTGGCTCAGTTGGTAGTGACCCTACTTTCTGCGCCAGCAGTCGCTGGTTCGAGTCCCGCTGGGGGCATTCATTTGCTAATCACGAATGTTTGTACTCCAGTCATGGGTGTTTATATTTATAATATGTATGTATTTAAAATATATATGTGTAGTATATATCTGGTATCCACAACACAAGCATGTTACGTAGCTTACTATGGAACTAGATGGCGCTGTTGTAATATTGTTCCAACATATTTTTTTTATTTTATCTATTGTTAATCACTTTTGGAGCAATCACACTCATATCTAATTAAATTATAAAAAATTATTTATTCTTAATATGACATGCGTGTTGTTTAAACTTGACTATACTATAAGTGAAAAGAAAAAACATTTAAAATAAATCAGTCTTTATTGTTTCATAAATAAACATAACTTACAATGGATTATTAATTAAATTAAATAAGAACTTGGAACAAAAACACATCTTTATAGAACTATGTTGGTAAGACTGAATAAACAAGGTAACATGAGTAGGTGTATACAGTATACTCCAAATACCTTTTAAACTTAAAGTATATTCAATACTTAACATAATATTTGGAACAAAGTAAATAATAAATAACTTTCTATAATAAGTCATTTGCAAGAATTAAAATTTAATCAATAATTTACTATATAGTAGAGTTTGAGGATTCAGTCATTGCCTAATTAAAAGTAATTTACCCTATAAAAAAAATAACTGACTTCAAATTTCAAAATGATAATAAATATATAAATGTGATATTTCTTTATTAAACCTTATACACGCACATACATGCATTTCTTATACTTTTTTTGCCAAATATATGATGGAAAATTTTCAAACAATTTTTATAAAAGTTCTACTTACTGACTTTACACAACTTCTTATTCTTGAAAATCATTCTCTCTTTTCATAAATAAAAAACTAATCTTAACCAACAGATAATAATTATAGGTAGGTTATACAAATTCCAATATTTTTAGTCTGTATTCATAACTAGACAGACGCCCTGCAACACCCAATGACTGCAGTGCTCTGCAGTCCACAGGTCGGACTCGAACACCAGACCCACGCCCATCGCGTCCCGGCGAGACGACGTCGTGTATACCGGCGTGCGAACAGTGTTCTACTAACAAAATATACTTTGTTGAAGTATATCCTAATCAATATGAGTATTACAAGTGTGAACTTAAGCAAAGTTGTCTGCTGTTTTCATGCGTACGCTGAACTGATTTTGATGAAATTTCTCAAAGACGGACTGATATTCCAATAAAGGCTTTGTAAGTAACAGATATGAAATATGTGAGATAAAATATATGAGACTAGCATTTTACGCAGTTCCGCCCGCGTAAAGACCTGGGGGCTTACTCTTGAATTTAATTCCGATCGATCGACATTGGAATTGTGACGTTTCGTACTCTTGAGTTGGACGCTAGCGCCACATTGTTTTTAAATTGCGTGTCCATTTTGGGGAACTAAGTGAAATCGGGATCGAGCTTGGCGCACCGTAAACGCTACTCTTGAGTGAGAGTACTTTTTTTGAAAGGATAAAGCATTTTAAAGCCATATTACTGGTTTATCGTAATAAGAAGAATGACACAGGACACTATTGCGGCCCGTAACATAGCTAACTTCACTCTTAACAAAATAATCGCGGGGCAATCCCAATTTCAATCCAATGTTGACAATATTGTTTTCAAGAGTACCGAATCACGTGACTTCAAAATTGACATTGGAATCGTATTGGCATTAGATTAGAATTGAAATTAGTTTGAAGAGTAAGCACACTGAAACCAATTTCTTAGATTTTACGTAATATTATCGTGTGATGTTTTATATTTATAGCCAGTTCGTCTGTCCATCTGTCGTGACTCGATGACTCTCTTTCTCTGTATCTAAAATAATGACTATTTCAATAAGATTTTCAAAAAATAGAAAATTATCTAAAAATACAATGTAGGTACAGATGCGACAAGTTACAAATTACAATTTTATTATATGTTTTATTGATGATTAAATATACATATGAGTATGAATCCAAAGATTTGTTTACCTGCAGCTTTAGTTTATGTGCTTCAATGGGTTTAATATACATGATGGGCAGTTCTGTTACCAGGACTTTAGGATGAGATCGTCTCAAACAACCGTCTTCAATGTCCCAGCGAGCGCCCTCCAAATACAGACCTCGGACATAGCATCCCTGAAAAAAATACTTATCTATACGAGAACATCTGTCATCACACGGTTTTCCATTGATGCCTATTAAATTTTAATATTGGTTATTTTTTGGACTAACTTAACTTAATGGAAGGTATTTATTTTCATATGTAAAACGGTAACCCATTTATTTACCAATTGGTAGTAAATCCCTGATCCGTTTTTTATATGGGAAACATTTCTTATATGATTACATACCACTTGTCTTATGGTATGATGAAGGAAAACATCAAGGAAATCTGTGTCTGAGAAAAAGGAAAATATCTGAGGAATTCTAGCAATTTTTAGAAAGACAAAACTCCAACCCACACTTTGCCCTCGTGGGGAAGTATGGCCTGATCCCCCTTGCGGACATAGTCTACATTCCATAAGCATTCCTTCTTTAAATAGGTACTCTTCTACAAATTTCTGAGTAGATACTTCAGTTCCGTCCAGTTCGACATCAATAATAATTAATAAGCGTTACAGAAACAACTGAAATAGGGTTCAATTCAAAAAATGGCGCGTCAACTTAAGCTTAAGCGTTTTACTAAATTGTACCTGTCCAAACGGATCCAGCGACAAGCCCCGCCTACCTACTTAATCGAAAAAATAAAAAACATTCTAATTTATTTATATTTATTGCAATTAATCACTTAAAAATTAAAATTAAGTTAAATAAAAGCAAGTTAACTACTTAACTTAATACGTGTAAACCGGGCGTAAAGATTAAAATGTTAAAACAATTACTCAATAGTCAATACCATTTACAATTAAATAAAAAACAGTTTTCTAAAACAAATTATAATATCGGTATTACCGGTTCCTAGAACATTTGCTCTATTTACCGTATCAAAAATTGCCTTTCAAAAAAGGGATTAGGGAGAACGACCAATAACTGACGGCGCGTTAAGTACTTTCCGACTGAACCAAACGATAGCGCGTTTTAAAAACGATCAGCGCCATCTATCAACGTATAGTTAAAACTTTTATTCTATACCTTTAATTTTGTTTTTTGCCAATCCAAAACTAAAGATTGCAATTCGAACCACTAGTTCCTTAGATTAACGCATTCAACCATACAAACAAACTCTTCAGCTTTATAATATTATAGAACAGCCAACAGGTGATTTGTATCTGTATTCTGTGTATATAAATAAAATTGAAGTGTATGTTTTTAATTTCAACTTATCAGTTTTTCACCAAATGCATATAAAAGTATACGGTACTTACATCAAAAAAACAATTTTTAAATTGGTCTGTTTGTTCCGATTAATCTGAAACGGTTGGATCAATTTTGACGGGACTATCATTCGTTGATAGTTAATGTTATAAGGATTAAGGAGTAACTTAGGCTTCTTTTATTTTATGAGAAAATTATAAAAAACGTTTAATTTATTTTAACTTACGCCCAGCTAACCGGGCTGAGTTAACCATTTAATAAAGTTATTAATAGCAGTATTCTTGCGTTGACAGACCTATACAGTATTAGGTATATGTTTTTCTTTTAAAAGTATTTTAGGGTAACAAATTGTTACGCAAAACTAAAAATGTGTAACTAACCTAATCTATAAAAGTATTGGTATTAAATAAAATAAATTCAAGAATATAAAAGTCCGACTGCATAAAAAGCGAATCATCTTAATTCGCTTTTATTGGTGACACTTGTTAAAATTATGATCTAGTCTTATGTAATCTATGCATATATATGCACAGCCATATGATTTGTAGTAGCTGCGTGTATGTTTATCTTCGATTTATTAATATAAATTAGAATTCAACTCCATTCAAGTTCACCCTAATAATTGACAACTGTCAATTGTCATCCATTAACTACCAAGTACCAACATTAGCATTGACTGAAAAGTTAAAACCAATAATAAATAGCTAAAGGTATTTACGTTAGTAATGATGTAAAAATGACCTAGACTTTAGTTTAGAGTGACTCATAGTTTAAAGTACACACAGAGGATAAGTCAATGGGAGGTCTCACTGCGAGTTTTAGCCGTTGGTGGCGCTACAAGCGCATAACGTAAACAACGTCAAGAATGTATAGTGTATATAGTGTATGTCAAATAATTTTATGTCAAATTTTTTAATTAAACAATAGTTAAAACACCGTATTTTTCCATGTTATATTTGATTTTACAAAACTTAACTAAAATATTCTATAATAATAAACACGTCTGTCAAATTGGCGACATTGAGGTTAAGCGTTTAGAATGGTACTTATGTAAATCATTTTAATAGGACGGGGTTCTCCAACCTTATTTTTGTTGAGACTCTCCAGATTATAAAAAGTACGTACTTTTAATAAACATTAATATATTCAACGATTATAACGATTAATATTTATTTTAATTTAAAGTTATACAAAATAAACTCTATGCCTCCATGGTTTAACTCCTGGTATACAGTATCCTGTTTGTAAAATGCAGAGTTAGACCATAAATGTATCCTCTGGTCCGTCCCTAGATACACTTTAACAATAACTATAGATTTCTCAGTAATAAGATATTTTCTGCAGTGAAAGGAATCCTATAGTTGACCCGGATAATCTGCTGCTAGCATACCGAATTTCACCAAAATCTGTCCAGTGGTTTCATTGTGACGCAGATGCGGTCAAAGCACTGACCTCTATAATACCACTGGACTGGCTGTTGTCAACGT
The DNA here is from genome assembly GCA_951802675.2 of Boloria euphrosyne. Taxonomy (NCBI): domain Eukaryota; kingdom Metazoa; phylum Arthropoda; class Insecta; order Lepidoptera; family Nymphalidae; genus Boloria; species Boloria euphrosyne. The sequence continues at coordinate 3,831,847 of OX637887.1, read as the reverse complement.
ACTTTTGTGGCTGCTTGATATTCACCATTTTGGCGCTGTCGGACGTAGCAAGACGTGAGCTGGTGGTACTAAGACTAATGATGTCAATATCAGCGAGCAAATATCGATAACTTTTAATAATAAGTTTTTACAATCAATAAAACTGTTTCAAATAAAGATTTTTATTTTTATTCATCAATAACTGTATCATCATAATTACTACTTATGTTATATTAACAACGAAAATCCAAAATTACTTTCAAAATTAGTTCTCGGGACTCTCGCTAGTGGCACTTCAAATGAACACAAATAAATTGCTGTCAAACGCTTGGAACAGCCTGTCCAGTCACTGACCTCTATAATACCACTGGACTGGCTGTTGTCAACGTGCTTTTGTGGCTGCTTGATATTCGCCATTTTGGCACTGTCCGCCGCTGTCGGACGTAGCGAGAGTTTTTGGTACTAAAACTAATGATGTCCATATCAGCGAGCGAATATCTATAACTTTTAATAATAAGTTTTTACAATCAATAAAACTGTTTCGAATGAAGATTTTTATTTTTATTAATCAATAACTGTATCATCATAATTACTACTTATGTTATATTAACAACGAAAATGCAAAATTACTTTCAAAATTAGTTCCCGGGACTCTCGCTAGTGGCGCTTCAAATGAACACAAATAAATTGCTGTCAAACGCTTGGAACAGCCTGTCCAGTGGTATTATAGAGGTCAGTGGGTCAAAGAGACAGACAGACAATCAAACTAAATTCTAAGAATTATAGGTTTTGTCTCTGTATCGATATAATGAATTACAATAAAATAAAATGTTTAATGTATGTACAGATTTGCCTGAGTCTTATTATATTTATAGGTGTGATTTTATTTTACATGCACATTGCACATTAAATACATTGGCTGTACGATAGTTGATTTTGCATTGATTGGATTAAAACATATATAATAATGTACTCTGTGGATTAAAAAACAAAATGTCACCTGAACTTGTGACAGATGTTCATGATGGATTGCAAAGAAATTTTGCCAATAACTGTTATTTAGTTAATGGAAGCTATAAATATTACCACTATTTGTGTGATGGTTTTGATGATAGGGTGGGTAACTTTGTTTTATAGTTTCAATATTGTAGATAATATTATTCAATATATTTCCAAATAATTTACAATATGTGGCAGTGATTTTACTAATAATGCTTTTTACAATAATTGAAATCATTTTATATTTCAGGGTTGGGGATGTGGTTATCGAACACTACAAACAATATGCTCCTGGTTGAATATCAATTACAAACACACTGAAAATGTTCCTACTATCAGAGACATTCAGAAAATTTTGGTTGATCTAGAAGATAAGCCTTCATCATTTTTAGGTTCACGACAGTGGATTGGAAGCTTTGAGGTATAGTAAAATCATTTTTATGTAAGCTAGTGTCAGACAATATTATGTATATAACAATATATCAAATATCAACATAAGTATAAATATTACTTTTTTACTTGCATACTTTGTTTCTTTATTGGTAATTTTAACTTTTATTAAATTGAATTTCAGGTTTGCCTTGTGATAGATAAATTGTTTGACATACCAAGTAAAATAGTTCATGTTAACAAAGGAGATCAATTAGAAAATATTGTTGTACAGTTGAAAACTCACTTTGAAAAGTTTGGTAGCCCAGTAATGATGGGTGGTGATGTGGATTGTTCGTCCAAAGGGATTATGGGCATTCATGTAGACAGTGTTCAATCTAGCTTATTGGTTGTGGTGAGTTATTTTATGTAATATAAAGTACTTTTATAATAACAAAATAATATGAATTAACTGATACCGTTAAAATATTCTCTCTATATACAATAAACAAGCATGTTGAGACATTTACTAACCATACTATTATAGTTTCATGATAAGCTAATAATTTTATGTTATGGATATCACATAACTGATACACTACACATAATATGTACACAACTTTAAAAATATACAACAAGTACAAACATGACAAATGATTGCCTCTAGTGGGACTAAAACCTGCAACCACCACAACCATAACATGTAAGGTCACCACAAACCTAGCTAAATGTGTCATCAAATAGTTATATGTATTTAGATATTAGATAATATATTAGAAGTAGAATCTCAAAAATAGGTTTATAATTGATATGGGATATTTCAATAGTAGTCACACTCAATATATAATTATTATTTCTTTCAGGATCCACATTATGTTGGTAAAGAGCAAACAAGGGAATTCTTACAAAATAAAGGCTGGGTAAAATGGCAACCTCTTCAAGATTTTTTAAGTTCATCATTTTACAATTTGTGCCTACCACAAGTTAAACCAAAATGTCAGACGTAAATAAATAGATTTTAAAAATTATGAACCATTTTATTGTATGTTATATGTATATTATTTCATTTCTTCATTTTTTATTATGACTTTTATTATTTTAAGGTATAGTTCAACCCAAACTATCAGAAAAAATAAATTCACTTGCTCGCCTCTTCTCACCTTTTGCACTCACAACTATCCAATCAGCAATAATACAGTATATTTTAATAGCCATGTGTTTTTATTAAGTCTAGATCCACATCATCAAAACTGGAGTATGCATTCAACAGTTTTTTTACCAGGCTTATATTTATATACTTATACTATACTTGCTAGTGACTCGACCTCGCTCTGCTCGAGTTTATTTCCAAGAAAGTTTAACAGATAGTATTGATTTCTCAGAGGGGTGATATCTTTCAACTGTAAAAACTATATGTATGTTGACCAGGATATAAAGCTAACATACCAAATTTCATAAAATCTGTGCATTTATTTTCTCATGATGTGTTACAGAAAGAGACAATTTTAAAAACTATGGCTTTAAATAAATAAATAATTAAAATATATCTTATCACGATTATAGCAAGGAAACTGTTAATAGATTACTGGATTCTACTTGTTTGGCTCAGTTGGTAGTGACCCTACTTTCTGCACCAGCGGTCGCGGGTTCGAGTCCCGTGGGAGGCATTCATTTGCTAATCACGAATGTTTGTACTCCAGTCATGGGTGTTTATATTTATAATATGTATGTATTTAAAATATATATGTGTAGTATATATCTGGTATCCACAACACAAGCATGTTACGTAGCTTACTATGGAACTAGATGGCGCTGTTGTAATATTGTTCCAACATATTTTTTTTATTTTATCTATTGTTAATCACTTTTGGAGCAATCACACTCATATCTAATTAAATTATAAAAAATTATTTATTCTTAATATGACATGCGTGTTGTTTAAACTTGACTATACTATAAGTGAAAAGAAAAAACATTTAAAATAAATCAGTCTTTATTGTTTCATAAATAAACATAACTTACAATGGATTATTAATTAAATTAAATAAGAACTTGGAACAAAAACACATCTTTATAGAACTATGTTGGTAAGACTGAATAAACAAGGTAACATGAGTAGGTGTATACAGTATACTCCAAATACCTTTTAAACTTAAAGTATATTCAATACTTAACATAATATTTGGAACAAAGTAAATAATAAATAACTTTCTATAATAAGTCATTTGCAAGAATTAAAATTTAATCAATAATTTACTATATAGTAGAGTTTGAGGATTCAGTCATTGCCTAATTAAAAGTAATTTACCCTATAAAAAAAATAACTGACTTCAAATTTCAAAATGATAATAAATATATAAATGTGATATTTCTTTATTAAACCTTATACACGCACATACATGCATTTCTTATACTTTTTTTGCCAAATATATGATGGAAAATTTTCAAACAATTTTTATAAAAGTTCTACTTACTGACTTTACACAACTTCTTATTCTTGAAAATCATTCTCTCTTTTCATAAATAAAAAACTAATCTTAACCAACAGATAATAATTATAGGTAGGTTATACAAATTCCAATATTTTTAGTCTGTATTCATAACTAGACAGACGCCTTGCAACACCCAATGCAGTCCACAGGTCGGACTCGAACACCAGACCCACGCCCATCGCGTCCCGGCGAGACGACGTCGTGTATACCGGCGTGCGAACAGTGTTCTACTAACAAAATATACTTTGTTGAAGTATATCCTAATCAATATGAGTATTACAAGTGTGAACTTAAGCAAAGTTGTCTGCTGTTTTCATGCGTACGCTGAACTGATTTTGATGAAATTTCTCAAAGACGGACTGATATTCCAATAAAGGCTTTGTAAGTAAGATATATGAAATATGTGAGATAAAATATATGAGACTAGCATTTTCCGCAGTTCCGCCCGCGCGTAAAGACCGGAAACCAATTTCTTAGATTTTACGTAATATTATTGTGTGATGTTTTATATTTATAGCTAGTTCGTCTGTCCATCTGTCGTGACTCGATGACTCTCTTTCTCTGTATCTAAAATAATGACTATTTCAATAAGATTTTCAAAAAATAGAAAATTATCTAAAAATACAATGTAGGTACAGATGCGACAAGTTACAAATTACATCTGTCATCACACGGTTTTCCATTGATGCCTATTAAATTTTAATATTGGTTATTTTTTGGACTAACTTAACTTAATGGAAGGTATTTATTTTCATATGTAAAACGGTAACCCATTTATTTACCAATTGGTTAGTAAATCCCTGATCCGATTTTTATATGGGAAACATTTCTTATATGATTACATACCACTTGTCTTATGGTATGATGAAGGAAAACATCAAGGAAATCTGTGTCTGAGAAAAAGGAAAATATCTGAGGAATCCTAGCAATTTTTAGAAAGACATAACTCTAACCCACACTTTGCCCGCGTGGGGAAGTATGGCCTGATCCCCCTTGCGGACATAGTCTACATTCCATAAGCATTCCTTCTTTAAATAGGTACTCTTCTACAAATTTCTGAGTAGTTACTTCAGTTCCGTCCAGTTCGACATCAATAATAATTAATAAGCGTTACAGAAACAACTGAAATAGGGTTCAATTCAAAAAATGGCGCGTCAACTTAAGCTTAAGCGTTTTACTAAATTGTACCTGTCCAAACGGATCCAGCGACAAGCCCCGCCTACCTACTTAATCGAAAAAATAAAAAACATTCTAATTTATTTATATTTATTGCAATTAATCACTTAAAAATTAAAATTAAGTTAAAAGTAAGTTAACTACTTACCTTAATACGTGTAAACCGGGCGTAAAGATTAAAATGTTAAAACAATTACTCAATAGTCAATACCATTTACAATTAAATTAAAAACAGTTTTCTGAAATAAATTATAATATCGGTATTACCGGTTTCTAGAACATTTGCTCTATTTACCGTATCAAAAATTGCCTTTCAAAAAAGGGATTAGGGAGAATGACCAATAACTGACGGCGCGTTAAGTACTTTCCGACTGAACCAAACGATAGCGCGTTTTAAAAACGATCAGCGCCATCTATCAACGTATAGTTAAAACTTTTATTCTATACCTTTAATTTTGTTTTTTGCCAATCCAAAACTAAAGATTGCAATTCGAACCACTAGTTCCTTAGATTAACGCATTCAACCATACAAACAAACTCTTCAGTTTTATAATATTATAGAACAGGTGATTTGTATCTGTATTCTGTGTATATAAATAAAATTGAAGTGTATGTTTTTAATTTCAACTTATCAGTTTTTCACCAAATGCATATAAAAGTATACGGTACATACATCAAAAAAACAATTTTTAAATTGGTCTGTTTGTTCCGATTAATCTCTGAAACGGTTGGATCAATTTTGACGGGACTATCATTCGTTGATAGTTAATGTTATAAGGATTAAGGAGTAACTTAGGCTTCTTTTATTTTATGAGAAAATTATAAAAAACGTTTAATTTATTTTAACTTACGCCCAGCTAACCGGGCTGAGTTAACCATTTAATAAAGTTATTAATAGCAGTATTCTTGCGTTGACAGACCTATACAGTATTATATGTTTTTCTTTTAAAAGTATTTTAGGGTAACAAATTGTTACGCAAAACTAAAAATGTGTAACTAACCTAATCTATAAAAGTATTGGTAATTAAATAAAATAAATTCAAGAATATAAAAGTCCGACTGCATAAAAAGCGAATTATCTTAATTCGCTTTTATTGGTGACACTTGTTAAAATTATGATCTAGTCTTATGTAATCTATGCATGTATATGCACAGCCATATGATTTGTAGTAGCTGCGTGTATGTATATCTTCGATTTATTGATATAAATTAGAATTCAACTCCATTCAACATGGAGATTAGAAACCAGGAGAACCAAGGCCCTAGAATGTAGTGTCTCAGAAATATTGTCAAACCAAGGAGGCGCTGCGATCGCTATGTTGTCTCAATGCCTAACTTCACGTTGTCACAATAGTGACAGTACTCATAAATAGCTAACTTGACAGATACTACTTATTGACGGCAGCGCGCTATAAACTCTACAAATTTTCAGAGACAGACGGGTAATGCTTTAGTATGAAGCGTTGGTTCTCCTGTATCTAACCTCCATGCCATTCAAGTTCACCCTAATAATTGACAACTGTCAATTGTCATCCATTAACTACCAAGTACCAACATTAGCATTGACTGAAAAGTTAAAACCAATAATAAATAGCTAAAGGTATTTACGTTAGTAATGATGTAAAAATGACCTAGACTTTAGTTTAGAGTGACTCATAGTTTAAAGTACACACAGAGGATAAGTCAATGGGTGGTCTCACTGCGAGTTTTAGCCGTTGGTGGCGCTACAAGCGCATAACGTAAACAACGTCAAGAATGTATAATGTATATAGTGTATGTCAAATAATTTTATGTCAAATTTTTTAATTAAACAATAGTTAAAACACCGTATTTTTCCATGTTATATTTGATTTTACAAAACTTAACTAAACTATTCTATAATAATAAACACGTCTGTCATATTGGCGACATTGAGGTTTTCGTTGGTGACGTTATGCGCTGGTAGCGCCACCTGAGCCGAGCTTGGCGTGAAACCTCCCATTGCGTTAAGCGTTTAGAATGGTACTTATGTAAATCATTTTAATAGGACGGGGTTCTCCAACCTTATTTTTGTTGAGCCTCTCCAGATTATAAAAAGTACGTACTTTCAATAAACATTAATAAATTCAACGATTATAACGATTAATATTTATTTTAATTTAAAGTTATACAAAATAAACTCTATGCCTCCATGGTTTAACTCATGGTATACAGTATCCTGTTTGTAAAATGCAGAGTTAGACCATAAATGTATCCTCTGGTCCGTCCCTAGATACACTTTAACAATAACTATAGATTTCTCAGTAATAAGATATTTTCTGCAGTGAAAGGAATCCTATATGTTGACCCGGATAATCTGCTGCTAGCATACCGAATTTCACCAAAATCTGTCCAGTGGTTTCATTGTGACGCAGATGCGGTCAAAGCACTGACCTCTATAATACCACTGGACTGGCTGTTGTCAACGTACTTTTGTGACTGCTTGATATTCGCCATTTTGGCGCTGTCGGACGTAGCAAGACGTAGCGAGAGCTTGTAGTACTAAGACTAATGATGTCAATATCAGCGAGCAAAATATATCGATAACTTTTAATAATAAGTTTTTACAATCAATAAAACTGTTTCAAATAAAGATTTTTATTTTTATTCATCAATAACTGTATCATCATAATTACTACTTATGTTATATTAACAACGAAAATCCAAAATTACTTTCAAAATTAGTTCTCGGGACTCTCGCTAGTGGCGCTTCAAATGAACACAAATAAATTGCTGTCAAACGCTTGGAACAGCCTGTCCAGTCACTGACCTCTATAATACCACTGGACTGGCTGTTGTCAACGTGCTTTTGTGGCTGCTTGATATTCGCCATTTTGGCACTGACCGCCGCTGTCGGACGTAGCGAGAGTTTTTGGTACTAAAACTAATGATGTCGATATCAGCGAGCGAATATCGATAACTTTTAATAATAAGTTTTTACAATCAATAAAACTGTTTCGTATAAAGATTTTTATTTTTATTAATCAATAACTGTATCATCATAATTACTACTTATGTTATATTAACAACGAAAATGCAAAATTACTTTTAAAATTAGTTCCCGGGACTCTCGCTAGTGGCGCTTCAAATGAACACAAATAAATTGCTGTCAAACGCTTGGAACAGCCTGTCCAGTGGTATTATAGAGGTCAGTGCTGTCCAGTGGTATTATAGAGGTCAGTGGGTCAAAGAGACAGACAGACAATCAAACTAAATTCTAAGAATTATAGGTTTTGTCTCTGTATCGATATAATGAATTACAATAAAATAAAATGTTTAATATATGTACAGATTTGCCTGAGTCTTATTATATGTATAGGTGTGATTTTATTTTACATGCACATTAAATACATTGGCTGTACGATAGTTGATTTTGCATTGATTGGATTAAAACATATATAATAATGTACTCTGTGGATTAAAAAACAAAATGTCACCTGAACTTGTGACAGATGTTCATGATGGATTGCAAATAAATTTTGCCAATAACTGTTATTTAGTTAATGGAAGCTATAAATATTACCACTATTTGTGTGATGGTTTTGATGATAGGGTGGGTAACTTTGTTTTATAGTTTCAATATTGTAGATAATATTATTCAATATATTTCCAAATAATTTACAATATGTGGCAGTGATGTTACTAATAATGCTTTTTACAATAATTGAAATCATTTTATATTTCAGGGTTGGGGATGTGGTTATCGAACACTACAAACAATATGCTCCTGGTTGAATATCAATTACAAACACACTGAAAATGTTCCTACTATCAGAGACATTCAGAAAATTTTGGTTGATCTAGAAGATAAGCCTTCATCATTTTTAGGTTCACGACAGTGGATTGGAAGCTTTGAGGTATAGTAAAATCATTTTTATGTAAGCTAGTGTCAGATAATATTATGTATATAACAATATATCAAATATCAACATAAGTATAAATATTACTTTTTTACTTGCATACTTTGTTTCTTTATTGGTAATTTTAACTTTTATTAAATTGAATTTCAGGTTTGCCTTGTGATAGATAAATTGTTTGACATACCAAGTAAAATAGTTCATGTTAACAAAGGAGATCAATTAGAAAATATTGTTGTACAGTTGAAAACTCACTTTGAAAAGTTTGGTAGCCCAGTAATGATGGGTGGTGATGTGGATTGTTCGTCCAAAGGGATTATGGGCATTCATGTAGACAGTGTTCAATCCAGCTTATTGGTTGTGGTGAGTTATTTTATGTAATATAAAGTACTTTTATAATAACAAAATAATATGAATTAACTGATACCTTTAAAATATTCTCTCTATATACAATAAACAAGCATGTTGAGACATTTACTAACCATACTATTATAGTTTCATGATAAGCTAATAATTTTATGTTATGGATATCACATAACTGATACACTACACATAATATGTACACAACTTTAAAAATATACAACAAGTACAAACATGACAAATGATTGCCTCTAGTGGGACTAAAACCTGCAACCACCACAACCATAACATGTAAGGTCACCACAAACCTAGCTAAATGTGTCATCAAATAGTTATATTTAGATATTAGATAATATATTAGAAGTAGAATCTCAAAAATAGGTTTATAATTGATATGGGATATTTCAATAGTAGTCACACTCAATATGTAATTATTATTTCTTTCAGGATCCACATTATGTTGGTAAAGAGCAAACAAGGGAATTCTTACAAAATAAAGGCTGGGTAAAATGGCAACCTCTTCAAGATTTTTTAAGTTCATCATTTTACAATTTGTGCCTACCACAAGTTAAACCAAAATGTCAGACGTAAATAAATAGATTTTAAAAATTATGAACCATTTTATTGTATGTTATATGTATATTATTTCATTTCTTCATTTTTTATTATGACTTTTATTATTTTAAGGTATAGTTCAACCCAAACTATCAGAAAAAATAAATTCACTTGCTCGCCTCTTCTCACCTTTTGCACTCACAACTATCCAATCAGCAATAATACAGTATATTTTAATAGCCATGTGTTTTTATTAAGTCTAGATCCACATCATCACAACTGGAGTAAGGCATTCAACAGTTTTTTTACCAGGCTTATATTTATATATTTATACTATACTTGCTAGTGACTCGACCTCGCTCTACTCGAGTTTATTTCCAAGAAAGTTTAACAGATAGTATTGATTTCTCAGAGGGGTGATATCTTTCAACTGTAAAAACTATATGTTGAACAGGATATAAAGCTAACATACCAAATTTCATAAAATCTGTGCATTTATTTTCTCATGATTTGTTACAGAAAGAGACAATTTTAAAAACTATGGCTTTAAATAAATAAATAATTAAAATATTTCTTATCACGATTATAGCAAGGAAACTGTTAATAGATTACTGGATTCTACTTGTTTGGCTCAGTTGGTAGTGACCCTACTTTCTGCGCCAGCGGTCGCGGGTTCGAGTCCCGCTGGGGGCATTCATTTGCTAATCACGAATGTTTGTACTCCAGTCATGGGTGTTTATATTTATAATATGTATGTATTTAAAATATATTCTTCTTCTTCTTCGTGACACTCTTGACAGAGCGGTCGTGGTCATCACGTAGTAACTTCTGTAGCGGCAGTTGTGATGCTCTTCACGATTGTTCGCCACTTCTCTCTGTTGGTTGACATTCTGGTGCACTCATACAAGGGACCACCCACAGCTGACTTAATTTGGTCGGTCCATCGCATGGATGATCTTCCTCGCCCTCTGTTGCCATCCACCCTGCCCTGTACGACGAGGCGTTCGATAGAGTTACTCTCACGACGGGAAACGTGTCCGAAGAACTTCAAAATGCGACCCTGTACTACCGCCGAGAGGCGTTGTTTAATACCGAGTTCCTGGAGAATAGAGACGTTGGTGCGAAATTCGGTCCACGATATTCTCAACATTCGCCTCCAGCACCACATCTCCAGAGCATCTATTTTCTTTTTCTCGATTTGTCGCAATGTCCACGTCTCCGCAGCGTATAAAAATATGGAAAAAACAAGGGTTCGAACGAGTCGGATCTTCGTAGCCTTTGTTATGTTTCGGTTTTTCCATACTTTCTTTAGCTTGTCCATCGCAGTTCTAGTTATTGCCATACGGCGCTTCACTTCTTCTACGCAGCCTCCTTCATTCAAGATTAGAGCTCCAAGATATATGTAGGAGTGCACGACCTCACACTTCGCAATCTGAGTGACTTCGGGCGAATTATTATTAGCTCGGTCTACAATCATCATCTTAGTTTTACTGCGGTTAATCTTTAATCCGAATTCTAGGCTCACACGCTCCATTTTGAGAAGTAATTCTTCCATATGACAAGCACTAGACGCGAACAAGGTCAAGAATCGTCAGCGTAGCGCAGATTCGATATCTTGTAGCCAGCAATAGCTACACCATCAGTCCAGTCCTCGAGAGTAATGCGCATTATGAGTTCAGTATAAACATTGAACAAAAGCGATGATATTATGCATCCTTGTCGGACACCTGCGCTTGGGTGGAAGTTTTCTGACATAACGTCATCTCTCCGCACGGATGCAGTTCCATCTTCATAAAGGCGCCTGAGAAGATGAACTAAGTGTTGGGGTGTACCCATGTCTAACAGAACACTCCATAGCTTAGGCCATTTCACAGAGTCAAAAGCCTTTGAGAAGTCAACAAAGCAAATATAGGTCGGTTTGTAGAACTCCCTTGCCTTTTCTATGATCTGGCGGACAATAAGTATCTGCTCACGTGTACCTTTACCCCTTACAAAACCAGCTTGTTCTGGAGCTATCTCCTTTGACAGGAAAGTCTTCAGTCGTTCATTTAGAATATGTAACAAGATTTTGCTGGCGTGAGATATTAACGCAATAAGGCGGTAGTTGCTACATTTCTTGGTTGAACCCTTTTTGTGTAAAGGAATGAAAACCGTATGAGTCCATTCTTTTGGCCATGTTCCCGATCGCCATACCTTGTTGCAGATGGTATGGAAGATATTGACACCTATATCGTCTAAAGCTCTAAGTGTCTCAATGGGGATTGCATCTCTACCGGTAGCCTTACCGTTTTTAAGGTGCATAATGGCAGTTCTGACTTCAGACTTGAGAATGTCAGGCTCTAGGTTTTCCAATTCGGGTTCTGTATTGGGATAGTTTTTTGACTGACTGTCGTTGAACAGGGACTGACAGTAACTTTTCCAAACTTCTGTTATATGTTCTAGCTCAGTAACTACTATACCGTCATTGTTTTCAATGGCCCAGGTCTTAGAAGTGAGTGATTTAGTGATGGATCTTATTTTATGATGGAGGTCCCTGGACTCATGTCTGTTAGCATGAATTTCGATTTCCTCACATATTCTGCACAGATATGCATTGTAGTCCTGTCTGCATCTGGTTTGGATTTGTGCTGACATCCTATTCAAGTCCTTACTATCAGCTCCTGCTGCTTTCAATGCGCGTCTCCGCTCAACTAGTTCTAGTGTGCCATCGGTCATCCAGTGTTGTCGCTTGTGTGTTACACTTGGTGATTTAGAAGCCGCAGCAGACTCTATAATTAGTTCTTGGGTTCGTTCCCACAACTCGTCAGGTGTCTTCTCGCTCATGCTTATGATGTCCCATTCCAACCAGATACGTTTTGCAGCAATGTAAAACTTTGAGCTATCTTTTATTTCGATTCTCTTCTGTTTTTGGAGACTTCGAGCCGCTTTTAGTTTTAGCTTAAAATTTGATATTAGCAGTTGGTGGTCTGATCCACAGTCAGCACCGGGAAGAGTATGAGCATTTTTAATAGAAGTTTTCCATCGCGATCTAACCAGGATGTAATCTATTTGATTGCGATGTTTGCCGTTTGGCGATGTCCAAGTATAGAGCCTGCGTGGGTGGTGTTGAAATAGGCTATTTACTATCACCAGATCATTTTCAGTTGAAAACTGTATGAGGCGTTCGCCTCTTTCGTTGCGTGCTCCAAGACCAAACCTACCCACGCAATTACCAAGCTGGTAAGAGTTCTCTCCAATCTTAGCATTAAAGTCACCCAGTATTAGTAGTATTTCTCTATTAGGGACTTTTGTGATGGTGGTCTCCAATTCTGAGTAAAACTTATCTACGACCTCATCACTGGCAGTGCTGGTGGGGGCATATACTTGCACGATGGTCAAGTTCACTGGTGACGCCTTTAGCTTGACGCTGATAATCCGGTCATTTACTGCTTCAAAGCCGATCACACAGTTTCTCTGATGTGCGGGTATTAATAGAGCAACTCCATTCTGGCTGCTGTTGTCATTGCCAGAAAAGTAGACGGCATGGGATTCAGTGAGAAAGTATCCATTACCTTTCCAATGAGTTTCACTGAGTCCGCAGATGTTTAAGCCGCAACGAGTGATCTCCGTCTCCAAGATGTTAAGTTTTCCGGGGCTAAGTAAGCCACGCACATTCCATGTTCCTATTGTTTGAATTTGGCGTAACTTAAAAGGTATTCCAGTAGCTGAATTTCCACAGGGAGCCTGGTCTCCTACTACCCTGTGGCCGGTAGCACATTTCCCACCGCTTGCCCCGGAAGCAAAGCGGCGCCGGTTGCTAGGCGGATTGCATGGCTTTCGTGATCTATCTAATTGTACTTGCATGATGACTTTCTTGGGATAATTAGTTGCAGTGGTTTCCCGTTGCCTTCTGCACCAGTCTTTTCGAAGGTTATTTGGACCTCAGGCTGCTGAAGCCTCTTCTAACAGGTGGTCCTGCTAGGTATAAGTGGTTATTCCGCCACAAATCGGTCGCCAGAGCCTCGTCTGTTATCTAGCAGGGGGTACCACGTGCAGGTGAGGTTGACTTTGGAGGCCGACTAGATGTTATTGTCGTTTTCCCCCTTACCCCCCTTATATATATATGTGTAGTATATATATCCCCTTAAAATATATATGTGTAGTATATATCTGGTATCCACAACACAAGCATGTTACGTAGCTTACTATGGAACTAGATGGCGCTGTTGTAATATTGTCCCAACATATTTTTTTAAAATTTTATCTATTGTTAATCACTTTTGGAGCAATCACACTCATATCTAATTAAATTATAAAAAATTATTTATTCTTAATATGACATGCGTGTTGTTTAAACTTGACTATACTATAAGTGAAAAGAAAAAACATTTAAAATAAATCAGTCTTTATTGTTTCATAAATAAACATAACTTACAATGGATTATTAATTAAATTAAATAAGAACTTGGAACAAAAACACATCTTTATAGATCTATGTTGGTAAGACTGAATAAACAAGGTAACATGAGTAGGTGTATACAGTATACTCCAAATACCTTTTAAACTTAAAGTATATTCAATACTTAACATAATATTTGGAACAAAGTAAATAATAAATAACTTTCTATAATAAGTCATTTGCAAGAATTAAAATTTAATCAATAATTTACTATATAGTAGAGTTTGAGGATTCAGTCATTGCCTAATTAAAAGTAATTTACCCTATAAAAAAAATAACTGACTTCAAATTTCAAAATGATAATAAATATATAAATGTGATATTTCTTTCTTAAACCTTATACACGCACACGGCACATACATGCATTTCTAATACTTTTTTGCCAAATATATAATGGAAAATTTTCAAACAATTTTTATAAAAGTTCTACTTACTGACTTTACACAACTTCTTATTCTTGAAAATCTTTCTCTTTTTTCATACATAAAAAAACTTATCCCAACCAACAGATAATTATCGGTAGTTTATACAAATTCCAATATTTATAGTCTGTATTCATAACTAGACAGACACCCTGCAACACCCAATGACTGCTGTGCTCTGCAGTCCACAGGTCGGACTCGAACACCAGACCCACGCCCATCGCGTCCCGGCGAGACGACGTCGTGTATACCGGCGTGCGAACAGTGGTCTACTAACAAAATATACTTTGTTGAAGTATATCCTAATCAATATGAGTATTACAAGTGTGAACTTAAGCAAAGTTGTCTGCTGTTTTCATGCGTACGCTGAACTGATTTTGATGAAATTTCTCAAAGACGGACTGATATTCCAATAAAGGCTTTGTAAGTAACAGATATGAAATATGTGAGATAAAATATATGAGACTAGCATTTTCCGCAGTTCCGCCCGCGTAAAGACCGTAAAACAATTTCTTAGATTTTACGTAATATTATCGTGTGATGTTTTATATTTATAGCCAGTTCGTCTGTCCATCTGTCGTGACTCGATGACTCTCTTTCTCTGTATCTAAAATAATGACTATTTCAATAAGATTTTCAAAAAATAGAAAATTATCTGAAAATTATAAAAAAATTATAATAAAAATTACAATTTTATTATTGATGATTAAATACACATATGAGTATGAATCCAAAGATTTGTTTACCTGCAGCTTTAGTTTATGTGCTTCAATGGGTATAATATACATGATGGGCAGTTCTGTTACCAGGACTTTAGGATGAGATCGTCTCAAACAACCGTCTTCAATGTCCCAGCGAGCGCCCTCCAAATACAGACCTCGGACATAGCATCCCTGAAAAAAAATACTTATCTATACGAGAACATCTGTCATCACACGGTTTTCCATTGATGCCTATTAAATTTTAATATTGGTTATTTTCGGGACTAACTTAACTTAATGGAAGGTATTTATTTTCATATGTAAAACGGTAACCCATTTATTTACCAATTGGTTAGTAAATCCCTGATCCGATTTTTATATGGGAAACATTTCTTATATGATTACATACCACTTGTCTTATGGTATGATGAAGGAAAACATCAAGGAAAACTGTGTCTGAGAAAGTGGAAAATATCTGAGGAATCCTAGCAATTTTTGGAAAGACATAACTCTAACCTACACTTTGCCCGCGTGGGGAAGTATGGCCTGATCCCCCTTGCGGACATAGTCTACATTCCATAAGCATTCCTTCTTTAAATAGGTACTCTTCTACAAATTTCTGAGTAGTTACTTCAGTTCCGTCCAGTTCAACATCAATACTAATTAATAAACGTTACAGAAACAACTGAAATAGGGTTCAATTCAAAAAATGGCGCGTCAACTTAAGCTTAAGCGTTTTACTAAATTGTACCTGTCCAAACGGATCCAGCGACAAGCCCCGCCTTAATCGAATTTTTATTGAAATTTTCGATTAATACCTACTTAATCGAAAATCGCAATTAATCACTTAAAAATTAAAATTAAGTTAAAAGTAAGTTAACTACTTACCTTAATACGTGTAAACCGTGCGTAAAGATTAAAATGTTAAACAATACTCAATAGTAAATACCATTTCCAATTAAAATTAAAAACAGTTTTTTTAAACAAATTTTAATATTGGTATTATCGGTTTCTAGAGCATTTGCTCTATTTAACCGTATCAAAAATTGCCTTTCAAGAAAGGGATTAGGGAGAACCACTGTACTTTTGACGCGCGTTAAGTACTTCCCGACTGAACCAAACGATAGCGCGTTTTAAAAACGATCAGCGCCATCTATCAACGTATAGTTAAAACTTTTATTCTATACCTTTAACAAAGAGTATAGATAATATAATGGGCTTTAATTTTGTTTTTGCCAATCTAAAACTAAAGATTGCAATTCGAACCACTAGTTCCTTAGATTAACGCATTCAACCATACAAACAAACTCTTCAGCTTTATAATATAGTACAGGTGATTTGTATCTGTATTCTGTGCATATAAATAAAATTGAAGTGTATGTTTTTAATTTCAACTTATCAGCTTTTCACCAAATGCATATGAAAGTATACGGTACTTACATCAAAAAAACAATTTTTAAATTGGTCTGTTTGTTCCGATTAATCTCTGAAACGGTTGGATCGATTTTGACGGGACTTTCAATCGTTGATAGTTAATGTGAAAAGGATTAAGGAGTAACTTAGGTTTCTTTTATTTTATGAGAAAATTATAAAAAACGTTCAATTTATTTTAACTTACGCCCAGCTAACCGGGCCGAGTTAACCATTTTACATTTAATAAAGTTATTAGCAGTATTCTTGCGTTGACAGACCTATACAGTATTATAAGTTTTTCTTTTAAAAGTATTTTAGGATAAGAAATTGTTACGCAAAACTAAAAATGTGTAACTAACCTAATCCAGTATTGGTAATTAAATAAAATAAATTCAAGAATATAAAAATCCGACTGCATAAAAAGCAAATTATCTTAATTCGCTTTTATTGGTGACACTTGTTAAAATTATGATCTAGTCTTATGTAATCTATGCATGTATATGCACAGCCATATGATTTGTAGTAGCTGCGTGTATGTATATCTTCGATTTATTGATATAAATTAGAATTCAACTCCATTCAAGTTCACCCTAATAATTGACATTTGACAACTGTCAATTGTCATCCATTAACTACCAAGTACCAACATTAGCATTGACTGAAAAGTTAAAACCAATAATAAATAGCTAAAGGTATTTACGTTAGTAATGATGTAAAAATGACCTAGACTTTAGTTTAGAGTGACTCATAGTTTAAAGTACACACAGAGGATAAGTCAATGGGAGGTCTCACTGCGAGTTTTAGCCGTTGGTGGCGCTACAAGCGCATAACGTAAACAACGTCAAGAATGTATAATGTATATAGTGTATGTCAAATAATTTTATGTCAAATTTTTTAATTAAACAATAGTTAAAACACCGTATTTTTCCATGTTATATTTGATTTTACAAAACTTAACTAAAACATTCTATAATAATAATCACGTCTGTCATATTGGTGACATTGAGGTTTTCGTTGGTGACGTTATGCACTGGTAGCGCCACCTGAGCCGAGCTTGGCGTGAAACCTCCCATTGCGTTAAGCGTTTAGAATGGTACTTATGTAAATCATTTTAATAGGACAGGGTTCTCCAACCTTATTTTTGTTGAGCCTCTCCAGATTATAAAAAGTACGTACTTTCAATAAACATTAATAAATTCAACGATTATAACGATTAATATTTATTTTTGTTAATTTAATAAAAATTAATTTTACATTCCTCACATCTTATTTTAATGTTTTAACAACTTGTACATAAAAACTTTCTACTTTTTATTAACACCACGAAACGTGCCGCTTTTTCTTATCCTTACTTGACACTCTTATTTACACAGATTAATAAACATCATTTTATAAGCAAAAACTACAGATTATAAAAACCGAACTAATTATGTTGACAGCTATACAATACAAAATCATTATTTCAACACACCTCCTTGATTTTGTATACTTATACAAGTTTACACTTCCATACTAACATTTTACATTAAGTTTACATTACATGCCACAACAACATTACATTACATACAACTTAAGAACTTAACCAATTTCCAAAAAAAAAAAAAACTTATTATTAAAACTATAATCAATTTGCAGTAAATAATCTTAAACTTATTAACAGTACTTAATATTTATTATCATTAATACTAATGAGTATTAACATAAACCTGTAATTCCTAACAAATATCTAAACTGTTGAAATTTACATTTACCTAATGATTTGGTCAATATATCAGCTATTTGATCATCTGTAGAAATTTTTTGAACATTAATTAAACCTTTACTTTCAAAGTCATGCACAAAATAGTAACTAATATCAATGTACTTAGAATTTTTGCAAAGTAATTTTTATAAAGTAATTTTATAATAACAAAATAATATGAACTAACTGCATTTAAAATATTCTCTCTATATACAATAAATAAGCATGTTGAGACATTTACTAACCATACTATTATAGTTTCATGATTAGGTAATAATTTTATGTTATGGATATCACATAACTGATACACTACACATAATATGTACACAACTTTAAAAATATACAACAAGTACAAACATGACAAATGATTGCCTCCAGTGGGACTAAAACCTGCAACCACCACTGGCATAACATGTAAGGTCACCACAAGCCTAGCTAAATGTGTCATAAAATAGTTATATTTAGATATTAGATAATATATTAGAAGTAGAATCTGAAAAATAGGTTTATAATTGATATGGGATATTTCAATAGTAGTCACACTCAATATATAATTATTATTTCTTTCAGGATCCACATTATGTTGGGAAAGAGCAAACAAGGGAATTCTTACAAAATAAAGGCTGGGTAAAATGGCAACCTCTTCAAGATTTTTTAAGTTCATCATTTTACAATTTGTGCCTACCACAAGTTAAACCAAAATTTCAGACATAAATAAATAGATTTTAAAAATTATGAACCATTTTAATGTATGTATATTATTACGTTTATTCATTTAATATTATGACTTTTATTATATAAATTTATAAAATCCATAGTTCAACCCAAACTCAAATCAAAATAAATAAATTCATGGGTAAGTTTCTGTGCTCCACCTACGGGGACTTGCTCGCCACCTCTCACCTTGTGTACACACAACTATCTAAGTGATAATAGCCTTTATTAATATTGATATGTTTTTTTATTAAGTCTAGACCCCCAGCATCTCAACTGCAGCAAGGTATTCAACAATTTCTTATCAGGCTTATACTTTGCTAGTGACTCGACCTTACTCTGGTTTATTTCCAAGAAAGTTTTACAGATATTTTGATTTCTCAGAGGGGTAATATCTTTTAACAGTAAAAAATATCTGTATATTGACCAGGATAAAAAGCTAACATACCAAATTTCATAAAATCTGTGCAGTCATTTTCTCATGATGCCTTTTATAAGTGAAAAGAAAAGACATTTAAAATAAATCAGTCTTTATTGTTTCATAAATCAACATAACTTACAATGGATTATTAATTAAATTAAATAAGAAATGGTACAAAAACACATCTTTATAGAACTATGTTGGTAAGACTGAATAAACAAGGTAACATGAGTAGGTGTATACAGTATACTCCAAATACCTTTTAAACTTAAAGTATATTCAATACTTAACATAATATGTGGAACAAAGTAAATAATAAATAACTTTCTATAATAAGTCATTTGCAAGAATTAAAATTTAATTAATAATTTACTATATAGTAGTTTGAGGATTCAGTCATTGTCTAATTTTAAACTATATTTTACCCTATAAAAATAACTTGACTTCAAATGAAAAAAATATATTATAGAGGTGACATTTCCTCCTTAAACCTTATACACACACATACATACATTTCTAATGTGTCATATATTTTTTGCCAAATTATATATGACAATCTTAAGATAATAATAAGTGGAAAATTTTAAAACAATTGCTTATAAAAGTCCTACTGACTTTACACAGCTTATTCTTGAAAATCATTCTCTCTTTTCATAAATAAAAAACTAATCTTAACCAACAGATAATTATAGGTAGGTTATACAAATTCTAATATTTTAGTCTGTATTCATAACTAGACAGACACCCTGCAACACCCAATGACTGCTGTGCTCTGCAGTCCACAGGTCGGACTCGAACACCAGACCCACGCCCATCGCGTCCCGGCGAGACGACGTCGTGTATACCGGCGTGCGAACAGTGTTCTAATCACAAAATATACTTTGTTGAAGTATATTCTAATCAATATGAGTATCGAAGTGTATGAACTTAACTATAGTAAATTTGTCTGTTGTTTTCATGCGTAAACCGCTGAACTGATTTTGATGAAATTTCTCTTAGAAAGGCTTCGTAAGTAACAAATAAAGAATATGTGAAATAAAAAATATGGGACTAGCATTTTCCGTAGTTTCGTCCGCGTTAAAGAACGGAAACCAAATTCTTTAGATTTTACGTAATATACCGTGTGATATTTTACAGCCGGTTCGTAACGGTTAGAAGTTTTTCAGAAATTATATATTTTCCAACAGTAAACGTATCCTATATGTTGAACCGGGTAACCAGCTATCTGACGATACGATACCAAACGTCAAAATCTGCCGTGATTCGTGATGCGATCACAGACAGAGAGAGAATAATTCTGAAACCTTATATTCGACCTCTGTTTCTATATTAATGACTATTTCAATAAGATTTTCAAAAATTAAAAAAAATTCAAAAAGTAACTATATATGTACGATTCTACAAGTTACAAATTACAATTTTATTATATGTTAATTAGGCATTAGATGATAAAATATACATACGAGTATTAATCCAAAAATTTGTTTACCTGCAACTTTAGTTTATGTGCTTCAATGGGTATAATATACATGATGGGCAGTTCTGTTACCAGGACTTTAGGATGAGATCGTCTCAAACAACCGTCTTCAATGTCCCAGCGAGCGCCCTCCAAATACAGACCTCGGACATAGCATCCCTGAAAAAAATACTTATCTATACAAGAACATCTGTCATCGTTCGACTTTTTATTATTGACTATTAGATTTTATTACTGGTTATTTTCGGGACTAAACTCAGTAAATGGTATTTAATTTTGCCAAGTAGGTAAATCAGAAAAAGTTTTATTCATAGTCCAATGACTTTTATAATAAAATAAAGTCTCGAGATGATGAGTATGCCTCTTAACGGTAACCCATCCAAGTACCAACTGGTGGCAAAGTTCCTTAACTTTTTACCTTTCCAGACCAGCACCATAAGATACAAGTACATATTATATAAATCGTAACTAAATGAAAGAAAACTAGGCGATTGTCACCAAACCGGGTTCGAATCCCGGGTGTTTCTCCTCAGTTCCGTTTTAATATGCGAATTATTTCCTTCATGATTACCACTTGTCTTACGGCGGAGGAAAACATCACGACGAAATCTGTGCCTAAGAAAAAGGAAAATATCTGAGGAATCCTAGCAATTTTTGTCTACGAACTTTTTGAATTTTTTTCCAACCCACACTTTGCCAGCGGTGGAGTATGGCCTGATCCCCCTTGGGATGTCCGATGTGAGACCTTAAAATGACTAAATAGAAAAAAAAACTTTAAAAAATCAGAAGCCATACAGTAACAGGTCGTTCTTCTATATCATCAGGCGTGGTGTATCCGGTCACCCGCGTGAACTGCGTGGAGCGGTCGAGCGGCCACGTGTAGAGGCGGCAGGCCATCTGGATGTGAGCGATCAGGTACGACTCGGGGATGTGGAGACCTGATAACCAGATCACTACTGGCTCTTCTATGGTCGCCTGGAATTTATGTGAATAGTTTAGGTTCTTAGATTTAATAAACTTCATTAACTAATACCTACGAATCATCCAAAATTTGTTACAAAATATAACGTTTTTTCAACACGGCACACTCTGCTCACAGTTGCTAGGATTCATATCAGAACCCACTTGATATGCTAGAGCCATTCTGATGGGGTTTGAACTGTTATTTGCCGCTTATAGAGGGACACTTTTTCAACTTGTCTTCCATATAAGATAGTACTCCTTACCTCTCACTCCATAATAAAACCATAGATTATATATATTTTTTATACATGACATTATAATATGTAATCGTTTTTCATCGTAGATAATCAAGAAAAAATTCTACACGTTATAAATTTTAATTTAATTTACCAATAACCTATTAATATATTAAATCAGATAGGTACTTAGAGATAAAACTACTCAGTCATTAATACATTTATAGCTCTCAGTTCTCACCCAGTCCGTGTACTGTTTAGTCCGGGCCATAAAATGGTCTATCCAGCCCCCCAGTCCCTTCCTGGTGTCGGGTGCGAGGCCGCGCCACGCCGCCGGCAGCTGCCCGTTGAACAGACTGCTCGAGACGTTGTCCAGCGTCGCGTCCATACCGATCTCGCCCGCTAAGGCCTTGCGGAGTTGTGTTAGAGTCACTTGTAATTTGCTTATGAGACGGTTGAATCTGGATTGTTATTAAATATCTTAATTAGGTATGTTTTAAATAGTAGGAATATTTAGTAGGTTTTTAATACTTATACGTTATCTAGGTATAGATAGTTCATACCCACGACTTTCGAAAATTTCTGAAATATAAAGAATCATCTAGGTTACCTATTTATAATTCAAATAGGTACAATTTACGTAGACATGCCAGTTCACACTATTGTCTAATCTCTAATAATACTTAATAGAGGATATATTTATCCCCTAAGTATATTAAGGACAAGTAAGTATAATTCAAACTTTATCAATCTTTTTCACCTGTACTATCCTAACTAATTATACCTAAGTATTATAACAATAACAATAAAACAAGCGTATAACCTCTCGAGCTCCTGCAGCAGCACTACGACGGTGGGCGTGATGTTCATCTCGAACTGCTTGCGCACGCGCCACACCTCGTACGGCGCCGGCAGCTTGGACAGGATGTCCACCGCGATCGTGTCTATGAACTCTTCGCGGCTCATCGTGCCGCCAACTTCGCCTGGTTGGTAATAATTATTATAACTGTACATTATTGTGTTTTTTAATTTTGAATCTAATTTCAATTATTTAGTGATTGCATCTGTTAAGACATTAAATGATTAGGTAAAAAAGGCTTAGGTATTAATAATTCTCACATCCAATACGACCCCATGCCACCGATTGTAAAGTTTAAAACAAGAAACGACGGACATGCTAACAAGTTACCAAAGTGAAAATTATAAACACAAATGATGACCATTTATATCTATTAAAAATCTTTAGCAAAATCTTTTAATTAAGCATTTAATTTAAAAAACTTACCGCAACTCTCCACTAGTGGCATTTAGTTAAAAATAAAAAAGATAAATCACAAGATTATCGGAATTATGCAATAATATCATAAAATATAAAAAAGTATTTAAAGTATAAAACTTACCAAATATACTTGCTAGAAGCATGAAAGAGAACAACGAAAATGTTTAGATAAGACATATTATGTACCTATTAGTTAAATTTAAAATATACCTAGTTACCTAAGTAATTCTATGCCATAGGGCATAGACTATATAAGTTTAATGTGTTCCGAACCGTATTAGATTTTTATTTTAAAAATTAATTGGTATTAGCAGGTATATTGAGGATTGAAATATAAGAGTATACCTACTTGTCATAACTTTCGGGTTAGTAACTTGCAATTTATTTTTAAAATCAACCATAAAAATGAAGTTAGGATATTCTAATTTATGGTTTTAATTTGTATACATATATAAAAATTATAAAGCTATAATAATAGAATACGAGCTCACTAGTCTGCGGCTGCAGCTCCACGAGGTGTCCCCACAGCTCGCGCACCGCCTGGCTGAAGTAGCCGATCTCTGCGTTGGGGTGCAGCCCGAACACCTCGGGCGTGTTCGCGAGCGGCAGCGTGTCGATGAAGTCTGTTACGATGCATAAAGTACTGAGAGACTACTATTTTGCAGTAGTAAAAGTATACTATATGCTAACCCGGATAACTTAATCAAACTAAATTTCATCAAAATCTGCCTATAAGTTTTCTAGTGATACGGCCACAGACAGACAGACAAACAAAAAATCTAAAATTTTAAATTCGACCTCTATCTACAATAACAGATATTTCAATCACATTTTCCAACAAATATAAATGTATAGATTTGACTGTTGCATTTTTTTACTTAATTTTAATATAAGGGGGAGAGATAAATATTACAAAGTAGAAGGTACCTTCTTCATATCTTCAAACATTATTCATATGAGAGATTCATATGATATTTAGGTCCGCGGTCATTATAAATCGGTCATCGGTCATTATGTACCTAAGTGGTAATCAGTTAACTAAAGACAGAATCTTGGGACAAGAGTTCATAAGAACTTAGTAAGCTGTTGCTTCAATTATTTTGATGGTATTATAATATGATATTTTTTACGCGAAATCTTAAAATTGATCTTAATTAAAATACTAAATGTATTTTATAACATAATTGAATATTCTAGAATATTCTAATAACTAAACGGTGCAAAAAAAAAAATATTAATCATACATCATTTTCCTCACCGATATAGTCTTCTCGTTCTCCATCAGGCGGAATCACGTAGTCGTAAGTAGAGTCGTGATAGAAGTGAAAAGGCTGGAATTTATCGAACAGGAATTCGCCAAAATATTCATCCATGAATGTTTTGACAACTCGTCGGTCAAAATCATCTATCACTCTGCCCCCGTACATTACCTGAGTATGACAACGTTATTTAAATGTAATAGAATATTAGAATGTAATATATTATATTACTTATAAAAATCCTTTATAATAACGAGGTATCATATTTTTCTTTAATTTTACACATAACTTTTATTTTTTGTACAAACATAGTTACATGCACATAAAGTATTGTTTAAATCAATTTCTATTTTCAAGGATATTGACTAGAAAAGCCACTTTTATAAAAGTGAGTAAGTAAGTAAGAAAAGTGGCTTTTCTAGCCAATAAGTCTCTACATAAACATATGTATTTGCAGCAGATGGTACACTTATCCACTACAGAATAAAGAAACAAAAATTATAATTAGTATGGCCAATATTAGGTATAAACTAAACACATACTTCCCCAAACAAGTACTTGAGGGTGGCCCACGGCACGGCGCCGCGCGCGGTGCAGCTGCGGTCGAGGTAGCACTGCAGGATCTGCATGCACACCACGAAGTCGGACTCGCTGAAGTCGTACGCGATGTTCCAGCCTATCTTGTCGTATTTGCGACGCTCCTTGGCATGTAAGATTTTGTATTAGTACTAGCGACTTACCTTCGCTACACTCGGAAGTGTACCTATAGACCAGGGTAGAAGCCTTTAAAAATAATAAAAAATAATAATAGTAGGATGAAACCCATTGGAAAAGGAGGACTCGAACCTACGGTCTCCGAATTGTTAGCTGAAAACGGACACGCTAGCTTATTAGTTATTACCACCGAGGTAGTTTATTATTACTTTGTAATGGTCGGTGCCTTATTAAAACTTTGTAGCTACATTGTACATACTGAAAAAAGCGTTAAAAAATCATTTATTCTATGTCTTATACTTGCAATATATCACCTGTACTACGGCGTGGAAGAAAGCCAGCACGTACACGAGCTTCCTGAACTGCGGGTGGATACATTCCTCTAGCGCGTGGGTGCGCATTTTGAAGTAAGTGTTCCGGAGGTTCAATTTTAAACCGTTTGGAGGTTCAGTTACCACTAAAAAAACAAATAGCGTATTTTTAAATAATATCTTTTTTACATTTTATAAATAACTAGTGACTTAACCTAGCTCCACTCGGGTTCATCACTAGATACGTTTTAACACTGTTATTATAGATTTCTGATAAATGAATTATTTTCCTGCAGTAAAAAGTATCCTATGCGCACACCCGGATAACCGAGTATCATTATACAAAATTTCATCAAAATATGTCCAACGGTTTTCTACTAATGCGGTCACCACAGAAATCTAATTATTATTTAGATTTCTGTGGCGGTCACAAACAGGCAAACAGATAAAAATTATAAAAAATATAGATTCCTATGTAATATGTATAGTTAATATTACAATTTCAATATCAATTCTACTCGTAAGTTAAAATTTTATTATATTATGTAGGTGGTACATAGAAATTGTTAAAAAATAAATCCATAAAATACGGGGAAAATATGAATTTCAATGTCGTTAAAAATATTTAAATGAATATACTATTTATTTTCAAAATACGTACCTTTCAGTGATCTTTGCAGTATGCCAATAGGGAAGGTGGGTGTGGGGTCGGTGGTGAGCCAGAGTCTGTACTCTGGGTGTGGTTTCGTCATTAGCTCCAACTGTTTTTCCAATTCACGCAAAAACGACACGAGCAAGTGACAATTTTGTAAGATCAACCATTGTCCGTGAGATATTGCACCTTCCAGTAAAGATAGAGCTGCCTAAAGGAATATTAACGTACTTTCAATAATTTATTTAGCTGCTCAAATTTAAATATTTTGATTAGTAAAAAATATTAATTTACCTCCGTAAATAATGTACATAATATTAATATAAACTTATCAATTTTAGTTAATACATGATTTTAAATAAATATAGATTTCCCACCATATCTTTTTATTTTATCTCTAACACGGATCATTGGAATATAGAAACATCTTCTTCTTCTTCTTCTTTCTTTAATGTCCCACTGTTGGGCATCCCTCAGTACGGTAGGGATCAGGTCATAGCCCTTTTCTATAGTATAAACGAAACTAAATAAATTAGTTTTGTAAAACACTAGGCATTAAAAACTCACCCCTTCCTGTCCCTGGCCGAGTGACAGATATTTGAACTTGCCGCCTCCGAAGCCGCACCTGTCTGCGAGCTTCATGAGATCCGCGGTGGGATCGGAGCCGGGACTGAGGATGAACACTACCGGCGTGAACGGTGTGGTCTGCTCGTAGATCATGTCCAGGCTGCAAGTTATATGAAATGAAAATTGCGCCACCCCTGTTTTTTGTTCAGTTCGTGAAAATGCACAGTAACGGTCAATGTTTTTTTCAATAGCTATGTGTTTTACACAGACTGACATTTTTAATGTTTTGTTTTTGATTTAACTTTTTTTACTCTCTTTTCTATCTTCTACACAAATTAGGTATAATATCATCTCACTGGTTCGATTTTTGAGCATTTGTCACTAATACCAGCTAAAGATGAAGATCCCGTAAAAAATAAAAAAAAAGAATGAAAGTTTATTGACTATTTTTTGTAAGTTATACCTACATTATTAACTTAACATTTAGTATCGAATATTAACTTATTGCAACGGAACTGCAGTTGTTTTTCTTTTATAAAAGTGTTCATTAAATTCGTAACAATATTTTCATTTTTCACTATAAGTAATAGATTTACTTCATTCGAATAAGTGGGCGAACGCGCGAAGTTGTCAGACAGGAGAATACTAAAATTTATGAACGTAAAAATCTTTTTATTATAATACGACTCAGCTTTCCATCGCATCTTCAGCAGCTTATCTTTCAGAGCTTTTCCAGTTACGTAATAACTCAACAAAAAATCTTGCATCTATTAATTTGAAATATTTATACACTAATCCATAACCATAAGTCATAACAATCAAATGCAAATCCCATATGACAATAAAAGCTAAGCCATTCGATATTTTATCAATCAACCAGAGTAATTGAATATGCGTTCATTTTTTGTGGTATTGATTTTTACTAGCGCTAGTTTTTCGGTAGAAACCTATGTGTAGAAAACACCAATATTATAATATACAAATCAAATTGTAACGTTTTCTTTATAATGTTCATTAAATTATGTATTACTATTTTTCTGTTAGTTGTTTATAAATAAATTACAATATGATAACAGGCGGCGTGAAAAACTTTCATTACCATCCTTATGTGTTAGTCTTTGCATTAACATTTATGTAATGTCCCCCATTTTTGCAATGATTTCCGCCATGGAATAGGGGAAAATCTTGCCGAGATTAGACAATTACGTAGACAAACCGTGCTCTCTTATCCTTTAATCCCATATGCCGGTGGAAAGATTCGATGTTCGCGGAGATATAAGGCTTAGGGCTGCGCAACACGCTTTTTGAGAAGAGAGGGTGAAAACTGCCAACATAGGAACTCCGGGATGTTATTGAGACTTTCTTAACGATTCCTCAGTCCTAATCCCTATCTAAAACTTTGAGTCAAGATTTGCTGCCATTTATGCTGTCATTATAACATCTAGGCAGTTACCAATTACAATTACCTAATAATGGCTATGTATATTACTTTTAAATAACAATTACTAAAACAAAATATATATATTTAATCTCGCAAAATATCGAAAACGCATCCACCGAATTTAACATATTGTTGCGTGTTAGGGTTCGAACGATTTGGAGAGAAAGACCTGCTGACTCTTTCAGAGACTTTATTCACTAGCACTAGGTCCGACACAAGCACTAGGTACACTCACTAAGCACTAACGATGTCCGAGGTCGTAGCCAATATCGTAGATTTCCGCTGGTATCACTCTTGATCACTAGTCTTCACTTCGAAGTCGCTTTGTTGATCGCTCAAACTGAACTGCCTCGCTCGGCCACCCGCGGTCTATTTATACCGGCCGCGTCTAGTCCCAGACCATTCTGGAATGTTCGCGCGTGTACTCGATTTTCGAGTTTATTCCTCTATATAGCTCCTCTAGCGCCATCTAGTATTGAGCGGAGGTTTCACGTTGTCTTAGTAATGAAGTGGTTTGTACAGCACACAAAGTAGTTCCCTCGCTCCACGCTAGATGGCGCAGGCTCCTTTACTTGTGTATTCGTAACACTACTCCCCTCTTAGAGATGCTCGTCCCGAGCATCGTTGTTACTGCCATGGTAACGCGCCAGACGGTCTATGTGTACCACTTTGAATGTCCCTCTTGGTTGCTTTTGAATCCTGTAAGTCACATCATTCATTCGGGTAACCACTTTGTATGGACCGTCCCAGTTGGTCTGCAACTTTGGAGATTTCCCTTTCCGGCGGGTTGGGTTATGCAGCCACACCAGTGACCCTTCCTCGAATCCTCTCGTGTTCGATTTCCGGTCGTATCTGGTTTTCATGTTCTCACTTGACTGTAACCCATTTTCCCGAACCAACGCGTGTATATAGCGCATTTTTTCCCTTAAATTGCTGACATAGTCTTGTACGGTCTCTGGTTCCTCCGGTGACCCTCCTGTCAATAGGTCTACTGGTATTCGTAGTTCTCTACCGTAATTGACATACGCCGGGGTAGCTTTTATGCTCTCATGCTCGGCGGTTCGGTACGACAGAAGGAAGAGTGGTATATACTTGTCCCAATCCTTTTGTTTTTCGTCTACCAATTTCGCCAAATGCCTCTCAAGAGTCTGGTTAAATCTCTCAACCATTCCATCGGACTGTGGGTGGTACGCGGTGGCCCTCGTCTTATGCATGCCCAAAATTCTGCACACTTCCTGGAACATTTGCGATTCGAAGTTCCTGCCCTGATCAGAATGGATTTCTAGAGGCACACCAAAGCGACATATCACTTCTTCGACTAGCTTAGAAAGACTGTTGTAGCTTCTTGGTTTGGTATGGCGAACACTTCGGGCCATTTGGTGAAGTAGTCAATGACGACCATAAAATACTTGTTTCCCGATTCCGTTACAGGAAATGGCCCGGCTACGTCAACTGCAATTCGTTCCCACGGTGCACCGACGTTATACAGCCGCAGCTTCCCACGGCTCCTGGTCTGTGGTCCTTTTACAGCAGCGCAAGTAGTACATTTGCGACACCAATCCTGTACATCATCTCTACAATGCAACCAGTAGAATCGTTCTCGCACTTTTGTTAACGTCCTCTTGACACCTAGATGACCTCCTGATACGCCATCATGTACTTCACGGAGAACATCTGGTACTCTCGCTCTTGGTACAATTATCTGAAGATGGAACTCTCTGCCGTTAGTCTTCTCCCATTTCCGGTAGAGTATTCCGTTCTGAAGTATCAGACTGTCCCATTGCGCCCAGTACGACTTAGTGACCGCGCCAGTGGGTGCAACCTCACTCCAGATTGGTTTTACTTCACCCCGTTTCTTCCATGTGATGATGTGCCGAAGGTCGTCATCTGTTTCTTGAGCCTCCCTCATAGCATCATTCTCCCAGCGACCCAAAGGACTTGTTCTCGTTAGCTTTAATGTTACTTCATTAGATTCCTGCTTAACACAATGTTTGCAGTCTTCCGAACACGGCCTTCGTGAGAGTGCGTCAGCGTTCCCATGCATCTTTCCGCTGCGGTGTTCCGTCTTGAAGTCATATTCCTGAAGCTGTTCAATCCATCGAGCTACTTGACCTTCTGGGTTCTTGAATTGCAGTAACCACTTCAAGGCTGCGTGATCAGTTCGCAGTAAAAACTGTCTGCCGATGAGATATTTGTTGAAATGTTGTAGTGTCTTTACAACAGCCAAGAGTTCTCTCCTTGTTACACAGTAGTTTCTCTCTGGCTTGGATAAAGATTTGCTGAAATATGCAATAACAACTTCTCTTTCACCCTGTTTTTGAGATAACACCCCTCCAATGGCCGTGTTGCTTGCATCCGTGTCGACTATAAACTGACCTTCAGTTTGTGGATAGCCCAGAATTGGTGTTTCACACAGATGTTTCTTCAGTTTCTGAAAAGAATCTTCACAAGTCCCATCCCAACTAAATTGTCGTTTATCTTCGGTCAGCCGATGTAACGGCTTGGCTATCTCTGAGAATCCCTTAACAAAACGCCTGTAGTATGAGCATAGGCCGAGGAATGCCCGCACTTCGGTTTTGTCCTTAGGGGTAGACCATTTTTGAACTGCTTCCAGTTTCTCCGGGTCTGTCTGGATTCCATCACTGGAGATAACATGGCCGAGATAATTGACCTTATTCCTGAATAAATGACACTTTTTCGGGTTCAACTTTAATTTAGCTCCCTCTATTTTTGTGAAAACTCGCTCCAAGTTTTGCAAATGGTCCTCGAAGTCACGGCCGATAATGATGACGTCATCTAAGTAGACTAAGCAAGCCTCTCCAACTAAGCCTGCTAGTACACACTCCATGAGTCGCTCGAATGTGGCAGGTGCGTTGCACAATCCGAAGGGCATGACGTTAAATTGCCATAAACCTTTACCGGTCGAGAAAGCTGTCTTCTCCTTGTCTTCTGGATGAATTTCCACCTGCCAGTATCCAGATTTCAGGTCTAGGGTCGAAAACCATTTCATGCCACTCAAGGTATCCAAAGTGTCGTCGATTCGAGGTAACGGATAACTGTCCTTCTTAGAGACATCATTGAGACGCCTATAATCCACACAAAATCTAGTGCTACCATCTTTCTTCTTCACTAATACAACAGGTGAGCACCACGGACTTGCAGACGGTTCAATAATCTTATTCCTTCTCATGTCCTCCAAAAGGCCTTCAACTTCTTTTTCCTTAGCAATTGGTATCCGTCTTGCTCGTTGACGAATTGGTCTCTCGCTTCCGGTATCTATCCTGTGCTGAACCACCGACGTTCTTCCAAGGTCCCCATCGTGACTGGAGAAGATATTCGCGTAGCGCTGTAAAAACTTCTTAGCTTTCATGCCTTGCGAATACGTTAGGTTCCTCTTGCAGTCATCGAGCAGCTCCGTCACTATTCCGTAGTTGTTGTTGTTTACAAAGTCTGTGCCTGTTATCGAACTACACTTTTTCATCCAGACAACTTCCTCGCATTTTCCAATGACGTCACCTTTGTTCACGCAGATCTCGCGGTCACCAAGATTAACAACCTTGACCACAGCGTTACTGCTTCCACTAACAAGGGTTCTCGCCGTCATCAGTTTTTGCGCCGATGTCTTCGTAGGTGTGTCTTCTATCAACACGCATCTGTTTGACTTTTGCTTTCCAGCTGGCGGCAGTTTCACCAGCACCTGAGCTTCCGCTCGTCCAGGTATAATGACTTTCTTTATACATGCGACTTTCCCGCAGGCACCTCCGAGAATGAAGATTTCTTCTTCACCACATCTGAAAACTCCGTCAGCAACGTTAATTCTGCAGTTGTGTTTCTTCATAAAATCCAAACCCAAGATGCAATCATCCATAATCTCAGCTACGATAACGTTATGGGAGTATGAGGACCCCCCTACCTCCATCGTAACTGATGTTTCTCCCAGGACGGGTATTGGCTGACCGGAGGCCGTAAGAAGCTGACAGTTAATTCTCCTCTTGTGTCCCCTTGCTGCTTTTACCAGGTTTGGGTTCACTATTGTTCTAGAGGCTCCTGTGTCTAGAGTCATTTTGCAATCCGTCCCGTTAATAGTCCCCTGAATCACAAGACTATTCCCGCTGCATGCCTGGGAGATAATGGTTATCGGGGCTTCCTCCGCGTCAGCCAGTACTCGCCCCATAGTCCTGGCTTTTATTCGTTTCCCTGATCCCGGGGACGAAGCCCCTTGCTTCTTCAGCTCCTCTATTTGATCCTCGATCCTTTTCATCCTTGTCAGATGGGTCTCCTTTTGCGGGCAGTTGAGCTGAAGATGCCTCCTTTCGCCGCACTTGTAGCACATGACTCCATAACTTCTCTTCGTAGGAGCCTTAACCTGCTTGGCTTCCTCAGAGACCTCACGGACCTTATGGGTCTGCCGTACGTCATGGCGAACAGCCTCGACCTCCAAAGCATGCGCCAATGCTTCCTTTAGCGAGGTATGGTGACGAAGCCTCACTGCAGCTCTGACCTCCAGGTCTTTGATTCCGTCGACAAATGCTTGAACAATGTTCGTGTCTACCATCTTAGTCTCGGCTCCTGGGTGTGCCTTCCTGACGAGTTTTTCAATTTCCAGCGCCCATTGTTGAAGTCCTTCTCCTGAGCGTTGGACTCTGTCACGCAGTTGGGCACGGAACACGTGTTCCAGGTGTCGCTCCCCGTATCTGGATTCAAGGGCCTCCATCAGGTCTTGGAACCCGTTTCCTGAATGTGGCAGTGCTTCCAAGACAGACAAGGCTTGCCCTCTGAGCGCAACAGTGAGAGCGGTCAGACATTGTTCTTCCGTCCATCCATTGGCAGTGGCAACAGTCTGGAATTGCTGACGATAAGCGTTCCACGAAGTAGTGCCGTCGTATGGCGGCACTTTCACTCTTGGTCCTTGCGCCCCTCCGGTAGTTCCACTAGACATCGCAACTCCCGTGGTTTCAAGGCGCACTACTTTCTTCTGTAGTTCAGCGAGACCGGTTTTCACATTTTCAACATCCAATCCTAACCCGATAACTCGTTCTTCCACTTCGTCGACATCTTTTCGAAGCTTACCCACCGTGTCACTAACATCTTTTATAGCCAAAAGCGCTTTTTCTTGGAGGTCTTTTTGTTGCCCTTGTGATTCTTGCATTGCCTCTTGTGATTCTCTCATTGCCTTCATTAATTCAAATAAACTTCCTAATTGAAGTGCCACTTGAGGGTCTGTAGAAGCTACGGTGCCGCTGGTGGGCGTGGCCTGTCCGATGGGCGTGGCAAGGTGGGTGGAGCCAGTGGGCGTGGCTTGAGCCAAAGTGGGCGGGGCCTGAGTCAAAGTGGGCGGGGCCTGTGGGCGGGGCCTGAGGGGCGTGGCCTGGTAGGCGGGGCCAGTGGGCGGGGCTTGGCCCACAGTGGGCGGAGCTTGGCCCCCAGTGGCATCCGGAGCTCGTTGTGCCCTCGTCCTGACCCCCTCCTTGGGGTTCTCTCTCGGAGTCAATGGCATCTCCAAATCCCGCTTCTGACACCAGTTGTTGCGTGTTAGGGTTCGAACGATTTGGAGAGAAAGACCTGCTGACTCTTTCAGAGACTTTATACACTAGCACTAGGTCCGACACAAGCACTAGGTACACTCACTAAGCACTAGGTACACTCACTAAGCACTAACGATGTCCGAGGTCGTAGCCAATATCGTAGATTTCCGCTGGTATCACTCTTGATCACTAGTCTTCACTTCGAAGTCGCTTTGTTGATCGCTCAAACTGAACTGCCTCGCTCGGCCACCCGCGGCCTATTTATACCGGCCGCGTCTAGTCCCAGACCATTCTGGAATGTTCGCGCGTGTACTCGATTTTCGAGTTTATTCCTCTATATAGCTCCTCTAGCGCCATCTAGTATTGAGCGGAGGTTTCACGTTGTCTTAGTAATGAAGTGGTTTGTACAGCACACAAAGTAGTTCCCTCGCTCCACGCTAGATGGCGCAGGCTCCTTTACTTGTGTATTCGTAACAATATTATGTCTTTGTTCTGTTCGCGTCATTACTGGTAAGATGGTACTACGTACCAAGTTCACTGGGCCAACGGTTACCTGATGACAGGCGGCGTGATGTACTCCTCGCCCATGGTGGCGGTGATGTAGTCGGTGAGCGCGCGGTACACGCGGTCCGCGCGGAAGCAGCGCAGCAACATCAGCAGCTCGAAGGGGTTCAGTCGTTCCTTGTAACCGTCTGGGATGTCTGAGGATTCGGGCGTGTCGCTGTCGAACCACTGTAAACGGTTTTAGTAGTCTATACTGATATTATAAACAGGAAAGATTTTTATTTTTGTATGTAATGAATAAACTCAAAAACTACTGTATCGATTTTAATGAAAATTGTTACACATGTAGTCTAAAGCCTGAGAAAGGACATAGGCTTTTTAGGGCGAAAAAAGGGCTGTAAAGGATTGAAACTGGGGATGAAAGTTTGTATTTTGTATGGAAATTACGCCATTTTTAAAGCTAGAAGACTAGAAGCTTGAAACTTATTTTTTCAGTCTTTTCATCTACACTAATATTATAAAGAGGAAAACTTTGTTTGTTTGTTTGTTTGTTTGTTTGTTTGTAATGAATAGGCTCAAAAACTACTGGACCGATTTTAAAAATTCTTTCACCATTCGAAAGCTACATTATCCACGAGTAACATAGACTATATTTTATTTTGGAAAAAAATAGGGTTCCGTAAGATATTTGGGTTTTTCGGACACAAGGTGTAAAAAATCAACCACAAAAGTTACTTATTTTGCGTACGCTGCCTAAACTATAAAAGATAGAACCATAAAATGTTTTAATTAATTGTAGATCTTATAAATATCTACAAAAAAGTCCGCGACACACTATACCTATCTATGTCGAGTGAGGCACAACAACCATTTTTTTATTTAAAAATTATCATAGCATTTTAAATATATGTAGGGATCTCTCCAGATTTTTTATTTTTTAATTTCAGATCAAATCTTTACTTTTATTTTTTTATGATCTGGCTTCAAAATCTAAATATAATCCTAAATTTTCATCCTTCTACAAACGCGGGCGGAGCCGCGAGGAACAGCTAGTTATATATAAATAAGTAAGACATTCAAAGCATAGCAAAGCATATAATATGCTTATTTTAGTTGCGTGGTAATTGATTTAGAATATGAGTAATCTCGATTTACTTGAATCAGTTAAGCCGTAAAAAAGCCTTAATAAATAATTATAAGTATTATATGCTAAGAAAAATAACCATTCTTACATATATAGTTTACATTATAAGTACTTAAATTAAAGTATATTAGGTAACCATTTTTCACACATCACTTTATTTTAATTAAACAAGTTAACATACATAGAGTTTAACTAAGAGAAACAAGAAGAGATTGAACAATAAACATCCATTTTTCGTCCTGTGGGATTCAAACTCGCGATAGCCTAGTATTGTAATACATGTTAAAAATAAATAAACATTACGAGTGCAAAAGACTTAGATGGAGTCTATGAAAAATAAAACACTTCAAAAGATAAGATGGAGCGTGCGGAAAGCATTGGGTGTCGCCTGAAATTGTATTCTATTTACATGTTCAAATAATGGAGTTCCCTCGCACACGTTCTAAGGGCTTTATCATACTAGCGGTTTGCGAGCGGCTTCAGGGCGGAGCGGGTGCGCAACGAATACGCCGCGGACGCGCAACGATCCCGCCGCGCATGTGCAGCGAATACGTCGCCGACGCGCAACGAGATCGCCGTGAATAGTAGCGTGGACGACATTTTGTACACTCTGTAAACACTGACGAAAACGTTGCGTATCAGTCACGCATCCGCGACGTTTTCGCTGCGCAGTCGCGGCATGTTCGCGACGTATTCGCTGCGCGCACGTTCCGTCCTGAAGCCGCTCGGAAACCGCTAGTATGATAACGCCCATAGTGTAGTTTAACTTGGCTTTTATTTTTCTATAAGCTTTGTTTATTTCATTTGTTATGCTTAAGAAAATACTCACCTCTTGCCATTTTTCGAGATTTCTAGTAATATGATCCGGCAGATCTACGAAACTATCAGTAAAATCGGTGCTTAGTTTCATGATGTCCTGCCAACCCTGCGAAATTCATATTATTTCTATTTAATGTTAAAATTATTAATTCCTACTACAAATATCATTTACTTAAGTAATTATGCCGAAAAATGAAAGTATAATTACAATTATTATGTATTGCACAAATATTCAGTTAGCTTTTACGTAATATATATGTAGATGTAGATGATATTTATAATCATGAAATTACATATTATAGAATATTTTGTCAGACTAGTAAAAGCCTTCTCATAAACCGACTTTGGTATCGGCTGCCATGACCGCCGTTAAGAGATTAGGCGCAAATCAAGCTGCTCTACGCTCTCAGAGGCACGGGGGTGAAACACCGTTATCATTCCAATTATGGAATGAACTGCTATAACCCAATTATTATACTCAGCCTGACCTATGCTTCGCACCTAGGACCGATAACAGCCGTATACGCCACTAAACCAATGAGTCGATGAAATGAAACATTAACTAAGTAGTAAGTATACTTAGTAGGTACGTATACTATAAATACTCGACGACTCGTTTGGCTCAGTTGGTAGTGACCCTACTTTCTGCGCCAGCGGTCGCGGGTTCGAGTCCCGCTGGGGGCATTCATTTGTTAATCACGAATGTTTGTACCCCAGCCATGGGTGTTAATATTTATAATATGTATGTATTTAAAATGTATATGTGTAGTATAACAACTATCTGGTATCCGTAACACGAGCACGTAACGTAGCTTACCACGGAACTAGATAGTGTTGTTGTAATAATGTCCCAAAATATTATTATTATGTCCCAACATATTATAAAGTTAACCTGTGCGGGTATCCACGGGGCAGGACAGGGTCTAGCGGCTTTCTCCAATGAAATATTGCCCTTGATAAAGAAATCCAGCTGCATCTGAGTTACATTTCCTTCGCTTTGCTCCAATTTAATGTCCATTTGGAATGAGAAGAGCAACTTATGTCTCTCAAATATTCCTATTGAATTATTAATTTAAAAGAGGTTGTTTTAGAAAATAAGCTTAATATTATAATTAATAAACAAATATAAGATACATACTATAGTAATTTTAATAAATAGTATTCTTATTACGAGTTCGGATCTTTAAAATATTTGTAGTACCCGCAAAATATTTTTCTTATACATAAGTATAGTAAGTGCAATGCATTCTTTTGAAAAATAATTAATGAACCTCAAACCTCTGTAATATTTATTTAATCTAATAAATTATTCCGAAATAACTAACACTTTCCACCAAGTAACGAGTACAAAAAGTACATGAAAATAGAAGATTCATAAATAAAAGTCCTTATAAATTGTGGAAACTATTTTTTTGCATCGTTACGGATGGATAATTTAATAAATAATTCAGCGACTTTTCTCCCATTTTCGCTGTTTTGTGACTTAGTAACTTGTAACTGTGGAAATAAAACTCCAGCTACTTACCGGTACATCCGTAATCGTATACATTTTTAGTCAACATGTCAATTATATTCTTCAATCGTTTGGTCAAAATGACATTCGGCATCGCTTTACGTAATGAGAATGAAAATACCTGAAACAATGAATATTAAAAAAGAAACAAACCTTCATACCCGTGATAAATTGAAATACATATATGCGTCTAATGTGTTTTTAACTAAAAGAAGAAATGTCAAAGTAATAATAAAATATTATATTTAAAGTTACCAAAGTATTTTAATTAAAACAATCTGTGTCAAAAAACTGTCAGAAGTTTCTCCCGTTGTCTAAATATAACATGAAATAAGTACAAATATATAAAATCTTTAAACCCATACAACTGCTTTCGTCTTTCGTACCTTACAGTAGCTTTTGTGTTAGTTCAGGACATAATCCATCTGTATAACTACTATTTTCATCCAAATCGGTCGAGTATTTTCAGCATGAAAGAGTAACGCACGTACATAGAAATACACATACACACATACATACGAAAGTTTGTATTTATAATACATCATGCTAATCCGATTCAAAACGACTAACATCAAGGTAGGCGGAGAGCGAGTACTGGTACATGGTGTTGACGCTGGCCATGTCCGACAGCACGAAGAACAGGATGGAGCCGCGCTTGGCGACCGGCCGGTAGCCGTCCCTGAGCTTCTCTATGTCTTTAGTCGTCGCTTCTGCTAATTCAAGTTTTTCCATCACCTGTAATAAATTCTCAATTGAGTTAACGTTTACGAATACTATATGTTTAACGCCCGCACTCATTAAGTGTAATGAAC
Organism: Boloria euphrosyne; assembly: GCA_951802675.2. Taxonomy (NCBI): domain Eukaryota; kingdom Metazoa; phylum Arthropoda; class Insecta; order Lepidoptera; family Nymphalidae; genus Boloria; species Boloria euphrosyne. The sequence goes on along the minus strand of OX637887.1, from coordinate 3,792,976 downwards.
CATTAAGTCGGGAATCATCAAACTAAAGAACGACTTAATGGTTCATTAAGTGACTCTGAGTGCGGCAGTAGAGTGAAAGTGTAGAGTGTTAATGTTTATAGGTGTGTTGACTGTTGGTATATCCATTCTTTTTGCAGTAAATAACTTTATATCGGTACTAGCGGGACAATACACTAATTTACAGAATTTTTCTAAGTTACTGTTTTATATGTATGGATTGATTGTATGTAATGATTAATATTAATGAGTTTTATTACTTTAATTGTGCTTATTTTATTACTTTAATACTTTATTATTAACTATTAATAGATTATTACTTTAATACTTTAATTGTGCGTATGTTTTTTATATGGAGGCAAGATTTTAATTATTGGTATCTTTTTATCATAAACAAAATTTGGACAAGCATCAACTAAGCAAATAAATATAATATAATGTCATTTATTTCATTACTCTAAATGTAAAAGAAAACCATAAACAAAAGTACCTCAGCCGCCTTAGACTTAGTATTCTCCAAAGTGTTAACAAGTTCGACATTGTCCAACATGTTGCCGGTAGATGTCGCCAGTTCTCGCAGCAGAGAGTCTTCCAGTCCCGAGAGCAAACTCTTGTTGGCACTCGTCTCTATGATGAGGCTCTCGCGCTGCTCCTCCAGGTCTGCTCTCTCCGCACGCACCACTACGCTGAGGAGCTGGTCTTCGAGACCCTGGCATTGATGGTTAAATATGGATTTATTTTGAGTTAATAAAATTCACCAACACTAATGTTATAAATGCGAAAGCAGCTCTCTGTCTGTCTGTCTGTTACCTTTTCACCGTTCACGCTTTATCCGTTGAAGCGCTTTAAACGAATAAGGTTAAGATAGTTCGAGAGTCTGTGGAAAAAGTAAGATAATTTTTATCCCGAAAATCATCCCGGGGATAAACAGGGAGGTGGTTAAAATAATAAGTTTGAATGAATTCTTTCTGGATCGATTAATTATTATTTATACCTATATAGCGGAAAACTTTGCGATTACCTGTACGGTGACGGTGTAGTTGATGACGACGGCCTTCGCGTACGCGGCGGGGTTGAACTGCGGGTTCGCGAGCTTTGTGGTGAGGTACATGCGAAAGTGCGGGTCGTAGTCCACCTCCGTGCTGCCCAGCATCACAAACGTTCTGCCACTTTCCACTGTTGATTGTAGGTAAGTAAAAAATAATCATATTTTTTTTAAAAGAAGAAGAATTTGTTCTAAAGTTTCTAAATTTAAGAATATTATATAAATTAGAACTGTATTTTACCTTTTATATTTTTCTCTAAAACGTTATCTACGACAGGATCGATGTACTCGTTGACGTCTTGGAACAGCACCGGCATGCCGTATTTAATGGCCATCTCCAAGTGTCGTAGAAATTGTGGGTCGTTAAATGATAAAACCTATTCACGTGAAGAAAATGCCATTTTAAATTGAATGATAATGCGATGGATCGAATAAGAAAATTATAGCTAGACCGTGACAAAATCCGAAAAGATAGTTTGATAAAATATATTCTCGTAAACCGAAGTTACTATTATAATAACCATTTAAAATATTTCTGCTATAACATTAAATGATTCACAAAGGTTTGGTGAAAATGTAGAGTATACCTTTAGATTATTTTTAGCCTCTTTCCTTTTTATCCAAGTGAGCGCTTGTGTTTGCGGATCGATGCAAAGCGGGAAGCGCGACGCTCTCGTTGTTAGAATACCATTCTGTACGGATAGTTCATCGGGCGGTAAGCCTTCTGAATTCCATCTTGAATATGTAAAATATCATGTTATTTTTTATATTACTTATAGGTTTTTATTTTTGCTTAAAATAAGAAATTATACAGAATATAATTATAGATTTTACGTACCCACTAATTTCAACTTCATTAGTCAAGTTTTTCTCGATAGTGAAAGGCGTAGTGAGTGGAATACCCTTCTCTAACACGTCTCCCATCCAATCCTCATACAACATTGTCTGTCGGAAAGAAAACGAGAACGGTCCAGTGTAGCTCAAAAAGGAAGCAGAGAGCAAACAATTTCCAATTAATCTAGATTGTTCTATGTATAAAGCAGCTAGATCTTCAGTCCATCGTTTCTGTTCACTAGAAAGTCCTGACATAAGCTTATCAGCGGCCACCAATCTCCTCATCATAATATCTGTTTCTTCTTGCAATTCTTGCCTCCTTAGCATCGCTGATTCATATTTATTGTTGAGACCATCTAGCGTTTTCTGTAATCGGTCTATTTCACGGTTGAGAGATGCTAAATAGTTGCAAGCTTCGGAATATTCCTTTTCTAGAGCTTCCACTTTATCTTTCTTTGGTTTGACTTCTTTATACACAGCGCAGTAACCCAGTACAGCGATCACGAACTTTAAAAGACCATAACTAAAAAGAAAATAATTTTAAACAATATTATTTTATACATCTTACATATATGAAAATTGCTAACATTTCCATTTAAAAGACATAACAGTTAAATTAGATATGTACCCAGCTTTACTAATCTGTTGCATGGTATCAAGTTTTTTACTCTTCTTCATGTGAGCCTTAACTGCTTTAACTTGCGCTTGTGTGATGAGATCACAGTTCATTTCCTGAAGGTTTCGTAAAAAGTTAGGATCCGCCATCATTCCTTTTGCACCTTTCCAGCTCACATCTTTTATGCCACGAATTATTACTACGCATTCACAGACAACCTGAAATATCGATATGAAATAAACGGCTTATTCATTTTTTTTTATCATCTAAGACTGACATTTTTAAATGTAATATACAATTTATTAATTACTTTTTATAAATATTGTTATACATATTATTTGGATAAATATACATATTATAATGTTACCTGTACAGCTTCAGGTGGTGTAGCAAAAGATCTAATTTCCGTGATATCGTTCTTATCTAGATCAGCTAAAGCTAATCTAGCCGCTTCAAGCGCTGGAAGCGCCGCGGAAAGTGCTTCTTCCGCCTCTGACTTTTCTTCAGCTATGACTTTACTTTGCTCAGTTATTTCCACGCTTTTTATTTCAGCTACGTTTTGTTTAGCGACGGCTGCCTCAGTCGCTATAATTGTGTGGTTATTGTGTTAAAATGATTAAATCTAATCAAATTACTAAAAACTACTAAAATGAAAAACTCAATAAATAAATATTCATAAACACAAGAAGTTCCCAACTTGCCTGTCGATATCTCTTTTAGTAATATTTCGCATTCTTTGGTTTGTTCCGCAACTATTACTTTTTGCACTGCTAATTTAGCATTTAAGTCTTCTAATTGGACATTAGCTTCTTCAATCTTGGCTAAACCTCCTATCAATCGTTCGCACTAGAAATACAAAAAATACGTCTGCAGGTGATATATTTATATATATTTTTTATGTTTTAATAATATTAAATCATCTTTTTTCACATTATTTATTTAATAAATTCCATTTGTAATTAGGTATAGATATAAAAACATCCATTTTTTATTTATTTTAATTCGCCTTAACCGTAAAAATTATAATGTATCTACCTATTAACTAATTTAGTTAAATTAAATTAAATAATGAAATGCTTTGATACATTAATATAATATAGTATATACCTACTAATAAAAATCTACATTTATAGATATATGCTCACCTGAGCTACAATAAAAGCGTCCTTTTCATTCAGCAAAGAGAGATAGTTAGTGAGATAGTCCATGTAATGTTTGGGGGTCACGTAGTTGTTCCTGCGCAAGCGCAGCTGGAACTCTGCGGAGTAGTGCGCCACCGACATGTGCACGTGGACCACATGTTCTACTATTATTGAGCGGAATTCTTCTGGAATTTTCTGCACCTGTTTTTCAACTTTTAATTATTTTGTTGTTGTTATTATTTACTAGATATTTAAGTCTTAATTAAACCTGTGCACTAAATTACATCTAAAGCATTCTGCTTTCAGGGCATAGAATAAAAATTAATTGACGAGAATAAAATATGCTTAAAAAAAGTTTAATTGGTATATTTTGGGGTAGAATATTATTTTTTGTTAAAGATGCCACTTCAGGCAATCGCAATGATATCGTGTAACACGAAAAATGCGACCAAATGGAGCTCTTAGTGTCGTTTTATATTATCAATTTACAAACGCTTTTAAAACATTATGATAGTATAATAATGTAACATAACATACGTCTGAAAGAAACACATTAGCCACAGCGAGTAGGGCCTGCTTCGGCCACGGGAACTGCCAGTCGATAGTCGTGTTGTTCACCAGTCCGGGGAAACTTCGACATCTTGAATAATTGACACAATATATATTATAGTAGGATAAGAATAAAAATAATAAGGTCATATTTCTTTTAAAATTAAATTAAGCTAAGATTTAAACTAATAAAAAAAATGGTCTTAAGATTTCTACGCAAGAAATACTAAATTCTACGAAACTAAGCTGTAAGAATTGGTTTCTAAATAAATCCCACCTGTTCCGCAGCGTGTCGCCGCTGGGTGACATCGACAATACAACGTGTAAATTGTCAGCGCATTTGTTGCAAAAGTAATTCCAAACCGCGTCTCTGTAAACGTTTATAGTTTTGGCTAAAAATGGACGTTTTATATATTATATTAAAAAAAACCTAACGTTCTAGTGAAAATATATTCATAGAAGAATTTAAATATTTCGCGTTGTCGTTAAATTACTTTGCAAGTTTGAAAAAGTAATCAATTTTCATAAACGTATATTCAACTTTCCTTATTTCATCTGATGTCAGAACAAAATTAATTACAAATCTAAAGATATTTCTGAGCCACGAGACTCGCAATATTATTTTAATATACTGATATTACGTATTATTATATACATTTCTAAAATTCGTTTTAGATAATCAAGTCTCACTTAGCTACGCCATAGCCCGCTTCTTGACTCTCGTTGCGGACCGCATTGATGATTGCATCCTTTTCATCATCACCGAATAAAGCAGGTATCATTCCAATCATTAGAATGTTGTTGATAAATTCCAAGAAACTTTCTTCTAAAATCTGTTGGTAAAATAAGACGCCGTTATTGCTAAATATAAGCTTTGTAATATGTCGAATAAATACCATCGCTTCGTTAAAATCCTAACTACTACAAAATAAATAAATTTTAGGAGCTTATAGTTTAAACCTTTCAATGGAAATATATCAAATAGTACCAGGACTGTAACCATACACGTTGCATACTTATTAATTATTATATTATGTTGTTTTTAAATTGTATGAAATATTCGAAAACTAAACAAAAATTGCAAAAGTTACCTGTGCGGCGGTGAATAAAAACACAGTGGGTTTTCCGTCCACGCCGAGCTGGTTGTATAGTCTCTTCATATCATCCTTAAAACTATTCTCATTGTAGTTGCGAGTTACTGTTATTTCAAACATTTCATAACCTGTGTGTTGATAAATATTTTTTTTATATATTAACTAAACTGATAAACATGGAAGCGTCTATCTTATGTATTAATAATCGTACATAACCTACTATGCAATAATATCTTAACTTAGTTTTAGCTAAATATTATGTAAAACAATAAATAAAATTAATGCCTATCTCATAGTTAGTTAAGCTTAACTTATACACGTACGAAGTACGAACGGAATCGACTTTATATTTGTTAATCTCAAAGTAACTAAAATGTAATTTTTCCCTTAAAATAATTCTATCCAGGTGCTATTGTAGTGTTTTTAGCGAAGTTAGTTCTTAGAATTATATAACTTGGTATCAACAACCTAATTTTTAGTGTCATTTAAAAAAATGAATTTAAAAACATGATTGTCCCCTGATTTCCCTAAAAGCAAGCAACGTACCCGCCGCGAAAGCCGCGAGCCGGCAGATGGACTTCTTGCCGGAGCCGCCCACGCCCACGATCATGGCGTTGCCGCGGTCCATGCGCAGCACGCGGTGCGCGCGCGTCAGGTGCTCCAGGCAGTCCTCGAACAGCACCACCGACATCTTGCCCACGCGCTCGTTGTACTCCTCTAGTATCTGGTGTGCGGGTAAACGTTTTTTTCGAGGAAGCCCAAAGAAATGTTATATAGGTATTTCTTCTAATTTTGTCTAGTCTACTCTTATACTGTGTGAATTTTTTATTTGTGGAAATTTTATTGGCATATGTACTATTATTATTGTTTTTTTGCTGTCTGTTTTGTAATTCTGTTCTTTTCTCTAATCACTATATTATAAAAAAAAGTCCCCCGCCGCGTCTGTTTGTCTATGTGTTCGCGATAAACTCAAAAACTACTTCACCAATTTTCATGCTGTTTTCACCAAAGGATAAAGTGATTCTCGAGAAAGATTTTAGTATATAAATTTGTCAAGTTTGCTACTTCGCTCGAGCCAAATCTAGGGACTAGCCCGAGCGAAGCGAGGCGAGTCGCTAGTATATAAAATAAAATAAATAAAATAAAAATAAGTAGGCCTGGAGACATTGGCACGTGTTTTAAACTAACTGCGAATCTTACCAAGTGCGTATAAAATGCGTGTCTCCAAAATACTATAGTGTGGAAGATGAATAGGAAAGAGGATGTTAGAGTGGGGAGAAAACTATAAAAGTCGATGCATAACCGGCATCGGGGGGTAGTTGTGTCATGACACTTATCGTGGTAGCATTATTAGGTTGTTACTCTGCCGGTTTATTTCTAAAAATATCATTGTTGGTAGATTAGTTGTCTTTTCAGTTAGTTAAATTGTGTTTTAGCCTTTTCAGATACTTAAAGTAAATTGAGGTCGATTTAGTATGCTTGTGTTTTTAAAAAAAGGCTCACTTCTGGTCTAAATTCACAAGATCAGAAGTGGGATAGGTCCTGTTTCGCCCACAACTTTTGTTAGCGTGTGATATTTGTTGGTTGTTTTTATTTAAAAGTTTTTATCGGAGGGTATCGTGATTTTGGTGTTTTTTCATTGATTTTGGTGATTTGTGCTGTCTTTTAGTCGCCGTGTATAGTTTAGTTTGGTTTTGCTTGTCAGGCTCGAATTAGAAATTTAAATTACTTGAATTAACGGTTATTTTTAGATCGTATTTTTATTTTGTTGTAATGTCAGACAACCAGCGAGATCGTAGTGAAAGTCGCCGATGTAGTTGTAGTCCTCGTCATGAGCGTTGCGGTAGTCGTGATCGGTTTTATAGTAGGTGCTGTGCCTTCTGCCAGGCATTTATAGAAATGTTAACTGTAAAATTTTTTTTTTATTTTTTTTTACTGTTTATGTAAAAGATGTTTATTTTGTGTTTTCGCATTGGGGTTGATACATTCAAGGGAAGATGTATCTTGCGGTTGGGGATAGCGTGTCTCGCAGGTCTTTGTACTCGGATATGCTGTTCTGGCCGACAGATGCACTTCAAGTGGGGTACGGTTTCATATTATTGGATGCTGTCTTGGAGTGCGCTCGGACATGCGATCCTAGTATATGGAACATACCTTGTGTAGCTTAAGATTAATGTGTGTGAGCTCGGACAGTGTCTTGGAGGTTACTCAGACATGTCGTCCTGGAGCTGTGATCATACTATGAGTTGACCGTTGCATATGTTTGTGTTGCAAAAAATTAAACGTATATTTGTGGTTAGGTTGGGTTGAAACATGCTTTTATAGGTACCGATTTACACACGCAAAGCTATGACATGGTTCTCTGGCGAGTCGTGAGGGCGCACTCCCCCGACGGGTCCTGCCCCGGGTAATTGGTACAGATATCTGTTTGTTTCACATCCATTGTGCTTTGGTTATGCTAGGTGAGCTTAGCCCACGAATGAATCAAATTTAAACCTTAATATAGACCAGCAATTTTTAGAAATGCACTTTGTGTTTTTTTTGTCTGATGATTTTAATTGCTTATACGGCAGCAGATGATGAGAGTGTAATGTCTATAGCTCCTGGCGTCACTCAGGTTTTCGATGTCGAGGTTCTGAACCCCAAGACTAGAAGATAAAGGAGCCCGAGGACGGTCTCCTGTCAGGAAAGGCCGTGTGGAAGATGAATAGGAAAGAGGATGTTAGAGTGGGGAGAAAACTATAAAAGTCGATGCATAACCGGCATCGGGGGGTAGTTGTGTCATGACACTTATCGTGGTAGCATTATTAGGTTGTTACTCTGCCGGTTTATTTCTAAAAATATCATTGTTGGTAGATTAGTTGTCTTTTCAGTTAGTTAAATTGTGTTTTAGCCTTTTCAGATACTTAAAGTAAATTGAGGTCGATTTAGTATGCTTGTGTTTTTAAAAAAAGGCTCACTTCTGGTCTAAATTCACAAGAATAGGTATTCCTTCATCGATTTGTTCTCATCTAAATAATTAGGTTTTATATTTTTTATTTCCGGAATAATTCCAGGCTCATAAACAGAGCTTGTAGGTTAAGTTAGTAAAATAGGCTATACAATATCCATATGTATCTGTAAAGTGCGTTTGTAAAACTCTTAACTATGTATTTCTATTTCGAATTTTATGCCAATCCGTCATATAAAAGTTTCGCATATATCCAATATATCCCTGACTAAAAGTTCGATTAAGTTTTTACAAAGTTAGAAGATAGCTGTACATAAAACGTGACAAATTGAAAAAAAGTTATTTTTCTGTAGGTTATAAAAATATAAAAAAGTTTTCAATAATTGAGATAAACCTGAGTTTATTTAAAAAATTAAGTTATTTTCTCTTTATATTCTCTCATTTGATATTTGAAATTTACAACGACGAGACACAACTTAGGTATATCCTATTTAAAATTCTATAAAATTTTCATTTATATGTATTTCTTTTACATAAATTACCTCTTGGAATAGGAAGTATACTGCTTCATAATCCAACAGATCTTCATAATACCGAGCTTCCTCTGCGTCGAGAGCGTTCCGATAGTCGCCGAATAGGAGTGGATCTCGGAGCACATATTCTTCAAGCTGTACATTTATTACATATACATATTGTACTTCCCAATACCTACTATTCTTTTGGGTAGGTATATTAGGATTAGTTTGTATCAAAGCACAAAAAATATGTATATGCATAATTTAATATATGAAATGATATGATATAAATTACCGTTAATACTCGCTCAACCTCCACTTCTTCCTCCTCCACTTGAAGTTCCTGCTCCTCAATTGTAGATGGCGGAGGTTTAGTTTCCGCCGTCACAAATTCTATAAAGAGATAGCCCAAAAAGGAATATAGCAATATCAAAGCTTGTAGTCGGCCAATGGACGTGACAGCTCAACCTGCCTTCGAGGGTATTCATAGGACAAACATAATTATTATCAAATGCAAAGAACAAAATACTTGACTTAGGTAATTTTATCTTACCATCTTCTTCTTCAAGCGGTTTTTCTTCTTCTTCAGGAACAACGATCTCTTCAAGAACTACTGGTTCTTCTTCAGGGAAATACTTGACTACGTGCTCATGAATGTGGCCACGCATCAATTCATTGTCCTATATTTACAAATTTAACTTATCTAAATTTGATAAAAAATAAAGTTTTGACACGCTATCTACGTTTCATTTATTTACATATTATTTTTCATATATTTTTCAACATCGTGAGGAAACCTTCTTGTCAGAGATAACCTAGTAAGTTTTCGAAATTCATAAATACAGCACGCACATTAGCCAGCATGAACCCAGAAGTTAGAAAATGCTAAATACATACAAAATACAATGTACATATTAATGATTACAATGTAATGTAAAATTACGTTTTAAACTTACAGTTATCTATAGCAAATAAATACCATATATTAAATTCACCTGAACATTTATAAGCCTGTCGCAAATAACTCGTGTGAATTCATTCCTCCAGCAGCGGACGACACTTCTTTTCTCACTGAAGAAGTTAGGATGCGTAGAACAAAGCCCGGCCGCCACACGCGACAGGTCGCGCAGGTTGAAGATGTAGTGAAACTTCGCTGGTGTCGGCGGTAGATCCACTATGATAATCTAGAGATAATGAAATATATCGTTTTATTTTGGCTACAGTATTAAAAGGTTTTTAATAAAATTAAAGATTTTATATATTTTCGTATAATAAAAATGTAACTACGAGTAAGTCGAATTTCTATCTACATTAAATATATTTTGAAAAAAATACTGTTAAAGTCCTTAATTAAATATGTAGTTTTCAGCATTTGTCTGTCCACCTATCTAGGAACGGATCACCTGCAGAAAATCAGTGGACAGATTTTCATAAAGTTTAGTATGATGATAGCTCGCTTGTATAACATTTAGGATACAAGCAGGAAATTATCTCATCTCTGAGAAATCTATATTAACCGGTAAAACCCACGTTGGGGCGAACTCGAGGGAAGCGAGGGTTAAGTCGTATTTATAAAATAATTAACATTATTACAATTATTATTTAGTAGTTTTCAAATAAAGTGAGTTAAAACCATTCGCCAAACATATAAGTAGGTATCTTTTTCTTAATTTAAACCGATAAAAAAGCGTAGATGAACCTACAATAATTTAATTGGATCTCATTTTAATATTTCATTTAATGAATTTCGACTAACGCCATTAATTTTTAATTTACACGCGCTATCAAATATAAAATCAAACTTAATAGCTTGTGGAGATTATTATCTGAGGTCCAAGTTTAATTAAACTTGGCCAAGTATCTTAATTATAAATTAACAAGTATTGGAAGATAACGTAATATCAAAGCCTATGAAACATATAGTTGGCTAATGGACGTGACAGCCCAAGCTGGTATTATAATGTCCCAAGCGAGTGTATGGCAGCTTGGGCTGGCTGTCACGTCCGTTGGCCGAATATATGTTTTGTAATATTATACATACTTATGTGGTTGTAATTCTTCAGGCGTTTTGCAGTAAAGTTAATAAAGATCTAAAGTTTATGATATACATATAAATAATAAATAACACATTTGGCTCAGTCGGTAGAGATCCTACTTTCTGCGACAGCGGTCGTGGGTTCGAGTCCCGCTGGCCGCTGGGGGTATTAATTGTTGAGCACGAATGTACTCCAGTTATGGGTGTTTATATTTGTAATATGTATGAATTTAAATGTGATGAATGAATTTATATATGTAGTACCTATATCAACTACCTGGTATCTGTAACACAAGCTTAAAAAAATATAAAGAAATAACACAGAGCATAGACCTCTCGTATGACACGCCACTTAGCTCGATATTTAATTGAATTTTTTTGCATTCAACCGTTATTGCCAAGTAAAGTAACTACGTGGATTAACTGTGGAATAACGCTAGTACCTTATATAAATCCAAAGTCATTTGAACGATTTTATCAACAATGTCTTGTATTTCGTCGGGGAATATTGAAAAGTGACCTTTTAGTATGGACACATATATGTGGCTTAGCGTCGCCTCCGACGGAAATTGTAGATTGTAGACAGAAAACATGGAAATGAAGCGTGGATCCACCTGGAAATTTAAAACAATAATACAAAAATAATTTAAAATAAGTAACAACAATATAAGATACATACTTCGTTTAAAATAAGTAGTTGTTATATCACCTCCCTCAGTACGAGGGGGATCAGGCCATAGTCTACCACGCGGGCCAAGTGCGTGTTGGCGGAAATCCTAGCTTTATTTATGAAAATGTTGCTAGACATTTTAACATAGGTACATTGCACAGTAAAAACCACTAAAAAAGCTAAGCACGAATATGTTTATTTCTTTATTTTTAATACGTGTATGTAAACAGGACTTTGTTCGTGGCGAGGCAAAAAGAACGTACAATGTATATAAATATTATGCAAAATAAAAAAAATATGTGTAGATGTAGACTCATAATTTGTATAAGCAATGCACCATGAATACAGTATTACGACCGACGCCGCGACATTTCATAACGTGGTCAACATTGTTAGTTAAAATTTTAAACCATACTTTACAGTCTGCTCTATAATCACAATTAACTTACGCGGAAAACATGTTCGTATTTTAATATAAATGTATATAAACATATTACTCAACCATTTTGTATACATTATGTACATTAGGGTGGTCCAAAAGATTTTTTTAATAACTAAATACTAATAACTCTTTCTCTAAAATAAGCTTTAGAGAAAGAGGGTTCTTAAACGAGTTTTATTTTTGAAATATTTGTGAAAAAATACAATAGTTTGATTTGTAGGTTGCAAGTTAGTTTTCAATTTTAAGTAAATTATATTAATAACGATATTAAACTTTTAGAGTGTTTTATAAACAAGCGTAGAAGAAACCTAATAACTAGACTGTGAATCAGTGTATTAGTGCATTAAAATATTTATTTAATACATAATACCGATGACATTTTTTCACTTGAATGTTGGGTTTTTGAGCCTCTGCTAAGGCTAAGCCAACTTCGGCAAGTTTGCTAAGCTATGAAAGCTTTAACCTTTAAGTAATGACGTGGGTGTCTCACAGACGGCGGGTGAACAAATTTTAGTATAATTTCGTCATGTTTAAAGATACCGCCGCGCCCTTTTCGCTAGCTTCGGGATTTTATGTGTTGATTGGTCAGGTCGAGCCCTCGGAAGCGGCACGGCACCACGTTCGGCTGTAGGGCTTAGCAGTGTCTCTGAGACAGGTCAGTATTCATGTTTGGGATATATTATACATCAGGTCATTATGATGATGAACGATGGGGTAATTTTTAATAACTTGAGTAATATTAAAATAATGACTGATATTAAAATAGAACAAATTTAGCAGAAAAATATTTTAAAAGCTTAGTAATACCGGATTGTAACGAATGTGTCTCTAAAAGTGTCAAATACGTGTTGCTTAAATAGTACCAAATAAATGTTGATTTCCTATGAATAATTTGTTGTTTTTTCATACATCCCTAGTAAATCAATAATTGATAAAATATATTTTTAATAAATAATGTGGTTTTAAGTACATAATCATAATATTTATTAATGATTTCTGTAGCCGTCTGAGATACGTCACGTCATCAACCTGGCTAAGCCACGTCAGTACTTAAAGGTTAAAGAAATAATTTATAATCAGGAAGGCAATAGAAATTCATAGTTTACATAATACTTTATGTGGGTATGTAGGAAAATAATTATCATGTACTAATTTTTATTAACTGCTTATTTACAGCACCGAATTTTCAAGTCGATTACAACACTTCCGCATAAATCATACACAACACGCATACTCGTATACGTGAAATAACAGATCATAAAAAGCATTTTTACGCGATATCATATTACGTTAGCGATGTATCTCTCATGTTCCATGGCAGTAAAGTTTCTGGGAAAGCCTCACGAATACGTTTTAATGTAGACATAAATCGTGGCGAATAAACAAGAACCCGGAAAAAACCATTGAACCGTAGCGTAGTGTTGAGACAAACTCTAACATCCTGTTCTTACGTATTCTATTTTAGATTTTGGTTGTCTTTGTAATTATTTCCTATGAAATTTGTGATGTCGAAATATAAGTTCATTGGTTTTTGTAGATTCACTTCTAATAAAATCTATCTATATCTATACATATTATAAAACAAAGTCTTCCAGCGCGTCTGTCTGTCTGTCTGTTCGCGATAAACTCAAAAACTGCTGCACCGATTTTCATGCAGTTTTCACTAATGGACAGAATGGTTCTCCAGGAAGGTTTTAGTATATAATTTGTCTAGTTTTGTATACATTGGCTAAAATATAATGATATCTGTTGGAGAATTTTCACATTAAATATTTGTTGGAAAATCTTGGTGAAATGGTGATTATTAAGATACAGAGGCCGTATTTTAGTTAAGTGGTCGGAGTTCTTATAATTTTTATTGTCTGTCTGTCTGTCTGGGAACACATCATTTGGTGTTGTGATATGTGGACCCGAATAGGTTCAAAATATAATGCTTTCTGCTGTAGGAAAATATTTTATTTCTAAGCAATCTGTACCAACTGTTTAAACTTTTGACACGGAGTGAGGATGAGTCGCTAGTAAGATGACTGATCCGTTTTATAGTTATAAATGTAAGTAAAGGTAGGTATATAATTAAACTTTTATGTATTTATCTGCGACTATAGGTTGTAGAGTAGTTTTAAATATAAGCAAACTCTTCCTTTTAAAAATGTATAGTTGAAAAATTTTAACATACAAGCACTAAACGAAATCGTATTTCACGTGTTCAAAGCCAAAGGTCTACGTTCTAGCTAAAATAGACTTAAACTAGAAAATAGACTTGTGTCAGTGTAAACCCATTTTAATATTTTTACCTTCACATAGTGATAGGACAGATTTAACTTAAAAGCTTAATATTTATTTGAAAAAAACGGAGTTCAGATAAATAACACACATTCACTGCTGCTCGCTTCAAAATAATGTCATCATTTATTCTTAAAGATCTACTTAAGATCGTATAAAATAAATTGAATAGCGCATGCCTGAACATACATTATTCTAGTAACGACTTACTTCAGTCACATAAGTCATGAACAGTAAGTATTTGCTATAAAATCATTCACGCGTAATGTTTTAGAAATTCAACGGAAATTTATTTTAAATTATTGAAAAATTGTATATTTTAAGTCGACATCGACAGTAAGTAGTAGTTACTAATCTATACATGTATTATATGTACAATATTATAATGGTACTTATAAAAAGGCACAATTTTTAACATTTTTTTTCTATCTGTCTGTCTGCTTGTTTCTGCGAATCTCTAAAGTAGCTAGACAGATTTTGGTGGGATTTTCACTGGCTTATAAGGAGTCTGGCTTTTTATAAGGTGTCGCTTAGACTACTTTTATTTTAAAAAGTAATACCACTCAAAAAAAGTTACGTACGTATATTAATTACGTAGGGACGATAATATTTAATATTATATACATAATATTTAATATGCTTAGTACCTACTCAAAAGCCTTCTCGTAATCCTAATCATATACTGCTCACTATTATATCACTGCTCACATTAACAAATAACGCCTACATATTAAGAAGATCGATGGCTGAACTGCGGTACACATTACTCACGTCATTCCTTCCGCCTCCCGCTTTTCCCATCGCCGCGAGGAATCCAATGTCCTTTAGATTCTTCCAATTGAGGTCTTTGCCCCTATCATAGAAACCTTTGCGTTCGAACAATAATTTCAGTAATGCTATGGGTTGCTGAGTTCCGTACGTATCTACCTGTTAAATAAAGATAAAACAGTTTAGCTCAATACTTTCTTAGGTTTACACGAATATTTGACATTATAAATGAAACTATCTTTTCGGATTTTGTCCTGACATTTCAAATACTTTACAGCAGTCAAGGTCTAAGGTTTATGTGCTTTAGAGGCCATTATTTACTGTGTACAGACAGTGCATACCCGCAATTTTAAAAATGTTGAAAGTGCGTAGCTTTTTAGATTAGCTACGTTATAATATACTTTATAACTTACATCATCAAATTACATTTTATTTATATGGGTCATATTTTTTTATAACTTTTAAAGATTTACTATGCAAGAATTAGTTTATATGAAATGAGTGACGAATGGTTATATTGTGATATTTAAAATTTATGTCTTTTTACCTATAGGTTCTAAATAACACTGCAAAATATAACTACTCTAAATAACTACTTACAAGTTACAAGTACTGAAACAATTTTTATTTTTAATTATTATCAACAAAAAATATGAACAAAAACTTTTTCTTTCTAATCTCATTGATCTAATAGATTATAACTCACAATAGGCATGTTCATATCGTCAATAAACACAAGCATCTTCTTGCCCACGGGAGGGCCGAAGGTGTCCTTAGTCCTCTTTTCCACTACGGACTCTAAATTGCGTTGCACGTCCATAGACGATGTGCGCGATGAGAAGTTCATTTGCTGCACGATCTAGTGGAAAGTTATGTGCTAAATAGAATGTGTCGGGTAAGTTCGTAATAGTATCAATGAATACTGTTTTTGGACCAGGTTTACTAATAAAATTAATATGCATAATATAATATATTTTTTATAGATTTATTTTTATTGTAAAATAAGTTAATATTGTAATTTTCACATTGGTATTTTTTGTAAATTCTATTTCACCAGACGTTATTACACTTTAATGAACAATAAAAAAATTAGTTTCAAAAGACAACTTGGAGGCGCCGGGTATCGATCCCGGTACCTCTCGCATGCTAAGCGAGCGCTCTACCATCTGAGCTACGCCCCCTGTGAAAAATACGACTATTATAACCACTCATATTATACCTAAAAAACCGTAACGTTAGAGCACATCCATATATTATGAAGTTTATGAATAAACACAAAGCTTCTAGAACAAACGTAATATTTGCATAGGTAAAATATGTATTTATGGTATTCGTATATGGAAATTTAGGATGTGACCGACAGCTAACACAATTTGCCGATAAACTAGGTTATAGCTATAAATTACAGCCCTTAAGGCTTATACGAAATTGCTTTATCAGTGGTCAGGTTATTGAGGATTCGGTAAAGGGATGTTTGCTTGCTTACTTTTTTAATTTAATAATACAGCACCATCTAGTTGTTCCATGCTAAGTAATAAGTTACGAGCTTTGGGTTATGGATATCAGAAAGTTGACACACTAACATATATTATTTTACATAAATACATATTATTACAAATGTTAATAACCATGACTAAAGTACAAATATTTTTGCTCATCACACAAATGTGCCCAACGCAAACATGCCTTCAGCGGTACTTGAACCCGGTATCGCTGGCTCAGCAAGTAGGATCATTAAAAACTAGACCCAAATGTGTCCTCAAAATCTATCATACTACGTTATATATCTGTCCCTTATATTAACGGATAACATGATAAATAACAAAATCTTTTAAAAACCCATTTTCACAGTAAATCGATTAATTTAGTATTATAATTTAAGTAATATAACGATACAGAACTTGTATTAATTTCTTTACAAAGTAAAAAAGTCGTTGGAGGCGCCGGGTATCGATCCCGGTACCTCTCGCATGCTAAGCGAGCGCTCTACCATCTGAGCTACGCCCCCTGTGAAAAATACGACTATTATAACCACTCATATTATACCTAAAAAACCGTAACGTTAGAGCACATCCATATATTATGAAGTTTATGAATAAACACAAAGCTTCTAGAACAAACGTAATATTTGCATAGGTAAAATATGTATTTATGGTATTCGTATATGGAAATTTAGGATGTGACCGACAGCTAACACAATTTGCCGATAAACTAGGTTATAGCTATAAATTACAGCCCTTAAGGCTTATACGAAATTGCTTTATCAGTGGTCAGGTTATTGAGGATTCGGTAAAGGGATGTTTGCTTGCTTACTTTTTTAATTTAATAATACAGCACCATCTAGTTGTTCCATGCTAAGTAATAAGTTACGAGCTTTGGGTTATGGATATCAGAAAGTTGACACACTAACATATATTATTTTACATAAATACATATTATTACAAATGTTAATAACCATGACTAAAGTACAAATATTTTTGCTCATCACACAAATGTGCCCAACGCAAACATGCCTTCAGCGGTACTTGAACCCGGTATCGCTGGCTCAGCAAGTAGGATCATTAAAAACTAGACCCAAATGTGTCCTCAAAATCTATCATACTACGTTATATATCTGTCCCTTATATTAACGGATAACATGATAAATAACAAAATCTTTTAAAAACCCATTTTCACAGTAAATCGATTAATTTAGTATTATAATTTAAGTAATATAACGATACAGAACTTGTATTAATTTCTTTACAAAGTAAAAAAGTCGTTGGAGGCGCCGGGTATCGATCCCGGTACCTCTCGCATGCTAAGCGAGCGCTCTACCATCTGAGCTACGCCCCCTGTGAAAAATACGACTATTATAACCACTCATATTATACCTAAAAAACCGTAACGTTAGAGCACATCCATATATTATGAAGTTTATGAATAAACACAAAGCTTCTAGAACAAACGTAATATTTGCATAGGTAAAATATGTATTTATGGTATTCGTATATGGAAATTTAGGATGTGACCGACAGCTAACACAATTTGCCGATAAACTAGGTTATAGCTATAAATTACAGCCCTTAAGGCTTATACGAAATTGCTTTATCAGTGGTCAGGTTATTGAGGATTCGGTAAAGGGATGTTTGCTTGCTTACTTTTTTAATTTAATAATACAGCACCATCTAGTTGTTCCATGCTAAGTAATAAGTTACGAGCTTTGGGTTATGGATATCAGAAAGTTGACACACTAACATATATTATTTTACATAAATACATATTATTACAAATGTTAATAACCATGACTAAAGTACAAATATTTTTGCTCATCACACAAATGTGCCCAACGCAAACATGCCTTCAGCGGTACTTGAACCCGGTATCGCTGGCTCAGCAAGTAGGATCATTAAAAACTAGACCCAAATGTGTCCTCAAAATCTATCATACTACGTTATATATCTGTCCCTTATATTAACGGATAACATGATAAATAACAAAATCTTTTAAAAACCCATTTTCACAGTAAATCGATTAATTTAGTATTATAATTTAAGTAATATAACGATACAGAACTTGTATTAATTTCTTTACAAAGTAAAAAAGTCGTTGGAGGCGCCGGGTATCGATCCCGGTACCTCTCGCATGCTAAGCGAGCGCTCTACCATCTGAGCTACGCCCCCGATATGCAAAGTATCTAAATTAAACTTCGTATTTACACGCGGAGAAAGTAGAACGTGCCGACATTGGAATTCCTTCTCGTTTCGTAACATATTGTCGACCGCTTTAAATAAATTAATTTAATATAGCATAATATTCATAGTTAGCATTTCCCGCGGTACGTTTACGGAGAATACGTTTTAACTGTTAGATTGATTCTCAGACATTAGTGTTTACTTAAAAAGTACCCTATATGTTGACCCGGATAGTTTAGCTGTTATCATCGTATAAATTTCATCGAAGTCATTGTTTTCGTGATGCAGTCACAGACAGACAGACCAACAAAAATTCTAAAAGAGTGTTTCAATTAAATTTTCCAAAGTACATTCATTGTACAGATTCGACTAATTTAGAATAATTCGCTCGCTCGAAATAAATGTAAATGTGAACCGAGTGATGCGGGTTCAAATCCGGGTCTCGCATCACTGATATTTTCATGTGCGAATCATTTCTATCATGATTACCACTTGTTTTATGGTGAAGGAAAACATCGTGAGGAAGCTTGCATGTCTGAGAAAAACTAGCAAGATTTCGTAAGACATGTGAAGTCCGCCAACACGCACTGGGCCAGCGCGGTGGACTATGGCCTGATCCCCCTCGTACTGAGGGAGGCCCGTGCCCAGCAGTGGGACGTTAAAAAGGGCTAATGATATATGTACCTACAGATATTACGTAATTTAAAAAATTGTTGCGTTTCATACAAAATTAATAAACTCATGTGTTATTAGATTTTGTACATTCAATCACATAAGTGCTACCTAAAGGTATTTGTGTGAATAACGACGGCGTAATGTAAACAAGACGACGATGGGTCGAGTTACATTGAGGCATTTCAAGTAGGTAGTTACAAATATTATATAATTTTTATCACGTTCCTGGATAAAACGTGACATTTAATCTAACTTAGATTTTTGGTATTTCATGTTCCGTACTAGTAATACGTACGTAAAGTAACTGTCCTTATACAGAGTTTAATTTGACACTGATAAATTGTTACTGAAAAAAATATTTGAGAGACCAAATTTTTTTACTGTTAGATAACCGATATAAAATATGTATCGAATATATTTTTTTTAAGAAATATCACTAAGAATTCCAATATGGGATAGGTATGTAATAGGCATATAACACATTCCTTTTTCATTTTACAACTGTACTTACAAATTTTTCAGGTGGCAGTCCTCGCAAGTAATTATTGATGATAGCTGTTTTAGACGTGCCCGTGTCGCCTACAAGTAGCACTGGCCGTTCCACCTGAATCAGAAAAAAAAGTCACAAATATGCAAGAAGGAATAGAAACTTTCACCTTCTTCAAAGGAAAGGCAATCCTACAAGGATTTGGGATTTATTATAGGTATAGGTACAATGTACATACTTGAAGTCACGATAGTCAACAGTTCTTGACAAGCACTGGGTTAATTTCATTTAAAAAAAACACATATTTTACTATAAAAAAAAAATAACAAAATGTACATAAAGTAACATTAATAAATATTCAATACATACACTTTCCATAATTTTAATGAGCCAAGTCATCCTCAAAGTATCCACAGTCGGTACGAGGATTGAAGAGAACCGAAGGTCCTTGTCATGGATGTATTCAGGGACCAGCCATTCCCAAGCTTCCCATGTTTTCGTCGTCAACTCAAGGCAGTAATCGTATAGTGATGGGAAACCCATGGGAAAATGTTCTAAAAATAAAAATGTCATATCAATCGTATCGCAGTCCGTTTCTTTTATTGGTGAAAGGTCAAGAATAGAAAGAGGCTTTTATGTAGTAGATATTATCCATTCTCGGGCTCGTACTAATGAAATACAATGTAGGTACTATTACTTGATAGTTATTGTACTTAGAAAACATATATTATGTAGAATTAAAGATCGTGTACAATAACAATACTTAAAACAAATTGAATAGAAAAATGTACAAAAAGAATACTTCGTAGAAAAATGCTCTTAAACAGTTAAGGAGCTTAGAGCATTTAAAGAGCATTTCATAACTACATGAACATTTATTAATAAATCTAATATCTACTCGTGTATGTTATTTTTCAAACGAAAACGAAGTAAAATATAATAGATAATTAGATACCTTTTAAAAACAATATCGGTGCTCGATAAGTAAGTTTAAAATTCATATTTTTTTGTTATTCGGCTTTCTTTTTTGTAATAAAGGTTATAGACACATTCATAAGATTAATATAAAATTAAAATAACATATTAATACTTGCAATTCTCGCGGCTCCGCCCGCGCCCGAAGTATGAAAATTTTGGGTTATAAGAATTTTTTGATGCCAAATCATAAAAATGTAAAAAATAAAAATTGGTTCTAAATATAAAACATAAAATATCTTGTGAGGGCCACCCTTATCACCTAGGGGAATAAAAGATAACCTACGACCTATTCTCAGCCCTATCAAGTATATTTAAAAAGTTTCATAAAAATATGTCGAGCCGTTTCGGAGGAGTTCAATAACAAACACTGTGACACGAGATTTTTATATATTAGAAAAATATTATAAAAATATTTATTTTTACTTAAATTAATTGAAGCTATTTGAGAGCCCTCGTACTTATGAAGACTTTATGACTGGTGTTAATTTAAAGTGCAAGGATCGCTGAAAATATTAATCCACTTCAAACCAATGCTATTTTTGTATCATTATTTGCAGATTTCTCATCCACGTTTTTATAATAACCGAATGTGAGACTTATAAAAGTGGATTTATAGGAAACAATCAGTACACAGCAGTTTCTACAGTTGATCCCTCGGGCTTACCTTCAGTTAACTGTACCGGAAAAATCAGCAGTGTTACTTTTTATGCATTGCACGTATATCATTGAGTGTATCATTAAATTTTTGATTTCAGTAGAGTTTTATGAAGTACGAGTACTTACTAGTAGTAGCTTTTTTCTCCAGAGTATCTTCGACCAACATCATCGGGCATGCCTTCTTTACGTAATTATCAAAGTCAAATCTTCCGTCATCTACGATGGCTGCCCCGAGGCTGTTGTACATGGACTGAAAATAATTAGCTTACTTAATATTACATAAAAATATATTATATTACATTATTAGGTTACATTGTTAAATTTGTAGATCAATTCTAGAAAAAAACATTTTAAATGTAAAATAATTCTTTTAAATTATTTCTTACAATAACATAGGTAGTTATTATTTTCCACGTTGGAAAAATTAAAACAGTTTTTGAGCATTTTTCCAATCTCCTTCGTGTCTTCTCCATTCTAGATAACACTGGCGAAGTAATCTGTGCTCAACTGGCACGCCTGAAGCCATTAATAAGAGAATTGAATTGAACATTTTGTAATATTCTTGTCATATGACTAGTCTTTTTATAGAGCCTTTGAAAAATCAATCAATAAATTAGATAATTGTATTAGTATGTTTTAACATATTTATTTAAGCCAATACAGATCAAGATAAAGTTGTTGCACCTCATTTAAACATCACGAGGTACAAAATACAACATTTAGAGAGAAACATTATTTACTAAAGCTATTTTAGATTATTGAATAATTAATAAATGTTTACTGAAAAAACACATTCAATTTGGTTCACAGATAATAAATGTTTACTGATTTTTTTAAACTTCATTACGTAACATTGTGAGAAGGTGTACCGAAAACAGTCACTGGCAGGGCTGCCAGTAGAACAAACTCATTTTATACCGCTCGGTCACTAAAATTATACAGAATCTAATCTTATTATACAAAGCGACAAAATTGTTAAAAAAGTCTGTAAGAAATACAAGTATTTATTTTTAGTCACTTTGACTTACTTAAAATATGAAAAAAAAACAAAAAAAGTTTTTTTTATTGTAAAAATTTAAAGTAATGAATATAGCCTCAAAGAAAAAAAATTATAACATGGCGCAGGGCGCTTACTTGTAATGCTAACTAATATTACTCGGAAAGCGCTAATTTCGATTGGAGTAATTTTCGAGAAAGCGACAAGGGCCTACACGATTAAGAAACGACCATCTACGATTAAGAAACGACCATCTACGATTAGGAAACGTTCGATCTCTCTATATCTCAAATAATCGGTATTTTAACGCACAAAATTTACTTCATGTTTAAATGTTTATTTTTGTATCCAATTATACGAGGCAATCTGCTATACAAACTGGATACATAAGATAACCATATTATACACTTTTTGTATCCAATTATACAATCTGGCAGCCCTGGTCACTGGTGCAGAGTGCTGATGAGCTCCGTCAATGTGGTTCGTTGGAATAAATTTGAATAATAGGCATGATGACTGATTTTGAAAAACTGGCCTATAATGGTTTAAAGTATCTACTATTTCCAAAAAATACATTATTTCAGCAGAAAACAAAGTTTTATTACGAAAAAAATGCTATTTAAATTTTAAGTTTTAAAATTTGCTTCAAAACGATCGACGGTGTCATGGCGTCTGCTTGTGACGTCACGACCGTATAATCTGACTGTAAACACTAGGGAGCCAAAGCAACAAATCAGATAATTTGGGTTTAAATATGAATTCAAAAGTGTACAAGTGCTGTGCGGTCCCTCAGTGCGTTAATACGAGGATCTATAACAAAGAAATCGATATGTTAGTCAATAAAAACAATGTTTTAGAAACAATCTCTAATCTATTACGTAGTGCTTTTTATTAAATACAGAAAAAATTATTAAAATTTTACGGGTTTGAATTTTTAAATTATTGTTTATAAAGATATAATAATGTACAACTTACATTGTAGTCTTGACATTTCTAAACTCAGCTGAACAAAAGTCTTTATTTGATGCCAAAAACTCTCCCAACATCAACAAATCAACTCTAGGCAAATTAGAGCTATTTGCCTTGGTAAATCCTTGTTCCATGTTATGAAAACACAAACTAAGCAACTAATTGATAGAAATAATGAAATACTTCACAAAATACAAACGCAGAATGCAGATTTTAAACGTCCTAGTTAGTACTTTATACAAAACAAAGTGACGTTTGTACGGCCGTGACGTAATTCACTCTGATTGGTGTTCAACTTATCATGGCGGACTGCTGTATTTTGTCGTTTTATTTTAATAAATAAAATATCAATCTCGCCCTAAATATGAAAATAAATACGCTTTTCAAAACCTATTAATCTTATCTCATTAGATGAACACATTATTTTAGTGGTTTTTAGTTACTGTCATCATGCCTATTACAATGAAAATGACTCAATTTGCAATATCTTAATTTTAATAATCGTTATTAAAATTTACATAGTTTTCATTGTACCAAAATGTTGAATAAAACATACCGGAATCACCTCTTTTTATATTTCGCTCACAATCTTACTTCATTGTTCTGAATTAATTTAGGAAACAATGTTTATGAAATATTTTCTGTTTAATTAATATTATTTATACAGTTTTCATAAATTATAGCATTTTTTTGGTATGGTAGGTAAAGTGTTTGAGGTTTCTGTATTTTATCCTCAAAATAGGCTTTTAGTTTAATCAGTTTAGCCGTTTTTGCATTCTTTAATTTGTTACAAAAATAATCCCAAACACCAAATATGATAATTGATTAATAATAAATAAAATTAATGTAGTAAAAGAAAAAAAAAAAATTCTTTGTACATAATTCTGAATGGTTTGTGAAAATTTCATGAAACAGATAACGGGGGCGTAGCTCAGATGGTAGAGCGCTCGCTTAGCATGCGAGAGGTACCGGGATCGATACCCGGCGCCTCCAAAATTTTTGTATCATTATTTAATTTAAATTAAATTCATTTAAATATATGAATTTATTAAAATAAACTTTTTCTTTTATATTTAAATACACATAGTGATGTTTTGCTAAAATAAATAGATTTTTCAATCAATCTATTAGTAATAACTTTAATTATTGGTAGTCGGTATTTAGCTTGCGAGAAAAAGACGTGCATCAACAATTGTGTTGTTGACTTGTGCATTTTTGATCCGATTTTTGTTGATGTACTTATAAATTTCACTCAGGCTTTTCAGGCAGTGCGTTGTAATCAAATAAATGGGTTATCGATATCGACATATAACACTATGATGGAGCGCTTGAAGGGCTTGACCTCGGATTTCAGTTACAATAAATCAATGTAATGCGAGCTTGTGACATGATGTTATTAGATCGCACAATGTTTATCAAACGTTATTTTTTTACGAAACCGATTTCCCTTTTTTTTAATTTTATGTTAAAGTCAAAAATGTTAAAAGTAATTTAGATAAAAGTGATAATACGCTCGCTTGGAAAACCGAGTGAAGCAGGTACAAATTCGAGTCTTGCACCTCGAAATTTTTCTATGCGAATCATTTCCAACATTATTAACACTTCCCTTACGAGAAACATCGCGAGAAAACCTGCATGTCTGAGAGAACCTAGCAAGATCAAAAAGGTCAGAGTAGTGGACTGTGGACTGATCCCCCTCGTATTGAAGGGGAGGCCTGTGTCTAGCAGTGAGACTTTAAAAAGGGCTCAATACATGCAAATAATATTTTATATTTGACGACACGTATGGCTCAGTTGGTAGTGACCCTACTATCTGCGCCAGCGGTCGCGGGTTCGAGTTAAGGTTAGCTATCATATCATTCTTCCGCTGGGGGTATTTGTTGAGCACGAATGTTTGTACTCCAGTCATAGGTTTATAATATGTATGTATTTTAAATTTATATGTGTAGTATATCAACTATCAGAGGGCCTAGACAATGTAACAATCGATTAGCGAAAGCGATAGTAGAAAAGTCCAAAATGTATGGGTTTGACATATGATTTAGATATGTCACGTGATCTGTTGTCAACGAATATTTGATGGTAGACAATGTACATTCATTTCAATTATAATTTAAAGTTCAAGATGCATACGCTGCGCTTAAACCATGATGATTGTAGAAATCGAATCGCTTCATAACGAATGCCGGTTGTCTATAGGCCCTGGTACCCGTAATACAAGCTTCGTAGCTTACCACGGAACTAGATGGCGCGGTTGTAATAGCGTCCCAACATATTTATTTATAATTATATAATTTAAATTATATTCTGTATATGTGTATATATCAATTATTGTAATTGCATTCTGAGGTTTTCACGTTTTGAACCCTCTAGCCACTCTACCACAAGTCAAGCGTCACTGTGACTGATTCGTATTCGCAGTGAGCTGTGTTTATTGGAAAATGCGATACAGTAAAGCTGTTATTTTAATTAATGATTCCATTTATAATACTTTACTTACGTTGTTAAATGATGCAATGTGTCGAATGACAATTATAATAAATATTTAAAAACATAACGGATAATTTTAAGTGAGAATGTACGAGTATATAATATAAAAACACGTATAATATATAAAAAAGGGTCAACTTGAAAAACGAATATATTATGAAAAAATATAACTAGTTTGGTTTATTAATAATTAGTACCTAACCTACCTCTTTACTAAAGATGTTACTTGGCAAGTCTTAACACAATAACTACCATTATAGTGAACCGTTCATAGGAAAAGATTCACTTTTCAAACTCTACATTTTTTGCTCTCATCGAAATTTAAATAATAATAGAATAAAATAATCGTAGTTTTTTTTTTCAAATCAAATCAAAAACAAGCTGTAGATATTAAATAATGTCAATGTCCAAATTCAGCTTTAGAACATGCAATATTTCGAATTTAACAACAATCAATTACAATATACTTAAAATTACATGTTATATTTTATCTACAATATAATCATTAATTGAATAATAAGTCTTTTCTAATATAAATTTCTTCAATCTCTGTTTAAATATATTAATTTCATTAATTTGTAGAATATATTTAGGCAAATGATTGTATAAAAGTGGCCCGGTACAGAAAATACTCTTCCAGAACAGGTTAGTTTTACATCGAGGGTGGCGAAGTCGAGCCACTATTACAATTTTCAAATAGATATAAATTATTTTTTTAACATGATATCACTTAAAAACAATCTGGAAAGGGTTGGTAAATATTATCGGAGTTTGCCTTAATATATTGTTATGTATCTCAATTGATAATAAATATCATTGATGATAAGATTATTATTAGTTAGTGTAATTTTAAAAACGACACGACTAAGCCTACTATTAATGGCGTAGTATTACATATTTTCTTATTATTAAAATATGAATTTAATTCTCAAATTTCATAACTAATTATGATTTACGCGATTATTGGCAATTATAGTGATGTCACATGAAAATTCTTATTGCATTGCATAAAGTGATATTAATGGAACGCGAAACAACTGCTTCTAGGCTAAAATACCATGTAATATCTTACACCAATAATGACATTGCAACTAAAAGAATTAAAAATATTAAACCAGTCACATGTTAAGTGTTAAGTACTTTTTCGAAATTAGTTTCATCATTCGTAACAATAATTTCGTTAGTTTTCTATACAAGCAAATATACTTACAACCATGAACACGCACTCGACGACTGTCCGATCTATTTCATCATTACCGTCCTCTCTATTGGGCAGCAGACCACTGATCATGTAGCAGAGTTGCATTACCTAACGAAATATTAGTAATTGTTAGTATTTAATTCTATTTACTATTGATTGAGATAACCTTAAACTTTTATTAAGTACATTGAAAGCATGTATTTATAATAATAAGTTTATAATTTTTTTTGTAATTAAAACTCCAAAAACATAATATTAAATGTGTTGAGTTGAAGTTTTTAAATCTTATGTAGCTTTAAATATAAAACAAAAATTGAAAGGACTTAAGTTAGTTAGACAACAAGACAGTACCAAGTTAAGTGGTGTTTGCGGTACGATGGTCTTCAAGGGAGTCTGTTGTTGCAATCCAAAGAGACCAAATACGATGTAGTTGATGGCACCCGCCACATAGTGCTCGAACAAGCCGGCGAGCTGCTCGCGCTCTTCTTCGTTGGAACGGCCGAGGAGCCATCTTGAAGATATATTTGAATTATTAAAAGAAAATAACTGTTTTGGTTACGTCCCATATCAACCGCAGATCCGGTGTTTGTAGAATCCCAGGTGGGGTCAAGTTTACTTATTGATTATTATTTATTTCAAGAAATTTTCAGTTTTCAGTTAATATTTCAGTCCGAAGTTGTCAGTGTTTTACCATCGTAATTCAGAAAACACGCAAAGCCTTAGCTCTCAATGCTTGTGTCGTAAGGGTACATTGGGTATATTGGGTGTTGAGGGTGTCAAGACGTCAAGACTCAGGAATAGACAGTTCACGCTGTGTCTGCACTATTATATCTCCTGCACATCTGGCTAGTAGTAAAAATTGGTCAGAGAAGTACATTATTATCTAAATTTTACTAATGATTTAGCCTAACAGTCTGTCTCTGGGTGTTCCGATTTCAAACTACATCACTTCAGTTGTTTCAGCGTGCAGGAGTTAAAAATATATACTAAGATACTTGAACTGCAAACAACCACATTACACAGACAACTTTCGCATTTGTTATAGGTAGTCTGATATGTGAATAACAGTTAAGCTTTTACTAACGTATTACGGAAAGTTTGGAATACATACTACAATAATAGCGTTGGCTTTAACTATTCCAGCGCTTTGGACGAAATATTTGCTAGCTATTATTGTTTTCAGGCAGTGGTAGCCTAGCGGTAACGCGCTCGCTTGAATAACCGAGTCATGCGGGTTCAAATCCGGGTCTCGCACCTTTGATATGTTCATGTGCGAATCATTTCTAACATGATTACCACTTGTCTTACGGTGAAGGAAAAGATCGTGAGGAAACTTACATGTCAAAGAAAACCGTGTGAAGTCTGCCAACACGCACTAGGTCAGCGCGGTGGACTATGGCCTGATCCCCCTCGTACTGAGGGAGGCCCGTGCCCAGCAGTGGGACGTTAAAAAGGCCTGAATACATTATAATTTTCTACTGTTCCTAGATATTCGAACCACAATTTACCTACATGGAAAATAGCCATACTTTTAGTCTATGACTTTATTCAGCTTTCTTTATTGACCGGATACCTAATTAGTAGATTAACGCATCGTAAATAAATATAAATCAAATATATAAAATAACATAATCACCTTTCCCAATAAGGCTGATATCCAAGATTCTTGGGGTCCACAAACACCATACCGGCTCTGGACACAGTCGCGGGCGAGGCATAGTTCAGATCACCGACTTCAAACAACAGAGCACAGTATGGCGCCAGTCGGATCCTCTCTCCATTGGCGAGAGTCAGCAACTTGTTGTCATCCATCACCGAGTTCATGTTTTCGATCCACAACGCGTCCACGTCACCGTCGAATAGGGAGTAACGACGCTCGTCTTTGTCTGCTGGCCTTTCGTTATAATTTTTATTTAGTGACAGTGTCCTAATAGTATATAATATAAAAAGTAGCTTATATAAAATGTGGATCAAATTATTGTAGAATTATGGTGAGACATAACATTACATAACACAGCCTCTCCCGTGGCCACATATTTGCTGTTAAATACTTTAAAAGACAGGAACCAAATAAACTAGGTTCTATATACTAGTTAGCCGATGTATATAATACATATGCATATATAATATATTGTTTTTGAAACACTAAACATAAAAATTATGATGATATATAAGACTAACTGCCGCACTCATAGTCACTTAATGAACCATTAAGTTGAGAATCACCATACTAAAAACGACTTAATAGTACATTAAGTGACTATGAGTGCGGGCCTAAAATACTTAATTTAATCATGTGTACATCCATATCCATACTAATATAAATGCGAAAGTAACTCTGTCTGTCTGTCTGTCTGTCTGTCTGTCTGTTACCTTTTCACGCCTAAACCACCCAACCGATTTTGCTGAAATTTGGTATGAAGATAGTTTGCATTCATGAGAAGGAAATAGGCATATTATTTTTTGGAAATTCAACCCCTAAAAGGGTTAAAAGGGGTGGCAAAGTTTGTATGAGAAAAATATTTTTATTGCACATTTTTGCATGAAACTTTGAATTAATGCTTTTTAGTACAAATGATGAAACACGTATTTCAGGGTTTTTCGAAATTCACCCCCATTGGGGGTTAAAGGGTGTGGCTAAGTTTGTATGGGAAATTTAATTCTATTGAAATATTTTGCGTGACACTGAAATAATGCTCTGTAATACAAATTAAGAGGGCCAGAACTTTAAATGGGGAATCAGTCCTTGGTACATTATAAGTAACAGTATATAAGCAAAAATGTTTATTTTATTAACTCTTAGCGCGAGCGAAGCCGCGGGCACCGCTAGTAAATAATATGCACATACTTACCTATTCATTTCCCGGAATATTTTAGAGTAAAGTCCGTCAGTCCAATCTCTAGTGACGGGATCGAGAATGCCGTATAATTCTACGACCGAGCAAGCCTGAAATTTTTAGTACTAATATAATATATTTTTATTACGATTTTAAAGTTTCACATGATTTAATAAAAAAACACTTGAAAAATTACTGTTTAGTTAGAAAATTTATTTAAATTTAACGATAGTTTATCTTTTAAGTTTATCGAAATTCAGTAACAAAGCTATATTAAATAGCTTTATGTGCTTAATTTACTAAAAAAAATTTTAAATAAGATGAAGTCTCACACTAGTTAGAAGTTTCGAAAACTTTGTCTATTACATTATTTATTATTATTAGAAATTACCTTAGGATTAACAACAGTAAGTTTTGTGGGTAGTCCTAGATTGGTTTGTGCCTTCACTAGAGTCTGAAGAATGACAGTCTTCCCGCCGCCGGTGGGACCCACCAGCATCGTGCAGTGCCGTGTCATCATCGTCTCGTACAGCTGCACTACTTTATCTACCTGGATGATTAAAAAAATATGTAATTACAATTTATAGACTTGAAAATGCAAAACCACTCTACTTGGCCATAGTAGAACTCGAACCTAGAATAGAATTATTTTAGTTTATTAATTTATTTCATTGTTGCCTAGTTTCACTGTATATTTGCGTACTACTATAAATTTAATAACGTTACATAATAAATACATGTAGAAGTTTTGAGTTTGGTTATACATTAAGTATAAAACTAATATCGTCGGATTCTAATTCTATAGTTCTAAGCTGTCTATAATTATAATCTAATCTATAATTCTAAGCTGCTAACTCCCATTTAACTACATGCCAGAAATAAGAATTAAAAATTTCGTAATAGTATTTAAAATTACACACAATAGACATTTTACTAGTACCTTAAATATAACATCATTGGCTAAAAATAGAGTTAGCAGCTTTGAGCTTAGTATATTTAGTCGACGATATATAAAATGCTACACATACACAGCTTATTTACCAAAGCGATTGTAAATAGTTAGCTTCTGTTATAAATCATAGCATAAATCCAAGTCAAAGGTCAAATACCTGATGAGGTAGAACTATATATCCGTCCTTCTCCAACACATCCACGACGGCGGCGTTGAAGTCCGGGTAGCCGACGCGAGGACACTCGAGGCCGGGGAACAAGTCCTTGATGAGCCCGAGGAACAATGGCACGTCTTCGAAGACGAACTTTGGATGATTCATGTCTCTGTTCATGAATATTTATAATAATATGTTATTAATATATTTATTTGTTTTATATAACTTATTTATTTGAGATTAAATTAATAATGTGTTTACTATAGCGATTATTATGCGAATGAACCAAAAAAGGGCAATTTTCCATAAATTTAAAAAGAAATAATATTTTATAATTAGCTCTACATTTATTTGTAATGTATAAAGCGCAAGTAATGACTGATATAAAGGATATTTTGACTCCTCCATTTATTTCATAATAAAACTAAAATAAAAAAAGAATTTCATTCATATAATTTACAAAGCTTAGATATTTCAGACCTGTAAAATTATATTATTAAAATAATATAATAAATTATATACCAAGATCCCAGAGCGTTCTGACATAACTTATTTTCACATGGATGAAACCTTCACGACTTAGTAGCGTCTAGTATACTTTAAATACCTGCCAACTTGTGAAGCTTGCCCTGTGACACCTGGGCAGCTACCAGGTGAGAAAGGTAACTAAAAATATGAGTTATCTTACTTAAATTTGTATGGCTGATTTTTATATATATTTTGTAGAATATTATTCTAAACTAGAATTATAAACTGTCAGACACTTTTCATGGACCAGAGCTTTTGTCAGACGCTTTAAAGCTCGACAAAAAATTAATGAACTTTACTTATTTTTTCATGTCTGACTTTTAAATATGTTATTCAAGTAACTATTACAAAATTATATTTCATCGGTCAGACAAATTCGAGTGACCAAACATCCCCTAAACACAAAAATATATACACACCTGAAGTACCTACAGAATATAAATTAATAAAAATATTCGTAAAGTAAAGCACCTACTGATATGTGCATTGTGTAAATATAGCGGAAACAATAGTAGATTAGAGAATAGGAAGTTAGAATTTAGCTTAAAATTAACACCTATGTTACTATTACTATAAAACTATATTCCTACCAACATGGAATATGTTGGTAGGAATATAGTTTTGCTATTAAATAACTACATGTAAATTAAAAATAAAATTAAAAAATTAAAAAACCTGTGCAAATTCTTATATTTACTTGATACACACAAAGCTAATTTTTTTTGTCAATAACCCCCGACGTCCTTAGAAGACCTTACCAAAATTTCATCAGATAGAATATATAGTTTAGAAATGCATAAAGAACAAATACAATCTTTTATTTATTAGGGCGAGCGAAGCGAGACTAAACACTATCCCATAACCAGAGCGTTTTGTGGTACACTTTACTGAAAAACAGTCACGCCTATAGATTTATGCTTTAACATAGTAATCTAACTTCACATCTAGATGTGTTATCTGTCAAAAGAATATATATATCTGAAATGGCTGGACCGATTTTGATGATTTGCTAGTATTATAATAAAATTCTAATTTATTCGAATCTATACATTAAATATTTAAATTAAAAATCTTTTTATATTATTCTTTTATCCATTACATAAACAAGTAAATAAATAAATAAATAAATAAATAGTCATTATTATCGATACAGAGGCCAAATATATAGTTTTTAGAATTTTTGTCTGTTTGTCTGTCTGTGACGAGAAAATCACTGGACACGTTATGATGAAATTTGGTATAATCATAGTTGGTTATTCGGGTCAATATATAGGATTCTCGTTACTTCAGGTAAATATCTCAGTTGTCAGAAATATATACTATGAGTTATAACGTATCCAGTCATATATTTAATTTCAATCTAAGAATTTGGTTTCCGGTATGTAGAATGCGTTTTTAGAACATTTTTTTACATAATAATTGTTGAGTACTGATATGATTTCTCAGAAATAACAAATCCTGCAGTACTGATACCCTCTATGACCATACTCAATTTCATAGAAATTTGTCTATTGGTTTTCTTGCGAAACAGTCACAGTCAAACTGACATTTTTTTTAAAGAAAAAAAGATTCAACTTGATAAATATAATATAGATATACATTTTGCATGGGTTGAATCTTTTTAAATCTTTTTTTTTATAAGGGATCTTATTGAAATAAGGATGCAAAAATCTTGGATTGAAATTAGTAAGTATTTTCAATACATTTCAATTTTTTACTCTGAGACCCATGCGCATAGTGCTCTCGCGCTCGCACTCCCGGCTGAATAATTTTGTGTTTAGGGGATGTTTGGTCACTCGAATGTGTCTGACTGATGAAATATAACTTTGTAATAGTTACTTGAATAACATATTTAAAAGTCAGACATGAAAAAATAAGTAAAGTTCATTAATTTTTTGTCGAGCTTTAAAGCGTCTGACAAAAGCTCTGGTCCATGAAAAGTGTCTGACACTTTATAATTCTAGTTTAGAATAATATTCTACAAAATATATATAAAAATCAGCCATACAAAATTAAGTTAGATAACTCATATTTTTAGTTACCTTTCTCACCTGGTAGCTGCCCAGGTGTCACAGGGCAAGCTTCACAAGTTGGCAGGTATTTAAAGTATACTAGACGCTACTAAGTCGTGAGGGTTTCATCCATGTGAAAATAAGTTATGTCAGAACGCTCTGGGATCTTAATCTATTAGCAAATTATGCATACCTAAGTGCTCTCATGAGTACCATAATTTCACTCAATCCCGGGGAATCCCTCCTCAGTTTCCCCGCCATTCGCAACACTGCGGTTAAAGCTCTTAGCCCCCAGTCGTAGTGAGACTGTTTGGAGAGTTGCTCTCGAGCTACTTTATATAGAACTGTCATCTTTTTAGCTAAAACCTAATAACACCACCCATCCAAAAAACAGCATTAATAAATTACATATTAATTACTTACATTTACTTACAATTAATTACATATTATGATGCAATGAAAGGAAACGTAAAATCGAAGACGAGAAACAATTACGCGGCACTCTTCGCTAAACTCATTGTCTGATCAAAAACTTAAAATTTTAAATAATTATTTAGTTACTATAGAGTAATGTCTAATGCCTTTTGAATTAAATTGTATATAATAAGACATCAACACTTTAATATCATAATATAGAAGCGAGGCGATGTCAAATTATATTTATTAACTTATACTATGTGCGCTGTAGCATGGTGAGGGTGACAGTTTCAGTAACGTTTCATTTCACTCTTGAAAGTTGCCGCGATTTACAAATTATGACTTAGTATTTCAGCTGTACCACATTCGTAATATATTAAATCATTATTTACTGTAGTAAATTAAATTAAACCCAACCAGAATGTTCTAGTCTGCAAGTAAAATCTATTGAAAAGAAAAATTAAGCAAAGTGCTATGCGTATAACGTAACTCCATAGACGTAAGCTAGTGATGGGGTGTACTGCTACGATGGATAGTCGCTGTTTTTTTATAATAAAAAACGTAAATTGGGAGTAGTTCAATTATAGTCTATACTTATATTAATGAAACAACAGAACATATATAAAAAAATGATTTTATTCGTTTAAACAAAAACAGTTTTTTTTGTATGCTTAGGCATCGCAATAACAACAAAATCAACAAACTTTAGCAATAAAGCAAAAAAATAACTTGAACACTGGGGAAGCTGCGGGTACTGCTAGTTTTATATAAGAAGAAAGATATTATTATGTAGCCATAAAATATATTTATTGAAGTTTATACACGTAGTTACACTTCGCAACTGAATAACACAGTAATTTTCATAACACTATATTAATGAGAATTAGATTTATGCTGCGAGTATCGTTAGCGATAAAAATGAATTGCATAACGACACATCTCTAGTCATGTGGTACAGACAGATGACAACGTCATATAGGAAACTGTCACCCGCACTATGCTACAGCGCACATAGTATAACTAAGATTTTTGGAACGTGTATTCAAATGCTTGAGTTTCACAAAAAAAAAACAAAAATGTCATCCATCCCTAAACGAGCTATAGAAAAAAGTTATAATCAAAATACCTTGGCAGTCAAAAACCCATCAGAGAACAATGAGATCTGGCAGATCATCTCCAGGTCGGGGAGGATACAGACGACGGGGCGGAACAGCGCCTTCACTGACTCGGGCAGCTCCGTGCGCCCCGCGTACCCCGGGTTCATGGTTATGAAGATACCCACTTTGCTGTCCATAGCTATTTCTTGGCCTTCAAACTGTAGGAAATATGAAGTATAATCCTTTATACCAATTCAATTAATCGTCAAGTTTACTCCGACTTTATATGTAAAGACTAATGTAAAGTATTTGTACCTTAAAACTGAAGAAAAATATGACTTTTTTAAAATAATTATTATCAATTGAAGTAAGAAAATTGTATGACAATATTCTTATGGGTTTTTAATATGACATACCTACATCATTAAATTACCCAAAAATTCAAAACGGTACTTAATATACAAACCGTAAAACGCTTCAACTTCATAAGCAAAGCACTCCTAATACATTGTAGTTGCGTAGATATGACTGAGAGTACGGATATATCGATCCTATTGAACTCGTCGAAGCAGCCCCACGCGCCGCACTGGCAGAGCCCCGCGAGTATCTGCCCCACCGCGCGGAAGTCCATTCCTTCTCCGCAGTTTGTGACCACACATAGGAGCCCTAGGGCTTTTGCTAGGTCTTTTGTTGTCTCCGTTTTGCCAGTACCGGCAGGGCCTGGAAAGTAGTACCATTAAGCGCCATGTTACGAATCTCATACTAAGATTCTATAACCTGCACTAGTGATATAAGCTGAAAAAAATAACACTGGTAAAATATTTTTTATTATATGTGACAAAGGCGAGTTAAATAAGAAATATTTCATTATAAGTTGTCATCAAATAAACATGGTTCTCGCTAAGCCTGAAACTTACATTTTTAATTTGAAGAACGTTGAAATTACTTTTAAAAGTACCTACAGATAATTCAGTCAAAAAAATTAAAACACCTACAAGTTCAATTTCAAATTTTCTATATTTGGAAATGCCTACAATAAGTTAATGACATTTTAAATTAAGTAAGTTATAAATTGAAAGCTATTCCCAGTAGCTTATTGTAGGAAGTTCAAAGAAGATTTCTTAAAAACTGTCTCTGAGCTCTCGTTCAACGCAAAAAAAAACGTAAAATTAATAAATTGGATAGAAACATTTTTGTAACTTTATAGATACTACTTCTATAACATAGGCAAATAGATAGCGTCACGTTTGGTTTAGTTTCAAATTTTACTACTCTTATATTGTAAAATGATATACTTATGTCCTTTAAGTTGGCCCCGCAATTTTCGAATTTCTAAGAAATAGAAAATGTGCTGAAGCACAACAAACGCAACCAATCGTTAAAGAAGATTAAAAGCTAAAATTCTTGAATTTTTCACCGGGCACATTTCGGCACATTTTCAACTTCTTAAGAATTTGAAAATTGCGGGCTCATTATGATGAGTCCTAAATAAATAGAAAATAAATAGAAAATAGAAAATTTTGTATGGCCATATTATGATATGGCCATATTATGATATGGCCATAGAAAATTTTCTATTTTTTTCTTTTTCAACACTTGCATGCGGTGTGCATGCATGATTCCGATACAAGTGGCGGGACCAACCGGACTTGAAAAAAAAGACCTCATAAAAATTTAAATTTATGTGTTATTTTTTTAAGTGGCGCATAATAGCACACACCGGGCACATTTCAGCACATTTGCTATTTCTTAGAAATTCGAAAAATGCGGGGCCAACTTAACGGACATAAATGATATACAGATAGACGTGTACTAAATTGATCCAAACATATCATAGAGCAAACAGAAACGTTCTTATTTATATTATAGCAATATTTGTTACAGTAACAATAAATAACAAAGTAACAGTAATTTATATTGCAAATGTTACCCGCAGGAGCTCCTCCAAGTTGCATTGTGAGAGCTTGAGTGATCGTCAGATATATGCGGTCTGTTAGTGGCGTGATGACGAGGCGACCGTTCAGACCCATGTACTCGTAGCCGTATTCAAATAGTCCTGTGTATATAATAAAATATATTATGTACTTTGAATAATAAACTGATTTTAATTGATATTTCACACGCGACTGTTAAAAAAGCTTGTTTAGAAAAGCTTGGTTATTGTTTTGTTTTTTCTGAAACAGTTTTGACTTTAAAATACTTTATAGGGACTGGGTACGCATATTTTTCATCTTTAAAAACTATTTTTTTCATGTTATTATAAGGAACAATCCTTTACATTAAAATCTGATTATGAAGATACAGATATATTTACTGTCCAGATATCGCTTTACATTCACATATAAACAGATTACAGATTAATTAATAGTTATAGGTACCTAGCTATAAATATTTTAAAATGACAAAATTTTATGATCATACAATCAAAAAGCTAGTTTATACAGTATTTTATGAGAGTAGTACAAATGAGTTTTTAAACAAAATTAGTACAAAGACATTCGCATAGTAACAATACCTGTACACTGTTTTATCCACAAATTATCATCCTTTTTCATCCAGTAGAAGCGCAGCTGGCTCTCCCACTCGAACTCCGCGGCCTCAGTGACGTTGTCGCGCACGAAGCCCTCGATGATGTCGCGCGCGTGCACGTCGATTGTTGTTATCGTGCGGAACTTCAGACGATCGTTTGGGGATAGATCTGCGAAATTAAATGTGCATATAATGATATTATGATATACTGATGAAATAAAAGGATAACAGAGTGGAATGGGTTCAAAACCGGCTCTCGCATTTCTGATATTTTCATGTGCGAATCATTTCTAACATGATTGTACTTGTCTTATGGAGAAGGAAAACATCGTGAAGAAACGTGCTTAGTCTTAACTTTCACTTTAGTATTTGAAATTTCATTTAATAAAATTTTACCATTCACGAATAATGATGACTGAAAGTTCAAATTAAGAAATCACATTAATATTGGTGCATCTTTTTAAGACATACAGTACCGCGGACAAAAATACAACCAAAAGATCAAAACCAAAAATACAATCAAAA
Source organism: Boloria euphrosyne (assembly GCA_951802675.2). Lineage (NCBI taxonomy): Eukaryota > Metazoa > Arthropoda > Insecta > Lepidoptera > Nymphalidae > Boloria > Boloria euphrosyne. The sequence continues at coordinate 3,754,857 of OX637887.1, read as the reverse complement.
TATCTAAAAATAAAAAACTAACTAACTTCCTCCATTCCAGCAGTAAATTCAACTTACCTTGTCTAACTTTAACCACAAGTCCGTCCAGCTGCTCGTTCTGCTGCTGCAGGTGCTCCTTCATGGCGCGCTTGTTGCCGCGGCGGATGCGCACGAAGGTCTCCTCCGTCTCTGCGGTCCACCACACGCCGTTGGCGGCGAGACACACCATGCCCTGGTACTCCATTATCCATTCTGTCCTGGATAAATATGGTTTTTGTTGCACTGTTTGTGTTCTGATTTGTGTAAAGTAATGCATTTTTAAATAAATAAAAATAAAAATATGATGGATATAACAGTTGTATATGTATTATGTATATGTTGTAATGTTCACATTAATATTATAAATGTGAAAGTTTGTCGGAATGGAGTTATGGATATTTGTCATTTAGTCACTCCGAAATGGCTGAATTGATCTGGACGTTTGGATGGAGATAGATTAAAGACTTAAATAGCATAAAGGAAACCCCTGGGTTTTATCCCGGAAAAATGTAAGTTAAGGGGAACAAATTTGTTTTTGTTTTACACTATTAAGCTTACCTATTCATATTTTTTGTGTTTGTTTGTGGCTCAGTTCGTGTAGCTACATTAAATATGAATTTGAGGCAACGAAATAGGCTACTGTGAACCGCCGTAAAGCTTATATGGAATATAGACTATTATTCTTCAGTTAAGTTAATTTCAAAATTAAAATTACAATGATGTACTCAATTCAAAATACAACCTAAGTTTTGGAAATCAAGCAGTACCTGGGAATCCTCCAATTTTTTCCATAGTAGAATATAGCTTTTTTTGTAATAAACTTATTAGTATTACGCATCTCGTTCAGTACCAAGTTCATCCAGTCTTCCACTCTGCCCTCCGTGTAGACCACACGGCGGAAATCCATTATCTGTAAATATCATTATTATTTAAAAAAAATAGTGAATCTACATATTCAATACTTCCGAAAACGAATGAATACAATTGTTATTTTAAATTAAGCAAGATGACTTTTAGCAATGAGAAACCATCATTCTAGTATTTTTTATAGTATTGGTAAGTAATAATCTTATCAAAAATGTATTTTAAAATACTTCTTTATATATCTCGTACTATAGTAAAGATCGCCGTAGCAAAGCCTTTGAAACATATAGTCGGCCAATGGACGTGACCGACAGCCCAAGCTGCCATACACTCACTTGGGACATTATTGTATAACAGCTTGGGCTGTCACGTCCGTTGGCCGACTATATGTTCCATAGGCTTTGGCCGTAGTCTATAACATGTAAGTATTTAATAAATGTCAAACCTCTCCTTCAGCGGATATCATTTTGGCGGCAACAGGGCGGTTAGTGTGATCCACGTACAGATCCAAAGCTTTTATATTATCAAACATCTGTAATAACATGAAAAAAACAACGAAAATGTATCAGTTAGTACAATTATTGTTTATAAAGCAAAAATTAATAAATGTTACAAAATGTACAACATTTTAATTAAGATCTTGTAGAACAAGTGAGATAATTTATCGCGGAATTTTGTTTACTAATGAAATCCATTTTGTAGCGTTTTGCTCTTTAAAGTTTAAAAATTGGCTAAAATTAGCTTAATATTTATTAACAATTATAGAATCTAGACTTGCATAAGATCTTTCTCGATTAATTGTTTCTAAAAGATATGTTCTAAAATGTATTATGTTGTTATAGAATACTAACGACTTACCCTCGCTTCGCTTGGGTTCGGTTTAAGTTGAACCCTGGATAAGTTCAGCGGATTTTTTATACAAGACAAACAAACATACAAAATACATTGTTTTTCTTTAAAATAGTAGTATAGATAAACTATTGACGGTATACCTTAATCATATGTTCCTGTACACAATTGCACTCGCTACTTCCCAAGATAGATAAAAGCTCGTCCGTTGAAATAAAGAAGAACCTTGGAAATATTCGTCTCTTTGAATCCAAATAATCATTTAAAGACTTTTGACATCTAAAATTAACGAACATTGGCTGTGATATTCAGATAAATGTAACAGATAATAAGGTTTAAAAAGTGATTCTTTACTTACTTTTGAAGTCCCAAACCTAAGTTCACAAATTCTTCTAATCTCCCACTGACGGTGCAACAGTCTACAACATTTAGCCGTTTGGCTGTATCCAGCATTATCTACAAAAACGATTTTTTAATAAATATATAGGTATTTTTTATAAATCATTACATCCTTTCACCAAACTACATTAAGAACTTTGAAAAATGGTATAAGCAATAATCCATTTTAATATCAGATCAAAACGCCGAAACAAGTGATTTCTTTTGGTCCATACAGACCCAAAACATAGGTATAAATAAACACTCAAACACTAAAGTTAAAGGAGGTGGAAAAGGTTTACAAAGTTATCGTAAGTAATTTTTCTTTGATCAAATTCACTCTAAACTTATATTACTGCTATTTGATCAAGAAAATAAAACAGAAACACGAAGAGATAAATAAGTTTTTCCATCTGTTTAGTGTAAAATAATAAGTAAGAAAGTATAAAGTGATTTTGTAGGTTTACAAGAACAAAATTTATCGCATATGCCATAATTACAAAAAAAAATTTAATAAAAAAATAATTATCAATTATTAATTTCATGATACCTTTCTAAAAGACTTGTCAATATCATCGAACTTCTTCGCCTCTTCGGGCAATTGCATACGAATGTCGCCCCCAACGAATATCCCTTCCAAGTATAGCCACTTGCGCTGTGTCGCGAACCACTCATCTATCACCTCGGATATGAGCGCGAGGCGACGCTCCCACGTGTGCACCACGCTTAGGAATGGCCCTATGAATCTGGGGAAAATGAATATTTCGAATATTGTAGCTAAAAATGAACTCGTATATATTGGTATAAATTCAAGATTGACGATGCATGGATGGGTGACTTACGAGGTGGACTATTAAGCTTGCAGTACGCAGAAATACGGCGCAGAATGCATAAGACTGGTTTGAAAAAAGTTTAAAAAATTAAGATTTATAAATTAACTAGCGATACACCCTCGCTTCGCTCGGATTCATCTCTGGATTTAGGGCGAGCGAATGCGCGGGTTCCGCTAATTTATGCAATAAAACCTTCCTCGAGAACCACTCTATCCATTCATGAAAACGGCACGAAAATCGGAACAGTAGTTATTGAATTTATTGCGAACAGACAGATGCAGCGAAGGACTTTGTCTTATAATATGTAGAGATAGTAAATGCAAAATTTATTTACTTTATACATGAATATCTCAAACCATAGGTAGGTATAATTCATTGACAGGAACGAATTATCGATAAAAGCTAACATCACACGCAGGACGTTAAGAAGGTTATGTTAATAATGTGTTATTTGTAGGTACGGTAGGTACTCACTGCGAGGCGGCCATGCTCTGCAATGACATGGCATCATCGTCCAACTTGACGACAACTTCATCGCAGGGGTTGAGGGTGTAGCCGCGGTCTTCCCCGCGGTTGAAGTGCCTCGCCACCGTGAAGGCCACATTCGCCCATGTTTCTTGCACGTCGCGTACTCCTCGCTCGATTGCGAGCTCCTGTATTTAGTTATAAGCAAACATCTAAACTAACATATGACATTTTAATTGAAATTTGATGTTTCTAAATATATAGATTATTTGTTTTTAGCTTAAAACATTGTGTAACAAGCTGTGGTAAAATACTACCAACAAAAAATCGTCACTAAATAAAGTTTAAAATAAAGAATGATCAAACGAATTCCATAATCAGGGTCTCGCCACGCGATGCATGCGCAAACAGAAAGAATGCTAAAATTGTTATTTGGGCTTGTATATATGAATAAATATTTGAAATATATTTCACGTACGTTATATGTACAAACACCCGGTACCGAACGCAATTGTTAGGGCTTCGTACAAACGATGAAATCGCAGAATCCCTATTGAATTACTCGAGTGGTACTATACCTTTGACAGTTACTCTAAATATTATTGTGCGAAATATGTTTAAATATTTATACATATGTGTATTTATTGTTTATAACATTATAATTCTTAATGAAATAAGAATTTTTCATTCTATCTAATATTGAAGTAAAGAAAGTGAATAAATATATTTTGAAGCTTCTTCATGCCAACATGGAATATCGTGTCGAGAGGAAAAGTCAATTTACCAATTACTATGAATTCACCATAAAATAAATATAATAAATATGTTGGAACATTATTACAACAGCGTCATCTAATTCCGTGGTAAGCTCAAAGCACGAGGCTTGTGTTACGGATACTAGATAGTTCATATACTACACATATATATTTTATACATACATATTATTTTTAATATAAACACCTATGACTAGCGTACAAGCATTCGCGATCAACAAATGAATGCCCCCAGCGGGGCTGTAACCCGCGAATGCTGGCGCAGAAAGTAGGGTCACTACTAACTGAGCCAAAAGTGTTGTCAAATTAAATAAATATTTTTTTAATTAATATTTAATTTATAACAAATTTATAAGAAAAATGTTACGTCACCTTTATTGCGTAGTTAACTATCCCTTCAGCGACATCTTGATATTTATGTAGTTCCATAGCAAACATATTCTCCAAAGTAAATCGTTCTGGCGACATGTCGAACTCCTGGCCTGGCAATAAGTATTCGAGGGTACTTATTTGTATACTATACAAATATTTATCTCTCTAAACGGTAAACATAGATTTTTTTCACGAGTATGGCAAATCCATCGTAAACCGGGTCAAATGTAACCTTTTAATTATATTTTTTATTTAAACTTTCTTAACGTCTATAACATAGTGCCATATTATAATTTAAAGTTTTGCATTTAGATTGTGACAATTAGACGATTAGCTGATACAATAAGGAGAATTGTTTATAGATACGTAAGCAATGTACAATTCTCAATCTCAATATCTAAAATATTTATAACGTAATAATATTCGTATTTGCTATTAATAGGTAATTCAATCTAGTTGCTGTTATATACTTTTTATCTACCTTTACTATTTCAATAAAAACTTTTAACTTATTCGTAGAGTCTATCGATATTTGATCAATAAAAATAAAAAGCAAACAATATGAACCGTTATTTTTAGTGTCAACACGTGTGATATTTTAAATTTTTTTAGAACAATATAACTCTTCAAAAACATTTCTGTCTCTATTTTTTTAAACACAGTCAAAAAATCTAAGCGAGTTTAAAAAAATCTTTTAGTATTGCATTTTTCTAGAGATTATCATTACCTGTCTTAGCCATCAATTCTTTCCAATGGCGTTCTCTCATCGCTTCGTTTTTAAGAGACACCATGAGGGGCACGATGTTCTTAAACTGTTTCATTTTGAGATCCAACATCAAGCCGGTACTCGTGAGACGAACCGCTTTTGGCAATTTTCTGAAAACCACATTGATATACTTTAAAAGAGAGCATTTAATCTATTCGTTCCGTATAATAATTTATGTTCTAATAATATTTGTACCTAATTTGTAAAGAACAAACTATTTTATGTAGGAAGTACATAAGTACATAATGATATAATATTTATAATACATGAATGGATTGGCTGCGCCAGCGGTCACGGGTTCGAGTCCCGCTGGGGGCATTTATTCTCGCGATGAGCACAAATGCTTGTGCTCTAGTCATGGGTGCTTATATCTATAAAATGTATGTATTTAACGATATATATTATGTGTAGTATCAACTATCTGGTATTCATGTCCCAACATTTATTAATTTTGTTTTAGTTATTTATTTACATTTGTAAATTGGATGGAGTTTGTTTCTTTTTACTATTTAAATTAAAGCAAAGTTTAAATATACAAATTGTTACGACTGAATAATTAATATTTTACCTGTATTCTTTGAAGAACTGTTCGATGCCGTCAACAAGCGCTTGAGGGTTCAAATTAACCCATAAGGTCTTCGCCCAAAGCTCCCGCGCGTTCTTTTGAGCTTTATATATTTTATATATTTGTTCCATCGCTTGGAAATCTGTTTTCGCTTGATTGAAACTGGAGAAGTCCGCAAGAGGATTATCGAAGAGTTGTTCCGCTGCTTGAAGGATCTTTTTACGAGATTCTAATTCATCGAAATATTTCGTATAATCCTAATCATAAAAAAATATTTTATTCTACATTTTTGTACCACTTTAATTATATTATACTTTATAATTGTCTGAGAATTACTGTTCTAATTTACTTGGTTTTTTTACTGTGGTTTTAATACCAACTTTATCACGTTAGGTACTAAATTTAATCGCCTTAAAATAAGTAATACCAAAATTTGTATAACGAATGTACTGTATACTTGAGTTGAATTGAACAAAGCGATATACCTACATTCATTTATTATGATATTTTTACTACTAAGATTTTATTCGAAATATAAATCTATATTTTTAGCATGAAAGACTGATTTAGTTAAAAATATTTTTAAAATCTTCACATTCAGAGCAAACGTAACTAGAGCAACAAGAAGGTCACGTAATTTGTCTGCGACGTAGTCTTATATTAATATTTAGTATGATATTTAGACTTATTATCTTATCGGGGGCGTAGCTCAGATGGTAGAGCGCTCGCTTAGCATGCGAGAGGTACCGGGATCGATACCCGGCGCCTCCAACTTTTTTAATATATATAAAATAAAAATAAATAGCTTAAATAAAAAATCAATTTTTATTTTAAGCCACACTAATTTAATGAGGATATAAAGTGATAATTAATTTGTATACTTTTAGAATAAATAGATAAATATTGTATTGCAATAAATATTGTTATCAAATGTATTTTGAAAAGAGCGACTGTTGAGTTTCTCTCCGGCTCTTCTCAGCAGATGTCCGAATCGGTGGTAATTTACTCACAGACCTACAGACTATCATTTAATTTAAATTCTATATTATAATGTAAAAACGACTATTCACATGTGCTTGTAAAAGTCTATATGAATAAAGAATATTTTGATTTGATTTGATAATGCTATAAAGCTTAGAAAATTAGGTATAACTAACCTCCATCAGTAATAGACCTCTGTCCATATCATCGCCCACAGTGGCAGGCCCTTCATTGTTAAACTTCTCAACGAAGTCATCCAATTCTTTGAGGAAATTGGAAATTTCCACTACGTTTAGTTTGGAAAACTTTTCTTTCGTCTGTTCTAGAGTGTTACTTCTGAATAGTGAAGTTTGATATAAACTACCCCAGGACGACTCAAGGTTTTTAGCGAAATCTATATCACCATCTGACACCTGTAGAATGTTAATTTAAATTCTTATTATTTTTGTATTTTTAATATTTTTATTAATGCCATAAAAATTAAAAAGACGCATTCTAAAATCAAAATAATTTAATCAAAATAATTTTAAGTATTTATTTTTATACAGAATTATTTACATTCGTTTGAGTTCTTTCCTAGGTTTTAATTAATTGAACTAATTATTTTTCAAAAACAAGGAACCTAAGTTAGACCTTTAATAACATCAGCCTCTGCCAAAAGACAGCAAAATTATAATTTTTTTTATATAAGTAGGTACCAGAATATATTATTATATGTAAAAAGTTCTTATTTTGACTTCACAAACAGACATTTTTTTCTATCTGTATACTTATGTAGAAAATTAATTAATGAAGTCCTGTTAGAATTAAAAAAATATAAACGTATATTTTTTTACAAAATTTATTTAGTAAAAAATACTTACATCGATGCCATGCTTTCGAAGCATGTGAATTATTTCTTGCATATTTTTGAATTTAACTTCAGCCGCAACAGTTAGTTGCTGCACTTGAGTGATGGTCGCCATCACCAGTTTAAAGTCTTCTAAACCTTTTATATTCATATTCATTGTCATCCGAAGGGACTAAGAGGAGAAAGGTAATTTAGTTATTTTAACGAACTCTTCCAAAATTCTTACATTATAATAATATATTTTAGAATCGTGTATTGTGTAAAAAATAATAAGAAGTAATTAAATACTATACGAAGTAATTATTGAACGAATTAAATACTAATCATATTGTATGCAATAAAAAAGAATGAAAAATAAAAATCGATACGACATCAATTTAGTACCTATATAAACTTTTAAATTGAACAGCAAAATCAAAACTTATTAACCCAAATGTATATAAATATTTAAGATAGAAATGTTCACTTAATAAAATTCAATCTGACACACAGACAAATAAGATAATATAATAATAATAACCTCTATCTGATTCCTTAGGTCATACATGTTCATCCTGGTCTTAGCCGCTACGCAGTGTCCGAGGGTGATCTTCCACTCCTGCGCATGTCCCTGCACTTGCTGTATTATCGGCCTCAAGTTCACTCTGATCGCTCCAATATCCACATACTTCACATGAGCGTCTAAATCAGATATAATGTCTTCGAAAAAGAACAACTTTTCATCGTATTTCTGAATTTGCTCGTGTTTCTGTATGTATTTCTCGCAGGACAAGTTTTTGTCGAATCCCCATAGATGTTGATACTTTTGCCATCTGCATAAAATTTATATTCGTTAGAAAAATCAACTATTCAAATTTGTTACATACATTTAATTCATAACTTTTCCGTGACGAAGAATTATTATTTTTTAAATCGAATATCGATGTGTTCATTTTCGTAATAGTTACTAGATATTTTATCAGACATTACAGAAGAAGATAACAATAGTATATTATATTTTAATTAGGTAGCTGTTATTCAGATGTGCGACGTATATAAAATTTTGAAGTAAAAGGGGCGAATTTATAATATTAATAGTATTATACTGAATATTTACTTCTGAATATAGACATTAATGTCTTGCGTAAGTCTATAAATGGTGTCTTGTATGAGAAGAGTGACGTCGTTGATGGCTACAACACGGAGGATGTCCTCGAAGTACGAGAAGACGTAGAAGTCGTTGCCGGTGGCGGCGGCGACGCGCTGCGGCGGACACGGGAGGCAGGTCTTCTTCATCCAACGGGGAAATGTTGTCAATCTGATTAGGCAGTGATAATATTATTAAATAGGTATTTTTTATTTCTACTTTTGACGCTACATTTTTATTAAAAGCCACATTATGATATAGAGTGTTTTCCATAGTATTTTACCTTCAGCTATAATTCCCGCAACATTTTATTTTTGTTTCTTTATATATATTGTTTTTAATACAGATTATGGTTTTGTGAAGGTAACATAAGCTCTTTCATAATAACGTGTTAGCATACGCTGTCTGTTCACCCATTCAACTATTTAAAAAAAATGTTTTTGCGGCGAAAGAAGGAACAAGTTGATAGGAAAATTAGAAAACCGTTATCTTGAAAATCTTGAATGTTAGTTTTGTATGAACACAGACCAACATTATTTATTTGTATAAAGTAAGGTCCATTGGTAGAACTTTATAAGTAACAACTAACAACCTATTAAAAATAAAACAACCCGAAAAGATAGTTCTATTTAAAATGACAAATTTTCGCATTAATCTAAGGATCTAACAACCTATTAAGAAAATGTTTAATGTTATATCCCAGTATATTGCAGACTTCAGCGGCGGTGGGGCGCATGGCGATGTCGGGCGGAGCGAGCACCGCGTCCACTTGGAACAGCGGCGTCTTCTCACTGAGGCTCGCTTGAAACTGCTGCAGGTTCTCTAGGGTTAATCTGTTGGATGTTGGAGTAATAGCACCTGTTATATTAGATTACTAGCAAACCAAGTCAAAATAAATTAAACTGTAGATAATTTTCTAAAAAAATTGAATTAGCCTAAGTTACTTTATAACATTAGTTATCTGCGAGTGAATGTCTCGTCAAAATCGGTCCAGCCGTTTCAGAAATAAGACGGAAATAACAGATTGACAGACAAAAGTTTTAGTTAAAAGCTGTTAATTTAAAATTAAAAACAGACACTTCAATATTATTTATACGTATACTTTATCATTTTGGCAGTCATCGATGTTCCACTTTCGTACATCACATTGTCCATATATATGAAATATCAAAAACAATTGCAGGAGTTTTTTTTTATTTTTTTGCTTACCAAATTATGCTATTTTTATCGAATATAGAGACTAGCCAATTGATAATTTATATTCAAATTCAAAATATTTTATTCAGCATAAAATATTACAATTATTTACTGAACGTCATGAGTCTACTACCATTTCGTAAAGAAGCCGCTGACCTGAGAATAACTAGCGAAAGAAACTCAGCGGGACTAATATTTTTGTTCGTCTTAATCTGTTTTTCTTTTTTTAATTCAATTGAAATTAACAATAATTCTATAGGTTGAAACAGCCTGGAGGAGATTACATTGTTCCCCAGGCGTACTGTCTTGTCTAAAATCGTTAATCGAATAATATCCTTTAGTACACAAACTTTCTTGCACAGTTTTTTTTAAAATTTGGCAATAGAAGCTTTATGAACCTTTTTTGAGATCCTGTTGTATAAGCGTACATACATTGTCCATAAAAAGAATTACTGACTCGGCGTAAACGAGTGAAAGGCATTACAAGTTTATGTTTACTCCTAGTATTAATGATATTTCTTGGAAATTCGTGTATATTTTATGAACATACACTTTCGTACATACATTTTCGTACACGTACTTAGCCACAGTCAATATTTTTATTTCTTTAAATTTATCTCTTAATGATACTCTAGGGCCTAAACTATAAATTGTTGCATAAATAGCTCTTTTCTGAAGGACAAAAATTGTGTAGTAGTACCTATATTCTATAATCCTTGATCATTGCAAAATTGAAGTCATCTTCGAACTATTTTGAAATTAGTACCAAAACGTCATTTATAACCAAACCAAAACGCCATGTATAATATTCTAATCCACAAACAAATATCTTAAAGATAGCAGTTCATTGATACACTTATTAAAATTCTTTGAAGATCTCCTGAAGTTTTTCATTTCACTTTGTATAACAATTTAAATTACAATGTACTTACGTTACTAGGCTTTTGAATATTTTTTTCTCCCAAAACGTATAATAGGCGGACATAACGTCTGATTTTCCGGTACTTGTACCGAGGATCAAATATTCCAGTTTCATTAAATTAGGTCCGATGCGGTCGTAGAGACGCGACAGCATTGCGGTTCTTTTGAGACGCTCGTGTTCAACTTCCACAAAGTATGTCTAAAATTACAATAACTACATTATCTTCGCTATGGATAAATATTATATAATTTTAATTTTATATTTAACGCGTGACTTACTCTTGCTTCGCTCAGGTTTAGCTCTAGGTATATTTTATTTTTGTAAGCGGATCTTAAGTCTTTTTTAAAATAAATGTAGCATAAGTTACTCCCTAAAACATCAGTTATTTGCCGGTGAGCATCCCCTCAAAATTGGTCCAGCTGTTTTGGAGATTAGCCGGAACAAATAGACACTCTGTCTGTCAAAAATCTATGTTACGTGCATGCATTTAGTAAAAAGCTGTTATTCGAACATTTCAAACAGACATACTAATTTTTATTTAACTAGCGCAAAGCTAGAATTGCTCCGAAAAGACGATGGTCAAAATTTGAAAATTTCTATTAGAAATGTTTCATCATGACGATGAATACATAAAGATATAGACTAGAATAATAAATACTGTACGAATGTAACAGGATAATTATGTTCAAGTTAAATATTGTTACAAAATGAAACTTAATAAAATAACAATTGAGCAAATAAAAATAGGCAAAGAATTATTTGATTAAAACGTTCACTTTAGTACAAAAGTAACATAATGATATATCTATATAAAATATTGGTTATCACGAATTCCATTTATTTTTATATATGTAAAAACAAAAAGACCGACCGATATACCTACTTGTATTTAATAAAAAAAAAGAGATTATTATCTTCAAAAGATAACGAATAAGATAGTGATATCTTATTTTACCTTGCAAGGATAAAGCCAAGTGTCATCGGGCTCTCCGGTTCGAGGATCGACGTAGTTCTTTGGTCGAACGAGAGGGAATAAATCGAACATTTCCAGTTGATCGAGCAAAAACTGAATTTCCTTTTCTACCATTTTCAGTTGCTGATATACAGCTTGTAGTGAATTTTCCCCTTCAATATTATACATAAATAATAATATAACGATTGAAATTAATAAATGTAATAGGGAATATGCTAGTACTAAATACTTAAAATATTTTTTATAAGACAGTGATAGCTAGCTAAGGGTAACATGCTCGCTTGGATAACAGAGTGATGTGGGTTCAAATCTGGGTCTCGCACCTCTGATATTTTCGGTAAGGAAAACATCGTGAGGAAACCTGCATGCCTGAGATAACTTAGCAAGTTTTAGAAAGACATGAAGTCTGCCTACCCGCACTTGGCCAGCGTAGTGCACTATGGCCTAATCTTCTTCGTATTAAAGGGAGACCCGTGCCCAGCAGTGGGACGTTAAAATGGGCTGAATACATCAGTTTTTTTAGAATCTTTATCATTTTTTTTATAAAATAGTTTCAACTATTTTATAAAAAAAAATACGCATATCCCCTATTTAGTAACATGTTGTATTAGTTATAAGAAATGATATTTATACATATTTATTATACACGTACCTTTTGTTATATCTTTGATATAATCTTGTATCCCTAAAGCAGTCCAAGTGATCCTGGTGAGTCCTGGCAGGATGTGCCTCTCCATGTCCAGGAGGTGTTTCTTCATGAGATGGGTCTCAGAAGGACTGAGAGATGCGGAACCCTCGTTATATTTCGATATTACTGCTTCCAACGCTTCGAGCTCGTAGTAGAGACGAGATTTCTGCATCGATACGTTTCGGATATTTGCTGGAAGATTGAATCCTGAAATTTTAACTTTATTTTATTTTTTGTGTGATATTATTTCTCGATCGAGAACTTTATTACAAGTTCTTATTTAACTTGCAATCTTAATTATTCTGTTAGAGAATCGAACCCAGGCCCGGATCTGTGATAGTACATCCTAGCCACTACACCACCAAGGCAGTTAATAAGTCACATCAATCACACAACATATGCACACATACAAACTTTCGCGTTTATAGCAAATATGTTATCAAAATATACATCTCTGATAACTAAAAACTAACCCAATTTCTCCATTAGTTCCGCTTCGTGTATAATAAGGAAGATGTGTTTGTCAAAGTTAGGTTGAAACTCAATGCCGTACTCTTGCAGTAGTTTATGAACGGTCATGTCTCTCCATGTGACATGCGTCTAAAGTGTAAAATATTTAATTAAACAAGTATTATAGTATTTACAAAAATAATTGACGATGATTATGTGTAACAAAAACCGATTAAAAAAAATTAAACCTTAATCGCTTAAGAAAATATACACACGCGTAAGTTTACCTTAAAGTAATTCAAATTCAAAATATTTTATTCAGCATAAAATTATTAAAAAAATTTACTGAACGTCAAGAGTCTTCTACCAGTTATATACTTTACATATTGGTGTCACATTGGTAACTTGCTCGCATGGAAAACCAAATGAAGCGGGTTCACATCCCAGGTCTCAACAATTGCTTTATTTCTCATGTGCGAATAATTTTAATATAACTTTTGTCTTACGGAGTAGAAATATTATCGGGAGAAGATTTGTATATCTGAGAGAACATACAAAATTATCAAAATAATACGAGGGGGTATTTGAAAAGAAGCCCATGCCCAGCAGTGGGACTTTGAAAAGGGCTGCATGCATATGATTAAATATCATTGAAGTATATGCATAATATTCCTTATTGTATACTATATAGAAACAAAAACAGAATCTAATTGGAAAAGATAAATACAAACACCTGTCGTAATTAGTAGTATAACGGATACATTTAAATCTTTAATGAAGCTCTAACCAAACCCTCCTTTGCGAGCAGCGACACGGAGCTCGGCGACCGCACGTTCTCGTAATGCTGACCCGGGATTCTCATTAGCATTACTGGAAAACATTTTGTACCATCAAAAATTCTAGAAAAAACTATTGTAAGGTAAGCTAGTTTAAAGCAAACCTTTTATTTTAAACTAGCTAGTATATTTTTTTTATAAAATATATTGAGATTATTCTAGAAATTCCTTCTTCGTCGTCGAATTAGGCCATGATTCATTGACTTTTAATTTATTTAAAGTTAAAGTTAATTTGTTAAAGGTTTTGTACTATAAGTAATCTATAAAATGCAAAAAGATATTTCAAATCAAACACACATTTCAAGAGATTTTCATGTGCAGATAAACAAACTTTTTAAGTATATTTATTGTTAAAGGTTTTACTCGTATTTTGCTATATAAAATCATGCAGGAGCTTTTAGATGTAGCAATAATTATATACTAATATATGGAGCTACAGTTAAAGGACTGTTCTTTGAAGACAATTGACTCCTTGAATGGAAAGAAAAATTTAAGTCATCTGTTCATATATGATGCTTCCATTAAAATCTAACTATCCAAAATCTAATAATTCTCCGCAAATACGCTTAAAAAGTACAACGTTTCTCTTTACATATTACTTATTATATAATATTTCAATACAACTTAAGGGTTTCAAAGTAGATTGATTCACTCACAAGCTTTATCCCTCCGTCGTTTTTCAGCGATCTCTTTGTTAACTATATCGATTGGTTTGATTGATGTATTCGATGCTTTCTTTTTAGCTACATATGCTTTCCCTGCTGCTGTAAGCTGCATTCCACGGGCTTTTAACGGCGCTGGTTCTAATTTATATAAAACAATTAATATATACTATTCATGATAAATGTGAATGTGATGAGAGAAAGGTGTGCGCCTTATAGGTACTATAATTATGTTGGGACATTATAACACACAGCACCATCTAGTTCCGTGGAAAGCTACGAGGCTTGTGTCACGGATACCAGTTAATTGATATACTACACATATATATTTTTTATACATACATATTATTTTAAATATAACCACCCATGACTGGAGTACAAACATGTTCAACAAATGCATGCCTCCAGCGGGACTCGAACCCGCGACCGCAAGTGGGGTCACCACAAACTGAGCCAAACGTGTCGTCGAATACTGTTGTCTTTTTGAACTCTACGAAAGAAAAAAATTGAAAATAAATATTATACTAAAATATTTTACGAGTCGAACGTATAATAATTGTACAAACGATTTATAAAGTAAATAAACTTCTGGTGTAAAATGTGATGGTGAGGTGATTTTATTATAAGCATTAGATCTTTATTAATACCTAATGTTTAGACAAAAAATATAAAATTGTACTAAAAACAATATAAATTATAGTTTTTAACAATACCGTCTTCCTTTTTGAATACAACATGGAGTACATTTTTCTTCATGACACTGTCCACAAACTCTGAAGCGTCTGACACCCATTCCCTATATTTCGTATCTTCATATTCTTTGATGAGTTTTGAGAATGCCTTGTATTGTAAGAAGGCAGTTTTCTTTTGTTCACAGTCGTTTAATTGTGGCACCTATTTTCAAATTTACAAAGATCAAATCAAATCAAATCAAAATATACTTTATTCAAATAGACTTTTACAAGCATTTTTGAATCGTCACTTTTACATTATTATATAGAATTTAAATCAAATGTCAATCTGTAAGTCTGGGACTTGGGAGTAAAGATAAAGATTATATCATAAATCAAAGCGAAAAGTCACTCACTCACTCGACACGAAATATCAAAAACCGCTTTACGTATAAAGAAGAAATTTGGTAGGGAGGTAGTATATAGTTTAAGTAGATACGTCTGTGAAGAACGTATTTTGCGACAGAGCCGGATTAAGGAGATCTAAGGACTCTTGCAAGTTTGTATGAAAGTACTTTATTTTTTGTGCTTTAAATTTGGCAGGGAATACCTAACGACAAACCTGAGCAAAAAAAAAATTAAGTGTGAAAAAAATACAAAGAAATCTCGGGGCCGATGTTGATAAAAAACTGAAATATTTATTTTATATATAATATTTCCTAACATTTACTTTCCACTGCTTAAATATCGGTATTATTGGATCATCCGAAAGGCTTTGCTTATAAGGTTCCAATTCAATATCAATTTCGTTACCCACACCCACTTCAAACTTCAGCATTTATGTATATGGTACATCGTAAACTACCCTTTCAAGAATAAATTGAAAAATAACTTTGCCCATTACAATTATTCAATACTATAGCAAACGCCTGCGGCTTTGTCCATTGTACTCCTATTTTTTATCCCACGAGAAACGTAAATTTTGCCGGGATTAAAAACAGGATAACCTAGATATTATGTTCGATTGAGCGTGATTGAGTAACAAAAATGCAGCCAAACATCTACCAATTCTACGTATCTACTAAACTGTCATATTTATAACAAACAAACCCGGTCCGGTTCGCGAGGCGTAAGTTAAAATAAATTAATCGGTTTTTATAATTTTGTATTAAAATAAAAGTAACCTAAGTTACTCCTCATAACATTAGCTATCGGCGAGTTAAAACCCCATCGAAATCGGCCCAGGCGTGATAAACAGACAGACAATTTTTTTTTATGTAAGTACTGTATAATGTATATATTTGCATAATATGCATTTAGTGAAAGCTGTTAATTTGAAACTAAAATTTGATTATAAAACCAATCATATTTCTACCTACATTAATATGCATAGTATTTTAAGAAATTTATTATTGATATTACACAAAAATTCCAGATACAATTATTTCTCAAAAAAAGGGCACAATTCAGAAATGTGCGCTTTTTCTTATTTCTTTTATTCATTGCTTTTCGAACAAAATTAAAATGCACATTGTTTGAAAAAAAATGGTGTGCACAAGTTCGAAGTAATCTTTAGACTATTAAAACTCTCGATTTTTATTATTAATCTTTATTCTTTGTCTTTGTCTAACGCCAGACGTGGACGCGACTTTTATGAGGGATATTTGTTAGGAAATATATTTTTATACTATATAGGTACAGTAGGGTGGCTCAAAAAATCGACTATTTTTTGTTTTGGAGTCTCTTATGAAAATTTGTTGGTTTAAGATGTTTTAAGAGGCCTCCCAAAAAATCTGTTCGATAAAAAATTTTCAAGAGGTCGCTCACGAATTTTGAAAATATCAAAAATGATTGGAATTCGGATTTTTTGTTTCTAAATTTTTTCTTATATTTTATATAATTTTTATTATATACCTTTTGGAACTTCATAATGGGCTGTTTCATTTTATTAAAGAGAGCCCTTGCCCAGTATATAACGCCAGCTACCGGTGGATGATTGCGAAGCAAGGGAGGATTCTTTCTAAAACGCTGTAAAGTTCGCGAATTAATATTCGCGAAACAATTACAATATATTAAAAGAAAAATTCTTGTAAAAATAATTTACATAAGGTAAGAGTTTCCTTAATAAGTTTTATAAGTTACATAATTATATTATTAAAAAAGAAGATTACAAAATTTTTAAAGTAAAATGTGGAAATTAACAAAAAACTCACTGTAAATTTATCTTCTATTGCCGTGATTTCCTTGATGAATTGCCTCATCACGAGATCGAATTTAGTGGATAGTTGTCGCCTTATAGCGTCTCGTGTATCGAATTCTAAGAATTTCAATAATACATCCAAAGCTTCTTCAGCAGACCTTTAATGACAGTGGAAAAAAAGATTAATTTATAAGTTAGTTCAATATTTTAAATGAAACAACCTTTTCGGATTTTGTCGCGGATTTATTTTGATTTTTAGTTCCCGTAGTTAGAGACAGTCTCTCCCGTGACCATGATTGCTGTAAAGCATTCGAAACGTCGGGAACAAAAAATCAAAATAAATCCGCGACAAAATCCGAAAAGGTAGTTTCATTTATAATGTCGAATATTCGCGTAAATCTAAGAAAGTATTAGTTCAATATTTTGTTAATAATAAATTTATAAAGCACAGTCTTTACCTTAAATTACCAAAACTCTGATTTATATAATTTTTCGCCTCTTCCTCGAGATGCTTAACCTCATTCCAAAAGTCTCCCATAATGACGTCCCAATTTTCTTTATTATCAAATACGAATACGCTGAAATCTATAGTTCGTATTGGATAAACTAGTTTTTTCACGCGCTTTCGTACATCGTCTATTTGAGTTGGATCGCTTATTATAGATTTTAGTTCATTACCAAATATGCGTTCAAAGTCAATGAGAACCTAAAACAATTTAATATAAATTAAAGTTGTATTAACTTTCAAAGTAAATATTAATCAATAATATAAAATACTAATTATTGTTTTCAATAGTGAAAATGAAGGATGAATGGACATACTGAAAATGACGCTTTTTTATCCTGAAAATAGTTACACAAGTAAAGCTACCTACACACATAACATAATTTATTTATTACCTTTTATTTTATATAGTACAATAAAGGATTTTATACGAAATACGCTTTAGGGTTATATTGATTTTTCAGAAATTAGATATTTTGTTGCAGTAAAAACTATCTTATATATTGACTCAGATAACCAGCCATCACCACACTTTTAATGAAAATCCGTCACGTGGTTTTCTCATGAGGCGGTCACAGACAGACAGACAGACAGACAGACAGACAAACAGACAAAAATTTTAAAAACTATAGATTTGGGCTCTGTATCGTATAATATATATAATAATGACTATTCAAATTAGAATTTCCAAAAAATATTTAATGTACAGATTCAACTAAGTAAGTTCAAGTTCAAGTAAGTAGAATTTTATCATTTAGAATATGTTATTTAGAATTTCATCTATCCATATGATAGATGAAATTTATCATCATAAAATCAAATAACTAGTTACGAAACGTTCACAACCAACACTTTACCCTTAAATATTAAATTAAAGTAAATTCTATTTACGTTAAAACTGTCTACAAAGTTCCCAAACCTGTACAACATCCCCCAGATCTCTCGCGACAGTTCCTATATAATCAGTGCGCGTAAACAGTAACGGTTGGTCGAACTCCCAACGCGCGCCCTTCCCGCTGAGCTCGATGTTGCGTCGCGTCTCTTTGTAAAGTTCGTGCCACATCTCCATTATTCTCTGCCCAGCTCTCGCTAGCGATAGGATTTCTTCGTTTGGTTTGCTATAGAACAATATATTAATGTTTTATGTGAAACAATATATTAATTAGCGGACCGAACAGACATCCCAGTTTTTATTAGTTTTTGTTTTTTTATGTTTGTCTCAAATTGCCCAATTTTTCTGGCCACCTTTTCCATTTTCCCCCCTAAACCTTACTCGATCTACATACGTATAGTTAATGAAAAAACTAAATCTGTATAGCTGTTTTTAAGTGCTTAAGAAAAGCACTGTTCTATGCGGTTTAAAAAAATATTTACTATACTAGACATCGAATATTTTAAACAACTTTACATAAATTTTCTATAATAGTGCAAACAATATAAATATTAATTTACGAAATAAAATTTATTATACAATAAACAATTTCTATAAAACAAAAATTGCTCATAAAATTAAAATCTTACTCGAAAAGTTTATGAACGTTTAGAAATCTTTCCAATTTATCACACAAAGCCCACGAAATTCTCGCTAGCAGAGGTATCATTGTCTCATCAGTTCTATAGCCTTTAGACAGCACCCACATCATGTAGATGCTTTCAACTAATTCTGGTAACATGTCTAATACTTGTTGTAATGGAGAGTTATCTTCTATTACCTAGAATAAAATACTTAATTTCATAATGTACGTAATAAGTTTGGTACTTTAGAATGAAAAGTTCTTACTGTAAAGAATCGCATTAACGTTGATAGGAATTTCAGATTATCTCCAGCCAAGTTGTATTGCTCCATTAGTCTTTCCTTGTAGCCATGGAATTCCTACAATATATATTCATTTTACTAAGAAATATATCACATTCTAGGAAACCCAATGGACGCGCTATGTTAATTAAAAAAAATAACTTATTTCTTGAACACAAAGAAGTTATACCTTTAATAGTTCTTAAATAACACAGTTGTTCTCGAATTTCCCATTTTTCCTATATATTTTTTATTTAAGCCTTTATTTAAATAATGACAATTATTTTAAAGCAAAAAGTCGAGCCATTCTACTCGTAGATACTGCGCTTACCTAAAATAAAATATGTAAACTATTTCTTACCTCTAAGTATGGAGAAGCAGACTTTTTTAACATTGCCAATATCTTAACAACCATTGGCTGCTTTAATTGTTCAACAAGTAAGGATATTTCAGCATCCCTCTCGCGCCAGTATTTATATTCTGCTACTGGGCCTTCACCTTCCCGAGTCTTATTAGAAAAAAATATATTGTCTATTTAGATCATTTACTTAATAAATTAATTTTAAAATTGAAAAAAAGATTGATGCAATTTACTACGAATAAGAATTACCCTATTATGTTGGCCCGAATAACGCAACTATCATCATACTAATGCTCATCAAAATCTGTTCAGTGGTTGTGAATGAAAAGAATTCATACGGTCACAGATACACATACAAACAAACATTCTGAAAACTATAGATTCAGCCTATTTATCGAAAAAAGGACTATCTCAATAAGACTTCTTAATGAAAAATATTATATAACGTGTACGAATAAGTTCAAATTTTATGACAATAATGACTAAACTTACTTTGCCTAAACAAGCAGATATAGTAGAATCAATATGAGACTGCCACATCATGACCGCTTCTTCAAGTTGTCTGTTCATCTCTGGATCCTTAAACTCCACATGACCAGGTGGTTTTTCTTCCATTAACGACGGTATATTCGGCATTGGGAGCTGAATTTCACCTTCGATGTGTTCTATCGTCCTAGTATATGAAAAATAAATTGAGGTAATGATAAATAAACAGTGGTTAATCATAGATAACGTTTTTACAATATACATATATACATGTAATCACTTTTTTAACGTCCCAGTCTCTCTGCTGGGCACCGGCCTCCCTTTCATAAGAGGGGCATTATGCTATAGTCCACCACGTCGGCCAATGGCCAAGTGCGGGTTGGCTACATATTTATATATGTAGCCAACCGTATGTAGTACGTGTATATAACACAACAAAATAAATGAATATTCAGAGCAATTAGTCAAACATTTTCCTAAGTCTTGGTTTAATATATGTGAAGAATAATAAATAATAATAATTAATATATTTGTATGTATGCATAATAACATGATGAGTAAAAGCAATAAGGCTACGAGTACATAGAAAGTATAAAGTAAAACACATATTCATTAATATGATACTTTAAAATCGCTATATTTATAGTCGACCAGCAAACGCCATGTGACGATATGAGAAAAGTTGCTCCCGTACTAGATACGTCGGATGTCAAAGTTGTGTTTATGTTACAAGTTCCGTCGAAGTCGACGTCTTAATGACATTAACTCTAGGTAGAGTCCTGTTTAGACAGGATGCTAAATTGAAACGGTGTTGTTTGTCGACGTCGGGAACCGTAACTACGATGGGTGGAGAAATTTGACTGCACATGTCGCTATTCCAGATTAGTTGTCTTTGTCTTGCCATTAATTATAAAAATCTTTAAATGCATTTTTGAAATAAAGAATTCTAGAAGATTATTATTACTATCCGCCAACTCGCACTAGGCCAGCGTGGTGGACTATGGCCTGATCCCCCTCGTATTGAAGGGACGTCAAAAGTACCGAATGGCGAATACAATTGTTATTATTTATTATTGATTTATCTATTTTTTTTCTCATTTTTCTGCATTTTAGATCCTTTAGCATGTTGACATTAATTTCATTTTATTTTTAATTTATTTCGACATAAAAAGTTCAAAGAAAAACTAATTTTTTTACTGATAATATGTAAAGGCTAAATAGAGACTAATTTGAGTTGAAACTTGGTGAAATTCTTATTTTTAGTTAAGACTTACCATTCAACGATACCAACGAGATTTTTAATATCCGTTATAACTTCTGATGCGGTCGGTTTCTTTTCACATTCAACTTGGTTAGCTTCTAGCTCTATAGTGTCAAAGTCTGTAGATTCCTAATTTAAGCAGAAAAATGTTAAGATTATATTTAATTTATGGCTATTTATTACTTCTAAGTCTTACCAAATACCTGAGATTTTATATAAAACTACTTTTTAGATGTTTGTTTAAGTTATATTTGAATTTTTTTTTCCAAATTTTTTTATTGCTTAATAACCAATAAATTTCGTACCAATGAGATACTTAACTTTCCATATCGAGCATAAAATGTGATGATACCATTTGTGATCATATCGGTATTATAAATTTAAAATAAAATACGCATAGTTACATAATATATCCATAGCCATAGCGAATATGATACAACTGCGGGAAAGTATGCGAGGTATATTTATATAAAAACTAAGGCCATTGCATAAAATAAAACTCATTATTTGAACAGAAACATTCAAGATATCCCTAGGTCATTTTAATTACAGTGTAAGATAATATGTAATTTTGAAAATATGTACTTGTTTTACGAGAGTTTAGACTAATATTACAGTAATAATTTTACAGTATACTAACCGTTGCTAACAAAGAAGAAGTAGGTCGCGCCACTTTGGGTTTCTTTGGAGCTGCGAAAGATTCCGATCTCATATTTTGTATCCTAAACAAACAAAATTTTACCTTTCCTGGTATAACCATATTATTTATAAAAAAAACATTTAAGAAAATATAAGTTAATAAAGTTCCAGTTTTAAAGATTTCTTATAGTAATTATTATTATTACCTTCTCTCTGCATTCTCGCCTCTGGCAACATTTGACATTCTGCGATAGTCTGATGGGCGTAAATAATTCACCTGCAAAGGAAAAAAAATATGGTTAACGGGCTAGGTCCTCTTAGACATGCAGGTTTCCTAATGACGCTTTCCTTCACCGTAAGACAAGTGGTAATCATGTTATAAATGATTTACACATGAAAATATCACAGGAAAGAGACCCAGATTTGAAGTCGTATCACTCGTTTACCATAGATTACCACTACTTATATATATATATATATATATATATATATATATATATATATATATATATATATATATATATATATATATATATATATAAAAAGAGCTGAATATAAATATATATATATATATATATATATATATATATATATATATATATATATATATATATATATATATATATATATATATATATATATTCAGCTCTTTTTAACGTCCCACTGCTGGCCCCTCAGTACGAGGGGGATCAGGCCATAGTCCACCGCGCTGGCCTAGTGCGTGTTGGCGGACTTCACATGTCTTTCGAAAACTTGCTAGGTTTTCTCAGACATGCAGGTTTCCTCACGATGTTTTCCTTCACCGTAAGACAAGTGGTAATCATGATAGAAAATGATTCGCTCATGAAAATATCAGAGGTGCGAGACCTGGATTTGAACCCGCATCACTCGGTCATGCAAGCGACGCGTTACCGCTGGGCTACCACTGCTTTATACCAAGTAGAAAATACCTCTTATTTATTACTCTAAAATGTATTTGAATGTGATATATAATTAAATACTTTATTTTAATATTCTTAATATATAAGTACTAAAATATGTCATACCTCTGAAGTTGTATCTTCCATCTTGTAATGTTGACCTGCATAAGATATTTGGCGCGAGAGAACTGTAGAGGACACATCAGTAGTCATAGTTGTGATCTCTCTGAATTGCTTCTCAAATAACGATATAAACGTCTGTTGAATGTTAAATGTGTTTATTCTTATGTTCCAACAATTTAATTAAATAAAAAAACTAGCGTCTCGCTGGGTTTCGTCCGTGGTGCTCCTTGCCTTAAAATTAGTAGCACAAAAATTGACGACTTTCATACAAACTTAGAAGAGTCCTTAGACCACCTTAATCCGGCCTGTCTTAAAATCCGTTCTCAGCGGAGGTCTACTAACTATAAAATTCCTCTCTGCCAAACTTCATCTTTATACGTCAAGCGGTTTTCGATATTTCGTGATGTGTGAATTTCGCTTTTATATGTAGATATTCTACTTATACTTATAATAAAATTCTAACAAAGTGAAATTGTAAATTGAATGTTTTTTGGAAAGTATTGTTAAAATAGTCATTATTATCAATACACAAAAAGGTTTCAAATCTATAGCTTTTAGAATTTTTGTCTGTCTGTCTCTAACCGAATTACGAGGTTAAAATATAGTGTGCTAACCCGCACGGAGCAAGGGTGATGCGCTAGTACTTTCATATTAATTTAGTTGTAAGTTTAAATTAGTATCCAAGAAAACATAAAAAGCTTTTGTTTCAGTAGGTATTAGGAACTGAAAATAATAAATTATCTTTTGTTTCTATGAAACCAGATTAATACTGTTTCAGAAGTTATAATTTCTTTTATTACGATCATGCTAAGAATTCCAAGTAGTACGAGAGAACGTTTGTGCGAAATCTCGAAGTATTCAGACGCTTGGGAATGGGCGGAAAATATTGAAACATTTTATTACATTTACCGTACGCGTATAGCTTTAGATAACAAGTGTTCAGACGTTTTATGATATTTTTGAATATGACAAAATTTGATTAGAGAGATTAATTAGTTCAAGTAGATATCGGTAACATCTGTTCTATTCATGCAGCAGATGGCTTCCTTACGTGTAATGTACTTAAGATATTATATGATTATGAGAAACAATTCAAGTACTCTTATATTATAAACGCTATTATTTTATGTAGCGACTTATAGTCAGGTAGCTCTGGTTCATCCCTTGAAATGGTTTAATCAATATTAAGATTTCTGAAAGGTGATATATATCACTATATATCTCACCGAAATTGGTTTATTAGATTTCTCGTGCTACATTTCCAGACAGTTAAAGAGACAATCAGCCAGACAAATTAAAATTTTAAACACTATAGATACGAGCTTTGTATTGGTAATAATGGCTATTTCAAAATGATTTTGTAAATGTACAGATTCAACACAGAATTTTATTGTATTAAAATCTATATAGCTTCTTTAAAATATCATAATATGCGATATATTAACTACAGGAAAGTAAAGTGTTAAATTACAAAAAAAAACCATGTATATAGGTTTAAAATATGATGACGATATTACCTCCTTCAACTGTAGACCTAAGCTCATCAATACTTTCCCACTTGTAGAGCCCACTAATATATACTGTGGCATTTTAAGTTTAGTTATTCTAGAAGTTTCAGACAACGGTATGCCATCCTGGATTTGTCTTATAAAATAGATGTATCTTCTGTTCCGATGAGTCACTTGAGGAGTAAATGCACCAAAGACTGGCATTAATTTTGGATATTGAATAATGCGTGGGACGGATCTCTGGATGAGAAAAAAATATATATTTTAGTCTAGCGTGTTTAGCAATAACATGTGATACTCTAGGTCATGGCCTATCTGTGTTTTAATTTTTATTCAAATTAGTGAAACCGTTTAAGCGCAAAAGAAATAACTACGATAAAAATATACACAAAAGTATAAAACCCACGTAAATCTTGCATTTTTAATAGAAATTTTATTTCAGTATACCATTTACTGAAATAACCTTAATATAAAAGTATTTTATAAGTTACAAAGTCTGGTCTACATTGGATATCTAAGTAAATCATTTTACTTACAATGACCGTGTAAAATTCCAAAGTTCCATCTACATCTGGATCTAAATCTTCTGGAGCTGTGAAACAATTTTTTTTATAGCATTAAGAAATACTCATAGCAATAGAAAATTACATAAAATAATATGATTGCTAAACAAAAATATAAGCAAAATTAAAAACAGCAATTACGTGGTGGGAACGAATACAAGTCTTCAGCGACTACTGGTAATTCTTCTTCTTCTATTCGGAGATCGATTGAAGTCATCCTTCCCTCATCAATGTCGAATATGTCCGTGACTGCTGCTGCCACTGTGTCAACTTCTTCATCTTCACAAAAAATATAAAGCTCAGCATCAGCAATATATATTTTATTTTGACGACACGTTTGGCTCAGTTGGTAGTGACCCTACTTTCTGCGCCAGCGGTCGCGGGTTCGAGTCCCTCTGGGGGCATGCATTTGTTGAGCACGAATGTTTGTACTCCAGTCATGGGTGTTTATGTATTTAAAATTATATATGTATAGTATATCAACTATCTGGTATCCGTAGCACACCGCTGTTGTAAAAATGTCCCAACATATTTATTTATTTATTTATTTATTTATTTATTTATTTATTTATTTATTTATTTATTTATCTTATTTCTTATAGTAATATATCCTTTATAATTAATTATAATAATATATTCTGCGATGTGATTACCAATATATACTACGTAAAATGTATATACTAAGAGGTTTATTAGTCTATCTATAAGTATGTAAATAAAATTCTAATTGAATCTGTACTTAAATATTTTATGGAAAATCATCTTGAAATTGTCATTATTATCGATGCAGAGGTTGCATGTATAGTTTTTAAAATTCCTGTCACAGCATAACATGTAGCAATGGACAGATTTTGATGAAATTTGCCGTGATAATAGCTGGTTATTTTTAGTGCAGTTAATCTATAGTAACCGTTAAAACGCATCTAGGGACAATCACGAACGGAGACAGGGTGCGTTGCTAGTTTAGAACTAAAAATAGTTATTGATTCAAATAAAAGTTTTAATTATGATATCGTATTGATAAACCGAAAGTAATTTACAAAGTGCTTATTGTAGAAAATAGAAAGGCTAACTCTTTAGATAAATCAAATATCAATTTTCTTGGCTTTACTCTTAACTAAGTTTTATTTCAGTTTGAGTACTCACCCTCGTCTACGTCACCTTCTGAAAATAGAAATTAAAGCCGATAACATGTATTAAAAAAAAATAATTGCGATAGTATTCCAATAAAAAACATTCAATATAATAGGTCATTTTTTCATAAGACATAATTCGTTATTGATTAAATTTTATTTACTTATTACAAAATAAGTGTCCTATAAATATATTTATGCCGTTTTCAAAAGAATATAGTATTACAATTTTATAAAGGCCATGTGCCATGTCCATTCGGTCAATGATCGAACGATCGCTTTATATATTTTTAGTCGTCATGTTTTCATATTTTTTAGAGTTCTATTCTTACCCAAAGTGCTACAATTTGGGTGAAACAAAAATTAAGAATAGTACTCGATATATAACTTAGCTTTTAAGAGTTTAAAAAATGTAAGTACCTTTAACACTCTTTACACTCTTCATACTTTTCACACTTTTCATACTCTTCACGCTTTTCATGCTTTTCACACTTTTCATACTTTTAGTTTTCTTATCGTCTTCATTTTCTTCAGATTCCACTTCTGGTACTGCTTCAACTTTGGCTTTTTTCCCTCTTTTACCCTTTTTTACTGTCGGTGGTGGCGGAGGAGGAGGAGGGATTATGCCTATTAAAAATGAACTTTTATTGAGTATATACTTTACAAAAGAGTTAATCTTTCAATATCATAAAAGTTAGATATTTGGTATTAAATCGAAAATTAATTATTTTAATGGCTGAAGTACGGATTCATATAAGTACATAAATTATTATGTATAATTTTTATTCTAATAAAATTCTTTATCTGGTCGGAGTCACCTAAATGGGATAAAATTAGCATAATCTTATATAAGAAAACTAAGTTGTTACCAGATCTATGCCAGAACTAGTGTTTTTATTCCTAGTAAGTTAACATTTATTTTGTTACAATAATCATAATAAAGTCGATATTATATCGAATCTACATTAATTTTCACTATTATTTTTTATTAATGTATAGTCCATATACAGTACTTAGACGTTATATGGGAGGTGTTGGTTCAAATAAAAACAGCAATCCAAGCTTTATTTAAATTAATGACCTATTTTCTGTATACGATATTTCATTTAACATGAAATACTATATTACTTATTATTACTATAGCTTTTTCATAAAAATTACTTACGCCATTCGGTAAATTCTTTATCCTCATGTATAAGTTTATCAACAATTATTTTTGAAACATAAAATGTCCTTTTATCCAGCGATAATTCGTTTTGTTTTAAAGGTGATGTTATAAAAGAAGCCATCTTTTGCTTTGCATCACCTTCTTCGAGCATATTATAGAAGAGCTCCTCATCATTTATACCGATGTAAGTAAGAATACGTTCTTTAAACCACTGCACACGTGGGTCATTTCTAAAGTCTAATTCCGATTCTACCTCATCGATTGTTGACTGTCGTTCTGAATCAATTGACATCGTGTCATGTTCTTTCTCTCGCTCAGCCATTCTATAATAATCACAATAACGAATTCTCTAATACCTATATATTCAATCGCAATCCGTTTATCTCGCTAAAACTCGAAAATGGATGGACCGATTTGAACAATTCCTTTTTTGGTTTATCTGTTGTTGAAAATCGAATTGTTAACTGCTTTATTTTGTATGGGAAGCACTAATCTTAGAAACGACCTGGGCATAGTATAAAGCTGGGGCGATCCCGACTAATCGGGTACACTCTATATATATAGGAAAATCTATTAAATATGACTTTGAACTTTCCAGTGTGGAAAAACGTCTATACACCATTGTGGATACTAATTATAGCCCGCGCCAAACTTTGTGGCCGCCTTGAATGTAGCCGCGAGTCCGAACTTGCGCATGGTATAGTCGAGTGGGCAATACGTAATCAACCAAACAATTTTCGTTATCTAACATTTTTAATACTTATTATATTATGTCAATTTATTTTTATTTGTTGATTATAAAGTTCGTGTTTATTTCATAGGTTATTTTATTTAATTTAATATACAATGTATGTGTTATTTGTAAAACATATAGGTTAGGTAATAATAGGATAAATGTAAATAAAAAACATTAATATAAATAAAAACTATATTCACAATGGGGAAACACCTTCCATAAATCCCGCATCCGAATCACTCTCTTCTCAAAAAATATCCAAATCTTCTTCATCTGATTCATTATCGCTCACGTGAATTATTATGTTTTCAGTTAGGTCATCTATGATGACATCACATTTTCTTATATTCTTTCTCATTATTAATAACTCTTAACAATAACAACAAGTAACAATAACTAAAAACTATAACAACAAATTAACGAAACGATCGAACGAATTCTGAACGCGATAGTACTCTCAGAGCTCAACAAGTGCATGATTTGTGTACGGACGTAGCACTCACACTAGCAGCGCGCGTCGCGGGTGAGCGGTGCGGGCGCGCGGGGTGTGGCCCTGCCCCCAAGCTCTTGTGCGTCCCGCTAATACCTGATTTTGTGTTCTGCGCAATGCAATGAGCCTAGTTCGGGACGGCCAAGAAGTTTGGCGCGAGCTATACTAACAATTATAAATAAATAATTTGATTTTTTTAAAAGTAAATATATTAATGTATGATATAAAATGTCTACATTTATAAATGGTTCAAATATTTCCATTAAAAAAATATTTCTTAGTAAATATGTTGTAAATAATATAAATATTAAACTTCTACATCGTAGGCGTGAAGTAAACCGTGTTTGACCAGAATATACACTATAATATGCATTCCATTAGGACTAAAACGCACGTCACTATTCCATTTATATTACTACTATGATTTAGAATCTCATATTATGATGTAAAAATAACTTTGAAATTTGATGAAAAATATTATAAAGAAATACGTATTATAAGGAAACAAAATTATATATCAGGTATTACTGGATTTTATTTATTAGTCGAATATAAAACAATTTTTAACATACCTTAAAATGTTTTCCTAAAATCTGTTATATTTAACTACACAAAATCATTATCATTTAAGCTATAAATTAAATCTTACAAGCTGTTTTTGCCATAGTTACTCGGCATTATTATTATAACAAGCGAGCATTTGTAAATGGTTGTCATGGCAACCGTGATTGAAGTTTTCATTTTCGCGCCAAAATATTATTTATTACAAAAAAGTTTGTATAGGTATCTCATTTAGTAAAATATTCAAAAAGTCTTTTTAATGATAATGAATATTTTATGATGTTTATTATAAAAATATTTTT
Source organism: Boloria euphrosyne (assembly GCA_951802675.2). Taxonomy (NCBI): domain Eukaryota; kingdom Metazoa; phylum Arthropoda; class Insecta; order Lepidoptera; family Nymphalidae; genus Boloria; species Boloria euphrosyne. The sequence goes on along the minus strand of OX637887.1, from coordinate 3,724,867 downwards.
GTGCGGTCGAAATAACAAAAAAAAAAAAACTCGTATAAATTAAACATTTATTCATAATTTTATTTTAGTACAGACTATATATTATTTACATGCATGGTAAATTTTATCCAAAACATTTATTTGGTATGTTCTTATTAAGTAAACGATTACTAAACTATGAGGAGTAGCATCATTTATAGTAAATAAATTAAATCTATTTTATGTCTTTACTATTTACAGTATCTTAATCTAGACTTAAAATGTAAATTTCTTAGCTGGAATAATCTTCGGGTAACCATAATCTTTATCAAAGTCATCAAATTTTTCTAATCTGGAGTTTAAATAAGAATCTTTAATTATATTTTGATTTGCTTCTAAGTTTCCTATAGAAGCTTGGGGAGCAGAATATGAAGTAGGCCCATTGTACAGAACATTGAAATTACTAAATTTTTGACTTTTAGTGGATGAAGTTGGATGAATAACAGTGAAATCTACATCACTGCTGATGTCTTGGCGACGATTAAAATGTAAATTTTCGTTTTGTTTAGTCTTCTTTGGATTACCATACTCGTCTATTTGAAATACGTTTAAAAGCTTTTGTTTTTCTTTTTCGTTGTCTAATTTATACCCTACAGATGGAATTAATTGAAATGTAGGATCTGACACATTACTTAGTAGAAATAATTTGTTGGGTAAATTTAAATTGCTATTCAAATCCTGGTTGTTGTTATTGTTTAAATGCGAATAAAAGTAATAAGATTGGTCTTTTTTATATTGTATAAGTTTGTCACTATCCTCAGGATGAGGTATGGTTCCAACTATGTTATCGCTGATTTGCGCTGTTATACCATTTTTAGGTATTTGGTAATCATCTATGAATACATTAGCGGATTTTCCTTGATCTATTGCTTTGTTTTTTTCGTTAAATGCTGATTGAAGAGACGGAGTTGGTATGTTATGAGAAGGTATGATTTCAACTTCAGCTTCAGTATTCGGCTGTGGGCTGTACTTAGGCAAGAAGCTATTCGATAAAATAAAATTTGATATTGACGGGTTTGGTGAGTTATAAATCTGTTTTGTTACATCGGGCACAGGAAGTTGGTAAAGTTGACCACTGTATATTTTGTTAGAATTTGCTGGTAAGTTGGAGTTACTATTCTTAATAAATTCATTCGTGTGAAGTTGGCTCTTATTTTGTGTAGGTATAATATTATGTGGTGTTGGTTGTAAACGTTGATTCTGTTGTTGAGTGAACCTGTTAAAGTAGTTTATATTTCCCGTTTGTGTTTTTGGTATCGTTTGTTCTGCTTTGGTTTCAAGATAAAATGGACTAGGTTTGGGATATTGTGATGAAGTAGATTTTGATGTGTCCTTTGATATTCTTCCTGATTCATATTGTTGTAATTGTGATGGTGTAGGTGTAGCAATACTTTGTTGTGCCACATTGCTGTATTCTTTAGCAGTGTTGATAGAGTCGGCTAATAAAGAAAACACCAAGTCCTGTGAATCAGAAATATTAGATATGTTATTTTGAATTAATTTACCAATAGGAATAAAGTTAGAGCCTGAATCTTCAGTTAAATTGTTTGTTAGTACCAAATAATTATTATTTGGTGTGTTTAAAATCTCTAAATTATATAAATCGTTTTTATCATGTTTTTTAAATAAATATTCAGCAATATTTACTGGTATAGTAATTTTTAAGGATACAGTTCTTTCAATTGTGTTAGCTGGTACTCTCGATTCTTTTAAATATGGTGAATGAGATGCTGTAGTAAAAGTTTCATTTATTTTAGAAGTTTCTAAGGGTGGTTCTAAATTTGGGGATAAGGTCGCAATAAGCCGTGAACTTTTTGGCAATAATGGGGGCGGTTGCAAAATTAGCTTTTCGTCACTTTGTTCATCTTTTTCTGGATTAGGGGGTAAATAATTATCTGCAGGATAGTCTGTTAATGGTGTATTTTTTTCGTATTGTCTAATAATTTCTGGAGAGTCATTTTTCAGTATTTCGTTTGTATCTTTAACGATATCGCTTACCGTTATATCTAATTTTTCTTTTGTTAGAATATCTGAAAATGTGACGTTGTTATTGTTTGTGTTAATACGTGACTGTTTGTTAATGGACAACTTAGGTTCCAATTTAGTTTCAACTAAGGGCGCTTTAAACAACGGCACAGGAGTACTGCTGTCGGGAACTAATTGCTCATAATCAACATTTACTGGTAAATATTGTCGTGAAATTTGTCTAGCTTTGTCAATAGGTGGAAAATATTCAACAGAGGTTGGTTTAAAAGTCGTAGGAACTAAGTAAAGAGGAGATGCTTTAGTTGGAATAGGATATTTGTAACTTGTAAAGGGAGATGTTGACGATACTTGAGAATCTGGAACTTCTTTTATCGCTGTAATTTGCCTATTATAAATTCTTAATGGACTATATTTGTATGAATCAAGATCGATGTTGTTTGTATGACTATATAATGGTGGGTTCAAAGAAAAACTGGTGTTATTGGTACTATTAGGATTTAAATTCGTTGTAAAATTAGTGTTTTTACCATAGGGTAATTGCGTTGTAGCCGCAGTTGACTTCGAATTTTTAAATGGTCTTGCTATCCAAGTTTTAAAGGTTATTCTTGACCTAGGAGTACCAGTTTTCGGATCTTTAACTATTCTACGAAATGCTAGAGTTTTAGTTATAACCCTTGGCTGTGTTTCATTACTTACCAAATTTTGTTTCGTTTGTTTATCCACGTGGCTAGTGATATCTTTAGAAAATCGTGCTTGTGTAGGTCCAGGTGTATACAGTTGTTTTTCTTGATTTATATGTTGGTTTAATTGTTGTTTTGAATAGTCTATCGTATATATGGTTTGCTTGCCTGTATTGGAATTTCTATTGTTATAAAACTGTGAGTTGATTGACGATAAATTTGGTGACCTGTTAAATGTAGTATATTGCCTATTGTTTTGTGATGACTGACCTCCATGAGCATTAGATATTAAAGCAGAATTGCTTGGCAAAGTGTGTGCTGTATTCAATTGCGAATAAGGGAAGGTTTGTTTCTGATTATTAAAAGTGTTGTGATGGCGAATAAATTGATTGGTAGGTGTCGAAGCTGCAAATGATATGTCTGAATTTGAATATATATCCCTAAAAGCATTTCCTTGAATATATTGTGGTGTATTTGGGTTAAAAGAATTTCCACTTTGTTGGGAATTACGATTAAAGTTTCCGCTATACAGCTGTCCAGAAGGCGGTTTGTATTCTTGCATCATAACTAAATTATTTTTACTATATACTTTATCATAAGGATTTCTCATAGGATGTGTTATCATTTTTTTAATATCAGACATGAATTGTGGTCCTAATTTCAAATTCCCAAATTTTTCATTATTTCTATTTATGAGTTCTAAAGACTTCTGGCAGTTCACTTGCATCCACCAATCACAGACGAAAACGGCTTGATTGAATAAAGTTCCATTTGGGCATAAAAATGATTGAAATCCATATGTAGCGCCTAGAGTACATACTCTAAAAACTTGACAATTGGTTTCTATATCTGCGTAATACCCTGTAAACATAAAAGTAATATTTTAAAACTTATGTATATGAATTAATTTCATTTAAGTAACAAGTTCTTTGTGCTTCCCTTTTTGGAAGAACAGTTAAAACCTGAGAAGGTGTTTTGCTATTTATACAACTACTAGCTGTGCCCGCGACTTCGTTCGCGTGGATGTCGGAACTTAACAATGTATTTTTTAGTGCGAAGCGCTGTTAGAGGATACCGATACAAATATTTTTTTTTATTTATGCTAGTGTTTCTTTATAAACAACATTAGCTGTGGAACCATCTGGAGCGTACACAAAAAGGTTATTGGGGTTATTTACGCGGGAAAGAGCTACGTATAGTTGACCATGGGAAAAGCATCCAATACTTAGGTCCACCCCCGCAACGGATAATGTCTGGCCCTGAGCTTTATTAATCATCATGGCATAACAGAGACTGACTGGGAATTGCACTCGTTTGAAAGAGAAAGGAAAGTTGTTGGGAATTATAGGTATTCTTGGATTAAAAACAATATCACCGGCGCCACCGGTTAATATTTCAGCTTCGATTATGTTTTGCTGCAGATTTGTGACTTTGAGCCGAGTGCCGTTACAAAGTTTGGGAGGACATAAATTTATTATAAGGCAAGATAAACTAAACTTTAAAATAATACTGCGTATGATTTTAAATCTCTTATCTAGAAATTTAATATCAACACAAAATTAATCATAATATCAGCCTTAGTAGTTAGTGGTAAAAGTTTTTAAAAACATATAATGCAATCAGCAATGTGTTTGTGCAATAAAATATCAAACTACGAAGTAAATAAAACTACTTGACTCAAATCGCAAGTTATTATTTAATATTTACTTCGCACTTCGAAATTAAGACAGAATCTAACTAACCAAAATTTTTTGAAAGATAAATGAATTACGAAATAACGAATTAATGAACGATTTACGATACTATCACTTCAATTCAATACCTTTACATAGACAAACCTCTTTAAAGACAGAACTTTAAAGACTCCTACAAAACTCATAAATGGCCGGCGGACATAGACGTAGGCGAAGGTCATTCTTTCAAGGAAAATCTTAACATCGCGATTCAGAAAATGACTTCACGCACGCAGTTGATCTCTAGTTATAGTCCAGTCTAAGTTCGAATACTCGTAGATGGCGCTGTTTTAATATTTTTACTTCGGAAACACTATTATAATTTTATTAATTTACATTTTTTATAAGGTGTGAACTGATTACTATGAAACAAAAAACTTAATGTTACTTCAATTGATGCACATATTGTTGTGTATAAAAGTTACGTGAAGTTGTGAGACCAAATGCACATAACCCTAATTTTACTTCTGAAATTTCTCTACTTCTTCACTTTAAACTTAAATATCTTTGGATAGACTGAACCGATTGCAATGAAACAAAAACTAAATGTTACTTCAAGTTCCGTTCAATCGTTGTGTATAAAAGTTATCTACATTGCTTTCGTACATTTTACGTGATGCCCGGATAAATAAACAGACAAACCGACAAACCGACAAACCGACAAACAGACAAACAGACAAACAGACAAAAATTCTAAAAATGCTGGAAATGGGTTCTATTGGTTGTCCTTTAACACCCTGGCTATTTTTTTTGTAATTTTTTTTGATGTACAAAAACGACTTTTCTACAGTTTTATTATATGTATAGATTAGTATTTAATTATAATATAAATTAATAAAAACCTACCCATTTATATCTCTAAGATAAATCGGGATACTGTACTGCTCAAATAGAAGGCGGCACTATTATTACTTTTATTAACACGTGAAATTCAAAGCAGTATTCTCATCTTGAGACTATATATTTTTTTCATGCACACTATCGCTCAATATATAGATACAATTATAACTATAGAACTTGAGTTTCAAAGACTTACTACAAAATATATTAATCCGTGGGCTGACAAGTCTGTTCTAGATGAACATGATAAAAGCGAAATAGCAAAGCTGATGTTCGCAAGAAGCTTACCTGGTTCTTTCCCAGAACATGTGAATGATGTTCTTGGTATCGAATTTAATACGGGATAATCGTTGCCGGGCTCTCCAGGCACCGCAAGCCTTATATCCCAACCGTGGCCATTATCGAATGACCGCTGAATCCTATGATTTTGGGCTTTTATGCAGGAAATCAAAATAAACCCTGAAAAGAAAGCATTAAATATTAAAAAAAATTACAAATAGTAAAATACTACTAATAAGTATGTATAGATCTAGTGACTTTATTATTATAAAGTTCCTAGCGACTCACCCTAAAGTGTCAAATAAATAGAGAAGATTGGTTTGCGCAAGGTTAAGGGTAAATTATATTTGTACTTACACATGTAACGGTAAATTATGTTTGTTTTATGTATAGCTACATTATTTTCAAAATGTATATATTACTAGCTTGATAGATCTTATTATGTTAAAATTTAATTTTATTTGCGACGTTTAAAAAAATAAATTTCGATACACACACTCGATAAACTTATACTGGTAACTTATAGTGGTCACCATGAGTTTTTCGTACACAAGAATCATAAAGAAGAAAAATTACGGACTTTTGCATACATATAGAATTTTTTAGACTACAATTTTACTATCTAAAGAAAAAGGTGGGGTTTTCTACTGAATTGGACTTATTGGTAGAGCTTACTGGTTATTAAACCAATTAGGCGTTTACTGTTATTGAATTATGATGAGTGTGAGTAAACTTTAATAAAAAATCTATAACCGTAATTTTTGATCTCTGGCAGCTATTATCCATAAAGAAATTTCTCAAGCTGGTAAATCCTAAATAATTTAACTACTATAAAATGGTGAATATTCACTAATATACTTAACTATAGTCACAGATTGAATTTCTTAACATCTTCTGTTGTTCATTAGTGCTCATCGTAATTGTTCCTACAGAGAGCTACGCCTAGTGCACGTTTAATAGATTCAAATTGTTGTTAATTACTAACGGTTAAACTCTACATGAACCTATATTTTAACTCAAAATATATTATTATATAGGTTTAAAGGGCTATTAGATTACTATCCAATCTATAATACGTATATATCAATCTCGTGTCACAGTGTAAGTTATCGAACTCCTCCGAAACGGCTTGACGGATTTTTATGATTTTTGTGAATATTGGTCTGAGCCCTGAGGCCTTTTTTATTCCTATAGTTGGGGAGGCCTTCTCTATATTTTTTTTATGATTTCTACCACCAATCCCTATGTTTTAATAGTGATTAGAACGCGGGCGGAGACGCGGGAATTGTTAGTAATATATGTAGTTTTTATTAAAAATGCAATTTAAAACGTTCTCAAACTTAATGATTAGCGCTTACAAAGTGCCACAATAAAATGTCGTAAACCAAGACCCATTTGTATAGATTTCTCACTGTTTTTGTAAAGGATAGCAATGGAAGTGCAAAAAACGTGACAATGAGGTTAGGGTACAATTGACAAGGTATTTTGATAAATTATAAGAATAAAGCTATTGTCTCATAGCCATTTATGTATTTGTTGACATTCTAAGTAAAAAGCGATCGTCTTCAATAGATGCTTTGCTACCACGATTATAGGAAATTGTATTCACGGATGTAGTAGGTAAACTATTTTTTATGTAAATTTATTGTTATAAGTGAAATATTTACGAATATTTATTAATATGACATATGAACGTTACTTTAAGATATTTTTTTATACACAAAAACTTATATAAAATTGTCAAAATATAATTATTGAATTCGATCCAACTATTGGTAAGCCATTATTACATTTTAAAAATTCAAAATATTTAGCATTCAATTTTTACAATATTTTACTGAACGAACATGTGCGTTAACCTTGCCGTGATTAGCGTCCGGCAATACCACCTAACCTCTATGCGTAAATGCATTTCCCACATTAAAAAATAAATAAGTTATAGCCTTCACTACATAAGTATCATAAAACAAAGTCTTCCACCACGGATGTCTGTTTGTCTGTTCGCAACCAACTCAAAAACTACTGTAACGATTTTCATGCTGTTTTCACCAATAGATAGAGTGGTTCTCGAGGAAAGTTTTAGTATATAACTAGCGGAACCCGCGAATTCGCTCGCGCTAAATCTAGTATTAAATAATACAAATAATTAAAATCCATTCTTTGAGTAAGTAGGTACAGTATCTGTTAGTAGGTATTATCTTTTAAAAAAGATAATCGATTGCTTTTTATTTAGTAAATAAACTAATAATATAGTGTAATAGGCGGACTCTTCTTTTTTACAAAGGAATTCAGAGAACATCGACATATTGCACGCTTATGAAATTTGTCCCCAGAATTGAGTTGTAATAAAATCTTACTTCGCAGCTTTCACGAGACACGAATGAGATATAAATCGCGAAACACTGCTTCAATACTCAACATATGACACGTGCCACGTGAAATGTTTCTGAATTCAATTAAAAGCAAGGTTAAGGGATGGAGGCTCTTTGGCTGGAGAGACATTTCCGTCTTCCACGTTCTGTTAGCGCTATCACTTATTTTTTAATTTAATTTTAGGAATGTACTATCGACTCACCTTATTCGTCCTATTTCGTTTCTATTTCTCGGAAATTAGATATTTTCGCGCAGTTACTTTTGCCTAACTACTATTTAATTAAATACTTTTTATGTCTTTCTTGTTTCGTCCTTTGTAACGTCCCACAGCTGTGCACGAACCTTGGGGTTGACGGACTTCACATGTTTTCAAGTACCTAAGCTAATACAAAATACCTATTAAACTACGAGTACGATCTAACATACATTGTGAGTAGATACAAACTCTTTGTTGACATTGATTGATAACTTCCAATAGTTGGCATTCCCAATATGAATTCCGAATAATCCGGAGGGTTATAGGATTGGCTTGCTTTATACGGGTAATTTGATCTTACAAATTGATTGGACATCGGCTTAATGACATTTGCAAGTAATTAAGTATTTACATAATTGATTTATATACGAGTTAATTGTATTTATATACGTATTATAGTCGTATCACGTATGTATACATAAGTTAACTCAAAATATTTACATTTATTATTTTATGTCATTATATGATAGTATTTTACTTTAATTCTTTTATTTTTCTTTCTCGTAGTCGTGTTATAAACTAAGAAATTTAGTAAAACTATATATTTATATTACACAGTATTATTAAATTAATACACACTACTAGCGAATCTCCCGCGCTCCGCTCGAGTTTGTCACTACGCTACGTTCGTTTTAACGAAGAGTATATACAATATACATATTGACATTTCTCAGAGAACTGATGAGATATTGCCCAGCTCTAAAAAGTATCGTATTTGTTGACCCGGACTTTTTTGAATACTTACTAGCATTTTTCGTAGGGAAATAAAATTTAGCCTACAACCTATACTCAGACCTACCATATATACCCCTAAAATTTTATATAAAAATCAGTCCAGCCGTTTCGGAGAAGTTCGATAACAAACACTGTGACACGAGATTTGTATATATAAGTGAAGAAGAGGATAATAATGACATATTTTGCCACAGTAAAATTATGTTATAAGTTGATGAATCTGAACATCCTGCGGGTGAATACCCAAAATTTCATTGTTTTTAATACTCGTAGTTGTTAATCGAGTTGGGGCTAATTTCAACATGCATTTTAGATTATTTAATGTCGTAATTAGTAAAAAAATGTAAATTAATAGACTACTAAGTTAAGTAAATGCATCTTAATGTTCTCGTGGGTTGTTTGTTAACTTTCTTAATCAGTATTTAGACTTAATCAGTTATACAGTATCGTTACATTTGGTAATCAAATAAAATATACCTATAATTATTAGTTATTATTATTTATCTGATTTTTAATTATACAGGCTTCTTAAATTCGATGTGGGCTATTAATAAAATATTTAAATTAACCGTTTTTTAAGTTTTGTTAAATATGAAACTAGTAATTGTGTAATTAAACAGTATACGTTTTAGTTGACTTTTAACAATAATTAGGAATCCAAATCTTATCTGCTACAAGATGACACAATTTCTATTCCATGGAAATCAGTCTAAGAAGTTCAACTAAGCATATTATGCTTAATATTAATATGATTATATTTATAGATTAATATTTAAGCACCCTGAAAATTATTTTCTACTAGCGACTCGCCCTTAATCCGCTTGGGCTCGTCCCTAAAGTTAGCGCGAGCGAAGCCGCGGGTTCCACTAGTAAATGCAAAATCTTGACAAATTCTATACTTACTAAAACCTTCGTCGAGAACCACTCTATACATTGGTGAAAACAGCATAAAAATCGGTGCAGTAGTTTTCAAGTTTATCGCGAACAGATAGAGAGATAGACAGACGCGGCGGAGGACTTTGTTGTATTTTATGTAGTGATTGATATTCGTTTAAAGTGATGCTTTAATCTATTTAAAAATAAAAGAGAAATTTAAAGCATTGATTGAATTATATAACAGACTGAATCATATTACAATCAAAATTTTATACCTATCGCTTCTTAATTAATAATTAATTTGACTTTTCATTCGGTTAAGCTAATGATAACGGTGTCATCAAAAGAATAGTATAATGCCTATAATGGAGTGACATAACGGTGTGATAATGTGGACTATATTTAATTTCGACACATCCGACATTTCGTAAAATATACATAAAATTTCAATATTTTTTGCCTCATTTGAGAAAAGTTTTAGCTAAACTAACTCACGTTCAATATAATAATATGTACGCCTGTCCATTCATTTATGTTATGTTCACTTTATGATCACTTAATAAAAAAAATCAAGTTTTTTCTATGTTTTTACTTTTATGCGCTACAAATGTTTTATATAGGTGTCTATTATATAACTTATTTTAGATTTCTGTTTCAGGTATTTTAAAAAGGCAATATCGTTAATACCAATTTTGGTTACCGCGACGGTGTCGCTATTTAGTGTTAAATATTCAAAAGTGGGTGTTTTACCCCAATGAGACGTATGTAGCATATAACCGTACAAGTCAGTACCGTACAGATGCATTCTAGTATTCCATTATCAGAGATTCGTTATTTATAAGTATCCCCTCGCATCACTACATCACTAGGTACATATTATAAAACAAAGTCCTCCGCCGCGTCTGTCTGTCTGTCTGTTCGCGATAAACTCAAAAACTACTGCACCGATTTTCAAGCTGTTTTTACCAATGGATAGAGTGGTTCTCCAGGAAAATTTTAGTATATAATTTGTCATTCTTCACTCGCGCTAAGTCTAGGGACAAGCCCGAGCGGGGCAAGGGCGAGTCGCTAGTACATTATAAAAGAAAGTTCAAAAGATTTAAGAAGTTGAATTTTATGTCTAAGTAGGGTATGAATTAAATCAAGTGCACTTGAGTGGTTTAGGTACCCAACAAACAAGAGTTGTCAAAGACACTGGAAATAATTAACATTAATAATGAGAGAATAATATGATAACTTGTAAATGACACATTCTAACAAAAGTTTCTAATGAAATTGCGTCAAGTTACTCGTAGATTTACAATGTTATTATTAAAGCTAATGGCAATGAAAAATATATTTTGAACACATAATTATTTAGACCGTATAAATTCAGCAACATAAGATATTACTATACCTATAGGTATAAATTTGTATAAAACAGACTTTAATAGTAATCAAAATATTTGCCTCCAAAGCCCATAAGATCGTATTCATTAATCAATGGGCGTAGATTATAATACCAAATCAGCCCGTGAAAGCGACAAGCTGGAAAGTTGACAAAGGCTTATGTAACGATTGCGCTACTTTAGGTAATAGAATAGATTTCTTTAAATTGTAAGATGAGGTAATTGAGTAGGAACTTCCCTACCTGTGAGGAGTGGCTAAAAATAATTAAATATTATCTTTTTTTAACCCATGAGAACCGTTTCCCTTATCGGATGTGCAAATGTCTATATATTCGGATCAGATCACTTGTCAGTTACAAAAGTTTCGTTAAATTCGGTTTACTTAGTTATTTCAAAGACTAGTAGTAAGTACATAATATTATATGAAGACCGTTAGATAATATCGACTACCTACGTGGCCGTTGTGCAAATATTTGAAATATAATCGATATTCGTATGTGTGAATTATCTTTTATGAAATCCCATATCTCCTCCTTCTAATTTATAAAAATCTTGTGTCACAGTGTTTGTAATCGAAGTCCTCCGAAACGGCTTGACCGATTTTTATGATTTTTTCTTTGTATGGTAGGACTGAGAATAGATCGTAGGCTATCTTTTATTCTCCTAGGTGATAAGGGTGGCCCTCTCCAGATATTTATTTTTCAAATTTTATTTTATTTTTTTTATTTTTTATGATTTAGCTTCAAAAACTACTTATAACCCTAAATTTTCAACCTTCTACCACCAATCCCTATTTTTAAAAGTAATTAGAACGCGGGCGGAGGATACGTTCATAAACATCGACCTCGTAAAATCATGGGAAATAATTAACTAAAAACCTACAACAAGTCTCGTCTTAGACTTCAAAGAGAAGTTAAAATCGTTGTATAATTACATTTTACTAAAATAGCTAAGCTTAATAGTAAGCTTATATTAATATAAAGCTTGCAGTATTTCAATAGTGCATGAATATATTAGGTACCTAATACTGCTAATGGCACACAATTTGCATATTACACTAAAATCTGTATTTGACTTTAACGAGACCATTAAGCCAGATATCTGTTTGTATTATATTGCAGTGTAATAACTCTTGATAGTTAAATTCCATGACATATTTATCTAATTTGAATTAAAATCGACTTTAAAGGAAAGGTTCTCAATAAGAGGGTGTGTCCCTCAAAAAAGAGTATTTACTTTGAAACTAATCCAAAGTCGTACACGTGTTTAGTTAAATAAATATCCATCCATCTTTCTGCACATTCTACAAAATTACGAATTCCTTAAAATATGGTGTTCAATGGTAATCTATGTGTCAACAAAAATTCATTCTGCGTTCTGTAGGACACAACACACAACACATATCATAGATATACATTTTCAGATGAAATTGTATCTGGAATTCGCAATGTAAGTAGATACGTACGTACGTTACCAACCATATTCAATTAAGTAAAGACGTTGTTAATATTCGCTATAATAGAGACTCAAATCAAAAGATAATGGTATGGAAACATCAGACAGTTATCCGATCCTATGGTCGGTAAATTAAAACCCAAAAATTCATGCAAATAATGATCTATTTGATAAAAAGCCTCTGATTAAAATTATGAATCTCCATCTAATAAGGTCGGCAATACATTGGTGAGGATCAGTATAGGATCATTATCATATTTTAAACCAATAGTGATACTTTGTACCAGGCTAGTGTCACTTTACATATTTATAATGTAATTTATCAATGGTTGTGTAAAAAATGATAAACAAACAAACACACTTTTGTTTTTATAATATTTTTATCATTGAGAATCTGTGATCTAATAACAACTTACAATAGCTTCTCTACTCCCTAGATACCTAACAGTAGCCTATATCTTAGACCAGACGATACTGTATACTTTTCAATCAAATCCGTTTACTTCAGAGTGAGGAAGTTACTTACATACAGTCTAGTCTAATTAAAACATATATTATAGTCTTTCAATTTAGTATGTACTACGTATTTACACTTGATAAATACCTACTGTTTAATAATATCCCGCCAGAGTGTCACATCCATGTAGAAGCCAGATCCAGCTTAATATTCGTACCACAGTTCTGACGTATAGTAGATTGCTTATCGATCGAGGTATGAGTTAGCTTGTTAGCTTGTGTTGCCTCTATTTTACAATTAGTTGCCTAAAATTTGACCTATTCAAACTAAATTACAATGACATAAACCTCTCCGATGGCATCATTTGATCCCATAGCGATTATTTTATTATTTTTTGAACTTGGTTTGACTTAGAGTTATACCTACTTGTTTAGCTTAGTTTTAAAATTTCAATGAGACGTTTTAAAGATAAGTTTTAGTCCAGTCTACTAATAAAACGTGCGACATTTTATAAAACACAAACTGAAGAAGTATATTATATTTTAAATACTTGTCATAGTTAAATAAGTATTTACGAGAATAGTACCTATGGATATGTATAAAGAATTATGATAATTAATTTTCAAATCATTATTATAATTAGTTTTCTAATAAAATTTATTACATATGAATAGTGTCCTTACGAATATACCTACCTAAGTACCTAATATATAAAATATGAATTATTTTTATAGTATCTAATATACTTCTAACTATGAAACACTTAACACATAGTATTGAACATTAAAGCAACTTTTATGTTTTCCTTTAAAACGTCGCTAAACTGGAACTAAGAAAATATTTTCTTACGAAAAGTTTAAGAGTTTTAAGCTTGAGCGTTAAATTTACCTTTCGTGAAACTAGAAGTTTTTAAAAATTGGACTTACTATTTCCTGCTATCTTTAAACTTTTATATATTTTTAAATAACTAATACTTTACTTACCGGATAATATTTCAATCTCAGACAGAGTTTCAATAAACAACTTCTACCTAAATGTATTAAAAACTATAATAAGCAAAGTAATTTAGACAAGTTATACTATAGTTTATTGAAAATAATTTTAATAATAATTATAATTTAGAAAAACTTGCGTTTGATCAACAATATACCTACTGTAACATGAAGCTTTTACTTCTACTCACTAAAGAGATCTATAAATCTGACGATGAACACATTATAAGATTATTATGTACAAATTATTGTTCTATTGTCTGGATTTTGTATATTTATAAAGCTTAAAAACATTACGAAAATTAGAATTAACTTAGAATCGACTACCCAAAATCAAAATATAAGAGCAAATCTTACCAAATACCACAAACCTCCTCATTCTCTCAACCTTTTGTCACTAACACTTAGTCCACAAAGGTAATCTTATAAACACTTTCTATTCTTTATGATGATTAATGAGGTGTTCGAAACATTTCGAGTTCGCGCTTAGTGCGTAAATGAGGAATTCCATATATGCATGCTAGTATAAGTTGGATGTCCCTCCCACGGTGTGATAGCGAAGTAGGCTCTAGCCATTGTCAGTTGTCGTCGGATACCTAGCAATTTTACCTTATCTTTTATTTCTTTAATCTATTAATTTAAATCACGAATGATTATAATTATTACCGTTAAATAGAATTTTTCTCAAGGGATGATTTTCGGGATGAAAAGAAACTCTTCTTTGTTCTTCCCAGGGTTTCAAACTATCTACATTCTAAAAGTCTTCTAAATCAGTTCAACGAATTAAGTGTGTAAACGTAATAGACAGACAAAGTTTGCTCAAAATATGTTACATGATAAAATAATAATAATTGGCGTTCTTTCTATTCTGTGCGTATAGGTACCTGAATTATTGCATGACTTAACAAAACATAATCTATATATAGCAGAGGTACAATATACGATGATTCGAATAACTTATTCGAAACCCAAGCTGTATATTACTTTTTATAGTCTTGATATCATATGATTTTTTATAGTTAGGACAAATATTGTAATTTTGCATTCATTTTCTTTTTAATTACGAGTAGTAGTGAGTGTAAGACTTTATAATACTGTGTCAAATAAGTGTATATGATCAATAAAAAAATCATCTTATCCTTTCTTTTAAAACAAAACTATTATTTAGTTAAATTCAGTGTTCCGCACCGTTAATTCAAAACGAAGCCATAACACCACAACGTGATCAAAATTTAGTTTACCCAATTTTCCTCTCGATTGTTCTGGCCTAACTTTTTAACCTGAAGGCATCAGTTATTCTGAAAGTCACAATGACGACATTTTTATGGACTTTCATTATAAAAAGCAAAGACCGTTAAATAAGAGTGAATTATGTAACGAAAAATCGATTGAGTGCGAGTAAGATTCGTGCACTCAGGTTTTTGCTGATCTTTGAACGTCCCACTGCTGGGCACGGGTCTCCCTTCAGTACGAGACGATCAGGTCCACACAGTCCACCACGCTGGCCTAGTGCAGGTTGGTGTACTGCAAACGTCTTTCGAAATCTTGATAGGTTCTCTCAGACATGCAGGTTTCCTCGCGATGTTTTCTTTCCCAGTATGATGTTCATCCTTGAAATGACGCACATGAAAATCTGCTTAACTCGGTCATCTGCGAGCGCGCTACCACTGGGCTACCACTGCCTGCACCGAGGGTTTAGTTTCCATAAAGAGTTATAGATACACACGAACAAACCATAGCTGGCAGACAGAAAAATAAAATAATACAAATATATTCTATTCAGAATTTTATTATATGAAAAATACTGAACATTTAATCTTTATTTGCTAAATTATAATATTAACATATAATAAATTATATATTAAAGAATATATTATTACCTAAGGTTTTATATGGTGGCCATTCCAATATAATATATAATGTGTCGGTAAATCCAATCCGATTTGATCGGCATGGGAAATATTAACAAAAAAACTATCTTTGCCAATGGATTGTTGCATTTTATTTTGTGTCATAATTACTGTAATAACATCGAGTTAGCGAAACAATCGTTGAGTAAACATAGATTTGTTTCAACTGTTTTATACGTGTATAGTTCGTGTATGTTCACACTACATCACTAATTAATGCCTTTGTAATAGGTAATAATAGGACTAAAACTTTTTTCATTTTGAAATATTTTTATAAACGCTCATTATTTTCTTACTTTTAAAGTAAGTAGGTCGTTTTCTTAATTATACTATAGAGTATAGATATTAAACTTTTTAATTTTTATTTCGTTTTTCCTAAATGAGACTACAACTTCTAACAAGCAAAAGAAAAAAAAAGGAAAATTTACGTCTGCATAATATTTTTATTTAATTTTAAATGAGGCATTTAAAAAAAGCAAATAAACACGAGCGCATTCTACATTTATTTTTTATATAACAATTAAATTTATTTATACAACGGATCGATGATTGAATAAAGGTATCTCAGTGTTGCGACATTGGAATTTGTTACCGGCTTGTAGCTCGCTTGTCAAAAAAGAATTTATAACTATTTAAATATTATGCACATTTTCCGCTTTTATTGTAGGCGTGAAACGAAATATTTCACAATTTATTATAAGGGATTCGTTTAACATTCCTTTATATAACACTAATCTGACCCGCCCTACATAAGGTTAGTTTGTAAATCAAGACCCCATACCGCCAGACCTTACTTATTTTCTCAGTAAGCAAATGTATGGCATTAAGTAGTTTTAAGTATATATAGTAAATAAATAATAAATAATTAATATGTTGGGACATTATTACAACACGTGTTTGTGTTACGGATACCAGGTACTTGATATACTACACATAAAAATTTAAAATACATATACATATTATAAATATAAACACCCATGACTGGAGTACAAACATTCGTGCTCAACAAATGTCTGCCCCCAGCGGGACTCGAACCCGCGACCGCTGGCGCACAAAGTAGGGTCACTACCAACTTAGTGTGTTCAAGTGTCGTCAAAAATGACTAAACCTATGTACTTATTGTATGCGTACCCGCTAGTTTGGGTCGTCAGCCAATTAATAGGTACCCGGTGCTAAAGTTAACTAAAAATAGTATTCACATTTGTTAAGGCTATAGATATACCAGGCGCTTTAAAGCTTAGAAAAAACAATGTAAAATTACTTATAGTCAGTCTCAATCTTGATTTTTCTATATGATATTCAGGGAACTATTTTAATACTTTTTGTAAGCAGCTAGACCAATTGGCAGATGCGGGTTCAAATACGGGTATCGCACCTCGGATATTTTCATGTGCGAATCATTTCTATCATGATCACTACTTGTCTAACGGTGAAGGAAACCATCCTGAGGAAACCTGCATGTTCGAAAGACATGTGAAGTCCGCCAACACGCACGCAGCGTGGTGGACTATGGCCTGATCCCCCTTGTACTGAGGGAGGCCCGTGCCCAGCAGTGGGACGTTAAAAAGGTTGAAGACTTAGACCAATTAATTATTAAAAACTATTGTAAGCGTAAACGTAAACGCAAAGTAGAAGTCATTTACGAATGTTGGTAAGATTACTGATATAACACTTTTTTTACCCACGACGGAACGGAGACAGTATATGCGTTTAGGGTGAGAGATGTTTGTGCAAAGTAATGTTCCCACCTATCTTCTAAGCTAATGATCCGATTTTGATGCAGTTTTCAGTTATGGGTTCGGGTTAGATTGCTGCATGTTTTTAGATAGGTATTACGGTGATCACTCACCAGGGGGCGCTGCAGCAAACATTTTTTGTGTATCTTTATTTTATTATTTTATCCTTTTTTAATAATTTGTTAACCGTCGTGGGTTTTTTCATAATTTTAAATTTTATTTTTTATTTTCACTTTTAAATAATTTTTTTGGGGAGAACGTAGATCGCCTACACACGCATAGAATTCATATTTTTATTTTTTAAACCCAGACCCAGGTTTAAGCGGCGACCAGGCATGCTCAAATATGACTATTTCAATGAGATTTCTAAAAAATCAATGTACTTATAGATTCGACTCAATTAGATTTTTTTCTGAGATCTTTCATTAAAAAAACTCCTGGTACGTGTTTTATATAGGCAATTAATAATTATATTTTTTTCCGCATTTATTTCCATAATCCCATAGAGGTTGAATCTCAATACATTCCAATAATTCGCCGCCGCCGCAGCATTTCTACCAAATTGCCGTCCCATCGTTTTAGGCGATAGATATACATATTATGCCCATTGCCCACGAGTCACGACCACGTCACGTCGGAGTTCGGACGCTTGATGGTACGCCCTATATTATCAGAGTAACAGTTAACTAAACCTGTTACTTATTATTTATTATATTTAATTACCCATGTAAGTACATTAAATTAATAAAATAAAACGAAAACTTAATATGAATTTTATTAATAAGAGATAAAATTTTCAATAATAATTCAAAATAAAATTACATACCTATGTTTTAACTTATTATTATAAATTTAACTAGATACTACTTAGTATTATTATATTTTAACTAGTGAGTTACCCTTGATTTACTCGGGTTTGTCCTTAATAGGTATTTTTTTATGTAATACATTTTGCTAAATCATATCACCTAAGTATATAGCCTAAGTGTAATCTGTAATATTTGTGGACTGAATTTTATCAGAATCTGTCCAGCCGTTTGAGCTTGAAGGAGTAACAAATAATCACATATAGGCACCACACACTTTCGCATAATATACAATAGTATAATGATGTAATTAGTCTGATTTTGTGAGTGTACACCACTCTACATTCACAATACTTTTAAATCCTAGTTTTTTATACAAATAATAAGCATTTATATTACCTTTCACACAAAAAGCAAAAACATATTTATTTTTCTCTAATAACATATTTGATATTAGTTTTAAAACTAATTCGCCGTAACCTTTTCGTCTGTGGTCTTCCAAAGTGTAGAGATGGCCCAGTGCTCCCATTTCCTTTATAAATACCCACGCTACCAATTCTTCGTTCACATAAAGTCCGTATCCCAAGTTTGCCTTAATTAGTAAATCGGTGTACCATTCAGAACCAGGATAACGATGAGGCCATTTAGAATCGATAAGCTTAGTGTATTCAAGTGATAACGCTTCGAATGATGATCCTGGAGGTAAACTGTAATCAGAGAGTGATTGTTAAATAAGTTATACTAGTGGTTAGTATATATTTCTCAGGGATAAGTTATTTTATTTCATCAAAAATATCGCTTAAAATCGACTTTATGGATAGACCGAATGTATCTAATGCATTGTTTTAGTTAAACGTGGTTCAAACTTTGCATTATTTATTGCCTGTTAATGAAACAGTTTGGGGCACATCAGTTGGATGGTTTAAAAGTCTATAATGGACGTAAGTACGACTCATACGAGTAGAAACAATTACGTGATTTATATATTATATTTGTATATGAACTATACTTATTATACTCTATGATAATCAACTTATTTTTCAAACTTAATGTAAACAGTTGAGTATACTGTATAGGTATACCGTATACCTATAGGAGTAATATTTTTACCGCATTTTTGTACAATACAGTTTCGTTATTCTTCAGGTAAAATAGAGTAGGTACCCTAAAATGTAAGAAAATCTGTGTGCGCTTTCCGTACCTATGTTTGAATAATATGAGTGAAAACAATATTTTATTACAAAACAAATGAATGATGAAAAAATATAAATTCACCTGACATCAAAAAGAGGCGAGTTTGTATCTAATAAAAAAGTTTCTGTCATTGTTATATGATCAATCTTCAAATTCTTCTCTTCAATAATTATCTTTACACATGCCATTATATGCGCCGGTGCGAAGGGTATTTCAATATTTTTGGTCCAATCAATGAGTTTTGTTTGTCTTAAAGCTTCACAGAGTTCTGTGGTGTCGTCCTTTGGGCTTTGAATTACAACTTCGTAAAATGTACTCTGTAAATAATAATTAATATATGATGAAGGTACTGAAATAACGGAAAGAATCCCTAAATGCGCCTACATTTATGTTTTACTTGAATTCTATCAAGCCTACTTTACTTTGCTTAAACCTAACTGGCTTAAACGATTTATATTACTGTTATTCATTATTATCAAATGAGTTATAGTAATGGGTTTTTCATTTGATATTTAATCTCATATAAACATAACATAAGAATTACAATGATATGTACCTATAATAAGTATCCATAGTTATTCAACTCGTAATTTGAGAGCGTAAGGACAGACTTTCATGACCTGGTTACCATAATAAGTATTATAAATTAAAAAAAGAATATAGATTAAACAAATTAACGAAATTTGATATGATATTATGTTATGACAGTAGCCTCGGTACGCGAAATGACATTATTGACAATGTAATTATTAGAATTTAGAATTATGTATAGGAAAAAATAAAAATAAGCTAATAATAAATAACTTTACTCTTCAATAACATTCTTACCTTAATATTGAGTGCAACTATTCCATTGTTAACATCTCCAAAGGGACAGAAAACTTTAAAGCCGTAATCAAGGTTAAGTTTATTGATGTACTCTTGAGTTTCCAAGACAGTTATTGCAGATATACTCCTGGGCAAGTCACATTTGAAAACTGATTTTATTTCGTCCCACTTTTGAATAGGAAACGGTTGTAAAGGATCAGAGCACATTGTTAGATTTTAAATTAAATAATTGCGAATGACAAATCGTCGTCACTACGCAAAGTGTCCCTCCTAACTGAGCCGCGATAAGAACAAATTGTGTGCAGTCCAAGCATTAGTTATTATATTTATTTTCCTAGTACAAACGGGGTATAACTTAAATATAAATACTAGAATACAAAAATTAATTAATTTATTTTATTTATTTATCTTATTAAAAAAATAAAACTCAATATTTTTTATAAACTCTTAACCACTGATCACATCCAACTCTTTTGAAGTTAAGTTTATCAAATAGATTTTTAGGTTTAAAGTTATCTTCCAATGTGTAAGCTAGAACAGGTTTTCCTTTCTTCAATTGGTTATTTACAACGTATCTTGTAACGTATTCGGCATACCCTTTTCTTCTATGCTCCTCTAAACTGTACAGATGTGTCAATGCACCGTGATCATCTATTGCTGCCCAGGCAAGTGGATTATTATCGTTGGAATACAAAACGAATATCAAGTGGTTTCTCGCTAGTTCTTCAAAAAATTTATATGTATTTTCACCATGATAAGTCCAAGTTTTGTCTATGATATTTAAATCCTTAATTTTACATACATCTATGTAAGTATCTTGTGGAATACTGAAAAATAATTACAGGATAGAAAAGGTTAAAACTTTATTTGTAGACTTCGAAGAGCTTATTTATATATATTAATGTCTATATTAGTCTCTATACATGGAGATAGTAACTAAAATAGGAAGAAAAAAATAGGGCTCAATTGTATTATCTAAATCTTTTTTTTAATGCTGGATTAAACATTACACAAAATTGTAATACTTTATTGTAAGAACTAATTCCTTTTTTAAGTATCACAGAAAACCAGTTATATTGTTAATAACTATTATTAAAGATTCTCATGTTATTGAAAAACCCACAACAGTTTATAGGTTTTAAATCGTAATCATCATTATAAGAGATAAGAGCCACATGAGCATGGAGCCATAATATGTACGTACATCAGTACGTATAAATGAAATTGAAGTGTATGTCTGTAATTTCAAACAGCTTTTCACTAAAAGCATATGAAAGTATATATAATATATACTCTACTTACATAAAAAAAAACATTTTTTTATTTTTTGTCTGTTGTCTGTTTGTTCCGGCTAATCTCTGAAACGGTTGGATTAATTTTGATAGGACATTCATTTGTAGATAGCTAATTGAGACTACTTTTATATTATGTATTATGTAGATGTGACACATCATAGAGCGCGGTGTATCAACGTTTAATAGACCGTGATTAATGTGAAAAAATAACCATTAAAAATAGTAAACAAGGTGAAAATATTATAATATTTATAAATATTAGACATTTATAACATAAAAATATCTTAATTGACTTCTCTTTCTTCTTTCGTATAAACATTGATATACTATATTTTGCTGTGCGTAAATCCCTGTCTCTATTGAAGTAACGATATTTAATAATGACGTGTACCTTTTATGCGCTAAAAGCTCTGAATCTCTATCCAATAAATGCTTGAAAGCTTTCTCTCCTTTGACTTCCAAACCAAGACGAATGGCAAGTCGCCTAAAGCATTCTTCAACTTCATGACTCGCAGATGCTACGATAATGTATTTACCCCAATCAATCACTTTAGTCCTACCTAGAGCTTCTTCTATTTTATTGACACCATTTAATGGATGAACTCTTAACTGACAAAACTTATTCTGAAAAGTTTTTTTACTTTTATTTTCAGTACATACGTACAAACATATATCTTTGGAATTAAGAAAAAAATATGTGACGTAACGGTATTTTTACAGGAAAAAAATACTACATATTAATACAGTTTACGCATAAAACATAAGCAAAGAAATTAAATTATTTTTAGTCTTTTTATTATATTTTTCAATTCGAGTATAGAAAAAAGTCTCATTGAAATCATCACCATCAAAGATAAAAAAAATATTATAATATATACACCATTTATAATCTGTATTAGATTCCTATTAGATCTCAAACAGACCGCGATCAGAATATGAAGCCCTAAAGATGAGAACGTATCACTCGACCTTGTCCCATTAATACTGTATAATATTATGATAAATTCAACTAGACTAACTTGACCTTAATATTATGACTAAACTAAACTAGTCTACTAATAGTGTTACCTACTAAAGTAGACATACATTACCACTAGTAGCAATCATTCCATTACGTATATCTCCATCTGGACAGTAAACTTTAAAACCAAATGTCTCTGCTAAATCAGGATACGAGATTTTAGTGTCTAAATTACAAAACGCAACGGCGTTCTTTGGCCAATCTTGATTATATAAATCGCGGAGCTCTGGCCATTTGCTTTTATCGATTTCTATCAATGAGTCCATGTTAACAAAATTATTAGAAACATTCAGAACTGTAACAATATTGATAATATTAGCAACATCCCCCTCGGAAAACGGTTCATATGAGCTCTTAACTAAGTGTCTATGTATAAAAAAAAATAGGACTAAAGGGATAATTAATATGAGTTGGCTTTAGTTAAAAGCCACACGATTTTGGTTTTTTGCGGTGGGGGGAGGGGGGGGGGTTGTTCTTGTGGTTACCCGATGGTATCACTCCCGCCGTGAGGAAACCAGTAGTTTTTTTTATGAATTTTTTAATTTCATCTTTTTGCGCATAACGGAACGTATTCTGTTTGTGGTCATGTTCTAATAGAACCTAACCATTAACCAATCTCGCCTCGCATACCAAACCATTTTACTTGGAAAAAACGTTCCATTATGCGCATACAAAAACATGAAATTAAAAAAATCATAAAAAAAGCTGCTGGTTTCCTCACGGCGCGTACCATCGGGTAGCCCACATACCACATATGCAACCTAAATGAATATGCAACCTAAATGAATATGACAATTTATGCATTTATTAATGTAATCAATATTTAGTCATTACCTACAGTATCAGTGATAAATAAATATTACAGTAATTGTATGGCTTTTAGATAAGTTAATACTTTTATAGATAAAAAATTTCTAATTGCATGGTTTTTAGATAATGAGATTATTTTTATAAGATAAAGTCTCAAGGTTATCACAATTTCTTAAACAAGTTATGTATTAAAATAAAAACTTACACAAAATCTTCTAGTTATAGGTTAAAAACTTTTTAAATAGTTTGCACACATTTTATGACTGTCACTGACCTACTTGTGACAAAGTCAGAAACATAATACGTTCACAACGAATGTAGAGTCATGTTGACAGCTACCGCCATCTAGTTTTTAATAACATAAATACGTTATAGACACGAGTATGTCAACGCCTTTATCGAAGTTTGAGATTATGTGATAAAAAAATAATTTCATTCATTGATAACATCGACTACGTTTGCAAAATTATAAAATCATTTGTAATCATTAATTATGGTTAAGGTTTTTACGTTTAGCCTGCACAGTTCGGTATTAGCTCTTATGTCACAGTTTCCTTCGTCAATTTTCTATACTTTTGTTCCCTTAGGTCTTTATAAGAATTAGTTGCAATCGGGGCTTCGGAGTCAAATTTAAGTATAATATGACGGGATAGTAAAAGAGCCTTATTACTTGAAAATTTGGATTAAATTGAAATAATTTCTATCGAACTTTAAAATAAGCTTCAATAAAGTTTATATATAAAGTTGATCAACCTTGTTATTATAATAAGTAACATGCACCGAACTAAAACGTTAGAAGGGCTCTACAGTACTCCGATCGCTCTAAATTGTATTCACATTGAAAGGAGTGAGCGCACACCATTTGAATCTGTCGACTAGTAGACGCGGACAGAAATTCTTCCAATGCACAACGCATTGGAAGAATTTCTGTAAAAAAAGGTTTTGGTTCGGTGCAATAATGCATAACTTCTTTATTTATGTCTATTGAACAGGAAACTGATCGAGCTTAGGTGCCACTCCTAAAAATTATAAGCCAAATAATTAAATAATGAAAAATTTAACTTAGAGCAACAATTTGCTGGCACATACTTTTTATTTATAAGATACCATTTTATAATATTTCATATTCAGAATTAAACTAGATAACCTAATGAAAAGTTTAACATTTAATATTTTAAAGTATTCTTTAGATATTTTTCTAATTTAACAATTTTCTAAGAAGGTATCTATTTTATTGCTTACATTTAAGAACTGTTTGAAGAAAAAAGGTACTAAATGAAAACTAGAAATAGGTACATAATGTAAGGGTCAAGACTCAAGCAGTTTCATTTAGTAGTTGTAGTAGTAGCTGTTAACAAATAAAATATTACGTCGTTCAGGAGAGAGTTAGTTTATGGAGGAGTTCACGCTAACTGGCATAATATCTTAGCTACCTTGTAAGTTTTATTTTGTGGTAGCTTAAAATTTTATAAACACACTAGCGGACCCATGGCTTCGCTCGCGCTAAAAGTACAAAAATATCTTTTTATAATGTAATCCACCCGCTTTTATCAGGACTATCAACTCTATAGAACCAGCTATATTTTGATTTACTGTGAGAATAAAATATTTCGTCCGTAGTACACAGGTATACAATCTTTTTAGGTAGTCTGAATATTGACGCTATATAGTAATAACTTATCACTACACAAAAATTACTGATTGTTATATTCACTAAGTAAGAATTATAAGTTTCTTGTTAGAACAAAGCTGTTCTCATCAATCGGCGTTATTCGGTATTCCACTATCTGAGGGCGCCATTACCCTTTATTGTTAAATAACGCCCAATGTAGGTTTAGATTATAATCTTATTTTTATGCAAACACAGCCGCCATGTTATTTGTTTCCTTTTAATATTTATGTTTAAACTAAAAAAGTTTAGTTAAAAATTATTATAACAAAAGTGTCAGTTTAACACAACTTATCTATAATATTTCGATTTAAAGTTACTAGTTACTCGTTCCATTTAAAAGAATTATAGAAAAAAATAAAGTTTTTTTGTTAGGTGGTTTTTTGTTAGGTTTTTGTTAGCTTTATGTTTGTCACAATTTACGTAACACTAAGCTGACTCGCCCTACATAAAGTACTTATAGAGGAAGATACCTTTCCCCCTGAAGAACTTTCTTATTTTCTCAGTAACCAAATGTATGGCATTAAGTAGCTAAAATATGTTCTTAGAGTTACGTACTTAATTATATTTTTTCATCCGCGTTTATTTCGACACTTGAGGTTCAATCGCAATAAATTGTAATAATAAACTGCAGCATTTCTACCAAATTGCTATTCCATCGTTTTAGGCGAGCTACATTAGTGCGTTTTAGGCCTACGACCACGGCATGCTTGGTGCTACGCCCTATATTATCACTGCAAAAGTTAACTAAACCTGTTACTTATTAATATTTAATTACACATTAACTTAATGAAATAAAACGAAAGCTTTATGTTAATTTTATTAATAAGTGATAAAATTTACAGAAATAGTTGGAAAAAAATTTACATACGAGTATTTGTTCGGGGTAGCAGTTAAGACGGGATACCCAGCAAAAACCGCGATTTAAACTAACCAATCTTGTATATTGTACGCGTCGTTCGATGCGCTATCATGCAGTCAGTAGCTCGGTTGTTGTTATTCATAATTGTACACCCAGACCAGGGGGCCTACCATGAACTCTTATAGCATGAATACTATAATCTTACTTTGGCTTTTCGTACCATGACGTCCTTATAGCAAGGGTATTAACATTCTTACTTTTCTAGCCGTTTTGTGACGTCACGACACCAAAACTGCTAAGAAAATGTTAATATCATTTATTCAATTCGTACCATGAGGTGAATTTTGACAAATAGCATTTTTACTTGTATGTCATATTTAGGAATCTTATAAAAGTTGCGAATTCAAGACGGATATAATATAATTTTGTAAAATAATTACATAAAACATAATTATTGTGTTCAATAAAGTAAGTAAATCTATTAAATAAAAGATAAATAGGCCAATAAATATTGTAATTTTAGTATATTATGTCTATAGTTATTGTCTCATTTATTTATAGGTGGCTAATGAATATGAAATTTTCAATTTTATTGAAACCGAGCAAGCTTTCCGAAAGAGGCGCTGTGTTGTACTAAAAATTACAATCCATTTATTATTCTTGATGAAGCGGAATTTGTTAATCGTTATCGTCTAAACAAAGACTTAGCGCTTAAACTGTGTGATGAGCTGAGGCCACTTATGAAAGTCCTTAAAAAATCTATAGACTTGTCTATAGAGACTATGGTTAACACTCTTTTTTATACTACAAATAACACACAAGGACTACATAAATAATACGATCTTAAATATTTTACAATTAATTGCCTAACCGTCAACATTTTACGATATGTACTTTTTAAGGTATTAATTGCACTGTCATTTTATGCCACTGGATCATACCAGCATACTATAGGCATTAATGAGGGCCTGCATGTTGCTCAGCAGACGGTGTCCTCAGTCATCGAACAGATTACTCAGTGTCTGAATAAACCGGAAATTCGGCAAAAATACATTAAATTTATAACTTTTTGCTTAAATTTCTTACTTCATAAGCCCTAATCTCAATGAAGAACAACTATCGTCTGACGAAGATAACGCTATACAATATATATAGCGCTATTTCTTTTCTTTTATAGGAGGAAATATAAAAATCATTCGTTCAGTCGCATCACTAAGCAGTTATAAAACAATCTTGCTTTTTAAAGCTCATGGTACGAATTAAAGTATTGTTACGTGTTAGGGTTCGAACGATTTGGAGAGAAAGACCTGCTGACTCTTTCAGAGACTTTATTCACTAGCACTAGGTCCGACACAAGCACTAGGTACACTCACTAAGCACTAGGTACACTCACTAAGCACTAACGATGTCCGAGGTCGTAGCCAATGTCGTAGATTTCCGCTGGTATCACTCTTGATCACTAGTCTTCACTTCGAAGTCGCTTTGTTGATCGCTCAAACTGAACTGCCTCGCTCGGCCACCCGCGGCCTATTTATACCGGCCGCGTCTAGTCCCAGACCATTCTGGAATGTTCGCGCGTGTACTCGATTTTTGAGTTTATTCCTCTATATAGCTCCTCTAGCGCCATCTAGTATTGAGCGGAGGTTTCACGTTGTCTTAGTAATGAAGTGGTTCGTACAGCACACAAAGTAGTTCCCTCGCTCCACGCTAGATGGCGCAGGCTCCTTTACTTGTGTATTCGTAACACTACTCCCCTCTTAGAGATGCTCGTCCCGAGCATCGTTGTTACTGCCATGGTAACGCGCCAGACGGTCTATGTGTACCACTTTGAATGGCCCTCTTGGTTGCTTTTGAATCCTGTAAGTCACATCATTCATTCGGGTAACCACTTTGTATGGACCGTCCCAGTTGGTCTGCAACTTTGGAGATTTCCCTTTCCGGCGGGTTGGGTTATGCAGCCACACCAGTGACCCTTCCTCGAATCCTCTCGTGTTCGATTTCCGGTCGTATCTGGTTTTCATGTTCTCACTTGACTGTAACCCATTTTCCCGAACCAACGCGTGTATATAGCGCATTTTTTCCCTTAAATTGCTGACATAGTCTTGTACGGTCTCTGGTTCCTCCGGTGACCCTCCTGTCAATAGGTCTACTGGTATTCGTAGTTCTCTACCGTAATTGACATACGCCGGGGTAGCTTTTATGCTCTCATGCTCGGCGGTTCGGTACGACAGAAGGAAGAGTGGTATATACTTGTCCCAATACTTTTGTTTTTCGTCTACCAATTTCGCCAAATGCCTCTCAAGAGTCTGGTTAAATCTCTCAACCATTCCATCGGACTGTGGGTGGTACGCGGTGGTCCTCGTCTTATGCATGCCCAAAATTCTGCACACTTCCTGGAACACTTGCGATTCGAAGTTCCTGCCCTGATCAGAATGGATTTCTAGAGGCACACCAAAGCGACATATCACTTCTTCGACTAGCTTAGAAGCGACTGTTGTAGCTTCTTGGTTTGGTATGGCGAACACTTCGGGCCATTTGGTGAAGTAGTCAATGACGACCATAAAATACTTGTTTCCCGATTCCGTTACAGGAAATGGCCCGGCTACGTCAACTGCAATTCGTTCCCACGGTGCACCAACGTTATACAGCCGCAGCTTCCCACGGCTCCTGGTCTGTGGTCCTTTTACAGCAGCGCAAGTAGTACATTTGCGACACCAATCCTGTACATCATCTCTACAATGCAACCAGTAGAATCGTTCTCGCACTTTTGTTAACGTCCTCTTGACACCTAGATGACCTCCTGATACGCCATCATGTACTTCACGGAGAACATCTGGTACTCTCGCTCTTGGTACAATTATCTGAAGATGGAACTCTCTGCCGTTAGTCTTCTCCCATTTCCGGTAGAGTATTCCGTTCTGAAGTATCAGACTGTCCCATTGCGCCCAGTACGACTTAGTGACAGCGCCAGTGGGTGCAACCTCACTCCAGATTGGTTTTACTTCACCCCGTTTCTTCCATGTGATGATGTGCCGAAGGTCGTCATCTGTTTCTTGGGCCTCCCTCATAGCATCATTCTCCCAGCGACCCAAAGGACTTGTTCTCGTTAGCTTTAATGTTACTTCATTAGATTCCTGCTTAACACAATGTTTGCAGTCTTCCGAACACGGCCTTCGTGAGAGTGCGTCAGCGTTCCCATGCATCTTTCCGCTGCGGTGTTCCGTCTTGAAGTCATATTCCTGAAGCTGTTCAATCCATCGAGCTACTTGACCTTCTGGGTTCTTGAATTGCAGTAACCACTTCAAGGCTGCGTGATCAGTTCGCAGTAAAAACTGTCTGCCGATGAGATATTTGTTGAAATGTTGTAGCGTCTTTACAACAGCCAAGAGTTCTCTCCTTGTTACACAGTAGTTTCTCTCTGGCTTGGATAAAGATTTGCTGAAATATGCAATAACAACTTCTCTTTCACCCTGTTTTTGAGATAACACCCCTCCAATGGCCGTGTTGCTTGCATCCGTGTCGACTATAAACTGACCTTCAGTTTGTGGATAGCCCAGGATTGGTGTTTCACACAGATGTTTCTTCAGTTTCTGAAAAGAATCTTCACAAGTCCCATCCCAACTAAATTGTCGTTTATCTTCGGTCAGCCGATGTAACGGCTTGGCTATCTCTGAGAATCCCTTAACAAAACGCCTGTAGTATGAGCATAGGCCGAGGAATGCCCGCACTTCGGTTTTGTCCTTAGGGGTAGGCCATTTTTGAACTGCTTCCAGTTTCTCCGGGTCTGTCTGGATTCCATCACTGGAGATAACATGGCCGAGATAATTGACCTTATTCCTGAATAAATGACACTTTTTCGGGTTCAACTTTAATTTAGCTCCCTCTATTTTTGTGAAAACTCGCTCCAAGTTTTGCAAATGGTCCTCGAAGTCACGGCCGATAATGATGACGTCATCTAAGTAGACTAAGCAAGCCTCTCCAACTAAGCCTGCTAGTACACACTCCATGAGTCGCTCGAATGTGGCAGGTGCGTTGCACAATCCGAAGGGCATGACGTTAAATTGCCATAAACCTTTACCGGTCGAGAAAGCTGTCTTCTCCTTGTCTTCTGGATGAATTTCCACCTGCCAGTATCCAGATTTCAGGTCTAGGGTCGAAAACCATTTCATGCCACTCAAGGTATCCAAAGTGTCGTCGATTCGAGGTAACGGATAACTGTCCTTCTTAGAGACATCATTGAGACGCCTATAATCCACACAAAATCTAGTGCTACCATCTTTCTTCTTCACTAATACAACAGGTGAGCACCACGGACTTGCAGACGGTTCAATAATCTTATTCCTTCTCATGTCCTCCAAAAGGCCTTCAACTTCTTTTTCCTTAGCAATTGGTATCCGTCTTGCTCGTTGACGAATTGGTCTCTCGCTTCCGGTATCTATCCTGTGCTGAACCACCGACGTTCTTCCAAGGTCCCCATCGTGACTGGAGAAGATTTTCGCGTAGCGCTGTAAAAACTTCTTAGCTTTCATGCCTTGCGAATACGTTAGGTTCCTCTTGCAGTCATCGAGCAGCTCCGTCACTATTCCGTAGTTGTTGTTGTTTACAAAGTCTGTGCCTGTTATCGAACTACACTTTTTCATCCAGACAACTTCCTCGCATTTTCCAATGACGTCACCTTTGTTCACGCAGATCTCGCGATCACCAAGATTAACAACCTTGACCACAGCGTTACTGCTTCCACTAACAAGGGTTCTCGCCGTCATCAATTTTTGCGCCGATGTCTTCGTAGGTGTGTCTTCTATCAACACGCATCTGTTTGACTTTTGCTTTCCAGCTGGCGGCAGTTTCACCAGCACCTGAGCTTCCGCTCGTCCAGGTATAATGACTTTCATTATACATGCGACTTTCCCGCAGGTACCTCCGAGAATGAAAATTTCTTCTTCACCACATCTGAAAACTCCGTCAGCAACGTTAATTCTGCAGTTGTGTTTCTTCATAAAATCCAAACCCAAGATGCAATCATCCATAATCTCAGCTACGATAACGTTATGGGAGTATGAGGACCCCCCTACCTCCATCGTAACTGATGTTTCTCCCAGGACGGGTATTGGCTGACCGGAGGCCGTAAGATGCTGACAGTTAATTCTCCTCTTGTGTCCCCTTGCTGCTTTTACCAGGTTTGGGTTCACTATTGTTCTAGAGGCTCCTGTGTCTAGAGTCATTTTGCAATCCGTCCCGTTAATAGTCCCCTGAATCACAAGACTATTCCCGCTGCATACCTGGGAGATAATGGTTATCGGGGCTTCCTCCGCGTCAGCCAGTACTCGCCCCATAGTCCTGGCTTTTATTCGTTTCCCTGATCCCGGGCAGGGGACGAAGCCCCTTGCTTCTTCAGCTCCTCTATTTGATCCTCGATCCTTTTCATCCTTGTCAGATGGGTCTCCTTTTGCGGGCAGTTGAGCTGAAGATGCCCCCTCTCGCCGCACTTGTAGCACATGACTCCATAACTTCTCTTCGTAGGAGCCTTAACCTGCTTGGCTTCCTCAGAGACCTCACGGACCTTATGGGTCTGCCGTACGTCATGGCGAACAGCCTCGACCTCCAAAGCATGCGCCAATGCTTCCTTTAGCGAGGTATGGTGACGAAGCCTCACTGCAGCTCTGACCTCCAGGTCTTTGATTCCGTCGACAAATGCTTGAACAATGTTCGTGTCTACCATCTTAGTCTCGGCTCCGGGGTGTGCCTTCCTGACGAGTTTTTCAATTTCCAGCGCCCATTGTTGAAGTCCTTCTCCTGAGCGTTGGACTCTGTCACGCAGTTGGGCACGGAACACGTGTTCCAGGTGTCGCTCCCCGTATCTGGATTCAAGGGCCTCCATCAGGTCTTGGAACCCGTTTCCTGAATGTGGCAGTGCTTCCAAGACAGACAAGGCTTGCCCTCTGAGCGCAACAGTGAGAGCGGTCAGACATTGTTCTTCCGTCCATCCATTGGCAGTGGCAACAGTCTGGAATTGCTGACGATAAGCGTTCCACGAAGTAGTGCCGTCGTATGGCGGCACTTTCACTCTTGGTCCTTGCGCCCCTCCGGTAGTTCCACTAGACATCGCAACTCCCGTGGTTTCAAGGCGCACTACTTTCTTCTGTAGTTCAGCGAGACCGGTTTTCACATTTTCAACATCCAATCCTAACCCGATAACTCGTTCTTCCACTTCGTCGACATCTTTTCGAAGCTTACCCACCGTGTCACTAACATCTTTTATAGCCAAAAGCGCTTTTTCTTGGAGGTCTTTTTGTTGCCCTTGTGATTCTTGCATTGCCTCTTGTGATTCTCTCATTGCCTTCATTAATTCAAATAAACTTCCTAATTGAAGTGCCACTTGAGGGTCTGTAGAAGCTACGGTGCCGCTGGTGGGCGTGGCCTGTCCGATGGGCGTGGCAAGGTGGGTGGAGCCAGTGGGCGTGGCTTGAGCCAAAGTGGGCGGGGCCTGAGTCAAAGTGGGCGGGGCCTGAGGGGCGTGGCCGGTGGGCGTGGCCTGGTAGGCGGGGCCAGTGGGCGGGGCTTGGCCCACAGTGGGCGGAGCTTGGCCCCCAGTGGCATCCGGAGCTCGTTGTGCCCTCGTCCTGACCCCCTCCTTGGGGTTCTCTCTCGGAGTCAGTGGCATCTCCAAATCCCGCTTCTGACACCAGTTGTTGCGTGTTAGGGTTCGAACGATTTGGAGAGAAAGACCTGCTGACTCTTTCAGAGACTTTATTCACTAGCACTAGGTCCGACACAAGCACTAGGTACACTCACTAAGCACTAGGTACACTCACTAAGCACTAACGATGTCCGAGGTCGTAGCCAATGTCGTAGATTTCCGCTGGTATCACTCTTGATCACTAGTCTTCACTTCGAAGTCGCTTTGTTGATCGCTCAAACTGAACTGCCTCGCTCGGCCACCCGCGGCCTATTTATACCGGCCGCGTCTAGTCCCAGACCATTCTGGAATGTTCGCGCGTGTACTCGATTTTTGAGTTTATTCCTCTATATAGCTCCTCTAGCGCCATCTAGTATTGAGCGGAGGTTTCACGTTGTCTTAGTAATGAAGTGGTTCGTACAGCACACAAAGTAGTTCCCTCGCTCCACGCTAGATGGCGCAGGCTCCTTTACTTGTGTATTCGTAACAGTATGTTATGTAAGCCCCCTGGGGGCGTACCATGAACTATTTAAATACATTCTTATTTCAAGACTGTTTTATTTCAAGATTACAATAATCTTACCTTAATTCGTACCATGAGCTGTAAAAAGCAAGATTGTTTTATAAATGCTTAGTGATGTTCCTGAACGAATTATTTTCATATTGTCGTTCGTTCACTACGTGAAGTGACCTTCCTAACTGAATCGTGAAAAGAAAATTTAATTGCAGTTCAAACGCTAGGTATATATTTTTTGCATAAAAAAGTATAAATTAAAGATAAATATCATAATATAAACATTATCTTTTAAATTATTATATTTAATAAAATTAAATTTACTCTTTGTTTAGGTTTCAAGTTATATGTTTAGGTTTCAAGTTACATGTTTAGGTTTCAAGTTATTTTCCAATGTGTAAGCTAAAATAGGTTTTCCTTTATTCAATTGGTTATTTACAACATATTATCTTGTAACGTATTCGCCATACCCTTTTCTCCTATGCTCCTCTAAACAGTATAGATGTGTCGATGCACCGTGATTATCTATTGCTGCCCAGGCAAGTACCTAGTGCTTTAAAAAATTATGGCATTATCGTTTGGCTCAGTTCGATGTGACTCTACTTACAAGGCCAGCGTTTGCCGGTTCAAGCCCTGCTGGGGGCTTTTATTTGTGTAAAGATCACGAATGTTTGGAGTACAAAGTCATGGGTATTTGTATTTATAATAATATGTACGAATTAAGGGTTATAACACAAGCCCCGTAGCTTACCACGGAACTAGTTGGTCAGCAAGACCATGTTATTTATTTTCCGTTCAGTACGAAAATACAACTCGATAAACGATATTAACATGATTAATTAAATTTTATTAACGTTTTTATTTTAAAAGGGGCAAGTAAAATAAATTTTATGAACTCTTAAGCTCAAACTTAACGGCCTGTAAAAAATTTTAAGTGCTAATATCACTGTGTCTTAGCTCATAGTAAAAATAACTTACTTCTTTGCTGATCGGCGATAAAATAAGCCTCAGACATTTCTCTACGTAAACTTGAGTCCTCTTTTCATTATCCAACGCTTATCATATCAAAAGTATCAATCATTAATACAAAGGATGAATTACGTTAATCAAAAGTAATACCTATACAATCGTATGAGCTTATAATTTTTCTAGAATAGTTTTCATTGTAATTAATTAAAGGTAACCCATCTGGGCGTTGGTGTGACTTTGTCAATACTGAAGTATCCCCTTCTAATGGCTTTACATCAGTCTGTACATAAAATACTTATATTATAGATTACATAATAGGTAAGGTAAAATGTACTATACTTGAGCCACATTAGAGAAATAATGTTTAATAACAAAGTGTTGCTAGGCAACCATTTGAAAGCATGGGTGAAAAGCATTTTTTATTAATGTTTATTGTTGTAAATGCTAATACTTTAGAATGATAATTAATAATGATTGTCAGTAAATAATTAAGTTTTTAAACCTATAAAACTGCTAAAGAAGATAAAATAAAACAAAATGGAAGTTAATTTTTTTACATTTATTATAATTTTTATTATTAACAAATTATAATAAAATCTGTGACAAGTTTCATCAACCGTTAGCAAAGCATTTATCCCGTCCAACGCTTACCTCACTCCTCACTCAAAGTCTAATTTTACGCGAAATCAATTGATTTGGCAGCACCACATAACATTGGATATTTTTTTAAGAATCGATAAATAATACGACTAATTTAAAAAACGGTAAACTATTCGGTTAGTGTAGGGTACTTGGTAGTATTTTTCATTTGATGACATTATAAAAATAAAATGTAAAAATGTTTACGATATCTTCCAAAAAAGGCAGAAAGCTTTAGGGATGGCATAATTATCCACCATCACAACCCAATATAATTAAAAATGTAAAAAATAATTACTTACATGTGATTTGAAATGTTTATTAATCATGTATTATCTTTTACGTGTCTTTACAATTAGGTATTATGAAAACTCTGATAGATATTTAGGGTAAAACTATTGAAAGTGTGAAATCGTGATTTATTCTGAAGTGGGAACCCTAAAAATCAGCTGTTGTGGTTTGTTTACAAACATTATTTCTCTAAAGTGGCTGAAGTATAGTTCTTGTATGTATAAAAATCTCGTGTCACAGTGTTTGTTATCGGACTTTTCCGAAACGCCTTGACCGAGTTTATTAAATTTTTTGTGTATATTTGTTAGGTCTGAGAATATAGGTCGTAGGATATTTTTTCCCTTAGATCATAAGGGTTTTTTACTTTTTATTTTTTTATGATTTTGCGAAATAATCATTATTAAACCCTATTTTTTTTTACTATTAAAACGCGGGCGGAGCCATGGGAATTACTATTATATATTGTATCCATTAGTTGGGAAATGATTTTTACAAGTCTCTTATAAATACATTTAACTCCTTTCCATTCGCTTTAAGGATGATATCTAGGGTATATTTCGGGACTTTCCTCTGTCCTTCCCAGGGTCCAAGACTACATTCATACCGTAAATCGGTTCAACAGATTTTTAGTTTATTTCAAATTTTGCTAGGATCATCAAATCAATCAATCATTAACCATATCATTGATTGGTGATAATACACAAACGAACATACAAAAGATACTGTTTAATACTATTTATTAAGTGCATCCTAGTGCATTTGTAAAATATGTCCTTTTTCACGTGTAATCTGTTATACTTGCAAGGATAAGTGGGTTAACGTCGAAATGTTAGCGTAATTCCATTATTTCTGGCTACGTGC
Organism: Boloria euphrosyne; assembly: GCA_951802675.2. Lineage (NCBI taxonomy): Eukaryota > Metazoa > Arthropoda > Insecta > Lepidoptera > Nymphalidae > Boloria > Boloria euphrosyne. The sequence goes on along the minus strand of OX637887.1, from coordinate 3,688,718 downwards.
CTGTAACGAAGTATAGATAAAGTTGTGATTTATGCTAAAATTCTTAGGGCGTTGCCAAACTGTTAAAGTTACACTTGACCTAAATTTAAAATTTTCTGGTTGATATGTTTAATTTATGTTGCTATATTATATTCCTTTTACCTTTAAAAGTTTAATGTATCGTTTCGTTTTTTTAATATGATTACTACCTTAAGCATAGTCTATACTCCACCACGCTGGGTAACGTGACGTGTAGGTAATGTTACAAATGATTCGCACAAGAGGTGCGAGACCCATTTGAACCTGCTTCACTCGGTTTCCCAATCGAGCGCGTTACCACTCGGCTACCACTGCCTATAATATAATCGTATATTAAATGAAGTATATAAACATGTTTAATATACGAGTAGATCTATTAAATTTATGTTTGCCAGTATAAATGTAATAAAAAAATGATCGAAACAACAAGATATTATGGGTATCGTAACGGGTTTTCTAGTAGGTATACCAAAGTCAAATTACCCTAAAATATGTACACAACATAAAAACTGACTTTTACAAACCAAAAGAATTTCACTAAATCAGAAATTTTTGGTATCATTTTAAAATGCCATAAGAAATGTATCTTTAAACATAATATATAACAATATATACAACATAATGTCCCAACATATTTATATTTATTATTTAAAAAAATAATAATGATAAATGAAACTATATTTTCGGATTTTGTTGCGGATTTATTTAGATTTTTAGTTCCCAACGTTTCGAATGCTTTACAGCAATCATGGTAACGGAAGGTCTCTCCCATGATCAAAATAAATCCGCCACAAAATCCGAAAAGATAGTTTCAGTTAAAATAAATAAATATAAGAATAATTTGTATTTATCATTTCATGACTAGATAGCGACGATGATATAAATGAGAAAATGGTGATTTTGTGTACGAGTAGTACTAGAACACATCTTGCTTATTAAGTTAAAGGATAGGAGAAGCCCTGGAGTTCCCATGGGTCTACTATGCAACATAAGAGAATAAATAGAGTATAAAGAATAAAAATCCTTTTAGTCTGTTCTGAAACATGAAAGTGAACTTATTATGATATTAATATTAATCTTCAGGGGATTTCTTGGTACCAAAAAAAGAGCATAGTTGTATCGTAACCTTTGTTCTTTGCAAACGCCGTTAGACATAATAATAGCAATTTTAAATACCTAAAAACCACTGCCAATCTGGTTTGGGGAAAAAAATTAGCAGTATACGAGTGGTCGAAAAATTTAGTTGATGATGTAAATAATTTCGAATGCGATAATGCGATTTTCTCGATACTTTTGAAGCTATTGGTAATAATGTATGAAAAGAAAGTTTAAGACTTGTTATCTATTTATTATTTGGAACTTTTACGTTTAACGTTTTTCGATAGGATGCATAGCTTAGCTGCAAATCGCAAATATATTACCATCCCACCCCTTTCAGAACTTTTTCTGAGTCTGGACTATTTTTCCTTTGTTATCATCAACAAAGTTTTCCGACCACTCGGTTTAGTTATTTTTAGCGGTTTGGCATTTAACTGGTCTAGTAGTTAAATATTAATCACATGCTTAATATAGGCTAGCTTTAATAAATATATTTAATTATTATAATATAATTAACACATTTGAGACGTAAAAATTACACATACACCACGAAAAAGCTACAAAAGAAGCTATGAATAAGCTTTAACTTATAGCCCACAACGTTATTCATGTCAATCTGATTTTCATTAATACTTTCTTACGCAAAAAGTAGACATTTTCAATATACAACATGTAAACATGATTTATTTATAATATACACACAACATCGGCAATCAAAAATCTAAATAAATCCGCTTAAAAAACTGCAAAATATGGTATTTTCTGAACAAAATAAAAGTATTACAAATAGTTTTGGAGGACGCGCATAATTTGTTAGACATTGAGCGAGGTTAGGGCGTGGCGCCACGTGCAAATAACTCATTCGGTAGAAACTAGCATTCAAATTACATACTATGATAATCAAAGATTGCTAAAGTATCATTTATTATTAACCTATATTTTCAAAAAACTTATTTAGTGTGTGTGAGGCCTAAAGTCCCCTCAGGTTGATACATTACAAAGAGACGTGGTCCAATTAGCAAGCAACGAGCTGTACTTACTTCGTGTAAACTGATCTTTGCATTTAAATACTATTTTACAAAATTGCCCTGTCTGAAAGTAATTTGTATGCCCTCGAAACTATTGTTGAAATGGAAGCTACTATAAGCTGCTTTACAGCTTCAATGGGTCAATCTACTTGGAAATGTCAATAAAAAAAGCCTTAGAGGAGTACCTACTATAAAACAAACCGTAGGCACAGTGAGTTGTAAAAAATGTATGACACCTATTATAAAGAAATAATTTTTTTCGTTTGTTTGTTGAGAGTTCGTAATCAAAAAGTAATCGAAGCTAAATAAATCAATATATTTGACAACATTCATGAGCATAGCCACGAGTAACAATAAGTACAAGTTTACATTTCAAAGTTGTGATATAAAATGTTAAACTATTAAGTTAAGTTCATTTCTATAAATATTGGTTATTACGTCGGAAGTGTTATGCGTTTATAGATTATGCGAAAATGACACCGCGTGCAACCGATGTGAATGCAGCGAGCATTAAATAGGGATATTCCGTATAATTCAATTCTATTTCGAATTTCAGAACTTAAATAGATATCTAATATCCAAACCGTTTACATTATGCCAACGTAAATAATGTTAATGAAATAGTTAATTGACTGTATGTATTATTATATTAAATCGATTCATATTATTTAAACTTAGTTTTAAGAAAAGAGATTTTAGTGATCTTACTATTTTGAAACATGTAAAGTTGTAGAGGAATTACATTTTCATACATTATTAGAAACAAATTCAATAACTTTAAAATTAAATTAGTATTGCAAGTAAGAGCATTACGTCATCTACGAGTATGTTATTAGTTTTATCGAAATATGTTTAATGCGTGTTTCAACGATGAATAATTCGATAGTAAAACTTAAACATCCTAATAGATTTTAGATCTATACTAATATTATAAATGCGAAAGTAACTCTGTCTGTCTGTCTGTCTGTCGCGGTTTCACGCCAAAACTACTGAACTGATTTACATGAAATTTGGTACACATATATCATATAGGCTTGAGCCTGAGAAAGGAGATTTGGCTACTTTTCAAAGTGAAAAAAGTTCTGCAAGGGTTTGAGATAGAGGATTAAAGTTTGTATGGATATTATGTGATACTTATTATTTAGGCTTTTCATTAGATATAAATAAGTAAGAAATTCAAAGCCTGTACCCGAGCGAAGCGATATTGAGTCGCTAGTTTATAATAATAATCAAAAACATTGTTTATATTTGTAATGTTAAGTATGTTTTTACAAAAATAAGTTGAAAATAAAATTATTGGGTTGGAAAAAGAAAACATAAATAAACAAAAGCTTAAAGCCAATATATTAATAGCTTAGACCATTCAAATTTGAATAATATTGCAGCTACTGTATATATGATGTTGAGAGCTTCTGCATCCAAACGTGTCCTGACTAACGAACGTTATCGTTAACGATCGGATTATCCGGTAGAGTCGTTTATTTTGAACAGATGTTAGAGAATATTCTATATTATAGAAAACCAATTACTCGCTTAAACTATTCTTTAGTGGTTATGGGAGGATCAGCCCTGAGGTAGGCTCGCTTGAGAAACCTAGAGAAACAGAAATTTTTCATGTGCGAATGTATTTTCTCGTAATCGCCAGTCGCTTTTTTCTCGTAATCGCCTTTATATTGAAGAAATACATTGAGAGGAAGCTTACATGATGTAGAAAACTTAACTTTCGTCATTTTAATTCCGCCAATCCTCAGATACCCAGTGTAGTCGACGCTTGGACGTGATCCCTCTCGCATTTAGGGCAGTTACTTAATCTATTGATATATTATTATCATACTCGTAACTACTTGATAATTTTAATGTGTTTAATTTTTAATTCCTTCATTTTATATAATCTATGTTACATATAATAAAATTCCAACTAAGTCGAATCTGTGCATTGAATATTTTTTGTAAATTCTTATTTAAATAGTCTTTATTATCGATACGAAGGCCGAATCTATAGTTTTTAGAATTTTTGTCTGTCTGTCTATGTGTCTGTCTGTGACCGCATCACGAGAAAACCACTGAACAGATTTGGATGAAATTTGGTATGATGTTCGCTAGCAGAATATAGAATACTTTTTACTGCTGAAAAATTACTCATTTCTGAGAAATCTCAAGTAACCGTTAAAAACCGGCTGTTAAACATCAGACGGTTTTCGACTTTAAAACGCGAGTGGAGCCGCGGGTAATGCTAGTACATAATAATGTAAAATACTGTAGTTTGGAGTAGGGAATGAGCCATGCAATGCAATCTTTAAGCATATCGCAATTGTACACAATATAATATGCAATAAATTCAAGACTTTTGTTTCTGAAATAACAAACAGTGAAAATTACGAATGATAAATCAAAACATTTGAATACATTTTGTAAGATATGAGAAAACAACTTCAGTCTACACAACTTTGTTTGCTGAAATTTTCAGACCTTTTTGTTCCAGCCCTACAAATCATCTATCAAACCTAAAGTCCCTTAGGACACAGGGGTTTATAGGTCGGGTCATAGACGAAGGCGTTGACCTAAACGCCCTATCTCTGAAGGGTAACAATTATGCTTCGTTCCTTTATCATTTAGTTTTTTGTTAATTTAAATTATTCATGAAGTTATTCTCCCTACATTTCCCTCACACATTTTTTTATTTTTATTTTTGGTGTGTATTAATAATAATAATTGATGTGAAATATTGGCACGCCTTGGCTTTATAATGACTTGTATTCTGTGGCGGCAAACGACATGACGCCACCGCTCTCGAATCCCTTGTGTGTTCTCGCGTATATTTTACACGCTCCATTGTAAAAGAGTATATTAAAATAATTACATATTATTAGCTATTCATGAGTAAATGTAATTATTATTGTTATTATTAAAATAATTAAAAAAGTAAATGGGTTTTATTAATTTAACTATTTTTATGTTTATTTTGCTTCATATTTTGATAAGGCTACCTAGACATTTTATATTGAAAATCATCCTAATTCTCTATCTACCTATGTCTACCAGTGAATGTCTTGCTGAAAGCAGATTTTCTCTGCGTAAGACGCAGACTGAAGCCTGATTATGTTTAAACGGTCACTTGGTTTTAGTGTATTGGTCGTTTGTTTGTTCACAATTTTGAAGTACATACCTATAAGGGTTAATGCTCTTTCAAATATACAAAATTCATGCAAATAAAATAGAAATTGTAAGCATTTTTATTTTATGGCGGGTCGAGTCCCGCTGGAAGCATTCATTTGATGAGCACAAATGTTTGTACTCCCAGTCATGGGTGTTTAAGTTATTAATATTTATGTATTTGTATAAATTTGTATATGTATAAACTGTCTGGTATCCGTAACACAAGCCTCGTAGCTTACCATGGAACTAGATGGCGCTATTGTTACAATGACCCAACATATTTGATGAATAAAAACAATATACTTACTTTTCAATTACCTAAAGTACCTATACATTGTCTGTTTACACACGTACCTATACCATAACATTTTTTTTGGAAAGCGTTATTCAAATGGCCATTATTATCAATAAAGAGACCAAATATATAATTATTAGAATTTCTGTCCGTGAGCGAATCAAAAGAAAATCAGATGATGATGATGATGATGATGATGATCACTGGACAGATTTGAATGTGGGATGATAGAGTTTTCTGCGAGATTTTTTTAGCATTTCTTATTATTCTAGTACTAGTTTGCCCAATGGTCGAAATACAACCATAATATTTCTTATTGATAGCCTTTGCCCTGTCGGTAAAAATAAAAAAACGTTATTAATATGCTTGTATATATATAATAGTATGATAAAGACTAGCCATTATGATTTAAGTATATTTCACTATAAAATACCTAAGAGGTTACGTATTCAACATCACACTGTGACCTTTCTGTCATGATGGAATCTTTAATCTTTGTTGGAATGCGGGCTGACTTCAAGATATGATAATGTATGCTTCATGAATATGCTTATATAAGTTATACGATCCCCCTAACGCGCGTTCATCTTGTCGTGGTTGGAGGATGTTAGTAGCGTTCGGTTATCCGGCTGGATGCGAAGCCAAGAAACGCACATGGCCCACTTCGATGGATGGTGCGCCATGCGGATCGCTCCTGGTACCTCTCTGATAAAGGACTACGGAGCGACCCATTGGTGGTGGTCTGCTCAGCTAGACCTGGTGTCGGAGCATCGTGGTTGAATGCGTAAGCGATCCTGTGACGCCCCATTGAGACGGGGGAGGTTTGTTGCGTTTTAGTGGGTAGCACTGGCTTATAGCTGATGAGTCCCACGTTACCACTCGTGGTATGCGATAATGCATTTCGTAACAAGAAAAAAGTATATGTTTAAGCTCATAAAACAGTTTTCGTTATTAAAGAGATTGTTTCTTTGTTAGTATAGGATTATCTAACGATCGACTTTTAAACAAAAAGTTTTATTCATAGAGAAAGACTATATAATATTAAGCTTTAACACTAATAGAAAAACGCAAAGAAAAATCTCGTTTTCTTGTAAAAGCTCACTTTAACAATAGCAGAATTTGAAAATAAATAGACACGAATGTCCTTTAGAATATACGTACTGATGTCCCATTAGAATTAGTTGATCGATTGGCATAAAAAACACTCAGCTTACGTAACTAATGTAACATTAGCAAACTAAATAATAAACAATAAAGTTAAAAATCAAACTAATGTAACATTAGGATTTAGCAGCGATGCTATCAGAGCAGCTAGTGCTGTCCTTAAAAATTATAAGTTTCCTATTTGTGATGATAATAATTATACTATGTACTAGCGACCCTGCCAAATTTAAATTTGTTTGGTCCTGTCGCGAAATCCCTTCTTTGTGGACGTCTACTAACTATAAACTACCTCCATGTCAATTTTCATCTTCACTCGTCAAGTGGTTATCGATATTTCGTGATGAGTAAGAGCTTTTCTATGCTTAGGTTAATTAATAAATCAACTAATAATCCATGATCCATGATACTTTATAAATATATAAAAAGACTCAGATTTTATGTGAATAAAAAATGTATACTTATGTTGCTTACTAAAGACAATGCTTTATATTTTTTTATCTTTATTATAGCTTAATAATATACCTTCATATATGACTGAATTTCTCAAGCGAGCTTTTATGAATTTTCTAGAAGCTTACAAGGTATATCGTAACTTATAATGAGTGCCTAATAAATAACAATCTGAACACCTTCACGTAAAATGTAAACCTACCTTTCATTGCGGTCACACATTCGTTCAAAATTAACCCTCCACCACGATAAAAGCGCCCTTACTTGAAAAATTACATAATCTTGTTCTATTTAACACTTAATCTATGCTAATTCTATAATATTACTTTTAACCCATACAGATTTTGATTATTGGCTGGTTATCCGAGTCAACATATTGGATTCTTTTTAATGCAGGAAAATGTCTTTTTTAAGAAAATTATACTAACGGGTAAAACGTATCTTAGGACAAACCCGAGCAAAGCGAGGGTCACTTACTAGTTAAATAAAAGAAGATTACAATATTACAAAAAAAAATATGTATTGTAATATGATTTTTTTTTATTTCATCAATATTTTTTTTTATTTCATTTACCTGATGATAGCATTATATTTCATATAAAATAGCAAACACTTCTATAATATTCTTCACAACATCTTCTACTTCAAAAAACCGAAAGTTGTTTTTGAAATCTATACAAATATAGCTTGAAAACGCCTTTCAAGTACATTAAAGAGTAAGTACTAAGTACATTAAATATTAATAAGTCAATTAGTAATTTTTATTACAAAATTAAAACATAATTTTATTAAAATCCTCTGTATGTTTGAACATAAATATATTATAAAGGTAGAGGAGGTCAAATATTATATCAAGTTACGAGTATAAGCTTGTGAGAGATTGAGTGAAATATTATTATCTTTTACCTACGTGTTTGTTGCTTATTCTATAGCCTCCACAGATTTCATTGATATTTGTTATGGATAGTCGTTTCGACGATTGATTCGTTATGTGTTATAGATTAATAAAATAAATAGATTCAATTATAATATTATTTATGAAAAAATATATTCGTTAAGTAAAACATAGACTAAGCTGTACGTTAAAATATTTAAAATGCTGCCACAGTGTAACTTGGAATCCAAAACGAATTCCTGGTTAATCTGGTAAGACCAAACAAAACATACTTACATATAATATTAGAATTTGAAAAATGCTAAAGATAGAAAATGGGAAACTTTTTTTTGAATAAAGTTTTTGATATATGTTTATTTAGGGAGTTGTTTCCTAACTATATATGACATGTTATATAGACTTTCATGTAATTACTAAGTTGTAGAATGGAACAGTTCCATTCGATGACCACTTACAATTATAGTATTCACAAAGGCCTAAAAGATATTCAACTAGCCGTGAAAAGGCCGACACTCCGCTTAAACTATTACTATAGTCATTTGGAATGGATAAGTAAATGGCAAAATTTTATAGTATCCACTTTATTGTTATGGTTTACTTAGTTTTGACAGCTTAATATTTTAATTTGTTCTTTTCCGCTAAGTTTGCTTAACGTAACACTACTGGATATGACGCCTCTTCGCCTTCCTTCAATATATGCCAAGTGAAGATTGGTGGCCCTTACATGTCTTTTGATAACTGACTAGGTTATTTTAGACTTGCAAGTTTTCCTCATGTTGTTTGTTTCCATCGTCAAACAAATACTAAAATGTTAAGATAAGCAGTCCAAGAAAATACCATAGGTGTGTCGGAGAAGATTTTTTATATAGTATATTTTTAAAATATCTATTAAATTATAAATAAAATGTTATTAGGAAAAATATAATGAACACACTTCTAGCTACGCAAGACACTTGAATTTGACTGTTATCAAGAGTCGATTATATCGCTCAAGAGAATATCTTCGATTCCTTCTCCTGAATTCTGTGTACCTAACTTCCATTTTTTTTTAGTTCAGATTGTTGCATGTTATGAGGTCTACTTAGCTTTTCTCGAGATACGCAATAAAATATTAATACAACGTTTTTATTAGGGTGAGCGAAACGAGACCTTACACTATCCAACCTCAGCATTTTGCAGTACACTTTACTAAAAAACTATTACGCCTAAAGATTTTGGGCTTTAACATAGTAATTAAACTTTATATCTAGATGTGTTATCCGTCAAAAAATATAATTTAATAACCATGAATATTTAATAATTTTGTGTTCATTGGATAGAATGTTATTGTACTACTAACGCCATCTGTTAGAAAAACTACACGAGCCCTCGCAAAGCTCAGCTTTTTGATAGTATATATCGTACGTAACTAGTTGACAAGTGCATGTGAATAATGAAATTGTTGTACGAAGATAAAGATAACTTTCGTAAGATAAGGTAACTTAAAACCAGTATAAAAACATTGCATTACATATCGTTTTAAAGTATAATATTATTATCTTGATACATTCCTCAAAAGCTAATTGATTATATCATATTAAGTTCATTAAAAATACTTTTACATTATTAACGTTCATAACAACTCTTGTAACCCAATTTTGGTTCATATTCATAAGTGTATGAGATTTTAAATGAAATTTTAGCACAAGTTACGAATTTTGTTCATTAAATAATACATGAAAGATAAAAGTTAAATATATAGCTATAGATTGGCAGGATCTGGGGCTAGAATCGATTAGAAGAATATTTAATACATATTTTTTTTGTTATTTCGAAATAAAATAAAAAGCATAAACATGATACATTATTCTTATTGTATTGTCATACTGCTGGGCTGATTTCTCTTTTACGCCAAAGTCATCAGGCCATAGTCCACCATGCTGGCGAAATGCGGGTAGGATGACTTCTCATAGTAGTATATGTCCACTGCCTCGTTGGTGTAGTGGCTAGTATGTACGGTCATTTACCGCGAGGTCCTGGGTTCGAGTTCCGGGTCGGGCCAAGTTTAGTTATTGAGTCTTTCTGTTTCGTAAGCCTCAGTAACAGCCCGGAGTTAGGAAGTTGGCGGTGTTTCACCCCCGTGCCTCGGAGAGCTCGTAAAGCCATCGGTCCTGCGCCTAAACTCTCACTGGTCGTGTCGAGCAGTCGTCCCACCGGAATATGAGAGTTATAAGAAATAGAGAGTGCACTTGTGTTTGCGCATAAACTCGTGCACTATAATATGTCCCGCGCAGATGGCTAGTCTCAACGAGATTGGCCGCCGTGGCAGGAATCGGTCAGGAGGACATCATATTTACAAGTGGTAGTGCCATGCTTGTTACCTTCGGGTAGCAGCCGAATGGGCCGGCACGCCCCGTATAGTACCACTCTCTCACAGGAGACCGGCGTGAAGTGGCAGCTATGCTGTCGCGTTTCGTCCGGTAAGTGAGAGTCCGGGAGGCCCACTCCCCATCCCTCCCCCGTCCTTCTCCCTCCTCCCTCCCTCCCTTTCCTGAAAGGCCGGCAACGCATCTGCAAGCCCTGTGGTGTTGCAGATGTCCATGGGCGGAGGTGATCACTTACCATCAGGTGAGCCTCCTGCCCGTTTGCCCCCTTTGTCCCATAAAAAAAAAAAATGTCCAAACTAGTAAAGTTTTCAGAAATGAGATATTTTCACGGCCTTTTTCTACTATAATATGCATATAATATACCTACATATTGCAAACTCTTCCTTTTGAAGTTCCTCTTGAATCACTCTGTCTATCGATAAGGACCGTATCATAGTGCTGCGTAGTTTAAAAGATCTGGGATCTGGATTACATATTCAATTGTGAAAGTAATAAGCACCAAAGTTGCACAAAATATTAAAAAGTCAATCTTATAACTTTTTTTAACTTCTGGTTTTATTACTTAGGTATAATATAATAATAATAGGCCCCCAGGAAAGCTTGTGGCAAGGTGTTGAAGAGGCGACACCTGAGTAACAGGGCACAATCCTCTCAGCAACCTTAGTTGAACATACCGATGTTGTGTCGTAAACACTATAAACACGTTTAATTTCCCACATTTTCTCATATGTAATATCCAGTGACCATCTTTGGGTAATTCCCTGGGGAGTTACTGAGAGATGGATCCCGGCTAATGCATGACGTTTATACAAATTTAAATCTCTAAAGGACTACATGTTAGAGATTTGTCCCAAAACTGTCCAATATCCTAAAATATACAAATAAGTAATAATAATAAAAAAAAGTTAAGATACCAAACTATTTACTGAGAACAGCTATTTAACGCAATATTTATTATTAATGTTGTTATGTAATTTTATCTCAAACTGGCGATAGACCTTTAACAAGATCTCATATCCATATATTATTATCCATATTTCCATATAATTAAAAAAAAAATGTAATTCCTGGGCAAAGTGCTCTCAAATATCCAAAAAAAGAAATTCTTACAGCTCCATCGAAACTAGGCATTATATGAAAACCGTTTTTAGAAATGTACATTGTTGCTCTGATTCGTAAATATAAAACTCTGGGAAGTATCCTTTGGTGAGATTCCGTACCATCTTTGTTATTCAGTATTCGGGTAAATATTACGAATATAGACCGTTCCATTGAGGAAATGTCACTTTGCATCTATAAATAAATAAAATAAACAAAAACAAAACCATAATCATGATTGTACACTAAAAAAGGGTTAAATAAATGGGAATTATTAATAAATATTGTCTCTTGAAACTTTAAATATGGCTACACTTACTGATTTAAAAACTATTTGCAAAAATGTGTATCTTTTTATCTTAAAATAATAGCAGACTTGATGGTGAGATTTTGTAATATTATAAAGCGTTAGAATCGAAGAATTAACTGTTCAAACAATGTTATAAAGCTCTAGAATTGTATACCGAACAGACAAAAAGGTCGTAATATTTATAATATGTATGTATTAAAAATTATATATGTGTAGTGTATCAGCTATCTGGTATCCGTTACACAAGCCTCGTAGCTTACTGCGGAACTAGATGGTGCTGTTGTAATAATGTCCCAACATATTTATTTGACCTTACATAATTTTATAATTTGCTTAGATGATTGCTGCTTGTAGCTGTTGTTCTAATCTATAATAAAATAAAGTGTAAAGTTTAAGCTGTAGATCTTTCATTTTAAATCTCTACTTAGACTTTTTAAATGGTAAAAGTAAGCAAATTATTAAAAAAGCTTATAATAACAACATACTTTATTTTTCATACACAAAATATGAATTAAATTGTATAAGCGCTAGTAAATGCTATAGTTGGGAAGAAGTGACAATTTGCACGTTAAAAATACAACTCGGGCGGCTGGCAATTGTTTATCATTACGCCGTGGTGTGACGGCTTTCCTGAAGCGCAAAAATGCTGTGACGTTGCCGACTACATCACTCACTAATAACCCGACAGTAACCGTTTCTTTAGATAAGTACTGCTAATAATGTCGAACAAGATTTTAATATTTAAATATTTTGGTATATTTTTATTGTAATATACATTACTCATGTAGGAGTATACAGTTATCTAGAAATAAATTAATAAAAGGATCACGTAATCTGAGTGATAAGAGGTATAATATATGAAAAATTCCGAAAGCTTAGCGTAAAAGCTCTACCCAAATTTATCTAGCTATCACAATTTCCATTATCGAATTCATATAAACAGATAAAGCTCAAATACCAAATATTCCATCATCAAATTTATAGCATAGCAACCAATAAATCAACATCACGAAAGCTAACCTAACATAATGTCAAAGATGTTTCAATTATTATTAACTGTACCGTAAAACGTGAAATTTTCAATGGATCCCCATCGGCGGGCGATTATCCATTAAATAAATTTTATTCGTGATAAGGCGGGGGGCGGGCGGCTCGGCGCCGGCGGGACGCCCTAGTCGCCGCCGACCGCTCGACAAGCGACGTTGTGTCGCTATTCCTGCAAAGCTGCGCTAAATTTACACGCCACTTATTTCTACACCGCACTCTCCTAACCATTGACCCACTGACAGTGAATTGTGTTCTTACAGCGAGTGTTGCGAGTGTTACTCTCCGCCCGACAGCTAGTGAATCCCGTAAGTACTCTGAAGACTTTGATGTATCTTAATCAACGGATGTTACGGCCATTTTATAGAATGCCGACCAACCTTGAAGTATTCAGTATTTTGGTCATTGTATCACTTATGACAGATCTGTTTCAGTATTGAATGTTTCAGCGTAAAGGTCTTAATTTAAAAATAGCTACGAATGGTATTATTGAGAAAATCTGGGTGTTGTTTGGTTGTGGGCTCTGACCGTTGATATTCTGAGAGAGTTCGAAAACATTCATCGAATATATGTCAAGGAAAACTCGAAAACTGTTATTTTATACAAGTATCAATGTTTTAAGCGGTTTCCGATGCTATAAAAATATTTTACAATAGATGCGATGACTACACACATACTTGCCAAACCCCAGCCAGATATCTTTCTATTCTCGATAATGAAACTCGGTGTTACTTTTTTTTTGCAAAGATTGCATTTAAAACCTAAATAGTACTACATAATTAATTATATAAGATCGTTTTAGCACTCATTTGTATTGAGATAAATTGTTGAAGAAAGAAAATGAAAAAAAATAATTATTCTAACAACATTTTATAATGAAAAATATCCTGTGCCATATGGTATGAGGGTATGTGTATTTATAAGTAAATATAACAAAATAAGTATTTCTCGACAGCAGATTTTCGATAATTTGTAGATAAATCAAGATTTAGATGTCATACAAAAATGCCTTAACTACAAACTTTTAGTCCCTTAAAAAGCGCAAAAGCTTAGGGCTGGTTATATCACACATGCAAACATACATTATGATGTACATTAATATTTCAATGAAAATAGAAAAAACTGACAGCGGAAATATTAATTAAAGCTGTTACAAAACATGACAGCTTTATTCAAAAAAGCTCTTTAGTAGTAAAATGCCTTCGAATCCAAAATCTTATCAGTTGTAATCAAACATGAAAGGTCTAAGTAAACAGAGGTAGATAAATCCGGCAGGTTATTGATGCGCTACGGAAATTGCTTCCCGTCATGCCGGCCACGCTTCCTGCCATCACGGCCTTCTACACGTTCACTGCATAACACTTTCTATTGCAATTCCTTATTTGCACATTTCATTGCTTATATCATACATTCGTATGTATACATATTTTGTTGTATTTTAATAAGTAGATACATATATAGTTAAATATCATAGCAAAATGATCGAGAATTAGATATTTTTGGACGTTTAACTAATGAAATTGTTTAAAATTGTAAAATAAAGAAAATCTCATTTTTTTCTTAAAATCGTGTAAAATAATATTACCATTGCGTACTACCTACTAAGACTGTTTTATAAAATAAATGTGTTTAAAAATGAAAATTCAAATCAATCATAGCTGTATATCCGTGAATTAATTAATAGGTCTGATATATAATTTAAAAAGTAATCCAATTAACAATAGTGTTTAAAACAATTAAATTAACAACTTTGTTGTAATGTACTGATAAAAATAGTAAAAAAAATGTGAAAAAATATTTATAGGTAAAAGTACTGTATAATGTATAGCCTATAAAAAAGAGAAAATTTTTGAAAAGTGGTAAAATAGAAATCTGGGAAAGAAATATGGAAGAAAATAAAAAAAAATGCGATGCAATCAAAACCACCGTACAATGTTAGTATACGCACACCGACTATAGCAATTGTGCTCGATTTGTTTACTCCAATTGATTATGAAGATGAAATAAAACAATACTAAGTAGCTTTTGCATTCTCATTGACTGAAATATAACAAGCTTCTCGATCGCAATATTTGTTATCCAATTAATAACCTTATAATTTATTTGTTCGCCTTTAATTTATTAAGTCATGTCGATTTCGTCGTTCAAAATATTAAAAGAACTTCATATTTAACAGTAAAACGCATTAATTTAAATTATTATTTCGTTTATATTTTCACTTTATTTACTTGTTTTTATTTATAGCTTGTATTAAAACTATAAAAAATAACCTCTATACAGTATATAAAAAACTATTGCTGTTCGATAGTCTCGCTAACACTCAAAAGTGGCTGGACTGATTTGAATAATTTCTTTTATTATCGTCGTCTGGATGTATACCCCTATTACACTAGTGAAATAAAAAATAATAATCCCAAGAAACGGCTGGAAGATCGCAAAAGTCACAGACACTTATCATGTTATCTGCGCTTATATTATTATATTGTATCGTATTTGTTTCCTAGCGAAGTGAGCATGAATAAAATAAAAAAATTAATCTATAGGCACTAAGTTCGGTTCAGCAGTTCTACTCTAGTCTAAGATTAAGAGGAAGTGGGTGTGGCATGTAGATATACGAGTTATCTGCGTGTTTATCCTTTTTGTACATTCTTACAGTTACCTTTCGTAAATATATATAAAACCTAATTCTCGTAAATATATAATATGCTCGTCTGCATTAATAATTTGTGTTGTAATATTTAACTTTCATTTGTATCTTGCGTTTTGGTATAAGTAATCATTTCCCCTTACAAATTGACATTTAAGAAAGAAAAGAAAATCTAAGGATCACAGTTTACTTATTTTTGTGTCCAATTATATAGTTTTACTGCAGATTGATAACATTTAATTGACCTTAAGCTTATGCTAATGTATTCTAAAGCTCTATATTAGAAAAGAACATTACGTATTTCAGTATCTGTGAAGTATTATATTCTACTATACTTGATGTTCAAGAATTTCTTTACGACATTCATCTCTCTATAGGCGATACACGTTTAGTGATGGTTTTCAACTTTGTCACGTACGAAACCATAGCAACTATCTGTTAAGTAGTCCAATTCCTCTACTTTTCTACTAAGAGCCTCCTATTTCGGGATAAATCTAATATACCTGCAAGAATTTTTGTTTTTTTTCTTGTGACAGTCAAGATTTTGTAAGACCATAAAGAAATTTGCTATCTTTTTTTTAACAATGAGGAAACGTAAGCCAACTTCTAGCCGTTCGCTATAATAAGGTGATGATAAAAAATACACCATTTAGCCGTTTTTTAATACTACACGTTGTAAATAAAACGTTTTGCAATTATTAAAAATAGTATTTTTAGCATTTGTCTGGGTCAGGGCTTTTACCTTTAACTTTTGTCAGTGTGCCAGATTTAATTGTATATAATCATCCAAGCTTTAATTAAGATGTCGACAATATCCATAGAAACACCAATATAACCATTTTAAATAAAATATTTTAAATACATATTCATTGGTTAAATAACAAAAATATATAATTGATAAAAATATGAATAACACAATGTTATGAGCCTACTTTTTAAATAAATCTTTTCCATTTTTTTAAAGAGACAAATTAAATATTCGCTTAAACGTAAGGAAGGAAATTACTACATTTTTTTCCTAATTTGGCAGAGGCATATCATTATATTATATTTTATATATAAATGGGTCGTGACGTTACATAAGACTTTTTAGTCTCTCCCATGACCATGATTGCTCTAAGCATTCGTCGAGAACCCAATATCAAAATAAATCTGCAAAATATAAAGATGACCTTTCTAAAAGTCGGCAATTTTCAGCAAAACTTCGAATGAAATTTATATTTTTAAATTTTATAACGTTAAAATCCATTTTTATGAATATTTTATTCGAGTTCAATATTCGTACAGTAGTTGGGATCAAATGAGAGTATAAGGCAAAGCAATATAACAAACTGGCGCTGTTTCTTTGCTCCTATTGATTTTCCTCTTAATGTTGAAGAAAGGTCAGTGCTCCTAATATGACAGGTCACTGAAGGTCCTTGTACTAATAATAATTCGTACTCCGGGAGGAAAATGGTCGTTTGGTCATTCTCATAAGTATAATTAAAATGAAATTGTATGGCTAGTGTTTATACGAAACAATAAATAGGTATGTGCATTTCTGAGATTTTTAATATAGGTATCTAATTAATGTCTCATTTTGTACGAAATTCTTACAGATTGTCAAACGGAATAACTGTGAATGTCTTAGAAGGTTATCGGTAGTATACCTACTTAGAGGCGTCATTTTATTTTGTTATCTTTTTCGTAAATACTACCTTTAAGAGAAACCGTAAATTAATATAAGTATGTATAATTACTTTTCACTAAAATAGGTACACCGACTTCAAAACCACTTAGAATTATGGCGCCCTTGGGGTTAAAATTAATTTTTCTAATTTATACGGATCCCTTGAGATACGAGTAGGTATATTTTATTAGGACTTCCTTCTTAAATAACTACTTCCTTCTTTTTAAAGTTGGTACAAAAAAAAAGAAAATGATTTTATGTTATCTGACATCAATGTAAAAAATCCTTGTTCAAAATCTACGTTGACAAGTATTATAATATATTTAAGCAATATGGCAGAGCGGCGGATTTCTAGTCTTTTTCTTTCAACCGCTTAGTATATGGCTCTTTCTTCTGCTTTCATGTTTAAGTTTTGCCGAAGTAAATATATAAAATGACCTTATAATTCTGAGAAGTAGCCATGTGTGATTCACGGATCCTGAGCACAGGGTGACCTAGTTAGGACGGTTGAGAGTGCATCGAGATTCATTTATATATTTATGTTTGTAAGCTTGATTTCGTTTGATCCTTAGAAAACTAAGTACCTATTACATATAATACAGAAAATAGGCACACAGTAGGGTCCTTGGATCCTTCCCTGGTTCGTCTCTAGATTTACCACGACAGAATTCGCGGGATCCGCTAGTCATATACTTTAATTTTTTTTAACTTTAACTTCGAGAATCACTCTATTTATTGGTGAAAACAGCATGAAAATTGGTCTAGTAGTTTTTGAGTTTATTGGGAAAAGACATACAGACAGACGCGGCGGAGGACTTTGTTTTATAATATGTAGTAATTCATCATACACGCGACTTAATATTGCGTCTCTAGGGGCTTTTTGCGTTTTTAATATCATGTAAATTTACAATATTATGTGATAATTTAAAAATAGGGCTTATAATAAAAATTAACCGACGAATAACTAACTAAAATGTATTGTATCCTAATATGGATCGCTTTTTTCTTTATTATGCGACTATGTTTTAAATATTTTAATTTCTACTTTCTAATTTTTGCGTGGAATATGAAAAATATATTAACTGCACATATAATAAATGTGAGTGTTAAAAAGAAGAGAGAAACTTTATCTTAGTGCATTGTTACGCAGACGTGATTGTGTTTACGACCCAAGCGTGCGTTACTTACCCAAGCTAAATAAATCAACCCACAAATTACATTACTTCGTAGAATATTGTAAGATTATTTTCCTTTCTTACATAGAATATGGCATCATATCATTTTTTTATAAGTAAACCTTCTTTTGTATCACAATTTTATTATTAATGCAAAAGCTATGTATGTCTGTTACACATTTACACTAACACCGGATTTAGTTGAAATTTAGTTCACATGTAGGCAGTTACAATTAATTTTAATTATTTATTCAAAAATTATATAGCCAGCTTTTCTAGGTAATATTTTTAGAACAAACAGTATCTATTTAGTTTAAAATAATATTTTTGAGCAAACACATTAATCTATCTATTTTAACAACGCTGTGAATTCAGTCAATCTTGTCATTATAATACATACTCGTATATAATCGTATATTGTTAGTAAACAATTTTGCCGGAAAATTTCATTTCGTCCAGTGTAAACATCAAGTTGTCCGCAAACTAATATGTGCCAAATTAATACCTCACTAATGATACAACAGTTTGCCGATTAAAATGACTCGTACGTAAAATAACGAGTGTGCTATACAACGATATTAATATAGGTGCTTTTAATATAATTTAATGGGATATCTAAACTTTCGGTAGACTTTCATTAAGTAAAGCTGAATTAATATTTAATATCCAAGAAAGACTATCACTAAAGATGTTTTATAACAATTATCTTTCTACTAGTTACGTCACAAAATCTTAGTAATTAAATACAGGTGTACAGTATGTTTGTTTCATTACAGATTAACTTAGTAATTAAACTTGAACTGGGCCTCGAGCCCAGGACATGCTAGCTACTAGACCACTGAGGTGCCACAGCATAGAATATATTACACTTAAATTTGCTGGCAAGTTCTAGTGGCAAGCATCACCAAATGCTAATATTGCCTTAGTTAACAGCGTGTGGACCTCGTAAAATCGAGTAGTTATTATTCGAATTCATTATCGATTTTCAATTGGAGCGGCTTAAATTTAACACATCGTAGTGTGTGCATGTACTGCTTATTATCCTCTATCGATTTTACTACTCGCTTGGATAACCAAGTGATACGGGTTCAAATCCGTGTCAAGCACCTCTGATATTTTCTGGTGCGAATTATTTTTAACTTACTACTCTTTCGGTGAAGGAAAACATCGTGAGGAAAGCTGCTTAACTTAGAGAACCTAGCAAGTTTTCGAAAGACATGTGAAATCCGCCAACCCGCATCCACGTGAGAAGTACGGCCTGATCCCCCTCGTATTGAAGTGAGGCCCGTGCCCGGCAGTGGGATGTTAAAAAGGGCTGAATACTAATTCATATATCAAGATTCTCTCTCTTTTGGTATTTTTTCTTTCATCTCCTCTGAAAACCTGAAACCTAATAGTTCTTAAAAGAAACTCGCATCACTTGGTTTAGCCAATGCGCCAAATTTTTTAGGTTATATTTGTTTATAAAAAAATATACAATTTAGATAATCAATTTTATGAAAGGGCTTAGTAATGCATAAGATACCGCAACCGCAATTAAATCGTTGAGCCGATGAGTAATCCCTCCCTGTTAGTACCCAGCCGAGCTTAAGTTGTGGGA
Organism: Boloria euphrosyne; assembly: GCA_951802675.2. NCBI lineage: Eukaryota > Metazoa > Arthropoda > Insecta > Lepidoptera > Nymphalidae > Boloria > Boloria euphrosyne. The sequence continues at coordinate 3,668,705 of OX637887.1, read as the reverse complement.
AATAATAATGTTGATTAAGTAATAATAAGAGGTAATGAAAACCTGATTGAACTTTTCATACAAAGTTTTCGTTCCAAAGCAATGTTAATGTTAGACATAAGATTGTATTGTAAAGGCATGTATGTAATTTTAAATATTATATGTCTTTACATTTTACATATATGCTATGTCTGAGCGTATTTCTTTATCTTTTTAATTCAGTAGGTACATTATTTTATTTTTAAATTCTAAGCAAAAGCCTTGCTTCGTTGTTTTTCATATTACAAATCATATCAAAACTCTTTAAAGTGAATTAAATCATTTCAATACATATAAAAAGTGAATATGAGGCTCTGTATATTTCATTGTTTTAAGAAAATGAACAAAGTATTACAATGTCGCGATGGTTGGTGACGAGCTTTTCATCACACAAGGTGTCTCCCTTCGTGTGCAGCAAGAGCTTTCACTAATACAAAAGCGTGGGCCGCCCGCCTAGCTTTTATAATGAAGTCAAAGTACCAAAGAAATTAAGTTAAATAGAGATAAAATAAACTACAAAGGGTAATTTGCAGAGCATGAATTATCTTTGTAGAATTTTTAATTATCAAAGCCCTTTTAAGCATTTTGTTTTACACAAGTTAAATATAAATTCATTTTTATTCTTCACTAGCGCCTCACTTTCTCTTTACTCGGGCTCTTCTTTGGGTGATTCTTTAAATTAAACTGGCGGTGTACGAAATCGCCTGCTATCCCTTACCTGCAAAAAATACTTCAAATTGTAGTAGGCGAAACCGAAGACATCCAAACTGTCTTAGATCTAGTTAGGGCTTTGATTGATGGAGGATAGGGTGGATGTCCTCAACCAAAATAAAAAGAAGGGTCTAATAAATTAAACCTTATGTACATTTTTGTAGGGTTCAAAGCAATACTAGAATAATATTATAAGACCTAATATTCTTACTTAATTCAAAACTGTAATTACATTATATTCGACTATTTATTTTCGTTTTGAAGTCAATTCGTGTAGACGTAATTTATATTTTTTTTTACCTTTGGTGGCTATTTCATGGGTAAAATGCGAATAATCATTTCTTTAGAACCAGCAAGCGTTTTTAAATGTTTGCTTTATTATGTCCGAATTTTATGTAGGCGAAAGATCAAATGAGGTCGTTAAAGCTGAGAGTCTCTACCTTCGTTAACAAGAATGGGCGTAATGATTTGTTTGTTATATGAACTTTATGTTTTGGGTAAAAGTACGCGTTGTATTCTAGTTATGTTTTTTTTTACTTTAAATAGTCAGTTATACGATAAAATAACTACATTCAGGGAATCTTTTCGGTTCATATTGACTTTTTTTTAGAATATCCTTTTTAATGTATCATCATATGGATCGATTCTATAGACAACAGCCGGAGTAAAATAATATTTTTCACATTATTTTTAATTTGTAATGCAATTACGATCATGGTCATTTAAATCATTTGAAACGAAAGACATAAAATACATATCTAAATAAACCTGCGTAAATTTGAAGTAATTATAAAAAAAAATGCTGTAATAATTTTTTTCATAACTAATTATGGGCTAAAATAAATTGCTTTAACTAAAAAGCTTCAGTCTTTCCTACGCTAGAGTGTAGGTTAAAATATTATAAAAATATATAATTAATTTCGATCTTAAATATCAGGGTAGACCCTTAAGAGATATTTTGTGATAAAAAATGCTATAGTATCCTACATAAGATGAGATGATGAGAGAGGACACGCCTATAATTATTTTAAGTTATACAAAATCGTAGTCTGTAAAATATAATCTGTCTGTATAATCTTTATGTTATAAGCGGTATACTTAGTGTCTGTTATCTATTTCTGTAATATATTGTAAAATGTTATTGGGCTTAGTAAAATAATAAGCAGTAGAAATACAAGAAAATATAATGGATACCTCTTATTCATATCACTCTTCCAGTAAACTTACTCGTATAATTATATTTTTTTATTCCCCAGAAAATAAACCAGGAAATATTGTCGTGGTCTCGTGCACTAGATTGAAATATTAATTGAAGTACAACTACTCTTCGTTTTATACACTCAGCAAAGTGTTATAAAAGGCAAACGGCGACATTCCATTTATATTTTAATAAAGGAAAAATCAAAAAAAATAAAAGTTTCTAACAAAAAACGAGTGTGTTCCAGCGAATTGGTTTATTAGTTTATTCTGGTTCAATATCTTCTTTAACTTCAATACAAGCATTAGTTCACTGGCCAAAGTTTTATGAACATTGTGTACAAAACTACAAACGTTTTCAATTTAATTTTTGAAGCTTTCGTCTTAAAACTTTATAATTGTTTAGTTTTGGATATTCTTAAAAAATATTAATAAGAACTGCCTAAATTAGTTAGCAGAATATCGGTTTTATCTTCTTCTAATATATAAAAATCTCGTGTCACAGTGTTTGTTATCGAACTCCTCCGAAACGGCTCGACCGATGTTTACCGGTAGGTCTAAGAATAGGCTGTAAGCTATTTTTTATTCCCCTAGGTCATAAGGGTGGCCTTTTCCAGTTTTTTTTGATTTCTACCACCTATCTATTTTTTATAGTTATTAGATCGTGGGCGTAGCCGCGGGAATTGCTAGTATTATTCTATAAAGTAGTGTTTATTTTATGAACAGAGCACAACAATAGTTATTAACGAATCTCGATGAATGTTTTTTGGTATAAGGAAATATTTTTATCCTTGTGCCTAATTTGTTCTTATGAGGTAACAATAATGTCCTTTTCACTACTCAATTGATTAATCTATCTGAAGTTTAGAGAAAGAGAACCTTTTCTACGCGAGACAATTCGTATGAACTTTTTATTTTTAATTACATTTAAATGCTTACTGTAAATGAGTGTACACTATACATACATATAATTGAATTCGAAATTCCCTACAAACGAAATGTTTGATATTAAATATATGGCGAGTATTAAAACGTCGTGCTGTGGACAGTCCAATGCATCAGTCATGACTGGTTTGTGGGCTGCGTTTGCGTTATTTATAGAAATTGGATGTCCCAGCGATCTACTCGAATATACTCAATGCCTTTATTCCGTTGAATTCAGTGCTATGCGAGGGATGCACATAAGTATAATTATTCGCACTAGATATGTGGTTGGCTTGGTAAACTTGAAGATTTGTTTAGACGCTATGTATTTTATGTTATTTAGAGTTCCGTATCTCAAAAGGAAAACACGCAACCCTTATAGGATCGTCGCAACCCTTTGTTGTCAGTCTGTTTGTCTATCAAGACCCTTTTTCTCAGGAACGCGTGGAGGTATCAAGTTGAAAGGCACTCAGAGACGGGTAAGAGTTAGCGCCACCAACCCTCAGACGATCGTGATGCCCAGGTCGGGGGTCTCGCCCACCGTAAGTCAGTGACGTTTCTAACTCTGTCTAACTCGTGGGTGTGGCTGTCGCGCCATCTCCCTCTCAACGAGCTTAGACGGGGTTAATTAGTATAAAATATATAAACGAGATTTAAAAATTTGTTTGCCAAAGAAGTTTTACTTCTGACATGTGTATTTTGTACCCACGCACTTTTAATTTTTTTATTGTTTATCACTCCCGTGCTACCAAACTAACCAAACACTAGTATTTAAAATCAATTTGGCTTTAAAGAAATAAACATATGTAGCTACATTCGAGCACTGAAAAATACTTCGTCTAAAAACAATAAAAAGTTTTAATAACATGTAACAAAAGATTTAATCGGTTTTTCCATTAGCACTCTGTTATTGAACGCTGCAATGTGAACCGATAAATACTGTTTGCCATCGAACACCCGTATTGATCTTTTTACGACCCTGATAAATTTGGTTACTTTTAATCATTTTGTTTACTAAACTTCAGAAAACAGCTAAATGAAATATTGAATATTCATACATATTGCACAATAATCATTATTTGCATAGATGACACGTTTGGTTCAGTTGATAGTGACCCTACTTTCTGCGCTAGCGGTCGCGGGTTCGAGTCCCGCTGGGGGCATTCATTTGTTGAGCAAGAATGTTTGTACTTCATTAATTTATATATGTATGAGTAATATATTAAGTGCCTGGTATCCGTAACACAAGCCTCGTAGCTTACCAAGAAACTAGATGGCGCAGTTGTGAGGGTGTCCCAACATATTTATGCTTTAAAAGAAGTTTGCGGGATTTTACAGAATAATAATATGTCTAAAAAAATATGAACTGTTTTTTCTAACAAAGTCTTAAACATTTTTAATCACTTTAGCAGCACAGTTTCTGTAAAGAGAGGGGTGTCTCTCATTCGAAAATATTACGAAACTTCTATACGAATACGCAACTTTTTAAGTACAATGCGTATTTGAGGATAAAAGCCAGTAAGATAATGGTTTAATATGTATGTACATTGTTCATTATATAATATGAAGCTCTATATTTCCTTCTATGAAGAGTATATAATATGTACCAGAGCTTTTCTAGCCAACACAGAACTTTAAACCTGAATTTACGAAAAATGTGCGAAATACTCATTAATATAATATTCATTCTCAACTGCCTCGTTGGTGTAGTGGCTAGTAAGTACGGCCACTCATCGAGAGGTTCTGGGTTTGAGTCCCAGGTCGGGCCTTAAGTTATTGAGTCATTCTGTATAGTAAGCCTCAGTAACAGCCCGGAGTTTGTAAGTTGGTAGTGTGTCACCCCCGTGCCTCGGAGAGCACGTAAAGCCGTCGGTCCTGCGTCTTAGCTCTCACTGGTCGTATCGAGTAGTTGTCCTACCGGAGATGTATGAGAGTGATAGGAAAGAGAGTGTACTTATGTCTCCGCGTACACTTGTGCACTATAATATCTCCTGCGGCCAATAGTCTCATTGAGAATGGCCGCTATGGCCGAAGTCGGTCGGAGAACATTATTATTACTCTCTTTTCTCTCTATAAAATACACACATTTATAAAGCTCTATGCAAATAAGCAAAGCTCCGGTGTGGTTGTGGCGAATAGCTATTCTCTCTAATCTGTTTGCAAGCAAGACCTATTCGTATTTGTAGCTGTACATAATGCTTTTAAAGTTCCAATGTTGTCAATTGATGAGAATATAAAATATAATATGATCTTATCTCATTCAGTCTTTTTTTTCATATTTCATTGCTGGCCATGGTCGCCCAATTAAAAAATAGAATTGAAGTATACGGGTAGCGGACTTCACTTATCTTTCAGAAACTTGCTAGGTTCTTTTTGAAATTGTAGGAGTTGTGCAGTTTTCTTTACAGTAAACCAAAAAAAATTTGTAAAATTGTTGAAAATGTTTTACATATGAGAATGTCAGGGTAACATGATCCGAGATTTGAAGATGCTGAGGTTTTGATTTGAGATTTGATTGTATGGTGATTTTTGTTTTTTTTATTTAAAATTTCCAAAAACAAAATATCAAATTTTCCTATTTGAAGATTTATCTTATCTGTAATACATAAAATAAGCATGTTCAAGAAGAAGCTATCCAGATAGATTTTTAATTAGGTGTTTGTAGGTACAAAAATTTTAATACATACTGAAGTTTGGTTGAATTGATTGAGGACACCAAAAGGTATCAGAATATACTCACCCATCTTATTCGCAGCCATATAAAGCAAAGGTCAAAATTGTGGTTTTTGAACCCCGAACCCCTAAACCGACATTGGCCTTATTGCTACCAAATTTTAAAGTACTCGTATCATTAAAATTTATTACATTTGATGTAATTCTCCAATTAGTATTCCTTTTTTTTAAAAGCTGATTGATTAAACTTTTGGGCTTTATAATTGAAGAAAGCTATATAAAGGTATAGGTATAGTATATTATAACACTCGTAAATCTCAGAAGCGGTATACCGTATACTTAAATAGTATGCTTATAAAATTGAAGAACTTGCCATAATTTTGTACTTTTATTATATACTCAAATGACCCAATGGATAATAACCATAACTGAATGGACTTCACTTTGATCGTCCATAATACTTTAACAGGATTCTAAAGAATTTATAAAAATTCTGGACTATACGTGACTTTTTTATCAATTACAAAATTTTGTTGAGAAGTTCGTTCAACTTTTTATCTTTTCAATGCCAGCTTTTCACAATTGACTCAAATTATTCGTTTTTATGACACACTTTTATGTTTTACTTATTTAATTCCTCTTTCTTCTACCCTTCGGTTGTGAAAAAGGGTACCATTTAAGGGTGTTACTTAATGGGCTGCTAAAAGTTTAAAATTTCACAATTCGTTGAACCGTCGAGGCTTCAGCAGAAAACAAACACATCAACAACTGTTGTTTTGTTTATAAAACAAATTAAGATTTATTTTGCAAGGCAGAACCCAAGACTGTTCTTAAAGCTCATTTATCCTTCTTTATCGTAGGTTTTTCTTAAATATAGGATATTAATGTGTCGGCGCTCTGACTGGGCTATACGCCTCAGGTTTTAGTTTCACCACAAATGAAATTACAAGTTACCTTGTCAGATAAGAGAGATTATACTGTGACTTACAAAAAACAATCTGTGCTTTTTTTCCAATTAAAAGTAAAACAACCTAAAAATAAACGATCGTCATGTGTACTAGGTACTCTATTCAGATAGAAAACGAAGAAGTGAGAAGAAAATTAGGGAGATGTTAGAAGGGTCTTTCTAATGTAAGAATTGCACACTCTCCCTCAACCCTTGCCTTGTGTTTGAGTTTTACTCATACATTTTTTTCAAATTCTTTCAATTTTCCAGTTTTATAGCTATTCTTGATATTTTCGATACTCCCATTGGGAGTACTACGTGCCCCCGTGTGTCCCCACAAAAAAGCCCTGCCTATTAGTCCTATATACCTATCACTTTTATAATAGATAATAAATATTTTCTTATATGTTGTAATGCATACTTTTTATATGCTACTGATATTTAAAATAAGGTTTGTAAACGATGAAACTAATTTAGTTAAAACGTTCCATATTTACAATGGCTTTACTGTAAAGCTAAATGGATTGGTCTCATAATAGAGCAGCTTTTCTTGAATGTTGGCTAACCCTTCAATGATCCCACATTTACATTTAGTTTTAACAAGGAAACGTGAATACGGATAGCTTTAATACCAGTTCAATGGTAACATGCTCGCTTTGGGAAATCATTAATTCTTGAATAGGTATAGATTAAGACACTTACATTAAATTTACACATATTTATGAAGTTTCAACAGCATTTTAGCCTGCTATATAAAGGATAAAGGAAAATGGTGCAGAATCACGAACTGGTCTTGAACCCGAGAGCTTTTATGTGTAAGCCAAGTTTTAACATAAATACAACTTGACAATTCTGTAAAGGAAAATATCATTAAGAACCATATACGAGTTTGTTTTATGCTTTTGAAAGGCGTTTAAAAACCGTCCAGAGTTTTGGACTATACTCCACTTGCTGACCCTATAATGTATTCTTGCTGATTCTCATTAGAGAAAGAGGTGCAATTTATTTTTATAAATTGCACTGTATTTTTTAATTAAATGACTTAATGACTATTAAGATATAATTTAAAGGCCTATATAGTTGTATTTGATTAAGCGTACAATTAGTTATTACTAAGTACTAAAACCTCAATATTGGTATCGCAATAAATAAGTCATAGCCAAACCCAATGGAGATTTCTCCTAGCTATTACACATCTAATTCCTCTGACCTTCGACGTGCGGTGCGTGATGGAGCTTAATAGCCCAATGACTTCATTATTATTATATAAATTAAGTCTTCTCTCCCCAACTCCTCGTACTTTTGCAAACATGATTCTTGATATTTATGATTCCTTATGTCGCATAACTAGAGAATATTATATTAGAACTTTCTTTTTTGATGAAGTAAGAATATTTCTATTATTCTATACAACTTTTTTAAAAAGCCTTCGTCCTGATGATGTTATCTATGTCGTTTCATAGATATATAAAAAGTAAATGACAATCAGATTACTTATGTACTCAAGCCTTTTTAACATCCCACTGTTGGGCCAATTGTCGGTTGGCGGATTTCACATGTCCTTCGAAAATTTGCTAGTTGATCTCAGACAAGCAGGTTTCTTCACGATGTTTTCCTTCACCGTAAGACAAGTGGTGATCGTCCTAGAAATGATTCGCACATGTAAATATCAGAGGTGCGAGACGCGGATTGAACCAGCTTCACTCGATTATCCAAGCGAGCGCGTTACCACTGGGCTACCACTGTATTTTTTTATTCTTATCATACTATAGAGCAGATGTTCAGCAAAATAATAGCTGGTGTACTTAAATAAATGCGGGAAAACATTAAAAATTTTAAGACTTCATATTAATAATTATTTATATGTACGTAGTACGTACCTACATGTTTAAAAGTTCTAAATATAAATATAAAATTCTAATAAATATCTTTTATACCTGAAAAATTTATGACTGGGTACATGTGAACAATTTATAGCGTAGGCAATAAAGCAGTCGTGGTTTGATATTTCATCATAAAACCATAAAAATAGCCAGACTTAAAATACTGTTGGGTTGCAATACAATATATAATGTGGAGGCTTAAAATAAAAGACATACAAATTTTAAGTTATAATTTAATTGTACTAAAAGATAACAGCGAGCAAAATACGACCTATATGCATGTCACATTTACTTAGGAGGACATAAAAAATATTTAAAATAATATAGCTAGCCAATTCCCGCGGCTCCGCCCGCGGATTTACTATTAAAAAATATTGGTAGAAGGTTGAATTTAGGGTTGTAAGTATTTTTTGATGCCAAATCATAAAAAAAACAAAACTTGGTCTAAAAATAAAAAACAAATCTGGATAGGGTCACCATTATTGCCTAGGGAAATAAAAAGATATCCTACGACCTATTCTCAGACCTACCAAATGCACTCAAAAAAATCATAAAAATTGGTCAAGTCGTTTCGGAGGAGTTCGATAACAAACACTGTGACACGAGATTTTTATATATTAAACAATATTAACAATAATGTCAGTACATACTCGTACATAGCACAAGCATATTTGAAGTCTTATCGTGTAGGCAGATAATCAAAGGCATATCTTTTTTTAATTCTTTTTGTAAACGACTGTACAATTTCGTCCTTTGTAAGATCCATGACCAACCGTATGTAGAAACAAGAAATCAAACAAATCAGAAATGCTCCCATTGTAATATCATTTACTTACACGTAAATGAGTTTTTAACAAAATATTCATCTATAAAAAAGGACACAATAGTTGTATGTCCAGTATATATTATAATATAGGCAGTATATACCTAATTTTTGTGATACTAAAATTTTAAGGATTTCCCTAGGAATACAATCATTCGTTTTGAACCGTTGTACTCTTTTTAAAGAAACTTTAACTACCTCGTAGGTGTAGGTAGCGGCTAGCATGTACGGTCGCACATCCGGAGGTCCTGGGTTCGAGTCAATGTGCACTATAATATCTGTTGCGCAGTTGACTAGTCTCAATGAGATATAATAGGCCGCCGTGGCCGTAATCGGCCGGGAAGACATTATTATTATAAATATTATTTTAAAGAAAGAAATAATATTATAATATATAATGTCATATAATAACACTTTCAATACACAGTCTGCTCATATCATGCAAATCTTGCTAGATTCCCTCAATTTGCTTCACAAAGTATTCAATGACGTGCGCCTGACAGGTACATTGTCGCTGCTATTCTGGAGCCTCTCCCTTCCGGTCCTTGACGCAAACTTTTAACAGTTGTAATAAATTTGCCGTCTTATGAGAATGGGTTGGAAAATAGAAAAAAAATGTGCATAAGTAAAATCAAAGCAATTTATTTTTGTATTAAATTATTATCTTTATGATGTTACCTCTATTGAAAATCGATGTATCAAAAATTACAATTTTTCATTTGTTTAGAAATATAAACTGAAGCAGCAACAATATATTTTTTTTATTATTTTGTCCCATCTTACTTATTAATATACGATTTTTATAATACACGGTTTTCATAAAACTTTGAGTAATATAAAATGACTATATTATTAACATTTGGAATTATTACACATATAAGTAATTAAACTATAGAAAAAATTGAAAACCTCAGCGTGAGTATTTCGTTATCATCGCCTTAAACATTTAGCTATAGGCTTAATAAAATCGATATAAGCAATCGAAGCTAGGGGTAGTAATTAGTATCGAATTTTATTCGATACTAATTATTACATTAACATTTTGGGAATGACAGCTTTTTGCTGCACACAATATAAACATACATACGTGTACTGTTATATGTATAAGTTTCTATATCGGAGTTTATATAGTATGTATAACAGTTCTCATCATCATCATCATCTTCTTCAGCCCCTTTTTAACGTCCCACTGCTGAGCACGGGCCTCCCTCAGATCGAGGGGAATCAGGCCATAGTCCACCGCGCTGGCCTATTGCGTGTTGGCAGACTTTACATGTCTTTCGAAAACTTGCTAGGTTTATCTAAGACATGCAGGTTTCCTCACGATTTTACCCTTCACCGTAAGATAAGCAGTAATCATGATAGAAAATGATTTACACATGAAAATAACAAAGGGACGAGACCCGGATCGAACCCGCATCACTCGGTTATCCAAGCGAGCGCGTTACCGTTGGGCTACCACTGCCTATATAATACTTTTGATTAATTCTTCCATTTTTCGTAAAACCTATAGAACTATTATAATACAATTTCGTAGCAAGCAAAAGCAAAGCAAATAAAGCTGAGCTGTACTTTAGCAATATTTACTTCATACTGACGTTTCGCTTTAAATCTGGTGAACATACATATTTTTTGTGACATTATGACACATCTAAATGGAGTTCAAGTAAAAGCTAACATGAAAAATGTCTCAAACCATAAAATATAATGTTGCTAAAACATTTATTTGCACTAGTTTGCCTGCGACTTCTATGCGATATATATCGAATTATTTTGTATTGTAATGTGAAGGCTCTTTTTAAAATCAAGTGGTCATATCAAAAAGCTTCAGACCTCTGGTGACTCGGCTGGACGGATTTTGAAGAAATGATAGATTATGACTTAAAATAACGCAAAGAAAATATGAAAAAAAATATATTTAATTAATTAAATTATGTTTTTATCTCTATTTGATGAATAAATCTACGAGTAATTAGAAAGTATTGTATTTTATGAGATTAACGTTGTATTTAACATTTTAGATGAAACTTAGTTTTCACATTTCGCGGATTTATTTAGACTTTTGGTTCTCGACATTTCGTATGCTCATATAAATATCATATACCTGCGGTAATTATGGTCACGGGCTACAGTTATCGAAAAAATAGTACCTACTATCGATCGACGCATCGCAGTATGCATTAATGAACCATTTTAAGTATCAATAAATGTGTATTATTTTACCTAATGGCACCAATTTGAGTTTAAAAGTATTAAATGGGTCATGAAGGGGCAGTTTAAAAATTACCGGGCCATGGCAAAACAACGTTTAGGAAACACTGCTCAAGCCGTACCTATCCGTACACTGCACTCAAACACTAATGCGTAGCCGAGCTTAAGGTACGAGGACTGATATTCTTATGCATTTCCTTATCATAAAAGTAGAAACGGTACTTGAGGTATTTTGTTTGCGGATTTGAATATTGCACTTTTCTCTTTGTTCGTATATTTTCTAAACAATGCACGTGGAATTTCAGCGTCTTAAATTTTCTTAGACTTTTAGTTTGTAATTCTTGTATATTATAATAACATACTAATATTATAAATCTTTTTGCCTTAAAAAATATTTTTCTAATCATTATTAAATCTAAACCATTATTAAGTCATCATTATAATGTTTCAAGTTATGTTATTAAAGTTATACTAAATGTTTTTCTTTGTTTTACTTTAAAAACATTTGCGCTCAAATTTCTTGAGTCCTTAATAACGGTTTTTACAAAAAAAAGATTCTCATTCTGGAAAGTGAGACGTGAAATATTGAAGTTGAGGTTAGAAATCACCACAAAACGTATCGGCTATAGATTGTTTGCAGCAAACTTTTCCAGTCGGCATTATGTTGTCATCTAGATCAAATTACTTTAAAAGATCTTACCGCAGGAAGCAAAAAAAAAGTAAATGATCAGAGGAAGTTAAATGAGTTCTATTAATTTAAAGACCGAGAGAATATTTAAAACCTACGCTGAGAACTTTTCTTTTAATATCGAAGTATCTTTCCTAGATTTTATTAAAAAAGAATTATTGGAATGAGCAACTTCAATTAAATCTACTCCTGCAGTTATTAGAATTCGAAGCTCTTTGCTAATATAAAACCTCATTACCGCCTACATCTTTTAATTGACTATAAAAATCAGGGGATTTTAAGCCAGTTTAATAATAATTTATCAAAAAATATTGTTTAAATGTTTGATTAACTATCTTTCTTTTTTTGTACTTTATGATATTTAAGTTATACCTATTTGAAATTTTAGATAAAACTATCTTTTGTATGTCGCGTATTTATTTAGATTTTTGGTTCCCAACGATTTGAGTGGTAGTGCCACGCTTGTTACTTTCGGGTAGCAGCCGAATGGGCCGGCACGCCCCGTATAGTACCACTCTCTCACAGGAAACCGACGCCGCGGCGTGAAGTGGCAGCTATGCTGTCGCGTTTCGTCCGGTAAGTGAGAGTCCGGGAGGCCCACTCCCCATCCCTCCTACCTTCCCCCCTTACTCCCTCCTCCCTTCCTCTCCCTACCTCCCTTTCCTGAAAGGCCGGCAACGCATCTACAAGCAGTTGCAGATGTCCATGGGCGGAGGTAATCACTTTCCATCAGGTGAGCCTCTTGCCCGTTTGCCCCCTTAGTCTCATAAAAAAAAATTTGAATGCTATTCAACAATGGTTAAGGGAGAAGTTAAGGTTTTTTTACGTCTCGGAAGATAAGTTATATTTACTTGTTCTGTAAATTGATTTTAACAATTATGGATTATAATATTATTTAAACTTTTCTAGGATTTTTACTAAACATATATGGAATCAGTTACTGCAGTTATCAGTAAAACTGTTGAAAGTCCCGTCAAGATCGATCCAGCTGTTTTGGAGATTAGCCGTAACAATGGCAAAAAACTAATATTTTAAGTAGTAACTAAAGTTATTTATTATTTAGAAAAAAGAGGGTTCCATTACAAAAAAATAACTTGTTCGTAGGGACAAACAAGAGCAAGAGAGAGCGACGGTATTTCTTTTTATAATTATTTATTGCCTGAAAGTTCTGTGATACTTTCAAAGATCAATTCCGTTTCTTAAGTAAATATATATACTTGTTTAAAAGTAATTTTTCATTACTTATTAATGAGTTTTCAATACTGTGGTTATCTGTTGAAAATATTATATATACAGTAAACGTTAGAATGCTCCAGCAGTAATCAAAGAGCTCTTTCAGTAAAATGAAGTAAATTAACAACTACCTGGCTACTATAACATGCGCCATTAATATACATAGTATAAGGGAAAAAGGAAGATTTATATTTATAGTCGATAAACATATGAGCAAACCATATGTTTTCCTTTTTAAATGAACTAGTTTTAATCCGCGGTTATGCGGTTGCGGTATTCACATACCTAAAAAAGTTGATTATTAATTGATTAATGAAAATTTTTAGCTCAAAAGAAATACAGTTTTGTAGCTGGGATCTGTGGCCAAATAGTATTTATAAAACAAATACATGATTGTACCTGAACAAAATGAGATCAAAAGCAGTTAAACTAATTGATGCGTTTAAAAATACCTTAATTTTTCTGACTAGGCATTTTTATATGATAATATAATATCTAAATGTATACGTCATACGTCATATGTAAAAACAAAGTCGGCTCAGATTGTAAAGACCCTACTTGCTGCCAGAGGTCACGGGTTTGAGTCCCGCTAAGAGCATTCGTTTATGTTATGTGATGACCACGAATATTTGTTCTACCATTCATGGGTGTTTATGTTTATAACATTTATCTATTTAAAGTTATATAATATGTGTAGTGTATCAACTACCTATCTGGCATCCGTAACACAAGCCTCGTAACTAACCATAGAAATATTTAGTACTGTGTGTTACTGTTCCATAATATTTATTTATTTATATAAAGATATTATACAAAATAAGAAAAACAAGTTAAATAGATATTTCATTCAGACCTGGTAAAGGACATTAAGAAAAGCACCGCTATTTTGAGGCAGACCAACGAGAATTCCGATGAGATAGAGGATTTGCATACAACAAAACTAGTATTGGGTCACGAGGTTTCCGCTGCGTTTGCAAAATTGGACGATCAAGAGTTGGGCTCATTTGCCGTCGCGAATTCATTGTTTGCAAATTGAATTGTGTGCTTTACAGTAGAGATAGTGTATGGCACTTGATTAAACTTTACTCTTGTTTTTTTATCGTGACGTATAGTCTAGTCAAGTTGACGTGACCTAGTCGTGAAGAATGCATATTATGAATGTGTTTTATGAGTGTGAGCAGTGATGGCTCAGTGGTAACAGGTACGTTTGGGAAACCGATTGAAGCGGGTTCAAATACCTGTCTTGCACGTCTGATATTTTATATTTATATTATACTTTTTTTTATTATTTACATTGATAGAAAACCTGCATGTATGAAAAAACCTAGCAAGTTTTTTAAAGTGCACTCTGCCAACCTACATTTTGCCAGCGTTGTGGGCTATAGCATGATCTTTTCTGTCTTCTTTGTGCTCGTGCCCAGCCGTGAGATGTTAAAAAGGGTTGAATTTAGCTATTTTGTGTAACATAAAGTCATGGTATTTTTCATATTGTATTCAGACCTTTTTTATGCCCCAATGTTAGACACGAAGTTCTCTTCAAATCAAAGGTGTTAAGCACTGGCAACCATGCTGGTTTAAAATTAAATAAAATCGATAATTGTAGTGTAAATAAACTCAGTAAATATATTAACATTTATAAGACACGGTCGACACGCGTCGATTGTGTTTTTGAAACAGTTAACAGTCATATTATATTGATGCATAGAGCGGTATGTATTGGTACGACCTAATAACGAGTATTTTATAGATTTTAATAAGTTACATTGTTATTATCGTACATCATTATTATCTTTCTTTGCAATAAAACTGTTTAAGTATATATTTTTTTACATATACTGCTTATAGCATGTTACAAAGCATAGAATTCATTAAAATAAACTTAATTCTTGATCAAATTTACCTTTATATTTGTTAAACCCCGTTTATATATTAGACGAGTTATCTTATTACGTAGCAGAAAGCTATTTCATAGCCTCTAGGGCATGAATGTTTGCATTAAGTGTATATGCTCATTGTGGTTTAGTTAAGACAAGGCACTGTGATGAAGCTCCTTAAATGTTTTGTTCAACATCCACAGAAGATAGAAAATTAAATTGGCTATAATTCCACAAACATTGCATTTATATTATAATAAACTGAACTGCCTTCATTTTTTTATTAAGGACTATCCTACTTGCTAATATTATAAATGCGAAAGTAACTCTGTCTGTCTGTCTGTCTTTCTGTCTGTCGCGCTTTCTATGCCAAAACTACACTACTAGTCTAGAGGTAGTTTTCAAGGCACACAAAGGAATGTAGGGGGTTGAAATAGGGGATGAAAGTTTGTATGGAAATTACTTAATTTTTTAAAGCTAGAAGCTTGAAACTTATTATTATTATTATTTTTTGATTTTTATTAGATATAAATAAGTAAGTCATTCAAAGTTTGTAAAAAAATATAGGTATTAAAGAACGAACCCGACAAAAGCGTGGGTGAGTCGCTAGTTTGATATAAATGGCATCTTATACGAGTAAAACTATAAATAAATAGTGTATGTATGATAGTGATAGTGATGGATGGATGATATTGATAACATTAAAGCTTAACACTGATTAAGCAAAAAAATCGTTTATAAACAGTTGATAAAATAGTTCTGAAATGTTTTAAATTTGATTCTTAACTTGTGTGTTGAGAATTGCCATATTCAATTTCGTATTCGCAATAAAAACATAGAAATACATTTAGGTTTATCTGTGTCACAATTATGTTTATAATTTTGTCTAATAACAATAGCTTTTCTCAAAGACAAACTTAAGCATTTGTGATTTTAAGCAATGTACTGAGAATACAATGGGGATTACTATTCGAGGACTTTTCAGTACAAAAGATAACTATAGCGTTACTTTTACAGAAAAATAAGTACGGATTATGACGACACATTTACCTCAGTTGGTAGAGTCCCGCTGGGGGTGATTCATTTGTTGAGTGCTTGTACTCCAGTCATGGGTGTTTATATTTATAATATGTATGTATTTAAAAATTATATATGTGTAGAATATGAACTATCTGGTATCCGTAACACAAGCCTCGTACCACGGAACTAGATGGTGCTATAGTGATAATGTCCCAACAAACTTATTATTTATTTATTATTAAAAGTAAAGTATTTCTATACAAAATGTTTACTCCGGTATAATCTAATGATTTACTTCTTGTTTAATATTTCATCTCTAATTTACATCCAAATCAATATAATATGATTTATCTTCATTGATAGCAATCAGTACGTACTCGTGCCGCAATTTCATTAAAGTAACTTTGTATACGCTGGAAATAAAGCTATCGAGTGCCAATATCGGGTTTATTGTGACGGCCTGACGGCTTTGCTCTTGGATGTCTCGCTCGCACCATTTCTATTACTTTCGAGCACTTTCGACTATATTCTCTTCTATTTCTGTACTTATTTCCGTTCGAAAATAGAAAAAATGTGATAAGCTTAACTAATTTATAGTCAACTATAATGATATCTTTTTTTTCTTAGTGTCCAAGACGGACAGATAATTTTAATTAAAAATATCAAATAACTAATCAAAAACAAATAAGTTATTGATTTTCTTTAATTAAATAAGCTATAAGCGACTTTCCCTCGCTTTCATTTTTAAGTTTTTTGACTGAAACCCCTTTTTTTCTAAAGCAAAAGTAGCCTAGGATACTCGTTGTAACAGATATCTGCTCGTGAAAGTCTCTTCAAAAACAGATTATTGAGATAAAAAAAGGCAGATAGACAAAGAGTAAAAAAATTAGGCATACAGTTAGAGAGAGAGAGAAAAAAAAATTTTTTTTCTTGTATTATGTTCCGCATACTTTCATATGCATTTAGTAAAAAGCCTACGTCATTTTTATTTTTCTATGTACTATATGTATGTATACATAAATAAAAATTATATGCCCTTTTCATAAACAAACAATGTAAAGTTTATTCCTTCGAACTCCACGTCTACAAATTGTTACAAAATTATTTGAGTTTCGCCAACATTTACGTAAACTTTGAATACAATTTTTATTTCCTTTGTTTCTAACCGCAGTTAAGTTTCAGGAAAATGGCATAACAAACTTTGCTCTTGCAATATTTTATATGTAAATCAATGGGTAGAGCTATTTCCTTACTACATTAACAGCATGATATCATAAAAATAAAAGTTTATTTTTGCATCAATTAGTTAAATCATCTAGCGCTGATTTATCACCGATTACGTGTGTACCTGTCCTACTACAAAAAAAACCACTTACAGTTGCAAGCACGTTTCTCCATTATGTTTATCTACACTGGGCAGTTTTTCAGTTGGTTGGTGGTATTGGTTATTGTAACTATTTTTTACATAATTCTGGCGACTCACCGATGCATTTTCAGACAGAAAGATAAACAAACAGACAGAAACGTAAAAAAACAAAAAAAGCATAGATTTAGCGTTTTTAGATTATTTCAAAATGGTCTTGCAAAAAAATAATTTAGTATATGTACAAATTGGAGTCACTTTCTTATATTTAGATTTGTCTTTATCAAGTTAAAAGGAAGCAATGTCTGACATTTAGGTACTCTTGTCTAGTAGAATTTAGTGAAGCGAATTAAACCATCTAGAAATCGAGACCCAGTTAAGTAAAGAAGAGCGTTACGTTCACGATTCATAAATTGCAACGTAACATACAACTCTATGGATATAGGTTTGCAAATATATATAATGTATGTATATTAAAAATTCTCACATATTATATGGTTTGTAATTTAAAGCATATTTTGTAAAGATTTTATACATTACAGGATAAGTCACATGACTTGTTTACTACCTGCAAACTTGCACAATGTTTTTGAAAACTCTATTAACTTTTTGGCAATATTCCAAGAAGTTTTAAAGTATATTTGTTTTCATTTTATAAGATAGCATGTTTTTATTACTACTTGGGTTTGCCCAGCGGTCGATATTCGGCCATAATAATTGTTAAAAACAAAATTATAAAGAAAAACATGTCTTAAATAGATACCAATAACAAAAGAAAAATAACAAAAAGAGAAGAAAATATACTTTTTCCACTGTCGTTACTCTCTTGAAACACATTATTTAGGGCGCCCTTTAATGACACTGTTAATAATCTTCAAAGATCAATATCCAGTTTCAACACGGGTTGATTCAGGCAAAGATTGAATGTTGCTCAATTAAAACGAACTAGCTACCCTCTTCTAAAACTTTGGTGCCGCGGAAACGATCAAAGCGTCAACTTGACCGAACGGCCCGGTTCACTAATTATTGTTCAAGTAAGTTCAGATTTATATAACACATGGATTTTCTGCGGCTCCACCCGCTTTCTAAAACCGGAAAACAATTTCTTAGGTTTCATACCGTGTGATGTTTTTAGCCGGTTTGTAACGGTTAGTTGAGATTTCTCAGAAATGAGATATTTTCCAGCAGTAAAAGTATATCCTATATGTTAACCCGGATAACCAGTTATCATGTTACCAAATTACATCAAAATTTATCGAGTGGTTTTTTGGTGATGCGGTCACTGACAGACAGACAGATAGACATACAAAGAGACTGATGCTAAAAAAATTGGTTCGGCTTGTTTCGAAAATTTGATCGATTCGATAAGATTTTCTTAAAAATAAGCAATGTACAGATTCGAGGCAGTGGTAGTCCAGCGGTAACGTGCTCGTTTGGATAACCGAGTGATGCGAGTTCAAATTCGGGTCTCGCACCTTTGATTTTTTACTGTGCGAATCATTTTCTATCATGATTGTCACTTGTTTTACGGTGAAGGAAAACATCGTGAAGAAACCTGCATATCTGAGAATAAACTAGCAAGTTTTCGAAAGACATGTGAAGTCCGCCAACACGCACTAGGCCAGCGCGGTGGACTATGGCCTGATCCCCCTCGAGGGATCCTCCCTCTACTGAGGGAGGACCGTGCCCAGCAGTGGGACGTTAAAAAGGGCTTAAATTATTTACTGTCTCAGAAAATGTCTTACATTATTCTTAAGAAACTATTTGATGTATAAAAAGGGCTTATCCCTTTTTTGATAAGTAGCTTATGTCTATCTCTAGCCATTAGCTATCTCTTTGGATAAAATCATTAATCCGTTGTTCTTTTGCTGCTTAAATGAGGATAAGCCAAAAAATATATACATTCGTATTTATATACAAGAAAAAGATTATTACTCAAGAAATTGGGACGGACTTGAAAGGAATATACGAGCGACCTGCCCTTGTTTCGCTTAAGTATAAGTCTTAACCTTATAATAAAAAGCAACCGAGTAATTTGGCCTTTTGGCAATTACTAACAAAATCCTATATGCAGTGTAGATCATAGTCTAGTTCAGTACTTAACTACACGGATACGGATTTCCATTATTTTATCCTTATTCCTTACTAATATTAATATTATAAATGCGAAAGGAAGTCTGTCTATGTCTTTCTGTCGCGATTTCACGCCAAACTACTGAACCGATTTAAATAAAATTTGGTACACAGATAGTCTAGAGCCTGAGAAAGGACAAAAGCTACTTTTCAAGTTAAAGTTAAAATAAGGGCTGAAAGTATTTATGGAAATTACGTCATTTTTAAAGCTAGAAGCTTGAAACTTATTATTTAGGCTTTTGATTAGATATAATTAAAAAAGACATTCAAAAGTTTGCAAAAAAATATCATAAAGGAGTAGTAGTAATCAATATAATTAAAATTTTTGAGATATGTATATGTATGTATTATTGTTTGTATCGAAATATTATGTACATCATGCTTAGTGTTACAGACTTCTATTTAAATATTATATGCAAACTCACAGGCAGAATACAGTATTTCATCTAAAATATACCTAGTTATGAAAAAAAAAAAATATTTCGAGTATCCAATTTTGACGGAATAAGCTGATGTTTACATCTATATTTTTTAATGAAAAAGAAATGTTGCTGTTTTTGTTGACTGACAATTCAGAAACCTCCAAGATGTTATTATAATTTGTACAAAGGATCTCATTCAACTCAAACGAGAATTGTTTCATCTTCTTCTCATCGAAGATTTGAATTTCCTGACTTGAAAGATATCATGTTTGATTTTTGTGACTTAATTAGGCGTAAACTATTGAAAGGATGACACTTGGCATATTTCCTTAAAAATAATATGTTTCCGTGAGATAATATTCGTAGGTCAACTGTAGTGTATTTTAGTCTGACCTTATTGTAAGAGAAGAGAGAAACCACTTAGTGAAACAATTTTATTTTTACTAGCGACTCGACCTCGCTTCGTTCGGGCTCATCCCTGGACGGTGCGGGAGGGTCTGCGCCAGCAGTCGCGGGTTCGAGTCCCGCTGGGGGCAATCATTTGTTAAGCACGAATGTTTGTACTCCAGTCATGGGTGTTTATATTTATAATATGTACCTATGTATTTAAAATTATATATGTATAGTATATCAACTATCTGGTATCCGTAGCACAAGCCTCGTAGCTTACCACGGAACTAGATGGCGCTGTTGTAAAAATATCCCATCATATTTATATTTATTTATAAGAATAAATGTATTATTCGTTGAAAATTATATGGCGTAAAAGAGTAAAACAATGAGCATCAAATGCTTAAAGCCTCTAACTTATTTAAAATATTAAGGATTAATACCGTATTTGTATAAATAACTTTCCAATTACCGCTTTATAATTGCACATTTGTTTAAAGTATTAAAATGAATTTAGTGTGATATCCTTAAGAGATAGACATATTCTGTAGACCTATACAAGATACACAATTCTACCATACATTATTTTGTTATACCTCAAGGGTTTAGGCACTAGATAGTTTTTTACCGACATTTTAGCCAATATTTACAAAACAAAAAATACTTGACAAATCAAATACTAAGACCTTCCTCAAGAACCACTCTATCCATTGGTGAAAAAAGCATGAAAATCGGTGCAGTAGTTTTTTAATTAATCGCAGACAGACAGACATAAGCGGCGGAGGACTTTGTTTTATAATATGTAGTGATATTTATTCGCGTTTTGTTTATTTAAACGACATTGTTTATTCTATAAAATACCGAAATATAAAATATCTTAGATACGGAAAAGGTTATTTGCCTGGATTTCCTTAGGAAAACGACCTCTTTGTTAATGGACTCTTGTATATCGTACATGTCCAAACCAATTGTAGTAAAGTTAACCTGATTTACCTATTTAAAACTACTGATTTTAATTGAATTGTCATTCGCAATGCATTGGGCTTATTTCCAATTCATTTGTAGGTAGGTACTATAAAAAATACAACTTTGAAATACGAAGCGGTGTCAAATTCGATTTTCGATTCAATATTCGAAACCTCTAAAGAACAGTATCACATACTGTAATTACTCGTATATCACTTAACTATGTATTATAGTAAATAATACTTTCTTACATTTAGAGTTATATAAATTTTAACTACTGAACGATTTAAATAAAATTTGTTACACAGATAGGCTACTTTTCAAGGCGAAAAAAGGGTTGTAAGGGTTTGAAGTAGGGGATGAAACTTTGTATAGAAATTACCTCATATTTAACCTAGAAGCTTAAAACTTATTTTTTAGGCTTTTTATTAGATGTAAATAAGTAAGACATTTAAAGTTTGTTTAAATATTATACTACAGGGCGTAAGGTACCTAGGGACGAACCCAAGCGAAGCGAGCGTGAGTCGCTAAATAAAAATAACTTTTTTCTGCGGAATATGTATTTAGATTTTTGGTTTCTGACATTTATTTAAAACACAAGCCACAAGGAATATTCGAATTATTGAGTATCCATTATGTGAGGTACATAATTTTATTTCTTTTAATTAGGTCTTTTCTTTCGATAATGAAACTTCCATATTGTTAAAACAGGAAGAGAGAATTATAAACCACTGCAAGTCGTCCACTATTATTATTCTTTACCAACGCTCCATTGATTCGTATCATTCAGATTGATTGAAATCTGAAATCTTTTATTCGATATTTTCCTTATAACAATAGCTGCAATTTCCATTTTAACCAAACAAACCTGTCTACTTTTGATTGCTCGTCAGTTATAAGCTTCATTTAATAAGTTTATTTCGCTACAAAATAAAAATATAAGTCCTTTTTGTATTTGAAGATGTTAATTTTCTTTGTTTCCTGAAGTTAAGTAGAGTTTTATTAGTGGAATATTTTTTCTCTTAAGTAATAAGCATTCATAAATAAAAATAAGCTTATAATTTTCTAAAAATAACCTATAAAATTATATTGTATAATATGAATATAGTTTGGGGTAGTAAATATTTTGGGGCATTTAGACACGCTGTGTAACACCATCTAGTTCTATGGTAAGCTACAAGGCTTTTGTAATGGATACCAAATAGTTGATACACTACAGATATATAACTTTAACTATATTCATATTATAAATATGATAGGTGTTCATACTGGAGTACAAATATTCGTGCTGATCACACAAATGATGGCCCTCAATGGAACTGAAACCAATAGCAAGTAGCAAACTCAGTAGCAAACTCAGTCGCGTCTAAACGTGTCGTTTATAATTTCAATATTAATTTCTTACAGTTATATTGGTTGAGTAATTTTGTTTTTAGCGCAATTGTAAATGTACATTTAGAGCGGAATTTACGAGAGTAAAAAAGGAAATTTCAGCAACACGTCAGAATTTTATTTGGCAGTATTGATTACTGAAAACTTAAAGGCGATTAGAGTTTTGTTTTTTTTATTATTTCTTCTAATAAGTAGATACATGCATAGCTATTTGCTATTCTATATATATATATAAAAATGAATTGCTGTTCGTTAGTCTCGCTAAAACTCGAGAACGGCTGAACCGATTTGGCTAATTTTGGTATTAAATTATTTGTGGAATTCCAGAGAAAATTTAAAAGGTGAAGTAATTTGGGACGAACCCGAGCGAAGCGCGGGTGAGTCGCTAGTTATATATATATTTCATTTTTTCAGTTTGGGATTTGGACGTCCAGACTATTATTAAAAATTAAGCCTTATTTTCAGATGACCTTTCCAAATAATCGTATACATATGTACCTACCTAATAGATGTTAGAAAGTGGCTCAATATAAAATTACTAACATCAAAAGCAAGAGAAAGCAAATACTTAAAGTATGTGAAGGGTTGTAGTGAGGATCGCATTGTTCGTTTTCCGCCCTACTGGCTCGGTTGAACTAATAAACTAACCTCAAAAAGTGATATAGTAAGTTATGGAAATGGCATAAGGAGTAAATAAAAAAAAAGTTAGTATTACCATAGTATCTTTTATACATTATTTTAGAAGACTTTAAGGAAGATGTAGGGACTGCGGTTTGGTACAAACCCCCCTCTTACAGCAAAGTGAACCACGGGAGCAATCCCATAGTTTATGTAATCTGCCTTTGCAGTGTGAGGCCATATTAAAATTTTGTTCTTTAAATTATGTTCTGATGTCCCTTCGTCCCGCAAAACCTACAAATCCACATGATTAGGTAAAGGAGGACATAAAAATAAAAAATAGATTGCTATTAAATCTTTATTTACGGTGAAGGAAAACGTCGTGAGGTAACTACATGCATGTCTGAGTGAACCTTGTACTCGTAACTTATCCAAATCATATGAAGTCCGCCAATTTGCTTAAGAATATTTTTAAAAAAGGTGAATGAAATGCTTAATTTAACAAAAAGTTATATAAAAACTAAAATTTTCAGAATTTTTTTCATTACAACGCAATTAACCTTTTGTTTTTTTTTTCATTTTTTCAAAAAATTAGTTAGGTACATGTATTGCTAGTTAGACTTAGCATCTATTAATTAGCACTTCTACTACATTCTGTGTTCTCAACTCGCAGCCAGTCGATTGGAACAAACGATTGGGTAATTGGGTTACACGATATAGATACATATAAATTGTTCATCCTGTTTTGCTTCCTTTGTACCTTTCTTTTGTAATATATTTATTGCTTAGAGCTTTAATTAACTTTATTTTATTTGCTCTAGGGTTTTTTTCTTAATAACTAAAAGTATGTAATTAGAATTCTTTGATAGCTGATAGATTAAAAGATATGGCATGTCCAGATAAGATCTTTAAGAAATTGATTTCTTCACGCTTCTTTTGACGTTAAGAAATACATTTATGCATAGATATATTTAACATCCTGCGAAATTTAAAGTTTTTAGTACAAAAAATGAAGGACTTTCATAATAACTTGCGAGAGCTTAATTCGAACTTAATTCGACCCTGTCGCAAAATACGTTCTTAGCGGATACAAAACTATAAACTACCCTGCCTCTTCATACGTCAAACGGTTTTCAATATTTCGTGATGAGTGAGTGAGGCCTGAGGGAGTGAGTGACATTTTGCTTTTATTACGAGTATTTAGATTTCGGTAATGCCTTATTTGGAAAACGAAGCAAAGGATGTTTAAGCTTCAGGAGGTTTGAATTTCAGGAGTCGCATGAAACGTTAAAAAGGCTGAAAGATGTTTATATTATATTGACAACACGTTTGGCTTATTTGGTAGGTAGTGACCCTACTTTCTGCGCCAGCGGTCGCGGGTTCGAGTCCCGCTGAGGGCATTCATTTGCTAATCACGAATGTTTGTACTCCAGTCATGGGTGTTTATATTTATAATATGTATGTATTTATAGTTTATACGTGTAGTATATCAACTATCTGGTATCCGTAACACAAGCCTCGTAGCTTACCACGGAAGTAAATGGCGCTGTTGTAATAATGTCCCAACAAAAAAAAAACATAAATGTCTAGGATATAAACAATATATCTATTTCAAGCAGGTAATATTCATCAATAAATCTAAACGCTCTACTTTATTTGTACTGTTATTGAATGTACCTCGTTTTATATTCGCCCGTAAACACATTTGTCTTTTCATACAAAATAACAACGGAAAGCTTATTGTAGGTGAATTGTTCTGGATAAGAGATACTCGTACATACAATAGTTGCATTTTGGAAAGGTATTTTTGTGGCATTTTACTTAGATTGATTTAAGTGATGCAAATCAAGACTTTGTTACAGTCTACTTAATTTAAATATATTTAATTATTAACCAAAATAAAATAATTATATTTGATTTACTCTGACAAATTCTTCATTATTATATTTAAGGCACATTATTTTTCAAGTTGTTCTTCGAAAAGATATTTTAAGATTTTATAAGTGTATAACAGTAACGTAATAACATGTCTTAAAAATCAAGATATATTAGATATATTGTATTGTATGCTTTAAAGACCCCTTGTTTCCCTTCTGGTGTAAAGCTAGCTGAAGGGTTAGTCAGGCGTGAAATTGACACCGATACATAATATGTATGTCTTTAGGCACAACATTAAATTATATGGTGCTATTTACGCGCCACTTATATTTAAAATGTTTTTACTTTAATCGGAATTCTATCAATCTACTAGAGCTTAATTATATTTGTAATTCTTTATTCTATTTAATATTTATATAGGTACGTATATTCATTTTGTTTAAAGTAATTTCTAAAGATTAATTAAAGATACATGACCTATTTATAACAGGTCATTGAATATTCGTTACCCAATCTTGAAACCAAGGCAATTTGGAGGGTTTTAACGGATGAATAACTGTCATTCAGGCTTATCCCTCATTTTCTTGTCAAGATAATGTTTTAGACGCAAATGAGGTGAAGAAATACGGGGTCTTATAAAAACTAGTCTGAATATCTTCAAATACGAGTGTGTAATGGAACGTACCTATTCAAACTTGCATTTATTAATATACAAAGCTATTATTTAGTAGTTCACATGCAATATTTGTAACATAAGATTATTGCTATCGCTTGAAAATTTTAATTAGAGCATTAGAAGCGAGTCCTAGCACTATCCCACAATGTAAGCATTTTATGGTACACTTTATTTAAAAACAATTACGCCTATAGATTTGTGCTTTAACATCGTAATTTAACTTTATATCCTGATGTGTTATCTGTCAAAAAATTATAACCATTAAAAAATTTACATTCACAATAATTTTGTATTCATTAGATAGAATGTTATTGTACTACTAACGCTATCTGTTAGAAAACCAAATAGTTAAAATCACTGTGACATTATTACCCGATAGAAAAACTACGCGAACCCTCACAAAGCTCAGCTTTTTGCTAGTTTAAATTACTAAGACCACAATAATATAATATGCTTATTATAATATGATATATAATATCTAATAGGGTATAATATTCTATATTATGTATAAAGTATGTATATTACATTGCGTGCGTCATTAGGACCTAAAAACAAAAAAGTTAACATATGCATATTACGTAATAAAAATCCGTTCTGTACTTTCGACATGCCAATATTTTATTTGGCAGTGATTGTTAATAAAAGTTTTTGACAAATACGACCTCGTTTTGCGACCGGAAACACAATTGGAAAACGGCATTTTTAGTTTTCACCTTTATGAATGTGCTGTACAGGTTGTGAGATCAATAGTGTATAAAATATCCCTTGCACGTTATAGTACGTAGGTGTTTAAAGTCATAAAAACTCTTCATGCTAAAATTAGGTTTTGCTATACATGTGAATGAAATTATGAAACAAAAACAGTATTTAGTTGATAAATTTTACTAAAATATATCAAAAATTATAAGTCAAAAACTTATTTGGCCTTCTTTCTTCATTTATTTTTAAAAATAAATATATTTAAGTCCTAGAAATAATTATTTTAACATTTCAATCCGCTCGATTGTTAGAGCTAATACAATTATACAAGGGCAAATTTACAAATTGTAACTAAATGGACAAGAATGGTGCTTGATTAAAGTCGATGTAGCTTTGAAAACGCAATGATACATATTCAGTTTTACCAAGCCGATTTGCATAAACCGCGTATAATCGCGCAACTGACAGCTGTAATTTTATTTCATGGGCTATTATTGGTTGCGGTTTTTGTTCCAGTTAAAAGATACTTTTATAGAAAAAATAAAATACTTTTTGGGGGTTTCCGCCTTTTTTATTTCCTTCCTTTGTTATTTTATTTCGGTTGTTGCCTCTTCTATTGCTATCTAGCAAATACGCTACGTTTGAATAAAAGATCGTTTTTTTATTTTTATGTAACAATCTTTTAGATATGCTACTGTCAGTAGAACATTTTATTGGATTTTAGTATAAAGGAACGTGACTTAAGTCTAATTGGCGGGCGCTTAA
Organism: Boloria euphrosyne; assembly: GCA_951802675.2. Taxonomy (NCBI): domain Eukaryota; kingdom Metazoa; phylum Arthropoda; class Insecta; order Lepidoptera; family Nymphalidae; genus Boloria; species Boloria euphrosyne. Next base: position 3,641,202 of record OX637887.1, on the reverse strand, counting down.
TTCTTATAGACAGCTAATAAGTGCGCGAAAATGCTTGCTCGTGCGTGTCGATAAGACTCAGCCGTTATCGCAGACTCTTCGCCCGTAACAATAGTTAATTTCTTTAAATAAATATAATTGTAATAAAAATAATAAAATTAAATAAATAATTATTTTTTCTTTTTTTTTTTTACTAATTTCCGCTATTCCCAAGCTTCATCTACGATGCTGATCCTCTAAAGTCTCAATCATTTAAAGCAACATTAATATCCATAAACTTTAGTCGTTCCTCAATCCTGGAGAAGCAAAGAAAAAGAAAAGAAGAACTTCTTTTACTATTTTCACTTAGTTTCCCTATTAATAATAATTAATAGATAATGACAGTAGATATTTTAACAAATAGACAAACACATGTTTTAAGATTTTTAATTTTTAATGAAATGATTGTTGTTAAAATTTTAATATCGTGTTCTTAGAAACCATATCAGCCGAATAAGATATTTTGAAAGCACATAATTCAATTATATTAAGTGTAGCTCCTTCTATGTTCACTGTAACATTATAACAGCGCAAGATAATTAATAATTGTAAATTAGTTCAATATTCAATTAGAGTCACGGCGAGATAAGGGTAATATCCTGTTAACGTAGCAAATTCTCAGAAATTACGTTTCTAAGAGCTTTACACGTAGTACGTAGTACATTCATTTGTCAAATTTGAGCACTTATGTATAGGGTTGTAAAAGTTATGTAGCCATTTACGATTGCTTAAAATATATTTGTAATAAAATCATTTACAACATTTGGATTCGGAACAGAAGATATTGACGAGTACCAAATGTGTTATATTGTTATTTTCTTGGCGTTTCTTTCTTCTTCATTGTAAACACTAAGTATATTCTTCGTATTCTCTTAATAGTAAGAAAATCATCATTATTTTATGAAGCGATGAGTGACAACTGATTAATTAATTATTATAGTTCCCTAAATCACTACCAATAGTAAACTAGGTATCTTAATTACTACTACTACTAAAGTACTACTAGAAGTCCCGAAAACTCCATCCTTTTTTTAAAAGACTCAGGCTCAGACTTGTTTAGACAAAAGTTAAATATATAATGTTCACTATTTTTCAACTCAAACGACGTATTACACTTGTAACTTCAAAAAGTGTAAAGTTAAAAATTTTCCAAAGAATTTTCTTTTTACATTTTAATACACAGCAGAACTTATGTCGTTAACTCTCATCGTTGTAATGTATTCATACTTTAAGTTTGAGATAAGCTGACTGAAGATATGAGGGCGATGTGTCAGCATCTTGCGTTGGTATTAAGATGATATTTTCTAGATTTTTCATTGAAAATGAACTGAATCTTCTCTCAAAATCATCCTTAACGGCATGTAAAAAATAGATACATAGAGGGTTTTTTATGGCTTGGCATTTTTTTAACCGATTTTTTAAGAAGGGGTTTTCTAAGTTAGTTTGAGTTATTTTAAAGTCGTGATCATTAGGTATAGGTAGTTAAAAGTCATTTAAATTAAAAAAGTGAATATTTGAATATTATAAAATTAGTGAATTGTAAGTAGGTATACTTAATAATATTTTTTGTGGATAGATATTTCCACCGCCTAATTATATGACCAAAGTACGCAGGTTCTTTATAACAACCTGCTTTTAAAAGGAAGACACATTATTGCGCATCATTTATTTATTTTGATTAAATGTGTGCAAACATTATACAAGTCAAAAAATAAAAAAAATATGGTTGCATATAGGTACTAGTTTACAAGATGTCCTCATAAATATACAGTATTATAATATGAGAGCATAATCGTTATCGTTCCAGATAGAATCACCAGATTTCACGTAATCTACTCGAGCGGAAACCTTTTATAACAAGTAAATTGTTCGATCAGGAAAAGCTAACGAAAATCATCCCCTGAAGATACCGTTACATTACAATTTTCTCGTATCTGTCGAATATACAGTTATTTTATTATATTGGTGCGAAGGGAAAGAAAACGATTAAAAAATAAGCATGCAGTAAAATACCTAATATTACATAATATGTTATTTGCGTTAGGTATCTAAATTTATTTCTACTACTAAGAGAAACAATTATATAAATATCTTTATATAGATATAAGATTTTTTGGTAACAAAGGTTGACAAAGAAACTCACATGCATCGATCGATTATAATAATTTTGGTCTGTTTATTTTAGTATTTCGATGAATGTAACCTCAAATTGAATATAAATTATCCCGACCTTTGAATTTAATAGGCATTGCCAGTTTACCGTCATATCTTTCCGCAACGACGATTGCCAATTATTGAAAAAATGGGACAAGTGTGAGTCTACGACGACAAAATTATTGCTTTCCTTTTTAGCCTTTTGGCTACGGAACCCTAATATATCGATGATATAATATAAATTTAGTGTTTGAGTATGAAATAAAGCATTTTTTTTTCATTTTAATAGTAGTATAGATTAATTCACGTATAAACTATAGAAGCAGTAAGACTTTTTTGTGTGCCGTAAAGATTTGCTTGCAATAATTTTAAAGAAGTCAATGTCTGCTTAATAAAACGATAAATGAGAAGTTTTGTAGGCTTTTTCAACACATTGCGCGAGCTTTGGCGTAGTAAAGTTTGTATAGAAAAAAAACTGCAAAATCAAAATTGATTAAATAACTTTTGAAGGGACTTCAATCACTTCTAAAAGGTGCAGTATGATGTTAGACAGGCTAAAATTTTACCTATATATACTCGAAATATAAGCGCCTGAAGAGCTTTTTTGGATGTATGAGCTTCTCTCTAAAGTCGCAATGGATTTGAAGAAAATTTTGGCCAACCATAAGTCTATTTTGAGATATTTTATTATCATCGCCAATTTAAGAACACATAACAATTTATTGACGAGAGTGATACTTTGTGTGCGACTTAAAGCATAAAAATGAAATTAATAAAATAGTAAGGATATAATAATAATAAGCTTAAGTATAAACATTTAACAAGTTAAAAAAGGATTTTATTAAAAGCACCTTTCTTTTCTAGGACGTTCTTTTGTATTCTCTTTCCCTCCCAGTTTACGGGCCATGTTTCTTGCTCAGCTACGGAAAAACAAAATATTCCGCAAGTAACTTTTCATAGAATCTTCAAACAAATTCTCGTTGCTTCAAAACTTTGTACCGTCTTTTTTTTTGCTGACGCTAAATATTTCATCTCCAAGTTAATATCTTTAATTCTTGGTACTGAATGTTAACTTAATTCTTCTTACTTTATTGTTCTTCTCATTCCAACATTCTACTCATTCTTTATTAACATAAAATGAAGTTGTTTTTATTACAACTACCATTCGCTCTCCAAATAAACGAAATTTTATTAGACTTGTCATTATTCTCATTGTAAGTTTAAACGGAATATGTTTCATAGTACATACAATATCATACTATGTATTATTGTTAACTAACTTATTTAAAAAAAAAACATGAACTTTTCGAAGCCAAATTTGTAAAATATATATATATGGTGCACGTACATCAAGTACATCATTTAGTGTTACGTCATTAATATATAATTATACATCTAAAGGTACACGAAACTTCACACCAAATTTCACCAAAATCGGATAAGCAGTCTTTAGTTTATTCATTATTTACAAACATACAAAAACAGATATTTAAAATAACATTCAAAAATTCACAGTAAACTAAAATCCAAGCTGCAAATGATCATTAAATAAAATTTAACTTACTTTAAACATTGACAAAGCTCCCGTCTCTTAATCACGCTTAGCTTAAAATTTAAAATTAAAAATGTAACAAGCGGTAAACATTGACTTTCAGAGCGCATAATGAAAATTTTTAAAAAGATTTTTTTATAATCTACGTTAAAGCAAAGATGTAAAGTGGTTTTGTATATTATTGTGTGTATTCAGATATTTTTAAAGTCCCATAGCTGGGCGCGAGCCTTCATTATGAAGGGGATCAAACCACCACGCTGGCCAAGTGAGGGTTGGTGGAGCTTTCATATATAATACCTTTTTAGTAAATTATGAAGCAATTTCATTTTAAATCACCTCCAATTGATTCTGCTAATTGTAAAATGTACATATTAATAATTTATATATAGTTTATTTATTATAATAGATAATGTTTTACGGAATAAATTTTTAATAAGGTAATTAAATTATCTAACTAATATATATATATATATATATATATAATATACTTAGACTAATAATACCTAGACTGATAGTTTCATACATAATTCCGCTCAATATTGAAGTAGCATTAGTATGAATGTGTGCGTAAATGTCACAATCTAATGGCGTCTGATTTGATTTGTTTACAAATTAATTTTCTGTATATACGAATGTTTTACTTTAAATTATAAGTTGCCAAATAGTACCTACCTGTGAAATGTGATTTTCTAATTAATAAAGCGAGAGCTAAGACTAAGTAAGTACCTAAGTTGTACGTATGTAGTTGTGTAACTTGACAATTGACATTGACACGACGGGAAACGTATCTAGCCATATCTCGAAGTCTAGCCAAAAAAAGTGGTTACAATTCGCTTGGACCTACACTCCATCTAGGTGTTATATATCTATGTATATATATATCTTATAGGCAGTGGTGGCCCAATGGTAATGTGCTCGCTTGGATAACCTAAAAACTTGAAAATATTCTGGGCTGTTTCTTATCCCATTCCTTTTTTCCCGGGATAAACAGATGATAAATTTGTATGTAGGTTTTCGAGCTTAATCAATGGCTTGTGACCTACCAATACGGTGAAGACCACTACAAAATTTATTGTGGCACATCTTTTAGATTATCATGAAAAACTTGACAAAATAATGATTTAACATGTCCGTTGTATGAATTTCCAGCTAGACACTATACTAAAAAATCTATAAATTCTGTTCTTTAGAGAAAATTTAAGCCACTATCGACATTAGCTTCACTGTCAAGTGTCAAAGCAAAAGTAGGTCGAAAATCATGAGAATTCGTAAAAGTATCTAACAGTTGTTCGCTTGGTGTCTGGCAGATTAATACCACTCAGGTCAAAAGCGATTTCAAAATGTCTAACCTAAACTACAAATATTATTTTGGTGTTTGTTCCTTAGTGAATAAAGGTTTATTTTGTTTGCTTTCATTTGTGGCGTTTTTACCAACTCCATATGTCACCTTTAGGGAGAAGGGAGAAAAGTTGACATATTACGTATTTAAAGAGATTTTCAAAGCTTACAATATTTATTTGGAAGGATTGTATACTTGTATATTTCATTAGTTTGCAGTTTATTTAGATAAGATAAAATCACATTACTACGAGACAAGTTTTTGTTTTATAGTTTTATTTTTAGAAGATAATTTTTAATTAACAGTAATAAGTGTACTAAATGACCGAAAATACTGGTATACGGACAGAAAGACTTGACGAAATTATAAGAGTTCTTATTTCACTTTGCTGTAAGGAACCCTTAAAAGTTAAAAGTGTTGGAATATTTCTTAATTTGGGAGATATTGGAGATACCTTGTTATATAAATTAATTAAAATAAATAATTACAAATTAATTATAATAAAATAAAACCAAAAATAAATCCAATATGAAATAAGCGAAAAAATGATGTTCTACTGAATAAGAAAATTTTCTGAGGCAAATACAACGATATTGCAGTGGAATTAACTTTTATTATCAATGTATCATAATAGAGAGAGAGAGGGAGAGAGAGAGAGAGAGAGAGAGAGAGAAGGATAATCATATTCTATAAAATTATAAGCTTATATTTACTTTGCTTGCGTAAGGATTCATACAAGTAAGAGAGAATGCTTTTTTTATGTTTACAAAACAACTATTAAATATCGCCACTGTTGTTAGTAATATTTTTATAAATATGTGGAAGGATAAAATTTTGAATTCAAATCCAGAAATCTATACGTATAAATGAATTGAAGGGTTTTATTAAAGACATGGAATAACATATTATACTGTATGTACTCATAAAAAAATATATATTCGTCTATAATAATATGTACGCCTGTCTGTTCATCTGTCCGTCTTTTTCATTTATTTATTTGTAGCAAAAGTATAAATTTTACAAAGATACTCCATACATAACTTCTTAATTATTTTTAACAAAAAACAAAAACCGACTTCAAAACTAAACAAATCTAAACTAAAAAGTAGAAAATAATACTTTTAAGAACTTCGTTAATTTTGAAGTCGGTGCCAGCCAAGACGGATAGACTTATCTTGCCTTTGCAAGGAACTTTCGAACGGTATTTTGATTATGTTTAGAAATATTATAGATATAGATTAATCGAATATGTGTCTAATTAAGGTTATTTTGCTTTGGCTGGCACCGACTTCTAAATTAACGAAGTTCTTAAAAGTATTATTTTCTACTTTTTAGTTTAGATTTGTTTAGTTTTGAAGTCGGTTTTTGTTTTTTGTTAAAAATAATTTATTTTCAAATTTTTAACGGAAAGTGGATACTTATTTTGTTTATGTACAAAAAAGAATTTTCCAAATCGGTCCAGCCATCTTCGAGTAATGGGGAACATACATAAAAAAAGTCCCCAACGAATTGAGAACCTCCTCCTTTTTTTAGAGTCGGTTAATAAGAGCCTGAAAGAATTTAACTATCGGTCTATAATTACGTATAATATTGAAAGAATTTTCTTTTAACTCCTAACCGTTGAGGAGTTGTACCTTCCATCATTAGCTCAACCACAGGAGATGATGATTATCAGACGCAAATACTTGAACAGCTTTAGAAAATATATGAAAAACGTAATAAGTGCCTATAAAACTTGAGAGTTGTCTTCGATTTCCCTGGGATCCCATTATCAGATCGTGACTTGGTGACTATGGGACCAACTAGAAACTATACCCTTTCAAACAAAAAAAGAATTTTCCAAATCGGTCCAGCCATCGTTGAGTAATCGGGGAACATACATAGAAAAAAAAAAGTCCTCGACGAATTGAGAACCTCCTCCTTTTTTTGAAGTCGGTTAAAAAAGAAAGAAAGAGTGGTTAGGAGCTCGTACTAGGAAAACCTGTAATAGGAGCACCTCTCTCCAAATTTACAACTAAAATTAGCAAATACTTGTTAAAGTCAAATGAAATAAACTATAAATAAATTTGAAACCCTTTGCAAAGTTTTTTTATGCATAAAAATAGTTTTACTGATTCAATTTCTTCAAGCATTTTATAATATACTTTCTTAGGTTTACGCGAATATTCAACATTATAAATGAAACTATCTTTTCGGATTTTTTCGCGGATCATGGTCACGGGAGAGTCTCTCCGAACATCCGATCACGACGATTGCTGTAAAGCATTCGAAACGTCGGGAACCAAGAATCAAAATAAATCCGAAAAGATAGTTTAATTTACAACATTTTATCATAGTAAATATATAGATCTTTTCATAATTATTCTTCTAACTTTGTTTAGTAAATAAACCATGCCATCTTTTTAGATGATGTTCTTTTGATCCTCCTCATTTTACAACACAAAGATTTTTCAAACAAATAAATAAATCTCTGCGGTTTACTTTGAATTCATGTCTAGCGAAAAATTAGAAAGAGCTTACAATAAAGTTTGGCCTTTTCTGTGAATAACGATTTGCGTCGTTTTCGGATGGTATTTCTTACGCTGCTAAAGTTCGCATAGTGTAAATAAAAGTATATTTTTAGAATGATTGAGAAAAAATGACGTTTGATACTTTTATAACGGCTCAAAGGGTTCAAAATGGATAAAATTATTATACGCTATGATCGTCCCACCTGTTACGTTAGCTTAATGTAGTAAAATGAAGAAATAGTATTCAATACAATTTGTAGGTAAACAATAGGAAGTAACACTTTCAGAACATTATAAATTTTTATTATATTACTTATAACAAAAACATGTCACATTTTTTTAAAATTAGACTGGTGTTAATTCAGTAATACAGTAATACATACAATAATTAATGTTCACATTTCAAATGTCGTACAAGAGTTTTGTGAAATACATTCTAAACATGATTTGCTTTTGCTTATTAGGTACTAAAATATGTGTTAAAATGATGGTTTCATTTTTAATTTTAGCTGTTCATCCGTCATCGTCTTTAAAAAGAAGAAGAGTTTTATCAATCTTTAAGAGTGAAAGCTGTGGTCTTTCACCTCTAGATATAGAAAAGAGAGTACAGGTAAAGTTGCGCGATTTTAAGAATACATAAAAATGTAGAATTTTTTTCATTTATATACAAAATTTTATGGATTGTAAGTATGAAATAACACTCGATGCCACATTAATTTAATCAATTTCTTGTGCTAGAGCACATCTGCTTCTCCTGACCTAGAAACTAGACGAAATCCGAGTTACTTGACACTTGTTACAAACGACAAAGACTCATATCCAACGCTTTAATTTGAAATTTAGATGTCAAATATAATATAGGTAATGTATCAGTATTTTTATCGTAGTCAAGGTTAAAGTTCAAGCACTAAGTGGTATTTTAACGTAGTTTCTAAAGAAAATGCATATATGAAAAATGTCAATTATCCTAATAATTAGGTTTATTGAAATTTTGATTGACTTGTACCATCTCACAAAAGCATTGTCACAATTTTTGTGTTAAAAGCAAGGGTATAAAATTTCGGTTAAAGTTTGACAATGGAACTTGTCTGCTACGGCGTAGTTTGAATATTTTATTTATTTCTCGGTCGACCTAAAAGCTAATTGGGTGGATATCTCTTTCTGTTCATTTTTCTTACGTCTTCATACAATACTTTAGTACGAGTAATAGATCATTTTATAGCACTATTAATATAATAAAGGCAAACAAATAAATTTTATTGTACATTTTTATACTAGCTTAAGAGCAAATACTGCACTAAAGTCAGTTGAAAATTTATTTTCTACATAGATGTATATATAGTTTATATGATATTGCTGAATTTTAGTCCTCACCCTTATAAAATGGCTGATTTTCAGCGTAAAGAAAAAATGCACATACATACAAACATTCGTATTTATGACAGTAATCCCATTTCATACATATAGTATTTTAATAGTGATGTTTTTTTAATATTTTTTCAAATCATTCAATGTCCAATGTTTTCTCAGTTTTTAAATCAAAAAGAAAGCTTTACTTACAAAACCCGATTGAATAAGGTCAAACAAATGTTTTGTATCGTTAGGCTGTGAGGAACTGCCGTTTAACGAGTCCCGGCAACTTGATACTCGCCCGAAGGAAACTGTAATGAAATTCGCTTGTACCTACTTTATATAACCTTCAGATGTGAAAGTATATTTTGCTCACTACAAGAAAATTGAATATAACCGTATTATGTTTCTAATGAAAATATTAAAAATTAAAAAAAATCACCTTTGGTAGTAATTTTTATTAATTTTTATTGAGATCGAAAAGCCCGTCACAGTGTATTTACCTCTAACGAGAATAGAACCTGTGACCTAGCATAAAATAACCGTGTCAGTATTAATATAAATAAGCTTTATAGAAGCCATTGGTTAAACTTTAGAATAACAGAGCTACAAAGTGTCGGCATGAAACAACATGAAGACAATGAACAAGACCGACACAACGTACCAACGTTATCTCAACCGTTTTACAACTGAGAAAGTTCATGTGATTTTTACTCCTATTTCTATGTAGATAAGGACTCGATTCATATGTTTTTAATTGTTTCACTTCAAACTTTACTGGCAATTCACGTCTTACATAAATATATGTATATATTTTTTAATTTTATTATAAGACAAGAATTTCTCGTCTATTAGCGCTTTGCAAAATATGTCTTAAGAGCTATTATAGAACTAATTTCTTTCCTGGCTATAAAAGACAAGAAGTGAAACTCCAAAAGTTTGTAAAAGACAATCTCGCTAAAGTCAAAAGTTATAGTTTTAAGCAGAATTTGAAACTACGTACTGAATTTCAAGTAGAGAAAGAGGTTAAAGTTAAGATATTTTGAAATTTGATTCTAAGTCGCTTATTTATATTATTAATTCCTACCTGGATCTTCGTGTTGACAAGAGTTATAACTTAAACCAAACCATTTACCATTACTCACCAAAATGTACTTCTTAATTTTCTTAAGTAAATTCTTTTTCTGAAATAAAAGTAGCCTGACTCCTTATCATTAGATATCTGGCAGTGAAAGTCTCATCAAAATCTCTCCAGCTGATTTAGAGATTAGCTGGAACAAACAGACGGATAGATAAATATGTCAAAAATTGAGTTTTACTTATAAGTGCCGCTTCACTGCCGATAAGCATCTAATCAAAAGCTTTCAATTTATCCGGATAGACAAGCAGTTGTAGGTTTTATTTGATATAGCATACAGTAAAAAAATACAAATTTGAAATTTAAGAGGAGTTATGTGCGTCGAAATAAAAAAAAACAGTTACAAAAATATAGTACACATAATATTCATTTATTTCAGAACCACCGTATGTATTATAACGAGTTAATGTTAACTTATAACGTACTGATCTTTCTTAGATTTACGCAAATACTCGACATTATATCGGATTTCCTAATCCGAAAAGGTAGTTTCATTTATTACAACGTATTGACTAAAAATAACTACTCGATATGAGTAGCTTTTTCCACTTTTTTTTCGGTTAACATAAACCTCAATACTAGAGCATCAAATGAAAAAGCTCAAAAAGTTCATCTGGCCATTTACACAACCTATATTCATGATTTCAAATAAACACCTGTTGGTTTCGTAGTGACTTCCATTTTATTCTAACTTCAATGTAATATATGTTTAACAAATAACACAATCTTTTTACGAATATATTATGTGGACTGGAAAATTGCACAGTACATTGTCAGCTCATTGAAGGGCGAGAAAAATCAAGGTGCTTCACCATGCATAAGTACTTTGTATGTTGTTACGTCTGTCTGTAAATAGGCAAAGGCAAACATCTCACTACCTTTTCTTCTCTCTTTGAACTGATTTTTTTTTCAGTATTTATTGACAAGGTTTACTGTCATCAAAAGAAATTTAGAGAAACAGCCCTTATATAGAAATAGAAGTTATTTTCATAGGTCACGTAGGTATATATCATTTTTTTCTCATTGTAGAGTGCTATTGACCCTTTACAGCGTCACCGGGCGGGGAGGCGAGAGAAAGTCCTATCTAAAAATAGACCATTAAGCGTGATTTTTTTTTTTCAATAATGATTAATTATAGTCGAATTTAGCTACAATGGATCAGAACTGGTCGACGTAGCTAGGGCCGTCCTCGGCATCACACCCAACAACCACAATAATAATAATTACGATTACAGGGGTGAATCTTGCTATTAAAAGTGTTTTAAAATAAAGGCTTTTAACGTAGACTTTGATATATGATAGTTAATAAAATTGCGTTTTGCTTATTTATCATTTAAAAGCTGAGTTGCGCTGAATCTAAAAACTGTTTTACAAACATCAGAACTGTTGAAGGTAGTCCTCTACAATTTCGAATGAAATCAAACAATATTTTTTAACAACATTCTAACTTCTTTTATGCCATTCTCGTAGAGACCACGAAAGTGACATAATTTCTCACAAGGGCCACCTCACGTTCTCATATGATGTACATTATATTAACTGAGATAAACACGAAGCATTTTGAATCTGGGATAATGCTTAAGTAAGTAATGCTACGCTACATAACGATTACTGCGAAAATGGCATTTTCCTTTGTATTTCTTGAACTTATTACACTTAAGTTGTGTTTATGGAACATTACAAGACAAAAGTTGTTTGAAAAAATCTGGAACTGGAACGAACCCAAACAGAGCGTGAATGAAACACTAGTATTATATAACTTAACTAGTACATTTAATGGTTAGTTTACGCTAGTATAAAGTTCAAATCTGTCATAGACAGGGAAACAAAAATTCTAAAAACTAAGGATTTGGTCTCTATATTGATAATAACTATTTGAATAAGATTAAAAAATCATTGTTCAGATTCAACTAATTATATGTAATAACTTAATTAGTATTATATTAAAACTTCGATTGATGTCAATAACTTATATTTCGGTATCGTAACTAATAATTCTCCTTATAATATTTGTCAAAATCTCTGAGATTCTTGAAGGCTTCAAGGTTCTAATCAAACCTCTCATAGTATAAAGCCTCTCAGATCAAGGTCAGCTTTGTTAGCTAAATTTATATTTTTTGAGTAAATTTTAGTATTCCTTTGTATCTAATACAATTATTTTTAAATCACCAACTTTGTACCTATATACCTGTTTTTTTAGGTACCCTATAAAACATTTCAATCAAGATTGACTTACTCAACAATAGAAAGTGAACGAGTCTATAAAACTACCTATTACTTTGATACAAAAATGGGTTTACAGTAAAAAGGTTACGTCTTTTCGTATTCATAAAATCCGGTTTCTTTTGTCAACACTGCCATTTTATTACTAGGATAGAAAAGTCTTGGAAAAGCTTTCATTCTTGTGCTATAATATACTAAGGTTTTACCCTCGCTTCGCTCGGGCTAGTGCCTAGGTATATACAACAAATAGTAAGTCCAATACAAAATAAAATTCTAAACTACAATTTTAAAGTTACTATTTATTATATTAGGTACTATTTTTTATACTTAAACAATTCCTTTTGTAACGTTGGAAAATGCATTTACATATACCACCAGGTAGATATGTGGGGCTTACCGGCTTAAAAGGAGCAAGTACTACCCACTAAGAACAACAAAACCTTCCCCGTCTTAATTGTTCGTCGCAGGATTGCTTACTCATTCAACCACGACGCCCCGACGACACGTCTGCCGAAGCAGACCACATTGCCAATTATTTCACAGTTTACTCTGCTATAAGTAAATTCTTAAGCAACCCCAGACACATTCTTAAAAAATATATTCAAATCGTTCCAGCCGTTTTTTATTTTTAGCGAGACTTACTAACAACAATCGTTTCTTTTATATAAGTATATAGAATAACACAATTCTAAAGTTGAAACAATTATCTAGTATAGTTAGTCAATATTTGTATCATTTGTTATCTGATTCGAAATCATTAGGTATATCTAAAAAAGCATTGATTGCGATTTATCACGACCGTATAGGGGTAAAGGAAAATAATGGATGTCGTAAATCATGAGTTATCGGATCTTCTCTTTCTTTTCGCTGCTAACATATTATATTCAAATGGTAAAAATAACAAATATTGTTTCATTGATCTAAATTCCAATCACAACAGCTGACTAATGTTTAACAAGAATATATATATCAAAATTTAAGGGTACAGGGGCAAAGCAAGGAATGTCACATAAAATTTAAAAAGTTGAAAAGTACGGGAACATTAAGATTTTGCCATGTATTAATTATAGAAAGGCAATGTTAATGAAAAAAAAAAATTTGTGACATTCCTTGTTTTGCCCTTGCACCCTTCAAATGTACTTGGACTACCTTGAAACAATATTATCATGCTTCCGGTTCGTTTCCTTTTAGCAGAATTACATCTTAGTGTTACCTATTAAGTAAATAAAATTTATCTTAACGTAGGTACTTTCTTTTACATTTTTTTCATGTTTTATTTAAGAATTAATTTGAATTAATTTTTGTTGACAAATTTTGAATTTAGTTTTGGTTTAATTCTCAATTCGTATAGAAAAGTGTTAAGAAATATTATTATTATCACTAAAATAACGCGAAAGAGTTCTGTAGAATAGAATAAAGAGCATTCATAGTGATTATAAGAAAATAACGAATATATATTAAAAAATTACAAGCTTCATTTATTTTTAATATGACGATGATAGGATGCGAAATTAGGTTTTTAGACCCAATATCCATGGTAATCTCTTGATAGAGTTCCGCACTAATTAAACCTTCAAGCATCACAGCGCTGTAGTGTTCTAAAATTTAAACGTAGCTAGTTCATATTTAAGTACATATAATCTATAATAGTAGTTTTAGTAAAAACATTCATATTTTTTCTTTGGATTATTTAAAAAAATACTCTCACGTATAAATATATGACCCTACTAGGTATATTTAGGGACGCTATATAATTTTAGACGTTTTTAAAACATTGGTCTCGCCCGCGACCATGCTTGCTGTAAATCATTCGAAAGGTAGTGAGCCAAAGAACGAAGTACATTCAGTAATGCAAAGAACCGAAAAGATTGTTTTATTTTGTGTAGAAGTTTTTTTAATTCAACTATTATAGTTTTAAAGTTATGGTAAAAACACAAAGCTTATTTTTAAATAAACCTAAAAAAGTTAGTCTTGTTATATACCTACATTTAATTCAATAGAAAAAAAAGAAATATACCTTTTTTATATAAAATCTCTTTTTCATTTTATTTTTATATAGAAAAAATATAAAGTTAGTTTTTTTTTCTTATAGTTGAAAACATTTATCAATGCCACCTGTAAATGTGATACATTTACACCAAAGTCCTTGAGAAAACCTTTCTTGACCGGATCGTGAGAATAAATGAAAAGACACAAATTAGCCTGGTTGTAATGCTACAGGGCTGTAAGAGGGTAAATTGTGTCAGCTTAAACGTTCTTTGTTATGTACAATCCTTTGCCAACGCTGTACCTAAAAGTACGTAGCTATGTATTTTAGTTGTGAGAGTCGCATATTAAAATACTAGGAACCCCCTTTAGGATAAAATGTTTTAGAAACTTTGAATTTATTTTTTATTTATAGCTTTTTTTGCCTTCAAAATAGCCTATATCCTTCCTCAGGCCCTAGACTATCTGTGCACCAAATTTTATTTAAATTGGTTTAGTAGTTTTGGCGTGAAAGTGCGACAAACAGACAGACTGAGTTACTTTCGAATTTATAATATTAGTAAGGAAATATAATTGTATTTAAGAGTGGGTAAATGATAAAAATCTTGGCACGAACTTTTTCGTTATTCATTTTTTTACTAGTTACTATTTAACTGTCATTTGTTTTCCTATTATTTACTTAACTGACATTACAATGCAACGTTACTTATTCGACTATAGAATATGTATTTAAAACGTTTTAAATCGGATTTAACATATAATTTCATATTTACTACAAAAGTATAGTACATGTACAATAATTATTATTTATGAAGGTCTTACATATTAGACTAGTTTTCCTATGAGACTAGTAAAATGGACATTTTAAATAACTTCTTTAAAGCGAAAAGCTGAAACTTATTTAAATATTCTGAAGTACTTGACTCTATGTCTTATTGAAATGGTCATTTTATTGATACAGAGGTCAAATCTACATTTTTACATCAGTCTGGCTGTCTGTGACCGCAGCAAGAGAAATACACTGGACAGACTAGAGAAATTTTCCATGATTATAGCTGGATGCGTATAAATATAAGCCTTGTGTCAACATGTAGGATGAAAATTTTTTACAGCGGGAAAATATCACATTTCTGAGAAAGTAAAGTAATTAATTTTACTTTCATAACCTCCTTTCTTGTAGTATTTTATATAATAATAATAATTATTATATCACTTAAGAAAAAATGTGATCTTGGTCAGGATCTTGTAATAAATAAACGAAGGATCCCAAAAATCTTTTACGGTAGAATACACAATATATTAACAAATTCATTGAACCGACACTAAGTTTGTTAGTTTTATTAAGTAGCTACAAATTTCAATTCAAATAAAACACAAAGGTTTCGCTTTCCGACTGGAAAATGGAAACATACTGAAATACACTCAAGTATCAAAACGAAGTATTCATAGCAGCATTGAGGGTCTAAAAGCCAATTCACTGGGCCCTTAACTAAACTACGATAAACCTTACCTTTTGAAGTGGGCAGTGGTTAAAAGTTTTCGCTTGAAATTGTTTTTGTTTTGAATTCTGCTATTTATTACACTGATATGTAAACATGTGAGGCAGATAGGTAAATTCTATTCAAATTAGTTCTCCGGAATATTCAATTTTCTATTTAAGTTTTATTGTGGATGTGTCAACGGTGCTTTAATCTACATAAATGAGAAAAAAAAGATGAAAAATCGAAAAGTATAAAACTGTTTATTTTGTATACCATTCTTCCCTCAGTACGTTATCAAGCGAAGCAAGGGAGAGCCTCTAGTCTATAAATAAATCCACGATATAAAGATTATAATTATTATACAAGTGTCATCACAAACATCATTACATATATAAAACAAAGTCCTCGGCCGCGTCTGCCTGTCTGTCTGTTCGCAATGTACTCAAAAATTACTGCACCGATTTTAATGATGTTTACACAAATAGATAGAGTGGTACTCGAGGAAGGTTTTAGTATATAATTTGACAAGTTTTGTATATATATACTAGCGGAAAACGCGGCTTTGTTCGCGCTAAATCGCTAGAAACAACTATAAGTAAACTTATGTCGCAATCTTTCAAACACAGACCAAAAGAGTATAGAAGACGAAACAAATGAAAAGATTCAATGTGCCTTAGTATAGTTTGAAGTGGCTCCATTAAAGAGCTGAATTCACTTAAGCCGGTTCTTTTATCTGTAGCCCAGTAGAAATAAGAATTTTCTCGAATTGGACGCCATTGGTTGGATTGCTAGATACGTTTTCTACTTTGTTTTGGAAATGCGATATCAATGAATTCCGATTGTTAAAAGATATATTATTTTCTAAGTAGCGACTTATGATCACAGTGCTTTTTGTTTTTATAATGACAAAAATAAATTTGATAGGAAATTAACATCACAGCACCATCTAGTTCCGTTGTAAGCTAAGTACGAGGCTTGTGTTATGGATACCAGATAGTTGATACACTACACATATAACTTTGAATAACTACATAATATAAATATCATAGGCATTGATATGCCTCCAGCGGGACTTAAACCCGCGACCGCTGGCACAGCAAGTGCTGCTGGGTCACTGCGAACCGTACCAAACGTTTCGTGAAACAAAAAAATATATAATACTTTATCTTTTGGTTAATTTTAATACTTAAACAAATCTTTGTATTACTATAAAGCATAATCTACCATCTTAATAGCATCCAAAAGAGGGTACGACGCATTAAACCCATTGTGATACCTATATATATTTTGTTTCGTGTTATTTTGTTTATGTAAAGGAAGCTAATTGTTTGTTAGTAAGAATTAAATTATTTTATTAATATTTACTACCTAAGATCTCTTATAGACTAGGAGATTAAAATTAATTCATAAACATTTATGTATGTATTTGTATGAAAGTGTGTATTATAATTTTTCTTCCATGTCTAATGTATTCTACATGATAAACGCGTACACTTATTACTAATTGCTATCGTTCACATGCCTTACAGTATTCCATAACATTTATCTTGGTTATAGTCCATCTAATATCTTTGTACTATACTTCAGATAAATTCGTCTGTTTCAGCATGAATAAGGAACAAACATATTAACACATGAAAATATTGGGGACGATATAATTAAATTTGGGGCGAGCGAACCGAGACCTAACACTATCCCACAACCTGAGCATTTTGTGGTACAATTTACTGAAAAACTATCACGCCTATACATGTGTGCTTTAACATGGTATTATAACTTCATATCTCAATACGTTATCTGTCAAAAAATATACTTTTACAACCATTAAAAAGAATAACGTTAACAATTTTGGATTCATTGGATTCAATATTATTTTACTACTAACGCCATCTGTTAGAAAACCACAGAGTTAACATCACTGTAACATTATTACCCGTTAGAAAAACTACGCGAGCCCTCACAAAGCTCAGCTTATTGCTACTAATTAATAATATTGAGTAGCAGACATTACAGGTATCTATTTTTCATTTTCCTTACGTAGAATCAGTTTATAGTTTAGAGCAATACGAAATAACTTTATATTTACTGTGGTTCGTGAATACCTTACCTATCTATAGGGGAAGGAAATTACATTAACTGGTGTAAACTAAACTACCGTCTCAGAAATAGTCAATCTTCTACAACATCTTGTAACTAATCCTAATAGAAATTCAGTAATCCTTAACGGCTTATACCTTGAGTTATTAATAGTGTACCTACCTATATGCCATATCCTTAGCATGAGCTTTGTGTTATAAAGCGTCACATATACATCGTAACGTTAACTTAATATACTTTTAACTACCTTCTTAGTTCTTCGTATAGCAGCTAGAGATCGTAAGGTCCTGAGTTCGATTACGAACTAATTTATTATGTACGCAATTTATCTCAATAAACTGTTGTAGTTCCTGGTACCATTACTGACAAGTCGTAACAAGCCGTCACTGATACAGGCAAATTGCCCTTTGATATTTGATTGATATTCGATATCGAAGCTGAATCTATGTTTTGTAGCTTTGCCTACGCCAAATGAATGAATCATACAACCCCACTACGATATTCATAATTCAATACGTTGAATTAAAACGTCTAGTTTATGAAGCAATATTAATTAAGAGGATTGTGAAGCGACGATACGCGGCGCTAGTAGGTATTTGAAAAATTTCTATCTATTTCATACTGCTTAGCTTCCCCGCGGGCGCGAACACCACAGATACAACACACGCAAATCCTCACGCACACTATGATAGCAGCGGGCGACACGCGGGTCGCGGGGGGCGGGTGGAGGGCGGCAAGCGCGCTCGGCGCGAGAGCATTCAATTCATTTGAATTTCGAAGTCTTAGATCTGCACCTTCTGCGGTTTGCGTACATAGATACCTACATTCACTATACGTTACATCTTCATTTTGTGTGTGTTACTTTGAATTTGCGAAATGTAGGCAAGGTTAACATATATTTTGTTACTTACTACTAGTAGTAATAGGTACCTATTATGACCCCAAATTGATCCCACACAAATTTTATCAACATCAGTTTAGTAGTTTGGTTTTTAAATCAAAATAAATGGAAAAATATAAATGTCATCCATGTAAACCAATTTCGATGATACGAAGTAGGACTAAAAATAAAAAAAATTATAAGGATCAAAGAAGGCTACCGCCTTTAAAAATTGCGAAGTAAAAATAACTTTTGGAAATCCGTGGCAATACCAAACTATAACTAATATTTTATGGACATATATTGATAAATAAAAAAAAAATAGATGACGACGACGACGGACGGCTGATGTTCTTTTAAAATAACTAAGTTTTCATTTTACTTGTAAATTATTTAATCATCCACAATAAACATATCGTGCATGTACGCGAATTTGTACGTACTACGTATTTATACCTAAAATGCGATCTAAGCCTGTTGAAGTATGAAGGAAAATGCAATACTTAGTATGCTTGATAGTTAAATGTAAAGTAATCTAAATATTCATATTTAGAAGTCAAACACCTAAGTTTTCATTTACGCGTCGACACATTAGGTTCAGTTAGTAGTGACCCTACTTTCTGCGCCAGCGGTCGCGGGTTCGAGTCCCGCTGGGTGGCGTTCATTTGTTGAGCACAAATGTTTGTAGTCCAGTCATGTGTGTTTACATTAATAATATGTATGTATTTAAAATTTATATAAGTATGTATCAACTATCTGGCATGAGGCATCCGTAGCACAAACCTCGTAGCTTACCACGAAACTAGATGACGCTGGTGTAACAATGTCCCAACATATTTATTTACTAGCGACTCACCCTCGCTTCGCTCCGGTTCGTCCCTTGGTACCACCTTTAGGATAACATTTTTACAAACTTTGAATGTCTTATTTATTTATATCTAATTAAAAAATAAAATGAAGCTTCTAGATTTAAGAATGACGTAATTTCCACACAAAATTTCATCCCCTATTTCAACCATTTATAGCCCTTTTTTCGCCTTGAGAAGTAGCCTTTGTACTTTCTCAGGCTCTAGACTATCTGTGTACCAAATTTCATTTAAATCGGTTTAGTAGTTTTAGCGTTAAAGTACAACAGACAGACAGACAAACGAGTTACTTTCGCTTTCATAATATTAGTGAGAATTTATTTATTTATTCATGTTATTATGTTCTACTAAAACTGTACTAATAGTGTTAGTTGTTACTACTATGTAGTACCTAGTACATTGTACGAAATGTACAATTAGTTATTGAAACCATACCGACGCTTGGCGGCGAAATATATTGTATTAAAAAAATATATAAAAAGTTCGTTACTATTGCAGGTAAGGAAATGAACTATCAATTTTTAAGAATATAAATAATCGGAATATTTTTTTTTATTTGTTTATTGAAGTTGAACCATTATATTCCATGCGTGCATTGAAATTTTCTACATAACGCCCGTTAGTCCATCATTAAACGTCCTATAACTCAAAAAGTATGGACATTACAAAAAAAAAGTTTTAAGCAAAAGTTGTAGAGAATAAACTGATCTTCAAAAAAGGATAGATGCATTTTTAAGTAATATTTTGTGAGTTATGGGCTGAGACAGAAAGATGGATACATTAAATGGACCATAAATCGTAAATGGTAAGTTTAAAAAAAAAGTTTACAGGAAATAAAAGATGTGAAAATTAATTCTCTACAATAATGGATTCAATAACTTTTGCTCTAAAGCGCATTTTTTCCGAGATATCGGCCAAAAACTTTTTTCAAGGTGGCTTGAAACTCCACTTGGATCTGTCAGCATTTTGTAATTTTGT
The DNA here is from genome assembly GCA_951802675.2 of Boloria euphrosyne. Taxonomy (NCBI): domain Eukaryota; kingdom Metazoa; phylum Arthropoda; class Insecta; order Lepidoptera; family Nymphalidae; genus Boloria; species Boloria euphrosyne. The sequence goes on along the minus strand of OX637887.1, from coordinate 3,620,630 downwards.
CCTCAGTAACTGATACTAAACATTATAAAAAACAAAAATTGGATAGGAAATTTAGTGCGAGGTTGACCAAAAAATAACGGCTATTGATACTGACAGAGAAATTAAAGTATTTTTTTACTTTGTAGTTTTTGAAGGCGGTTACCTTTTTTTATTTTTTTTTATTTATTCACCAACCTACTTTAGTGTAAAGTCGACATCTTTTTAATTTACAGTCCTTATGGACTCTTAAATAAAAATACAGTAAATTAATGTTCGGCCTTTTTGATTTTTCATGATAGTCAATAATTGTGGGTTTATAGTTCTGATTGATGATTTTTTCAATATCCATCGATTATTCGATATATTACTTTCACCTCCCTAGGCGATGATAATGTCGATACACCTCCATCATCACTACAATATGCCCTGCCTCCCGACCCGTATAGTGCGATAGAGAGAGTAGCAAGTCTTCGAGGCAAATACCTATATTTCCTGTTTGAAATATGGTTTCGGGCCTTAACGGTTTCACACCCCTAAACATTTACGAAATAAGACAATTTTGGTGTCATTCGATTCAGTAAGCCCTCATCTAGGCCTGTACGTTTTGCTTTTTTAATAATTTAGTTTAGTTTAATTTTAAAAAATAAAATCGCGCGACGAAGTTTTTACGTCGAAAATAACGATTTTTAGATGCTTATAATTTCTGTTGTAATCAATATTTCTTTAAAATCAAAACGTACGGGCCTAGATTTCTATTATATCTACAATATTTCCAAAAATTATGAAAATTGGACTATGTTTAGGGGGTGAAAAACGTTAAGGCTTTTTGTATGAAAATGTACAGCTTCACAATCCTCTTAAATTAAACTTTTAAAACTTTCCTTTACTTGTTAAATTTGATTGAAATTACAGTGAATTCAAATAATTATATTATTGGAACTACATAACCTATTAGAATATCATATTATTTTATCTTATTTTCAAAAAGTCAAAAGCAAGCAAATCAAAAGCACAATGCTCTCGTTTTTTTTTTAAACTCTAAGTATTATAAGTAATTATTCTAAGTAAATGGCTTTCGAATCATACGATACATCTGCTTCCCATTTCCCTGAATTACAATTTTCATTATAAATAATTTAAAATGTCTGTAAACAACGGAGGACGTGTCTTAAACTTCCGTTATACAATATAGTTCAGTACCTTTTTTGCCTTTGTTTGCCAATCGATCTTCTTTTTTTTTTGCCTCGTTAGAAATATTTGTTAGGTCGGTAAAGATATAACGGTTTAGTATTCAACAGCTTTTTAACAACTCGTCAAATCTGTTCAGATTACATACTTAATTACTATCATATATCAATCTGCAATCAAACCTTGACTCTAAAATGTGTGCACTGGTTCTAGGAATTGCCGTGTCATCCGGAGATATTATATCAGCTTTATCAATTGGTGCGATGTTCGCTACGATTTAACAATCGACTTCATTTCAAAATTCTATTTTTTTTTCTTAATTTTTTTGTTTAGACTTTTGGTAATTATTATTAAAATAATTTTAGTTCAGGATAAAATTTATTTTTTATTTAAAACTAAATTGTGTAACTTGTGTCTTGTGAAATACCTACCGTAAAACTTCTAAGATAATATTATGTTAAATAATGCGATAAAGTAATTAAATTAAAGCTAATAAATATTTAGAATTAAATAGTTCATTGTTCACTGCATCAAAATGGTCTTCTATTTATAAACTGAAGTCCGAAGATATCCCAAAACTTTCCTTGCTAAGTCCACTGTTTACAGCTTGTGCGTCGATACGTTGTTGCGTGGGAGAGCGGAAGTGGAATGACATTATCCATTCGCACTTCATTTATTTCATGACCCGCTGACAATATGCCATTTTGATTTTACGTCATAATATTATATGGTCTTTGTCACATCACTGAGAGAGACATGGATAAAAATAACGTACCCTTCATTCATATAACGGCTTTGACGTCATTGCCCATTCATGCAAATCATATGTTATGAATGTTATGCTTTTGTAACCTACGCTTTTACTAGTTCATTGTAACTTCTAATTTTGAAGTAATTTTTAATTTGCTACAAAGAATTAGCTGATAATATGATTGTACACTTCAATAGCTACTACTAAAATTTTCGATTTTGACAAAATAACTTTTAAAACTATAGTTTTATTCACCTGGCCTTTCTAGTATTGCGTTTGAAATATCCTTGGGAAAACAGCACATGCGTATAGAATTGACAGATGTGATGGAATATGCTGAAAATCCATTTAAGTGCCTTTTACTGCTCTTTTTAACCTGTGTCACAATTTTTATATAAAATACTAGCAATTTAGTTAGCACGTTGATAGAAGGATGATAAGGATGAATAAATGAATGATCTGGAGAAGGCCAACCTTATTACCTAGGGCAATTAAAAATAGCCTACGACCTATTCTCAGACCTACCAAATATACCCATAAAATTTCATACAAATCGGTCAAGCCGTTTCGGAGGAAGTCGATAACAAACACTGTGACACGAGATTTTTATCTACTAGAAGATTTGTTATGATTAAATTAAGGATAGACGGATAAAAAAGTTGGTAAGCAACGTAATCCGTACATGCCAAAATTTTTTTTAATCAACTAAAAGTGGTGCAATGATAAACAGTTTTCACGTTATTACGCAAGACTTGTAACTAAATAAATAACAGGTAGGAAACAGAAGAAGCAAGCAGGAAGTAAATTGACTTATTATATTATGTGATTGTAAAGGATCATAGCTTTTTCAGAATTTCTCCTAAACTGTATCGTATAAAAATATATATAAGACTAATCTTACAATTTTATAGAATAAAATCCAAACATTTCTTTTATATGATGGGACATTATTATAACCGCGCCATCTACGTCTCGCCATCTACGTCTCGCCATCTACGTCTCGCCATCTACGCGCGTTCTGTGGTAAGCTACGAAGCTTTTGTTACGATACCAGATAGTTGATATATTATACATATATACATTTTAATTACTATTATAAATAATTTATGTAATTTAAAAATGGTACATAATAAATATGTAAATAGTTAAAATATATACTTTTGTTACTAAAAATATGTGCATATTTAGTAAGAAAAGTCGTGACTTGCATCCGGAAGCGCAAGTAGGTCAATACATTTTATTACTGAGTTCATCTTTAACTTGATTTGCACGAGTCATTGAGCCACAATGGCAATGCCTTCTGTTTGTCTTGGCAATGTTAGCGATATTTTAGAGATTCGATTTAATTTTTCTTTGAAATTCGAATCATATTCAACTGATAGATCTTCGATCACATCCGTTGGAAAATATACTTTTAAACTGCTTTATTTTAAAAAAAACAAAACAAAATTCACTTCCTGTTCGTCTTTAAAATCGGTGATTCTCACTGATGGTGCTTCAAACTGTCATCGCCACTTCGTATCCGACCTTTAATAATAATATAATCCAAATAGACCTATTATCTGTCCATTTTTTATACTTAAAGATTTTTTAAAAGCTTCTCAGTTAGGATAGTGAACAATTCATGCAGTGTTAGCTAAGTGAATCTAATATAATACATAATAATCCATACTAATATTATAAATGCGAAAGTAACTCTGTCTGTCTGTCTGTCTGTCTGTTACCTTTTCACGCCTAAACCACCCAACCGATTTTGCTGCAATTTGGTATGTAGATAGTTTGCATTAATGAGAAGAACATAGGCATATTATTTTTTGGAAATTCAACCCCTAAAAGGGTTAAAAGGGGTGGCAAAGTTTGTATGAGAAAAATATTTTTATTGCACATTTTTGCATGAAACTTTGAATTAATGCTTTTTAGTGCAAATGATGAAACACGTATTTCAGGGTTTTTCGAAATTCACCCCCATTGGGGGTTAAAGGGGGTGGCTAAGTTTGTATGGGAAATTTAATTCTATTGAAATATTTTGCGTGAAACTGAAATAATGCTCTGCAATACAAATTATGAGATACATATCTAAGCGTTTTTTGAAAATCAACCCCTATGGGGGTTAACGGGGGTGGCACAATTTGCGTAGGAAAAATATTTAACAGTAATTTTTACCATAAGTCCATAACAATGAACCACGTACATCAGTTTATCATTAACGAAAAACACACAAAGAAATTATGATACACATAGTAGCAAAATTGGTTAAAAATAGGAAATAAGTTTTAGAAAGCGCAGCAGTGGCGGCACGGCAGGTGTGTAAACTACTGTGTAGCATACACAGTAGTTTTCAGAAAAGAGGGCCAGAACTTTAAATGGGGAATCAGTCCTTGGTACATTATAAGTAACAGTATATAAGCAAAAATGTTTATTTTATTCACTCTTAGCGCGAGCGAAGCCGCGGGCACCGCTAGTATATAATATACAGTGTTGTTAGTATACCTACGTGGAGTTCCCTATATATGAGCATATATGGCAAAGATAAATCAGTTCAGTACTTTTTCCTCTTCTGTCAGTCAACCGATATTTTTTTGTTTCGTAAGATATGCCAAGCTTTAATAAAAAAGTTTTGTAAAATCAATTTTGTTTTCCTCGAATATGGTTTTGTTTTACCTACTGAGCCAACAGGTCCGCATCAGGTTAATTTGTTTGTGGAATATTATGGTCTGGGATTATTATGTACATATTATTACGTATTATATTACTAAGTATGGGTTTTCATATTATTAAATATATGTTTTTTATTACAAGACATATTGCAAAAGAGTAGTATACGAAATAATTATTTTTCATAATGATGTCACTAGGAGTGCTAAATAAATATTGTCCATGTAAAATGTCCAAAAATGTCCTGACGGTCGCAATATAATGCTTTTTCCGTCTCGCTTTCATTCACCAATAGACTAATAATGTTTTAAATAATATTTCTCTTTTTTTTCCAGGTGACAACGCAAAATGTTCCCGTTATGATATAAAGTTACAGTGAAGTGCCAAGTGTAAATAATTTTTGATATTTATTTATACATATAGCTATAATTTTAACCAAACCAACGCAAGCTAAAAGTTAATAGTGTACAAGTATAAAATGTGCTATTAGATACGTGTCGTATTCAATTTATAATAAACATGTCTTCGAGAACTGGCCAGCGTGGGACGTCGGTGGCGACTAGTCAAAGGAAACATAGGTCAAGATCTACCCCTCGTTATGATTTGGAAAAGAAACCAAAGAAGAAAGACCTGAAGACAGCGGGCGCTACCAGCCTTGTATCTATTCCCAACAGTATTAAGCTGACGATGCTAAACAGCGGACTTATTTCTTTTGGTAAGTGAATTTACTATAAAAATATTAGAAATATAAGGTAATTCTTAGTTAAATAGGTCAGTTATAGTACATGGGTTAGTATTATTAATAGTTCATAGGTCCAATCCTGCTCGAAGGATCAATGATACATACTGCTTGGACGTTAAATATTAGTGGGTTCTATTATAAAATAAACTGGTTAACGAGGCGTCTATTAAGTATGTTTATAATCTCGGGGATTGTGACTGCCATATACACGTGTAGATATATGCTGTATATTACAGTACACGTGGGAGCTGGGACTTAAACCGTCCTTTATTTGGTTTTTCAAGCGAGTGCATTAGCAAGTCAATTCATACTATTTACAAAATACCTTTACTTTTAATAAGGTGTATCTATCTGCTCAATAAAAGTAGCAGCCTCCATTCGCACATAAGCACTTTTTAAACTAAACTAACTAAACAAAACAATTAAATTTTGCGATTTCAAAATTGAAATAAAATAAAACTAGGAATGAAATACTTTTTTTGCACATTTCATATTTAGGTAGGTAAATATTCAACCCAACAGGGCCCAGCAGTAGGACGTTAATATTTACGGAACGAACCTCCCTTCTATACGAGGGGATCAGGTCCCCCACGCTGGCCAAATGTAGGTTGGCAGCACAGACAATTTAACCTATAGACGACGCTTTACAGGGGATATGCTTTCGCCAAGGTTTGGCAGTGACACTGCATAACAGCCGGCCCCTCCCCTTTTCGTTCCTCAGTCCGCCGCCGACAGTGACAGCGATAACATTGTCCGAGTTACAGTTATAATGCCGTATTGTTCAGTATAACGATGTAAAAAGTGTAGTACAACGTTTAGTCTCACCAAAAATGGTATTACATTTCACAGGAAAGTCAAAAAAATCATTAATTACCTAAAAATAAAATATAAAAAGAGCTCGCGTCTTCTTGTCACTTATGTCATTTTTGTTTTTTGACATCCCTTTCTTTCGTAGATAAATTAACATAATATTATCTCGTTCTGTCATTAGCACGTGTCAACTAGTGATGAGACACATTGTAAACATAAAAATTACGTTTATCGACAAACATATATTAATATTTAATAATATGAAGAAGATGTGAAGTTACCATTCGCATGAATGATTTAAAAAAAACTAAACCAAGATGCCGTCCTATGTTTTTTTCAAAAACATTTAATTATTTCGAACAATTATTTTCCGACTTACTGCAGTATCAGATTGATTATAAAAACGTAAATCATTGATTTAATTTAGCAGTCCTCATGACTGCTTTTAGTTTTTTTTTACTTTAGTGAGATGTTTACTATTCTTACTATATAGTCCAGTCATTTTAGGATTTATCTGCGGAAAAATTCCTAGTGAGCTGAATTTTTGTACACACCTTTATTACGGCGTTGTAATGAAGATGTGAAAAATCGACATTAATGGGTGAAATGCAAAATAGATGTACCGTAACGAAATCGTAACTAATCTGAGAATGTAACTAAACTGATAGATTGTTACGAAACTGATAATGATAGGGTGAGATTACACAAACAAAGAAATAAATAAAATATTTTTAGAAAAATTATGTTTATTATTTAAAAAGAAAAATCAACATTATTGTTGTTGGAGTTTTATATTTCTACCTAAAATATACCAGATCTTCATCGTGGTATAGAACATATTCTTCAGGTTTTGACGATATTTGTAGTAATTTTCTGGAACTGTGTCTTTATCCTCTCGGAGCAGTTTACGAAATTTGAGTATATTCATTGAATTAAGAGTTTTATAGAAAGATATGTTGTACAATTTTTCAACTTTCATAGAATCTTCATGGATATCTTCGATTGTACCTGTATAATATCTCCAAGACTTTCTCATATAATAACGTACAAGAACATTGTCTCCTTTATTATCTTTTGTGTTACTTATTTCTATTTCTTGCTCTGTCATATTAACATCCATCACCACTGTTTCTTCAGCAGTATTTATATAATTATTTATTTCTGTTTCATCAATCTGTACTATTGAATTTCTCTCAACGTTGACTGCCTGCAGTAATTTTTGCCTGTATTTTTTCTGCCTCTCTGCATTTGTCATCGGTGCCATACCTGAAAAACGTTTATTCAAAAAATGTCATTTTCGACACAAGTTTTTGTCCACACCCACAACCCCCCCCCCCCCCCCCCTATTGCCATATATAAGTAACATGGCAAGTTAAAATCAACATCATTTTCCTGCCCTGTTCCCTAATTACTTCGGGTCGGCGCAGTACGTTCTCTTCCTTCATTCATCCCTGTTTCTCGTCATTACTTTATCCACTACAACCTACTTTGGTCAACAAGTAGGTACAAAAATAACAAGAATATATTTTTATAAACTTACTAGCTGACCCGGCAGACGTTGTACTGCCTCAATCGATAAATAAAAGACCTAAACATTTTTTTTTCATATTTATTCACCTTTTAAACCTTCTCTGGGCTTCCACAAATAATTCAAGACCAAAATTAGCCAAATCGGTCCAGCCGTTCTCGAGTTTTAGCGAGACTAACGAACAGCAATTTATTTTTATATATAAGATATTTTTTTAATATTTGGGTGGGTTACTTATTATATTAAGAACTAATTGTGAACGCAACCTTAGTGTAACATAACTGAGAACTCAGTTTCGTTGCGTAACGAAACGTTACGAAACGTACCGAAACTGAGAAAAAAAACTGCGAAATCTTAACCTTAAAATTATCTCCTACAGGAATCGCTATTGATTTGACAATATTTCGTATCCTAGTGGGTATTGTACATCTTACACAAGTAAAATCAACAAATAACTTGTAAATCAAACTTACCGGTTACAGGAAAATCGCGTTATTAACCCTGATATATTTTTTAACGAAAATGTGTAAATTTTTTCACCAACGATCTTTCACCGAACTAAAAGCAAATGGCGGCTATCTTGATGTCAATACTTTGAATAAACTCAAGAAAGTTTTGCCATTTTATAAAAATACTATATAATGGTAGAATATTTATTATAATTGTGCGTTACTAACCCTGAGTTACGAAATTAACAACAATGCAGACAGATATTAAATAAGCATTATTGTTATAACCTGGATATTTTTTTGAACTACATCAAATTCTATTTTATAATTTGGATAATATAAATAGTTTTATAAACGAATAAAATACTAAAATAAACAAAGTTTTCTTTTATTGATCAATAAAAGTGCCTAGGTAGTAAGAAGACATCTACATTTTGTATGAAAGTAAATTTGCACAAAATTTATAATAATATTTTTTAGATGTCTAAATAGCCTGCATCAAATCAATAAAAAATGTAAATTTGGAGAAATAAATACACTACTGATTAATGTAGAAATCATTTTTATAACGTAAAGATTAAAGACGATATTTTGTATAAAACTTATGGGACAATTAAAATCATGACTGTGTACACTTATTCTGCATTTCACCCTAATATCGTGCCGGCTAAAAAAGTTATCAAGGTCAAAAGGTCGCGAAAATCAGTTTTTTTGCAAATATCTCGTTCTCTCTCAATTTTGTATAACAATTAACATGTCTTTTTATTATACAATAATCGATTCGACTCAGTTATCGATATCGATAAATGAGTCTCGTCCATCACTGAATCAGTGAATTGTCACTAACATTGTTAAGTTTGACATGAGTTTGAACGAACCAATGAAAAATAGACAACTTCCCCTGCACCCCGCCACGTTTTGGCGATTTTGTTTTCGTACTAAAATTATTGAAAGCGGAGTCTATTAGGTTGAATTGTCTGTGGTTGGCAGACTTCACGTGTCTTACGAAAAAATAGTAGGTTCTTAGACCAGCAGGTTTCCTCATGAAGTTTTTCTACACAGTAAGACGAGTGCTGCTGGGCTATTATTGATCAATATATAATTTTCATATCATATTTAAGGAGACCAGTTATTTGGAATGTTTTAGAATTCAGTTCTACTATTTTCTCTGTTTCAACGATTGTTATTCATTCACGATTTTATTTACTTTCCTGTACTTGGCAAAATACATCGATGTACTGTTCCGCTAGTTTGAATCATAAACATGATATTATTAGCCTATAACCCTTGGTAGTAAAATCTAATGCAGAAAGTTTCCGTTGAACAATTTTTCTCACGTTCAACTGATACCCAATTCCTTTATAATAAATGTTTTTTATAGATAATGTCTTTATATAAAAATATACGAGTACGTACATTGTACAACATAATATATAATATATTATCTAGTTTTATGGTAAGGCACAATCCTAGTGTTTTGGATACCATATAGTTGATATACAACACATATATAACTTTAAATACATATTATATTATAATGTATATAAAAAATCACATTAGGCAAATGAATACCTCTAGCGGGACTCGAACCCTCGACCGCTGACACAGTCATATTAATTTTATCTATTAATTATTTTTGCTTCTAATAAAAAAACCTATACCCATTTGGTTCATACGTCGCACACAAATGTTAAATTAATATTATAAAATTATCAGGCTGAAACACTGACCTCTATAATACCACTGGACAGGCTGTTCCAAGCGTTTGATAGCAATTTTTTTGTGTCCATTTGAAGCGCCACTAGCGAGAGTCCCGAGAACTAATTTTGACGTATATTGCAAATGACAGCGAGAAGTGTTTGTTTACTGTAAAGTAATTTTGCATTTTCGTTGTTAATATAACATAAGTAGTAATAATGATGATACGGTTATTGATTAATAAAAATAAAAAAAAAATCTTTATTTGAAACAGTTTTATTGATTGTAAAAACTTTTATTAAGAGTTATCGATATTTGCTCGCTGATATCGACATCATTAGTTTTAGTACCACAAACTCTCGCTACGTCCGACAGCGCCAAAATTGCGAGTATCAAGCAGCCACAAAAGCACGTTGACAACTGCCAGTCCAGTTATAGAGGTCAGTGGGCTGTAATAACAAGTTGCCATATTAAAATATTTATTAAAATATTTCCATAACAACAGGTGAAAATTAAACATTATAAATAATTCATGAAATATAAATTATAAATCGAATATGATTTAAGCTACCCACCCTCACTACGCTCGGATTCGTTCCTAGGTTCTTATATCTATCTTGTAAGGCAGTTAGACAGTTGTTTGCATTGTAAGCGCACAAAAATATGTTTTTTAATACAACACATTACTAATTATTGAAATTCTTGGCATTTTTCCATTCGATAATATGCACGTATAATGCATACAAACATTCCTGTTGGATCACGCTGTCTATGAAACTGCATCAAAATCCCTTGCGTAGTTAGACGACGCAAAACGACTTTGTTTTAAACTATGTAAAAAGTGTAAAGAGCGGTCAAGATATCAAGACATTAGAGATAGAAGATCAAGAGATATGAAGACATTATTATTAAGAGAAGATAAAAAAAGATGTCTCGTATATCGATCAGAAACATTAATTATATAAAAATACATATTTGCTTTTAACTTTTACCCCACATTTTGGGTATTATCAGTACTTGGATATTTTTATTCATGTTAAAAAAAATGGTTCTCATTAAGAAATTACATCATCTTAATATAATGTAAGACTTAAGAATAAGAAAAACAAAAACAAATCGCTTTTTCATAATGTATACCTACTTCGAGTATTATAAATGCAAAAGCTTGTAAGTATGTGTGTACGTATGCGTAAACTCTTTACATTGAAACGACAGGATGGATTCGATGAAATTTAGTTACACAGATAGCCCATGACCTGGAGTGACACATGAGAGAGCGAGCAGCGAGGCGAGAAAAAATCGCTATGCGAAATCCATTTAAACATTACGACGCATATCTACAAATAAAAAGTATGACAAATTGGTTTGCCCGATTAATAAAATAAAACAACTGTAAATATATAGTAGGTAACTAGGTACCTATATCTGATTCTAATATATAAAAATCTCGTGTCACAGTGTTTGTTATCGAACTCCTCGGAAACGGCTTGACCGATTTTTATGAATGTCTTTGTGTACATTTGGTATGTTCGAGAATAGGTCGTAGGGTATTATTTATTCCCCTAGGGAACAGGGATCCCCCTAAAAGGGATGTCCTCTCCAGACTTCTTATTTTTATTTTTAGCGCAAATATTAATTTATTATTTTTTATGGTTTGGCATTCCTAAATTTTTATCCTCCTACCACCAATCACTATTTTATAATAGTGATTAGAATGTGGGCAGAGCCGCGGTATTTGCTAGTAGTAATACAAAATATAAGTATAATGTTGTTCTCCGACCGATTCCGGCCACGGCGGCCAATCTTATTGAGACTGGCCAACTACGCAGGAGATATTATAGTGCACAAATGTACGCACAGACACAAGTGCACTCTCTGTTCCTATCACTCTCATATTCCGGTGGGACGACTACTTGACACGACCAGTGAGAGCTAAGGCGCAGGACCGACGGCTTTACGTGCTCTCCGAGGCACGGGGGTGACACACCGCCAACTTCATAACTCCGGGCTATAACTGAGACTTACTCAACAGAAAGACTCAATAATTAAACTTGGCCCGACCCGGGACTCGAACCCAGGACCTCTCGATGTATGACCGGACATGCTAGCCACTACAACACCGAGGCAGTCAAAATATAAGTAAAGCTAAATTAAAATATTAAAGTAATAATATTCAAAACATGGTATATTTGTATAAACGATTTGTTATTATTAATACATAAGATTATACATTAAAAACATGTACGTGCTGAGCGATGTTTAAATCCATCTCGTATCGATGTACTGGAGTTCGTTTAAAAATAGCTGCTATCCGGAACTAGCGTGAATTTTCCACTCAAACACATAGCCTCTGAGTATTCCATTTAATATTTAAGAAATGGAATCTAGGAACATATGACTGAGTGTATTTTAAAAGCGACTGCTGATTTATTATTCTGTTTTACTTTTGCACTAGCCTGAAGTTCTGGCTTTACGTGTATTTTAGTTACTAAGTGACATACGGTATATATATGGGGTAGTTAAGATTTTTTAGAAATTAGATATTTTTCATCAGTAAAAAGCATCCTATCCATTGGTTCTGATTCGGATAACCAGCTATAATAATCATACTAATTTTTATCAAAACGTGTCAACTGCTTCTCGTGTGATGCGGTCACAGATAGACAGACAAAAATTCTAATAACTATAAATTCGGTCTCTGTATCGATAATAATGCTAATTACAATAATAATCATCATCAGCCCTTTTTAACGTCCCACTGCTGGGCACGGGCCTCCCTCAGTACGAGGGGGATCAGGCCATAGTCCACCGCGCTGGCCCAGTGCGTGTTGGCGGACTTCACATGTCTTACGAAAACTTGCTAGGTTTTCTCAGACATGCAGGTTTCCTCACAATGTTTTCCTTCACCGTAAGACAAGTGGTAATCATGATAGAAATGATTCGCACATGAAAATATCAGAGGTGCGAGACCCGGATTTGAACCCGCGTCACTCGGTTATACAAGCAACGCGTTACCGCTGGGCTAAAAAAAAATTCCAAAAAATATTGAATGTACCGGAATTAGACGTATAATTTTTATGATGAGAAATAGTATGTTTTTCTTGTCTGCTTGTGTACCGTTATTAATAGCTATTGATATTATTGTAACTAAAAGATTTTATTTTTATATAAATCGGTCATAAATATGTTTTTCTCAAATTTTTCAATAATATTATTTGAAGGCAAAAACAGTGAACCTAGTTTTATAGAAGGTACCTAGAATTTATCTTGGGATATGACAAACCCTCATCAATTTTAATACTAATGTAAGCTGAATTGAACATGCAGATTTAGGTGAAGGGCATTCGTTATTCATAACATACCTACTCGTGAGTTAGTATCAACTTATATATTAGCATTTCATATTTAAAAGTATAGACTCTGTTTCGATAGCGTCATAAGCTTCCATACTAATAAAATACAAATAAAAACTAGTAATAGCGCATACATGAGTATTGAGTTTGGGATATTTTTAAGGTAGATTATATTACCATAGGAAGTAGGCATCATCCCGACAAGCACCCTAAATAAAAAAAATTCGAGCCCTTTTTTATGCTTGGGAAATGTGGGGCTCACGGGCAAGCAAGTATTACCCACTAGATCTCAAGCAAAGCCAAGTCTTCCGTCTTAATGGGGTGTAGCAGGACCGCTTGCGCATTCAACTGCGACTGCCGACTGCCGAGGTCTGCCGAGGCAAACCACACAGAAGGAAATTCAACCCCTAAAGGTCTACCATTTTTTTTTTTTCATTTGAATTCTCTTGCTGCGGGGCAAAATGTTTTATAAAATCATTACACTGTAAAACTATTCATATATAGCGTAAAATTTTCGTTAATTTATTTGTTGTATATACATAAAACACACAAAATATGCATTGTTATATTATTACACAACCGCTTTTTCCAGTGAAATTTATTGTCCTGTTATTTGTCCCATTCAGTTTCAAGTCCGCGGTTAAATGGCCACATGAAGAATTAATGTGCCATTATTGGCAAAAACTTGGAATAAATATCCAACAAAGCTCTATCGTTAGTATTTTCGTTTAAGAAAATAACGTTGTGTATATATAATACAAGTTTGCGAAAATATTATTCAAATAGTCCATATTATCATTACAGAGGTCGAATATATTGTTTTTAGATTTTTGTCTTGCTGTGACCACGTTACAAGAAAACCACTCGACAGATGTTTGGTATGATGATAGATGGTTGTCTTTTAAGTCATGCAATTGTGGTTAATCGTGTGGCGACTAACCGTGGGTATTATTAGCCCTTTTCAACGGTGACAGGGTTATCCGTCTGGGGATCTTGTTACTACTAGAGCCGTAATTAGCGTGGAGCTTGTAATAAATGTCTACCTCTTGTACGAAAGAAACTTAAACGAAAGATAGATAGAATATTCAAAAGCTTGAACAGAGAGTTGATGAATCCCTATGATGAGAATCTAATATATAAATATTAAGTGTCACGGTGTTTATGGCCGCACTCCTCCGAAACGGCCGACCGATATCAATTATTTTTCTATATAGTTATTTGGTTATAATAAGTCCCCTCATTTTATAAGATAGAGCAACGTTAGCCGGGTCTGGTAGTATTTTTACATGGGTTATGATAATGTTGAGCAACCTATTATAGTGTACTGGTTAAAATTTTATTTTAATTAGTTAAGATTATCGCTAAGATAATCGTTGATGTATTTTCGACTTATACGTTTTTCTAAAATAATCTTAAAAAATAAGTAAAGTGAAAAGTGTCGAAGTGTTAATGGGTGATTATTACTTCAATACTTTTCAGAAAGGAACTCGACTATCTGATAAAAAAAAACTTTAGTTTATTAGAAAACGGTAAGATATATTTTAAGTCTTTCATTGGGAAAGGTAAGTACGAAAACAAAATAAGCGAAACTGTAAATTCGTTCTACGAACTCATTATTAAACAGATCCTGTTACGTAGCGATACCTAGTACATTCGAGGACTATCTCATTTCGTACTAACGATCATAAAGGCTGTTGACTGCGTCTAAGCTAAGATAAATTACGCGTTAACCTTAAAAATGGCCTACATGATACATTTACTTCAAAAAATTTCTCCCATTTGTTTTATTAATTACATAATTAGTATATAATATATAAATGTCTTAATTTATATATAAAAATTATGAATATTTTTCCTACTGGTAATATTAATGTATTGTAATTTAAGTTTAATAAATAAGTTCTAAGTAATTGTCTTATTGGTTACACTTTAACGCAAAGGATCTCCAATAAAATAGACAGTTTTTTTCGTGTTTTCTGCTTTCTAAATACGTATCCTAGTTCAGAGACATATTATCTTTTATTTGTCGTTTTTTGCTGCCTCTTTCATGTTACAGCAGTGAATGTTTTTATAGTACAAGAGCAGATAATGTTTACTCTGGCGACAAATATGTACACTCGCTACACAGCGAAATGTTCATTTAATTGTTGAGTTGAATATTACACTGTCGCAAAAAAAATAATTATATATAGGTTGTACACTAAAGTGTTTGTCTTAGTAATTCTAGGGCTACAATGTTTACGTTATGTTCTGTTAGTGACACAGATAACCGCAAAGAAAGAATTATTAGAATTGAATTCCCGAAATTATAAGTGTAAGAAAATGTGGAAATAAATTTTACTTTGGGAGAAAGGATTATCTATCTACGACATTTTTTACATATTTCACTGATATCCTACTGTAATACCTCATTTTTCATTCTATAAAAACTATCCATGAACTGAATTACAATTTAACCAAATACTAAATTAAAGTAACTTAAGTATTGTTTACGCATAATTGTATTTTTATGTTACATTTTTTACTATGACCCGTTTCGTTTTTTATATTTAAAAAATACGAGCATGCCCTTAGTAAAGTTAAATACCGTTTAATTTCGTCGTTGGTAAAAGACAAAGGCACCTTCACCAAATTAGGTAATTGGCTTAATTTGATTCAAATCAGTCCGTTCCCTCTAATCTATCTTTCAGGCATAAATTATAGTTAAGTTTGTAAAATACAAAGCGAGAACGGAGTTAGCTGTCACTATATTCATTTATCTATCCCCACAAGGAAAGTAAAACAGCTATTTTAATATGAGCTTTTAATCATACTTATGCTAAAATTATTACTTCAGAAATTTAAATTAACCCTTCTCATGAAAAAACTAAACATCTCCAATATTTAAGACAGGACAAAAAAACTTAACGCAAAATGAAATTAAACTCGTGAAGTGTTAACAATTATAATATGAAGCCAATAAAAGAAATAAAATTAATTGAACTTAATATAATATTAAGTTCAATTAATTTGTCCACGTAGTATTTTGAAAGAAAATATGTAAAGTATAATTAGTCACTAAAATCTTTCATTTAAGTTTCGTACTGTAAGGTACGTAAAAAATAATAAGTGTTAACGCTGAAGTGTTGTTCAAAGTTTTGAAGTGTATGGAGATTACACACTTCCAAGCCTATATACATTATGAAAATATCTATCTCTCTCTATCTATCACTCCTAAAACTTTCTAAATTAGGAATTACGATATGGTACTTCTGTAAGTCTATTCTGACCTTCAACTTAAACTCACAACCTCTGAATCAATTGTAAATGGACAGTAGTACGTACTCGTACATCTATAGTAGTAGATGTGTTCAGCCCTTTTTAACGTCCCACTGATGGGCACGGGCCTCCCTTCAGCACGAGGGGGATCAGGTCATAGTCCACCGCGCTGACCTAATGCGGGTTGGCGGGCTTCACGAAAACTTACTAGGTTTTCTCAGACATGCAGGTTTCTTCACGAAATTTTCCTCCATCGTAAGACAAGTGATCATTAAAGAAATGATTCGAGGTTATGATGAGGTGCGAGACCCGGATTCGATCCCGCCTCACTTGGTTATCCAAGCGAGCGTGTTACCACTGGTGTACCATAGTAGTAGATAGTATATGAATTATGATGATCAAAAAATAAGTTTGTTGTTCGTATATTACAGCATTTTTTATTTATGGAACAAACAAAAGAATAGAGCAAACAAAGTATAAAGTGGAGAGATTACTGTAAAATTTTGATCATAATAACATTTGAAGGTGAATACAATGAAACATATGTAAACAAGAGCTATTGAAATTGCTGAAGCATATTGTAACAGATTATGGGATATAAAAACATGAAACGTTTAGATTTAACATATTTTTATTTGCAAATTATGAACGGGTTCGATTATAATTTATTGAGTAAGTATACGTTACGTGACTATAGGTTCTATTTTAGATGTATATGTTTACACAATTATATTTAATATTTCCAAATCTTGTCAGACGTTTCTACGTGATTGTAGAATTTTAGGACTTGACATTTAAGAAACCTACAAAAATACAAACGGAAGTAAACACATATGAACGATTTATCAAACACAAGGATACTGGAGCATGTCCCAGCTTTAACAATATAAGCCCGTGAGATTGATGGAATAACCAAATCTAGGTCAGCGGTGGAATTGTAGGATGAGTGACTGAGCACACGGCTTCGTCATTTACAATATTAAATAATAGCATAACATAATAAAGCGTACGTGAAGTTGTTATATAGAATAACATATAATGCATATGTATCATTATAATATTCATACAGTATATGATGTATGCCAACTCGCACTTTGCCAGCGTCGTGGATTATGACCTGACCCCTCTCGTATTGATGGGAGGCTCTCGTCCATCAGTGGGACATTAAAAAAGGGCTTAATACAATATAATGTTAATGTATACCTTCTAATATATGAAAATGTTCTTTTTCTCGGCTTCTATTTCTTGCAATTTCCGCATCACAAGAGTGAAGTGTGTTTTTAAGTGTACAATCATTTAAATTGTATTTTTACAACTACTCGTAGCTATACCAATTCATATTCTTCCCTCCTGACGTTTAGTTGAACGATAACTAAGCATTTTCCTTAAAATTATATAAAGAAGTTTTTTTAAACATAAAATATTTATCAAAAAATATTTTTCATCTCTCATCCATATTTAGAGAGGAAATACAATTTCATTCAACAAGATTCACAGATTATCGATCTGCCAGATCTTTTAATGGCGACATCATTTCTGTGAAAAATATTTTTATCTTATGTGTGATGTTCATGACATAGCGATATAGAATGTGTTATTTTTCAAATGTTTGGACAGACCACAATTATTTTTGATTACAAATGCTAAAATTTTGCGGATGTAAATATTTTTTCCCGCTGAGTTTCTCCCGCTGAGTTTCTTTCGCCAGTTCTTCTCAGGTCAGTGGTTTCTTCCTTCCGAACTGGTAGTAGACTCATGACGTTCAATAAAAAATTTCATGCTGAATAAAATATTTTGAATTTGAATTTGAATTTGAATTTGAATTTGAATTTGAATTTGAATTTGAATTTGAATTTGAATTTGAATTTGAATTTGAATTTGAATTTGAATTTGAATTTGAATTTGAATTTGAATTTGAATTTGAATTTGAATTTGAATTTGAATTTGAATTTGAATTTGAATTTGAATTTAATTATATTTTTTGCCAACACCGAATAATTTATTATTATCGTTGTTACTCTGAAAAACGCACGCTGAGGCTTAAAAATGTAATATTTCAATGGACTAATCTTCGTTATACTTTTTTACTGGCAAAAACTATTGGTTAAAAGTTAAATGCATATCTTGATGCGTAATACAGAAACTTTAATAATTTCCCGCATCTTTGTCAGTAATTAATTATTTAGAGTTGCCTGAAGGTATTTAGCTGAATCATGTAAATGAAACTATTTCATTTGTAAAAACAATTTTCCTTCATCGCGTGCGACTTTCCGGAAACGCAACCGGAAAAAGTTCTTAAACAAATGCAATGAGTATGCTCATACAGAAATATGCCTTGTTGGTCTATTGAATATCTATGGCTAGAGAAACAAATTCTTCAAAGATATTATACATTTTGTATTGCACTACATTGCATTAAACTTGCTTTCCTTGCACCGGAAAAAACTTTACAGATTGTAAAGTTACAAACTGTTTCGCATGGAATATTTGAAAAATCTTCTTAAACTGAAACTTTTCGATCAAAGTGGAACAAAAATAAAGCATGCATATTTTACCATTCGGATGTCCCTAGGGATCAAGCGAGTGCTTTAACGGTAAAAGAAATTGTGATGTTACAAATACATAGATAAAAAACCATGTATCAAAAAATATTCTTTATTTTCACACGTCTAAGCCTTTAAAGAGTACTCGATCACATTTTTTGCATTCTGGAAACCAACCAACCTTTGTTTCATTTAATAAATTTAAACGGTTTTTTTCTTTTGAATTAATGGCATTTTTTTAAATCTATAAAAATGAACGCTGGATTGTAAGGTATAACAATGTAAATGTAAGTAAAGCAAATAAGATCGTTAAGAGGAAACACATATACACACAGACATACATAATAAAAGCAATAATTGTGAACATAATTTAATACATAAATACAGTAAATAGTTTTGTTATAGTTAAAAATAAAAACAATAACATCCCTCAAGTTGTTTATTTCGTACCTTCAACGTTTTCTAAGAACTCGTATGAGAGGCAGTAGGTAATGTATTTGGTGAACATCTCGAGATTTTCCTAGAAAGACCGTATTCCTATATGAAACGAATATTGAAGTTAGGTATATACCATAAATATATTGCGAAGTTATATAACGTATAAACAGGGTAGATTTCTGGAACGGGCATATGATCGATTAGCACAATTTTTGTTTTTTAGTTTTTTCGCTGATTGTATTTTTTTTCTAAAATCTGTCAATGCAATACAAAATATATGTTTTAAGTTATGGGTGATCTCTTAAGAAATTTTTCCTGCAACTATAACAGTTAAGGCAGGTTCTTTACTGTCCCCTGTACCTACATAACTTAATTTTCTTAAATGTTTTTCTTAAAAGCTCAAACAAAAGTTTCTTTCAAAGGATTGTATTGTACTCGTAACGTGAGTGTAGGCATTCTCCTAGTAACGAAGTCACGTCCTGAATAACACAAGAACACAGTGCATTGATTGTATACGTAGTGATTCGTAAAGCCATCCGTGCGAGGAAAGTCATGTTTTCTAAGATACAATTCTTTCTACAAATAAAACTAAAGTTAGCTTGACATATACTAAAGTACCTAGCTGTGATTCAAGCGTCTTTCATTTCTTATTTAAATTCATAAATTTTGATTAATTTCTAGTAAATTATAAATTACTATAAAAATATATTAAATTCTAAATATCAATAAAATGTCCGACGTTCCAAATTAGTTTTATCGATGACAATTTTCCGTGCCATTGGTCTGGGCTAATTATCACCCAGTTAATAAAATTTGAATTTAGGTCAACTCTACCATGAAAAGTAGAATTTAAACGGAATGTGGTCTCCAATATACTTAATTAATGTTAAATAATTTAATTGAACGCAGATTTATCTAAGCGCAGCGGTCTATCATCGTTAATTTCAACGATTTTTTTTCCCATTTAATAAAACTTTTAGGCATGTTTTCATTACATGTTTAAGAATATTATTCATTTTAAAAAATAATTTTCGTTAAAATTGACTTATTGTGTAGGAAATTCTTAAAATAGTCTATACTATACTAATATTATAAAAAGGAAAGATTTGTATTTTTGTATGTAACGAATAAACTCAAAAACTACTGGACCGATTTGAATACAATTTGGTACACATGTCGTCTAGAGCCTGAAAAAGGCTTTAAAGGGTTGAAATAGGGGATGAAACTTTGTCTGGAAATTACGTCATTTTTAAAGTTAGAAGCTTGAAACTTATTATTTAGGCTTTTGATTACATATAAATAAGTGAGACATTCAAAGTTTGTAAAAATTGTATGCTAGGGACGAACCCGAGCGTACCTACGTTTATACGTTACGTTACGCTTTATATGCCTACTAAAAAGTACATTCTATAAATCACCTAAAAATTTTATTTACATGTTTTATATATACTTACATTAGATTAAGTATTTAGGCAGAATATTTTTAACTATTTGTTTGAAACTTCTCTTGATATTCACACAACTAAACATAATTTC
Organism: Boloria euphrosyne; assembly: GCA_951802675.2. Taxonomy (NCBI): domain Eukaryota; kingdom Metazoa; phylum Arthropoda; class Insecta; order Lepidoptera; family Nymphalidae; genus Boloria; species Boloria euphrosyne. The sequence goes on along the minus strand of OX637887.1, from coordinate 3,599,702 downwards.
GATTTAAGACCTGTATTAAAATTTCTTAACTAATTAAAAGTTTTCTTGAAAATTTAGAACAAAACTTGGAATAAACGTTAATTAAAGATATGGTTTTGAAAGCAGCTAGGATAATGCTCTACACATAACATTTAACCCGTCTTAGCCCGCCTTAGGATATTATATGTCTAAAAACGTAAATTATCTATAGTTTTCATTAAAAAGAAGGCTTAAAACAACACAAAAAGGGTTACACGAGCTTATAATATTATTTTGCTACCAATAATAAAGCAAATACTTTTAAACAATTACTTGTTACATACTTTCACAGTTAAATTAGCCCTAACCACTCCCCGAGGGCCCTTTAATAACTTTACGCTATAGTGTGGTATACTCGTATATACTAAGTTCTCAAAAAAGCTATTTAATGAATCCTCTAGTTACTAGTATATACATAAACTCTAGTCTCTAATGTAAAAATGGCGTCGGTCTACAAAAATAGAATAAACGTGTTTGAATTTACCTGACACTCGCCTCGCTCCGTTACCTCTTTGTGTTTTTTTTATATATTATATAGTGTGGAATATGAACAGAAAAGAGGATGTTGGAGTGGGGAAAAAACTATAAAAGTCGATGCATAACCGGCATCGGGGGGTAGTTGTATCTTGACGCTTGTCGTGGTAGCATTGTTAGGTCGTTACTCTGTTGGTTTATTTCTTTAAAATATCATTGTTGGTAGCTTAGTGGTCTTTTTGGTTAGTTTAATTGTGTTTTAGCGTTTTCAGATACTTACAATAAATTGAGGTCGATTTAGTATGCTTGTGTTTTTAAAAGAAAGCTCACTTCTGGTCTAAATGAACAAGATCAGAAGTGGGATAGGTCCCGTTTCGCCCACTACTTTTGTTTACGTGTGGTATTTGTTGGTTGTTTTGTTAAAAGTTTTTATCGGAGGGTATCGTGATTTTGATGTATTTTCATTGATTTTGGTGATTTGCGCTGTCTTTTGGTCGCTGTGTATAGTTTAGTTTGGTTTTGCTTGTCAGGTTTGAATTAGAAATTTAAATAACTTGAGTTAACGGTTATTTTTAGATCGTATTTTATTTTGTTGTAATGTCAGACAACCAGCGAGATCGTAGTAAAAGTCGCCGATGTAGTTATAGTCCTCCTCATGAGCGTTGCGGTAGTCGTGATCGGTGTGATATTAGGTGCTGTGCCTTATGCCAGGCCTTTATAGAAATGTTAACTGTAAAATTTTCATTTTAGTTTTACCGTGTATGTAAAAGACGCTTATTTTGTGTTTTCTCATTGGGGTTGACACATTCAAGGGAAGATGTATCTTGCGGTCGGGGATAGTATGTCTCGCAGGTCTTTGTACTCGGATATGCTGTCCAGGCCGACAGATGCACTTCAAGTGGGGTACGGTTTCATATTATTGGATGCTGTCTTGGAGTGCGCTCAGACAAGCGATCCTAGTATATGGGACATACCTTGTGTAGCTTAAGATTAATGTGTGTGAGCTCGGATAGTGTCTTGGAGGTTACTCAGACATGTCGTCCTGGATCTGTGATCATACTATGAGTTGACCGTTGCATATGTTTTTGCAGCAAACATTAAACTTATATTTGGGGGTAGGTTGGATTGAAACACGCTTTTATAGGTACTGATTTACACACGCAAAGCTATGACATGGTTCTCTGGCGAGTCGTGAGGGTGCACTCCCCCGACGGGTCCTGCCCCGGGTAATTGGTACAGATATCTGTTTGTTTTACATCCACTGTGCTTAGGTTATGCTAGGTAACGTATATTTGTGGTTAGGTTGGGTTGAAACATGCTTTTATAGGTACTGATTTACACACGCAAAGCTATGACATGGTTCTCTGGCGAGTCGTGAGGGCGCACTCCCCCGACGGGTCCTGCCCCGGGTAATTGGTACAGATATCTGTTTGTTTCACATCCATTGTGCTTAGGTTATGCTAGGTGAGCTTAGACCACGAATGAATCAAATTAAAACCTTAATATAGACAAGCAATTTTTAGAAATGCACTTTGTGTTTTTTTTCTGTCTGGAGATTTTATTGTTTATACGGCAGAAATGATGAGAGTGTGATGTCTATAGCTCGTGGCGTCACTTAGGTTTTCGATGTCAAGGTTCTGAACCCCAAGGTTAGAAGATGAGGGAGCCCGAGGACGGTCTCCTGTCAGGAAAGGCCGTGTGGAATATGAACAGAAAAGAGGATGTTGGAGTGGGGAAAAAACTATAAAAGTCGATGCATAACCGGCATCGGGGGGTAGTTGTATCTTGACGCTTGTCGTGGTAGCATTGTTAGGTCGTTACTCTGTTGGTTTATTTCTTTAAAATATCATTGTTGGTAGCTTAGTGGTCTTTTTGGTTAGTTTAATTGTGTTTTAGCGTTTTCAGATACTTACAATAAATTGAGGTCGATTTAGTATGCTTGTGTTTTTAAAAGAAAGCTCACTTCTGGTCTAAATTCACAAGAATAGTATTAAAAAAATCATAAACCAATTCTTATAAACTATAATTAAAATTAACATTAATCATTAAATTATTTACCTTCAAATTGATAAAATATTTTCACATCGTATCCTTTATTCGATCCCCAGAGAACGTACTGCCATCCTAAATTTTCAACCCCTTAGCTACCTATGAAAAATGTACCTGTCAAGATTCAAGTTTGCAGCATTTATTCTATCTGAGTTTTCGTAATAGATAGTTTTTTACACAAAAAATAAATTATATGCTTAGTTTTATTTCAATGAGATAATAAATCTACTAATTATATAAATAAATTCATTCTTTTATATTAAACAGAAACAAGACCATGATGATGTATGTATGGTAGAAAAGGCACGTGTATCGTGTAAAATCACATGAAACAATATTATTAGTTGTGTTTTTTATATACATAATATGTACCTACGTATATATCTGACAACGAGTTAGAATTAAATATTTGAGTTAGAATTAACACTTTGAGTAACTCAGAAAGGGTTAAAAGTAAAAGAAATAAAAAAGTAATTGTTAGGGACGATACGTCATTTAGTATTTAAGTTTCTATTTAAGACTGGTTTTAATGTAAAAAATAAAAATAAGTATGTTCTATATTTAAATATATTTTAGAAGAAAAATTGTAATGAATGACATTAGTGCTGCCTATAAAAGGGGAGCATTTTCTGTGGACATTCATTCCGAATCCAGCGGTCTAAGAAGAAACATCAAGGAAATAAATAGAAGAAACCCTCTGAAAATTCAGTGTTATTATTTACTCCTCTTGCTACCACCGAACACTCTCCGGTCAACATCCCGCCAGCGAACCTGCTCCACAACAGCGCACTACATACGAGCGTCAACAGTAATACAAAAGTAAAGTAAATGGTAATCAGCTACGTTTTGCTTTGTTTCTGCTTTAGCCTTTTCTCCTAGCATGATCCCAGTCGGATCTGTCGCCGGGCTCTTTAACTTAAAGCTCAGGGTTACATTCGGGAACAATATCGAATAAAACTATAAACTAAGTTGGTAAAACTTATTTAAAGAATAACTTTTGATAAAATTCCTTTTGTTTTTAACCGACTTCAAAAAACGAAAGAGCTATGTTCGTTTGTATGTATTTTCTCATTGAATTATACTTTTTTGGCGGGTTTAGTTACTTGATAATGATGTTATCTCGCTCCTATATGAAAAACTGAGTTACAAACTTCCTACACAGCTACATAAATGTATTAATCCCTGAACTTAACAAATATAAAGTAAAGCGTAGTTAAATGGTTGACACAGATCGCGGGTGGTCAGTAAACAAGGCGGGGTCTTTTATGGCGTCAAGTTAAAAGTACTTAGTTTAGAGCAAAGTAAAGACAGCTAGCCAGTTCAACCGTAAAATATGAGTTTAAAAAGCTTCTTAAAGTATTATTAATAGGTTGTTAAATTTAAAAGCTTTGTATTAAAGTTTTATCAATATGGTTTAATAAATGAAATCGTCAATCTTAACTTTTAGTAAACCAGCACTTTGTACACCTAATATCAAGTTTCTAACATTAATGCACAAGCGTCTAAAGCAATTCAGTATTCCAAATTAACGTCTTTGATTCTGCACGACAGCATTTTTAAAGAAAATATGAAAAACTAACGTCATTATGAGTGAATGGTCGAATGGATGTGATGCGTACTTCATCGCTTGCCAAGTACGGTAGACATATTCAAGCATGTTTTCACATGCACTTAATTAACTACGCTACGCATTTGTACGCGTACTTTTATTCATGAATGTAGATTATTATATTCAACCTCATAGTGTATTTAGGAATTTTTATTCTAATTTAATATTGTTGGCTCTTCTTCTTTTATATACGAAAAAATATATCGAAAGCTTATGTTAATTAAACCTCTTTCCTTGGTAGTAGTCAAAAGTCATATAATAAAATACCTAGGAAGAAATCCCTATTTGTACATTCCCTTTTTATCTTGCTCTTCATTTGTATTTTTATATTGTATAAATTATTATAGATAAAATAAAAAACTCAACGTATCTCAAAAAGTAGAGCAACCCCATAAAAGTTACTAAAATTGATGATGCAAACTTCTTCAAACTTTTTAAAAAATATCAAAAATACACTTTGAAGCATATTTGACTCAAAATAACAGCACTCACAATATAACAACGCTGGATTATTAAATAATTTGATGTAATAAAGTTAGTGAGTCGTGGAATATGGAATAAAAGACAGATAATGTTGACCTACTCTCGTGAGAGGTCACTTCAGACGACCTTTGTGGAAACGACCTTCCTACACAGCTACATAAATGTATGAATCCTTGAACTTAACAAATATGAATTGGAGCATTTTAATCACTATGTAATTCAAAAAGTCCTTTCGGAATTACTTCTAAATCCTTTCTTAAGTAATGGCTTTTTTACAAAAAAGGATCCTCTCCCAAAAATAATTCGTAACTATGTAAGTGCTTTTTTTCTTTTTTCATGATACCTCAAAGGTCTCATAGCAAATTCATAATCATATAAATGTTTGCTGTAAATAGTTTTTTTTTTTTGCATACTTTAATTTAGACAGAAATATATTCTGAACAATAGTGGTACTACATTTGATATTTCTCGGGTAGGATTTCCATTCAATTGAAGTATGACAACAAGGAAAAAGACAATACACCTGTGTTTGTTTATTATTATAAATCTTCTCACGTTGAGCACCGTATCAGGTTTGGCAACGGGGAACACCGAACAATGTAATCGAAAGTATAACGGACTACTAAAATAAATATAAACATTTGTATGAGTAAGTTTGTTACTGCTCTACACTGAAATGGTTAGATACATTACACAGATAGGCAGCGAATACCTAGTATCATATAGGGTATGGGAAATATTAGTATTCGGAAATCCAGCCAAGCGCGAATCGAAGAAACGCTCTGGGAGTTGGCCTACTTCGGTGGTCGGTGAACAACGCAAGTTACTCCTGGTACTTTTCTGATAGCAGAGCGGATGTAGACATTATTGTTATGGTTTGCTTCTGGAGACCTATCGTCGGAGGGTCATGGTTGAGTGCGAAAAAGAACCTTCGATACCCATAAGATGGGTGTTCTGATGATTTTTAATGGATATTACTGGTTTTGCTGGTGAGTTCCACATAATCACCTGTTTGTATGCAGGCGTTATGCCTAAATTCATTTCACAACATAAAAAAAAAGATAAAGTAACGAGAGCACCCGAGCAAGCGAGGACAAGTCTAGTTATACTTACAAATTATATAAGTCAGTCGTCTACTTTATCCTAACCACATACGACTATTATTTAACTTATTTCTCGGGAAAATAAACAATTCTCGCGAGACAGTAGTTAGAAGTTCGTAAGAAAGTTCTTTTATAAGTGTGGAATGTACACCGATTTCAATAAGTCTTATGTGCCTTTCGTTTCTAATGAAATGAACAAAGTTTTTACTAGTTATTTAATACTTTAACTTATTTTCTCCGTATTTTTTATCTAATTTTAAGATAAATATTACTTTTATCTGGAAAGGAAAATAATACTCATACACTACAAAATACGAATAAAGTATAGTCTATATACAGGAAAGTATTAAAATAAAAGATTGTATGTTATCATGTGGTAAATGTTAGGCAAAACGTATATTGGCGATAAACATATTTATCATCAGTAAATCATGCCTATTTGTATTTTAGACAGAAAACATGTTTTCTAAAAACATTCGCTATGAATATTATCAAAATCCGTATAAAATTCCTTAACACTGAGTGATTCACATTTACTTATTTAATAAATTTATATCTACATAAATCTTTTTTTATAGAAATCATTTAGTATACTTGAATTAATATATTATTATCATTTTGTAATTTTTTATTGAAAAATCCTTTCACCATCACAATCTTTCGAAAATTTTACAAGGTTCTCTTAGATGTGCATGTTTTCTCACGCGATTTGTCTAAACAGTAAGGCATGTAAGGTAGGTAATACAAATTGTGTTTAAATTGGCATTTTCATTTATTTTTGCTGGTAAACTTAAAATAATATAAATAATAAAAAGGTAGCTTTTTTATGGTTTTTATTATACATCTGCTTAATTACCTAAAGTTAAAAGATAAAATATTGTTTAAAATAACCTTAAACTTGAGGCTGTTTAATTAGAGGTCGTATTTGATCTTTCTTTGTTATATTAACTGTTCCCTCAACTCGCCATTTAAAGGGGCCTGTAATTATCATGGAACTTCTCGTTGAACATAATAGACAGAAATAAGAACTCGGAATTCTTGTATTTTTATAGCTTTACGACTTTTGGTTCGAGAGCGAATCTTGTGTATGGTCTACGCTTATCATCATAAATACACTGCTTTGTACATTACAGTATTATAAGAAAACTAGCAATTTTCGCGGCTCCACTCGCGTTTTAATCACTATTAAAAGTAGAATTTGGCAAAATCATAAAAAAATATATGTCTGGAGAGGGCCACCCTTATCATTTAGGGGAATAAAAACTGCCTACGACCAATCTCAAAACTACCAAATATAAACGAAAAAATTCATAGAAATTGGTTAAGCTGTTTCGGAGGAGATCGATAACAAACACTGTGACACGAAATTTTTATTATTAGAGATAAAGAATCACCCTTGCCCTTCGGGTTCGTCTCTAGATATGTTTTAACGGTTTGTATAGATAGTTACATTACGCCCGCACTCATAGTCACTTAATGAACCATTAAGTGTTTTAGTATGGATATTCTAGACTTAATGGTTCATTAAGTGACTATGAGTGCGGCGGTTATACTCGTAAATAAGATATTTTGCTGCAGTAAAAATATCTTATATGTTGTTCCGGATATCTGCTGTCATTATAACAACGATACTAAATTTCATACAAATCTGTCCAGGGGTTTTCTCGTGACAGAAAATCAGACAGACTTACAAAAAATAAAAAAAACTATAGATTTAGCCTCTCAATGACTATTTTGATAAGAATTTCCAAAAATATTTGATGCACAGATTCGACTCCGTTACAATTTTATTAGATGTATCTAGATTAAGTAACACGAGGTTTAGGCAAGATGTAATTGTCCTCATTTAAAGAATTGTATTGAAAGGACAAATTTCTTTACGCCTTAGAATCATTTCCGCATATTTTTTAGATTTCTATTCTACAAAGATTGAATGGTATCCTCTGTAAGCCCCCAATCTTGTAAGAAATAACTGATAATAGATGAAATGAGATTGAGATGTTTGCAATTTAACAATATATTGTACATTCGTCCTGAACATTCAATTATCGTTCACTGTGCCGTGCTTTACAAGACATTTTTCAATAGATTATTAAGGCGATTTTCCATACCCACCTGTTGCTACGCAACATGGGAGGCTCTCCGCGCATGCGTTAATAAAACCGCTCAATTTCCTGGGGCCCTTTGAATTATAAATATTACTGCTCTTTCTATACAACTATGATTTTTGTCACCGATTTAAAAAAGAGGGGTAGAGTGTTACACGAAGTCGTTTCGGCATCAATCTACAGATACTTAGACCTAAGAAGTAATTTAGGCTACATCTATTTTAGAAAAAGAATTAGAATTCCGCGCAATAAAATAAAAAGTAAAGAAATTGTAAACAAAATGTGATTAAAAAATTTATGATTTTTCATCTGTTCAAAACTTATCTAGATACAAAGCAAAACTTATCCTAAGTTGCTAATAAAATATAATTCAAAATGATTTTTTCTAGTCAAATATAAAAGGTTAGTTCAATATGTTGTCATGTACATAAAATAGAACATCAACTCTATCGATGTTACATACAGCCCAAGCCTTTTGATAGTAAATGTTTGCACACTGTAGCTACGCTGCAATGCCAATGTTTGGAGAGTATTGCCAGAACTACCTTCAATGTATTTTAAGAGATTAGCACTCTACTATCTCAGATAGAGTTGCTGCATAAATAAACATTTACAAAATGTGCTAATATCCACAAAATAAAACAAAACGTATAAAACGGTAAGAAAAATTTATTTACTTATCGTTTGATAAGTAAACATATTTTATTAATCTTAAGTAAACAAAAAAGCTACATAACATACATAAATGAATGTATCAATTCAATAAAAATCTTTGCATAAACGCTCTTTCAAAAATATAAAATAGTGTATAATACATATGGCCGCTTATAGAGAAGCCATCACTTCCGAAAAAAGAAGACCAGAAAAAAAACAAGTGAGGCAACGAGTCATCTGCCATTTTACTACAGCGATATATACTCCAAAACAGAAGATTCGAAATACAATGCTAAATGCTAACATTCAATAAGTTATTATTCGACGAAAATATTGTTTGAGAAACTTTCATCCAACTAATTATTTTATTTTTCCGAAAAATTTTCCGTAGACGATTAGATATGCGTCAATTGAATCAATTCTGCCACTCCTACGCAAATTCCTATCAGTTTGGTATAAATAAACCATTCTTAAACGATAAAGCCAAACGTGCTGTTTATTTAAGTAGCAAGCAAATTTACGAGGGAAATGCAGTAGAAGATTTATAGGACATCTCCCACCATCTGTTAATGAATAAAAAATTAAATGGCATTTGTACGAATGTTCAATGTGTATATTTTATAGATAATATATAAATGTAATACATAGTTATTTATGTTTTAACACTATTTCAAATCATCATCATCATCAGCCCTTTTTAACGTCCCACTGCTGGGCACGGGCCTCCCTCAGTACGAGGGGGATCAGGCCATAGTCCACCGCGCTGGCCCAGTGCGTGTTAGCGGACTTCACATGTCTTACGAAAACTTGCTAGGTTTTCTCAGACATGCAGGTTTCCTCACGATGTTTTCCTTCACCGTAAGACAAGTGGTAATCATGATAGAAATGATTCGCACGTGAAAATATCAGAGGTGCGAGACCCGGATTTGAACCCGCATCACTCGGTTATACAAGCAACGCGTTACCGCTGGGCTACCACTGCCTTACTATTTCAAATATAGTTAATATAGATATTTTTAGAATAAATGCTTGAAATACTACCTCTACAGTTTACGCGTATTTTTTTATTTACCAGATCGACTGTCTGTTAACTGAACATTGACATAGTCCAGCCACATTAGGTGTTTCACCTAGGTATAAGAGATAGTAAGCTGTAATTTTTTATAAACCATTTATGACATTACTAGCGGTGCCCGCGGCTTCGCTCGCGCTAAGAGTGAATAATATAAACATTTTTGCTTATATACTGTTACTTATAATGTACCAAGGACTGATTCCCCATTTAAAGTTCTGGCCCTCTTTTCCGAAAACTACTGTGTAGCATCCTGCCGCGCCGCCACTGCTGCGCTTTCTAAAACTTATTTCCTATTTTTAACCAATTTTGCTACTTTGTGTATCATAATTTCTTTGTGTGTTTTTCGTTAATGATAAACTGATGTACGTGGTTCATTGTTATGGACTTATGGTAAAAATTACTGTTAAATATTTTTCCTACGCAAATTGTGCCATCCCCGTTAACCCCCATAGGGGTTGATTTTCAAAAAACGCTTAGATATGTATCTCATAATTTGTATTGCAGAGCATTATTTCAGTGTCACGCAAAATATTTCAATAGAATTAAATTTCCCATACAAACTTAGCCACCCCCTTTAACCCCCAATGGGGGTGAATTTCGAAAAACCCTGAAATACATGTTTCATCATTTGTACTAAAAAGCATTAATTCAAAGTTTCATGCAAAAATGTGCAATAAAAATATTTTTCTCATACAAACTTTGCCACCCCTTTTAGCCCTTTTAGGGGTTGAATTTCCAAAAAATAATATAAATAATGCCTATGTTCTTCTCATGAATGCAAACTATCTACATACCAAATTTCAGCAAAATCGGTTGGGTGGTTTAGGCGTGAAAAGGTAACAGACAGACAGACAGAGTTACATTCGCATTTATAATATTAGTATGGATGTATGATGTGTATGAGCTTATATAATTTCGTGTTTCGTAAGAAATTCAAGAGGTCAAGTGTCGCCAAAAATCAGCATTTTGGAAATATCTCGCTTTCTACGCGTTGAATTTATAATCTAAATGTTTTAGTATAGTTATTTATATTCGTATAGTACATAAATAACATAGTTATGTATAGTTATCCTAATAACAATGCACCTACTATGAATAAACGAGTTATTGAGGTTTTAAACTTATAAATTAATACAAAAAATAGGTTTTCTGATACTACAAAAACAAAATTTTTATGTAGGTAAAATAAATTTGACATACTTTGAATATGGCTTTTTATGATGTAGGTCTTTGCTTTAATTAGTAAAGTTTTGTTGGCATGGCAACCCACTTTTATTATTGTTGTCTTAATTAAAAACATTCGAGGACCGAGTCACTTTTGGATTGGAACACTCAATGCTATTTGATGAGCAAACACAACGAGACAACAGTTCGAGTTTGTCTTTGGTCTCTGATAATGGATATTGACGTCATAGTTCGATGACGTCAAATCTATTTTCTTTTATACGAGCGATCTTTATATGGGCATGCGTATTGATATTGTGTAAAGTCATTTATAGTTTATTTTTACAGCATTCTGAAGGACTGTACAGTATATCAAAAAGATTTATTTTGTTTTTTTATTTCTTTTTTTAGTCTATGTCCCTTTTTTGACAACCTTTTTCTTTTTTTTCATTAGAAGCTTTTCACGACCTTAAAGACGTGCTATAAATAAAATATATATTGAAGATTGGATATCGAATCGCTGTTAAATCGTCAATTTTTTGTAATTTTTTAAATAACTATCTGCTTAAAAAAATATATGATATTTATAATACTTTATGATGATGTTTTAATTTAATTGGCTTTCAAGCAAATATTTTATATACGTCGATACTCTAATAAACACCTACATCTTAAAACAAAATAGTAGAACGTTTTGTGTCTGTTTATAAATATGTATATGTATGTATACATGTATATATGTATACATGTATGTATGTATAATATTATGTTGTATTGAAACTGTCCATCCTTCTATTGATTATGCGCTCGCTAATCGAGTATCGTTCACGACCAAAGCGATCTCAGCGCTTTTGCAGCGTCAAGGACTACTTGACAGCTATTACACGCGAGTCGATTTTATAAACTATTAGTCACTTTCCCTCACTTTGCTCTCTAGGTGCCTTTTGACTTGATACAAAACATTGACTTTAATCCTTATCCTTACTAATATTATAAACGCGAAAGTAACTTTGTCTGTCTGTCTGTTTGTCTGTCGCGTTTTCACGCCAAAACTACTGAACCGAATTAAATAAAATTTGGTACACAGATAGGCTACAGCCTGAGAAAGAACATAGGCTACTTTTTAAGGCAACAAAGTATAAGTGTATGGAAATAACCTCATTGTTAAAATTAGAAGCTTGAAACTTATTTATTAGGCTTTTGATTAGGCTTAAAGAGGGTACCTAGGGATGAACCCGAGCGAAGCAAGAGTGAGTTGCTAGTTATCCAAATATTTACATATTCTATGACTTATGGAACAATAAAAATGTAATAACACCACATTTTGGTGTTGGTAAACGTATTTTATGTGGTGAAGTTTAAAACTTTTTAACAAATATTTAAAAAAAAAACAATTTTGTTACTTTTGTTATGAAGTAAAAACGAAGAAATAAAAAATGTTTTTTGTATATATTATATTTGTTTATATTATTAAAATAATATATTATACCTACATACATAGTATACCTATGAATTTTTACCCATAAACTAACGCAAAGGGTAAGAATCACAACGGATTGAAGTTTGAAAACAAAACAGAATCTACGTTCGTATAAATTATACCTTTAACAGATAGATGACCAGTTCAAATACCTTTTCACTTCCCCATTGTTGATACTTAAATCCTACTTGATATAGATGTAACAAGTAGGGGTACTTATGGTGTAAAATCATAATTCATGGAGGCTGCGTGTTTATTGCGGGGGATTTACTCTGACCCTTTTCAAGACCCATGGATTAAATGAATTCAGATATTGAATAATTATAATAATACTAGCAAAAAATAAGTTAATAATATTGACATATTTATAAAACGTTTTTAAATAATTTAAATTTAAATAAAAATGTTTAGAATTAAAACTTTATAAGGGACCTTGATGACATTTTGATTTTTTTTTTAAATTGTGGGTAGGCATTGTCTGTAACAAGTATATAAACCTCTGAGACGTCAAATACCTTAATCTCTCCTGTGACCATGATTGCTGTAAAGCATTGGAAACGTCTGGAACTAAAAATCAAAATAAATCTGCGACAAAATCCGAAAAGTTAGTTTCATTTATAATGTCGAATATTTGTGTAAACCTAAGAAAGTATTATGAATTCAGATATTTTCAAATAACATACACTAAGGATAAAAGGCGTTATAGGCAACAGTAGTACCAGTTTTAACGCACCGACTTGGAAAATCGAGTGAAGCGGGTTCAAATCCCAGGTCACCCACCTCTGATATTTTCGAGTGTTACTCATTTTACAAATACAATTTCAACTTGTATTACGGGAGAATTGAGCAGGTTATCGATAGATTGTGTAATCCGCCAATTCACACGTAGCCAGTGCGGTGGATGACAGCTGGATCCCGATCATATTGAAGGCAATCTCGTGCACAGCAGCGGGACGTGAAAAAGAGCTAAATACCATGCAATACACAAAGGGCAAAGTATTCTAAACTATCATAAGTTTACAGTTTCCAAAACTTCTATAGCTCTTCTCCTTATTTTATTTCAAAAATGTGAAATTCAATTCACCTGGCCGATGAATCAAGGCTTAACTAGGTATCAGATATGACTGACATTTAAATTCAATGCATTTAAACGAGCTTTTCTAGTAAACCGCATGGGATATCACGAAATTGGAAAATTATAAATTAGTTGTAATGAAATTTAAATTTTACTCGTTTTAAGTTATCTCCGTATTGCAGTAAAGAAGATAAAAAAACAGTTATAAGCACTAAGCATTGTGTGCTGCAAGGTGCTAAGTACGAAAATAAATGACCAATAATATGTAATTATACTAGTTAACGCTATGAAATATATTTTTAGCTAAATTTTGATTATGAAAAAAAAAACATTTAAAAGCATCCATATTATGTATGTAGACAATGTCACTTAATAACAATAAGATGTAAATAAATTTCTTGACGCCATTAATAAGAGAATTGAATTGAAATTAAATTTCTTGACGCAGCTGAAGCTTATCGCTTGCCCCATTTCTGCACATCGCAGAGCTTACAAACAACATTTCCTAACCCCTTTATTATAAACCTCGCCGAAACTGCGAGATAAAGACTACGAAATGTCCACAATAATCTTCCGACTTTATAAAAGTGTAATAAATTAAATTCTTATTAGTACATGCGTTATACATGTATGAATAAAATTGAAGTGTCTGTTTTAATTAATTTCAAATTAACAGCTTTTCACTCAATGCATGTGAAAGTATATTCGGTACTTACATCAAAAAATCAATTTGTAAATTTTTTGTCTGTGTGTGTGTCTGTGTGTATGTCTGTTTATTCCGGCTAATCTTTGAAACGGCTGGATCTATTTTGACGGGACTTTCACTAGCAGATAGCTACTATTATAAAAATAGAGATTCGCCAGCTTCGCCCGCTTCGCCCAGCGAAGAAAGGCTTGCTACTTTAAAAATATATTTTTACATAATTATATCGAATAATTTCAAAAAAATTAATCTCTGCACTGTATGTGAAATGTAGTTTTCCACACGATAATCTTCGTTGTAAATACTGTGGTAATTATATTATTATTAATTCGTTACTTCGCACATAAAATATCAGTCAATAAATCAATCTCATTGACTGAATTGTTATATTATAAAAAAGTACGAAAGTTTGAAAAAAGTTTATTGAATTTGTACGCCGAAGAAGCTAACTAAACTTCTCCTTTAAAACTTTTTCGTAATATTAATAGACATTATTCCTCGTCTCTACTAACTTGTCCAATACGTTTCTAAAGGCTATTCGGAAGTATACATAAAATCACAATTTGCGAAAACAGAGTATTTATTGAAGTTGGCGCATTTTGATTCTTCGCGTAAAGGAGGTCGGTGTTTGACCTAATTACAAAGGAGTCCGAAGATAAGCCTGAATATTAATTTATTATATATATTTATTTTCGCAAAATTTTTCTTTCATTGATCTTTGTCATAAAAATTGAGATTCGATATTATGCGTGAACGTAATGAAAAATAATATTTCCCAATCTCACTGGAAATATTTCAACGATTAATTTAACCAAAAATAAAAACTAAATAAAACTACAAGAAGTTTATTAATAAGCCTAAAGTACATTTGTAGTAGTAATAAATATAAAAAATAAATCGAAATATATCTAAAACCCCTTGATCTATAAAATAATCACCTTGCTCTAACGTTTGAGAATCACTTTAGCATTTTGCTTCAACACGCTAACATCCAAAAACATAACACGTCTATATTTCTTACTGCGGAAAAAAGGAATAAATATACAATTCGTCACATGAATTTATTTACATATAATATTATTTTATATTCAACAAAGTATAAATTTCGCTCGTAACTTGTACCATACCCTAAAAAAGCGGGTCAGATGAGGCGCCGACATGACGCGACAGGGGGCGAAAACACACGGGTCAAGTTTCAAGGATCTAACTGTCCTCAAGGCAATACACGACTATGCAATTAATATTGTGTTCTTTGATTTATATATAGCTTTATAGAATTCAAAAAGTAATGCAATACCAATAGATAAATAAAATTGAAGTGTTTGTTTGTAATGTCAAGCACAAGCTTTACTTTAAAAATAAAAAAACTTATAAGTACCAAATTACTTTTAAATTACAATTACTTTTAAATTACAATTACTTTGGTAATTACTACTTACCAAAGTAATTGTAATAAAGTAATTTGGTACTTATAAGTTTTTTTTATTTTTGTCTGTCCGTCAGCCTATTTGTCTGTTATTCCGATGAATCTCCGATACGGCTGAACCAATTTTTGTAGGACTTTCACTGACAGACATCTAAAGTTATAAAAAGTAAGAAGTACAAAAACATAAGGAAAATGAAAAGCGTTAAATTACATGATGTGGAAGTCAAATTGTAATCACCAAATGAGAAATTAGCGATGTCATATCGCAAAAGCAAGTACCAATAATATAATAGTAAATATTGAGACTTCCAATTACCTGCATGAGACACTCCTTGATCGAGTAATTTGGCGTCCAGTTTAGTCCTACGTCAAGTGATTAGGCCCGGGCGATGATAAATATGTTATTAAATGTTTCCATTTGTATGTTTGTCACTCCTTATTTTATATATATATATATATTTTTTTTATTTGGATGGAAATTGGAATACACATTTTGATACAATTTGACAACGAATTGGTTATCCCTGCCACAACTATTACGCGAGTGAAGCCGCAGGCAAAACTGATGTATAGAAGAAGAAATTAAAGACAATTAACTGTTAAATTGCGTTATGAAAAACCCAAATGCAAATGGTCAAGATTAATATTCTCATAATGTAGTCGTCTTTGTTACAGTCTTTAACTTGATTTGTAGCTTACGTTTCAGTATAACAGATTGTATAAAAATTAATAATATTAATTGTTATTAACTAAATACATATGTTCAAAATATTATGTATTTGTATAAGTATATACTTATATAATTTTGTTCTTTTTGTTACATGTACATTTCCTGCCATCTCTACAATATAGGTAAGTGAAAAGCTAAAAAACACAGATTTTTAAAGCTGTTTTTATTTAAATATGTACGTAATGTTTAATTACATTAAATATCTATCTAATAGTCAAGGCATCGTTATGTTTAAAGACATCTAAGCTTACAATTCGATGTTTGGCACAAAATGATATGTAATCATAAAAAAATTAATGAATTTCAAAAATTCTTTATCCTGAGTAAAGTCATGTCGTCGTATAAAACACTGCAGGTACTAAATACCGAATGGACTACGGTATGAATAAAAAAGGTCATATCGTTAACGCCAGCACATTAATATATAATTTTGTATTTCAGACCGGGTGACATTTAAACCAGAGAGTAAGTTTACTTTGTGTTTAGGAAAAGCTTAAGTCTACGCTAGAGAACTCTTAGAACTAATGCTTGCCACGTAGAGATTTTGAGATATTGCACCGTGAACGCAAAATAATCAATCAGTAGAATTAACAGCAAGGCAGAAATAACTAGGTCTTATAACTCGGTCTCTTATAATAATATAAAAATTTTACAAACAATGTTGAAAGCAAAATGATGTGCTATTATTTAAAAATGTACGCTTGGTAGTTTTAAAAATGTATCGACATTGTTGAGGTGCTTATTGATATACAAAAGACTAATCAACTGCTATTATTATGTATTAAAACAAAAGCGGTATAATTAATCAAATATATTATGTGAGTAACATTTTTAAAGAAATTGATTTCTATAGTATTTAAAATTGTAATCAATCTATAAGCACCTTTTATGAAAATAATCATTAAAATTGTTACAATGTGTAGCACTATTAAATCGTAACGTTAGATCGTAAAGTAGACTACAGCTTGTTGTGTCCGTCCGTTTTAGAGTTGAAATATATTAACAATAACGCTTGAAACTTTTAAGATTTGAGACAGCTTATGATATAATATGCGAAATGTCGTTTTTTATATTAACTAAATCATAAGGGTGAAATTAAACAATATTATACTTTTTATACATTTATATAAGTATAAATATAAAAAATTGTACGTGGGTCTTCTAGACACTGAAAAACTTGAACCTGAACGGATTTAAATGAAGTTCAGTACAAATAGTAACACATACACTTAGGCCGTATTAATCCTACCGTTGACACTGAAATTAAGGTAAAGGTGGTTAAGTCACCTAGACAGGACAATAATTCGAGGGTAAGAGGTTAGTTTGTAATAATTTTCGATTGGTTTAGTTGGCAAATTTTTTTTATATATTTTTAAACTGTTAAAAGTTATCAAATATATATAAAAAAAATATTGATTTTAAAAATATAAAATTAATTTTAAAAAATGTTTACTTTTTCTGATGACCCGAATAATATGAATACAGCGAATGGATATTTTTTCTTTAAATCTACTATATTATAAATTGCATATAAGTATAACCTATTAACGCTTGATATTTTTTTTCTAAGAAACTATATCATATTATTATATATTATGGTATAGGTATATTAAGGTCAGATTAATTTTTTTTTTTATGATTCAACTGAACATTAGTATAACTTTTAAATTACTACATACAAAATTGTTACCTAATATTATGAATAAATGTTTTTTTTTTTATGTATAAAGACATAAACCACACCACATCAACTCCATAATTTTTTAAACTATTTGTTGTATTAAATAAACTCATTTTTAATACATTTTAATTATTTAGAAGTAAAGTAATCTCTAATATTTACATTTAATACAATTTTTATTAGAAAAACTATAATATTTAACCGTAATTTCACAATATAGATTGTACTAAGTGTAAACCGGGTATCAAGGCTGCAATGAAGAGGCTTCCCAAGGGGATTTCTAAGTATTTATTGCATATTTATTAAATATTATGTTTTAATATTTTATCGCTGGTCAAGTGTGCTTTTAAAAACTTCCTGAATGCGCGCCGACGCGTCGCGACGTGCTAGGTGAACCCTATAAGGCCGATAAGGTAAGCGGTAATTAAAAGCGGAATAGAGAAGGCATTCAAGTTAAAAAGGAACTTCCGATGTGCTGACACAAATTTTTAAGACCAATGTCGCTTCTATTTACTGGCCCAACTCCAATATAATATAACTTAGTATTTATACAGAATATCTATATCAGAAATCCTTAGTACTAATCTAATTCTATCTTATATAATAAAAAAAAATGAATGTTGATAAGCACATAACTCAAAAATGGTAGGACCAATTCGGCTAATTTATTTTTTTGTATGTTCCTTATGGTCCACGGAAGGTTTTAACACTAAAAAAAAAGAAAAAAGAAATGAATGTTGGTAAGCTCAAAACTCGGTAATGGCTCGACCAATTTTGCTAATTTTTATTTTGTATGTTCCTTAAATCACACGGGAGGATTTAATAATTATAAAAAAAAACAAAGTTTGTAAAAAATTTATACTTATACTTTACAAAACTTATACCTAGCGACGAACCCGAGCGAAGCGAGAGTGAGTCGACATTTTTTTATGTAAACTAAAAATCAAAATAAATCCGCGATAAAATCCGAAAAGGTAGTTTCATATTTTATAATAGCTTTATTTTATTACTATTGATACGTTTATGTGATACGTTGTAACAGATATATCATATAGAGTTCTCAGAAATATTTTTATGATGTAGAAAAATGTGAATGACCCGGCTTACCAGATATTATTATACCAAATATTTTCAAAATGTGTCCAGTTATTTTTTCGTGACACAGTTAGAATTTTACTATAGGTATGGTAAGTATAGATTTTTTTAAATTGAGAAATGTAAAATGTGAGGAGTTATATTGCGACATTCACTACTATTGTTTAGATAGAAAGATCAAAGTACGAGTTAGAATGTGTCAACAGATTTGTTTTATTGACATTGTGTGGTACGTATACTATAAAGAGAAAAATAAAGTTGATTTGCCGTCGTCTTCATTCGATCAATTCTACAGTGAAAAGCAAACCTGTTGTATAGTAAATTTTACAAGTTATTCGCAAAGCAAATTAGTTTTGCAATTCTGTTTATTAATTTCAGAAAATAGATATAAAACGTTTGCAGAAAATAAAAGAACTTGTCGCTTTAAGTAAGTACTGTATGTAGTTTAACTGAATTACTTGTAAATTTACTCCGTCTTGTTTCGCGTAGAAACTTAAAAAAGTATTCGAAACTCTACACTAATTTCAATAGATTTGAAAATATTTATGTAACGTGTTAAACCAATAAACCTTCTTTGTTTTACCTGTAGGTAAATTTTCGCTCTAAAAAAAATCTAAGAAACGTGGTGCCTTGTTGACCCTTGCATAGTTAAAAAATGTAGCTCCGCAATGCGACATTATTGAGATCATTAAATTTTTGCAACGTTGATTTTTCTTATACAAAAATATTCTCGTTACATAAATATGTACTTAATTTTGCTCAACTCAAGCACCTGCTCTTCATAAAGTAAATCTCTTGAGACGTCTTTAAAGCATGATTCGTGTGCCTATTTAAAAAGTAAAGAGCTTATTAAAATTATAATTTCAAATTATATTTGTCAAAACAATTTTAAAAGTATGGCATGTCTTTTAATTTAGTTTTCAAATTGATATACATTACTTCAGAAATATATGCATCTGCAAAAAATATATATTCTGTGGCATAATTAAGCGTGTAAAGAAATATGTAATTGCATAAAATAAGAGTATAATATTTAACTTTCCTTAAATCATATTTATGCATTTTGCCATTTATAGCCAAACAACCCCTTGTTATCGATTGTATCTAAGGCCTATTCAATACCCAATTAATACAGCCGGCCTCGTCCATTGTCTGGTTCATAATGAAGCAATCTCTTTGCAGATAAGAACTAACCAACACCACGTGACTGATCCAATTAATTTCAAAGACAAGCTTTAGTAAAAAATTAAAAGCTTTTTTGTGTTTTTCAAAGCTCAGGTACATCTTTAAGTTCCTAATAATTACCGATAAAGTAACTCAATACCAACTTTTCTGACGTAGCCATATAATGTCCTTCCGACCGATTACAGCCACGGCGGCTAAATTCATTGAGACTAGCCAACGACGCGGGAGATATTAAGTATAGTGCAAGAGTATACGCGCAAACACAAGTGCATCTCTGTTCCTTATCACTCGTATATTCCGGTGGGACGAATGCTCGACACGACCAGTGAGTTAAGGCACACGGCCGACGGCTTTACGTGTTCTCCGAGGTACGGGGGTGAAACACCGCCAACAACTCAACTCCTGGCTGTTACTGAGGCTTATGAAACAGAAAAACTCAACTTGGCCTGACCCGAGATCCGAACCTAGGACCTCCCGACCGTACATGCTAGCCACTACGCCACCGAGGCAGTTCAAAGCCGTGATGTAGCCATATAGATAGTACTCGACAGTATTATAGTTTCCTATTAACGTGTTGTGAAAAAAATATTTTCACTTCAGACTCTATATTATATAAACATAGTTTCAGTATAATAAGATCAGAAGTAGGAATAGAAGGATTTTTCAATATACCTATCTAAGATTGTATGAAGGATTCTTTTATAGTTTTTTGTATCGAAATGGTGTTTTGACGCAAAGTAATAATATAAACAAACAAGAAACACTGCCAAAATCAATTGGGATACAATAGACCATGCAACGGTGGTAAAGCGCTTGTAGAGGAAATCAAGTGAAGTGGGTGTCACACCTCTAGTACTTTCAGCTGCAAATCATTTTCAATCCAACTACTACGTGAACGAAACTATTGTAAGGAAATCTGCATGTCTGAGAGTACTTATCAAATTTTATGAATGACATGTGAAATTTGGTAGTTCGTCCATCTTGCCGTGATGGACTGATACCTAAGGTTCCTTGAATTAAAACTGCAGTGAGACCTTAAAAGGGCTGCCTAAAATAAATATTTCGTAAATATCTATTCTTTTAGAACTTTGAAGGAAATAACGTCATATCTATCTCTTACTTTATTCAACTCTTTATTGTTACTTTTTGATAAATCATGGGAAATTTCCAATGTAAAATTCTGTAATACTAGCTTTGTACTATAATTTTCTACAAATTTACTGTAACAAGGTCGTCGTCCACAAACCAATTTGAAATGAAATTGTCCAGCCAACACATTTATTGTTGATGGGAAAGCTTCATTTTCAAAAAGAGATGCATTGGCAGTATTATGCTTTTATTTACTAAGCTATAAATGTATTGTATACTGAGAAATCACAGTAAAATTATAGTAATAGCTCTTAATGTTCATCGGATTTGATTAAAAGGCGCAATTGAGATAGATAGCTTAAAACTTGAATCAAAATGTCAGGATTCAATATGGGTTATTTTTACGTACCTAGTACTCGAACGGAGGCGGAAAAAGATTTGTATCAGCAAATATTTATTGTCTTTATTCTTCAGTGTAAGGAAAACAGCTTCTATCTCGCTCGCGTGGCGCCGAGTATAACGGGTTCAAATCCTGGGTATCCCTGATATTTTCGTATTATGAAAATCATTTTCAATTTGCTGAAAAATTTAAAAGTTCTGAAATATTTATTGTGATCAGTACAATTCCTACTGTTTTATGTAATTACCTATTTAATAATGTATGTATATAGTAGGTATATCTTCTCAATTAATTCGTAATATTGAAATACGCAAATAAAATTGAAAATGTAAGGTAATTTATAACACAAGATGGTAAATGTCGAAAGCGTCAAAATTCCATAACGAATGCTTGAATGGATCTCATGATTTACAGTAAATTTTCGTTTAGCATTTTCCCCTTCGAGCGGAGAATATTGGAAAGACATCAATTCTACGTTAGGGTGAGCCTCATTATGACGAACATACCATGCAGTAGTCAGACACTAAGTATGATACATAAAGCACTAGCAAAATGGACTCTGTATAACGAGTAATAACTTCATATAAAGACTGCAGAAACTTTACATTTTGTCTTAAATATTATACTCTATTATATTATACTGGACTTTTAAAGGCACTTTGCAAGTATAATATTATGTATTTAATAATAGGTAATAATGCACACTACAGTTGGTTTTGTTAGTATTTATCAATATAAATAAAAAAAATCCATATAGTTCAATAGCGCACCTAGAAGCTATTTAATAAAAAATAGAATCATGACAATCAATTACCAAGAAAGATATAGAATTGAGGTCCTCTTGGTTTTTAAGAAACTACGCTTGACCTGACCCAGAGTGGCACTCAAACCCAAGAATTCCGGTCTGTACAATCTGTATACCGATTAATATATTTTTTAAACAGCTGAGGAAAGAAAAAAATCTCAATGAAAAAATCTCAATTCAAAAGTAACTAAAGTGTAAAATGATATAGCGATTTCTTTGAATTTCGACTTTTCTTTACGTCAAAAAAACTTATCATTTACGTCAATGTTATTACTTATTACATTCAACTTGTACAAACATCCAAAGCAAAACATTTGCCTTCAGATAAAGTTTATGTCAATAGTAATAGAAACAATTTGAAACTATTTCATAAGAAATAAAATTTCAACAATTCCTTTCTCGTCGAAAATCCACAGACCATGTTATTAAAGGCACAAACTATCGAAATTCCGACTTACCGACATTTGGCTAGTCTCAATGAGTTTGGCCGCCGTGGCCGGAAACGATAGGGAGGACATCTAATTATTATTTAGAAAATATTTTATAGATGAAAATGATAAGAAGACTTCAACAACACAAGGCAAAATAATCAAATATATATTAGTAATAATAAATAATAATTCAGTCTTTTTAACGACCTATAGACATTTTATAAGTGTAAGGTAGATCAAGCCCTGACAGATTTGATATCTTATAGAACTATTAATGTTTTTATAGTGTCAGATTTTCTTCTGATGTTTTCCTTGACTGTAAGATAAGCTGTGATTATCCTGAAATATACATAATACATAGACGATGAATTGAGAGTTTCGTATGGTTCGAAATTGGTTTCCACTGAATTTTCCAAGCGTTCGTCATAAGCACATTACCTTACCTTTTCTTGGCCTAGAACACAGACAATTTAGGTTAAATTGTCTGTGGCCTAGAATAATATTGTAATTGCCGTTGCGTGGGGTTCCTAAGCATCCGGCAAACCAGTCTCTGGAAGCTAGCCCAGCTCGGTGGAAGGTGTACCATGAGAGTTGCTCCAGGTACTTCTCTGATAGCAGTAGAAGAAAAAGACTGTTGGAGTAATTTCATGATTGCTGTGGCTGGCTTCTACAGGGCTCGGCAGACCTTGGGACATCATAGTTTTTTTACGTAAGCGATCCTATGACGTTTCAATAGGACATGTGAGGTTTTGTTAGGTTTTAATACTCGCTTGTCGGAGAGCCCCAAATAACCTTTAGGCCTTATACGTAAATGCATTTCCCAATATTGAAAAAAATACGTTATAACTTATTTTTTACCCTACCCTAGAACACCGCACTGCTTACCAAAACTAGTAGAACATAAAAACACAATTATTATTTTTACTTATAATAACGCACTGCTTACATAAAAATGTAGGCGAACTTCAAAAAATAAAAATAAACCATCTTTAAAAATATCAGCCGTGACTAATCTTCATCTGACAATATCATCTCTCATTAAGACAAAGCTTTGTATTGAAACCTCAAAAGCTGTACCTACTTCAGCAGATATTTACTCCAAAATTAAATATCAGTGAACAATCTATCGACATTATACTACGTTTATAAAGTTTTAAAAATGCTTACTAATTATTATTGAAGTATGAAACGTGTACAAAATTTTTTGCAATAGTTATAGGGTTTTTTGTAAAGTATATTAAATGTAAATCTAGATTTTATGAGGTCTTAAAGTGCAAAAATTAACAAATTATTATTACTTAAACAAATAGAATGAGAGAATAGTACTTCTGTAAAGAGCAAAAAACATTTTACTACAGACTAGACTGTCAAAGTAAATAAAATTTTCCGACATTTAAATGAATTCAGGGTATAAAATTTACAATTTTAACTCAAATGACTTCGTTTGTTTATAAAAAGTTATAAAAATATATAGCATACATACAATCTACGGCCTTGATACTCGTAGTTTATAAAAAAGCTTAGTTAAATTAATTATTATTATGTTCCTCTTCGGATATCACGGGCTCAAAGGAGTCCAGTTCACTAAGAGATTGCGTAAGAGATACGTTCACTTAAGAGATTCAAGTTTGATCAATGTGACGTATCAGCCGGGATCCATTCCATTACTGAGAGATGGCCTTCATATGGCCGCGTGATGTCTATGGAAAACTAATTAGGTTTATGGAATAAAGTTTGAATGGGCTAAAGATTGTGTAATTGAATGAGACGTGCGAACGTCTGCATTCTCAAGAGGATCAGTGTTAATAATCCTTACACAGATAGTGACTCTCACAAGCTGGGCTCCCACAAAGCGGCATAGTGCAAAATGGGGTACAAAATCAGGGTATCGAAGAGTAGGTGAAATTGTCCAACTGTATCACCATTGGTTGCTGGTTTCCCTAGTACTATGCACTCGACTAGACGACTAATAGACAAGCCAGAGGCGGTTGCAGAATATTTTGTTTCCCCTGGGAAGTCTCCGGTTTGTGGTGTACCCATTCACCAACAGCTCACTACCAGCGGGCTTCTTATTATTATTAATAAAACCAAATTATTAAATTTACTTTATTAACACCAACTTGTCTAAACTTAGCGAATTGAGCACATCAGAATTTTCAAATATATTATGTATGTTTAGAATAGTAACGCTTACCTTTACAAGGATAATAAATTTATCTACACTATTTAAAGTACTATATTCCATTATTTAATTTTAAAGAAACCCTATTTGCTTAGTAAATTATACAATATTAATATTTAAAGTATGTGGTGTGGTTTAACAAAGAAGACCTTTAATATAATAATTAAGTTTAAGTTTTTATTACTACTTAATACCTATTAAATTTATAATAACTTACGATATTATGATATATTAATACACGTTATATAAAAATATATTATAACAATATATCAATATAATAGATATATTTTAGACATATTTATTTTGCAGCTGATGAAAACGGGTCGATATCAGAAACAATACCAGATCGACCTGTAGAACTGAAGAACTTTCCAAAGCTGTGCGAACAAAGAAGGAAATTCCCTGTGCTGTATAAACTCGAATTTCAGGTAAGTTTTGTAGAAATATATTTTTAAAGTGGACTGTATGGTTGAGATCTTGCTGGTAGATAGTGGGCGGTTGACTTGATGGCGATTAGAAAAGTAAAACGACGGTTTTTTCACACTTAAATATTTATTACTATACTTTTAAGACACATAAAGAAACACATCTGCCTTGCCGGCGATCCAAAATCCGAGAGAGCGAAACAATGTATGAATGAGATAGCATGATAGACATAGTGAATAGAAAATAATAAATGTTGCCATCCTAAAATTAAAATAGCTACCTTATTGCATATTTATTACATATTATGTGTTTTGTTGGTGTTTCCAACAAGTTTGTGTTTTATAATAAAGTAGTAAGAGTTAAGTAGTTTACTCATCATTTTGCAAATTAGATATGCACCGTTCATAATTTATACGATTTCGTACTATAAACTTAGTAAACAATATATTTTAATACACGTTTAATGAGCATCTAATTAAATTAATCCCATTAATATGAATCTTGTTAAAATAAGTGAAGATGTTAGAAAGTATGGGAGAATGTTTTAGAACTTAGTTACACGTAATTTCTTGAGGGATTTGAAAGAAACTTTGACTCACATCCAATACTATATACTGGACTAATAAATAGAATACATGGTTTCGCGCAAAAAGTAATTCTCTAGTGAGTTTAAGGATCAGTTTTAACATTGACTTTATCGTAGAACTTATTTTAGTAAGTAATATAAAAAAATATACGCCCACAAGTTTTGAGCAATTATATTGGGCAAGATTAAGATGGTAACGCGCTTGGTTGGGAAACCAGATATAGCGGTTTTAATACCCGGGTCTCGTATTACTGTTTTTTTTTTTTCAACATATGTTTTACGGCGAAGTAAAAGACCGTGAGAAAACCTGCAAGTCTGCGAAAACATATCAAGTTTTCGAAATACAAGTGAATTCCGCCATCTTGCCCAGCGTGGTAGAGTATTGCCTAATCGCTTTAAGAGAAGCTTTCGCTTTAAGAGAGGTCTGTGCCCAGCAGCAGGATATTAAAAAGGAGATAAATACATAAGATTAAGTTTAAGTACGACACTTATAAACTAAGTTATAACTTTATCAACAAGAAACTTATTACTGTCAACGCTTTTTCGACTTTAGTAACTCCTTTAACTCGCTTGTCTAAGAATTCCTGTTATAGGTACATCCACTTTATTTCATGACATTATTACACGTTTTTTAGAACTATGTTTGACAACAAAGTCCGATAATATTATCTTTTCTTACTTTGCTCAGGCGACGTTCCACGGTCTTCTTTTTCTTCCTTATTTTTATTATTATGCTATCCAGTTTTCGCATATCTTATCTTTAAGCTCATCATTTCTAGTTCAATTCTATTTAATTCTTTGTTTTTTTTGGCTTCAATGAGTGCACGTAGAGCATAAATTATTTCACCAATGTCACGTTTAATGGCGGAATCACGTTCGAGATTGGCTGGTGATATCTTAATTTATTGCAAAAAAGGCTGGATTTGGATGGACTGGATTATTAAATGGAATGATTTCATTTTTAAATTTATGCCTAAACCTTACAACATATAAACAGCACAAGGGTTAATTAATTTATACAAAAAAAACATGTTATAGAACTACTACTATCTTATTAGCTTAAAATTAGTCCATAGTATTGCCATATTTATAATATTATACTTTTATATTTTTACTAATTTAAATTAAAATATGTAGAATTAAAATTGTATAAGGTACTTTGATGTATTTTAAATTTTTTAAAAAAATTGAGTAGGCACTGCCTGTAACAAGTATACTGTATATATACCTCTGAGACATCAAATACCTTAGTCTCTCCCGTGACTATGATTGCTGTAAAGCATTCGACACGTCGGGAACCAAAAATCAAAATAAATCCACGACAAATTCCGAAAAAATAGATTCATTAATAAAACAAGAAATATTAATAGCAAATTATTGCCATTTTTAATAATTTCTATTACGTCTACAGATAGAATAAATAAATGTATATAAACCAAGTGATTCGATGATAATATATACATAACTATATATACATATTATATATGTATAAGTTTCTGCAATTCTGTAGTGAATCACATCGACTCCTCTATACATTTTGAATTGCGAGCTTTGCCTTATAATTAAATTTACAAGTCCGTAGCAGATGTTTCTATGCAGCATAAGCTCAAGCTTCAGGTAAGAGGCTTGTGAAGCTCACTTATGTACATAACGTAGTGTACAAATATTTATTAAATGTATTAATTTCTGCAGGATGTTTTCTCTATATTTATGAATATTTTACTGCAAGCATTACTCGAGTATCAGACACTCTATAAGTAAGTCTACTCAAGTGTCAATTAGTATTTTCTGTTAATAAGCTTATTAAGCTTATGATATAATTGCTTTTTATTCGAAGTTGTTCCGAAAGCTCGTAATATACTTTTAAAATTATAACCCTCTTTAAGTAAAATATCTTTCTATTAGTTAAATGAATAATGTATATACATAAGCTGTACTGTACAATGAATTTAAATGCACTAACAATCCTTCGAAGTTATAGTTGCGCCACATGCGGAAAAATTATATACAATAAAATAATATGAAATAAACAACTTAACTGTTAAAAGTTTAATATTTACTAAGTAACTGAAACTAAAACTCTATAGAATACGGTGCCAATATTGTTCCCTGCCAAGTCGCCAAAAGCTTTGATGCTGAAAATCTGGCTGCATTAATGAAGTAATACTGCTAATGAAAAAGAGAACTTAATTAATCAAAATTAAAAATTGTGCTTTGTTTGAAACTGTTATACAAAATTCCTTGTAATGTTTATTATTATTTTTTTTTTTTATATTTTAACTATAATGCACTTGTCCTTAAATTTATAATATTATATAATATAAAAAAATATTATAGGCACATACTTAAAAGGTTACCAAATTTTTTGTGACATCGATAATTAAAAGCATTGTTCAATTAGTAGTGATAATAATTATTTTTAGAATTATAATTAATAATTATGCATTTTTAAATGTACTGATAAAAATAGAAAAACTACTTTATTACGACCCATTATAAAACGCGCTATAGAATTTATGATCATCATAAATGTACTAGACCTCTATTTTGACTCACGCAAAAAAAAAACTCTTAGTGCTAAAGCCATGACTTGGCTAGATTTTTATAGAAATAATCCTCTTTCGGTGAAGAAACCTGCATGTCTGAGAGAACTTACCCGGCTTTTGAAAGGCATGTGAAGTCCGCCAACCTGCACTTTGCCAGCTCGGTGGGCTATGTAGTGTATGACGCATACATTATGATGATAGCCCACAAAGAGAGCCTCACTAGCTGTGAATAAAAATGAAGTAACTTTTTACAAAATATGCAAAAGAGCTAACATTTTCTAGCGCCAAGTTTCCAAACGTCGGAACCTAAACCACGTTCCAAAGGCGCCGCAAGAGAGTAATCATTTCTGTTATCTAAGAAGAACACGTCCCAACTCGCTTCGCAGATACTAAACTGCCTTATCATACTAGTATACGGAAACGTAAATGTAATATAAGTATTTAACTTATTTATTTATCTATTACTACTGAAAAATGTTCAATTATCTTTTTAAAAGTTTCGATTTATTAATATTTTAAGGCCACTTAATAATGTATTTTTTTATCCTAGTTTGATATGATAAATTTACACTAACAGTAAAATCGAATCGACGGCGAGGCTCTAGTATTATTTTAATTTACAGCAGCGCCATCCAGTGTCGTGGTAAGCTACGAGGCTTGTGTTACGGATACCAGATAGATAGATAGATAGATAAATACATACATAATATAAATATAAACACCCATGACTGGAGTACAAACATTCGTGCTCAAGAAATGAATGCCACCAGCGGGCCTCGAACCCGCGACCGCTGGCGTAGAAAGTAGGGTCACTACCAACTGAGCCAAACGTATCGTCAAAGGAGTATGCGACCATATTATATTATGATTATAATATAATTATTGTGATCTAGAAGCCAGAAGGTTGAATTATTATCAGCGTTACTTTAAAACAGACTGAAGCTATTTGTGAAAGTAAACGAAAGAAACTCTCGGAATTATTTCTCGAGGGAATTAGGTACTTTTCGACAGCTTCTAAGTTTATTCATTTTATAACACAATTCAAATAAATCTCTAGACCTTTTTGATGTAATATTTTACTTTTTATTTCAAATATGCTTCTTTTTCAACTTTGAAGGTTGACCCTTTTCGAATGAATTAAAAAGGGAAAATTTTTATCAGTTCCTGACTAGGGATCGATGAGCCCAACTTTTTATTCTAAAGTATGTAATTTAGCCCTTTTTAAAGACCATAGTCCACCATGCTAGCCAATGGACTTCACATGTCTTTCGAAAACTTGCAAGTTCTCTCAGACATGCAGATTTCCTCACGATGTTTTCCTTCACCGTAAGGCAAGTTGTAATCATGTTGGAAATTCATACATGAAAATACCAGAGGTGTGTAACCCGGAATTTGAACCTGCTTCACTCGGTTATGCAAGCGAGAGCGCTACCACTGGGCTACCAGTGTCCTATTTTTATAGTATAAATATATATATTTAAAGTTATATAATTAGTGTTTCAACTATCTGGTATCCATAAAACATGCATCGTACCATTACCATCTTACTATTAATCTAGAGATGTGTGTTAATGTCCCAACATAATTAATTTTATTTTACTCACTTAAGAATAAGTAAGCAAATAATATAAAAAAAGACTTTTGATAGTCGTTTCATACTTTTACGTAAACTAACCTACAGTAGAGCAAACCTAGCATTTATTAAAAATCTCATAAATTCAAGCATATGAATAATTTAGGTTTTATATGAATAATATTCTCACATAAAAATTATAAATGAATTTTCAGTGCACACTATAGAGTTTAATGAGAAAGCATTGCTTTACAAACATTTTTACTATCCAGTTTAGTTTAGTTTGTGAAGGGATAACATAGTTACTGTTGTCAAAAGAAAAATACTAGCAACTCAACCTCGCTTCGCTCGGGTTTGTTCCTGGGTGCACCCTACCTCATTTATAGTTGGTGGCACAAAAAATGAAAAACTTTCATACAAACTTGCGAAAGCCCTTAGACCTCCTAAATCCGGGCCTGTCGCAAAATCCGTTTTTAGCGGACGTCTACTATTTATAAACTACCTCCCTGTCAATTTTCATCTTAAGACGTCTAGCGGTTTTCGAGATTCCGTGATTCCCTTTTATATATTAAGATATAACGTTAACGTTAAGTATTGAATTTTACATCTTACTTTTAGTTAAGTGATAAATATACTTAACTTTCTACTACTTATTATAAAATGTAAAGAGAATTAATTTAATATTTGCTCAAATCAAAATCAAATATGTATTACATATTTTTTTTACTTTGCGTTAAAACGTCTTTCTGTTAACGTATTAAATATGAAACGACTGACAGGCTATACCACTGCCCATTGGGAACGCGCTCCCTTAGGAAGCCGAGTGAAGCAGGTTCAAATCCCGGGTCACGCACCTCTGATATTTTCATGTGCGAATCTTTTCTGCCATTATTACCACTTGTCTTAAGGTGAGGGAAAACATCGTGAGGAAACCTACATGTCTGAGAGAACGTAACAAGTTTTCGAAAGACATGTGGAGTCCGCCATCACGCGCTGGGCCAAGTGGTGGACTATGGCCCGATCCCTCGCCTTGAAGAAAGGCCCGAGCTCAGCAGTAGGACTTTAAAAAGGGCTGAATACACATACATACTAAAAAAAATAAAAAATATTATGTCCAGTGCCATGTTAAGTTTTTTAATCCTTTTATGCAAATTGGATCAGAATTACAAAACTCAAAAGCGCTTACGGACTGTTTACTTTTATTTATTACGTTAGCATACATCAAGGCTCTTACAGTTAATAGTGTTAAGTGATAATTGGTATTTTTTTAGAGCGCGATGTTATTTTAGAAAAATCGTCATTAAAATGAATTTTCAATTTATACAGTATAATACTTCCATAAATAAATTAAACAAGTAATAATTTTGGAAATAAACTAAATTAAATTTAATAAAATAAAAATCACCACCTGCTGTTAGCCATTTATTTTATTAACCTTTCATGCACTAACTTATGCTCCGACTTTACATGTGAGTTCTATGTAATTTTCATCTATAAATTCACCTTCTAGTATATTCCTTAATTATAAAAATCGTTAAAAAAAGCCGCTCCAACGGACACATGTCTGTTATTTAAAAAAGCCCATCTGCTGTTTGAATTTAATTATTGTTCTTTTTTCCTCGAAATACAATACAGTATATTTTTACTCTTATTATGGTGTCGTACCCTGCTACAGCCCTCGTGATACGCCTGAGAAAATTCACACGTTTTTTACGATGTAGCTATAATATTGACGTTTGGCTTAGTTTGTAGTGACCGTGCTCGTGTGATAATCTCCCGACATATATATTAATTAATAATAAATATGGCTTTGTCATTTAGCTACCAGGGGCTTTCGGTGAAATAATTTTATTATGACTAATAATATTTAGTATTTCATATTGATATAGACAGAATACAAGCAGACGTAAAGGTAAAAATACCAAAACTCAACTTAATACACTTATCACACTTGTTTCTTAGACCGTCTATATTATAAACTTCATTGGCTTTATCTAATTAATATATAAGTAATCCGTTAAGTAAATTTGAAAAAGGCTTATGAGCTGCAAACTCATAAGCCGTTTTCTAAAGAAACTTGCAAGTTGTTGTGAGTGTACATTTTTTAATTAAATTTCTAAAAACTTTGAAAACCTGCGAAAATTCATCAAAATTAGGGTATGTAGGTATTTTCTTAAAACTACTATACTTTCGATATAGTTTCGTATGCACAGAGAGTAGACTGTTTGTAAAATTAATTACAAAATTTGTGTATTTAAGATTATTTATTGTGAAGGCCCTCCCTTTTACAATTCTAATATTGCTAATATATACTACGAATCTTAACCTTCTTCTTAGTACTTTTTCCAACTCAATTATTGCTAAGTTATTTTGAATTTAGTGACAGTGACTCTAAAATCATAGATGACGGACTGTATCACAAAAATTTAAATCGGCAAAATATGTTAATCTTTGTATGGCCTGCAACTTTTTGAAATTATTTTGCATTAAAATCAATATTTATCGTGATGATAATGAATCACTGTAAAAAATAATATTTCAATGTATTATAAATATTATTATTCTCTAGATAAACGAAGTATATGACCATTTTGTTTTTTCGTTACTTCACTCTGTCATCTATTTTGGACACAGATGTGCTCGCTGCTCTCACAGTAACCATTAAACTATATTATATACGAGTACAAGTTACTTTGTAACTTAGCTTCTTCATATCGTATTAGAAACCATATAAGAACATTGAACATTTTGTGAAGGTCCTAGTTTTTAATTCTACAAAATATGTTTATAAAATCATATAAGGCATTATATTTTTATTGCATTTTTAGGTATATATAAACATTTATGACTTATCGCCAGCGCACGCCTACACCTAGTGACGAGACCTGGCTCGTTTTCACACAAAGCCACTCAACTGTAGAATGCGGCTAGCATTCTTGCCACAATTCCACGCGGACATGACTTGTACAGTAATTAAGTGTATGCATTTGCTTTGTATATTGCAAGTTTTATGCGCTACTCAGGGGACAATATAAACTTAATTATTTCAATAATATTACGAATTCGTAAAACATGATATTTTAGATATAGAAGAATCATAAAAGCGCACTGATGGATGCACGCGTAACTTTTGCACTATAATTGAGATTGGTCAAGAGAACATTTTATAATGAAGTACCTGCCAACATCTGAGCTGGAAATTCACTGTTACTTTGTTTTACATTTTTAGTACAGACTAAGACGAATCTGGATCAGCGTCATAAAAAATTTTACTCCTCGTAAACCCAAAGTTCCCTTACGATAATATCGTATCACTATGGACCACTTAAGCAACACATTTGCCCTCATACGGTCATAACCAAGACCATCACGGTTTTTAGGACCTAATACTTTTTGTAATGTAAAAATAATGAACAAAATCTCAACAAAATATTATAAATTTTAATATTTCGTCCAAACTTTTTATTTTAAAATTATTTATTAAAAAAAAACGTTAATAAAATTTACATCATGATCAGATCATTTATTATCTGATGTTTTCCTTCACTGTAAGGCAAGTGGTAATCATGTTGAAAATGATTAGGTCTTGTTCTTGTTTATTCTTTTTAGTCCTTAATTACTCATTACTTCCTTACTAATATTGTAAATGCGAAAGTAACTCTGTCTGTCTGTCTGTCAAGCGCTAAAACTACTGAACCGATTTAAATTAAAGATTACTTTTCAAAAAATAGGGCGAAAAAAGGGCTGTAGTTGGTTGAAGTAGGGGATAAAAGTTTGTATGGAAATTATGTTATTTTTAATAGCTTGAAACTCATTTTTTAGGCTTTTGATTAGGTATAAATAAGTAGGACATTCAAAGTTTGTTAAAATTTTATACTAAAGGAGGTACCTAGGAACTAACCCAAGCGAAGTGAGGGTAAGTCGCTAGTTTAAAACTATATCTATAGAAATTAAGGATCAATCTTGTTACCAACTTAAATATTTATATTAAAAATGGTACAATTTAATGTTGTTTTTCTAGTTTGTTTTATCTTAATCGTTGGCTGTAACGTCAGTGAATAATCAACCAAAGAGAAAGCAATAATCGCTTTGTTCCCAGTTGGAGTGCTTGAACTAGAACAATAGAGTGTTAGAAGTAGAATTCCACAAATCATTTCAGTACTTAAATCCGGTACAAATATGTATATTTGCCTTAAATTACATTTACATTTTTGAATAATAATTTTATAATATAAATAGTTTATATATAAAATGAAAATTCAATTAGTAAGTAATTGCGTATTAATAGATTTAATTGCGTAGATATTTAATTAACGTAACGAATTATTTAAAACTAGTGACTTTCCTTGGTTGCTACTGTTTAGAAACTACTTCCTTTACTGCAGTTCCTCTAAGTACCGCGTCCCACATACCTTTTACTACAGCCCGGCCAAAAAAAACCGTTCTAGGTTTGTAAGAAAAAAAGCCAGTCAACAGTGTGAAAATTACTTTTAATCGATTCTAATTCACTGTTCCTTTCGAGTTAAAATGTAATTATGAAGTTGTCCAAATGCCATTAAAATGCCAAAGTATTTCCAACGTTAAAGCACGATTGCAGCTTTGAGAGTATTAAAAATAAATTACGCTTTAAATCTTGTATGCTCCGGTTTTTGCATGAACAATCTATTCAGACTGAAAATGTTAGCTCATTTTTCTAAGGGCTTCTTTAGCTACGTATATTCGACTACAAATTTACATATGCATATGCCCGTATAAAGTTTTGTATGAAAAAGTAATAAAATTGAAATTCAAAATATTTTATTCAGCATTAAATTCAACACCAATTCTAAAAGGTCGAAGAAACCTTGAGGCCATAATTCCGAAGGCGTACCTTTTATAGAAATCATTAACTGTATATTCACATAAACGGTATTTAACAATTTTTTGCAGAAACGCTTTTTAAATATGGGAGTTACAGTACCTACTAATATCATTGAATACTTCTTCAATTAAGCTTTTGATATGTTAAAATTAATATATATAGGAGAAAATGTAAAAGGAATATAATACATACAAATATTAATCAGAAATTATTCATATATTGTGCTAACACAGTAACTATGTAGATTTTTTTACGAATTGTGAATATTAAACAGGTTGTAAATCTAAATACAATAAGTTAATAATTAATTAATCGTTAACCTGCAATAATTTAAATATAAACTTTTTCCCTCCTCTGTCCAGTCCCAAAAATCGATCCTACGGCCTCCACTCGAGATACGTCACTCTGAAAAACGATGACCTTTTGATAATAACATTTTTGAAACACTTTTACCTTCATTATATTCCTTATATTTAACTATTTTAGGATATTGATAAAAAAATGTGTTTTAGACATTTTATTAACGAGTTTTCTTTGAAATTTAATTATCTTTCATCTTAGACGATGATGGTAAAAGCCACTCTATCGCAGATAATATTGTATTTTATGTTCACGTAGGTACCTTCTTAAATATTTTACTCACCTCAAAAAAGGAGTAAGCTTAATTTAATAATAAATTATTTTATTGATTTTCTTATATCGTCGGCCCCGGGCAATAAAGCGGTAATCGGCGGTTACGCCCTTTTTAATTTTATTAGATTTTTGGCTTCTCTGTTCTTCAATCTATACCTTTAATTTTTTTCAGATTTGTTTGTCATCATTTAAATATATTTAATGACATTAACAGCTTTATTGTACGGTAAATTATTAAAAGATTAAGTTATGTGATGTGGTCTTACTTCATGAAACATAAAATAAAAAATCGACGAACACCTTTACTCTATTTTTCTTTAAAAAATTTAACAATAAAAACCGTTAACCGCTTTTCCCGAAATAAATATTTATAAACATGGATATGTAAATACTTAATACGAAGTAATCATTCAATCATTTATTTTGTAAAAATCTATTACGCCTTTTTTCTCGTAAATTCGTTGTAGCTCTAGCGACGACGTAAGCCATGTTACGCTGAACACCATCTCTTTCACTCCTACGCATAAATTATTACCCCTTTCTTTTTAGCATGATGTTTAGGTAAACAATTAATACAAGTATTGACACGATTCGGCGGGCCAATCTTTAAAGCAGTTAATGGTATTGCAGTTAGAACTGCAACGTAAATAATTTGTATTATACATTTTTATCATTATCTCTTCAATTATTTATGTAATATATATATTTTTTAAAAGGGATTAATAGGGAAAAAAATTACCTTTCGATTGAGATATTAAACGCCTATTTCAAATGACTGTACACTAAAATATAAACAAATTAGCTTTAATTGTTTCTCCTGTAAAATTTGTTTTTTGATATAACCGCTTTATTGCCCGGGGCCGACGATATATATATTTGTTTGTAACTATCGGAACATATTATTTTAAAAACGAATCTGAAGCTTTTTAGGTAAATAACGTATAGTAATGTATTGTGATATTAAAGGATTACATATAAGGCATCTTTCTGAAGCAATCTAATGCTTACCTATTTAGGTATTTATCCTTTTTTGTTATACGAGGAGGCACTTGCGTTTGGAGAACAGGAAGTGAGAAATGAAAAAAAAATACCAGTAAGTATTTTAGAAATACTATCAAATTATCAAGGATAGACCGGCAGGAAAGATATCATGCAAATTCACGCTCAAGAACTTATGATTTACATTTTATAACTAGAAAACTTGCAAAATTTAAATGTTTTTCTTTTTCTTATTGGTCTTGTATATTTCAAAACATAAACGAAAGTCGTAAAACTTTTGTAAATGCGGCGCCTCATTTGTTATCAATTTGTTATTGCAACTTAAAAATTACCAAATACATTTTGATTTCTTTGCTATTATTTTAAACATCCATATCTGTTTAATCTTTTTACTACAAAAATAAAATACTTTCTCAAGCTAACGCGAATATTGACATTATAAATGAAAATAACTTTTCTAATTTTTCGCGGATTTGTTTTTATTTTTGGTTTCCGACGTTTCCAATACTGTACAGCTATCATAGAAACATAGCTTCATTTATAATACAAAAATAATGTTGCATTTTCAATAAAAGTATTTTTTAATTTATTTTGACTTTTGGATTCTGGTGTATCTCAGTTGCTTAACTGTAATTATGGTCACATTCTCTGCCAAGAAATATACTAGTAAATCCAACAAAGTATTATAAAAAAGGCGATCTGTTATATTCAACAAGAAGATATTTGTGGAGCTTTTAAGCGTCACAAAAGTTCTCACAAGCACAAGCTTCACAAATATTAAACAATAATTAATCAACATAGAAATACTATTTCATACTAATATATAATCAATAATGAAGCCATATTGTCACCAAAAGCATTTCCAAACTGTGATGTAGTCATCACAGTTCAAGTTAT
The DNA here is from genome assembly GCA_951802675.2 of Boloria euphrosyne. NCBI lineage: Eukaryota > Metazoa > Arthropoda > Insecta > Lepidoptera > Nymphalidae > Boloria > Boloria euphrosyne. Next base: position 3,562,162 of record OX637887.1, on the reverse strand, counting down.
TTTTAACCTGTCTAACAAATTATGTTAAGTATTTTCCTTCGCCGTCCGATGGTTTTAATAGCAGCTAATAAACAAGTTAATTTTAAGTACCTAATAACCTACTTTCAAAGGACTTTCTACTTTCAAACCCTTTGAGAGGACTCTTTAATGTGGCGAGCTTTATCGCAACCAAATTTGATTTATAAGTAATGGCATTTCCTATTTATCAAAAATATATAGAGTATATAAAAATTTCTTAGTTAGGTTTTGTAAGACTGGCTTTCTATAGAATGTTTTAATTCGCCCTAAAACAAAAAGTAATGAAGAAAGTGTTTCGCTCATATTAACTTGATCCGTTTTCCAAGCAAGTGCATTACCACCGAGCTATCACTGTATTTAAAATGAAATCGTCTAGTATCTATACATGGACTAAAATGTAATTTTTGTTACAGACAGCGATCAAAGTAGAAACTCACGCATGTCGTCACGCGCAAAAGAAGACAAATCTACACAAAAACCAAAATCAAAAAGTTACTCCGTGTAAGTATTTTGTTGTGTATATTATGTTAGTGTCATATACCATAGTGTTATAGGTGTGTGTGGGGGTGTAATGGTGATATATATACTATAGGTAGTAAATAATTTCTTAGACTCACGGTAAAAGAGTATATTGTCCACGTTACACACAAGTTGTTACAGAAGGCACGAAGGAAAGTTTTTACAAAAGCACAGCACAAAGTCAGAAGCACAGAAGTTGAAGAAAGATAGGATAGCGTTATATATATATAGTAGCAAACATAAATACTAATAACGAACTAAATTTATAGATTACGAGCATAGAAAATTTAAAACATCAAGCGTGCGCTCCGCGTCGTGATATCGTCTTGACTGGTTAGACTGCGTGGCACCGGCGCACGCGCAGGTTCCACTATCCCGTTAGCTAGCGTTAGAGATGCGGGTCTAGTCGATAGATTAGCGAGTGTCGAATATCGATAAAAATTATATCGACCAACTGGTATTTTAAATGTGTTATTAATTTTATAAATTGTGTACATGTGTGATTGTGTAGACTATGTATGTGTGTATGTATGTGTATTAATATGTGTTTATATAAATTTGGAATAAATTATTTTATAATTTAAAATATGAATTATATTATTTATTTGTGGAGTAGCCTACACCACTCCCCCTCCAGAGGCCGTCAAGGGCGATAGAAATCGGTAAATTTAACCCGACGACCAGAACGAGTTGTGTAACCGTGTGGCTTATCTGGCGGAGGTTCTTCAGCCTGGTCAGATAAAATAAAAGCAGGCTTGACGCGATCGATGGAGACTGATACTGTTTTATCTTTTATAAGTAATTTAAAAACTTTGTCCCCTCTACTGATTACTTTATGCGGGCCGGAATATGCAGGTTGAAGAGAACCCCGTAATGCGTCTTCTCGAAGGAAAACGTGATCACAGGTTTCTAATTCCTTGTAGACAAACACTTTACGGTTGCCGTGGCGGGTAGCTGGTACCGGACGCAACTTCTCAGCGAAGTTTCTAAGCCTTGCGGTAAATTCAGAAACATCTGTGGTACCTGTAACAGTAGGCTCAAAAAACTCGCCAGGTAATCTTAGCGACTCCCCATAAAGCAGTTCTGCCGAGGAGGCCTGCAAGTCTTCCTTATGGGCGGATCTTATGCCTAACAAGACCCACGGCAAAGACTCTGTCCACCTGTCATTCGCATGGCATACAATCGCGGCCTTAAGCTGGCGGTGGAACCGCTCGACTAAGCCATTGCATGCGGGATGATAGGCTGTTGTCCGTTTATGCTCAAATCCGGCTATTTTGGACAAACATTGGAATAGGGCTGATTCAAATTGACGGCCGCGGTCAGTAATAATGTTTGTTGGACAGCCAAACCGGCATATCCAAGCTGACAATAAGGCCTTAGCGACCGTTTCTGCCGTAATATCTGCTAACGGTACTACTTCTGGCCAGCGTGTAAACCTGTCCACAGCCGTTAGGCAGTACCGATAGCCTTGAGAAAGTGGCAAGGGACCAACAAGATCAATATGGATCTCTTTGAAACGCGCGCGGGGTAAAGTATATGTGCCTAGAGGGGAAGTCACGTGACGAGTGACTTTAGCCTTCTGGCACGGTATGCAAGCGCGCGCCCAGTCCCTACAATCCTTCCTTACTCCTGGCCATACGAACCGCTCAGCTACTAATTTGGCTGATGCGTCAGCGCCAGGATGGCTGAAGGAATGTAAGCATTCAAAAGTTTGTCTACGAAGTGAATTGGGCACATAAGGCCTGGAAGTTGAAGTACTGACGTCGCAGTACAGGGGGATTTGACTTCCAGGGATATGGAGCTTTTGTAACCGCAGGGAAGAGCCATCACTCAAAAGCTTGTTGAGCTCTTCGTCGGAAGATTGAGCTTCAGCTAATTTTTCAAAGCTTATGGGCTCTGCTATCTCTTCAATCCGCGACAAGGTGTCGGCAACCACGTTGTCCTTCCCGGATATGTGGCGGATATCCGTGGTAAATTGGGAAATAAAGTCTAAGTGTCTATACTGCCTAGGCGAACAGTTCTTCTTCCTTTCATGGAAGGCGAAGCTGATGGGCTTATGGTCAGTATAGACAATGAAATGCCGAGCTTCTACCATATGCCGGAAATATTTAATGGCCTCATATATGGCGAGAAGCTCCCTGTCATAGGGTGAATATTTCGCTTGTGACGGAGTCAATTTCCTGGAGAAGTAAGCTAGGGGTTGCCACGCGTCCCCTTTAAACTGTTGCAGAACCGCTCCTATCGCTTTGTCCGAAGCGTCTGAAACTAAAGCGAGTTTCGCAGTACAGTCCGGATGAGCCAGCAGAGCTGCGTTAGATAAACTATCTTTACAGGCCTGAAAGGCACTTAGGGTCTCCTCTGTCAAGGTGATCGGCTGAGAGCCTTTGGTAGAACCTGTTAAAAGGGCGTGAAGCGGAGCTTGAATCTCAGCTGCATGGGGAAGAAATCTCCTATAAAAATTGACCATGCCCAAGAAACCTCTCAGCTGGCGCACATTGGTAGGTGGTGGAAATTCTTTAATCGCTTGAACCTTAGCGTCTAATGGTCTGCAACCGCTTTCCGAAATACGGTAACCTAAAAACGTTACCTCTTGAACGCCAAAAACACACTTCAAAGTATTCACCAACATGCCGTAATCTTTCAGCCTTTTGAAAATCTCCCGTAGGTGTTCTTCATGCTCCTCGGGGCTCCTAGAAAATACTAAAAAATCATCCAGATAACAATAAACGAAATCGAGACCTCGCGTCATTTCGTCCACAAACCGTTGAAATGTTTGGCCCGCATTCCTAAGACCGAACGTCATAAAAGGAAATTCAAAAAGACCAAACGGGGTCGTTATGGCGGTCTTAGGAATGTCCTCTGGGCTGACAGGTATCTGATTATAAGCCTTCTCCAAATCTAAAGTACTAAATATTTTGCACCCAGCAATACTGTGCGTAAAGTCATGGATATGCTTAATCGGATACCTGTCAGGTACGGTACGGGCATTTAACTTACGGTAGTCGCCGCATGGGCGCCAGCCGTTATTTTTCTTTGGCGCCAGGTGTAAAGGCGATGACCATGGGCTCTCGGAGGGTCTAGCTATACCAAGAGTCAGCATAGACTGAAACTCTTTTTGGGCAATTTTCAGTTTGTCTGGGGCTAAACGACGGGGAGGAGAGTAAACTGGAGGGCCTGGTGTCGTGCGTATATGATGGACTGTTTGGTGTGGTGTAGTGTGATGCTTACCAGCTGGTCGTGTAATTTCAGGAAACTCGTTCAAAATTTTGTGATACCGGGTCTCACCAGTCACGACTTTCACAGAATAAATATTGTGACAGTTAGCCAGTGCAGCAATAGCTGTAACAGAAGTTAAACTATCTATTAGTCGTTTGTTACGACAATCAACAATAAGACTATAGTAGTTTAAAAAATCTACACCAATAATTGGTTTCGTTACGTCGGCTACAGTGAAGCGCCATTGGAAAGTTCTACGTAAACCAAAATCTAAATCTAAGCTTATATAACCATAAGTAGCAATATTAGTACCATTAGCAGCACACAAACTGTATTCCGTACGGGCACGACGATCGTGGAGCGCTGACCGTGGGAACACGCAGAGGTCGCTCCCTGTGTCGACCAGAAACTGCGTCTTCGAAGATCGGTCAGTGACGAATAGGCGACCAGTAGACAAAGGGCTATCGCTAGTCGCCATTAGCGACTGCCCTTTGAGTTTTCCGAATTGTAATCGCAAGGTGGGATGCATGAGCGGGCTTTATCTCCAAATTTATTGTGGTACCAGCAGTTCGGAAACTTCCTATAATTGGATTGGGAGCGCTGCCTCGACCTATTACGAGTGTCTCTCGTTGAACGCGAGCGTGACCGTCTATTCCGACTTGTTGAAGGTTGTAGCTGCTGTTGAAATAGTCTCCGAAGCTCTGCTATCTCCCTAGTCAGGTCGTTGAGGACAGAACTGGGTGTGGTATCGCTGACCGCAGCAACCCTCGGAGTTGATGAAGCAAGATCGTTCACTCTGTCAGCTAAATCGGCTAAATCCTCAAGTAGGGCTGCACCTGGTTGACCTGCGAGCACTGTTTGGATGCCGTGTGGTAGTCGACTAATCCAAATCGTCCTCAAAAAATCGTCAGGGACATCTAGGCCTGCGAGGCTCTTCAGGTGGCGAAGAAACTGTGAAGGTTTGCGATCTCCAAGCTCCTCGTGCATCAACAATTGCTTAATCTTCTTTTCATTGGACGCGGTGAGTCGCTTGATAAGCTCTGTCTTTAGCTTCTCGTACTTATTTGTAGCTGGCGGGTTTATAATTACATCCTTAACCTCCTTAGAATGTTGAGTGTCAAGGTGCCCAATGACATAATTAAATTTGGTGGTGTCACTTGTAATGCCCGCTATGGCGAATTGTCCCTCTACCTGGGCAAACCAAATCTCAGGTTCCTCGGCCCAAAACGGAGGAACGCGTATGCCAACCTTAAATACGTTTCCGGAATCTATCGACACACTCCCATCACTAGTGCCGGGTCCGAGTGACGTCGACGGCCCTTGTATCTTTTTAAACATTTCCTTTTCTTTATCCATTCTTCAAAGGGGTCACCAGTATAGGTGTGTGTGGGGGTGTAATGGTGATATATATACTATAGGTAGTAAATAATTTCTTAGACTCACGGTAAAAGAGTATATTGTCCACGTTACACACAAGTTGTTACAGAAGGCACGAAGGAAAGTTTTTACAAAAGCACAGCACAAAGTCAGAAGCACAGAAGTTGAAGAAAGATAGGATAGCGTTATATATATATAGTAGCAAACATAAATACTAATAACGAACTAAATTTATAGATTACGAGCATAGAAAATTTAAAACATCAAGCGTGCGCTCCGCGTCGTGATATCGTCTTGACTGGTTAGACTGCGTGGCACCGGCGCACGCGCAGGTTCCACTATCCCGTTAGCTAGCGTTAGAGATGCGGGTCTAGTCGATAGATTAGCGAGTGTCGAATATCGATAAAAATTATATCGACCAACTGGTATTTTAAATGTGTTATTAATTTTATAAATTGTGTACATGTGTGATTGTGTAGACTATGTATGTGTGTATGTATGTGTATTAATATGTGTTTATATAAATTTGGAATAAATTATTTTATAATTTAAAATATGAATTATATTATTTATTTGTGGAGTAGCCTACAGTGTCATATAACATAGGTATCAGGTATATTATATATTCAAAACTTATAATATGTGTAGTGTATCAACTATCTAGTATCCATAACACAAGCCTCGTGGCTGACCATGGAACTCGATGGTGTTCTGGTAATGTCCCAATTTTATTTTTATTTACTATATTTTTGTTTTACTAATCTAACCAAACACATACTGAGCATTTAGTGGTACACTTTACTGAAAAACTATTATGGCTATTGATTTGTCCTTTAACACAGTAATTAAACTTCATATCTAGATGTGTTATGTCAATAAGAAATATAATTTTATGACCATTAAAAAAAATTACATTAACAATTTTGTGTTCATTGGATAGAATATTATTGTACTACTAGCGCCATCTGTTAGAAAACCAAAGAGTTAACATCGCTGTAACATTACTACCCCTTAGGAAACTACGCGAGCCCTCACAAAGCTCAGCTTTTTGTTAGTTGTTAACACTAGCAAAGCACTAGTTAGTTGTTAGCAAAGCAAAGATAGAAAAACGGAAGACAAACATAGGATCAAAAGATATTCACTTCACTGTAAAAGATATTCACTTCACTGTAAAAGATATTCACTTCACTGTTTTGGCTGTTTATTTACATACGTATATATTTTTGTTAATTAACTAGCAATTCCCGCGGCTCCGCCTGCGTTGGTAGAAGGATAAAAATTGTAAGGGTTATAAGTATTTTTTGATGACAAATCATAAAAAAATTAAAAAATAAAAATTTGGTCTAAAAATACAAAATAAGAAATCTGGAGGGGGCCAACCATCTCACCTGAGGGAATAAAAAATAGCCTACAACTTGTTCGCAGACTTATCAAATATACAGAACAAAATTTCATAAAAATCGGTCAAGCCGTTTCAGAGGATAACAAACACTGTGACACAAAAATTTTTATATAAGATATTTCAAATAAAGACCATGGGTTCGCATCCTGCATAATATAACTCAGTAAACAGTATTATTTTATTTTCAAAATGGAGTCCACCATGCTTTCACACTTCCAGTAATACAATGGTACAAAATAAGATTATGTTAAAAATGTAGAGCTTTTATAACAAAGCGTAACTTAAGACAAAGCCATTCAAATCTTAAGAAGTGAAATTGTGAAAAGACCGAATCTCTCTGGCCTCTTGTTGTATTATTCATATTATATTCAAAGTTTAAAAATATAAAATATTAATTATATTTTCTTCATGAAACTTATAGAATTAAGAGAATGATAAAATGAAATTATCATTTTAATTAAGATAACATGAAGTGTTTTATTTTCATCAAAAATTTCATTCTATTTCTAAGAGAACTAACTAACAGATATTATGTAGTAATATTTTCAATAAAAGCAATGAAAATTCGTAAAACCTCATAAAATTTTGAAGACTTCAAATATTCATTACATATAACACACACACACACACATATATATATATATATATATATATATATATATATATATATATATATATATATATATATATATATATATATATATATATATATATATATATATATATATATATATATATATATATAAACTATATAAAAGAATATCGTAATATATAAAACGGTACTTAATTATTTATATTATTTATTTTAATAGCGGCAATATAAACACATACCGAAAGTTTGAACTCTCTATTTTCTACGGTTCATGATATAGCTCGCTGACGGACGGACGGTCAGCAGAGGCTTAGTTAGGTTGCTTCGAGTACGGAACCCTGACAAATTAAACGTTAAGCTATTTATTTACTTTTGAATAACAGATCGCTTAAATCATTAAATGGAAGCGGGGCGAAAGAACCAAATATAAAATTGTAGTACAATTTTGAAACATAGTCATTGTCCAGCCTTAATCTAATATATAAAAATCTCGTGTCACAGTGTTTGTTAAAGAACTTCTCCGAAACGGCTTGCCTACAATTACTATTTTTGTGTATATTTGGTAGGTCTGAGAATAGGTCGTAGGCTATTTTTTATTCCCCTAAGTGATAAGGGTGGCCCTCTCCTCTTATTTTATTTTTTTACTTTTTGAACCAAGTTTATTATTTACTTTTTTATGATCAAAAAATACTGATAACCCTAATATCTTATCCCTCGGGAATCGCTAGTGTATAAATAGATATTTATTCGTGTATTTTAAAATACAACACAATTAAGCTTAGTGCCGTTTAAGAGTTCACCTTGTTGTCCTTTTCTAAATGAACCTTCATTACGTCAAGCTTTTATTTTACTAACGCGGATCTAAAGTTAAAGAAAATTTTTGTAAATATGCGCACTGAGTGAAGTAAGAATAATTTAATAAAATTATTAGACCTATCTTCACTTGACTTTGGTACTTTTTAAAATTAAAGTAGACTAAGTTACTGCATTAAAGTAACTGCAAACAGACGGACAAAAATGTTAAAAACTGTGATTTTATAATAAATACCATACCATATATGTATGTTAATGTTATAAACAAAAACTTTAATTCTATTTATGTCTTTGTATAGTTAATCAACTTATTCATGTATAATGTTAGCTTAATAGCATATACAAGTAAATATATAATATGATGTATAATTATACTTACTTATAATATACAATATGTTGGGAGAATAACACACATATAATATGTTATATGACCCATGACTGGAGTAAAATCATTTGGGCTTATCAAGCAAATAAATTGCCCCAGCAGAACTCGAACCTGAGACCGCTGACATAGCAAGCAAGATCAATACATACCTACTGACCCACGTGTATTATCAATTATATATTTTATTTTATGTAATTTTTTATTTTTTTTTAATTTTTTTAATCCTTATAGTATTACTTTGATAATAATGTAAATATGAATTCTTAAATGTACCATACATTTATACTGTTATTTTAAAAGAAAATTAACAGAAGGAATTACATCTACTTTCAAATTAAATTGAAAACAATGTTTAAAAAGTTTAAATTTAATGGGTCTTTTGCAGACGACTACAACAGAGTGGTGCTACAGACGGTCGACCGGGAGCCGGACTCGGATTACATAAATGCTTCCTATATAGATGTAAGTGGTTTATTATTATTAAAATTCTATTATTATTATTTATTAAGTACAATGGCTTTTATAATAAAACATTTAATGTTAGAAATATCCATATTAAGTTTTGAGTAATTGCTTTATGTATATTTTCTTAAGCTGCTGTTCAAAACACCAACAGTCTATCCGCTTAAAAATATGCCTGTTACGTTTTACCCAACTGTAATAATCGACTGGTGTAGATTAATCCCGAAATCCGTCTTTTTAAAAACAGATGTTTGCCATAAGGATATATTACTTCGTTTTGTACTAATTAATTCATTAACTCTATATAAAATTAAAAGTTAACGAGAAGGTTGGATTTGTAAAAAATTTTTTTCAAATTCTTTTGAAATGAAATAAGTTTAATCGATGAGTTTACTTTGTAATTATAGAATTCAAAACTACCTCATTTTTGACCTCTAATAAAACACCCGATTTCACATAAAAGACAGTTCCAAGAATAATTTCATTTAGGAGTTTCTCTCGCCGTCTTCGCCGTCACTTAATAAACTTGGCTGTAAAGTTTGTCATCGTTAGCTATACTCTAAACAGTCTATGCTTTCTTTTGAAACTTTGGACGGTTGAAAATTTAATCATCTCACACTTCAAAGTTGTTTTCTAATAAAAACTCCTAATTCGTTACTAATATGTAATTACAATTAAAGTCGGTGTTGTGAAGTTGAAAGTAAATGGTGGATATATCAAAATTCATCAAAAATATGCAAGTGAAAATTGATGTTTTGTCCGGTCATGTTAAAAGTGTAAAAATAAATTCTTAAATTCTGTTCTACTTGGAAACCTTTCTTAACGTATGCTACATACACTTCAGCTCTTTCAAAATCCCTCTGAGGTGAGTCCACATAATGAGGATTATGGCGTAATCCACCCCATCCAAATGTGGGATGTACGTCACATGTCTTGGGAAGGTAAGGTTTAGACGTATAGGTTCCTACACGAATGTTTCAAACTACAAACAGTATTTATTTTCTAAATGACGATTGTCTCCGAGACAGAGTGCCCCTTGTTCTTGGCATTCCAAATGAGAGAATTACTAATGAATATTTAATTTACCATTTAAAAAAATTGTATAAGTTGTCAAAGTATATTTTATTTTAATCTGGGAAAAGTAGACTTTATCCAGTTTATAAGCAAAAATATTTTTTTTTGTTTTTTTTTATTGGACAAAGGGGGCAATCGGGCAGGAGGCTCACCTGATGGTAAGTGATCACCTCCGCCCATGGACATCTGCAACACCACAGGGCTTGCAGATGCGTTGCCGGCCTTTCAGGAAAGGGAGGGAGGGAGGAGGGAGAAGGACGGGAGTAGGGATGGGGAGTGGGCCTCCCGGACTCTCACTTACCGGACGAAACGCGACAGCATAGCTGCCACTTCACGCCGGTCTCCTGTGAGAGAGTGGTACTATACGGGGCGTGCCGGCCCATTCGGCTGTTACCCGAAGGTAACAAGCATGGCACTACCACTTAAAAAAATGATAAGATAAAAAAAATGAAAAATGATATGATAAATAAAATATAAATGTATCTTCATTACTCTATAAACCTAATTGCAAAAATATTTTAAATGTATTAAACTGTACGTATTACATTTAAAGGCTATTTAATACCTGACCCTGCTTAATAAACGTATAAATCACAACTTAATAATATTACGTATGAGTGAGTTCTTAAAATTTCAAATGTATTTTCAATTTTTATATCCAACCAATTATTTCAAACAAAAAATATATGAAAATGGCTACTTTCTCCTAGTAATATTTCAAAGGCAAAGGAATGTGTCCTTTCTCTTGTATATAATGTTAGCTCAGTAAATAACTTACATAAAATATAAACTTGTTGTTAAGGCTTTATCCCGTTAAAATAATAAACAAAAATAAAAAAAAACTAAGTTTAATACTTTCTTAGGTTTACGCGAATATTCGACATTATAATTGAAACTTTCGGATTTTGTCGCGGATTTATTTTGATTATAAAGCATTAGAAACATCGGGAACCAAAAATCAAAATCCACGACAAAATCCGAAAAGATAGCTTCATTTATAAGACTAAGTTCGTATTGTTTTATTGCAAATAAAAGATGGTAATTGCATGGCAATAATTAAAATAACTTAAGATCGGTTTGTATTTGTTTTACTTGTTCTAACAAGTAAGCAACTAGTTTTTTACCACGTTAAATTGATACTTTAGGATTATTTAGAGTTGACAATCTTTCTAAATAAGTATAGTTTTTTGTTTCAATCTGGGTCAATAAGTCCTGTATTTAATTATACAGAAAAAAAATAGAACAAGGTGACTTAGTATTACTGAATATGAAAGATATCGCTATATTATCAGTATGCCAATGCATACGCAAATTTTCCGCTTCCAAATAATATGCAAAGAATAGAACCTAGAATTTTAAACTTCCCACCCGTTTTGTGCTTCGCTTACACTATAAAATGGTATACATATTATGTATTGGTATATAGAAGATAATAAATAAATAAAAAAACACATATCCTTTTTAATAAATCTGAGGAATGGTAGCCAAGTTACGCGCTCGCTTGGGAAACTGGAAGCGGGTTCAATTCTCGGGTCTAGTCACCTCTGATATTTTTTTATGATGACATCATTTTCAATACGATTACCACTTGTCTTATGATGGAGGAAAACAACGTGAGGAAACTAACAAGTTCGAGAAGACCTAAAAAGTACTGGAAAGACATGTGAAGTCCGCCTACCCGCACATGGCCTGCCTTGTGGACGATGGCCTGATCCCACTCGTATTGAAAGACTGAATATAATGCAGCCAATAGTCGCAATCTTTATCACAAAATACCACCACCATATTGCTGGTATTTTTTGTTTTTATTTGTTAGTTTTTCCTTTAAACACATAAAACAATGTCATCCTTAACTTCTTCTATGTCTTACAATCTTAGATAATCTTTCACAACTTTAAAAAAATAAACTGGTGCAGCGAGTAGCAAATGAGAGCTTTCATAGAGAAATGTTCGTAACTGCGTTCTTATTGCTATTTTCATAAAATAAGCTATGATATTAAATAAAAAAAATCCAATCATTTAATGAATATAAAGGCGTAAAAAGTATCCTTACTAATATTATAAACACGCCAATTTGTATGTATGGATGTTTGTTATTCTTTCACTCAAAAAGTACTGAATGGATTTTAATGAAAATTTACAGTAATATAGCTTATATATCAGAATCTATAAATATTATAATACAAAGTCCTCCGCCGTGTCTGTCTGTCTGTCCATGTATAACTCAAAAACTACTGCACCGAGGAAGGCTTTAATATATAATTTGTCAAGTATTTTAATTTATTTTGTATATTGGCTAAAATGTCGCAAAAAAATACGAACGCGAGAATAAAATGCAAGCGCTGCTTCAAGCGCCGCTTCGCATGATGCAATCGCCGACCCTACCCCGCACCGTCTTGCCTACTTTTTAGCTAATAGCTCACAAGAAGCGAAGAATTTTCAATGTGCTACCACCAATTCTTATTTTTTAATAGTGATTAGAATGCGGGTGAAGCCACGGGAATTTCTAGTAACTAATATATTAGGGACGAACCCGAGTGAAGCGAGGATGAGTCGGGACTAATAAAAACAAAACTTTCTGAAATGTATTCCATAATCCGTATTGTATGAACATATGGTGAAGTGATTTATGTCTGCGGAAAAACCCCCATCACTTGAGCCTCTAAGTGTCAACTTCTGAAAGAAAAGGGTATTCTATTACAAAGCATCTGATCCGTAAATCGTCGTCGTTCGTAATCGTTTTTTGAACTAATAATATATTTTCATCTAATATATAAAAATCTCGTGTCAAAGTGTTTGTTATCGAACCTCTCCAAAACGGTTCGACCGATTTTTATGATATTTTTTTTGTGTATATTTGGTAGCTCTGAGAAAACTTCGTAGGCTATATTTTATTCCCCTGGGTGATAGGGGTGGCCTCTACATTTTAGTTTTATTTTTAGGCCAAATTTAATTTTTTTTATGATAGCCTATAACCTTAAATTTACAACCTTCTACCAACGAGGTCAGAGCCGTGGGAATTACTAGTATTATTATATTATATTCTATCTCCATCTACTAGGTTAGAATAATATAGGAAAAACTAATGAATTACAAGAATGAAGATGAATTACAAGAGATAGTTTTAGTGGAATTGTCTGCTTAATTTTGTTTCTTTTTAAAATTATTTTAGGTATGATATATACCTTTACATTTTAAATAGTTTTTACAAAAGAATAAAAGAATTTTAAACCTTGGTAGATACGAGATAGTGGAGTGACAAATCTCTATGCTCGTCAATATTAAATTCGCACCACTGCTACGTCGTTTCAAAGAAAAATTAACCTCATTATATCTAATATAAAGCTTGTTATTATATACATTATACCTATAAATATACGTATGTATGCATGTATATATGTTTGTATGAATGTATGTATGTATGAATGTTACTTCACTTGCTTTTCATCAATGTAACTGGCATTGCCTTATACTTGGCAAGCGACATAGCCGGGCCCAAAAATGCCTTAAATTCTTTACTCAGGTGTGAAGGTTAGTGAGAGTTGCAAACTGTACACGTAGTTTATGGTAAAGGGGGTGACAAAATAGGCTACATTTTAACCCTGTATATAAAGTGGTGCAGAGGGATAATAGAGTGTTACTTAAGATGCCGACAGACTAATATGGTGAGACGTGTTCCTGAGAAAAGTGAAGTATGGAAAAGTAGGGCAAGGAAATCATATTACCTACAACAACAATTAACTTACGTTTACCGTTTACCTAATAGGGCTTGTGTCATATATATATATATATATATATATATATATATATATATATATATATATATATATATATATATATATATATATATATATATATATATATATATATATATATATATATATATATATATATATATATATATATATATATATATATATTCTTTATTTATTTACCTACAACAACAATTAACTTACGTTTACCGTTTACCTAATAGGGCTTGTGTCATATATATATATATATATATATATATATATATATATATATATATATATATATATATATATATATATATTCTTTATTATTAATTATTATCAATATGTACGTCTTACTTCATTATCATCATCAGCTCTATTTAACGTCCCACTGCTGGGCACGGGCCTCCCCTTTTCTCAGACATGCAGGTTTCCTCACTATGTTTTCCTTCACCGTAAGACAAGTGGTAATCAGGATAGGAATAAATTCATTTAAATCGGTTCAGTAGTTTTGGCATGAAAGCGCGACAGTCGGTCTAATAGAGTTACTTTCGCATTTATAATATTACTAGTTGTAAGGATAAAAACAAATAAAAAATACTTTTCATGTACATATAACAATTATTTAACTTCACGACTAAAGTAGCGAACTCCGCTAACAAATAGACAGTGTTTCACTGAGCAAATAAAATTATGTTTGAACTAAAACTTTTATTCTATTAACGTTGAATTTTAAAAAGGCTTTTAATATACTATTTAGTGAATAAAATTAAATTTGGGCGACATTTCTACATCTATTGTCTATGTATCTTCTTCTACACATATTAGAAAACAAAGTCCTCCTCCGCGTCTGGCTGTCTGTCTGTGTGTTCGCGATAAACTCAAAAACGGCTTCACCTATTTTCATGCAGGTTTCACCAATGGATAGAATGTTTCTCCAGGAAGGTTTTAGTATTTAATTTGTCAAGTTTTTGTATATATTGGCTAAAATATAGTATATCTGTTGGAGGTATCGGAAAAAATAAGCCATCTGGGAGCTTTCAACGAAAACGCTGCCTAAACCCTTTGAGATATAACAAAATGTTTGGTGGAATTGTGTATCTTATACAGGTCTACAAAAAAGTACCCGATGGCATATTTCTATCTCTTAAGGATAACATATTGTATCGAAAAAAGTTAGGAAATTAAAAAAAACTATAAAATTAATGGCGTTTGACGTACCTATCATGTTATGGCCATGGTGGGTGCAATGGTAATTCATATAATCAAGTCAAACCAGGCGGCGCGAAGTAAATATAATTTACAACACGTACCTAGGAACGAACCCGAGAGAAGCGAGAGTGAGCCCCTAGTACAAAAGAAGATCGATCTGGAGTTTGTTTCTGACAAAACACAATATATAATCAAAATATTTATTCAATACTTTTTCTGTGTTTACTAGCTAATATTATACGATTTTACCTTTCTTAAAACTCTTATTTAAACTATTATGAGTATTTAGAAAAGAATCTACTCACACTCAAGTCAGAGTAGTCGTTTTTAATACAATATTATATCCTTAAAATTTCTTAAGGATAATTTAATGTTAAAGATATTTTCGTAGATGTATAGGTAATTTCTATATAGATCTATAATTGGGCGTACAATTAAGTGCTTTAACAAAATTAAACGCTTTCCAGAGTATTGAACAAAAAGTACTTAGAAGTGTCCCTCCCTTACCATTATTAGACCCTTTATAAGCGGACAGCGTCCTTTTTTCACAAAAAACTTTTTAGGAACTGTTATAAATAATTGATTTGAGGAAGTACTTTACGTTATATGTTGTATTATATTATGAGTGAGATGTATATTTCTTAATGTATGTTCGTTCACTTGTTTCGGGTAACTCTTAAACGAATTAAATAGATAGACTTATATTCAATTACTTGAGATTCAAATGTAGCTTTTTTTAATCATAAATGCCATGAAAATATAATAGAATTAATATAAAAACTTGTCTTAATCTTAACATACTTGCAATGGTTATTATATATATTGGCATACCCATATCTAATACGTACTATACAAAATGTTATCTTTTTATGTTAATTTTAGAACTTTCCTAAGAAATTGCAATACTTATGCGAGTGTATAAGTTATGTTCTTCATATAAATACCAACAGACGGACCTAGAAGGCGATATGTTACATTCTGTCATAGTATATAATTTTATTTTAACCAATTAGGTGAAGTTAAGCCCACATAAAAATCTTTACAGATTTAAAGAGAAACCCTTATAAATACGGCAGCTGAAAATGTGTATGAATTACATAACTAATACAGACATTCATTAGGTACGCTTTTGCAGAATAATAATTAATTTCTAACTCAATTGTAAGGGAATGTGTTGAGCGAGTTCGTTTATTATTACAGATGCTTAAAATTCTAAACAACCCCTCTAGCTTCTAATAATTCCAGTATAATTTTATCGCCTAACTCGAAATATAAATATTTAAATAAGCAAACACATTTAATAGAATTCAACTCTTATAATATTTTGTCTGAAATTGTGCAGTCACGACATTTTACACGCAAAATTTTAAACAACGTCGAGTGGCATTAGAAGTTACATTTAAATTACGCGGAATATTCGTGCAAAACATGAAATGGTAAAACCTAAAACAGGACGCGTTCTAATTGTGACATAAGACCTAATATTACACGTACACGGTATACGTGAGTTTACTGCCTCGGTGGTGGAGGTCCTGGGTTCGAGTCCCGGGTCAGCCATGCTTAGTTATTCTTTCTTTTTTTTAGTAAATCAACAACCCGGAGTTTGGAAGTTGGTAGTTTTCTACGCCCGTGCCTGTGTCGTTTGCACTTGTATGATGTTATTCGAAATGACACACAGTATAGTATACATGCGAATTTGCGCCTTGCTGAGGGCTGGGTTTCATATATAACACCTTATTCGTCTAGCTTTGCAGGAAAAATTGTATATAAGCGCAATAGAAATATTGTTTGTTTTATAAAACTTAATAATAACTTTTTGTTGACAGAGTATATTAAAGCCCAACGCCTACATAGTGTCACAGGGACCTACAGAAGAAACTGTCGTCTCATTCTGGCGAATGATATGGCAGGAGCGCGCCGCAGCCATCGTCATGCTTACAAAAACTTTTGACTTCATCAAGGTAATATTTTATATCATTATTTTATTATGTTACAGATAATAAACAAACAAAAATACTCAAAGTAGGTATAAAAATATAATATTTTGTAATTTTGAGGTGTAGAATTCGATTTATGCCATCCTATTGGTTGTTTTTTGTCTATCACTTTAAAGTTTTTCTAAATCCTGACATTTCACTGGTCTCTTGTACTGAAAATTAGTGATTCACCATCGCTCTTTTTCATCACAAGGAACGTTTTAACTGAGTAGATGTATGGGTTTCTCAGAGATATGTTCTTGCAATAAAGTATGCTATAAGTATGTTGACTGGATGACCAGCAAACTTGATACAACATTTCATTAAGCTGTGTCCAGTTTTTCCTCGTAATGCGGTCACAGACGGGCAAGAACTCTAAAAAACTATAGATTCAGCTTCTGTATCGATAATAATGACTACTTCAATAAGATTTTAATATAAATAATGTAGAGATTCGTCTAACATAGAATTTTATTATAGGTATATTTAATAATTCCAATAATATACTCAAGTGAAAACCCTGAAAAATTATCTGAACAAAACATTAAGCAGTAAATCAAAAATACTTTCTAACAACAAGCTTACAAATTTCATTTCGCCATATTAGTCCTCATCGTCCCATACACCCCGTAAGTGCAATCCACTCACGAAATTTTAACAACAATTTACATACATTGAATCGCTAAAACGGGTGTAAATTCTGAAACAAAATTGAAATTAAGGTATTTCGCCCCTATTCTCTTTCATCACGATTACATTGTATTCGTCATTTCACACTCCATTTTGAGAGAAACGAATTATAAGAACGCCCTTCAACCCTACCGACTGTAATGTAATAAAGACACTTGCTAGAAAATTGTTTTAACGACCTTTTTCGCAATTACTTTACATATTTATTATTATGCTATTTGATATTATAATCTATTATTTTTATTATATGACACAAAAGTGCTACGTATATACATATTATCATGTCATAAATACTGCTTTCGAATATCTTAGACCGCATTTTTACAAAATTTGACGACAGCATAATAACTATTTCGATAGAGTTTATCTATCTATAAAAAAATAATGCCATCCAAGCTCTATAGGTATAGCTATTGCACAAAAAATAGATTGACAAACAGAGGAGGAAAATGAATTGAAGAGTTTTGTCAGGTAGACTTTTCTCAAAAGAAACAATCAGAAAAAAAATATCCCATCTTTTAATTCGGAACAAATCACACATTTAAATAAAGTCTTTATATCGGATAAGTGGTTTCGGAGCTCGCGAATCAACATCGTGATATAGAAATTTTACGAGTAATAATAAAATTTACATGAAAAAGAACTTTAACTAAAATTGCTATAGTAAAATCAGGTTTCTAAAACCTTGAACATGAGAGTTTATCAACCACTGCCCTGCTATGGTATGACGTCGTCACCGCAATAAACCGAGAATTTCACGATATATTTTCGCTTCATTTGACCATGCCATCATAGCAAAGCTTTGCGGTTGAGTCCCTTGACGCATGAAAATTTTACGTATATCTCGCCCAAGCTACTGTGACCCTTTTTATGATGGGATAATAGCAAAGGAAGTCAGCATTCTTGTTTAGTTACATGAATTTAGACATTTCGCTGAAACATTAAATATACATGAATATTGAACATGTGTAACGTTTCAAAATAATATAAATTGATATAAAATAAAAACTGAGAACACTAATAATAATTAATGGTAATTCTAAACCGAAATAAAAAGAAAAGTAAATTTACAGAAAAAAATAGATAATGATTTTCAATAGAATTTTATGGGTTATATTTTGATGGGTGCTTGGGTTTTAGTAGGTACTAGGTAGTACTGGCTTGCTGGTGAGCCCCAGAAAACCACCTGTTTCCTACAGGTAGTATGTATATATCTATGGGTCGTTAAAACATTTTCCCAAGGGTAAAAAAACAAGCATATTATGGACCCAGAATGGTCAGAATAATGATTTCGTAATCTCTTATTTTATTTATATAGACCATGTTAATGTTTCATCCAAAAGAACATGATGAATTGTGGAACAATAAGGGAAAATTCTAATAAACTATTAGGAGTTAGCTCCAATCCTTAAACTAAGCTATAATGCCTTGAGCTATCAATAATTATCACCCGTGGGCTGTAACTTTCCGGGATTATGTCCAAAACCGTATAATTTGCAATAAAGAAAAATTGCCTGTATATCCCTAATAATAACGTTGATGGAAGTATTTAAATTTTAAATCAGTAAATCTGCATTGTGCTTAAATATGATACGAAGATGAAATATGCCGAGTAATAAAGTAATTATAAAAAATAAAATCGCAAAAGGAGGATATAGCACGCCATATTTGACACTGACTTGTGATATTTGAGGATACACCGAAATCATTCGATTACGGATATGAAGAACAGATCTACTATCTTAAATTAAAAAGAGGCCCGTGCTCAGCAGGTGGATGCTAAAAAAGGAGTTAATACGGTGTTATAAGCATTTTTGAAATCAATAATTTTCAGGATAATGTAGTATTCATTATCTATAGCTAAACAAATGTCGTCCGTAACTTTGATTGGCACTAATTTCATTCTGGTAGTTGAAAACAAAATTGGAAAGGGTTCGGGATAGAACGCTGATTAATTAACTAGGTTTTATACTTGTTATTAGTTTCGTATTTGTAGTAATATGCAGAGGTATGACAATATAGAAATAGAAGTCAGTTATGCATGTGGGTTAATCGTTATATATTATATGTATTTATATAAGTAACTTATAACGTTTGCGTACAACTAATATCCATATTTGACTCTTGTAACGACACTACAGGTTTTTGATCACACAGGCACAAAAAAAAACTACTTAATAATACTTCTACTTATATTGGTCGTAAAAGTAAGTTATCCTACGACCCTCCATTAAAAGAATCAATCATCAATCAATGGACTCGTTGAATTATAGTAGATAGAGCTTCTATGGCCGGTGAGTCCTACCAAACCCATTAAATGTATGCATAAAAATATTTCCCAACGTTAAAAGGGTATTAACCTAGAACCCCACGAATAATAAATTGCAAAGATTAAATCATGTAAAAGCTTTTAATATTTAACGATATAGAAAATATTTTGCATCATATTGGCTTCAATGTATATATAAATGGCAACCCTATGTATATCAGTTCAATAAAGGTCCAGATTTGTTAACGGTATGCAAATATGCCATTGTATTTTATATTTGGTTGTTCAACTGGCGGAAATCGGATTTATAAAGTACAAATATCAGCTTATAAGTGTTGCCGACATCATGACGCTTCGACTTATATAATACGTGTTTAAACAACATTTTTAGGTAGATAAAAGTAAAAAAAAACTTCTTCGCACAGATTTTGCCCTACTTAGCAGTTAGCCAATACCTTTGAATGTGTCGTTACTAATTACCATGCACTATTTCAGATCATGAGGTCCTGAATATTATTAGGTCTATACATATTTATTAATTAATTATTATATTAAAAAATTTTAATACGCGTAATATTTGAACGTGACTCAACTGTATGGTAACATGTTAGTTATGACAAAAAGTCATTGTAACGAAAACATCGAAATCTTAAATTATTTATAAAGTACTACAAATATTACAAATTTAAATCTGATCATATTATATATTTTGTTACGTTTACGTAACGGCTGAACGCACTGAGATAGAGTATAGACTTAAATCCCAAACGGCACTCCTGGAAGCTATTAAACGAAATAATTGAATTGAATAGATTGAAATAACACATAGGTTACTTTTTATACCAGAAAAGTGGGTTCCGTGGGAAAGATTAGTTTTTGTTCTTCAAAAGGAACGAACATCATCGAAGCGGGGGTGAATCACTAGTATCATTATAAAAAATAGTGTATTTATTTTTCAAGTCTTAAAAATATTTTTGAATTACTTACCGTTTTTGGTAGCCCTAAATAAGTTGACTCAAGTAGAGTTAGCCGGCGTGCAAGTATCTAATTAAATTAAATTAATTAATAATATTTTTAACAGGTTATGTGCGTGCAGTACTGGCCGCCTAATAAAGAAAAGGATGAAACCTATGGTGACATCAGTGTCGGTATTGTCCAGGAAGAAGAACTGGCTAATTTTCACATACGCACCTTCCGACTATATAAAACTGAGAACAATGTAAGTATTGCAATTTATATGATAGAAAATATTTTAAAATACATTATAACCATCGGTCTGTCTTTACTCTAAGTATATCCACAAATGGATTCTCGTTTTTTTTTTAATATTTGTAGGTATAGATAGAGAAGGGTTTTGCAAAAGAACTCTTATCCCTTAAACTATGCTAACTTCTACTTATTTTAATTTGTAATGGTTATGGTTGATGTACAACTTTGTTTTTAACCGACTTTTAAAAAAAGGTTCCATAATTGTCTATATTGTCGCTAATAAACGCTAATTAATAATTATTATCTTAATAATAGCACAGTACAATAGTTTGGATAGATTTTGATAAAACGGTATTAAATAAATCTTCTAATACGAATTTCAAATTTAGAAATGATATAGGGAACCAAAATTAAATATCAACCCACAAAGAAGAAATTAATAACAATGTTACATTATTTAACTTACTTCAACACGTAAAATTAAGTATTTAAAAGCCAAATTAATAAATAACAAATTAAATAAATTACTTTGAGACTTAAGAAGTAGCCAAATTTAGTCAATACATAACATGTTATAACTTTTTCGTAATGTAATTTATTTTATTATAAACGTTGAATAAAAAATTAGGTCTAAATTACATCTGGTTCTATAGTACATGCTCTTTTAACAAGCCTGAGAGGAACTCCACCTTCGAATTCTTGGATAAAATGTGAGTTTCGACATACTTTAGGATATCGAGAGGAATGTGGTGCTGGTTCCACATTGAAACTGCGTAATACTGCAGCTAAACCCGCTACCGACTGCATTGTACCCAACCGGCTTCCTGAAAATTCATAATAATAATACACTGAAAGTAACAAACAGTAACTATAAACTACCTTGAGTGTATGGTGTAGGAGGTATAAAGATTAGCTATAATAATTATTATACATACATATTATGTATATATATTACACTACATATATGCAAAATATACCTACACAATATAAATTAGTAATTATTAGAACTAAATATTACATAATGATGTATAGTATAAATTTAAAAAAAAATTATCGTATCGTATTCAACCCTTTTTTACTAGCATTCCACTGGCACAGGCCTTCCTCCAATACGTATACATTTGTCCATTGAACACGATGTCCAAGTGCAGGCTAGTCGATTCACATGTCTTTAAACTCGTTTTAAGCTCTCTCAAACATGCACTAAAGATATTTTCATTCACCATAAAACAAGTGGTACGACTAACTACTAAGCGGTAAAGAAGATGACTAATACAAATATTATAATTATAGTTGAGAAATATTTGAAATTTGCATACCAATACACATTCGCTTTCCCAAACCGAAAGGCATGTATACATATTTATTTCTTTGATTTATAGCTTCTGGTGTAAACCTTTCAGGTTTAAATTCATATGGGTTTGGAAAATATTTCTCATCTAAATGTAGCGCCTGAACTGGCAAAAAGATATTAACACCAGGATCTATCGTAACATTTGTTCCCGGTAGTGTATATTTTTGCAAACATTTCCTGCTCAATACTCCTGCTGGAGGAAATATTCGCATTGCTTCTAAAAGTGCCATCTCTAGTAGAGTCATTTCAGATATTGCTTGATAACATAATTTGTTTTCATGCTTGGACAAAACTTCATCGATTTGCTTTTGAATGCTCCTTTGAATTTCCGGATAATATGCAAGATGATGTAATGTAACACTTGTAGCAGTTGAAGATGTTTCATAACCAGCTAAGAAAAACATAGTTACTTGAGCAGCTATAAGATTCGTATTTTCTAAATTTAACACATCTACATCACGTGAGCAATCCCCGTCATTTTTCTCTATAGGTCCCTTATTTTTCTGCTGTGCTCTCAACTCTAGTAAAAAATCGATGAAATCATTATTAGAACTTGGCTCAAAATTTCTTTGTTTGCAAACGTTGTTAACTGTATTATAAAACAATTTCTTAGTTTTAGGGTCGACATTACATTTGTAAGGCGCATGTAGCCATTTCGGTAAAATTTCTTGAAGAATTATAAGAATCGTTTGCCACCTGGACATTTTAAGGGTATTACTTGTTAAATTGAAAAAATGCGAATTTTCATCCATGATTATATCAATTGTTGCACCCATACCACAAGCGACAATAAATTCAATACTGAATCGCGACATCATTTTATACGCATCTACAATACCACCCTTTCTTATAATCCTGTCCCCAAACTCTTGAAGTTTTTCTGCACTTTTTGTAATAAGGGGAAACATTTTATGGATTTGTTTAATGGTAAAAGCTGGAGTCAGTTTTTGGCGTAAGAATCTCCACTTGTCACCACGTGCATGAAATAAATTTACAGCGTTTTGATCAACACTGACATACTCAAGGTTTCTGTCAATAAAATTATTGAAATCATTGATAGTTATATGTTTAACTAATGTTGGATCTCTAATAACAAGCCCTGGTTTAGCTCCTTGAAAGATGCCAACGAATTTTTCGTCAGGATATGCTTTATATATTTTTGTAAACGTTTCCACAGGAGTTGACATTTTATATATCTTATATAAATAACTGCCAAATAATGGCAAAGGCTTAATATATTTCACATTTTTCTGTTTCCAATAGTCGTGATTTTGCAATGAATAAAAATATATATATGAAATAAAAACTATTACAAGACTTGCGAAAATAAACATGATACGTGTAAATCCAGTTGATAAATGTTTAAAACACAATGGTTTTTTTTGTAATACACTTTGACGCCTATTGAATTTTACGAAGATTAAACATTACGTAATTTCTTTTAATACGATAAAGTTTAAACCAGTTTAAAATTTTAACTTTAGTATCTTGCTGCGATTTTACATGGTATCGTATTTTTTAATAAAAAAACCGACCTCCAAACTAAATAAATCTAAACTAAAAAGTAGAAAATAATTCTTTTAAGAACTTTGTTAATTTCGGAGTCGGTGCCAGCTAGGTTTTTTTTTTTTTTTTTTTTTTTTTTTTTATGACAGATGGGCTTACTCTTGACCTTTAACTTAGCTTGAAGGCATAGCTAAGGTCTACGATGTAGCGAGTTTGCCCAGGAGAAGCCTGTTAACACGCACCTTAAAGAGTTTCAGGTCATACGCATTCGGAAAAACAGACGCAGGCAGGGCATTCCACTTCTTGGCTGTGCGCATTATAAAAGATGATGAATAGCGCTTAGTGCGAATGGTCGGAATGTCAACCAAGAAGGGATGATATCCTGCAGTACGTCTGGTATTCCGATGGAAGAATGGCGATGGCGGTATGAGACCATGGAGCTCGTGGGCACACTCCCCGAAGTACAGTCTATAGAAGACCGACAGACAAGCAACCTCGCGACGGTGTGCTAAGCTGTGAAGCTTAGTTTTCACCAGCTTTTCGTCGCCGATTAACTTTTTGGCTCTGCGTTCCACCGAGTCAAGTGCGGCTAGCTGGTATTTTGCTGAGCCATCCCAAAGGTGACTGCAATACTCCATGCATGATCGAACTTGAGCTTTGTATAAAGTGAGAAGCTGTCCAGGCGTGAAGTATCGCTTAACCCTGTTAAGGATTCCCAGTTTTTTGGCCGCAGTCTGTGCCTTAGACTCGATGTTAACGCCAAAGTTAAGATTTGCACTCAACCTTATGCCGAGAAGCTCCAGACTATCGGAAACCTCTACAGGTGCACCACGGAAAGTAGGAGTCAGGCTGAATGGACTCCTTTTTGCGGAGAACAGACATGCTTGTGTTTTGGCGGCGTTGAAAGCAACCAGATTGTTGTCACCCCATTGTGAGACAAGACTTAAAGTTGCATTTGTACGCTCCACCATGGCCTCTCTAAGAGAACGTATTGCTACCCCTCCGTCCTTTGCACCGGATACATAGCTCTCTACGACTGTGCAGTCATCTGCATATGCAACAATACTTGGTGAAAGTAGGTCATTGATGTGTAGCAGGAAAAGAGTCGCGGAGAGAACAGACCCCTGTGGAACTCCGGCATCAATAGTCATTTCATCAGAAGACCAGCCGTCAACGACAACTCTGATCGACCGTTCGGTAAGGAAGTCAGACACCCAGTCACAGAAGTCGGAGGGGATGCCGTAAGCAGGAAGCTTGCTCAGCAAACTTGTGTGCCAAACCCTATCAAATGCCTTCGATATATCGAGTGAGACTGCTAGAGCTTCACCACGATTTTCGATGGCCTCACCCCAGCAGTGCGTGACATACACAAGAAGGTCTCCAGTAGACCGTCCCCGGCGGAAGCCATATTGATGGTCACTAAGGAGATCGTTAGCTTCAAGGTATGACAGCAGCTTACTGTTAAGCACCCTTTCCATAACTTTACAGAGTATGGAGGTAATAGCGATTGGTCGATAGTTGCAGGGATCGGCACGACTACCCTTCTTAGGTACTGGCTGTACATTGGCAAGCTTCCAAGCATTAGGCACTATGCCAGTTTGAAAAGAGAGGCGATATAAACGAGTCAATACGGGAGACAACTCAGGCGCACAATGCTTTAGGACCCTTGAAGGTATACCGTCAGGTCCACTGGCCTTATTCACGTCAAGGTTTCGCAGTATTCTACGGACCTCTTTCGTGTGAATTCTGATATTCGGCATCAAAGAATTACAGTGAGGCAAAGGTGGCGGATGTTTCGAGCCAGCTATGAGACGAGAATTGCTTGCAAACAAAGTTGCAAGTAAATTTGCTTTCTCTGTCGCTGAGTGGGCCAGTGATCCATCTGGTTTTTGCAAG
Source organism: Boloria euphrosyne (assembly GCA_951802675.2). Classification (NCBI taxonomy): domain Eukaryota; kingdom Metazoa; phylum Arthropoda; class Insecta; order Lepidoptera; family Nymphalidae; genus Boloria; species Boloria euphrosyne. The sequence goes on along the minus strand of OX637887.1, from coordinate 3,536,458 downwards.
GGAGGCAAAGAAGGACGGCAGAAGTTGGATTCGATAGCCTTGGACAGGGACCAGAATTGCTTACTTCCAGGAGGGTAGGAAGCAAGTCTGGTTCCTATACGACGGACATGTTCAAAACGTGCCCTACGGAGAACCCTATTGCAAGACTTGGTAGCAGAATTATAAGCTCTTTTCTTCGCACGAACCCTCCGGGCTCTGACTTTGCGATCACGAGCCAGTACCCAGGCTCGGTAGGCGGACTCTTTACGTGCTTCAGCACGAGCACAGTCCGCATTATACCAGGGCCTGGTTTTGTGGCTAAGTGGAATGTCAGGTATTTTGATTATGTTTACAAATTGATAGATTAATCGAATATGTATCTATTTAGGGTTATTTTGCTTTGATTGGCACCGACTTCAAACTTAACAAAGTTCTTAAAAGTATTATTTTCTACTTTTTAGTTTAGATTTATTTAGTTTGGAAGTCGGTTTTTGATTATTTTTTTTTTGTTAAAAATTACTTATTTTTAATTTTTTTGCGGAAAGTAGATACGTATTGTATCATTTAATGATTATAAAAATTTACCTTCTATTATTATGAGGTAAACCTAATAGCCTGAAAGCATTGATATACTAGGAAAAAAGGTGTAGATAAGTCAGACGCGCTCAAAAAGTGGCACACTAAAACTAGGCTATTGGCCTACCAAAGCGTTGACGACGCACTGTCGAGAATTATATTTGTCTCTTTTTCACTGGCGATACTTGAATCATGCCATCCTATTTTGACGACTAATCGTAATGTAGTGTGTTATTGCAATATTTTTAGTTATTCTGTATTCATATGTGCGTTAGTGTGCCGTTTTTGAAGATAGAATGTCGTTTAGGTAACGTATCTACACCTTTTTACTTATAATATCATTGCCTGAAAGTATACAACTATCGGTCCATAAGTGCGTATTATATTGAAAGAATTTTCTTTAAACTGCTAACCGTTGAAGAGTTGTACCTTCCACCATCAGTTACGGTACGTGACTCAAATATCCGAATAGTCTATAAAAGATTCGGCCGAGCATCGTTAATTTGCTCCTAAGAATTGAAGGGTTCCGTTATTTTTGTCATGGATCCCATTATCAGAACCTTACCTAACTCTCATCAAACTACCCTTGAAGTACATCCTTTCCAATAAAAAAAGAATAATCGAAATCGGTTGGCGTGATATTGAGTTATTTGTCCATTTGTCGCGCACACACTTAATGCAAATTTAAGACTTTTATGTTTTTCTCATGGATGCCATAGTGAGAACTGTAAAATGGGACCACACGGGAAGCACTACCTTTCAAATAAAAAAAGAATCATCAAAATCGGTTCACCCAGTTCAAAGTTCTGAGCTAACAAACATAAAAATAAACATACAGACGAATTGATAACCTCCTCCTTTTGGAAGTCGGTTGAAAATAGCTAGCCCACCGCTTTCGCTTATGCTCTAGCTTACGATTTATATAATAAGAGAAATAACTTTCTATAGAATAAGTATATTTCGTCAGCGCTCATATTATCATGGGTCAAAAGAAAAACATACCTAAATGACGAATTATAATCATGTTTTTACATGCATTATTTTATTTGCAACGTTTCTGTTTGTTTAGGTCAAATCTTGCTATTCAATTTTAAAGTAAATAATATCCTCAACCGATTTATTATAGAAGAATTATGAATAGCTAACGTATAAAGTGACATCACAATAAATATAAATATGTTGAGACATTATTACACACAGCGCCATCTACTTCCGTGGTAAGCTAAGCTTGTGTTACGGATATCAGATAGTTGATATATTAAACATAACACAGCACAACCCATGACTGGAGTACAAACATTCGAGCTCAACAAATGAATGCCCCCAGCAGGACTTGAACCCGCGACCGCTGGCGCAGAAAGTAGGCACTCTACTGATTAAGCCAAACGTCTAAGTCTAATATGGCGGACGATGTTTGTACTTTTTCATGCACCCCCACGATACCATATGTTAAATAGACAGGGTTTGCTGAGAAGGATATGATTAAATAAGTAAAAATAAAAATAAATAAATTATATTAAAAGAATCTAAAAAAACATTTTTAAAATAAACTTATTTTAATGCTCTGTTTTCAACCCATCAATTTATATTTTAACACCAGTTAAAACCTCACGTAATCAAAAAAATTGAATAAATGTATGTAAATATTGAGAATGCCTCCCTAGTGAGATCTTTGCTATTTTCTTCCGTGTCTTATATAAAAGGTTAAACGAAACTAAATTGCGTCTTTCAAAATATAATATGTTGTTACTAACTCAAAAGATTCTTTTGAGCAGGAATATGTACAAAAAAAATATGATGTAAAGGACAGTGAATGCGAAACAGAAGCTAATGTTAGAGGAAACCATTTGCAAGCCTTTTAGCAAGCTTCATAAAGTTTCTCATGGTCCCTATTTAATCCCACATTTCATTATGTTAGGGAAAATAAATTCTGTTTCAATTTTAGCCTAGAAATTAAAACTTTACTTAAACCTCAATACGAAATGAAAGAAGTGTAAATGTTGACTTTGTTTATGCTTTTATATTTAAAAAATACTACAATTTTAATTTCATTTTTGTACACTTGAGTTAAATCTTAATAATAGAAATAATTTAGTTTTTATTTGTATTAAAAAAAGTTATAGAAAATCAATAAACTATACACGTAATTTGTATTTCTGGAAAAAGGACTCGTAAATCGTTAACTATTCGAATTCGACTGTTCACCAGCCGGTACGCCACTGTCATCAGAATGACACCGGCCTGGCAGGCTGAGAATGGAATATGTATGGAAAATTTATTGCGTGGATTTCCTCTAACAGGTGACGGTTTCCATACATCTACTACCCGGTCAGTTTGCCGCTTGATAGGCCGTTTGCTATATCAGTGGAAAAATGGCCAATAAAGTTTAAATATTTGGGTGTTATTAATATTCTTATTTGGACAAAAATCTATTTGATAATTTACATCAGTAGTAGGCTCTTTCTGTTATTCGCTTTCTGGCAATTTTACTATATTACCTGTCACTTGTCAGTTGATGAAACCACCCACCTTTGCCTATTAAATGTGCCTGTATGATTAGAATGATTAGTATCCTAGTACATACTTATACCAAAGCCAATGAAACATATAGTCGGTCAACGGACGTGACAGGACAGCCCAAGTTGCCATACACTCGCTTGGGAATGTATGTGTTTTTAGTGTATGGCTGTCACGTCCGTTGGCTAACTATATGTTTCATAGGCTTTGCTTATAGAGATACCTTGCCTTTACATAAGATTTAAGTACTACTCGGATAAGAAAGGTTAGTATAAGGGCAAAATACATTTCATGTTAAATATTTAAGTGGTACCAAGGGACTTTTGTTCGAGCCACGCATACTTACGAGATCATTAGGACTGAACAGTGAACATACTTTATTTTGTCAAAGGTTAGGAGCCAATTCCCTCGGTGCAATCGACAGATGTTGAAAACTTTGTAATTCTACGGTTGTGTACCTTAAACGAGTGATATAACCATATATTTTTTTATGAATGTATGCATGTATTCTGCACACTTTCTCGGACCTCTTTTCAATACGGGGGATTATCCTACCTAACTGGCAAAGTGTGGTTCCCTCACATAAACAGTATGACACATTATTTTCTTTCATCCTAAGACATGCGGTAATCTTGTTGTATATGATTCGCGCATAAAACTATCAGAGGAGCAGGATTCGAACCTGCTCCACTCGATCTCCAAAGCGAGAACGTTACCACTGCTTTAGTGCCGGGGTGGCTTAAACTATATAATATAATATATAACTATATATTGTATACATGCATAATCTTATGATCAAATCTTTAAACTTTTCCTTGCATTTCATCACTGTATCATATATGTTTTACAGGAACAGTGTATAAATTTGCGATCATTTTATTTATTTACATAATTATATTATAAAAAATGTCTATTTAGGTGGTAGTAGAAGAACGATACATCTTACAATTCCACTACACACAGTGGCACTCCCATACTTGCCCGTTTAGCAACGCATTGTTGGAGTTTCGGAGGCGAGTGCGGGCAGTGGTTGGGAGGAGGCTCGCTTCAAACTCTGTTACTGGACCTATGGTGGTACATTGCAAGTATGTATTTGATTACATAAAGTACATAAAGTTAAATATTGGTGTTATTTCTAATCTACGTATGCTTTACGAATAAAGTTTAGTAATTTGAAGGCTAAGACATAAGAAGAACTACACGACAATTGGACACAATCCAAAAGAGGCCCGATAGTAACTTAATATAACATAACATCTATTAAATATATTTACATTTGAAACCTCAAAGCAAATCAATTTAGATACTCAATTATGAAATTACGTTATTGAGTCTATTCCGTTCATAAAGATATCATTTAAATCAATATTTGCTTTTAGCGATGGCGGCGGACGATCGGGGGTATATTTAGCAATTGACGCAAATTTAGAATTAGCCGAAGAAGAAGACTGCTTTGATGTATTCGGGTATTTAAAGAAATTGAGACAGTCAAGAAAAGGCCTTATTGAAAACGAGGTATAATTATATAATTAATTAATTAATTTATCAGTTATCACCAGCAGTTCCGCTGCATTGTAAGTGTTGATAAAAATAATTAATCTGTTAATTAAGAATATGTGCAAGGTACTCGTACATGGTAACTCATTCCTAATTTAAATATTGTCGCCTGCACGACGAGGTTCTTAATCTCGACCTGAGTGATACCTATATACTTTTTATTAATATAGACTACTTTTAATCGATGTACGCAATGGAAGCATCCATTGATATCTTGATCGGGTCGGGGGTTGTAATTTGTCCTACCTTCTCACTTGAGCTCCTCAGCGGAAATTTCTCTTTCGAAATTAAAAGGAAATCAGCTCAAGTAGTTATTGGATGCCTCCTTATGATAGATCTAATAAAATTTTTATCTCAACTAAATGATTTATACTCTGATGTATACATATTATGTATGTAAATTAAATTAAATAAAAACTTACCATTCCAATATAACTATTAAAATTTGATCTATTATATTTTAGGTATTAATTAATTTTAATTCATATAGCTATGCATTCGATTTATTTAACTTGAAGTAATTTGTCACTAATAAATAATAACTAATTAAAATAAAGAATCTAGTCTTTCAAAAATGGCTTGGGAGTAACTGAACTTCCTTATTAATATCAATGGAGCAACAATAAAATCACGTTATGCAATATTTTAGGAGCAATACAAGTTCGTGTACGACACATTAGAAGAACACGTAGTATGTGGAGTGTCTTGGTTTCCAGTATCAGAACTATCTCAAAGACTGAAGCAGAAATCCCAAAGGGATCCTGTGACTAAACTCAATGAATACCAAAAAGAATATCAGCAGATATGCAAACAAACGCCAAGATTTACTATCGGTGACTGCGCCGGGGGACATCGAGGCGATAATAGGGAAAAGAATAGAGACGTTCTCGTTGTGCCACGTAAGAAAATATTTATAACTGTTTCACTCCAGTATCCTCAAAGGCATATTTTATTTAACTTAATCGATTTTATAGATTTTTTGTTCCAGATTTCAATATTACCAAGATTAACATTTTTTTTTGTCTTTTGCAGCGGACAATTTTCGTCCATATTTGACTTCGTTCCAAGGCAATAGTTTCACAGACTACATTAATGCTGTGTTCGTGGATGTAAGTGGTATACGATTTGTAATTCACTTATTAACTTTTGAACTAAGGTTTCAACCCGTTAATAAGCACAACCAGGTTAATAACCTGCAATTTGTTACAGGGTTACACAAAACCCCGGGAGTACATAGTGACAGAGTGGCCGTTAGTACGGACGCAAGGAGAGTTTTGGTCATTGGTGTATGATTATGAATGTGCTGCAGTTGTCGTGCTATGCGTACCGCCTAAGAACTCTGTAAGTGCTTTGAGAGATATGATATTGTAATAATTACAGGTTTAGCTCTTAATGAAACATTATATAAGTATGTCTACATACATATTGTCGCGTAATATAGTGTGAACTCGTCATAATAGCACGCTTGTACCATGCCTTAGAACGGCGAATGTCAAATTTTAACTTATGTCAATTAGATGACAGGAACAGCTTATTACAAATTCTAATGTGTTAGAGAGAGACAAAACACTTTCATGGCGTTCATTAAATGGCGTTCATGATGCAAGAACAAACGCGCCGCCAGGAAGAACAAGCCCGCCGCCAGGAAGAGCAGCTACGTGTACTCCAAGAGGAACAGGCTCGCCGCGAAGAGGAGCACGCGCGTCGTCAGGAGGAGCAGCTGCGCGTACTTCAAGAGGAGCAGGCTCGCCGCGAAGAGGAACACGCGCGTCGCCAGGAAGAGCAAGCCCGCCGTCAGGAGGAGCAGCTGCACGCACTCAAAGAGGAACAGTCTCAGCAGCTTCGCACACTCCAAGAGGGCATTCACAAGGACGTCATAGCTGCTCTCCAACAAAATGTGGAAAGGGTGGAAGCCGTTGAGAAGGAAGTTGAGGGCATAAAGACGACACTCGGTGAGGCTTTAGAGGAGTACGACTCAAAACTCTCTAAAATGGAGAAGAGGATGGATTACTTCGAAACTCACAAATTACCGCGTAGTGTCGACATAAGCCCATCATCAAAGAGCTTTAAAGTCCCTTACTACGACGGCAAGTCTTCCTGGGCTGCCTTCAAGATCCAGTTTGAGACTGTTAAAAAGACTAGTGGATGGACGGATGACGAAGCCCGATCTGCCCTTACCGTCGCGCTTCGGGAGGAGGCTTTGACTGTTTTGGAGGCTCTTTGTGCTAGTGACCCCAACAGTGAGATTACTTATACTGAGCTACTGAACGCTTTAGAGTCGCGGTATGGTGATAGTCATCTGGAGCACGTGTACAGGGCTCAAATTAAAGATCGTTCTCAACGAGCTAATGAAACCCTGCAGCAATGGTCCGTGGAAATAGAGAGGCTCGTGCGGAAGGCGTATCAATCTTCGCCCTCCACCGTAGGAACTATTCTGCTGCAGGCTTTCGTGGATGGGATTCGCGACTCGGAGGTACGTGCCACTGTGCGCCTAAGACACCATACAAGTCTTAAGGAAGCTGTCGCTCATGCTCTAGAGGTTGAAGCTGTACGCCATGACACAAGAGCTTGGAGGGTGAGGGAAGTGGTCACTACGGAAGGATTATCCACCCGGAAGCGTCTTTTCAACCCAAGATGCTACGAGTGTGGTGAGCGGGGCCATCTTCGAAGTAACTGCCCTAAGATAATGAACGTTCGGAGACAGACAGATGTGGCTGTAGGAAAACTAATTCCAGCCAGGGCTGCGGGATGGGCGCTGGCCGGGGGATCTACAACCCCACAAATAGAAGTGAAGCAGACTGTAGATGGAAACACTTTGGTTATACATGGCGCTATTAATGGAGTAGCATGTAAACTGACGCTGGATACCGGAGCATCACGAACCGTTATTAACAACCGATTGCTGAAACACATTGCGGACAATAATTTGCAGGACAGAAAGCATATCAATCTCATGACAGCCACCGGCCAGCGCATACCTGTTTGGGGGGAAAGAAAAATTGCTATCAAAATTGGGGACAACATCTATTGGCATAACACTATAGTAGCAGATATCGTTGATGATTGCATCATTGGATTGGACTTTCTTCAAAATTACCAGTGTACGATTGACATGAAACATGGAGTTTTACGATGCAGAAATAGAGAAGTGCCGATAAGTGGTGGAATTCACGGAAAAGTTTGTTGCTTGAAAGACACCGCTCTTCCACCAAGATCGCAGACTCTAGTACCTGTCGCTTTACCTCAGAACAAGTCAGACCGTCCATGGTCATGTGCTATTATAGAGAAGATGGAAGATGAGAGCTCATGGATCCCGGCAAGAGTTGTTGTAGGTAAAGCTTCGACATCTATGGTTCCGGTTCTGAATACCAGTAATTCTACTCAAATCATTCGAAGAGGCGAAGTTGTGGGGACTTGTGAAGAGATAGCCTGGTTAAACAGATGTCAACCGAAAGAAAAGGTGTTGAACAAGGATAAAGAGCAAGCGATGAAACTTTTGGAAGATTGTAAGGAAGATCTCACAAGTTCACAGAAGGCGAAAGCTGGAAATTTATTGTACCGATATTCAGATTTGTTCTCCAAACATGATGGCGATATAGGAAGAACCGGAATAGTTAAGCATAAAATTAATACTGGGGACGTAGCGCCTATTCGACAACGACCTAGACGAATTCCTTGGGCTAAGGAAAAGGAAGTTGACGACATGATCCAAGACATGAGAAAGAATAACATCATCGAATACTCCACTAGTCCTTGGTGTTCGCCAGTGGTACTAGTAAGGAAGAAGGATGGATCTACAAGGTTTTGCATCGATTACCGTAGGCTCAACGATGTAACCAAAAAGGATAGTTATCCCCTGCCTCGAATCGATGACACCCTAGACACTCTCAGCGGTATGAAATGGTTTTCGACTCTCGATTTGAAGAGTGGCTACTGGCAAGTGGATATGGACCCCGTGGATAAGGAGAAAACTGCGTTTTCAACTGGAAAAGGGTTGTGGCAGTTTAAGGTTATGCCGTTCGGGCTATGCAATGCACCAGCCACATTCGAGAGATTAATGGAACGTGTTCTTGCTGGATTACTAGGAGAAGCCTGCCTTGTTTATCTGGATGACATAATTATTGTGGGACGTGATTTCGAAGACCATCTTCAGAAACTAGAAAAAGTATTCGATAAACTAAGGGAAGCTAATTTAAAGTTAAGTCCGAAGAAGTGCTCATTTTTCAGGAAGCAAGTAAATTACCTTGGACACGTTGTTTCGGAGAACGGAGTAGAAACGGACCCCAACAAAATCACTGCTGTGAAAGATTGGCCAACCCCTAAGGACAAGACACAAGTGAGAGCATTCCTAGGATTGTGCTCTTACTATCGACGGTTTGTGAAAGGCTTTTCTGACATCGCCAAACCACTTCATAAACTGACCGAAGAGAAGAGACCTTTCGTATGGGACTGTAATTGCGAATCGGCCTTTCAAGAACTGAAGAAACATCTTTGCCAAACACCGATCCTTGGGTATCCTGACGTAAAGGGACAGTTTATTGTCGACACTGACGCCAGCAATATCGGTATTGGAGGTGTATTGTCCCAGCGGAAGGGTGATGAAGAAGTGGTTATCGCATATTTTAGTAAATCCCTATCTAAACCGGAGAAGAACTATTGTGTAACTCGAAGAGAGTTACTTGCTGTAGTCAAAACCTTACAGCACTTCAAGAAGTACTTGTTAGGTCGTAAGTTTTTGATAAGAACCGATCACGCTGCCTTGAAATGGTTATTGGAATTCAAGGACCCCGAAGGACAGGTCGCGCGGTGGATCGAGCAGCTGCAAGAGTTTCAGTTTGAAATAGAACATCGTGGGGGTAAAACACACAGTAACGCCGATGCTCTATCTAGAAGACCATGCGAAGAACACTGCAAGCATTGTCAAAGAAAAGAAGCAAAGGAACTAGAATCTATTAAAATCATTAGAACAGATTCGATAGATGAACGTTGGAGCGATGATGCTATGAAGAGAGCACAAGAAGAAGATCGAGATATACGACCCATTCTAGAATGGTTAAGGAGTGGTAGGCCAAAACCTAAGTGGACTGATATAGCACAATACAGTACCGCTACGAAGAGTTTGTGGGCACAATGGAACAGTTTGTTGTTACACAATGGAGTATTGTGCCGCAAATGGGAAACAACACGTGGAAATGATAGCCATCTCCAACTAGTTGTACCTAAAATAAAAGTATCCGAGGTACTTCGCGCCTACCATGATGGTTCCTCTGGTGGACATTTAGGGGTGAGAAGAACGTTAACCAAGATCAGGGCACGATTTTACTGGTTGCACTGTCGAGATGATGTAGAAGACTGGTGTCGGAAATGCGAACAGTGTGCCTCCGTCAAAGGCCCGCAAACCAGAAGCCGAGGAGCAATGAAAGTATACAACGTTGGGGCACCTTGGGAGAGAATCGCATTAGACGTGGCAGGACCATTTCCTATTACTAATTCTGGGAACCGATACATTTTAGTTGTAATGGACTATTTCACAAAATGGCCCGAAGCATTTGCCATACCAAATCAAGAAGCTGTTACTGTTGCAAATAAATTGGTAAAAGATGTATTTTGCAGATTTGGCATTCCATTAGAAATGCACAGCGATCAGGGAAGAAACTTCGAATCACAGGTATTTCAAGAAGTGTGCAAAATTATGGGAGTGCATAAAACTAGAACTACGCCTTGTCACCCACAATCCGATGGAATGGTGGAGAGATTCAATCAGACTTTGGAACGACATCTAGCCAAGGTTGTAGATAGTCATCAAAAAGATTGGGACGAGTATTTATCACTGTTTCTCCTTTCTTATCGGACCGCACTACATGAAAGCATTGCCATGACACCTGCCTATGCCAATTTCGGAAGAGAGTTACGGTTACCAGCGGATCTGTTAAGTGGTTGCCCGCCAAATACACCCAGTTGCATCACCGAATATGCCAGTGAACTAAGAGCGAAGATGATTGATGTTCATGAGCAGATACGAGATGCAGGGCTACAAGCAAGTGAACGCATGAAAACGCGTTACGACCGCAAGGTGACAGAAACGAACTTCGAGGAAGGCTCATTGGTATGGCTGCATAACCCGGTGAGACGAAAGGGTAAATCGCCAAAACTACAACCCAGCTGGGAGGGGCCTTATAAGGTTATAACAAAAATTAACGACGTCACTTTCCGAATTCAACGAACATCTAGAAGTCCAGCTAAGATCGTACATCTGGACCGATTGGCTAAGTACCATGGCAACAACAATGCTCGAGACGAGCATAACTAAGGAGGGGGTAGTGTCGCGTAATATAGTGTGAACTCGTCATAATAGCACGCTTGTACCATGCCTTAGAACGGCGAATGTCAAATTTTAACTTATGTCAATTAGATGACAGGAACAGCTTATTACAAATTCTAATGTGTTAGAGAGAGACAAAACACTTTCGGGAAAGGATTCGAAATTACTAGAAACATTTTGAATTTTCGATACTAGAATGTTCTAATATTTATGCATATAAAAAGGCCGGCAGTGTGTCGAGAGATCAGTTGACATCGAGTCGAAGTAGAGTGAAGATAAGAAGCGATACGAAATAGTGGAAAAGTGAAGAGTTAGTTAAAGTATTAGTGAAGAAGTATTGAGAAGGAGTACTGAGAAGAGAAATACAGTGTTCAGAGACTAGTGTTGTGTACAGACTGTGCGTGTATTCAAAGTGAAATAAAACATCCTTAGTGCAAGAACGCTTATAATTTCCGATCCCGAACCCGTAGTACGTAACAATATTTTTTAGTATTGAACTGGCTATTAGCATTTCTTGTAGGTTTATAAAATTTTGTGTATCCTAGAAACGGTATCTCCGTTTCTACTTTAGATTTTATTTTGTATTTAGATAAGGTATATAATTTAGATGTCTTTTCTGGAGATTTCTCTCCAGAAAAGACATCTAAATTATATACCTTATTGTTTATATTTTATATATCCTTCGAAAAACACGCAGATTCAATTCGATACGATTCGAGTAGGTAAAAAATTATAAAGTAAAAATTATTGTTCAAACTATTGAAACAAAAAGTTTTAATATTATTTTATCATCTGCAATGATTTTTTTTCTACAATACGAGAAAAGTAATATTGTTACTGTAAAAATATCTTAATACAAGGTACAAACTTATTTCTGCTCCCTGAATAAAATTCTATCCGAATTGTGATGAATAAAATTCGAATTGAAATTCATCACAATTCGGTCCCTTATATAAAAACTTAACTTCCTTTCGTTAGTTAGTTTTATTGTCAGCTAGACGCTTTATTTACGTTATCATTATAAATTGCCTTATTGACATCCCAAAGACTGCCTAACGATTAATGAGATTCTCAAGCACTTAATCCCTTTCAAGATATGGAATATATAGATGGCTTTCGTTACAGCAACAATTCCCTCCCTTTTGGCCAGAAGGGCGACACTCGAAGAAATATGGACCAGTTTTCACAATAGACCACGTATCGCATAATCATTATACAAACATCAAGACTTGGATTTTTAGAATTAATAAGAAAGTAAGTCAAAAAGTACTTTTTCTTCTTTTATCTATATTATTATATCTCGTTGTTTTTTTTTTTTTTTGTATTATAAATTTATATTCCAATACATTTGAATATCTCACCTTTAGGTTTATGTAAATCGTAATTAAATTATAATTAATACGAGTACATATAATTAAAAAAATGGTGTATTCTGAACAGTGTACATGCATTTGATATGAAATATAAAAAAATGACATATGTATATTTTGTTTTAAATTACAAATTACAAATCTATATTTTATTTCCGCTTTAGTCAAAGTCGAATAACTACTAAGAAACTATTTATTTTTAGATTGTATCGTTGACTGAATTGATGGCAGGCGTGAAAGCTCCTCCAAAGACTGTTCAACTATTCCAATTGACGTGTTGGCCTATGGGTCACAAAGTCCCTTCATCTACCAACTCCCTGGTAGAATTGATGAACATGGTCGAGCGTTGGCGGCAACGCACCGATTACGGACCAGTCTGCGTTGTTTCTCCGTGAGTAAAATCTATTTTAATTCTTACAAAAGCCGCCAAAATTAAGGTATTACCACCAAAAATTTTAACATTATCCCTTAATTTATGACTCTCACTATTAATTATCGAAAACTTATTTTTTTATGATTTGTTTATTAATTGTATATGAGCAGTACCTTTTATTGTTACTATTATTAATATAATGCATTAATAAGTAGGTACTTATATAATAATTAATACAATAATATCTGTATTATATACATAAAACATATATTTTATTGAACCTCGTACATTTCTTATATATATTTATATATATTTGAATACTCTATTATCTACTCAGCCAAGTTAATGGCAACCTCGGCGACCTTATTTACCTAACCCCAAATCTTAGCGCGTAGTTTGTGTTTATTGAGACTAATAATCACACATCACAGGTGTTGCCATTCCACTAATTGAGTCTTATTATACTTAATAATACTATACATTTTCTATAGCCTTTGGTTACTTTACTCCATTTACAATATAAAAAAAAAAAAATACTCTATTTACTTAGCACTAATAAATACTTTCATTGATATAAAATAAATAATATTGATATAAATAAATTATTATTAATTATATTTTAATGTGAACTCATATAAATTTGATTTTGACAATATGTTTGTGTTTAATGATGTTATAAAGTTTTTATGAGGAATAATACAGAAAATTTTATTATAGAGACGGCCGCAGTCGTGCGGGAGTTTATTGCGCCGCCAACGCCTGCATTGAGCAAGTGATCCAACATGGTGAAGTTGACGTATTTCAGGCTGTGAAAACTGTGCGACGTCACCGTCCACAACTCGTTGAAAATATGGTGAGCAAATATGTTTTTACATCAGTAGATCACACAATCTTAAAAAACTTTCCGAATATTAATTTACTCTATCCCACTTAAACTTTCACTTTTGTATCTCTAAATCGGAGAAAAAATAGAAACTTGGCGAATTCTACAAATTCCTGTTGAATCTCTAATTGAATACCTAGTTTTAATTATTACTTTTTTTCAGACTGAGTATAAATACTGCTACGATTTAGTTCTTCATTACGTACTACATTACTTAAATAAGGATATGAATGAAAAAAAGTGAGAGTGCGAACTCAAGGACGAACTCTGGTTCATTGAATTCGGGCGAGGTGCTGCTTTACCCACAACACCAGAAGAAATGAGTCCTACTGCAATAGCAAAAGACGCAGGCCGTCAACAAAGTAGGCCCTTGCGACCACGAAGAGGGCTGTCTTTGGACCGTCTAATGCCGAACACCCAGCGTCCTCAACTACCTCACGCTGTCACTGTTGAAGCTACTCGACGAAGACGCGAACGACCCCCACTTCGCCGATCAATTCGTCTGGAAGACGATGAAACTGCTGCTGAACGTCGACGAATCTTTGGACATGGACCGCGTGTTCTTTCCTTTGATGAAGATAGTGACAATGAGGAGTGTGAATGCCGACGCTCATTAGAACGTTCCGGAACAGCCGAGACGCCTGACGAAGAAAAGGAACCAGAGTTCGCCACTGCAACAGATCCGATACCGGAAATTTCACATGTACGCGGAGCTTCTGCCGATCGCGTTCTCGAACGTCGCGATGGCACACTTCGTGTATCTACTCGAGCACATTCTCAAGGCGTTTTTGAACGTCGTCTTCCTAGAATTTATAAATTAGGTTTAATAGATAAATCAAAACGAGCAAGTTCGAGCGCATTATATGAAAGAGCTGACCGTTCACCGACTGAAGCATTTTATAACGCGACAGGGTCGACACGACTCAGTTCTCAAGAACTATTTGAAAAGTTTTGTTCTGAAGATTTTACGTCCTTGTATGGTAGGGAAGATGATAGACGGAGACGTCCGCCACATTCAAAGTCTACAGGAAGTAGTGGGTCTGATGTGAGACATGAAAAATATTGTTGTAAACGCACTCCTTGTGGATCTCAACCAGCTTTAACTCGCCGCCATATATGTCACGCGCCACGATCAGATCGCTCTACTGACTCGGAGGAAACATCTCCCCGACGAAGTAATTTACGCCCTTTGCCCCTTGAAGCTGAAGCAGAGGGTTCAGAAGATTGCTCTCGCTCTGCCCCTCTGCTTAGTCCTGATCGTTTTGAAGCCAGATTTACTTTCGATATATCTGAACGTAGTGAAGTTACTTCAATCCGAGATGAAACTCCTTCTGACGCAACAGAAACGCGCAATTTAACTTTGTATGAAGAACCACATTCAGATCGTACTAGTATTTGTGAACTATATGATGCAGCATTTACATCACATCGACCATCATTTCGGCGAGATAGTTCTCGAAAACGTGGACCTTTTGACCTAAGTACACTAGATTTTAGGGCTATTGATGATGAAAGTCCTCATACGAGTCGAAGAACTTCTCAACGAAGTATGAATGATACACTTCGACAAAATTCAGAATCACGTAGCTGGGCGTCAGATTCTGTGTTTACAACTCCGGTCCGACGTAATGATACTTCACCATCATCGACTGACACTCGTCAATATTTAACGGCTCAATGTGATTCATTGCGAGCTGATTCCGCAGCAGCAGATTCAACATTTGATTCAACTGTTGACGAGCCACCGAGTGTTATAGAAAGATCCGAATATACGTTAGCGTTAAAATTAGGACGTATAGAGTTAGATGACACTATAGAGCGCCCGGCCTCAACACCGGCTGCCGATGGAGCAAGACTCTCGAGTCGCGCGTCTATGCATAAATTAGAGCCAATTGAACCACAGCGTTTATGTAGTGATAGCGGTGGAAGTGCAGTGCGAACAAATACCAGTTCAAGTACATTAGACGTAAGTCGCAGGCGGGGTGCAAGTGAGCCGCGTCGGTCGTCGCGATGTTTTCCGCTCTGATGGCGCGCGGCGGCGGCTTTAGAAGGTCGCTGTAGCCGCCGAGCCTCCTCTCGTACTCTTCGTAAAACATATTTGTATTTTAAACGTTTTAAGAATTTGAATATTTGTGTGTATATAGATGTTTGTAACCAAATCTATAGAATTTATATTTGAAGGCAACTGATTATAAGCCTCACTTTTCTAAAATCTTTTACAGATACGATTTTGTTCTACTAAGAGTATCATTTGAAACTTCTATGAGATGAGCTAGACGCTTATAGCAGGTATGCTATCATACCTTAGCGGGCACGCTCCTGCCTTCAAATTACGAATGACTATTAGACTGACAGTCGAATCTAAAAGATTTTAGTATTTTACTGGGAAAGTGAAAGATTTCCTTCGAAATAGTGTTTTAAGTGCGATTAATATTCAAGCGAGATAACGACAAGTAGTCGATCGTAATCTCAAGGCCGTATCTGCGACGATCCCAATGCTGTCGCTGTCAAATCCTAGTTTTCATAGTACCGAACGGTAACTGCCAAATTTCTTATTAGTAAGTATGTATGTATTGATATTACTTAATAAAACTTAATACGGCGTCTTGTCGGTATCATTAAGTAGGCAGTGCCTAAAACTACGTAGAGCGTAGATTGATTCTAAATTTCTTAGAAAGTGATCCAGGGGACGGAGGCATCGTAGTCCATGACTGACACAGGGTCATATAGCTAAATTCATTAATGTACTTAAATTTTGTCCTACTCACATTGGCACATTACTGTGTGCTTTAAATGTCGAAAATATTTTTAACATTTATGTGTTTACTGTGCCGTACCTTTCGTAATTTCTTGAATTTTTATTATGACACATAGATGTAAAAAATATTTTATTGATTGATTTTCAAATGAGATAAATTGCATGGAAACCAAAAAGCTAGACTTTTAATAGAACCTTTAAGAAAAGAAGAATAGAAGGAAACGTCTATATCTTGTAATTGTAAAAAAATATTTATTTCATATTTTGATGTTAGAAGTATAAATGTTTATTGAATGTTTGTAGTTTAATTCCAAAATTTGTATAGCCTTAATATATCGACATCTTCATGGAATAACATTTTAACTTAGTGCATATTGATATGTAACTTAAAAGTAGAAATTAATTTGCTTATAAAAATTTAAAGCCTAAATTCAAAATTGATGCAGTACTGAGTTGCCACATTTTTCTTCGGAGGTGTCGGTATATTATATGGTTTGGATTTTTAATAAGTATTTACAAATTATTTACAATATAGATAGATCGTATTATTATACATTTGTATTAGTATATTGCTTCTTGTATAATGTCAGCTTTCTTTTCCATATTATTTCGTTAAGTGTATCTTAAGTGCCAATTGACCCAGTACCTATTTAGTCATAAGCTTCACATTTTCAAACTCAAAGAGTACCTATAATTTTTGTGGCCATTTCTATTGTTCTAAGTGATAAGTTATATAAATTATAATATTGTTCGTAGAAAAAACTATTACCAGCTTCTTTGTTGGACCATTTCTATTCTCTTCCAATAATGGATTACTTTACCTTATATATTGTATTTATATACGTTTTATATTTATAATAATAAAAAATGTACCTATTATTGCATAATTGAAGGTATAATGGACATTTGTTCTTAACGGTACGTGCTTAAAGTTTCCAGACGCCACTGTAAGTAATTTCTTTTGAAAACAGATAATTTAGACGTAAGCTTTTCCTTTGTATTTCTTTGTATTGTTGTCAATAAATGTAAATTACACTATAAAACTTTACTTAGCCTAAATTATAATACTTATTTTGAAATTCCATTTAGAAATATATGTAACACTAGATAATAGCTATCAAGGCTTTAGACCTAGAAACTGCTATAAAGTTGTATATCAGATTCACAAACTTATAAACAATTCGTAACGAATGATAACGCATAACTTTAATCAGCCCTATATAATATAATATTTATATGGTCAATTAAATCTAGTCCATTTTGTGTAATATCTAATTTTCGTTATTTTGATGTGCCATAACTCTCAAATCATGTAACGACTTGTAAAAAATATAAAGGCCAAGTACTTTGTTTATTTAACTGTCAACAATTTAATTGACCATATTGCCAGTAACATGCAAGTAACTTTTTTAAGAGCATTTTTAGGCTATGAAATGCGGCTTATGTGTTATAATTTACAATGTGTCCAGTATAGTTAGAAAGTTAAGTATCAACCTAAATTATATTAAAAGACATTTTTAGACCTTTGTAGACTCTTGTGGTAGTGTGAAGGAAAAGTAATTTTGTTTTAAGCTTAAAACTTGCAGATGATAACCGCTTTACTTAAAATACCATTTGATAATTCATATTATTTCCAATAAAAAATAATAATCATAGATCTAAATTATTATAAACAGAATATAAATGCTTAAAATAATAAATAAATTAGAAAAAATCTTATACCTTGTAAACACGTGGGAATTTGAAACACTATAATTATAATTATGAAAAATATAGTAAATATTTGAGTTTCTGGTTATACGAGTACCTCTAGGTTTAGCTTCGGAAAAAATTGAATAAAGAAACCTGTAACTACTAAACGTTATTTAGTTTTATATAGTTATTGCTTATTTGTCCTTAAAATTACAAGTCTTAGTAGCCTTATAATAATAATTACGCTTAATAATACCTAGTAAGTACAATCAGGAATTTTAGATTGATTTTAATTTTCAAATATTTTTTTACCTGTTTGATCCTCCATTTTATTAATATGACTTTTATCGATACATTCAAACGTATCACTATCACATCTCTGAAAACGGAGTAAACTTATTTAACATCGACGAAACTATATGGAGCACAAAATTTAACCTTTTCCTTCACATTTAACTCAATTTTGTTAACATGTTAGTTATTAATTCATAATATTCAGAATACTTGTTCTTATTAAGTATAATGTATCGATGTTTAATTATATATACCTACATATTAGTTACGACGTCATGTGGACCATTCAAAGTTTTAGCAAGTAAAAGTATAAGCACATGAAATTTTTCTTTGTAATTTTGTTAGTATTTTGTACTAAACTCGCCGCACCGACCATCTATTTATGTAAATAATAAAAAAAACTAGTACTAATTAGTCCGAGTACCATTATACCAAATTATGATCGTATTGTATACCGTATACACATATTAATAAATTTGATTATTATAGAAGAGTATTGTAACTTAACAATTATATTAAATTATATAGAAATATATTGTGATTTTAAATTTTCAACTTCCCAATATTGTAAAATAATTTAAGATATTGTTGTCATGGATGTTATTTAAAAGGTAATTTTAAAATTTATACATGGAACTTAATGGAAAATATATTTATTTGTTGTATAAATTATGTCTTTCTTTTCTTTTTTTTTTCTTTCTATTATTATTAATGAAAAGATTGCACTTAGGTCCTACAATACTTCTTATATTTATACCTACTGCTCTCTCAGCCATCTAAGTACTTTTATTCTAAACATTAGAATTTTATTTATCTTTGACTTATAAAATTTATTAGATTTACACGAATGAATAAACTTTAATAAAACTTGCGACGTAAATTAATTAAATAATAGAATTAGTTACACAATAAACCTAACGGCCACACTCATAGTCACTTAATGAACCATTAAGTCATTTCTCAGTAGAGATTTAATTTTTTCGACACTCGATATTTAATACTCGATAATATTAAAAAAAAGTCAACTAGGGTATGAAGTATTATCAGACATACCGTTCATTTAAAGCGTTCAACTTTGTAAGAGCCGAAGGGCTGTAAGTGATAAAGCCAATTGAAATATTATACACAATATCTCCAGTATTAGAGCCTAACTACTATTATAGGAATTAGGACTACACTATAATATATAATACCAGTATATTATGGAATCGTTATTAGCTACCTTAAACCTGTTAAAACCTTGCTAATTTGGCTATCGATCCAATGGTAAATAAATTAATATGTATGTAACATCAATATAAAACCTTTTTACTAAATGCATAAGTATTCATAATTATACGAACCCGAACTAAGGCAGCGTGGTGGACTATCTCCTGATCCTCCTCGTATTGAGGCTCGTGCCCAGCAGTGGGTAGTTATAAAGGGCTGAAAACATACATACAGTACTTATAAGTAGAAACACATTATTTTAAGTTTTTGTCTGTCTGTTTGTTCCCGATAATATCTTAAACGGCTGGACAGATTTTGACAGGATTTTCACTGAAAGATATCACATATTATAAGGAGTAAGTTAGGCTACATTTATTCTAGAAAAAAATGGGTTCCGTTTAAAAAATTAAAACGTTTCTAGATGAGCCAGACCAAAGCGAGCATGAGTCACTGATTTTTATTTTTTAATAATATTATAATCGTTTATACATGACCTATAACGTATTACATTGAATCATCGAGCGATATAATGAAATTGTCTGATACCTCATTATTTTCATCTATTGTGGGCGTTTTGTACTCCCAACACTTTTTAAAACAGAGTTTACATTAATTCAATAGCTCTATCGTAGAAATTAAATTACATTTAGTTCTCACTAAATTGCATTTTAGAGGAGATGAATGTGCAAGCGTACGCCATGTTCAAGTTGCCAAATATAACGCGAAAACTACGACGACATTAAGATACATACAATTACATCCGGCGCTACCTGCGCTAAAATACTGATATATTATATATAATTATTTAGCAAACTTTATTTATTTAGATTGCAACTAAATAACAATTAATAAATAAATTACAGTAAGTACCGTAGATAAAATACGTATAAATTATTATAAAACATTAAAAAAAGGATGGATAAACTCAATTTAAAGCATGTAAATTAATGCGTAACATTCATTAACTTCGAATAATTAAGTGATACTCAGTCACGATAGAATGACTATTTGTTTTCATCATTGTTATACGTAACTACAATATAAATTGTGAAGAAGAGGTCAATTCTAGTAATCAACAGAGAAATTGGACGTCATTTATTTCGTAACTGTTAGTATTTGCCTCGCCTTGTTTATTATTGTAGATCCGGTCCTAATGGTTATCGTTTGATGTAAGATAAGCCTGTAACCTCCCTTAATAAATAGGCTATGAAATAAAATGTATTATAAAAGTTTTTACATGTGTGTGTGTGTGTGTGTGTGTTTGTGTGAGTGTTACGGCTTTAACTGCCTCGGTGGTGTAGTGGCTAGCATGTACGGTCATACAGAGAGGTACTGGGTTCCAGTCCCGGGTCGGGCCGAGTTTAATTATTGAGTCTTTCTGTTTAGTAAGACTCAGTAACAGTCCGGAGTTGGGAAGTTGGTGGTGTGTCACCACCGTGCCTCGGAGAGCACGTAAAGCTGTCGGTCCTGCGCCTTAACTCTCACTGGTCGTGTCGAGCAGTCGTCCTACCGGAATATGAGAGGACAGAGAGTGCACTTGTGCCTGCGCGTACACTTGTGCACTATAATATCTCCTGCGCAGTTGGCTAGTCTCAATGTGATTGGTCGCCGTGGCCGCAATCGGTCGGAGAACATTATTACGACTTCCCGTTAAAACGGCTGGCATAAATGGATATAATTTAACATATAAATATATAAATATAAATATGTTGGGACATTATTACAACAGCGCCATCTAGTTTCGCAGTAAGCTACGTTACGTGCTCGTGTTACGGATACCTGAGGGCCTAGACAATGTAACAATCGATTAGCGAAAGCGATAGTAGAAAAGTCCAAAATGTATGGGTTTGACATATTATGACTTAGATATGTCACGTGATCTGTTGTCAACGAATAGATGATGGTAGACAGTGTAAATTCATTTCAATTATTAGTGATTTAAAGTTCAAGATGCATACGCTGCGTTTAAGCGATGACGATTGTAGAAATCGAATCGCTTCATAACGAATGCCGGTTGGCTATAGGCCCAGATAGTTACCAGATACTACACATATAAATTTTAAATACATACATATTATAAATATAAACACCCATGACTGGAGTACAAACATTCGTGATTAGCAAATGACTGCCCCCAGCGGGACTCGAACCCGCGACCGCTGGCGCAGAAAGTAGGGTCACTACCAACTGAGCCAAACGAGTCGTCAACATATGTGACAGACATTACACATATCACACATATCTACAGTTCGGCCGCTCAAAGAATGCGTTTCTGACACCTGTCAATTCGTCATGACTAGTGATGTACAATAATTTAGTAACGTTATTTATTGCATTCATTATGCATATTTATTCAATTTAATTTATATGTTGTTATTTTTTATAGGAATTATATTTCAATAAATATTCACAATGTAAATACATTTTTAATGAAACAATTACTTGAATTGAATCGTAATTTCTGAATGTAACGAAGGGAAAAAAGTGCTTTATTTATTGGAAAATGTATTGTTCCGTTCTACGGGTTCGGGATCGGAAATTATAATCGTTGCACTTGCACTAAGGATGTTTTATTTCACTAGGAATACACGCACAGTCTGTACACAACACAACACTAGTCTCTGAACACTGTATTTCTCTTCTCAGTACTTCTTCACTAACACTTTAACCAACTGTAATCGCTTCTTATCTTCACTCAACTTCGAATGTCAAGTGAACTCTCGACACACTGCAGGCCTTTTTATATGTGTAAATATTAGAACATTCTAGTATCGAAAATTCAAAATGTTTCTAGTAATTTCGAATCCTTTCTCGACAATGCTTTGTCTCTCTCTCTCTCTGACACATTAGAATTTGTAATAGACCGAATGTACCTAAGTACATTAAATATTATATTATTTATATCATACCGAAAGATTATATTAAGATTACAAAAATATTCGAATACAATTGCCTCGTTATTTTGTCACATCACTACAAAAACAAACAGTTGACATAACCTTGAAACAGCGTCGTTTGACGTGGTTTGACTTTTAAAAGCCATTGTTTTTATATTTGTTAATTAAGTAATTGTAATAATTTTAGCCCAAAATTAATACATTTATTGTAAGTCGGCATAATTATTCGAATTATTACTTAAGTACTTAGTACTAGTACTTATCACTCGTTAATAAGGTATATAAAAGATATTTAAAAATTTGCCGTAAATTGTACGCCAGTTCCAAGTTACGTCGCCCAGTCGATCACGATCTGTCAGAAACGCATTCTCTGAGCGGCCGGACAATAAAGGCAGGATTTATAGTAGCAGGATAGTGTTATTCCCTAAGCGATTGAAAAAAGCAGTGGTAAGTCGTTAATAAGATATACCTAAAATACAAAACGATTTCTTTAACTCTTACTTACACTGGGAAAAGGAATAATAAGAACATAAAAACAATGCAAACATTTATGAATTTTAGTCTCCTTAATATTCACTGAATTAATAAGTATTTTTAACCGACTTCAAAAAAAAGGAGGAGGTTCTCAATTCGTCGGGGACTTTGTTTTTTTTTTATGTATGTTCCCCGATTACTCGACGATGGCTGGACCGATTTGGAAAATTCTTTGTTTGTTTGAAAGGGTATAGTTTCTAGTTGGTCCCATAGTCATCAAGTCACGATCTGATGATGGGATCCCAGGGAAATCGAAGGCAACTCTAACATTATTTATAGGCACTTATTACGTTTTTCATATATTTCCTAAAGCTGTTCAAGTATTTGCGTCTGATAATCATCATCTCCTGTGGTTGAGCTAATGATGGAAGGTACAACTCCTCAACGGTTAGGGGTTAAAAGAAAATTCTTTCAATATTATCGTAATTATAGACCGATAGTTAAATTCTTTCAGGCTCTTATTAACCGACTTCAAAAAAGGAAAGGAGGTTCTTAATTCGTTGGGGACTTTTTTTATTTATGTTCCCCATTACTCGAAAATGGCTGGACCGATTTGGAAAATTCTTTTTTTACATAAACAAAATAAGTATCTACTTTCCGCAAAAAATTTGAAAATAAATTATTTTTAACAAAAACCAAAAACCGACTTCAAAACTAAACAAATCTAAACTAAAAAGTAGAACTTCAAAACCGACTTCAAAATTAACGAAGTTCTTAAAAGTATTATTTTCTACTTTTTGTTTAGATTTGTTTAGTTTTGAAGTCGGTTTTTGTTTTTTGTTAAAAATAAATTATATTAGCATATTTTGGTAGAGACAGTCAAAAGTTAAAGTTTGTCTAAATGTTTTATTTAAAAATATACGGTTATTTTTCTACTTGGGGTACTTTAAGAAGAAAATTAAGTTCCAAAATTTACAAATAAACGACAGTATCAACTCTCTCTCTCCCTCTCTCTCGCTCTCCTCGTTATAGGGTAACAGAATAACAGTATATCAGAAGTCGATAAAACCTCGTTTCACCGTTCTCGTTTATGACATCATCGAGTCGGGTTACATGTTGTTAGATCGATGAATATGATAAAACACTATTCAGCAACAAACATGGCGTGTTACGGTGTTCGATAGACTTTTATGGAGATTATTCTCATCAGTGTAGATAATTTACTTGCTGTTCTAGCTCTACAACTACATATAGGTATCCACAATTATTCGCATGTGTATTTAATTTATAAGGTCTTGAGGTCGATAAAAAGGTGAATTAAATTAAAAATAAAAATTTACCAAACTATTTTTTTTACTAGCGGAACCCGCGGCTTCGCTCGCGCTAAATCTAGGAATGAACCCAAGCAAAGCGAGGGTGAGTCGCTAGTACAAAATATTTAACAGGGGTGCAGCCCCTGCACTGACCTCTATAATACCACTGGACTGGCTGTTGTCAACGTGCTTTTGTGGCTGCTTGATATTCGCCATTTTGGCGCTGTCCGCCGCTGTCGGACGTAGCGAGAGTTCGTGGTACTAAAACTAATGATGTCGATATAAAGATTTTTATTTTTATTAATCAATAACCGTATCATCATAATTACTACTTATGTTATATTAACAACGAAAATGCAAAATTACGCTTCAAATGGACACAAAAAAATTGCTGTCAAACGCTTGGAACAGCCAGTCCAGTGGTATTATAGAGGTCAGTGGGCTGCAGTGTATAATTAAACACATTTTATTTATTTAAAATTTAATTATATATAATGTCACAGCGTATACTCATTATATATGCCTCAGATTGTATTCATAATAATAAGATAACAAAACTTGGTTATGCTTTAACTCTTCTTTATCCACCAAAAATATTAAATAAATATTCAAATAATAATAAGTATAGTGTATCAGTGGCGAAGAATGAAATTTTAGCAGAGGCCTACAGTTTAACCTACAGTTTTATAAAATAATTCACAAAAATAAAGAACGTAATCGTGATAATTTTTCCTTTTTATATTAAGGCAATTATCGTTATTTTTTAAATACATATATATAATATATATAAAATATTATAGCAAAATACAATTAACACTTACTCAAATTGAATAATAAAAATATTATCATTTTTAACAGTATATTTTACAAACGAAGTACAATACGTTTTAAGGATTTTTAATATATAAAATACCGCATCTGTTTGAACGACTTCATCTTACTGAAGAGATTGATTTATTATTTATTTATCAAGTAAACTACTAAATTAAACGTAAAATATGTAGATATGGGGGTTTATTTATTATATTTCAAATTATATTGGTTGTTAAATTACCTAACGCTTTTAAAATAACTTAAGCATAATTTCACTTGAAACACAAATTAAGGAATAATAAACATGAAAAACAAACTGAATTATTACATTATTAATTATTACATAAAATTTATTAAGTTAAATTCTAAATATTTTTATTAAAATATGTGACCTGCACTTTATTAGTTTATTAAAAGTTACGTAAAATGTAAGAAATGTAACCTTCTGGCAACACAGGTGTCATCCGATGTCAGTGACGTTTCGCTTGAGTGGCCAATATGGCGACTGCGATTTGTCTGTTATTACCATTAGAATTAAATGAAATACTCGACAATCCGAATTTTGCGGATATATGTTGTCGACTCGAAATGTTTATTTTTTCATGTTTTATTATTCAGCTAAGGTTTCGATCGAGTCTACCGTACCCCGTCACGGAATTATTAATATAGATGGGACAAAGGGGGCAAACGGGCAAGATGCTCACCTGTTGGGAGGTGATTACCTCCGCCCATGGACATCTGCAACACTGTGAGCTTGCAGATGCGTTGCCGGCCTTTCAGGAAAGGGAGGGAGAGAGGAGGGAGAAGGACGGGAGGAGGGATGGGAAGTGGTCCTCCCGGACTATCACTTACCGGACGAAACGCGACAGCGTAGCTGCCACTTCACGCCGGTCTTCTGTGAAAGAGTGGTACTATACGGAGCGTGCCGGCCCATTCGGCTGCTACCCGAAAGTAACAAGCATGGCACTACCACTAATAATACCAATAATAATCGTGAATGCGTATAAAGCGAACTGATAGATGAAAAGAATGACGAAAAATTGTCCATTTTAAAGTAACAGTTTTGTCATAAAATGTTTCACTCTCAGAATTCAGACGAAGCTAAAATCCATCAAGCCGCTTAGGCTTTATACTGTATATTACATGTATCATATTAACAAACAAAATACGCTCGATTAAACCTCCTTCTGCCACAGTCTGATAAAAAATATCAATCAAAGGTAACATATTGAAATATGGACCATCATCTGTCTACGAAAAGAATGAATTGAAATAAATAAATTTTAGCATTATTTAATTTTTTACTTTTTATTATTCGTGTAGATACTACAACATTTATTTTTAATGGCTTTTATTAAAAAGAAATAACCCAAAACTAAAAGTTATATTCAAAAACCTAAATAACGTTCTAAGCCTGCAAATAACTTCGTCCGTGAATATTACATTATCCAATTTATTACACCTAAATACAAAAAACGTGGTTTCGCCAACTGGCAACTAGGTATATTATTTTCTCTGTTTCGTTAAATTTTCATTTCTTTTGATTCAAAGCAACTTGAATCTGATTTAAGTCGAGTACTTAAGCTGCTATAAACGCAAAAAGGTAGATGTCGACGCTAATCGGATCTTGTACAATGTCAAAAATTCATTATTTTAATTTTAATCTCTTCATCTGAAAATTAAACAGCGTTTAACACCATGATTCTATTTATTAAGCATCTTCCTGCATGTAATAGTTATCGGATAAATCAGTTGTCATCAGCATGTTATACAATTTTAATAGTCAGGGATCTAGTCTTTTCAATATAGTATACAATTGGTTTTATATTTAATTGCTTGTTTGCCACCCGTCTGCACACTTAGGCGGTGGCTTAGGTACTATTTTTTTTAAACTAGGCGTCGTTCCTATTAAACTATACATTTTTTATCAATAGATAGAGTGATTAAAGAGGAAGGTTTAGATGTAAATTAAAGAAAAAAAAATAGCCTATAAAATATTAAAATTCTGAGAAATCTACATTAATCGTTAAAACGTGTCTAGGAAGTTGGGACGAACACGAGCGGAGGGTCAGTCGGTATTAAAGTAAAACATTGCCTTCCGCCTATATTTTGTTAGAATAATTTGGTAATTCCCAGTGCAAGGATATATTTACCCCTGCGGGAAATTAACACTTTCAGATCTTAAAAAAAATATATAAAATTGTAAGTAATGATATAAATATGTAAATTAACATTTAAAAACCACAAACCTATTTAACGAGAAATTGTTTAATGTTAATAAATTGTGCTCGCTTAAAAACTACTAGAACAAAATGTAGCTATATTAAAATATCTATTTCCTAAACTTTTTTTTATAAGCAAGGTAAAAAAAAATAAACCTTATTTTTTCTCAAGGATTTGAAACGCCTTTGAGCAAGACATCAATTGACAATACGTAAGAGAGCCATTCTTCAAAGCTTTACTCAAACTGATCTCGACGAGATTTCTGAAGAGTAATCGAGGAAGATGTATTTAGTAATTCCTCATTGGCGTCGCCCCTTTCTCAATTATATCAATCACCTAAATGGCTTGCGAGGATCAACCCTTTTATAAATTATCATACTTCGTCTGAGGTTATCTTAACCACGCAATTAAATTATTCTTCTAAGTTATGGATTTATTTAAAACTAGCAAGTCTCGCTTCGCCACCCACCACCGTCCCTAGTTACAATTTCAACGGTTAGCAAAATAATGTTGAACTTTTTGATTTAGAGCTTTATCGATTGTTTTTTATTTGTATACATAAAAATTAAGGTACTGCATTTTCCATTGCTTTCGTTTTAAAAACACTCATTCTCGCTTATACTTTCGCATTTATAATAGTAGTCGGTCATTTGAATATTACAAGAATACTAGACTTACCATCGTTTCGCTGGGCGTGTTGATAAGAACAAAAAATTCCGTAATATATTATTCTCATACATCTCTATTGGTTTACGCTTCGAACCCCGATAAACCTCTCAATCGGCATGATTTTTTTTCGACATAATATTCAACAATCCTCGTAAAATTCAATTAATTATATACCCTAAGCCTCTGTCTTGAATCATTCCAACCAATAACACAGTACATCGTATGAAAATCCGTTCCGTAGTTTTTAAGCTTATAGCTTTCAGACGAATAGACAGGCAGACATATACATAGATAGACAACGGGAACTTTGATATATTACCTCTAGTGATGAGTTATTTTGATATTTAAAACGTTGTTGATGATATTTAAATGCTGATCATGTATTATAAATAAAAAATCTGTCTCAACGGCTATTTCATCGTAGCACACAATAACTTATTACAAGTTAGCGGTGTTACGACTTCGCAATCTTTTCACTTTAGGTTCTTAGAGCAACTAAACCTCGGTCTCCGTTAAAACGTGTTGATTTATCGTTCCACCGATGAGTGAACGAGAACAAATCTTTTTTCAAGTCTTAACGAACTTATGTTCGTAATTGCGAGGTAAAACTCGTATATGTAATTATGTAAGAATTGGTATTGTTCTTATGAAATATTTCTATGTAGATATGTATATATTTACTATATAGAGTGAATTATGAAACGAAAATCCATCCTATGAATTTGCACTTCTATGCAGGAGTTGCATTTTGTGTGGGAAACCGTTGCTTAAAAAGTATTTAAAGTTTGTAGAGCTTTGTAGACAATGTTTAGAATTTTAAAGCATACTGTAGCATCAAAAGTTTTCAACAAAGCATACTGCATTTTTATAATTTTTATTTTTCGAGTATACCCTGTTTTATAAAGCTTATTAAATCACGACATTCTTAGATTTTCAAATTCTTTTCTCACGCAATTCTAATAGTAGTTGACTTATAGTGCACATTAATATTGTAATTACATACATATTCCCTACTTCTAAACTGTATACTGTAAATATATACTACATCATTTTTATATATAATATTTAGGTAAAATAAATGAATTGAGCTGCCTAAGTCTGACTCTAGTAAGCTCCTAGCACTTACTTTTATTTCTTCTGTGAAGGGGATTAACACTAGGCCACCACTATCTATACATGTATGTATGTACGAGTATGTGTGGCCGCTCACTTAGATAACCGAGTGCTGCGGGTTCAAATCCAGGTCTCGCACCTCTTACATTTTCATGTGCGAATCATTTCTAACATGATTACCGCTTGTCTTACGTTGAAAGGAAAACATCTAGCTGAACATATTGTGCTGAATATCCCTTCACGCCGAATGAGACACGCTCCCTTATTATATGTCCCGAAATGCCACACAAACTATGTGCAGAGTTCTGTTCTTATAAGATTACCCAACACCTATAACTTGAAATTTAAAAGCATAGATATTTTCAATGGATCTAAAAATATATTTATAAATAAAATCAAACGCAAGTTCTTTAACATACATATTCAATAAAACAAATAATAAAATATTTATATAATATTATTTGTATACATTTTATAAATATTTATGTCTAATTTATTATTATTATTTTCAAATATTATGTATTACTTTTTACATAGAGACAATATTACGAGTATTTATAATCTTAATTTATACTTCCTAAGGGTATTTAGTTTAGTTTAATATGATAATGAGTTCTTTCTTTTTTTTTGTTTCATCACATTATTTGTTTTTCCTTTCTTTATTTGCACATTTGTTTGACGTTCTTAATTTTAATTTTTATAAGTTGGATGTTCATAATTGGCCTTCATAATTGTACATAACTTTTTTTAACAACTTTTTCTGTGCTGTGCATCATCCCTTATAATAAATAAATAAATAAATAAAACCTGCATATCTGAGACAACCTGGTAATTATTCGAAAGTCATTTGAAGTCCGCCAACCCACACTAGGCCAGCATGGTGGACTATGGCTTTATCTCTCTCGTATTGAAGTGAGGTCCGTACCCAGCAGTGAGATGTCAAAAAGGGCTGAAAACATATACGTGTATAGTAGTGAATATACGCCGGTTACCAGGCATATTTTTTGAAACGTGTTATATAAAACATTACGTTCTAAAAGCGTGCCGTGAAGAAGAAGATTAATGACACCACTTAAAAAGTAGCGTCTATCATAAATAAAATATGTCACTAGAAGTGAGGGTCTTAGGGATTCTAAAGTAAAATGAAGTTATGAATAAAAAAGTCTAAGGCAGTGGTGGCCCAGCGGTAACACTTTCGCTTGGATAACCGAGTGATGCGGGTTCAAATCCGGGTCTCGCACTTCTGATATTTTCATGTGCGAATCATTTCTTTCATGATTACCACTTGTCTTACGGTGAAGGAAAACATCGTGAGGAAACCTGCTTGTCTGAGAAAACCTAGCAAGTTTTGAATCATTATCGTCTAAATATTTTAAAATAAAAAAAAACCTTTGCCTACAAGCTCTAATTTCAGCCAAAAAAAAATATTTTCCATTCATTTTGACTTTCAACTTTCACAATATGGCCATAATAACTATGTCACTTTATAATGTCGGCTCGGTAACACATGTCGGGACATTATTAACTGTTAAATAAAATGAACCGAAGAATTCAAAGAAGAAGAAAAGAAGAATTTCTATAGGTATACTTTAATTTGGTATTAATTTTCACCAAAAACAAGAAAATTTGTGAAGAGGGACTATATTTTTCTATGCATAGATTAACATGTAAAAAATAAAATATTTCGTTTAGATTCCCAACTATAAATATAAATATGTTGCGATATTATAACACACCTTCATGTAGTTTCGTGGTAAGCTACGAGGCTTGTGTTACGGATACCATATAGTTGATACACTACACATATGCACTTAAATACATACATATAAACATTCGTACTAAAAAAGTGAATGCCCCCAGCGAACTCGAACCCGCGACCGCCTACACAGCAAGTAGGGTCACTAAAAAATGAGCCAATGTGCTGTCAACCACCAACCAACCGGATATTGTAATGTCTTATTTTCATTTATTACTAACTGAAAAAAATTATTTGTTCTTGTTTATAAGCACCTATGTATGTAATTTAGTAGTAAGAAAACTTCGGGTGGAGTCAAGGTGCTTATTTTATAACTGTGCCAGTGTAGTAGACGAATCAATATCGTGATTGATCGCCTTAACGAGCTAATCTAATCGTTTCGTTGCTAAGTGCCGGATGAAACCAGAGATTTAAACGATTTCTTAATTTCGTTGGTATAATAAATGAATTACGATTAAATTTTCATATTTTAATTACATTTACTAATGGAACAAAATCTAAGTTAGATGCATTTCAAATAACACACAGCTCTTTTTTAAGGACACTTTGAAATGTCGACTGTGTTACTTAAGTTTTAATATATTAATAAGTCTATATAATAATTTCTTTAACTAGCAGGATAGTGTGAGGCGAATTCCTTTCAAGTTATGTTTCAAACGTCGAAAATAAATCTGTTGCTAAAAGCTGTAAAGTAACTAGTTAAGTATGAAATATGCGAGTACTCGCAAAACTCGTTGGTGGAAAAAGCGCTCATGAGCGTAATCAATCACCAGGAATCAGTCATCTAATTTATCTTAATTTATTCGGAAGAATATTTATATGTATTTTTATTCATCCGATTACTATCGGACGAATAGCAATAGCCTTTTATTAAATACTAGCGACTGACACTTGCTTCTTTCATGTTCATCCTTTCGTGCGTTAGTATCCTTTTTCTCAGAAATTAGGTATTTTCTCGCAATAAAAGGTATCCCACATATTGATCTGAATAATCAGCTATCATGGTATTAAAATTTATTCTTTATATCTCCAGTGGTTTTCTCGTGATGCGGCCACAGACTGGGAGACGGACAGACTTGTAATGAATCACCAGAAATCCGTGCTCTAATTTATTTCTATTTACGAGTATATAAGACCTTACTAACTAGTAAGTATACTATATAATACACAGTTTTATATTGTTTATAAAGTGTGTCTGTTTGTATGTCTCGTTGGTCTTTCAGTATCGTCTACTATATGGCTAGGCTTCAGCCCGAATTCAGCACTGTTCAAAATGTACTAATAATACATCAGATAATCAGACGCTTTGTTCCGCTTCTTCATCCTTTAGTAAGTTTATTGTATATCGCTTATATTTTATTTTTATTTTATTATATTTGGAACACCAACAGCACATAATACATTATATGAGTACAAATTAAACTTAGACTAAGCCATTTATAGGTATTCGCATATGGTAAATTACTTGTTAATTAATATTGCCTGTACTCGTAGGCTATATTTCTATTGATGCATTTACCGCGCAAACAACGCTGCAAATAAAAAAAATACTACCAATATTTATTTAGTTTTTTAATTAACTTCTATGTTTAAGATATTACTTAATATAATGTTAATTGTTCACATCAAATTATATTTCATACCAAGAGCAAATTGCTAAGGTAAGGTGATACCTACTTATATTTGAGTTACAAACTAGCTTCATTTACCTTTGCACCTTAATAATTAAATATGGTATTTAACAGATGCCTATCAATATTTAACAAAAACATCTACGACTCTACTATTCGATTCAAGGAAGAGAACCGTATGCTGCCTCATCTCCAAAATCGGATTTTGTTAAAACTTTAGGAATGGATGTGCCAACATCAGGTCTTATTTTTAATTTGAATGAAATATCGTGCTACTTATACAATCATGTACATAGGCGTATTCGGTATTATAATAATGCGTTTGGGACCAATTTTGCCCGTAGGTTTTAGGCTTTATGAAAATATTATATTTTATATGTACCTACCTATACTCTATAGGTAATTTGCATTGTTACAGCAATATAGCAAACTCTATCTATTGCTTGTGTTTTGGACTAGTTGTTCAAGGGCTAGATTTAACTTATTTCCCCAGTAACCAAATATTTGGGATTTAAAATTTAAATACTTTTATATATATATACTTAAAATGTATGCGTACCCGCCAGTTAAATCCGTTGGCCAATTAAAAGGTACTAAAGGTAAGTAAAAATAGTACATTATATACATTTTTCTTAAAGCTTCAGCGCTGTATTTTAGACAATTTCTTCAACTTAAGTGGTAAATATTCATTAAACCTTAAAAATTAAAAAGTAGTTGAACGAATTATATAATATTTTTTATTCATTCGATTCTTATCACACTAACAACAATCCTTTTACTAAATAAATGAAGAAGAAGTGTCTTTAAAATGTATGTATACCCTTTTGTATAAAATTATAATTAGGTATTACAACAAAACACATTTTAGATCCTACAATGTGCCCTTTAACAAACCATAAGTACAAAATCTTTCATCTTTATGAAGATATTACGTTGAAATTTTAATATCTAATTTCTTTACCCTTTACGAGCGTTACATAATGCGTCCCTATCACAAAGATTAAGCATTTTCATAGCTCTATTGTTATACTCATATTAATATTACGGTGTAACGAAATACGTACTAGCATTGAAATGGTATCATTAGCATCTCGGATAAGATTTCTTAAGCTGCTAATTTTAAAATTATATTTGCTTTTAAAATAATCGAGGGGTCTTAGACAAACCCCCTGTTACCTACTCAAGGTCTGTACACATTGTGATAGGGGGACAGTCGTGGCGAGAATTTTCATTAGTTAGGTAAACGGAATGAAGCAGACCGAAAATTTATAGATTTACTAGCAAATCCCGCGGCTCTGCCCGCGTTCTAAACACTATAAAAAATAGGGACTGGTGGTTGAAGCATGAAAATTTTGGGTTATAAGTATTTTTTCATGCCAAACCACGACTGATAGACTAGTGTATTTCTGGGATAAAATATATAAAATGATGATATAGATGATGATAAAATGTATAACTAAGAACCGTAGTATGTATTATGCTAAATAGCTTCTAATACGAACTCAAACCATTTGGTAGAGCTCAATATACTTAGAAGTTCATAAATAAAACTCTACTTAGGAAATATAATATTGACGGGAAAAAGAATTTTCTATTAAAATTGCAATACGATCGTAAATCGTATGTCCATCGTTCCAGCGGTAATAGCGTAACTAGAGACTGTACTTTCCTCTGTCAACATCCACTAAGTGTTACCTACCATTTCACTTTAAAAATTCTTTCAAGAGATTATTTTACTGAAACCTAAACATTTTCTTACTTTAAGTTTTACTTACATTAATGTTTTTAACGTAGAATATTGTGATTTCGGAAATGTTTTTAAAAGTATTTAGACTTATGACATTATTTTTGTAATATACGAATAAGGTATGTGTTAGATTTTCATGGAATAGTGTTATACTTATTACAAACATTTTTTTCATTTATTTTAGGTATACTCATAAAAGATGTGACTATGACTATTGCCAAAATTTAATTTTAAAATCGATTTCCGAAAGTAATTTATGTATGTAATAATCACTTGAAAAAGGTTTATTAGATTTGGCTGTTGATGAATTTCTTTATAGGTGGTTGCTTTTGTACCTCATAATGTTTTACTTCACCGTAAGACTGTGTTAGAAATGATTCGCATATGGATGCGAGAAGTACCGAATGCGAATAAGACCTCTTATCAGTGGTTTGAGACCCGGTTTGAACCCGCACACCCGGTTTCCCAAGCTACCGCGTTACCACTGGGATACCATTGCCTTATATATTGCCTTATATACCAATAATTTATTTATTTTAACATAAATAATTATTATTTACAAAATAAAATAATTATTTTATAAAATAATGAAATGAAAATATGAGTATTGTCTTCCGAAAACATAAATTTCTAAGCTTTAAATCTTTTATTGAATTTTAATCTACTCACCAATTAATGTTAATCTAAATTTAATTATAGTAAAAAACAATTGATTAAGTACAGATCTAACAAATTGTATAAATCAATTTTCTTATAAATATAACTCAAACAGCGATAACAGAATTATGCATAAATCTTTGAGATACAATCGCCTACCTGCTCCCAACGGTGGTTAGACGTCACTTACATTCCGACCTTTAATATCTCCCAAGGGCCCGAATTTACCTCTATTCCAATTAAAAAACAAAGGGATCACACAAAGAACCTTTGTGTTAAAGGAAAGGAGGACTTGATTCGTACATAAAGCATCTAATTCATCTACCTCAGCTTTTATCCATGTTATATACCCATATATACATGTACAATATACATGCTGGTACCATAATTTATACTATATACTCGTGTTCTACTTGTCATCAAATTTGAGGAACGTAAGCATAATATATTGATGAAAGGATTTACTATCTATATAAAAAAAATCCGTTTCCACTTTTTTTAATACTAAACACGTCAGAACAGATATAAATAGAATGTAACTTTTTAGCGCTTTTTAGACTGATGTAGAAGTAGAGCTTACACTTGACGCCAGGTTTTGTACTTAAACATTTTGGGTTCTGAAAAACCATGATTACAATTAAAATAAATTACATTTTATTTCTTTCATTGCTACATAAATCAAAATTTTTGCATTTGCATTTTATTTCTTTCGTTGATACATTACTGCGGAAAAGATCAACGTGTGATTTACGCATCTTGATTTAGAACCAAGATTGGATGGTTAGGATGAAAAATAGGCTACTTTTTACTCCAGTAAAACATCTCATTCCCTCGGGAAACAAAACGTACTCTATATTATCTACCTTAACCATTTCGTATTTGTATTTTGATTTTCATTTTTATTTGTAAAACTATACAAGACCTACTTTTATTTTAAGTTACTTTAATTTCGTAAGCTTTAAAAAGAAAATCTTCACAGTAATCATGGTCAT
Source organism: Boloria euphrosyne (assembly GCA_951802675.2). Lineage (NCBI taxonomy): Eukaryota > Metazoa > Arthropoda > Insecta > Lepidoptera > Nymphalidae > Boloria > Boloria euphrosyne. The sequence goes on along the minus strand of OX637887.1, from coordinate 3,500,643 downwards.
GAGGGAGACTCTCCGGAATTAGATATTCGACTCGAAACATTGGGAACCACAAATCAAAATAAATCCGAAAGGGGCTTTAAAGAAGTTATTTTATTTAAAATTGTCAATTATAAACGTAAATCTACGAATGTGTTTTCGAAACAAAAGCTTGTAAAACAGCACAAAGATAATGCGAATATTTATTTTTTCTGTGTAATATTCAATCCAAATTACGGTGGAAAATTGCTTAGGATATTAATTAGACAGTGCAATAGAGCTCCATTGACAGCTGCCAATCTACGTCACTAGCTAGTAATCGCTAATTAATTTTTGCGTATAATTTATTTTGATGTCTTATTTGTTATAGAATCTTTAACAATAAATTCCTCATAAATGAAATGTCATCAGTCCTCAGTTAAGCATATCTTTACATAAACCTTTAATAGCTTCAATTAAAAATGTAAAATATTGAAATAAATGATGATTTAACAAAAGACAATGTATATATTTAAGGACTTTTTTTACTAATTATACCTACACAAAATTAATCGTGTTTAGACTTGGAATTGTCACAAACGGGCTATCCTTATCGCACGAAAATTAATTTATTGTTGGCGAGCGACTGATTCCCATGACGATCATTAATACTGTGCCGAGATAATAATCAATGAATTTGAATTAATTGTTCAAATCACTGGCAGCATAAAATAAATACACAGATTAAAAATAAGCTCTACACTTCACATTTTTATAAAGTATAGGTATGTAGCGACTGTTGAACGCTTTGTACCACTCATAAGCACGGTTTTTTTGATAAAGTCAATTCACCGTAAGCCTTCTGTAACATTTTCAGTGACTACGAACACGAAATTCCATTGGTGATGCAAAATTTAAGACAAACTCTTTGTTCGATGTTTTTGTCCATTATGAAATTCGCAATACATACTAGATATGATATAACTAAAAACAGCACTGTATTTAATATAAATAACAGATGCAGCTCAAACTCCGCGCCAAAGAAAACAGTTGTGCCAATCTAACAACAACAAAAAAAATAAAAATTTGAATTTGGAACCATAAACAAATAATCCATTCCCGATACTTTCTTGACTGAATGTATAATGTATGTCTTCTGGTAATCGAAATCAAATCAAAATAAACTTAAACAAGTACTATTAGAAAATGATATCAATATATGAATAATCCATAAACGGCATACAATCTCGGTATTTTGAACATTAAGGAACAATCAAGCGTAGAATATTCATGAAAAAAAGCAACGTCCAGCTGCAGCAGCTCGTGCCAGAGATCTGACAGGATAGGACTATTACCGGCCATAAATTCCCCGTGGCCGCGACTAATTGCCCGCGCCTAGTAATTTATGGTTACACTCTTTATTTACACGTGCTTGCTATTGATGTTTTTGTTAATCACTTGTATTTTAATTGCCAATTGCCATTTGTGTTTCTCTGTATAATAATTAATAACAGCGCTTACTCTTTTAAACGTTGTTTTTCGAAGACTAATAACTGATGCTACGATTATGATGATGATGATGATAAATGGCTTCCACATGTTACAGTTATGGTCATCAGGTCATGGGAGGGCTTTCTAAAAACTGTCTATCAAAAGCCATTAACTTTTTTTTTACATTAAGTATTTATAAAGTAAATACTGTAGTACTCAATTAAGGTATATAATCTGTTTTTAATTTTTTATTAAACTACAATCGAGATCGACGAGCAAGAGTGTCACAACACATGAGTAAAAGTGTTCTGTGGTCACAATAACAACGTGAGCGCTAACGCGGTATGCTGCAAGCTGTCACCACCGAGCGTCACCGTGCCCCTTTAGTTTCTGCTGTTTGTAGGATAGGGTTAACCACTATAACTTTTATAATATATCGAAGCTTTCCACTGCCATTAAGTATACAAATTGTCAGTATAAAGTTATCACATATTTAATTAAATTAACGCGTAAAGATTTTATTTAAAACATTTGTTTGTCTGTCTGTGTGAGCCCGCGAATATAAAGAACAAATTGATATAAATTATATTTTTATTTAGTTTCCTAAATTATTATATTTTATTATAGATTTATTTTCCCATAAAAGTGCTTTGCTTACTTTTACTTCGTCTAAATAAAAAACCTATACTCGTAGGTAAGTAGGTATACTTACCAAAAATTCTTTATTCATAATCATTATTTCAACGCTTTAAAAATTAATACGAAAATTATGTGAAAGTACAACCCTACCAAGTGTCGTGTGGAACTCTTTGATCAATGTAGGGGATGTAAACCGTCGGGTAAACGTGCCAATGCCCACGCCTGATGTACAACACAAACCAACAACCCTATAGCTAAGTATATGCTTGGTGAATGACAAGGAAATTACGTGGATACGTCATTTTCTTTCAAATCAATGTATCTTCCCACAGATTCCCTCTCAACAATATAGATAAATATAATTAAAAAAAATACTAAAAAATTTGACATTAATTATATACATACTAATAATAATATACATACTAATAAACCAAATATAATTAAATATTACTTCTATTATTAGGTACATTTAAAAACAAGTGTTTTATAATATGTAAAAACATAAGTATTTTCCTACGTAGGTACAAGCATATTTTCATTTACGGGACTTAGAATAACGCACCTTTTGTGCGCGTTTAGGATTCAACATTAAAAAATAATGGTACATAGTATTATGAAATAAAATATATCAAAAACTCTTTTCACTTGTCCCTTTTTTTTGTAAAAATATTATTTTTTGCTAATTTAGGTTTTTTTAAAGCAAATAACCAGGTTATACACTCAATTTGTTATTTACAATATAAATAAATGTTTAATAATACCTCTTATATGGTTTAGTAGTAAAGATAATCACTACATAGTATAAAACAAAGCCGCTTCCCGCTGTCTGCTGTCTCTATGTATGCTTAGGTCTTTAAATTACGCAACAGATTTTGATGCGCTTTTTTTAATAGATAGAGTGATTTAAGGGAAAGTTTATATGTATAACTATCAAAAATATATAAAAATATATATAATAGTCTTACAAAAAATCTAAATAGGTATTTTATGATGTGTATCTATAAAAGAAACGTAAAAGTTAACAATTTAACGTTCCAAACTTTCGCTACAAAGTAGAAAGAGTTACGCACAATTGATCATTTACCAAGCTCGTTACCTTTGTACCAAATAAGTTTACTAAGTGTTGCACGAACCACTATCGGAGTCACGAAATGGCTTGCAATTTCACAGGCCAATAAAAACTAGCAAGTTTGGACTGAAATTACATTCGATTACATTACTATTGTTGTTTATTTTATTGCTCGAACCTTTAACTGTCTCGTCGGTGTAGTTGGTTAGCATGTACGGCTGCAAAATTTAAGGTCCTAGGTTTGAGTCACTGTTCGAGCCAAACTGAGTTATTGAATCTTTCTGTTTAGTAAGACAAACAAACAGCAATTTATTTTATATAGGTAAATAGGTAAATCTCAAAAATTAGAAATATCAATTCAATCAATTATATATCTAATACCTATAATAATAATCTTATGTCTTATAACCAGGTGGTCTTATTGTTATTGGTGTCACTAGTAACTGACTCTTGCTCCGCTTGAGTTTGTCTTTACGTTGTAACAGTTAGTATACATTTTTTCAGAAATTAGATATGTTTCTGCGTTAATAAGTATCCTGCATGATTACTTGGCTATCATCATACAAAATTTCATCAAAATTTGTCCAGTCACAGACAGAAAGAAGACAAATTCTAAGAACTTAAGTTTCAGCCTCTGTTTCGTTAATAAAAACTTTTTCAATAAGATTTTCTAAAAAAAATGTAAAGATTCGACTCAGTCACAATTTTACTCTATGTGTAAATTTTCATATGGGCGCGTTATAAGAATCCTCTACACGGAAGTTTGCAATATTTTTGTCCACAAATCATTAAATACACACTTGCCTTTTGAGAACGCTTCGTGGAGTGATATTTGTGTAAGTATACCTACGAATATGTTTCTATTATTTTATAGAATTCTATACCATTTTGCGACCAGTATTTATAAATAGGTAGTAGCCATAAAAGGTAACTTTAAGTATTATATTATTTACTCAATATAAAAATAGAAAATCATACGAAACGCGTTATCCAGCTTATTGTAATTTGTATTAAAATCACTCACTTGTGCCAGCGATTTATCGAATTAGGTCATCTAGTTCTAAGCTTTCGCCGTGAATCCGTTATGCACCTCATTTCCCTTTTATATTAGACTATTACTGGGATGCTGGACGTATCTCCATCTGCATTTAATTTAATCATCCATGAAAAGAGAGAACGAGTTAAACAATTACCGTTGTATCTAAATATCTTAGCACGTGGGCGTATAAGAATTTCTAGACTTTAAGCGTTTTAATTAGTATACTCGTAATAGGTACATAATATTATGTATAGTTGCGTAATTTCAAGTTCGAATATACACACACTCACAAACAAATTCCTTAGTTTTGTTCTTATTGAAATTTGTTACGACTGAGAATGTTTCACACTCAGTTACGCGTAAATTAGGTAAAGAGCTTTAAAAATATGTAATACACCATCAAATTCATATTTAGAAAAGCACTGAGTTCTTCAGTCTCCTGAAGATTTAGTTTTTTAATGTTATTTTTACAAATACATCAGTTTTGAAGTTTCCACAAGATAGATAGCACTCAAGAATATTAAAAGAAAAGAAGAAAAATTGTAAATGCGGGCAAAGCCGCCGGCAAAAACATTGAATTAACGACTATTGAATATATTTCAGAAAGCAAGTGATGAAATAGACATTTTAAAAATAAAAAATGCTGAACATGCATCTCTCAACATCCTATTCGATTTATCACTCAAACTGATCTCTTTTTAAAGTGAAATTGAATGACAGGCTGTGAACATGAAAGGATGAAAGGCCCGTTTACACATGCGGTTAGCCGCGAAAGTATGCAAAGTTTTCGTCAATTATTAAAATAAAGTTAACTCTAATCAGTATCGTTATTAAAATAAAAGAAAATTTCATGACGAAATCTGATCGTCTGAGAGAATCTAGCAAGTTTTCGAAAGGCATGGTACTGAAGAGAAGCCCGTGCCCAGCAGTGGTGAGTAATAAAACTAAATATAAATCATAGAAATACATACAATATAATAAAATAATTTTAGTTAAAAAAATTGCTTTTATTTATATAATTTAAATATTTTGTTCATTGTATTTTATATAAAAAATGATCCTTCAAATCCCTAAAAAATTCAAAATTTCGTAACTCAAAAAGTATTTTCATCAAGCAGAATCATATTGTTATTTTTGTCAAAACCACACAGATTTATCTATGTTTGAAGTTAAGTAATTTTATCCAGAAGATACAGAGCTATTATATGTTTCAATTAGCATAGTAGATTTACCGCGACTTCGCGTGATGGTGGAGCGGGTATCAACGATAGCCTATGTCCGTTCCGAGATATATGTCCTTTTCAAAAGTAACTAAATTTAATTACTTTTTTATATCTCAAGTGTTTCCATCCATTTGTTCCAACCTGTATAATGTAGAAATTAGTGCTATGTCAAAAAATAAAATATGGAAAAAAAAGAGTACCTAACTGTAACATAAACTATCCAATCTAACTATCAAAAAAATCTCAGTACTTAATTGATCCATTACATTATTAAGGATGGAAAAATTAGGTACATTCTATTTCAATACCAAATTTTGACTAAAAGTGTAATACAATTAATAAATTGTTTATATTTTACATATAAAATTACGAATGAGCTTACACGAATGTCTTAAACCAAAATATGTGCTAAAATAAGCCGTTTTTATCAAAATTAATAGCTTTTGCATATTTTTATACGAAGCTTCATATGAATTGTGATTAATAGATTCAAAAATAGCATTATCATCAAATTTTCTGCTTTTCACACTCTCAATACTCTATACAATTTTTTTATTACAATATAAGAGCTCTTATATGAACGTTTATAATGCTATGTACATTTTTATATTGCGGTTGTTCCTGTCTTTGGCTATGTTTATACTTTCATGCAATGTTCTTAGACTGCACAATCTACCGATAAACGAGTTATCGCGGAAAATATTGGCCGATGGTCGAACGATTTGGCTATTTTATTATAAGACAGTTACGTTAGGAAAAATATTGAAAAACTGAAAGTGTAGGATTTTTCTTCTCACCGATCCATACAGATTAAAAATATACGGCTTTTCGATTTTTCTGTACAGATTAGTATAAAAAAACCATAAAAGGACTTGGTCACCCATACAATAATGACAGTGTATACCGTTGCTTAACCTCGGTGATTGATTACGTTCTTTAAATAAAGACAATATTTTTTAAGTTTTAAGATTTTTCAAATGTACCTACTATACTTACATTTCAGATTTTTCCCTATACTTGTAGTATAAGACGATACTTACTACTACTAAAATAATTTACATAAAATATTAAAATCTGATGATTAATGGATAAAATGAAGAAATTGGTTGTGGACTATGTTATACATATGTTATACATCTATTTCTATACATATCGAGGCTCTCAATGAAATTAGACGCCATAGCCGAAATCAATGTCAAGCCGAATTATTATAGAAACTACTTTTGACACTATAACATTTATATTATATATTTTATTTCCATACATTTATGTTACATTATTACCAGTTCTTAGAGCAACAAACACACGATTCAACCACACGACAACAAGGGAGTACTTTATACTAATTACACTTCGCCCATTAACTACGCTCTAGGTGTACGTAAACGTATCCCATACCTTCTACTGTACTGCGATACACTTTATTATTGGTTAGGTACCTAATGCGTCTTTATTTTCTATGGGGCGAGAAAATTAATCGTGACCATTGTTAATCTTTTAAAGATTTTTTTTCTTTTTAGTGCATTAAATGATATAATCGTTTAATCTAGTTTTTTAGTTGACCAGTAATATGATGTAGTGCACTAAATGTAGCGGAAACGTCGATGACTTTTGCGGAGAGTTCTAGGTGTTCCAACCTGGCAATGGTGAGCTTAATCCCGACTGGATCCTGAATGCAGCAGCCAAGATGTGGTAAGTTTTAGAATATAAAGTTTTGCGTTGTTTATAATTTTGACTACGAGTAAAGCATAAAACAACTTATAAGAAACCTATGGGTGAAGAATCAGGTCAACATTATTATCAACCAATAAATAAATAGATAGATAGATAGATAGATAAATACTTTATTGCACACACAGAAGAAGAGTACAGAAAATGAAGAGAGTAATACAAAAAGGCATGCAAAGGCGGTCTTATTGCTATAAGCAATCTCTTACAGACAACCTTTGGAGAAAGGATTAGTGGAAATGTACACGGGACGGTACAATTAAATAATTCAAGCGATTATGCATAGGAGAAGAACATATACTTATATAATATATTTGTTTACATATACATAGATACATACATACGCATAGATACATAAATAAACTTAAAAACCTATTTACATACAATATAAATATATATACTATATATAACGAAGACTAAATAGAGAGATAGTAATTAGTTAGACGACGTTTGAAAATGCCTAGTGATTCTGAATGGCGAATATCACGGGGGAGCATGTTCCATAGTTTTGCAGCTTTTACAGTAAAAGAGTTACCATAGTGATTAGTTGTGCTAGTTGGAAGTTTTAATCTGTTGTCGCTCTGAGACCTAAGTTGTAAGTCAGATACGTCCGAACCAAGACACATAAAGCGTTCTTTTAAGTAAGAAGGAGTGGTTGGGTTATAGAGGATGGAGAAAAGGAGGGAAAGGATGTGCAAATTGCGCCTATATCTAATTGGAAGCCACTTTAATTTTGTACGGTACTCGGAGATGTGGTCGAATTTACGTAAGCCGAATATAAATCTAATGCACAAATTTTGCAAACGTTCAAGCTTGTTAAGCTGTTCCTCTGAAATGTCAGGGTAGCAGCAATCAGCATAATCTAAAATTGGTAGCAGTAGTGAGTGAGCTAATGCAGTTTTAGTTTTAATGGGTAACAGGTTTTTCCATCGTCTCAAGGAACTTATAGCGGCGAACATCTTTCTACTTACCACTGCAATTTGCCCAGTCCAGGAGAAGGAGTTGTCGAGATAAAGTCCAAGATTTCTTACCGCGTTACTATATACTAGGTCGGAATTGCCAAATCTAACAGGGGACAGGGTATTAAAGTTGATTTTGTTGATCATTTTTTGGCTACCAATAATAACGACTTGTGACTTAATAGGATTAACATGAAGCCCATACGTCGTACTCCAGGAATAAATTTTGTCAAGATCACTGTTTAGCCGTTCAATAGTATTATTGAGTTCACTGGAGGGACCCGCAGCATATACCTGTAAGTCGTCGGCATAAAGATGATAAGGACATGAAAGAAGTGTGGATATCGTATTAATAAATATAGAGAACAGAAGAGGTGACAGGACACCACCTTGTGGGACCCCAGCTGAAAGGGGATAGTAGGAGGAGGATTTATTATCGACATGGACACACTGCCGACGACCATACAGATAACTGCTAAACCAACTAATGGCGGGGCTTGAGACATTAATAGATTCAAGAACAGCTAACAGGAGTTTAAAGTCAACTGTGTTGAAAGCGTTACTGAAGTCTAGCAGGGCTACAATGCTTATTAATTTCTCATTCATATTAAACCGAATATCATCTGTAACCTTGAGTAAGGCTGTCACCGTGCTATGACCTTTTCGGAAACCAGATTGGTATGGAGAGAGTATATTATGCTGGTCTAAAAAGCGACTGAGTTGATCAAACACAATTCTTTCTAACACTTTTGACAAAAATGGGAGAATGGAAATAGGACGGTAGTGGGAGAAACAAGAAGGATTTTTGGTCTTAGGAATAGGAATAATACTGTTAGGACATTATTACAACAGCGCCATCTATTTCCGTGGTAAGCGTACGAAGCTTGTGTTACGGATACCAAATAGTTGATATACTACACATATAAATTTTAAATACATACATATTATAAATATATACACCCATGACTGGAGTACAAACATTCGTGCTCAACAAATGAATGCCCCCAGCGGGACTCGAACCGCGACCGCTGGCGCAGAAAGTAGGGTCACTGCCAACTGAGCCAAACGTGTCGTCAAATCAAAAACCAATACGTATAATTTTAACTTTTCTATAAGAAGTTATTCTAATTCAGCTTGGAGTAATTGACTTGTTCAAACTTGATACCAACTTATAAAATTGCAAGTTAAATAAAATTATATTTCGGCGGCAAACAGATTTTCAATGAATGTCATATATTGAAATCATTATCAAAATCGTATCGTTTGTGCAGACATTCAATTTAACAGCCAAATAAAATATGCCAGAGGGCATCGAAATATATTCGCTATATACGAAAAAATTATTGTAACGCTCTCATAGTGTGTCTTCACTTTGGATATTTTGAATGGCTTGGGTTCGATTCCTGCTTAAATAATATACAAAATTAAAAAGTAATTCCTATCTTAGAGTAGGTACATATTTATACCTTACGATACGATAAACTTGGTTTTATTAAACCTTAGTACCTGGATGACCGAGCTTTGCTCGGTATTTTTAAGAAAAATGTTATTATTATTCGCCAATAGATGTCGGGAAGAGTCATATCTTTTCTGTTTTTCCCAAACGCCAATTTTTTGGTATTTTCTTTCAATAAAAAAAAGTTTATGTTTAAGTTGATTATCGATAAAGTTGATTATTGAAAATACGAATATAACAACATTTTCTGAAAATGAATCCTAGCTAGATCGATTTATCGCCCCCGAAATCCCCTGTATACTAAATTTTATGAAAGTCATTGGAGCCGGAGATACAGATTATATATTTATTTAAATTTTAATTTTAAATATATAAACCTTATATAACGTAGTCTACTAATGTGAAACACATTGCTGAAAACTGAAACTATGTTGCCTAGTGTACAACTAACCGCAGTATAAAACATCCATTAGCCGATTGATGTCGTTAACTGGATAATTAATCGAACATTTGACGGTTTGACCGAATTATAGGCTAAGAGCTATTACAAGTTTATTGTTGCATAAAATGAATAGGGAGTTTATGATTATGATGGAGAACAATTTTCCACATACAGTTTTAATATATAATATGAATTTTTAACATTTTGGTTGCTTTAGTTATAGGAACGTATATATTAATACTTATAAATTTTTGTATTGATTTCATAGAGCTGTGATATTATATTATGTAGTAAAAAATATGCTATATTGTTCACCCTGATAATATCGTATTCGTATTAAACAAAAATCTATCCTTTAGTTTTCTCGCGATACAGCTACAAAAAGACGGATAAAAGTTCTAAAAACTATAGATTCGGCAAATATATAACTAAAAAGCAACTAATTCTTCACCCTTTAAGACCAAAACTGCTTTCAAAGCTTTACAAGTTTACGAGCACCTTATTTTCCAAACCATTTCAAATAAATTGGATGTGCAATAATGTTAATTGTGTTCCGCCTTCAGAATATCTGAATTTTATTTCTTCCTGCTTCAATTACTCCATTACAAGTTACGAGTATGTAAGTATACATAGAACTTGCGTCTGATTTTAATTTCAAATTAACAGCTTGAAAAGCTATATATGAAAGTATACTCGTATACGGTACTGAAATCAAAAAATCAATTTTTAATAAATCTTTGTTTGTCTGTTTGTTCCGGCTAATCTCTGAAACGGCTGGGCTGACGGAACTTTCACTCGCAGATAGCTAATGTTATAAGGAGTAACTTAGACTACTTTTTAATTTATTAAAAAAATATAAAACCGTTTTAATTTATTTTAACTTACGCCTAGCAAAGTGAGCCGAGTTTCCAATTTTTCAATAAAAAGAATTTTATACATTTTTGTTGGTCTCTATTTTTGTTTCAACTGATCTCCGAAGCGGCTGGACCAATTTTGACGGTATTTTCACGCCGATAGCTCGCTCAACCATAAAACATCGAATATAACCGGAAAAATACGGTTAATGTCGCTAACATCTGTTTGTAGCGATGATAATTAAATTAAAGCTAATTTGCATTAACGTTACTTATATTCGGACGTTAAACGAGGATCAGCCGCATTTTAGCAAAAAGAGTCCTACCTTATAAAAAATTCAAACCTTAGGCGACTTACACTAGACTACTGAAATTAATTTAGCGAGGTATAAAACTGAGAGAGATTTTGATTTAATATTTATATGCATATCTTTTAACTCTCTTTCAACTGCCTCGGAGGTGTTATGGCTAGCATGTACGGTCGCACACCGGGAGGACCTGGGTTCGAATCCTGGGTCGGGCCAAGTTTAGTTATTGAGTCTTTCTGTTTCATAAGCCTTAGTAACAGCCCGGAGTTCTCAATGAGATTGGCCGCCGTGGTCGTTATCGGTAGGGAGGACATTATTATCATTTGAACTCTCTTTTAAATCGTAGTGGAAAGATCAACACTAGAACGAGGAATTTTAACGCATTTCAAAATCGACATCATGCTTTTGCTGCCCTTTTAAGCTTTAATTGAATCAAAAATATAACAATGTTAAACGTAACCTTTTACTTTTTATGTACGTATCTATGTACAATGTACATTGGTGCACATATAAAAGTACATGTATTCCATTCCTAAGCCAGTAGGTATTATGTGATCTGTGGTAGTACTAACATAATATGATCGATAGATTCAAAGAGCTATTTCCTCATAAATAAAAAATAATATGTTTTGTACAGCTTTTTTATTATCTTTGCTTTTAAAAAATACAATTATATGTCATCCGTAGACAAGTGATATTACAAGTAATATGGACACATGTATAGTCAGATATCAAATAGGAAGTTGAGTACCCTTGAAATCCTCGTCGACCTACTATTTTTAGAGCAGAGTATTTCTTTCATCATTAATACCATTTTTGCTCTCAATTGAATAAAATATTGAAGGCTATTGACATATATTCATTATTGACTCCAGAAACAAAATTATATCCCACATATGACAACAATAGATTATTAACAATCCTAAAAAATCTCAGTGATGTAATAAATTTCATGGATCCTTGTTAACATTTATTTGTAGTAACTAAGTAACCTTTAGTAGTCCTGGAAGTACTCGTACTTTAAGTGGTCCCAAAAAATTTTACGTTTATTTTCAGGCACGTCCATCATTTTGAAACGTCGGCCTAAATTCATTGCTTGTAATTTTTCATTTCCGACCGGCGTCCATACTAAAGTGCCCAAAATGTTATCACTACGATTAGGAGTAGGATTTCTGAAAAAGTAAATTACTAAGTAACTGGTTTCATTTGTTTGTGAAATTCAAAATATTTTTGATAATATTAAGTTTGAAATAATAATAAGAAATTAACTGGGAAATGTTTTTTTTTTATTATTTATAGAAAACATATTTCTACGGCATGAACTCATATTATCTTCAGGGTCCATTACATTATATACTTTAAATAGTGAAGGAATATAATTTAATTTACTACAAATGAACAAACTTCGATTTTTCCTTTACATATACCGTAAAACCTTTCTTAATGCTTTCCATAATAATTGATGATAGAAGGACAACAAAGTGATAAGGGTTTCGTTTATACTTATTGAGGTTGGGAAAACTATTTTCAAATATATACAATTAAATAACTATATATAAAAATCATTGACTAAAGATGTTCATTGACAAGTTACCTTACCCGTATTTAGCGAAATTTGAAAATAATCTGACAATTTTCCTAATGAAGCGTCTTTCATCCGTCTTTCATCTGTCGTAAAGACTTGTGCATTCTAGTAACGATTCTGTGGATGAACTTCGAAGAATATCATATAATTGTGTGCGATTAAACGTATCATATCGACCCTTTAATTTTCTATATAATTTGCTTAAAACTTCGAAATTATGCGGTCTGTAATCGGCCGGTGACAACGCACTGCCATCTATTATTACCGCTCGTCTAAACAAATCATCAGCAGATACAGATAACAACATTGATGCAACAGCAGTAGCTGCAATCCCGGAACTAATTATCGTAACTCTGTTAGGATCACCATTAAAAAGACTTATGTTATAGCGCAACCATTTAAGCGCAGTTAATATATCCTTAGCCCCCATGTTTCCTTCAGCAAAGTCATCTTCAGTGTTGAGGAATCCAAAAATAGATGATCTAAATGACACTATGACTACTAATACTTTTTCGTCTATAAAAAAATCGGGTCCATGTGCATTTTCGAGTCCGTTTGTCCAAACTAAGACGGGGAAAACTTCTGTTTTGTTATTGCTAATTGGTCTAAAAATAGATAAATATAAACAGTCCTCGATATTCCTCTTCGATGCTCTGTGAGCTTTGCGATAGTCGTGTATGCCGTAATTTGATAAAGGGTTATATTCTCCGGGAGGCTGGAACCAAATGATATTTTCACAAAATTGAGAACAAAATGTTTCTATCCTTAAACGAATGATATGAATCGAAGAAATGTTTTGGAAAAATATTGCCGATGTTTCCTTTGTTATAATTGGCAATATAGTTATAACGATGTATCTAAAATAAATCATAAAAATGTATCAGATGTTATATGATAAAACTGTATGTTTTGCGTTATATGTAATATATTATATCCTATGAAAAATTATGCCAAACTTCGCAACACTTGATTTTGAAATTATTCATACCTTTGAATAATACATGAAAAATAGATATCACTTGTGATTAATTATATATAATGAATAGAATGTCATGTCATACTTACGATAAATTGATTTCATTTAAATCTTAATCACCTCACGTCGTGAAATTACTTCTCATCTACCTATCTTAGAAGGTGTATGAATTACTAATAAAGTAATGTGTGAAACTGTAGAAAATATTAATAAACCACATGTTATCTAAATAGCCACTTTAGTAACACTACTGTGGTTATAACAGTTACGGGAGTTCTTTACTACGAGTATATTCAAATTTCTGTTCATTTTTTGAACTATTTGATTGTAATTCTACGCTTATTAACTTATTTTTTATCTATAAAATACTTTTAGGTAAATGCTAAAACCTTTGCTCACATTGTTCTCCTTATTATACAATTTCTGTAACATTATCTAATATGCAATAAAGAATATAAAGTATGCAAACTTTTGAACTAAGGTGTAACAATGAAAAACAAACTTAATTAAACACAATGCACATGTCAGATGAATAGAAAAACAAGACATCCCTCAGACACCCGAGATCATTAAATAAAATCATACCTTAAATCTCCGCTCATTTATCGCTGGTCTGGCGTAGGGAATATCATAAAATGCAACGTATTCATTATTCTCAAAAACTGTCTTAAGTTTACTACCAAGTATTATTAAATCTTTAGATTTAACAAAAACCGATGCTAAATTTAATGTTGCGAATATTAATGTTACATAGCTACGCGACAGAATCATAGTTATACAAAAAGGAGGTTCACACTTTCCAAGTCAGTAAGCAAAGCATATTTTAATTTAAAGCGCGAAAATGTTATTGTAACGCTTTTTTTAAATGTCAACTATGAATTTATTACGCATTCATTTTCTTCTACTAAAACATACTTCAATTTGCATGTCTGTCGTCGCAAGTAGGAACTCTACCATAGTCGTTGGCGTACTATTTTCATTATATTTTATGCTTTAACAAAAATATGCTTTAATAAAAATTATATTTTTATTTTAGGTCACACTGTTATACTATTACATTTTTTCAATTTGTTGAAGTTTTCAGACTATTCACACGCTCTAATAATAAACTTAAGCATAGTTACTCGTATATTCTAATTATTAACACGTTAACTATATAGAGATAATAAATTTCTAACTACTTTCTTAGAAAACCTTATTGAAATAACCATTATTATTATAACAAAGGCTGAATCTATACTTTAATAATTTTTGTCTGTCTGTCTGCATCACGAGAAGTCCAAAGGACAGATGTTAATCAATCTTGGTATGATAATAGGTTATCCCATCCCATATCCCATCTCACAGAAATCTATCATAGTATTATGTGACCTGGGTCTACACTATCCGTTCAAATATACCTAGGGATAAGTATTATTATTTTATATTATTATATTACATCGTGGTCTAAATACTTTTATTTACAACTAGCTGTGCCCGCGACTTCGTTCGCGTTGATGTCGGAACTTAACAATGTATTTTTTAGTGTGAAGCGCTGTTGGAGGATACCGATACAAATCATTTTTTTTATTTATGCTAGTGCTTCTTTATAAACAACATTAGCTGTGGAACCATCTGGAGCTTACACAAAAAGGTTATTGGGGTTATTTACGCGGGAAAGAGCTACGTATAGTTGACCATGGGAAAAGCATCCAATATTAGGTCCACCCCCGCAACGGATAATATCTGGCCCTGAGCTTTATTAATCGTCATGGCATAACAGAGACTGACTGGGAATTGCACTCGTTTGAAAGAGAAAGGAAAGTTGTTGGGAATTATAGGTATTCTTGGATTAAAAACAATATCAC
Source organism: Boloria euphrosyne (assembly GCA_951802675.2). NCBI lineage: Eukaryota > Metazoa > Arthropoda > Insecta > Lepidoptera > Nymphalidae > Boloria > Boloria euphrosyne. The sequence goes on along the minus strand of OX637887.1, from coordinate 3,485,072 downwards.
AGGCGCCGCCGGTTAATATTTCAGCTTCGATTATGTTTTGCTGCAGATTTGTGACTTTGAGCCGAGTGCCGTCACAAAGTTTGGGAGGACATACATTTATTATAAGGCACGATAAACTAAATTTTAAAATAATACTGCGTATGATTTTAAATCTCTTATCAAGAAATTTAATATCAACACAAAATTAATCATAATATCAGCCTTAGTGGTAAAAGTTTTTAAAAACATATAATGCAATCAGCAATGTGTTTGTGCAATAAAATATCAAACTACGAAGTAAATAAAACTATTTGTCTCAAATTGCAAGTTATTATTTACTTCGCACTTCGAAATTAAGACCGAATCTAACTAACCAAAATTTTTTGAAAGATAAAACGATATAACGAACGAACAATTTACGATACTATCAATTCAATTCAATACCTTTACATAGACAAAACTCTTTAAAGACAGAACTTTAAAGACCCGTTAGGGTATATAATATGTTCTGTGCTCATACGAAACTCAAAGATGGCCGTTTTTTTTTTTTTTTCTTTTCTGAATGTCGAGTACTGTTGGCCCTACTGGCCTTTACAGCGTCGCCGGGCGGGGAGGCGGACAGAAGGTCCTGCCTTAAAAGGGAGCATGAAGCTCAAAGGGTTAGTTCCGTAAGGGCACCTCCTGCGAGGTTCGGACCACGGCTTACGAAACTATTTAATGGAGGACTTGCCCTATTGGCTTAGGGGGACTCTGAAGGAGTCGTATACGACTCGCGCACGCCTAAGCGTGAACGAGCCGTGACAAACAAGGGACCTCGTCCTCGCCGGCGAGAACGGTGATTGTGTGTACGGTGTCGGTGTGTGTTCCTAAAGATAGCATTGGCTAAAGTAATCCTATCGTCGGGGTCGGTCAGTACGTCCTTCGGTCGTCTGTGCCTGTCTGTAATGTCGTCTACGGGGTCGTAGTTGGCTGCATTAACTAATAATTGGTTAGTGTGTCGTGATATTTTTGTAAAGTAGTTAGTCGAAGCTGTTTTCATGAAGTCCCTAATGGACTCTAGCTGTAGGTCTTTGTGTAGGTCTATGGTACGCATGTACCAGGGGCTGCCCGTGGCAATGCGTGTGAATCGGTTTTGTAGTTTTTGAAGTTTAAAAGATGGCCGGCAGACATAGGCGAAGGTCATTCTTTCAAGGAAAATCTTAACACCGCGATTCAGAAAATGACTTCACACGTACAACGCCATCTATCGAACAATTCTGCACGCAGTTGATCTCTAGTTATAGTCCAGTCTAAGTTCGAATACTCGTAGATGGCGCTGTTTTAATATTTTACTTCGGAAACACCGAAACACTATTATAATTTTATTAATTTACATTTTTTATAAGGTGTGAACTGATTACTATGAAACAAAAAACTTAATGATACTTCAATTTATGCACATTTTGTTGTGTATAAAAGTTACGTGAAGTTGTGAGACCAAATGCACATAACCCTAATTTTACTTCTGAAATTTCTCTACTTCTTCACTTTAAACTCAAATATCTTTTGATAGACTGAACCGATTGCAATGAAACAAAAACTAAATGTTACTTAAAGTTACGTTCAATCGTTGTGTATAAAAGTTATCTACATTGCTTTTGTACGTTTTACGTGATGCCCGGATAAATAAACAGACAAACCGACAAACCGACAAACAGACAAACAGACAAACAGACAAAAATTCTAAAAATGCTGGAAATGGGTTCTATTGGTTGTCCTTTAACACCCTGGCTATTTTTTTTGTAATTTTTTTTGATGTACAAAAACGACTTTTCTACAGTTTTATTATATGTATAGATAACTGTAGCTAAATACGAGCAAATGGAAACTAACAAATTATTATTTGTTAATTTGAATGAATATTTTTCGAATTCGTGTAAATATACAATACCTCTAGGATTTACCATAATAAACTAAAACGTTCTGATAAAATGTTTATCACTGAGTATCTGATATATGTACAATTAATGTTACTGGTGTTGATAGAAACAAAACGTGTCATATAAAAAAGGTGAATAATGATAAATATTGCTTACTTTTTATACTTTCTATTAATGGTACATGCCAATAGTAAAGTCGAAACTACACATGGGAAAGTCGTTGGAAGACAATTTAAAACATTATATGAAGAAAAAAAATATTTTGGATTTATGGGTATACCATTCGCAGTACCCCCCATAAAGGATCTAAGATTTAAGGTATAGTTAATTTTGATATTTAAAATCAAATCAATATTTAAAAGTAAGTTCGTGTTGTGTAAATTAAAGGAATTATTCTGTTATTAACCAAAATTAAATTGTGTTAATTATGTTAATTTGCACTGTCTTAACTTTTTATTGCAATTTTCAATGTTGTTAATGGTATAATGATGCAAATAATTTTCTTTTTTTCATAATAAATCTTATTTTTATATACGATTAATATACGAGTAATATTTGGTACTGGATTAATGTATCATTTAATATCGGTTAAGAAAAACGATAATTTTAATAATTATAATTTATTTTTTACTTTTAGCCGCCACAGCAAATTGGGCCTTGGGATAAAGTATTACAAGCTACAAAAGTAAAACCAGCATGTGTCCAATACAATATGAACATTCGCAAAGGTCAACGTTTAGGACAGTATGGAGTAGAGGACTGTTTGTACCTAGATATTTATACTCCTGGAATAGATGGACATAACCGACCCGTTATTGTATTTCTGTATAACGAAATCTTTAAAAACTCCTACAATAAAACTAAAGACTATGCTCCAGATTTTTTCATTGAAGAAGACGTAGTTGTTGTATTGATAAGTCATCGTTTGTCCGTATTTGGTTTTCTATCTTTTGATGACGAAACACTGTCAGGTAATGCAGGGTTGAAAGACATTGTAGCTGGATTAGAATGGGTTTCGAATAATATAAAACGTTTCGGTGGTGACCGAGAAAAAATTACATTACTGGGTTCCCAAGGAGGAGCTGCCGCAGTAGACTTACTAATCCGATCAAAGGCGAAAATATTATTCAACTCAGCCATCTTACAAAGTGGCACGTCTCTAAATCCTTCCTATCTACAACCAAACGCTCGAGAAAGGGCGCTCAAACTGGCCGAATTGTTAGAAATATCTAGCTCAAGTGCCAATCAAATTTTACGAGAATTGAACGATTTTCCTGCCTCAAAATTATTAAACGTGGAACTGAGAGCCTCTCCGCCCGATTACTTCAAAGAAAATCAAAGAGGTATTTTAACTTTTGGACCCATTGTTGAAAGAAATTTGGATGGCCTCGTAACTGAATATCCAGAGGATTCTTCCGAGAACATAAACATACCTGTAATGATCGGATTTAACTCACGAGAGGGATTGGCGGCTTCCTTTAACTATCTGATGGAGCCGCATTACCTCAAATTTGTAGAAAAGGATTTTCCATTTTTAACGCCAGTTCGTTTAAAGTACACATTCGATCCATTGTATGATAGCTACTTTAACGCTATTAATGAAATAAAAAACTTTTACTTTACGGGGGGGACAGTGACTGTAAACAGCGCTTCCGAATACATAACGTATATGGGAGACCTCAAAGCTTATGCAATGGATAAGATGGCAAAAATGTATTCTAATATATCAACCAGCCCCGTCTTTTACTATTATTTTGACTATTATAGCGAATTGAATGAAAATAAAGATAATTTATTGAGATTGTCAGTGGTGGAAGACGGTACATGGGGTGCGGCGACTGGAGACGAACTCTGCTATTTATTTAAATGCCCTAGTATCAAAGATAAATATTTGAAATATAAAGAAATAGAGTCCGAGGAAGTCAAAATGCAAAGAAAATTAATAAAAATGTGGACCAACTTTGCCAAATATGGGTATGTTTTTCATACGAGTTTACTTATTAAATGTATAAGTGTAAGAATAAGCTACGTATGCCAAGTCACTTAATCGTTCCATACAGAAAAATTAGGCGTGACATCCTGCGAAAAAAAATTTTAACATTTGGGCATTAAGACAGACAACACAATCTTTATTAGAAAAAAAACTCATTAAAAAATCTCATAAATTATTATTTTACATTTCCTTATATTTAGATTATCTTCTCCTTTTTATAGCTTTATTCTATTATCTATATAACAATGTAAATACCTATGAAAGTTAAAAACTTTTACTTATTTGTTATTTATTAATATTTTTTGCCAACAAATGATTTCAATATCAACATTTTTGATATTGGTAAATTGATCGATTCCTTGTTTCCTCCGTTTAATGGTTTTATTCATTTCAGGGTCTCTGAAAATAATCACATTGAATTTCTAATAAACATCTCCAAAACATGACACCTAACCTTTCTGAACAACCAAATAATTAGGTATTTAATATACTTGAAACCATATCAGAAGTGTTCACTTACGGAAAAACAAGATGGTGTGATTATATACGATTTGACGACACGTTTGGCTCAGTTGGTAGTGACCCTACTTTCTGCGCCAGTGGACGCGGGTTCAAGTCCCGCTGGGGGATTCATTTGTTTAGCACGAATGTTTGTACTCCAGTCATGGGTGTTTATATCTATAATATGTATGTATTTAAAATTTATATGTGTAGTATATCAACTATCTGGTATCCGTAACACAAGCTTCGTACGCTGAGCACGGAACTAGATGGCGCTGTTGTATTAATGTCCCAACCTATTTATTTTTTATTTTATTATATTGACGTCCACGCATATCTACTCTATTTTAATCATTGCAAAATGAAAACCCGTCGATGTTATTAAACTCATGTCTTAATTTTCACAGGAACCCAACTCCAGATGAAAACAATCCATTAGAAAATACTAAATGGCTGCCGTACACAACACAAACAAAAGAATATCTCCATATTAAAAAAAATATAGAAGTAAAAAGAGATTTATTAAAAGACAGATTCAAATTTTGGGATGAGTTCATTACGAGATGGGGAAAAAGAGCGAAAATAGGTGTCGTAGCTCAGAACATTGTTAACAATGATGAATTATAAAAACATTTTTACTACAACTACCACATGGTATTTCTCTGACTTTCATAAATCGTTATTTTTAATATTATAAATGTTAAATAGTATAACGTCTAACGTCTTGCTAGGAATATATTATAGGTTTAATGAAATTGAAAGGTCTGTTTGGAGTTGAAAATAACAGTCTAATATTTAATCATATACTTACCTAAATATATACGGTACTTTTATGCCACTTTTATATTAAAAAAAGTTAAGGTTATGTTTATAAAAATTAAAATTTACCTAAACGCACCCGAGTGAAACGAAGATAAGTCGCTAATTTGACGTTGAAAATGTATTAATATTTTAATCGTTTTACGTCTTAATTACGTCACTAAATTTTATTTTATTGTAATAATTAATTTATATATACAGAAACAGTGCAAAAGATAAATTTCTAGCTAATATTTAAAGATTTTATTGAACATAATAACATAGGTACATATTAAAAACAGTTAGTTCGTAATTAGCTGCATTAGTATAAACTGTGTCGCAGCTTTTTACGCCCACCTCAGAACATAGGAGGGGTTATGTTCTATAGTAAGTAAAAATACATTTTTGATGTTGGTTAAGTAAAATAAAAGTAGACTACGTTCATGTTAGTAGAGTAGAGTAGATGTTTTCAAGTAGTAGGTAAACTTAACAAGCCCTTAATCTATCCGATACTACTTGATACTGTGATTAGCGAAGTAAATGATGTAGATTGAGCCTACTTAGATAATTCATAAAGTTATCTTTAAGACACGTCAGTTTCAAACCAATATGTGAACACTGTAAACAAACCGCTACAAATTTGTCAAAATGTACTCTTTAATAGTAAAACAAGCGTTTCTATTATTAATATTAAGTTTAGTCAGCAAAGTTTTTGGAAATGTTATCGTCGATACCAAGTCTGGCAAAGTAAAAGGAAAAGAAATTAATTCAATTATAGAAAATGAAAAATACTATTCATTCTTTGGCATTCCTTACGCCCAAGCTCCCGTTGGGAAACTTCGATTTATGGTGAGTGTGTATAATATGTACATATTATTTTAATAAAATAAATGCCTTAATACCTATTAGATAATACTTTTGTTTTGTAAATATACGAGATTATTTTTCGGGTGGGCTTAGTCTTTTCTTCTTGAACGCATTCATGTGCGCACAACCTTTGACTCTGTATCAGAAGTGCTAGGTTACACTACTACACTGCCACATATTTGTAAGCAAGTAGTTAGTTAAAGTTTAGGTAGTTCCAAAAATTATCATTATTAATAGAAATAACGTATTTTACAATAAATGACCTTATATTTTAGCCACCAGTTCCTCATCCCGAATGGGAGGACGTATTAGAAGCTACAAAAGAAAAAAAGCATTGTGCTCAATACAACTTACCTGTGAGAGGTGCTGAGCGATATGGATACTGTGGAGACGAGGATTGTTTACACCTAAATATTCATACCCCGAGCTTACCTCAAAATAATGACTTGAAACTTCCAATCATAGTATTCTTATATAATGAATTATTTAAAGTATCTTATAATGGTACAAAAGATTATCGTCCAGATTTTTTTATGGAAGAAAATGTTATTATTGTTACTATAAATCACAGATTAGGGGCTCTAGGTTTCATGTCTTTCGAAGACAAATTATTGCCGGGTAATAATGGAATCAAAGATATTATATTGGCATTGAAATGGCTCAAAGAGAATATTGTTTACTTTGGAGGTGATCCTTCACGGGTAACTCTTATGGGTAACAGTGGTGGTGCAGCATTAGTTGACATATTGATATATTCACCAAAAGCGAAAGGATTGTTCAGTGCGGCAATATTACATAGTGGCTCATCCCGATATCCACACACCATCGTGGATAAGCCAAAACGACGAGCAATCGCTCTATCTGAAGAACTTGAGCGTAAAGCAACTACGAGTGAGTCTTTAATTGAACGTTTATCGGATATTACAGCCTTTGAAATTACTGAAAATGAGTTTGCTGTAGTCCACGCTGATGAAGCCCGAGCTATCCAAAGAGGAGTAACTGCTTTTGGACCTGTATTAGAAATCGATCATGATGATGCAGTGCTTACGAAACTTCCAGAAGAAACTTCCATGGATATAACTATACCAGTAATGATTGGGTTTAATTCAAGAGAATCTATAGAATCAAACAGTCGTTATCTTCGTATGCCGCAGTATCTTACATACGCTGACAGAGACTTTCTTATACTATTTCCTATAAGAGCTGGCTATCACTTTAAAATAAATGATAAAATATATAATGAAATGATTGATGAACTAAAAAAATTTTATTTTAAAGAAGGGTATGTTAAAATTGGTAAGGTAAATGAATATATTACATATATGGACGATATGATGACAATTTACCCCACTACTTACACTGTGAAACAATATTTAAACACGTCTAGAACACCAGTTTATTTTTACATGTTCGACTACAGTGGTGAATTAAGTTTTAGAAAAAAAATGGTTTTAACTGAAGCTACTACTTTTGATGGTACTTGGGGAGCTTCAGTAGGAGACGATTTATGTTATTCATTTATGTGCACAAAATGGAGAAAAATCTATAAAAAATTATTAGAAAGTGAAGAATCTGAAGAAATGAAAATTTTAAGGACCATGGTCAAAATGTACACAAATTTCGCCAAAACAGGGTAAGACTAATTTAATTTATGATATATTATATATGTATGTATTTAATACAGTCTTTTTTTTAAAGTCTTACTGACAGGCAAGGTCCTCCATCTAATACGAGGGGGATGTAGACATGGTTCACGCACTGCAAATACCTTTCGAAAACTTGTTATTTCGATGTTATCCTTCTCTGTAAGACAAGTGGTAATCATATTAGAAATTATTCGCATGAAATTACCAGAAGTGCGAATTTAAACCCGCTTCAATCGGTTACTAGGGCGAACGCGTTACAGGGCTTCCACTGTATTTTATTAAATATAATCTAATTTAATCTACGTTACAAGGTAAAATTTATTATTTTGAAAAAAGGTGGTAGTATCAGAATTTGTTTTACTAATAGGATACACATTACATCCGAGTGTTGTAGATTATTTTTTATAGCGATAAAAATATATTTTACATCATAATTCCTTTAATTGAAGTCAAAAAAAGTCACTTTATCGGTGTATGCTCCTAAAACGAATTAAAGTTGCGAGAATAAGTCACTAGTCAAATAAGTAACTTTAACAAAACATTGTTAACTTCCAGAAATCCGACCCCTCCTGGAAGCGATTTTATTTGGACACCGGCTACGAAAGAAGACAGGGAATGCTTAGTAATTAGTGACGAATTAAAAATTGTTCCAAAACTCTACCATGAAAGAATCAAGTTTTGGGACGACTTGATAGAAAAATATAGGAAGATGGCTGTGAACGGCGTAGTTAAAGATATAAAGGACGAATTATAAAATTTTCATAATCATTTATGGCTCTTAAATTTTAATACATCTCAAGTGTGTAGTGCGTTGGACCTAGCGATTACGTATAGTATAGAAAGAAAGGATATTTACTTAAAACTTTATATTTTATCTTACTATAATAATAAATGTTCATCATCATCATCATCATCATCAGCCCTTTTTTACGTCCCACTGCTGGGCACGGGCCTCCCTCAGTACGAGGGGGATCAGGCCATAGTCCACCGCGCTGGCCCAGTGCGTGTTGGCGGACTTCACATGTCTTTCGAAAACTTGCTAGGTTTTCTCAGACATGCAGGTTTCCTCACGATGTTTTCCTTCACCATAAGACAAGTGGTAATCATGATACTAATGATTCGCACATGAAAATATCAGAGGTGCGAGACCCGGATTTGAACCCGCATCACTCGGTTATACAAGCGACGCGTTACCGCTGGGCTACCACTGCCTTCTTTTTATAAAACAAGTATTAAATGCATATAATAAATGTTATATGCATTTAATACTTGTTTTATAAAAGTGCAATTTGTTAACTGTAGAGTCTAACTAATTTTTTTAAATTTCTTATATTCTCCTACGAGTATAATCATACTCATTAGGATAAATATTATACCTATGTAGGTAATAATAAACTTATTGTCTAAGTACGATGATGTCATCAGTTCAACACCTTTAAAGAGTTATCTATTTGTACGTACATTTAAAAAAAACTAACTAGGTGGAATCTGTACATTGAATATTTTTTTGAAAAATCAAAGTTTGGTATGTCATCATCATCAGCATCATCATCATCATTCGGTTATCCGAGAGAACATAATAATAATAATGTCCTCCCGGCCGATTACGGCCACGGCGGCCAATCTCATTGAGACTAGCCAACGGCGCGGGACATATTATAGTGCACGAGTGTACGCGCAAACACAAGTGCACTCTCTGTTCCTTATCACTCTCATATTCCGGTGGGACGAATGCTCGACACGACCAGTGAGAGTTAAGGCGCAGGACCGACGGCTTTACGTGCTCTCCGAGGCACGGGGGTGAAACACCGCCAACTTCCCAACTCCGGGCTGTTACTGAGCCTTCGAAACAGACAGACTCAATAACTAAACTTGGCCCGACCCGGGACTCGAACCCAGGACCTCTCGGTGTGCGACCGTACATGCTAGCCACTACACCACCGAGGCAGTTTTATTGCCGAGTTGCCGAGAGAACATATAGACTTAACTGCGAGAAAACATCTCTATAGAATGTGTAGAGAGCAAAGCGAGGTAGAGTTGCTAGTCTTAAATTAAAAGAAAAATACGTTTTTTAAAACTCTTTACAATTCAACGTTAACTTTTAAAGCGATACATACCGAAAATATAACACTTATATAAAGCCGATATACCTACATTTTTATATTATTATTAATTTTTATTTAATTCTATTTACTTAAAATTTGATGGGATTAGTATTATAATAAGCATAGTCCTTATCGACATCGATAAAGACCAGTGTCGTACGGCTTTAGTTATCTAACATTAAAAATAATTATCAGTCTAAAAATTACAATCATGTTTTAATTTCATAAGATACTTACCGTGCAAAACATGGAAGTTTACAAAGTAATATATTTTTTTGTATTTATAATAAGTTTCTCTCTTTATCATACACATGAGACAATAAACGTAAAGTTAAAACAGGGCGAGATTTCTGGGAATGTAGAAAAAACATTTTTAAAACATCGAACTTATTACACATTTAAAGGAATACCATTTGCACAGCCACCGATCGGAAATCTGCGGTTTAAGGTAATATACGAGTATATAAAGTATTTTTTCCGATCTATTTCAGTTGCTTAGTTTCTGATTTCAAATTTTGCTAAGGTCTATAGCTATAATAATGAGTCCTTATTCTTTACATGAAGAAATTGAAACCATAATTTAACTACATTATATATCAAACGCCATTAATATATTATTGTACTTAAATAACTTTACTAAAAAAATAATTTGATTTATATTTTTATTTATATTTCAGCCCCCAGTGACCCATATCGGATGGAAAAATGTTTATCAAGCACATAAAGATAAGCCTACATGTTTTCAATATAACTCCAGAATGAGAATGGGTGAATCATTTGGAATGTCAGGCTCTGAAGACTGTCTTTATATCAGCATTTTTACACCTAATTTAAATGCATCTTCTCCTGTAATAGTGTTTGAATATAATGACAATTTTAAAACAAGTTTCAATGGTACCGACGCTTATTCTCCAGATTTTTTCATGGAAGAAGATACAGTTGTTGTTACTATAAGTCATCGCCTCATGGTGTTAGGATATTTGACAACAGAAGATAATATTATCCCTCCTAATGCAGGACTAAAAGATTATATAATGGGATTAAACTGGGTCAAAGAGAACATACAACAATTTGGTGGTGACCCAAATCGAGTAACACTGATGGGAAAAAGTGGTGGAGCTGCACTTGCTGAAATATTACTGTATTCTAAAAATGCCGGTAACCTTTTTAATAGTGTCATAATGCAAAGTGGAACCGCTTTGGAAAATGATTTTTTTAAAGAAAATTCTCGCTCTAAAGCATTCGAACTTGGTGAAAAGTTAAATATTACTGTTGATAATAGCCAGATGCTGTTAGAAGCTCTGCAAAAGATGGATATCCAAACAATTTATAATAAAGTAGGTAGCGTGATTATTCAAGATGGAGAAGACTTTTTTTCATTTTCACCTATAGTAGAGAATAACTATCCTGAAGCAGTTGTTACCTCAATACCCGAAAAAAGTAAAATTATTAACGATGTCCCTGTCATGATTGGTATGAATTCTAGAGAAGGTCTCGATCTCATATCGCAGTATCTATTTCAACCAAAGTTAATGGCAGAAGTAGGTCAAGATTTTCTTTTCCTGTTCCCTATTCGGACTAACTATAAATTTGATAGGGACAGCAATATATATGAGAATGCTACAAAAGAAATAATAAATTTCTATTTCAAAGAAGGCTATGTGTATTATGGTAATATATTAGAATATTCGGTATACATTGGTGATATATTACAAAACTATGCACTTAATCTAGCAGCGAAAAAACTATCTGAAAAGTTGAAGTCACCAGTTTTTTATTATATGTTTGATTTTAGAGGACAATTAAATGAAAATAGTGACTTTATAGCAAGTCGCACACCATATCCTTTAAAACCATGGGGAGCAACCATTGCAGATGAATTATGTTACTTACATTTTTGTACTCGTATAGAAGAAAATTATCAAAATCTTATAAAACAAGTAAGCGAACAACCCGAAATCAAAGTTTTAAAGAAAATGGTGCGCTTATGGACAAACTTTGCTAAATCAAGGTATTTATTAAATTATTTTGTTTAATCTGGTTCTATCTCGTTATGAATAATTTTACCGTTCTGTCTGCCCTCTGTAAAAGATTTAAAAATAATGTATTCACACACATATGTCGCAAGTCGCGGACAAGTGTATTTTTATATATGCAAACCAACATAACTGACTTCCTTTTCGGATTATTTAAAAATAATTTAACCATTTATTAAATTTCAGGAATCCAACGCCCTCAAAACAAGACGATGTTCTAAAAGATTTCATATGGAAGCCTATAAATAAAGATAGTAATGATACTGACTACCTTCACATAACTAAATTACTAAAAATGAAAAAGAATCCTTTGGATAAACGTGAGGAATTTTGGGATACTTTTTTGAGCAAGTACGCCGACCTCGCTGTTGATGGTATTGTTCAAGATAGCGAAACAGAAAAGAAACGTGATGAATTATAACTTTATGTTTCTAATATTTTATTTTTAATATAACTTTAATTCCAGACTCGTAACTTATCCTTTTATACTCGCCTTAGGTACAATAATTCCCTAATACTTTGTTTTCATATTGATTTATTGGTTTATGTGCTGCATGCGAGTAAAGCATTTTCAACATTTTTTTTCATAATTCAACTAATTTACAATTTAATGAACCTTCCTCATGAATTACTCTGCCCTTTAATTAAAATCGTACGAAATTTACTAATTCAAGTCATAGTCGGAGACTGTGTTCTGTGATATTTAATTATGTCTACATACAAGATAGACATCATTAAATATCATTCAGATCAGAGGTCTTAGATAACATATAAAAATGCAGGAACTCGAACTGTGGCAATTCTTAAAATTTTGAACATTTACAATTATTTTCTCAGTAAATTCAGCTTTATTCAGGGTCAGAATTAGCATTGAATAACTAAACCTTAATGTAAAGCTAAAGTATAATTTACACACTAATGACCAACTGAAATCGCTTAATCAATTCTAAAAAAGTAATTTATAATATTCTTCATCATTAGATTAATTAACAGCGACAGGTTAAAATTGTCATGTCAAGTCAAAAAAAAATCTTGGTAATACTATGGTGGTAGTCTTTAATTAGGTCAAACACTTTGGTATGTACACTTCACTAGTGACTCACCCTCACTTATCTTGGGTTCGCCTCTAGGTAACTATAGATTACTCAGAAATTAAATATTTTCCCGAAGTAAAACGTCTTATAATGGCTGATTTTTTAAGCGTTTGGTTATTTATTTGAAAAAAGAATACCAAAATATAGTGTTAAATATAAAATTTACATTAGCAAGTTAAAAATTATTACTTGGCATTTATTTTTTAAAAATTATTCCATGCAAATGTTGGCCTCCACTACGTTTTAAATGATCCATACGTGAAGTCCAATTGTGAGTTACTTTTTCAAGCATATCGGCTGAAAAATCTCGGATAACAATGTAATACTATTTTCTAGTGCTCTAATTGATGGTCGTTTATCTGCATAATCATTATCATCACATTCAAAACGGGTCATTTAAAACGTAGTGAAGGCCAACATATGCATGAAATATTTTTAAAAATAAACGGCAAGTAATGATTTTTAACTCGCCAATGTACATTTTATATTTAACACTATATACTATGGGGTTTTATTTCAAATAAAAAACCAAACGCTTAAAAAATCCCTCCTTATGAATGTTAACTGGGATAACCAGCTATCATCATACCAAATATCATCTAAACCAGTCCAGCAGATTTCTCGTGATGTGGTCAAAGTACGAACACTATTCGGTAAATATGGAATTATTATTGAAATAAAGGCTTAACCTATAGTTTTTAGAATATATTATAATGTATGTGTCAACATCACGGGAAAACTGGACTTTTGATTAAAGGTATAAGGGTAGTTGGTTCCGGATCAACATTTTAACATAGTTTTACTGCGAAAAACATCTGATTACTCACGGATGTTAATCGCTAGTTCATAATAACTCATTACAATCTTGACGAGGATATTAACAAAGTAATTATGTGAACAAGTAAAATGCTTGAACTAATTAATACTGCTAAAGCGGTAGGTAGTAGCAGTTATTAAAACCAGTTAAAATCCAAGGTCGTGACTAGTGACCTAACACCAGTGTGCGAAAAGCTACGATCATAAACATTATTCTCAGCCAAGTAAGAAAATGTGTGACCTTGATTCTTTTTATCAGGCGTAATTAATGATTAACCTAAACAAGGTGCAAAAGTTGTACAGTAAGTTTTGATCCAAATCAGATTTCTCAATGCAACTTCAAGAGTCAGCTTAATAATATGTCTAAATGCACAACATTAGCGAACTATAATATCCCTTAGCTACTTCACTCGACCTCTCGAGGGCCCCAACTATGTCTATGCAATAAATCATGTTAATGTGTCAAGTCGTGAATGTCTGTTATGAAATACCTACTGTAGAAGAACAAACAGTCGTTTAAATAATAGATGTCAATAGAGAATAAATTGGATCGCTCTTCGGACTATTTTATTTGGCCTGAATCGATGATATATGACTCTAGCTTGAGCACTGCTTAATTTCTTTGTTTTTGTATAAAATATGTACAATAACCTGAGAAACTTGTTTTGATGAAAAAGTATGTATGTGTGTAATTGTCTTATGATTATATTGTGGCAAGTGGTCTGTCACAAAAATAATTATTATTAGATAGCAACTTTTTTAAAATTAAAGTTGCTGATTCGCTCACTTACTGTCGTGTATGAACATAATAATAAATTAATATTTGTAAGTTTATAAAGAATTTTTTATGTCGCATTTCGCAAATGAATGTCCGACATTACTCTATTAATTCCAATAAATTGAATCGAAAATACGACCTTTTAAAAATAAAACTACGGTTTTAACTCAATTAACTAGCAAAGTACAAAAATAATTTTGCTGCTATCCCTTATTTGGATGTAAGGATAATTCGAGAATATAAGCCTTGCATTGAAATTATTTAAACCTTGTTCACATTGACATTTTAATAATGTTTGTAGAAACATTTTAAATATGATGGTAGCTCTGTCTATCTCTCGGTCTATTTTTTGAAACGAGTTTAGTTCTCGTATATTTATCGTATTTGTTGTAAATTTAAGCCACCATAACTTCCGACTTGTAAATTTCCTCCAAATAATTTTTATTCATTAGGAGTCAACCTCATCTGTAACTTCCACTCTCAGAGGCTACATTTCGTATAATAAACAGCAGTCTTCTTTTATTTTAGTGAGTACATACTTTAGTAGGGGAGCCCACGATGCTAAATGGGGATTTACTCGAGCGTCGTAGAGACCTATTGGGATGCAAAGCTTAGATGATAAGAAGAAAAAAATGTTATATGATATATACCTTTACATCGGTGGGGGAAGCGGCTATAGATTTTTAAATATGTAAAAAAAAACTGTTGCATGGACATCCTCGAGCGCGTCAGATATTGATAATATCAATGCCCTACGTATTTTTAATAATGTACGTATGTTAATCTGATCGTTTGCATGATGCGGATGGCTGTATTTAAGGGTTGAAAATGAAAAAAAAAATTTTTTATCGAGCGCGTCAGATTTTCTAAGGGAGTGTTAAGTGCGCCAAAAAAAAGCTCTCATTCACTAATCTGACGATTTCGATGGGAAGCAAACTCGCGGCCATTTTCATAATGTGCAAAAAAAAATCGCCATTTTGAAATACTCAAGCGCGTCAGATTAAGATATATATGGTTCATCTTTATGTTCTAAACGTACTGTCTCATAATCTGACGATTATCTAGAGGGATTCGCCTAATCTGACAAAAAAAAATTAGAAAAACGGTTCACCTTAAAGGTCATCCCTGCAACTTCCCGCTAATTCCATTCCTGGGCGCTTAAAGTTGTACTTCATAAGTATTTTGAGCTCAAAATATAATTTGTGATATTTTGAGCTCGCTGAGTTCAAAGAAATTATATTTCTATGCATTTGAGCTCTCCCAGCTCGAAAGTCTGATAGAAGTTTTATAGAACACTATTTTTGGAATTTTCAAACCGCAATTACTTTTGAATGGATCAAGAAATTTTCACGCGGTTGGCGGCATTCGACGCAGTTTTATCATCCTCATAAGTAATTTTGCAATTATAATTGATCGAACCACAAATTTTGGAGTAATCCCGAAAAAACACTTTTTCGGGTTTCTTTCGTTCACGATATCTCTCGAACGAATCGACTGATTTTGACCAGCTTGGTAGCGATCGACGAGGTTTTTCAAGCTCAAAGGCGGATTAGTTTTTGAAGTTAATCGATAAGGCCGGTTAAAAGTTATTCCAAAAAAACCACTTTAAAAAAAAATCTTATTTATTTTGAGATTTTTCAAAATTTCTCAAAATCTATCAGTCCGAATCGGTTCAAATTCACAGGATTGTCATGATCCACTACACTTTGATCTTGTAAATACTGAAAGTCTCGCGGTATTTTAATTGCAGTAAATAATTTATAGCACTGTGCGTGATATAAATCATTTAATGATGATTCCATCGACAATTCGAGGTTATCATATGTTCCTCGAGACTTTCGGATAACCGGCTTGCTCCAAAATATTTACACATTTTTTTTAATGTTTCTACCGTAAATTTAATTGTTTTTTGTAAGGTACTTTCACCACAAAATACACATTTCAAATTAATATCACTCATATTAAATATTTATTAACTCTAATTCACACAAATAATATTAAAATAGCAAAAAAAAATTATTATATAATATAATAACGAAATATTATTATATAATATTAAAATAGCCAAAAAAAATTTCGGCTTGCGGAAATCGTCAGATTATATATTTTGCATTATTCTTGAATTATTTCCTTCAAAATAAAAAAATTTAGCTACGCTCGAGAATGTCGAGAAGACGTTTTTTTTTTACAACTTTGTTGCCCTCCCCTTTTTTTTCGTCACTCTCAAATTGTCAGATTAGTGGAATATACACTTTTTAGGATGTAATTAACTCACCCTACCTTAATCTGACGCGCTTGAGAATTTCTGATGGTCAATTTTTTTTTACTAATCTGATCCTGTATCCTTCACGGGCGGCCTTATATATGGGCCTCATGTTTTGTGGAGGTACTTAACCGGGTACAAGGTATCCCCCTGTATATTAATCTGCCGCGCTTTAGTAAATCCCGAAATCCCCGCTTGGGCTCCCCTACTACTTTTATATAGGTAATTTTCAAGGTATAAAGACTAATACATTTTTGTGTAACCTTTTTCTCTCTCTTCTCAAACGTTGTTAGCCTACGTACTTGCTCCCCATTTCCTCACATTACACGGCACTACGCCGCGAACACATTTAGTAGGTACAATCCTTCTCCGTTGTTCTAAGTTAAAATTTTCCAAAATATTCCTTACACCATATTACTTTTGTTTTTGTCCAAAATATTTAAAAGTAATCTACTTTTGATACAATTAATTATGACACAAAGAGCAGCTTAGCCCAACTGATAGGACTAAATTGAAAAAAATATATTTTTTTTTTGCAGCACTTGATACTTTGATACTAATAAATTAATATGTGAAATGAGTCAATGTATATTACAGGAATCAGAATATATAATGTACATAAATACAAAGCCGCACTGATTTTAATGAATTTCGGTATGAAGATAATAATTTCATAGAAGCTCATTATTAATTTTAGTTTATAATTTTTTTATAAAATGGAAGTGAAACTGAGCGAGGAATTAGTATAAAAAATACAAGGCAAGGCCAGGTGGCCTTTTTTTAAATAAACGGTAATTTAGTTGCCAATAACCACACAAAAGTTAATGAGTATTTAAAAATACAAAACGATGATAGTGGAAAAATATTTAGATTGAACAGGTGCATACCTACATGTACTTACCTACATACTGATATGTATTCTCTCGGTATTTAAACTTATTAGCTTAATACGAAGCAATAGCCCTGCAGCTCTACATTATATTAATGTAATGTAAATGACGACACGTTTGGCTTTGACGACACGTTTGGCTCAGTTGGTAGTGACCCTACTTTCTGCGCCAGCGGTCGCGGGTTCGAGTCCCGCTGGGGGCATTCATTTGCTAATCACGAATGTTTGTACTCCAGTCATGGGTGTTTATATTTATAATATGTAAGTATTTAAAATTTATATGTGTAGTATATCAACTATCTGGTATCCGCAACACAAGCACGTTACGTAGCTTACTGCGGAACTAGATGGCGCTGTTGTAATAATGTCCCAACAAAAAAAAAACTAAGTATTGAATACGGATATGTGTTAAAAATCATAATAATGTTAAGAATATATTTTGCTTCTTTGTTTTTGGGTCTTATGAAAGCAATAATTATTTTGTAATGGAAAATAAAAAAAATCATCCCTTTATGAATTTCCTAAGTATGGACTGAAATAATACTGTAAATTTTTTATTATAAGAAAATATTATTTCACAAATAGACAGACGAAAACGGCCCATTACGGTATTTAACTATTTTTGGCCACGGAATCCTAAAAAGATGCCACTTTTTTCTAATTATCGCTTATTAATTTTCTTTTTATTAAAGAAGTGCAACATTGTGTTGGTTTAAAGTAACATACTTAAACAATAATAAATCTAATAAAAATAATTATGTTACGGCGATAATATTTAAGTGGTTTTTTTTTAATATCTTAGTATGTACTTTTATTCACATTGTTATTTTAGGGTTAAAAAAGTTACGTGGAAAAGTCTTTTATTCTTAATACTTATTACGCAATTAAGAAGAAAGATTACACAATTAAGAAGACAAAATAAATGTGGTAAAAATATAATTTATATAAATAAATAAATATGTTGGGACATTATTACAACAACGCCATCTAGTTCCGCAGTAAGCTACGTAACGTGCTTGTGTTGCGGATACCAGATAGTTGATATACTACACATATAAATTTTAAATACATACATATTATAAATATAAACACCCACGACTGGAGTACAAACATTCGTGATTAGCAAATGAATGCCCCCAGCGGGACTCGAACCCGCAACCGCTGGCGCAGAAAGTAGGGTCACTACCAACTGAGCCAAACGAGTCGTCAAAATGATTATAATATAATTTATATAAGAAATCGAGAATTATGAATGACAAAGTGGAAAATTTATATACTTATATATAGTAGGTAGAAGCTTAAACTTGTTCAATTTTGCTTATTGTGGCGTGTGAATGACTGAGTCCACGTACGTAAGGCCGACAAGATATTATGCTAGCGATAAAACCAGTTTTAATGTAACGATTATATAATTTTGTTTTTAAGCCTTTGGATTGTAAACATTAGTTTACTTCAATTCCTTTAGCTGCACTCCTTCTTTTTAATAAGTGTATACACATACATATACCCATAATTATATAAAGGAGTAATAGGTACTCTATATATATTTTAAATTTGTATATAATTATAAACTAAACTAAACTAAAAAAATATATGGTAAATATGGTCAACCACGCTGGCCTAATGTGGATTGGCAGACTTTACATGTCTTTCGAATCCTTGAGAGGTTCTCTCAGACACACAGGTTTCCTTACGATGTTTTCCTTCACCGTAAAAGACAAGTGGTAATCATGTTAAAAACGATTCGCACATGAAAATATCAGGGGTGCGAGATCAGGATTTGAACGCGCCTCACTCGGTTCAAACGCTCCAAGCGAGCGCGTTACCACTGGGCTACCACTGTCTATTGTATATTCTACGTCTAACTATAACTGTAATACTAACAAAATAGTTTAGCTGTCTCTAAGAAATCAGTGATAGTATTTACATTGATAAAAAAAACTAATTTTAGTTTTTTTTATCAGTCAATTACCTACTATAAACTGACCAAAATTTCACTATAATCGGATGACTAATTTAGAAAGGTTAATAAAACATATACATATAGATATGTATTAACATAATATTACAATAATTTACATGAGTTAAATAGACATGTACTCGTGTGATACTATAATTTACAAGCAGTGAACCCGATGGGATTTCCCATTGGCAATATAAACAGAAGGTTTAACATCAATTTGCATATTTCTAACGTTAAAATTTACTAAATTAACGTATTGACATATACAATTTTATTATGATACATCGAAATTCATTTAATACGTAGGAAGGTACTAGAAATTTTTTTTTTTTATTTTATGTTATTTTACACAATTTGATCTGTTAACATTATTTTATATTATGTACTTAAAAAGACTACGTTCAATAAATATTTACGAGTATGATATGTGAAATTTTTAATGGCAACACAATGGTAATTAAAATACGAAAGTGGCTTTGATTAATAATAAATACGCAATATTATTGCGATGTATAATTTTTGTGAATCACATTTGTGATAATTATAAAATACCTTGTTTTTCTGTTGTATAACTTTTTCGTACAAAGTTGTTTGGTTTTTTACTCTATTTTTAATTTATTCTAGGTAGGTAATTTGTCTACAATTCCATTCACGTTCCGCGTCAAAATTCTATTATTTATTCTATCTCTCTAATATATTATAAAATTCTTGTGTCACAGTTTTAGTGTTTATACTCCTCCGAAACGGCTTGACCGATTTTGATGAAATTTTATATGTATATTCAGTAGGTATGAGAATAGGTTTATAACTAATTTTAACACCCCTAAATGTTAAGGGTGGTTCACCCCAAAAAAATGTTTAGGGCAAATTTTTTTTGTTTTTTTGTTTGTTTTTTATCATGTGGAATTAAAAAACATACATTTAGTACTAAATTTTTACCCTCCTACCACCGACCCCTATGTTTTAATAGCATTTTATATTTTTTAACCCCGGTCGATAGCTGATCAATGGGGTTCCATTTTGCCAAACTCCTCCGCTTGGGACACAGACAATTCAACCTATAGACGACGCTTTACAGGGGATATGCTTTGGCCAAGGTTTGGCAGTGACACTGCATAACAGCCGCGCCGACCCTGCCCCTTTACGTCCCTTTCTTTCGTAGATAAATTAACATAACATTATCTCGCTCTGTCATTAGCACGTGTAAACTGTTCGACGTGTGTTTGAACGATCCAATGAAAAATAGCCTTCCTCCCCTGCACCCCGCCACGTTTTGGCGATTTTGTTTACGCACTAAAATTAATGAAAGCGGAGTCTATTATGTTGAATTGTCCGTGGCTTGGGAGCAGCATAATAGCAAGTTTCGTCGAGCGCAATTTTTCAAATACATTAAAAAGATTTAATAAATTGGCTTGAAAGTTATTCAAGAAAAAAGTTTTCAAATATATCATTAATTTTTCATGAATATTATATATACTTATGTATGATCATAACGAAGGTACAGTTATACCATACCTTTAATATTTATGAAAAATATAATTTAATCAATGATATTTTTTTTCCAAATAACTGTTAAACAAATTTGTCTTTTTAATGTTTACTTTCAAAATGTATTTAAAAAATTGCAGTTGACGGAACTTGCTATTATGCTACTCCCAAGCGGAGGAATTTGGCAAAACGGGACCCCATTAACACTTGATCAACTATCCGCGCTACCTGTGTTACTTTTCACACCGTAAACAGCGCAGTGGGGATAGGAGTGTTCTCCTGTCTCTCCTGCAATAAACTCTATCTTATTTCTTACACAGTTTTCGGGAAAATTTCGGCCATTATTATTGTTTGTACATCGATCGCAGTAGTGACGTTTACAATTATCATTTTATCATTTTCGTATAATTCTCAAGTGAATTTATAATCGATTAGCAGGGCTGCCATTCGAAGTTTCTATTACATAAATAATTGATATAAGTATTCATTTGAAGACTAATTCTACTCTATTATTCCAAAAGAGAAATATCGTGAAAGGTAGGTTAAATAAAAAAAAGTGTATGTACTTATCTACATGCATAAAAAGTTATACTGTTTTGACGTATGAAAAAAAAATTAAGATAGTAAAAATGCTGTAATGATCAAAGATAAATATTAAAATCAATTAAACAGGTATTATTTTTGTAAATATAAATATATATTTTATTATTTGAGTTAAAAATGTATATTTTTAATTCTATTCTATTCTGGCTAACCTATCCTGTTGTTTTCTGCGCGCGCAGCTCACAAAATTTACTCTCATCCACATGCGCCAAAAAAAGTATAACTTAAATAAAATATAAATAATTACACTATACTTTTTTTCATCATTAAGTTATTTTATTTTATTTAACAGTGAACAATGCCAAAACGACGTAGAGGGGCTACTTTGGGCCGTAAAACACAATTAAATTTTTAAAATTTTTTGCTGTCTGTCTGTTTGTCCCGGCTAATATCTAAAGTGGCAGGACCGATTTTAATGGAACTTTCAGTCGCAGATAAATAATATTATAAGTAGCAATTTAGGCAACTTTTCATTTATTAGAAAATTATAAAAACCGTTTAATTTATTTTAACTTACGCCCAGCGAAGCGCGCAGGGTTTGCTAGTTTTAATAAAATATTCTTTGTTCCAGTTTTGTGAAATATATTCTATTATATATTATAAGACTATATTTTACTCAAAATGAGAGCTCTTTTTTAATAATAAAGGATTAAAATCAGTTAATTAGTTTCCGAGTCATGTAATTACATAAGTGTTCAGTAACTTGTTTTATATTATCGCACATTCTTGCGAGTCTCCTCGAAAGTTAAAAAATGGAAGAAATTATACTTGAATAAACTTCTTATGAATATATTATTAAGCAGACATTATGTTTGTACTAACTCCATGCAATTTCCATGCAAATTGCAATTACTAAGTAAGTAGAGTAATACTTACACATTCTGTTTTGTTCTCGTCAATGTAGAAAATGTATAAAGTGAGTTACGTTTCTTTCCTTAACAACATTTTGTACTCACGGAAATACGAAAATCAAATGCACTACTCTATTATTATAAGTATTGTATGTAGACATAATATATGGCTATATGGCTCGATTGTCGTCGATGTTAGATAGATTTTGATAAACAATTCTTCACATTCCATCCCATATTTGGAAATACTACACAGGAGACAGTGTTCACTATTCTATTCATACTTTAGAAAAGAAATAAAAACAAATATTTACCTCCACTTATATAGCTGTAAAGAAAATTAAATAACTGTCTTCATCTCTATCTTACTCTATCTGCTGTCTTTAGCTCTATCTTTTTCCTTTCTTTCTAACTCAATTTACCTACTTCCTACAAATTATTTCATTGTTTTTATAAAAGCCTTGCTTCAAAAAAATTTTGGAAAAAATAGGTACTATAAGTAGTCTTCCTTTTTCGAATTTGAATTGCAACGCAGTAGGTTCAAAGATAATAAATAAAGATTGATCAATTTCCATATAGGTTTTAGTTATTTTTAAATTATAAAATAGAATTATCAACCTTTTACACTAATATATATCACATGAAGTATTGTATTATAATTTTTGCATTTTTTAATTTAATACCGAACTTATTTGCTCGAACTTTAGTCTAATAATACTAATTACTATATAATATAAAATATATAATAATTAATAATTTATACGCGCGAGGTCACTATACTGTGGGATAAATTCGCAGCATAAAACTTAATTACGTCTTTTTATTACTTATTTCATTGTTCTCAATCTCATTTTTAACAAGTCTCATTTTACCTCTGCACTTAACGTTTTTCAAATGGTTTCCTAAGCAAGAGCGCTACCACTAGGCAACCACAATTTTCTTGCAAACTACAACTTATATCAACACAATAAATCCGTGCTCTACTTTGAAAAACAGATGTAAGTATGATTTTTATAAAAGGGAAACATCGGAAGTTCAATTTCAATTTTTTTTTAAAATATGTTGGGACATATTACACACATCACCATCTAGTTCCGTGGTAAGCTAAGCTTGTGTTACGGATACCAGATTGTTGATATACCACACATATAAATTTTAAATACATACATATTATAAATAAAAACACCCATGACTGGAGTACAAAAATTCGTGCTCAACAAATGAACGGGAGCGGGACTCGAACCCGCGACCGCTGGCGCAGGAAGTAGGGTCACTACCAACTGAGCCAAACGCTACATGCCTTTTCCTAGTGCATAACACAAGTCACTACATAACACGTATAATTACATATTATCATGAGTTGACGAAACTAGTAATTACAACAGCATCTACTCTACGTTTACGTTTAATTAATACCTTTTTACCCGACTGCGGCGAAGCTCAAAAGGTGCTTATGTGTTTGAACTATATATATATGTATGTATGTATGTATGTAAGTATGTTTGATCCTAAGTCCCCTCATAATTGGCTAAACTAAACTAAACGGCTTCACCAATTTAGATCATTCATACCCCATTCGATAGATTCGAACGAAAAAATTTTTCAAGACACGCGAATTGGCGCTTTAGATCAGCCATTTTGAATTTTAGAATTTTTGACATTCGCCTTATCTAGACGATACATGGACGTATGAATCATTAAAATCAGTAAAAGAAACATCATACATAATACATTCATACACCTCAAACACCCTTTTGACCTTCGTCCTTCGTTAAAAACGAGTAAAAACGTAGACGGTCTAATAATTAATAATCGTTTTTATAGCAATTTGCTGTTATTAACAAAATGACAGACGAATTAATTATTTATATTAACCAAAATTCAATATTTTTCATTATTTGAAGCGTTTTAAATAGTTTAATTGTTTAGTCCATTAGAGTAGTAGCCGTATTTTAATGTCGCATCGAGTGTCGTACGTCTCACAATTCCTCGTGATTTTGGCTTAACGTTTTATGTACAAATTAACAATATGACATAAGAAATAAGTTAATAAACTGTATAACATTTTATTATGTGGACCTGTTGATGACCTTACAAGTGCAGGAGCGGAGTAAGGTCGCCAGTTGCGATGCCATCGCCGGATATACAACACGCGAGTGATAGTGAGGTGTACGTTATCGATATAGAAACAGATATTGAAGCACCAGTGATCAAAATTGTAAAGGAAAACACTATGAACGGAAACGGTTAGTTATTTTTTAAATATTCTTCCGGAAAAGCTGACATTGCATATTAATTAAACGAAAATCTATTATGTTTGAAATTACTGGGTGCAATAAATATTTTTATGAGCACTGCTGTTGACCATTGTGAATATAATATTGTACATACATAATATGTACTGGTATTTTAATAACCAGTTTACGTGGATAGACACTAATATAAAGACAATTAACATTTAGGTATATTTAGTTCGTCAATATCAGGTAATTTTATTTTGCTAGAAATTAACAAAATGCACAACTTCATTAAAATATGTGCATATGACAGTAACTATCGGGTACCGGTTAATTTAAGAATAATAAATAATAAACATTTGGAATAACGAAAAGTAAATTAAAATTAATTTATTAGGTAGGTATATATCCCTAAAACCTGATTAAATAAAATACTTCTCTGCTTTTTATAATCGAAACCTAGTTTATATATAGGTACGCACTACAATAATTTTTTACTACGTTGTATTTGTAGTAATAAAAGTAGTAGGTACTACCCGGAGGGTAACTTGAAATAGTGAGGTACAAAGCTCTACAATGAAAGCGTTTAAGTATTTAAGGAAATCACAAAGGAAGTTTCGGAATTCGGATTATATTATTAAATAGGAAATTGAAATCAAAAACTAAATTACTTTTATAATAATACTTTTCATTTTCTTTTATTTTTTAAATTTTAACGATATAATTCTGTTTTCCCAGATTATGTTCCTAGTTACACCGTGTTAAATCGATAGTGGTTACTGATATTATTAAAAATTTATTTAACTTTACTGGAGTTTATTCTTGCCCTTAGAAGGATAAGAATTACGTGGAACCAAGTACAAGCAGTAGCGAAAGATAGAAGGGCATGGAAAACTACTGCCACCGCCCTATGTTATGTCACGAAATACGATCTTATTATTACAATAATTTAATTCATAACTAGTACACAGTTAAGAAAATAATGGAAAGTTGCAGGCAGAGGAGCATAACTTATTAATAAGCGAAAAATATACTAAGTAGATATAGTAACAAATAAACGTGACTCTCGAAAATTTAGGAATTTCACCTTGACGTTTAATAGTAGACTAATTTAATAACTATGGAGCCACCATATTTAAAATTTTGCACAAAAATCTGACCTGTAATTAAAATAAACAAAATTTCTAGAATAAAAGTATCCTAAGTTACTCCTTATAACATTGGCTATATGCGAGTGAAAACGCCAGTCAAGATCGCTCCAGCCGTTTCAGAGATTAGCCGGGACAAACAAACAAACAAAAAATTTAATTTTTCTTTATGTCATTTCAGTGCCGTAAATACTTTTGATTTATTAAATATTTATGTTAAAACCGATGTATGTCACCAATTCTTAATTAAAGCCAATCTATCGTCATAATTTCATTCATTACCATATTACAAAACCAAAAAAAAATATCTCGTCTCATCCTCGCTTCGCTCGGGTTCGTCACTGTGTACCCCCTGCCAAATTTTTTAGTTGCACAACACTTTATAAGTTTTTATTTTACTTTGTTATTTGTAACGCGAATTAATGTGCAAACATGTACATCTTCATCTTTTGTCTTATTCATTTAGGTAGAGGTCTCAAAAATCACGCTTATACTATAATTTATTATAAATTTTAATGTTTATATGTAAAATAAATAATACTAACAGAAGCGCAAGCACCAGCCATTTACGTTATTTTATAATAAAAAAATAAGGAAAAATATTACGCATAAAGTTACAGGGTCATTAGCTAAATACATATCTGCTTGAGAACTGGTTAAAAATGTAACTTAAAATCTCAGCGAGGCAAATACCTGCTTCCTTGATTAAAGCTGGCATTGAACTTTGTTAATGTTTGCTTCCTGAAAGTGTAAATATTATTATAAACGTGTGAATTTAAGCTTTGGCGTGACATGACGTGACGATATTTGTTATAGATCTTATAAGTACCTACCTTATATTAGAAAACTCACTCTCGCTTCGCTCAGGTTCGTCCCTAGGTATAAGGTTTTTACAAACTTTGATTTTTTGAACATACAAAAAAATAAATTAGCCGAATTGGTCCAGCCATTCTTGAGTTATGCGCTTACCAACATTCATTTTTATTTATATAGAAGACAATGTACCTATAATATAAGGTAAATAGACTTAATTCTATACTAATCGCCTTTATGAAATACCAAAAAAATATACTAGACAAATTCAGTTTTCGGAAATGGTTTAAAAGTTTTAAAGTTTAAACGTTGAAAAATATTTTGTACGAGAGTCATAATTGCGTCTGTAAAAGGAAAAAAATAAATTGTGAAGTGACCGTGACCATACGCATAGATACATAATATTATAATGTCAATTTATCGGTAATTGACTGATTTTACACGGTTAAAATTACGAATGTATGTAACAGATTTGTTTTTGTTTAATAAAATAAACTTTCTCAACATCATTACTTTGTCGGTACCTGCCTCAAAGAAAATAGGTTTAATTTGAAATGTACACAAGACCAAGTAGGGCTCGAAACTAGATTTTACTGGTGTTCTTTAATATCTTAGAGAAAGAATTAATAAGTAAACTTCGTGATCCTTTAAAAGTCATCACCTAGAGATTGATCGCGGTCGTCAGCTGCTCATAATGTCTGCATCACTTTAAATGTAATTTTAACGAGGTGGATGTATGATGTTAATGTCATATTATTAAGTTACAAATTATTTTATCTCAGGGTAAAAGTTATAGATATTAATTACTTTGTCCATTTTAAACTCCATTTTTAAATGTCATCTAAGTATACTCGAATGTTATAATCTTTAACTACATTTACTAAATTGCTAAAAGAAAAGATATATACGTAGCCTTAATCGTTTGTAACAAAATACAAAGGCATATGGCCCATAAAATGTCAATGGAGTCATTTGTAATAATTAATTAATACCAATTACAACCTAATTACATCAGCCATTCGGAAATTTTTCAACCATCGCTCGGTATGTTTTTAAAATATGGGTACTAATGTTTAATTCAAGAACTCGTCGATTGATTTTTAGTTATAATTTATGGATTCTTTTTAAAGCATGATTTAGGTATATTTTTATAATATAAACCTAAATCATGCTTACATACTCACTCTTTCATTTAATTAAAAAACCTTGCCGTCTTCAAAACTCTTCCAATAAGTATTTTTTGCAGTTGATTAAAAATGCAATCTAGAGCTCTTATAATTCGATACACATTAATCGATAATATTATAATTTAATAAAATCGACAGTAAAACATTTACACTTTCTTGCTCGACTTGCAAACTTTTGAGACGAGATGAAATCTCCGGGTCGCTACTTTTTGTTTCGGTGTGTATCAAAATAAAAACATGGCCAATGCAATTTAAAGTTACACAACAGCCATTCAATGCTGTTACGATAGTGAGTAGTAAAATGTTTTTTAATTTGAATAATTTGAGTGCATTTTTAACTTTCACTATAACTATTGCCGCATTTGATTATTATAATCGTCCAACAATATAATATTAATAATATGTACCTCCAATGCTATTTTTTGAAGCCTAGTTGACTTTAAATACTCGTGAAATAATTACAAAATATTCAGATGGGATGATTTATATAAAACATAACTGAGTGAGTATGTGGTGACTACGTCCCACATTACGCCTTATACCAAATAACGTTGTAAATAATGTATTTAATTTTAAGCTTGTAATTTAGCTGTACGAGTATTTCTCACGCCTGTGTTTTATTATAAGGCCGTAGTCATTAAGTTAGAAAATATTTTTACTTTGAGTTTATTACCATTTCTTTTATCTTATTCGACAATTATATTGTTTACCTTTGTATTCGTTCTTTGCAATGCCGACTATTTGTGTAAGTTAATATTTAAAAGTTTATTGTTTCTCATAACTCTGTACCCATGTACCATTACTGTAATTGCTTTATTACTTGCTTCACTGTTATTGTTTTATTGCTTTCTGTTTTGGGTATTCACTTTTGTCTTTTTAAGTTAGCCGACACCGACCGCTGTAGTATCTTTTAATTTTTACAAAGCTCCGTATTCTTGGGCAGTTCACTCGCAACCACGGTCCGGGTCGGTTCACTTAAACTACTCTTTGCCTTAATTGTTGATTAATATACACTTAATTGAGTCTACGAAGTTATCATTTCCTCTCCACTAAAACCTTACGCGTATAGCCCAGTCAGAGCGCCGACATTGGTGACCCCGACGTGATCTTTCTGTTGTCTAACGTGCGCTTGGGTTTATTAGGATTTTGTTTCGCGCCGCGGAGTTATTATTAGTGAAAAAGACTATTGTATTTAATTGACAATTTGTGACATTTGTTTAAGTGGTAGTATTTTATATAATTTTAAAATGACTGGAATTAGTCAGCCCAAACTCGCGCAAATTGCAGACCTCGTCGCGGAAAATATGAGGCTGCGGTGTGCGAGGCCATCGTCCGCCGTATCAGCGGAAGAACGCTTGGGGCGCCTAGAGGATGATTTATCGTCAATAAAAGAGCTGGTAAAGAACATGGTACAACTGCAAGCTTCCATTTATAGCACAGAGCGAAATGCTAGGCCGCGCTCACGCAGCCATGCACGCTCGCGATCATCATCGAGGACCCGACCAGAGGGCTGGTTATGTTGGTACCACTTCAAACACGGACCGAAGGCTAACAAATGCGTGCAACCGTGTGCATTTAAACCACACGCGCAGCAGGGAAACGCCGGCGGGAGTTACTAGCGGCGAGTGACGTCATCCCGCTTAATCCAACGCGTCGCATTTTTATAACGGACACTGACAGTAAGGTGACATATTTAATCGATAGTGGAGCGGATCTCTGTGTTTATCCGAAATCATTAGTTCATACGGCTCGCAAAGTCTCTGCCTATGAACTAGTGGCCGCCAATGGAACACCGATTGCAACATACGGTACTGTCACCTTGACCCTTAACCTCGGACTGCGACGTGACTTCCCATGGGTCTTTGTTGTGGCTGATGTATCTACGCCAATCATCGGGATGGATTTTTAGCACACTATAACCTAATGATCGACGCAAGGAACAAAGGCATTGTTGACGCTATCACTCAGCTTACGGTTAAAGGACACGTGGCTGGGTGTAAGCAAACAACTGTTAAAACGGTAAACGGCACAACACCTTATCACGATCTCCTAGCGAAGTACGTTGATATTACGCGCCCGGATGGAATCGTGAAAGAAGTTAAACACAACACGAAACACCATATTTTAGTGACACCAGGGCCTCCTGTAGCACAGAAGCCGAGACGTCTGGCACCGGATCGCCTTATGGCAGCTAAGAAAGAGTTTGACACGATGGTGAAGTTAGGCATTGCGCAATCATCTAAGAGCCCGTGGGCTGCACCGCTTGTCATGGTACCGAAGCCACCGGTACGCGGTAAGCCGGAGACACCCGCACCGTTCGCCATGGCTACACCTGGAGAGGCCACGACGGAGGAGCACCGGCCTTGTGGTGATTATCGCCAGCTGAACGACCGGACGATACCGGATAAGTACCCAGTGCGACATATTCAAGACTTTGCACAGTGCTTAAGTGGTAAAACAGTGTTTACAAAGTTAGACTTAGTGCGTGCGTTTAATCAAATACCGATCGCAGAGGACGATATACCAAAGACAGCTATAACTACGCCATTCGGACTGTTTGAGTTTAAATATATGACATTCGGTCTTCGGAATGCGGCTCAAACGTTTCAACGATTTATGGACGAAGTGTTACGTGAATTAGACTTTTGCTATTGTTACATAGACGATATTTTAATCGCATCAAGTGATGAAGCCGAACATTTAAAACACTTAGAGACTGTATTTGATAGATTAAGACAATACGGTGTTGTGATAAACCCGGCAAAGTGTGTGTTTGGTCAAACCGAGATTGAGTTTTTAGGTTACCTAGTCTCAACGGTAGGTACCCGACCGTTACCTGAGAGAGTAAACGCGATACGTACGTTCCCGCTACCTGCCACCGCGAAAGAGTTGCGACGCTTCTTAGGTACGCTTAACTTTTATAGGAGGTTCATACCTAACGCAGCGGCTAGTCAGGCCAGCCTAAACGACCTCATAGGTAGTAAAAAAGGCAAGACACCTGTTATTTGGACAGATGAGGCGAGGCGGGACTTTAAAACGTGTAAAGAAAGCCTAGCCAAAGCAGCATTGTTATCTCACCCGCTTATTAACGCCGAGTTAGCTATTTTTTCGGACGCCTCGGAGAAAACAATAGGAGCGACTTTGCAACAAAAGGTAGATAACAGTTGGCAACCTCTCGGATTCTTTTCAAAGAAATTGACCACAGCTCAACAGAAATATTCAGCATACGACCGCGAATTACTAGCGATCTATGCTGGTATTAAGTATTTTAGACATTATATCGAAGCGCGTCACTTCAGTATCTTCACAGACCATAAACCTATTACCTACGCCTTTAGGAAGAAAGAGCAACAATGCACGCCTAGGCAGTTCCGGTACTTAGACTTTATTGGTCAATTTACTACGGACATACGTCACGTTAGCGGAGAGCTGAATATACCGGCTGACATGCTCTCACGTATCGAATCCATTCATAGCGACATCGATTGGGAATCTCTCGCGGTTTCACAGAGAAATGACCCACAACTTAAGTCATTAATCGAAAACAATTGTTCGTCATTGCAGTTACGACTTATTCAATTACCCGGTAGTAATAAGCTTATCTATTGTGATGTTTCGACGCAGGTAGCAAGGCCGTATCTTACAGAGCCATTCAGAAAGACCGCTTTCCTTAAGCTACATCGGAATTCGCACCCGGGAGGTAAAGCCACTACCAAACTTGTGACTAGACGTTTTGTATGGCCGTCCATGAATTCAGATTGTAAACAGTGGGTTAAAGCTTGTTTAGATTGCCAACGATCTAAAGTAAATCGACACGTCATTACCTCGCCCGGAACTTTCGCGCCGCCGTCGTCACGCTTTGATCACGTACACATAGACATAATTGTAATGCCTTATTCTGAGGGATACCGTTATTGTTTAACTTGCGTTGACCGATTCTCTAGATGGCCGGAAGCTATTCCTATTGAGAACCAAGAGGCAGAGACTGTAGCTCGCGCGTTTTATTCTAATTGGATTGCACGGTTTGGCATCATGTTAAACGTAACGACCGATAGGGGTCGACAGTTTGAATCACACCTGTTTAGAGAACTTAATGCTCTAACAGGTACGAAACATTTTAAGACTTGTGCCTACCACCCTTCCTCTAATGGTATGGTAGAACGTTTTCACCGCCAGCTGAAGAGCGCAATAAAATGTTACGGTTCTAGGCACTCTAGCTGGACGAAAATTCTACCAACTGTGATGCTAGGTATTAGGGCATCGTGGAAGGAGGACCTTCAAGCTACATCCGCGGAATTAATATACGGACAGAGCCTACGCCTTCCCGGAGAGTTTCTAACGGCTGGTACATCGCGTAGTACGTCACCGAGTGAGTTTGTTAAAGAGCTATGTAACAACTTCAACCAGCTCAGACCTATTTCTGGTACGCAACACGGCAAGAAAAGTACCTTTATTTATAAAGACCTAGCTACAAGTAGTCATGTATTCATTAGAAACGATACGGTAAAGGCACCATTACAACAGCCGTACGATGGGCCGTTTAGGGTAATTAGCAGGACAGACAAAACCTTCGTACTAGACATTCGTGGCCGCGAGACCACGGTATCTGTCGATAGGCTCAAGCCAGCGTACGTGTTGCGGGAACCGGAACATCATCCCGATAGTAACGTAAGCGATGATCCACTCGAATTTTTCGTTCATAGTAACCGGCAACCTCAGGAAGAAAGCATGAATCATGATTCGGATTCGAACGCCGTGCCTGAGACGATCCCTAATAGTGTAACGTCAGATTCATCGGACGTGAACCTACAACGTGCGGTTCCACGCCGGTCTGGTAGACGCGTTCGTTTTCCCGATTACTACCAGGCTGGTTTGGCGTGATTTTTCGTAATTCAGTATTTTCATATTTCATTACTATAGTTCGTTATTTTTGTATATGTTTGTTTATTATTTTTTTTGTCACCTGAATTACTGGTAAGGGGGTACCTGTGGTGACTACGTCCCACATTACGCCTTATACCAAATAACTTTGTAAATAATGTATTTAATTTTAAGCTTGTAATTTAGCTGTACGAGTATTTCTCACGCCTGTGTTTTATTATAAGGCCGTAGTCATTAAGTTAGAAAATATTTTTACTTTGAGTTTATTACCATTTCTTTTATCTTATTCGACAATTATATTGTTTACCTTTGTATTCGTTCTTTGCAATGCCGACTATTTGTGTAAGTTAATATTTAAAAGTTTATTGTTTCTCATAACTCTGTACCCATGTACCATTACTGTAATTGCTTTATTACTTGCTTCACTGTTATTGTTTTATTGCTTTCTGTTTTGGGTATTCACTTTTGTCTTTTTAAGTTAGCCGACACCGACCGCTGTAGTATCTTTTAATTTTTACAAAGCTCCGTATTCTTGGGCAGTTCACTCGCAACCACGGTCCGGGTCGGTTCACTTAAACTACTCTTTGCCTTAATTGTTGATTAATATACACTTAATTGAGTCTACGAAGTTATCATTTCCTCTCCACTAAAACCTTACGCGTATAGCCCAGTCAGAGCGCCGACAAGTATCTTAATACTTACAGGTATATTAAGAAACAAGTTATATTTTAAAATCTATTTAATGTATCAGATATATTTACGTATATTTTGCACAATAAATATTTGATACAAACAGAATATATAACGACATTAAAATAATATATTCAAAGACGACTATCGATTAAAACATCGCTCAATCAGTTACGATGAACCCACCGCCAACGGATCACGAGCGCGACGATGTAGGAGTCACATTTAAAAAAAGTGAGATAGTGTTAGACCTCGATAAAAGTAGTAATGGTAAATATTCCTCACGTTTTTCTTCACCTTACATCTTAATGCTTTAAATATTTTACTCAAACTTCCAATACTTGATATAATTTTTAATACGAGTGTTTTTGCTTTAACAGATTAAAAAATCTATTCGGCTTTTTAAAGTCAAATGTAGTTTATTTATATAAGTACCTACTTAAATAATAAATACAAGCACAGAACTAAAACGTTATAGTTCGGTGTATACAAGTAAATAGTGGACATTTCAAAGGTAACATGACTCTATATTATGAACTGTTTCGGTAAATTAGTTATTTAGATAAATAAGTCTAAATCAAAATTATAAACTTTTAATTATTTAAATTGTACGACTCATCATTCGCCAAGAATAATTCTTTTGTTTGAGTAGGTATGCAAAAACGTTCAACTTGGCAATCTGCCCTCTAATTACTAATACATCTACAATGCATGATATATTAATACCTACTATGTATACACAAAGTTTATTTAAGTTTTATCTAAGACATAAGACAACCTTAACAAGTGTTTTATTTACGTAGGTAGTATACGAAGGTATGTAACTAGGTGCATTTTTTATGTAAAATTTTTTTAAATATTTTGTTTACTGTTGCTATTCATTATATAAGAGGCAGTGGGAGGTGTAACGCGTCGCTTGTATAACCGAGTGACGCGGGTTCAAATCCGGGTCTCGCACCTCTGATATTTTCATGTGCGAATCATTTCTATCCTGATTACCACTTGTCTTACGGTGAAGGAAAACATCGTGAGGAAACCTGCATGTCTGAGAAAACCTAGCAAGTTTTCGTAAGACATGTGGAGTCCGCCAACACGCACTAGGCCAGCGCGGTGGACTATGGCCTGATCCCCCTCGTACTGAGGGAGGCCCGTGCCCAGCAGTGGGACGTTAAAAAGGGCTGATGATGATTTATTATGCAACAAACTTTCGTCTTGTTTTTTCCACGTACAGTTTTTTTCTTGATTTTTGTTTTCTTTTCTTACGTATGTCCTTTTTTCCTATGATATACCAATCGGTCCTTTAGAATCGATTCCATTCTTACTCATGCGACACTTCGTGCGTCTGGGGGATGTTTGGCCCATCCGATAGGTCAAGCTACTTACAAAAAGTATTGACATAGTTCCCTGAACATCATGTATAAAAATTCAGACTGAAACATACATAAACTACAAGTAAAGCAGACGCTTTACTTGTAGTATACCAGACGGTATAAGTTACCGTAGGAGTCCTATGTAAGAAAACCTGAAGTCTCATAAAACAACGTACACATTACAGAAAAATATACAAAAGAAAAGGCAGAGTGTTCTACTCTTTATAGTTTATACTATGGTTCTAACTTCTACCAATGTAAGACTTGCGTTGCTCATGGCTGTTTGTTACTCAATCACGCCAGAATGGCTGAACCAATATGGATGAAATTGACACCAGAAATAGATTATTATTTATTACTAGCTGTGCCCGCGACTTCGTTCGCGTTGATGTCGGAACTTAACAATGTATTTTTTAGTGCGAAGCGCTGTTGGAGGATACCGATACAAATCATTTTTTTTATTTATGCTAGTGTTTCTTTATAAACAACATTAGCTTTGGAACCATCTGGAGCGTACACAAAAAGGTTATTGGGGTTGTTTACGCGGGAAAGAGCTACGTATAGTTGACCATGAGAAAAGCATCCAATACTTAGGTCCACCCCCGCAACGGATAATCGAATTGCTGTTAGCCTCACTTCACGATCTTCTTCTGATTCCTGGGACCTACTTAGTCTCTTCCTTTTCGCATCTCGGCTACGCTGCGAAAGGTTTGTTTTTTTTCTAGAAGTCATTTTCAAAATAAAAACTGAACCAAACAAATAAAATATTGAACCAAATAAATCAACAATTTACAACAACACAAACATTCAAAATGAGAATAAAGACTAATAAAATTTCAAACTACGAAGAAAATAAAACTACTTGACTCAAATTGCACGTTATTATTTACTTCGCACTTCGAAATTAAGACCGAATCTAACTAACCAAAATTTTTTGAAAGATAAAACGAAATAATGAATTAACGAACGAACGATTTACGATACTATCAATTTAATTCAAGACCTTTACATAGACAAACCTCTTTAAAGACAGAACTTTAATGACTCCTACAAAACAAAAACCTACTTCCAAACTTAATAAATCTAAACTAAAAAGTAGAAAATAATACTTTTAAGAACTTTGTTAATTTTGGATTCAATGCCAGCCAGGTATTTTGATTATGTTTACAAATTGATAGATTAATCAAATATGTATCTATTTAGGGTTATTTTGCTTTGGCTGGCACCGACTTCAAAATTAACAAAGTCCTTAAAAGTATTATTTTCTACTTTTTAGTTTAGATTTATTAAGTTTGGAAGTAGGTTTTTGTTTTCTGTTAAAAATAATTTATTTTTAAATTTTTAGCGGAAAGTAGATACGTATTGTGTTAATGACTATAAAAATTTACCTTCTATTATGAGGTAAACCTTATAGCCTGAAAGTATACAACTATCGGTCCATAATTGCGTATTATATTGAAAAAAATTTCTTTAAACTGCTAACCGTTGAGGAGTTGTACCTTCCATCATCAGTTACGGTACATGACTCAAATATCCATATAGCCTATAAAAGATTCGGCTGAGCATCGTTAATTTGCTCCTAAGAATTGAAGAGTTCCGATACTTTGTCATGGATCCCATCATCAGAACCTTACCAAACTCTCATCAAACTACCCTTGAAGTATATCCTTTCCATTAAAAAAGAATCATCGAAATCGGTTGGCGTGATATTGAGTTATTCGTCCATTTGTCACGCAAATACTTAATGCAAATTTGAGACTTTTATGGTTTTCTCATGGATGCCATTGTCAGAACTGGAAAATATTAAAATGGGACAAACTGGAAGCACTACCTTTCAAATAAAAAAAGAATCATCTAAATCGGTTCACCCAGTTCAAAGTTATGAGCTAACAAACATTAAAAAAAATACAGACGAATTGATAACCTCCTCCTTTTGGAAGTCGGTTGAAAACTCAAAGATTGCCGGCAGACATGGGCGAAGGTCATTCTTTCAAGGAAAATCTTAACACCGCGATTCAGAAAATGACTTCACACGCACAACGCCATCTATCGAACAATACTGCATGGAGTTGACTGTTGATCTCTAGTTCGAATACTCGTAGATGGCGCTGTTTTAATATTTTACTTCGGAAACACTATTATAATTTTATTAATTTACATTTTTTATAAGGTGTGAACTGATTACTAAGAAACAAAAAACTTAATGTTACTTCAATTTACGCACATATTGTTGTGTATAAAAGTTACTTGAAGTTGTGAGATCAAATGCACATAGCCCTAATTTTACTTCTGGAATTTCTCTACTTCTTCACTTTAAACTCAAATATCTTTTGATAGACTGAACCGATTGCAATGAAACAAAAACTAAATGTTACTTAAAGTTACGTTCAATCGTTGTGTATAAAAGTTATCTACATTGCTTTCGTACATTTTACGTGATGCCCGGATAAATAAACAGACAAACCGACAAACCGACAAACAGACAAACAGACAAACAGACAAACAGACAAAAATTCTAAAAATGCTGGAAATGGGTTCTATTGGTTGTCCTTTAACACCCTGGCTATTTTTTTTGTATTTTTTTTTGATGTACAAAAACGACTTTTCTACAGTTTTATTATATGTATAGATAGTTTGGAAAAGAACAAACTGATTTTTAATTTGGAAAAATGCGAAATATTTTCGTAAAATTTAATAAAGTACTTACAGTAATTATTATTAATCGACTATTTATACTGTTGAGTTTTAAGTATTAATGTTAAAAAGGCAATGGTAGCCCAGTGCAGTGGTAACACTCGCTCGCTTACGTAACCGAGTTATAGGTAATACAATTTACGACTTTATTTATGTTTTTTTAAGAACTTAAAAATTATTTTTTGAAATCATAAAGTAATTTTATTGAGTAATAAAAAACATTAGTATTACATACAATAATGTGTCATTTAAAATTATAATTAGGGAACGTAAATGGCTTACTTTATTTATTTTATTTATGAGTATTTTCTTATAAAAGCAATTAATGATTTTGAAATTAAGAGGTTACAAAATAACTATTAATTTAAGTATTCGACTCGTTTGGCTCAATTTGTAGTGACCCTACTTTCTGCGCCAGCGGTCGCGGGTTCGAGTCCCGCTGGGGGCATTCATTTGCTAATCACGAATGTTTGTACTCCAGTCATGGATGTTTATATTTATAATATGTATCATGTATTTAAAATTTATATGTGTAGTATATCAACTATCTGGTATCCGCAACACAAGCACGTTAAGTAGCTTACTGCGGAACTAGATGGCGCTGTTGTAATAATGTCCCAACATATTTATTTATTTATTATTATTATTTATTATTAAAAAACAGATTGAGACAAAATAAAACATTAGTCCTGCTGAGTTTCTTTCGACAGTTCTCAAATCTGACGCTTGTTCTTCCCGAACTAATAGTAGACTCATGACGTTCCATAAAAAATTGCAAAAAATTAATGCTGAATTCAATTATATTCAAAACATTTTAATTTTTGAATTTGAATTGTTTGCTAAATAACGTTTTGCGTTTAGATGGATGATCGTTATTATATACTTATCTACAAAATTTTTATTTATTCATTTATTTAATTCAGGCTTACAAACAATTATTTACACTAGTTATAAAAGCAAATATGATTTTGATGATTTTGATGATGTTCATGTGAACAGTATAACAATTACTTAAAGGTTAACACCACATACACCTTCAACATAATATTAAAAATATTAGAAAGTCGTTAAAAAAATACCTCATTATATATTAAATAGGTTAATCCGCTTATAATATACATGTACTTATCTAAATAGTTTATTAAAAACAAATAATATTTTTTCTCTCTTTTTCTAAAAGTGTAAAACCTTAATAATTTTATTTTCTAAACATAAAGTAATAATTACGGGATGGTGATTCTTTTAAACAGCATACCATGCATTTACAAAATTTTCCAGCGGAATCATGATATAGGTAGTAAGTAGATAAAGACTATCGCTACAAAAATTTAATTTAATTTAATAATTTTACAAAATTTTGCAAAAGGGAATTGGAGCCTAAAACAGGGTTAACGTGGGATTCTCGAAAATTTAGAAACCACAATAAGCATGGAGAGATTAAATCGTATTAAATTGTTATTCTTTGACTCCACATAATACCTGCTTATATTACTGCTGTGATAACTTAGATAAGTATTATATTACGCGAACCTTCAATGTAACAGTATACCTTACCTTAGCACTTGAATGGAAATATTATAAATACGCACCTACTATCGTTAAAGTAGTACGCACGGATACGCATACTATACGGTCAAACTTTTTTTTTTTTATGGGACAAAGGGGGCAAACGGGCAGGAGGCTCACCTGATGGTAAGTGATCACCTCCGCCCATGGACATCTGCAACACCACAGGGCTTGCAGATGCGTTGCCGGCCTTTCAGGAAAGGGAGGGAGGGAGGAGGGAGAAGGACGGGAGGAGGTATGGGGAGTGGGCCTCCCGGACTCTCACTCACCGGACGAAACGCGACAGCATAGCTGTCACTTCACGCCGGTTTCCTGTGAGAGAGTGGTACTATACGGGGCGTGCCGGCCCATTCGGCTGCTACCCGAAGGTAACAAGCATGGCACTACCACTGTAACTACATAAATACTTACAAGTTATAAGTTACACTACTTACATATTTCCATACCTTTGGTTACTGAGAAAACAAGTAACGTGTGGCGACCCTCGGATCTTGGTCGATTAGGTAGATTATAAAATTCTTAGGTTTACGCGAATATTCGACATTATAAATGAAACTACCATTTCGAATTTTGTCGCGGATTTATTTTGTTTTTTAGTTCCCGACGTTTCTAATGTTTTACAGCAATCATGGTCACGGGTGACCCACCCTTTAGTAGTGACGAACGTATAATAAATAATCGATACTTTAAAAAAATTACTACCATACTATACTCTTAGAAGGTGTTATTATTCTAAGACTATACTATTATTTAGCACGACAGATCAAATGATTCCCACGCGGAAACACGTCATAATACAACCCACTACAACTCATCATTTATAATTATACCATACGTATGTATTATTCCGTACTAATTACTAATTAGGTGTTATCAATCTGATTATTTCAAACAAAAACTTCCATTTCTATATGAACTTAAATTTCTTCACACATCCTTATATTATTAATAAAAGATTTGCATTCTGCACGTAATAGCATAATGTTAAGTTGAGCCACACACGTTATAATGTGAACGCGTGCCAATCGGCCTCACACATTTTAACACCACACGAAGCTACATATAAATTGCCAATTAAGTAGAATGTATTTGATTACAAAAGACAAAGGACATTAGAAAACAAAATGAAAGATATTTAAAGGAACAAATACATCAAAATACGAGGAAAAAATTAAGCAGACTTAAAAAAATGAAATACTATTCATAATACATTGAAAGATTAGACTAGAGAGCATAACAATTAATATTATGTAATTTTATACATAGAGTGTACATTGATGTATACTGAGACATTCCCTCGAAACTAAGTATTACAAAAATATCCTACAAGCAAATTCCTCATTCACATAAAGAATCTATCTAATTTCAAGTTGTGATAAATATGTTATACAATCAAAATATATCTGCAATGGCTGAAAACACTATTTCCTCATTACTAATATCTAGTTCAAAAACACAATTTAGACCTTTGTCGAAAAATAAATATCAGTGCATCAGAACATATAAATAAAATTAATGTATCTGTTTTTAATTTTAAGTTAACCGCTTTTCACTATGCATTTGCATAATATGAAAGTATACGGTACAAGTACATCAAAAAAAAATTAAAATGTTTGTCTGTCTATCTGTCTATTTGTTCCGGACAATCTCTGAAACCGCTGGACCAATTTACCGGGACTTTCACTCGCAGATAGCTAATTTTATAAGGAGTAACTTAGGATACTTTTATTTTATTCGAAATTTATAAAAACTGTTCAATGTATTTTAATTTTTAATCCACGCCCAGCGAGGCGGGCCGGTTTGCTAGTAAGTATATTAATAAAAAAGCTTATTTAGAATAGGGGTGTTTATGGAGGGGAATTAATAAAATCAGTATTACGATTATAGTGCACGATTTGATCACAATTTAATATGATACAATTTATCACGGAAAGAAATATTACATACACCCTATACACTTCTCCAATTATTATCTAAGAACTTGTCTTTAAAATTTTCCACTGTGAGATTCCATGGACCTGTTACTTGGGGCTTCGTTGGCTTGAGTAGTGGCTCGTTACACAATCTGTTATTAATATCCATGGTCATAACTCTTAAGTTAAATACCATTAAAATTACTTATAAAATACATCTTAAGACAGAGGTATTGATATTGATACCTAATACTATTTTAACACGGTTTATGTTATACTTACAACGTAGGTGATATATGAAATATGATGTAAAGAAGAAAAGCTAAAAATAAAAAGAAATTATTAAAGACAGAATTTGTTTTTATTAGAAATTGTATTTGGAGTTCATTTTTGTTTTCTTAGGACGGATGGGTATTTTGTTATTTAAAGTAACACGTACGAGAAAAAATATAATAAGGGGTTTGTATAATTCTCTAAGGATGCTGATAACAACCACCAGGATTCATTTTATTTGAAAATATTGACGAACATTGAAATTATTCTGTAATGGAATGGAAAAAAAATTAACAAGGTCCCCAAAAGAGTAACACATAAAATACTTGGAGTAACATTTGTCAGATATTGGGATAGAAACTATAAGTTTGAGGCGCTATAACTCATAATATTCAAATTATATAGGCATTAATTTATATATATGTTCTTATTTATGTATGTATCTGTGGATAGCTCTTTTCTAATATTGCGTATATTAGAAAAGATGAAAAAAACAACGACTGTTACGGGTTTTGTACAGAATATATATCCGATATAATTACATGTAAGTGATGGAACATTATAAGGAAATAAATTTAAATTACTATAAAATTTTTAAACATTTTGTATACTAGAATGTGTCTTGTTGGTACAAAGAAGAATGAAATAAACTACAAAAAAAAAGAATTATCGAAATTGGATGGAAGTACACTAATAAAAGTTACGCGTGATCAAACATACAATGCAGTAGACTTCGATCATATACATGACATGTATATGATCGAAGGCAACCGAATAAGAACCTTCTCCTTTTTAAGTCCGTTGAAAAGTTAAAGTTTCTGCATCAGAAACAGAAGAATGAATTATAAAATGGTAAAAAAATGTATAAGTAAAGGACATATCGGCATATTCGTGCAATGTATCATAAATTCCTATTAAAACCTCCCTCCTATTGGCTTTTGAAATTGTACCCATTGCTGTTTACGCTCAACTTTTACGCTTGTATTATGGTTGACTCCTAAAAGTTTGTTCTATGTTCTTTATTCTGTGGCTTCTACACCGTGCCATCAGGGTATAAATTACCTCCTAAAAGTTCGTGTGAAATGGCCTTAATATGGTAATTGGTAAGCATGGAGATTAGAAAAGAAATTTCTAATCTCCATGATGGTAAGTGTCAGTGTGACAGTGTCAAATAAATCTGTCAAGTCCCAACTCCCCAAGTGTCAATACCTAAGTAAAAAAGTAAAATGTAAATATTTAAATATACGAGTATGTTTATTATGGGTTAATAAATGATTTATAATCTTTAATTTTATTTTATTAGCTATTAAAATATTTTCATACATTTATTACACTGAGGCATTAGGCCACTGACCTCTATAATACCACTGGACTGGCTGTTGTCACTTGTCAACGTGCTTTTGTGGCTGCTTGATATTCGCCATTTTGGCGCTGTCCGCCGTTGTCGTACGTAACGAGAGTTCGTGGTACTAAAACTAATGATGACGATATAAAGATTTTTATTTTTTTATTTTTATTAATCAATAACCGTATCATCATAATTACTGCTTATGTTGTATTAACAACGAAAATGCAAAATTACTTTACAGTAAACAAACACTTCTCGCTGTCATTTGCAATATACGTAAAAATTAGTTCTAAGGACTCTCGCTAGTGGCGCTTCATATGGACACAAAAAAATTGCTGTCAAACGCTTGGAACAGCCAGTCCAGTCACCAGTGGTAGTATTATAGAGGTCAGTGCATCAGGCAAAACATCCATTTTATAATCTGTTAAGTCAAATACGCAATCAGTCAATGACTTTCTGTTCTTGAATTATTATGAAATACGAATTAAATTTACAACTTTAGTTGAAAGAGACGACCATTATAGTTAGTTGTATATGTCAATTCGCATTTCGCTTACAAAAGTTTAAAATACAAGTTGAAACTTTGTTAAAAAGCTAATATTGTGATTTATTTTTCAAAATGACTTTAGGTAAGTTTATAATATTTCATGAAACATTTATCGGTTTTAATTTAATTTTTTTAAATTCGCTATAATTATATAAAGTTTTACAATTTCTGGTAAATTTGAGATGAGTACTACAATTAAAATAAAATATCTCTATAAACAATAGTTATGAAATTCTATATTATAAAAAAACCGACAACATAATATACATAACTGCAACGATATTCAGGACTTTACCCTCATATGATTAAATTAATAATTTAATTGATAAACATTTGTTCAACAAGTTGGTAACTTCATAATATTGTGATGCTCAGTGTAGTAACCTTTTGATATGTTGATAAATTTTGTTACTTGAAACATATTTAAGTTGTATAATATTGTTGCTCTTAAGTATTTTATGTTTTAGTGCTTAAATATATAAAACGTAAAGGCACAATATGTGTAAATAGATTTATATAGTTTTTGATTATATGGCATTCTTGAGAAAAAATAATAATATACAAGTAATGGTAAAACAAAAATAAGAATTACATATTAAAATATGTATTACACTGCAGATTGTTAATCTGAATTAATTATTAATCTATAGAGCTAATTATCCCTAATATCTGCCCACATTTATCTTTAGATAAATTAAGTAACACATTTCTCAATTATCTATTATTGGTAAAATACTTTATTTGATTTGACTATAGTAATCAACCTAATGGCTACAGAGTGTTATTAAATTATATATAATATTTATTATGACTTTAATTTTTGTTTAATTATTTCTATGCAATGTACATTGTTTATTTTAACCAAAGAACATTTGTATTAAAGAGTACTTTAAAAGATCCCCAAAAAAATATGAAAAAAATATTTTATTTTTTATTTTTTTTATCATTACATTAATTTTAAAATGGTAAACACTTAGCAAGTCATTTAAGTCATAAATTTTAATGGTTAGTATACTTTTCTCAGCAATGAGAAAATTTTCTGCAGTAAAAGTTAATCTGGAAAACCAGCTATCATCATACCAAGTTTTAACAAAATCTGTCAAGGAGTTGTCTTGTGATACATTCATAGACTGACAGGCAAATAAAAAAATCAATAAATCTCTAGACTTGGCCACTGTTTCCATAATAAGAGAGTATAACACTATGTTTTTTAAAAAATATATTTTAATGTACAGTTTGACTCTGTTAGAATTTTATAATATGTATAGATGTAATTATTTATTATCATAACATTTTTATTATGTTTCAGGAACATTATCTAACTCGAAGCCCAAACCAGTCAACATATCAGAGGTAAATTAATTTTAGTAGTGAAACATTCACTTTTGCTTATAAGAATGTTTTAAATGAATTGACATTAAAATAATAAATTTTAATATATTTTTAAAGACAACATACTAAAATATATTTTAATAAAACATTATTTTTTGACATTATAGGTCTTATAAATATTTATACTGATAATGGAATCCCATAAAGGTCCCTCAAATACAGAAGTTTTTCAACATTTAATAATACCAAAAAATACCAATTTTTATTTGCACAGGTTGTACAAAAAGCCCACGATACATACAATAGTGGATTAACTCGACCAGTAGAATGGAGGAAGAAGCAGTTGAAAAACT
This sequence comes from Boloria euphrosyne, assembly GCA_951802675.2. NCBI lineage: Eukaryota > Metazoa > Arthropoda > Insecta > Lepidoptera > Nymphalidae > Boloria > Boloria euphrosyne. The sequence continues at coordinate 3,440,131 of OX637887.1, read as the reverse complement.
TAATGAAGATGTACGAAGAGACCCGAAGCGAAATGGTCGATGCACTAGTAAAGGATCTAAGAAGGAGTAAAACTGAAGCCATCTTACTTGAAGTGGATTATTTATTGAATGATCTCAGGAATACCCTGAATAAGTTTGATGAATGGGTCAAACCAGAGCGGGTGAGTAGTGTATGGCTGTACATTTAGAAAAAAATAATTTTAACAAATATCTTTTTTCCAATTTTTTTTTTAAATCAAAGTATTTACATAAAAAATATTTCATATTTTTTAAGTTTTATTTTTTGGCCCTGAATTTTATTTATTAATAATTATTGTCAGGTAAAGTAATGATAGTAGGTACTACTAGTATAATTACATTCATAGAGGTCGTATGTCACGTGTAGTTTTAAAACCAGTCTTATGTTGTCTTTTTTAAATGCTTCGTGCATTTACCTTAAATTTACCAAAAATATTGATTAGATGTATTAATAATAGTTTCCATATAGAGCATAAAAATAGAAATACTGGACTATTAACAAGTTGCAGGCGAGCAAATTTACGGTCAAAATTTAGTCAACAATAAATTCCACATTCTTTAAAATAAAACAATCCTCAGTTACATTTGATTTCTACTAGAATATGCTTCATATGTAGATAAAAAACATACCTAAGTTCGTATTCATAAGTGCATTTGCAAGATTTTTCCAAAATGAATAACAAGTTTGTGTTTATGTAAGTTTAGTATTTCATTATCGCATTACAATGAAAAAACTTCACAAAGTCAGCATTGTAAACAATTTCAGGGTCGCGACTTGTTCCGTAGGTACCTATAATTATTTTTGAATAAGTACCTACTACCTAACTACTTATATTATATTAAAATTACGTTTTGTTTTTCAAAGTATCAGATAGGGTTGCCACCCTTACTATATTTTAGAGTAGTCTACTATAATTGAATCCCAAATACTTTATTTTTGAGAAAAACAAAGTAGGCAAAACTACTACATTTTACGAAACAATAAAAATAAATATACATATAAATAAATATGTTAGGTAAGCTACGTAACGTGCTTGTGTTGCGGATACCAGATAGTTGATATACTACACATATAAATTTTAAATACATACATATTATAAATATAAACACCCATGACTGGAGTACAAACATTCGTGATTAGCAAATGAATGCTCCCAGCGGGACTCGAACCCGCGACCGCTGGCGCAGAAAGTAGGGTCACTACCAACTGAGCCAAACGAGTCGTCACACAAAAAATATATTATTTGTGTAACCAAAACTACTATTATTTCTTTGGATTTTCCCTCAACTACTTTATTTTTCATTAAGGATCCTACATACTCCTATATTCGAAATAAAAAAAGGTGGCAACCCTAGTATCAGACTTCGAGACTTTTTGAAAGTCATTATTCCAAGCCTTAAGAAGTGGGCTCTATTTATTAAAAATTATGTTATAAGTTAGCGCGGATATAAAGGTACATACAAAAAATCATTCACACGATATTGAACCCTATTCTTTCATTTTTTGCTTCATAATTACTATTGTAATTTATATTATATTATTTTACACTGTTGTTGATTTATAGAGTGAATTAAAATAGTATACTGCATATTATGTGTTACTCTCATTTATAAGCTAGGTATATGTATTACCTACTGTAAATTTCATCAAAATCCGTCTAGTTTTTACGTGGAAAAGTACATACATTAATACTCACAAACATTTGCTTTATCAATATTAGTAGGATGAACAAAACATGGCATAATACAAAGGTGGAAACAAGTTAATGAAGGAAAATGTGTTACACAGTCAATAATAACCGATTATACCGACTTTAAACTCGGTTTATTATCAACTTAAGCTTGTGAAACTGCATGTACAAAGAAACGGACAGAAACCAGTATTTATTTATGACGTGTAATAAGTAAACATTCATTACAAGTATTTTAATAGAGTTGGCAATTAGAGCGCAATTGTTCCGTTTCAAAGGTCACGTGATGCTAGCATATTACTTAATATAACGATCCCCGATAAATAAACTACCATAAACCAAAAGATTTTTTAAAATAAGAGATTAGTATTCAAACGAATTCGATAGCTTTACATAACATAACTATAGATACTAGTGATTCACAACGAGCTATTATCATATCAAATATCAAAGTCTGTCTAATAGTTTTGATGCGCTCACGTACAGACAAACAGACCAAAATTCTACTATAGATTTGGCCTCCGTATCGATAATAATGATTGTTCCAAAAAAAACAATTAAATGTAGAGATTCGACTAAGTAATATTTTTATTACATGTTATTAGCTTACTTTATTAAATGTACAAAATAACATTTACATTACAGCCACCAAAAGGTTTAGTGAATATCCTAGATGACGTTGTCATTTTCAACGAGCCATACGGCGTTGTCCTCATAATAGGTGCTTGGAACTACCCTCTCCAACTGCTATTGTTGCCAATGGCCGCTGCCATCGCGGCTGGCAACGTGGTTATACTGAAGCCAAGTGAACTTGCTGTTGCGTCTGCGCAGTATATGGCCAACACTCTGCCCAAATACTTAGATAATGTAAGTATTGCTCGTTACTTAGCTTAATTAATTAATTATCTTGAAATTAAGAATTAATAAGAATTAGAAAGAAATTAGTATGTACTTTAAATCTTGAAATTGGTGTTATGAATATCAGATAGTTGACTCATACATATATAAACTTGACTCATAATTGGAGTACAAACATTTGTGTTCATCACACCAAAGATTGTCCCTAGCCGGACTCGAACCCGCGACCGCTAGCACACAAAGTTGAGTCACTACAAACTAAGCCATGACACCCCGTTATAATCATTTATAATAATGTAATATATAATATAGGTAAATGAATACAAAGAACCTAAGAAATATTGTAAACCTCAAAATAGTATAATAGTCTTGTCATGATGTGAACTAGACACTATTATGTACCTACGACTATAAGTAAATTTTCCTCCTGGACTTTGAACATTCTATGCGACTTGCTTTTCTTTAAGAAATATTTTACTGGCACGTATTAGAAATATGCCAACCTATTACGTATTAGAAATATACCATACCTATTAGTTGCAAGTTGGATTTCTACGAAATAAATTTTCTAATTATATATATTTCTATCAATTTCCGCGGCTCCGCCCGTGTTGGTAAAAGGATGAAAATTTAGGGTTAAAAATATAAGGGTTCAATAAATACTTATAAGTTATAACTTATAAGTATTTATATCAAATCATAAAAAATAAACTTTGGTCTAAAATATTAAGTAAAATATTTGTGGAGGGCCACCCTTATCACCTAGGGGAATAAAAAATAGCCTACGTCCTATTCTCAGACCTGCCAAATATACACAATAAATTTCATAAAAATCGGTCCAGCTGGTTCGAAGGAGTTCGATATAAAACACTCTGACACGAGCATTCTATATATATTAGATTGCAAATATAATTATTTACAAATATCTACAATATCTTACCTTGCAAAGTACAAAAAATATCAAAAACAATTTGAATATTTCCGATATCAATTTATTACAAGCTTTAAGTTATTTTACGATTTTCACTATGTTCTATAAATATTTACAACTACAAAGTATAATTATTTTTACGACTGTTTTACTACTACTTAAAAAAACATAAATTATTAAATATTTTTCCATGAAATATATAATAATAATTTATTGTGTATTTTCACTAAGAAAAGCTATCTATAGATACAGTCTCTGTTCCCTGTTATAACTTATAATTAAAATTCGACTGAATTAACTTTTACCTTGCTTTGGGGCATTTCACAAAAAAAGATCCCATACAGTTTTTTTTAATGGGAAAAAAAGTCCAATTTATTAATTTTGTTTTGAAATATTAGTGCCTCTTTAACACTAGAGAAATAATTTTAATTTGGAATCTTACTAAAAAATTCAAAAAGTACATTAAATTTTGTATACAAAACTCTACATTCATTATTATACTTCAATATGAAAAAAAAATCTTTCCGTCAATCTGATCAATTCTTTAGAATCTCATAACTTGAAAAGTAAACCTCAAAAAATATATATTTTTCGTACTCTGTACATGTTCCTGGTCACGGTCTACTCTACTATCAGAGAAATACCATCATAGTAAACCGTCTACCGAAATAGACCACCGTCCTATTGCCGTCACGCCCAGCTGGATTGCCAGACGTTAATATCTAACAAGTCCTCCCACCATGACAAGATGAAGGTGTAACAAGAGTCTTCCTCTTCTTTCACCATAATATGTTTTACGAGTAATCAATATTGGAATCGTATTTACTACAGGACGCAGTAGTAATAGTGGAGGGTGGTCCTGAAGAAACAACAGAACTATTGAAACAAAAATTCGACTACATCTTCTACACTGGTGGCACGAATGTAGGCAAGATTGTGTACGCTGCTGCGACAAAAAATCTAACTCCAGTCACCTTGGAGTTGGGTGGAAAGAGGTAATTACTAATTTACTTTTTTACACATTTTGTAAATTGATACAGTTGTATGATGTGTAATTTTTTTAATATTTTTTTTTTATATATATATTTTTTTGTGTAATATCTTGGTTCAAGTTCATATTTTAGTAGTTCCTTGGTTTTTTTTAATGAAAAGTTTATTAGGAATCTGTATGGTCTTTTTTCACCTATAAGTAAAAATATACTTAGTAATAATATTATAAAATTAATACTTTATTTCCGTTATATTTATTCGATTCATTTATGCCACTAATTTTCTATGGCCTCCAATCTACTCGAAAGGAAATGCTCATTTAAAACAACTTTTAACGGAAAACATTTCCGCGATCTTCGACGTAACATATGTATACATTAAATTAATTTAAAAAAACTTATAACGATTATAAGTAAGTATTAAATTCCACACTAGAGGTTACCGTACAAAGTATTAATAATTAAACACATTACCTTCTATGGCATAGCTTAATGACAACTATATTTTATAATGGTGAATTTAAATATTGTTGAGTGTTTTTTTGTTTAAAACAACTTACCAATTACCATACAATAAAATATGCTCAATGTCGGTCATTTGTATATTACTGCTGCGTCACATATTAATTAAACAGGTGACTCTTTAATATTAAAGATATCAAGATTTACTAAAAAAATCATTTCTTGTCACATTTTCTAAAACATTTCTTTTTAGAAATCGAAAAAATAATAACTGTCTACATTTTAAGTTCCATCCCGTATATAACTGACAGTCATATAGTATGACTAAATTTAGGCGTTCCGCCGCATCAAGCATGCTTAGTTAAAACTTAAAAATAATCAAAAGAGATGAATGCTTAAATAATTTGATATATTAAATAAAAAATTAACTTTTTTTGCAGCCCAGTGTACATTGACAATTCAGTTGATTTGCAAGTGACAGCTAAAAGGGTTCTTTGGGGTAAATTCATAAATGTAGGTCAAACCTGCATTGCTCCAGACTACGTACTATGCACAAAGGAAGTCCAGGACAAATTCGTAGAAATAGCCAAGAATGTGTTGAAAGAATGGTATGGTCAAGAACCCCAGAAGTCCCCAGATCTATGCAGAATTATCAATCACAGACATTTTAGGTGAGTATATGAAAAAACCGTATTTTTTAAGAGTCATCGCCACAGGGCCGGCGTTAGGGCGGTAGGGGTAGGGCGCCGGATAGGAAAGGGCGGGGGACGCAGCTCGTGTTGTTTGTTTAGTTCTCGTAAATTTCCAAAATGTAGTGTCAGTCAGTCAGTAAGTTTACAAGGGTTTTGATAGAAGGCGCCGTAAAAATCTGGCCCAGGGTGCTATAAAAAAATATACAATAACCAAACAAAAGTGCTTGTATAAATAATGCTTAGGGCTTCTGAGGACATCTATTATTTATTTGTTACTTTTTAACGCTGAAAATGCTAGACTGATTCCGCTGAAATAACATAGATAGACTATAACTTGTAAAAAACATAGCTCACTGTTAGTTTATAATCTATATATAATAATTTCAGTCGTCTCCAAGCACTAGTGGATGCTAGCAAGGACAAAATTGCTATCGGCGGTCAATATGATTCACAAGACAAATTTATCGCGCCCACCATATTGACAAACGTCACTGGCAGTGATAAAATAATGGAAGATGAGATATTTGGTCCCATCCTACCAATCGTACCTATCGAAAATGCATATGAAGCTATCAAATTTATTAACGAGAGGTGAGTTTTTAACCGACTTTGAAAAGAGAAAGTTAGAATGTTTGATTGTATATGTGTGTGCATAGGCGTGTGTGTGCGTGTGTATTTTTGCGTGTGTGTGCGAGTGTTTTTTTTTTATTGATAAACTTTAATTATTAGTGTGCACCTATTAATTTTTATTTTGTTTTGACATATAAATGGATCTTATATTAATTATTCTATTCTTTTTCAGTTTTTATATCAATGCTACTACGCATAATATATTCCCCGACCTTAATAACTTATATAAAAACATTAATTGTGTCCATTATCCACTGAAAAAAAAAATTATCTCATGATTATTTATGAATATTTATGAATTTAACTTATAGCCTTGGTTTTGAAATTAAAAATAATTATATTTACCTCAAAAGTAATTACCCTTTTATATGTCAAAATATACCATAAATTGAATATGGTGCCAAAATGTACCATGGGAATAAATGCCATTTTTAAATCGCCATATGCTTTCCATCGGTAAAACATATCTTAAACATAACTCATTTTACCATAATTTGGGTTCAATCAGTCCTTGATACAATGGACAATGATAATCTCATAACAATAATTATAATAATGCCAACAACCAATTACGTTTATTGCTTGGTTTTTATGAAAAGCTGCTCATAGATTATCATAAAAAGACGTTCCCTTGATATAAAATTGCTTGGTTTAATAAATTTTTTTATTACTAAAGGCAAAATATATTTTACTAAACATAGTAATACTAAACTATGTCTAAAAATATAAAATAAGTCAATGATTAAAATCATGGGGCACTTCTATTTATGGTAAGGTCTATGTTAGTTTGGCAAGGCTACGTCATAGTCACAAGAGTGTGTTTGTATGTGTGCATTGCACATGTTTTAGTGGTTTTGTTGTATGCGTGTGTGCATTTTTACCGAACATCTCTCTCATAGTTAATTTTTTTTCCAAATACATAGCAAAGGTTTTTACACATTTATACATTGTTTTTTCATAAGCAATTAAGATTTATATTAATATGAGTAACTTTTACATCCCTGAACAGTTGCCAATAATAATCGTTTAGTTGGACAATAGTGAGTGACGCTCATATAACGTGTAACTATTTTGAAGTCTGAAAGAAGGCAATACATTTTTTAAACAATATAAGTACCATCATCTAGCACCTTAATGAAATGGAATAATTATTCCAAACCCTTATAACACGATATTTATTACTTTTCATGTGTAGTTCTGCAGAAATAAAACTTTGTTCACAAAGAAATGTAATTTTTTTTATTATTATATGTGAATTCAACTAAAGGAAACGTGAATTCTTTGAGCTGACGGTATATTTTGGAAAAGATAAATTTAGTACTTCGTATTTTGACACTCAAAATTTTTTAACACACCAAGGCGCTAGACTTGTGTCTCCATGATATCTAAAATCTATACCGCTAATAGAAAACCCAAAAAAGCATAGAAACGCCGAACCCATGCAGTGTGTTAACCCATGCTCAAAATAAACAATAAAAATTATGACTATGGTCTGTTCGCGCTAAGAATGCAGTAAGTTGTCAGTACTACTAGAGGGTAAAGGTGTATTCACAACGGTCTCAAAATTCAAATAAATTATATTTTTAAATAAATATTTTTTTGTTTTTATTTGACAGGGATTCCTGTAATAGAAAAATAATTTCGCTTATATTTATTGTAACTTCAATTGTATTATTATCAAAAAATTGAAATTACCGTTTTACAGCTATTACTTATTCTTTAAGTCTTAGTTTTTCTCATTGAAACTTTAAATTCCAGAAAGGTTTATTTTTTATTTTGCTTAAATGCTTTCCGTTTTTAATGACAATATTTGAATTTTGGCAACACTTCTGAAATGTCAAAATTCCGTCGAATTAAAAATCAGAGTATAATTAACAAATGAAGGACAAAACACAACGTTGCGTTCGAAATTATGCGTTCAACTGGCTACTGTGGACGCGACTTTCTAATTTGAGAAGATTTCATTGGTTAAGGGGCGTTGCTAGGCCGGTAAACAATGTGTCATTCACTGCATTGTTAACGCGAACGAGGCTTAGTCTACGCTATTTTTATCTATTAGCGATATCGATAGTAGAAAATCAACATTATACGGAAAAATTCGTCACATATCATGTATACATATGAGGTGTCACAAAAATACAAGGACCATTTCAGGGAGCATCCATTAGTACTTTACGTGTTCACCAAGCAAAGCAACATACATAAGCTGTTTACCGACCAGACTCGCTCGGGCAGTGTCTGTGTGAACGATACGATCATGTTCTATGGCGGTAAGACTCGGGTGGAGGGATATGTGACCTAATTTTGAACTTGTGTAAATAATGTAGTAAAACTGTTCCAAAATTTGGTCTTGTGGCTTGGTAATTGAACTGATGGATTGTGTTTTTGGTTTATTTATAGGTTTATTTAGTGTTCGTTTTTATAACTGCTCCTCAGTTAAAATTTAAAGAAGACTGTTATTTTGACAGATGGGCACGTTCAAACCAGCAAAAACTGTGTATAGAATAAACAGCAAAAAAAAACAATTGTCTATTATAGATTACATAATAAAGTGTTTTTATGTTCCATGCAATTAAAAATATTATTAAGTCATATTTTAGAAGCTTATAACTTGTATAGTCGATTTAAACCAATTTTTTCCATCAGCTCTTTTCTACAAGCGACATAGGTTCACTACATCTGCACTCTCATAACATTTTTTATCTTCACTGATTTAATACAAATCACCTATCAAAGTCCGGAAAATATACTATTTTAGATATTTAAATGTCATAGTTTTAACTGCAAAGAATTACTTTACAACGTGATTTGTATTTTAATAAATATTTACTCTGTAATGGTAGCTTTTGAAGTATACTGTTAATCATGAATGAATTGGTGTTGGATAATATAAGGCTGTATACATACGTATGTATGTATTAAAACAGGTGTTGGTCTCATAATTTAATTAATATAATTTAATTTACACTTTGTCTTTCTACTGTTCTTCTACTGAAAATATATGTAAATAAATATTTATGTTATACAATCTTCTCAGTATTAATATAGTGAATAATGGTGGTGGTATATGTTATCTGTGGTAGAGAAAAACCCTTGGTGCTGTACGTGTTCTCCAACCACAAGGAGACTACCAGCAATATTATCGAGAATACGAGCAGCGGCGGAATGTGTGTAAACGATACCGTAATGCAAATGGGAGGTATGACGTCATCACCGTCATATGTCATTTTTTTATTTCCATCAACCATTTATAGATGTCATCATCATCAGCCCTTTTTAACGTCCCACTGCTGGGTACGGGCCTCCCTCAGACGAGGGGGATCAGGCCATAGTCCACCGCGCTGGCTGGCGTTGGCGGACTGCACATGTCTTATGAAAACTTGCTAGGTTTTTTCAGACATGCAGGTTTCCTCACGATGTTTTCCTTCGCCGTAAAACAAGTGGTAATCAGGATAGAAATGATTCGCATATGAAAATATCAGAGGTGCGAGACCCGGATTTGAACCCGTATCACTCGGTCATACAAGCGACGCGTTACTGCTAGGCTACCACTGCCTGTTATAGATGTAGGCTTTTGTAAATTAAGATGCTGGTTTGACATAATTAAGACCTTTCTAACTGAACGGATTTTGAGTCATTTTTGGTTTTCAGATAAATCAAAGCATGCCTAGATGTTATTTTAATTGCACTTACAATATAACTATACGTAATTCTTTTTTCACTATGTAATACCTGTTTGTTTGTAAATTATTCGCTTTAATATAAACCTTCTTTCTTGTGTTATTGTATATACATAATGGGTACATAATATTAAAATATTTTTTTCTATTTAAAATAAATGAATGAATTTTTGAATTTATTATAATTTACTATAAACTTTTGTATAATACAATAAGCACTATTGGAATAGACATTCCTAGTTAATAAAATAGAACTAAGATCGTATCTCGATACTATCGAGATACTTCCAAAACATTTTGATTGTAATCATTGTAAAAAAATCAAAAATTCATTGATATTTAAGACCTATAGACTTCTTTCCACTTAGCTTTGAATCTAAATGTAGATTTGTAGCACTTTACTAATAAAACGAGCATGCGATATTATGTTTTAGTAAAAGAATGCAACTGTCTCAGTTAATTTAAAAAACTTAATATTATCATATTTTTTATCAAACTTCATTGAAAACTCAAATAGATCTTAATAATTTTGTTGTTATAAATAGTCAACACAGATAAAAAATAATTATGTACAGCACTTATTAGAAAAACATTTTTTCTATGTGTTTCGACTCACATCCTAAATGGCTTGACTGATTTTGTCATTCACAGACACATAGCTGATATTAAAAGAAATAACTTAGGCTACTTATATTTTAGAAAAAGAATAATGGTTCCACTTAAAAAAATGTAATGTACCTCTAAGCACTAGAACGAAGGTCAGTCACATTGAACTAACTAAACTAATAAGTGCTTAAATATTTCAGTCGAGACCCTCCCATTCGGTGGTGTCGGTAACAGTGGCATAGGAGCATATCACGGAAAAGCCTCTTTTGATACATTTACACACAAAAAGAGCTGCCTGATCAGAAACTTTGCTGCTATCGGAGAGAAACTGGCTTCGTATGTATATTATTTCTTTTATTTATTTTGATAAAATTGTATTTCATATAATTTAGAATGTTTTTCTAATATATAAAAAAATTTCGTTCACAGTGTTCGTTATCGAACACCTCTGAAACGGCTCGACCGAATTTTTATGATTTTTTTTGTATACATTTGGCAGGTCTGTGAATAGGTCGTAAGCTATTTTGTATTTCGCTAGGTGATAGGGGTGGCCCTCTCCAGATATTTTATTTTTTATTTTTATACCAAATTTTTAGTTTTTTATTTTTTTATAAGTTGGCATCAAAAATACTTATAACCAATGATATTATTTACAAGATACGCCACAAACGCACCAAACGCGTGCCGTGGATTGGTTGTATTTGTAACCAGTCAGTCGAGCTGTCACCTGTCATTGCGAGCACGCGTGTCGACTACCTACTAAAAAAAAGTGAAACTACAAATAGCTGTCTCCTTTACTCTTACGCTTTGCGTATTTCCTGTCGCACTTATAGCGTGTGTTTAGATATACAGTCTTATTAAATGTGTATGTGTGTGTCGCGGAACAATTATGTTGTGCGTGCAGTATGAATGTAACGTATCTTGTATATGATATCATTGCTTAGAACCCTAAATTTTCATCCTTCTACCACCGGGATTAGCCGGGAGAACGCGGGCGGAGCCGCGGAAATTGCTATTACTAATATAAATATTTTAAATACAAAAAAATTATGCAAATCAATATAAGCCATCACTATATTTTATTTTTTATAAATTAAATATAATTTTCCATCTGTATCAGAATTTAAATTTCTCTATTTCCATAAACTATCCCTAAAATTGAAAATACATATTATTATACAATATATATAATAAAACACCATGTACATTGCATATAAAACAATTTATTTTCACAGCGGACGCTACCCTCCGTACACTGATGGCAAACTGAAGCTAATAACTGGCTTAATGAAGAAAAGGTCTGAGCCATCATTCAAGTACTTGCCTCATCTCCTTGCTTTTGCACTCGGAGCTGGAATCACCTATGGCATCTGCGCTTGGCAGAAGGTAAAAAAGTGATTCATATAATGTAAACTTATTAAAAATAGGCAAGCAAAAATGTTTTTTTTTTTTTTTGTTTTAGATATAATGTAATGGCACAATTTTACTATACTCAAGTTGTAGAAACATTATTTTTAGTTTTTGTTAAGATTGAATTCTGTATAATATAAAAAGTCAACATTTTATTTTAAGTGTGTTAATAGCATATTTAATTTTAAAATTACTTATGTTTTTCGATTTCTGATTATTATTAAATTTAATACACACACCAAATTAAAACGCACACATGCACGCCAATAATATTTTAAATATACTTTTATATGAACAGTATCCACTTCCATGAATATTAACTAAATAAAAATTCACATTTAATGGGTTGAAAAATTAAATAATAAGCTTGATTGAAGCATTATAAATGATATTACTCTTAAATATGTAAAAGTGATCACTTGCTCTATATCTTATTATCTTAAACTGAGCCTGAATTTAAAATAACGCTCCACATGTGTTATAATCCTAATATGTGAAGACAATTTTATAACTTGAAGTGTCATTTCATTACACAGATTAATTATAGATATTGCTATTGAAAACTGACATACGTCAGAATAGAATTCTCTTTTTGTCTATGGTGTATATTATAAAATGATGTCATTTATTATAAAGATAAACATTGGTTGTTATTCTATATTATTAATCTATTTTTAATGTTACGGAACATAAAATTATTAACATTAAAATTTTTGTTTTATTCTTACCCAGTAGCTAAGTATTTATTATAAACATACTGCAACTGTGTGCACTATACTTTATGATTAATTAACAAATGAAATAATTAAAAAGAACAAATTGTCCATTGTTAGATATTATACTCATATTAAAAACACTTAACTTATCAACATTTGCAATAATTACATGGTAATATAATATTTTAGCTATATTAAGCTAACAAAGGTCATCCTAAAGTCAACTATTATACTACTAAGTATTGTGTTTAACCAAAAATCTAAAAAAATCGGCGAAAAAGACCGTAAAGTACGATTGAAAGTGTTGTTTTCATAACAAAAATAACTGTTTAACAAATTTTAATACTTTAATTTCTTTTCACAGATGGCATCAGACGAATTGTGAATTGGAACATTCCACAATACTGCAAATGTGATTTTGTTATACAGTTCTAATAATATTTTATATAACTATTTTGTTAGTCTTTGATTTTGTTAAACTTTATTACTTCTAACAGTAAAGGTATATTAGAGTTTGTTTATTTAATATATTGAATTTGAACTTTATGATGTAAGATCAAACTGTCAAAATGTTATGCACATTAAATGCATTTATTTTGTAACATTAATTATAAATATATTTTTACTATACAGCCATATTATAAATATTTTTTAATAATATTATCTTGGTGCAATAAACACATAATAGCGTCATATCACTTATTGACACGCAATTATTAATATGTGATAAACTTGGTGAAGTTCTTTTTTTTATAAAATTAATATAAATGAGACTGTTTTTTTTTTAATATTTACAAAATGTTTGTTATGTTAAAATGTATACAAAGTAGAGCTAGATTTGCCACACGATATAATATAATGATTGAAAATGAGCATTCTTTAGTCTAAATTTAATATATAATTATGTAAAACGGTTTCCTCATAATATTTAAGGAACACCATTATAGGGAGCTTGCCTTTTTAATTAATTCGTCTTTTGTCTGTATTTCTCGTTTTTTGTCTAAGTTTTAACTAGAAATATCAGCTCTCTTGGAACTTTTATTATAAAGTGTGAGCTTATATTTTCATACGATTTGTCTAGCTCTAAGACATTACCTATTATGAATAATAATGCGTGTATAAATAAAAATGGGGTAAAATAATGTTGTTTTATTAAAAACTTTTTAATCCAAAAATTAATGTTAGTTTAAAACAATAAGAAAAGCTTAGTACTAAACCGATTAGAAACATTTTTTGAACATATTTTTATATTTGTTAACCTTTTATCGAACTCTAAAATAACATTATTGTTTGACAAAGCTGTCCTAAAATGCTCCTTGTAACAGATATTCATAGTAAGTATCATGGAGATTAGAAACCAGGAGAACCAAGGCCCTAGAATGTAGTGTCTCAGAAATATTGTCAAACCAAGGAGGCGCTGCGATCGCTATGTTGTCTCAATGCCTAACTTCACATTGTCACAATAGTGACAGTACTCATAAATAGCTAACTTCACAGATACTACTTACCGCCGGCAGCGCGTTGTAAATTCTACACATTTTCAGAGACAGGCGGGTAATGCTTTAGTATGAAGCAATGGTTCTGCTGGTCTTTAACCCATTCAGTGCCAGTGACCCACGGCGCCGGTTCACGTATGTCGCTATTGCGGTGCCGAGAGCCCGCGTGGTGGGCTCTTTATAAATGTAGCTCATTCTTTGTAAATACGTTATTATACGATTACAAAATAAAGTGAACTATTTATTTTAATAAGTTCTTTTTAGTATATCCATTGGTTTCAAGATTCAGAATTTTATTTTTTAGTAAAATTAAACATACGTCGTAGATCGTGTTTCAGACGTGAAAAACCGCTGTTTATAATAATTATTATAAATATCGATTTCATTTCTTGTTACTAAGATCAGGAAAAACAAAGAAACTGTAATTTCTATATTATACACATTTTTTATTCAATAGTATCGAGTCGTGGTGATCAATTGTATTTTGCTGAAAATTTAGATAAAAACGAACATAGCCAACACTACACGCACACATAGATAGAAATGAATATGGCCGCTACTCTGTCTGTCACGGCTGTCATACCATAGCTTGCTACAGAGTGTTCTAAATTTACGCAGTAGTTTGATATTAAATAAATAAAATAAATTTATCATAACTAAAAATTATGACTAGCTGAGCCGCGGCTTAATTCTCGCTAAAACTAAGAAAAATGCTTTAGCTTTATTTTAATAAAATATTTGTTTTCGTAATACATAATTTGTAAATTACAAAAATAAATGCGCTTCCTAAAGAATTATGAAAATCATTTTAGTGAAATTTACAACTAAAAATATGCGGTATCTAAAAATATATTTCGGAAAATAATTTAATTAGATAATTAAAGAAGTTTAAGATACATCATTAGTAGCAATACACTGATTTAATTTTTTACAAATGTGTACGGTTTCTAGCCGTAAATAATGTTTACGACTAAGAATCATGTTCGGCTAAAACTCTGCTAATATAGGCTGTTAGCCAGCATACAAGCTAAAATTATGTTATTTTGAAACTACAATGTTAAGTATCCCTGATACTTAGTCTCCTTTCTTTTAATTACTTTTAAGTGCCATTTTTACTTTGTAAAACAGTTTGCCCGTGACTGCATACGCGCGGTCTTAGACAATTGCTTAAATTTATCATTTATGTTATTCATCGATTCACTTAGACTACACAAAAAGTCGCGAATAGGAAATATTAAAATTTAATTAAGAACTTCTTTGTATACTCGTATATCTCTGATCGTCTGATCCTGAGTTCTGCTAGAGGTCAATGTAAGAAATAATCTTTTTTTAAGTCTATACCTGCTTCTTTGAACAACTGACCCCAAAATTTGTAAATCGTCATTGTAAAGCAAATTTTAAGGAGGATATTCCATCAACATTTTTAATGATATGTATTATAACGTGTTTAACTTGGGAACAAGATAATCTGCTGAGGTAAAAATTAGCCTAGGTAACTGCCAATCTTTTGTCCCGTTTTAACGTGAAAGAAAAACATACCAATACGTTTTAACATAATATAAAATATAGGTACGGATTCAAAGTATCTACATAATTGCGAGGTATTTTTATTATTTTACTGTCTTACCTTTTGTTCACTATACTTATTGACAATATACCTATAAGTATACAGTAGTACAGTATACCTTAAAACTTACTTTGCTAAAAATATTCAGAAAAAAAACAAATACTCACGTTACGTAAATATAGGTTCTTCAATAAAATGAAACATAGGGTACAGTTACACATGCTCATAACTAGCACGAAAGCATGCCACTATTGAGCAATTGCTACTTAGTAGCATGTGTGTCGAAACATTGCTAATAATGAGCATGCTTATTTCGAGCATGCTCAAATTTCGACGGTCGTGCGATTTTTGGGCATGCTACTGTCAAAGTCAACTGGAAAATTCACTTGGTTTTCCATTTTTCACTTGCACACTGGCAGAGAACTTGCTAGAATGTCGAATACCAAAGAACCAGCCCGTGCTTAAATAGCATGTGTGTTCAATTTATTGCGTCAGCGTTTTTAATTTATAATGTGTCAGTCAATTACATTTATAATAAGTCAGTTTGAAGAGCATGCTTGTTTTAAGCATGCTAATAAGCATGACATTTTATGAGCATGTGTAACTGTACCTATACTGTGTATAATTAAAGATGACAATCAATGACAGTAATATAGTAGGAGAGCTAGCGTTTCCCAAAAATAAAATACTGTAATAATAATATTATTATATTATGTAACTTCATTCTTCATACACTTATAGAGATCATTCGAATAATAATTTTGCATAATAAATTTGTTTTATAAAATAAAATTGCTTTATATGAAACCCAGTTTATGTTGAATTTCAGTAATCCTTAATCATATCTTATCAATTTAATTTATCTTTTCTTTCTAACGTTAAAACCCGTAGAAGTCTGTTGCGCTCGCTCTCAAGCGTGATGCCCAATTCATCCTCGTCTGGCAGACTCGTGCAAGTACTAGAATATTCAGACTGCTTGCATATACTTTAAAAAAAATGAAAGAACATCAAAACGTTAGCCTTGTGGGAGCATTACTATTGCTAACAACAATCCCGAGGTCAACTTTACTAGTCTGGTACCTGAACATTTGCGCCCTAAAAATAGGTTGTCTTTTTTTAACATTTCAACATATGAAAATTACTACATATTAATTTTCAACATATGAAAATTACTACATAATTATTGCCTTGTGGGAGTAGATTAAAAATTCTTTATTTTTTGAACCAGAACGATAACGCTCCTCAATTTACCGATAATCTACTTCTTCTTCTTGTCCTTACCCCACGCTATGTGGGTTAGGACCAGTATGATTAATTACTTACTTACAGCATTACTTCATTTTAATGAGCATAAACTTTTAGTCTTGAGTCAAGTAAACTAGGTGATATTGTACGTTTATTGACTATAATGTTAATATTTTTTTTTTTTTATTTTAGTATCCATATTACGATTATATTATTAGGTTAGTATTCATATTACGATTGATTTTACAGTTTACTAAGTGAAAAATAATAGTTACATTATCATCTCATCTTCAACCCTTTTAACGTCCCAATGCTGGGCACGGGCCTCCCTCAGTACGAGGGGATTAGACCATAGTCCACCACGCTGGTCAAGTGCGGGTTGGCGGACTTCACGTGTCCTTCATAATCAGGCCATAGTCCACCACTCTGGCCTAGTGTGAGTTAGCGGACTTCACATGTCTTTTGAAAATTTGCTAGGTTTTTCACAGACATGTAGGTTTCCTCACGATGTTTTCCTTCGCCGTAAGAGAAGTGGTAATCATGATAGTAAATGATTCGAACATGTACATATCAGAGGTGCCGCATTACTCGGATATCCAAGCCTTAGTTACATCATAATAAAATAAAAATAATTAAAAAGTAGTGTAGTGAGACCTTGGTGGCCCAGCAAGTCACAGAACAGATGTTCCGAGTTCGTTCAACTGATCCTCAGGCCAACGCTCTCCAATAAAAAATAAAACATCAAATATATTTTCTTAGCATTGTAACTTTAGTTACAAAAAGTTATTCTAATAAGTAGTTCGCTAGCTCTTAGACTAATACTTACACACACATGCAATAAAATATTATCATTAGGTAGTGATGCAACGAATACGAATAGTAGGTATTTACCGAATATTCATATTCGCCAAATATCAGCACGAATATCAAAAACAATTATTAAAAAGAATTTATTTTCATAAAATATATAAGAAATCTGGTAAGTGAAATATGTTCATAGCTTGATTTGTTCGTTTTATGTTATAAAGAATAAAAATATATCGGTTTGTCCGCAAGACTTGTTAGTGAACAGTCCCAAAACAAACTTTATTTTGTTGTTTAATAGTTTTAGTTACTTTGTTTTGTAAATAAACTCGTCAAATCGTTTTTAAAGGAATAGTTATATGCAGAGCGCACACCCCATGCCGAAGACCCCGCTAGCGGGTTCACTAGTAATATGTATGGCGGCATGACGTTTGAGTTGCAATGTAGTGCGGTGGACGCGAATGGGTTAATCTCCATGGTAAGTATCATGGAGATTAGAGACCAGGAAGACCTTCGCCCTAGAATGTAGTGTCTCAGAAATATTGTCAAACTAAGGAAGCGCTGCGATCGCTATGTTGTCTCAATGCCTAACTTCACGTTGTCACAATAGTGACAATACTCATAAACAGCTAACTTCACAAATACTACTTACCGACGACAGCGCGTTATAAATTCTACGAATTTTCAGGGAAAGGCGGGTAATGCTTTAGTATGAAGCGATGGTTCTCCTGATCTCTAACCTGCATGGTAAGTATGAAGAATCTCAACGAACCTTCTGAGTCATACTTTACATAATATGGTTTAAGATCCCACCTAGAAGCGAACTCTACCCATCTGAAAACTGGACAAAAATTATATTTTATCAAGTAAAGTATATTATGCAACCCATTACCCTAATGCCAAAAAAAATATAAATAAAAATTATTAAAAAATATATTTTTTTTTTAATTTCACCAACTTGTTTACCAAATGAAAGTAGAAAGCATACGCCATACAGAATATGCAACAGATGGGTTGCTCACCTTTTCTGGTCCCTAATACCAGGTTGCTGTGTATACATATGCTTACCACTCGAAAAATGATATCAAAATGAAGGTAATTCTATAACGAATACGAGTAGTATAGGGTTGCTTTGCAAAATGTGGTCATGAACACGGGTTGCTAGGCATTTTTGAAATTAAAAAATCTTATCAACCCATGATGTATGACAGAGAAGCATTGCGCGTATTTTTTCTTTTTATTATAAAAAATAAATGTTTAAGTGATTCTCTGATTGACTTTAATGAATATATCTCGTTCTACGTGACAAAAACCTAACATAAGAGAAGAGAGACTAGAGTAGTGAACAAATATTATGTATTTATAAAATACAGTATCTTTTTTTATGTTGTGAAAATAATTTGCGCATGGAACAACTAAAACCCAAAAAACCTACTCCTGGGAGGAATAAACCTCTTTTTTATTGAGGGTCGCAGGATCACTAACACATTCAACTACGACGCCCCGACAGTAGGTCCGCTGAAGCAGAGCATACAACCGAGGGGTCGCTAATCATACTACGTCAGTGAAATAATAATTTTAAAGTTGAACATTTTGTGAAGTTTATCAATCTTTTACACCAATTACATAACGGCATGATAGCTAACATCAGTAGTGTGATGACTCTAACTCCCTTTGCTATTTATTTCGCTCCTGTTCTGAAAATATAAATGCGCATATAAATATTATAATTAATATTAAATTTTCTATGTGTTTGTTAGTCATATGTAGCAATATACTCTATGTTAGTCATTCAACCTTAGTCGTAGACAGAGATTCAGCTGCACAATTTTAGCGCCCCATCGAAGGATTTTTGAAATCAAAATGACCTGAATCGATAGGTCTACGTTCGGTCTGTATAGGTCCACTATCATTTTTGTTAGGTCACCTATAGTTTTTTAATAAATATTTTTTAAAATTTTGCAAGAAAAAATTGCAACTTAGCACACTCATTTAAACGGAAACTGATTAATCTTTATATTTCTACATTCTTTATCGTTCGGTCAGTATTGGTCTCTATAGTTTTTGCGTTTATGACCCTGAAGTTAGCTGACAGCCGACATTTTTTAAATTAAAAATTCCCTAACATTATAAAAAAAAATTTTTTTGGATTTAAAAATTATGCTCATTTTGTGTTCATTTTTTCAAAATTAAGACAATTATTTTTTTAGTTTAGTAAAATGATAATTATCTGCGTCATAATTTAAAAATAAAATTTTAAATCATTTATTTCTAGGTTCTAAATAATTGTTAATAAAAAATTTAATGGATATTATAAAATTATATATATATATATATATATATATATATATATATATATATATATATATATATATATATATATATATATTAGATATTATGTACATGGAATTTTATTTCAAAACAAATATAAGGTTCACTTTATTTCGTCAACATTTTATTATTTTATTCATTATATTTTACTGTACTTAATTTATTTAATAAATACAATAATTTGGGTTAGTTTTTTGACCAACTTTCGGTTTTTCAATTATTTTTTGCTTCTTATATTTCCATGTTTAATTAATCAAAAAAGTTATCCGGAAAAAGTAGGCTAAACATTTTTTTCTAGTGAATAACTAATTTCTGGATAGATTTAATTTGAATGTTAAACTTATTGATATGATTGATGTATAAAAACATTTTATTTGTATAAAAATATTTACGTAAACTAGTTGTATGTGGCAA
This sequence comes from Boloria euphrosyne, assembly GCA_951802675.2. Taxonomy (NCBI): domain Eukaryota; kingdom Metazoa; phylum Arthropoda; class Insecta; order Lepidoptera; family Nymphalidae; genus Boloria; species Boloria euphrosyne. Next base: position 3,419,591 of record OX637887.1, on the reverse strand, counting down.
GGTTATATGTTTCAAATACTGGAGACTGGCAATTTTTAAATATTTTATACCTCGTTATTCTTATAAAATTGTGTTTAATTCTTTATTGAATTAAATGATATGTTAATTGAAACATATTTTTGATTTTTGTTAAATATACTTTATATTTAAAATTTTCAATATCAATCTTTTACTCCATGGTGTACTTTGAATATCCTTTAAGTTTTAACAAAATGTATTTTCTTACATTGCAATACTGACGTACGAACGAAACGAAAGTGCTTGTGATGAGCAAAGACGAATAAAAAAGTGTCGATAGGTCAATATTCTGCAGAAATTAGCCAGAATCTTCAGGTATCTACAAAATATACTAAATAACCACCCTCGCATGTGAGGGTACTATGTGGTGGTGCTGTTCTTCTTCCGCTAGTTCAGGTGCTTATTCACAATTGAGGGCTTGTCTGACTACTCCCTTCCCATATTCCTATACGGCGGCCATATTTATAAGTCATGAAAGGCGTTGACGCTCATCATAATTATTTGCGTTGTATTCTTTTACAGGACCGATGGCTGCAATACGCAAAAAATTAGTGATAGTTGGTGACGGTGCATGTGGTAAAACATGCCTGTTGATCGTGTTTAGTAAAGATCAATTCCCGGAAGTGTATGTGCCGACAGTATTTGAAAACTACGTCGCCGACATCGAAGTTGACGGTAAACAGGTGGAGCTAGCCTTATGGGATACGGCCGGGCAAGAAGATTATGACAGGCTGCGGCCACTTTCATACCCGGATACTGACGTGATTCTCATGTGCTTCTCAGTGGACTCTCCCGACTCGCTCGAGAATATCCCGGAGAAGTGGACACCAGAAGTAAAACACTTCTGCCCTAATGTGCCTATAATTCTTGTGGGCAACAAGAAGGATCTACGTAATGACCCGGCCACAATAAATGAGCTCCGTAAGATGAAACAAGAACCTGTTAAGCCTCAAGAAGGTCGTGCTATGGCCGAGAAAATTAACGCATTCGCATACCTCGAGTGCTCTGCCAAGAGCAAGGAAGGCGTTCGCGAAGTTTTCGAAACGGCGACTCGCGCCGCGTTACAAGTTAAGAAGAAGAAGAAGACTAGGTGTTCTCTGCTGTAATTGTGCTGTTGTCGGAAGAACTCTGATTTATGAATCGTTCGCATACTGCCTGAAACTTACGTTTGATACGACTCGAACTCTGCAGCAGTCGCGATGTCGGCCACACAGTGCTTCCTTCCGATACTGACAGCTGACGCGATGTCGCGGCCCGCGTAGCACGCACACCCACTCAGTATTCGTGTGGCTATACTTTCACAATTGGTACTTGTATATTTTATAGAATATCTATAAAGAGTAAGCATAAATGCCTTAACAGATGTAGTCGGGGCAACCGCAGGCTCATATCCGATGAACCTGCAGAAATATTTCGTGCTATACTATCATGTTATATAATCAAGTAGCATTTCTTCTACATTATATCTCTCAACTGTTGTTGTCTCTGCGAGATTCCTCAACTATTGTTTAGTTTGGTATTTTGTATTTTAATTTTTCAATAAAATAGTAATGTATAAATTGCTTAGGAACTTTATTTGACATGGAGCGCGAGCCCCATCTGACTCAGCTAAGTGCCTGTCAGTTAGACATCATACATGTCTCCGAGACGTACAATCCTATTCTATTTGTTTAAGGCAGTGTTATTGTAATGTGTTGTGTGAAAATTTTAACTTCCGTATGGTTATATTGCATGCTAATATAATTTATTAGTAATAAAGGAACCCCATGTTTTAACAATTCTTTTCTAGACTTTTTGACTTTTATAAAAATTTAATACAGCATTTATAAACGGAAAGGTTTCTATCTAGGATGGGGATATTTAAGTTAAATTCAATCATCTATGTTATGTTTTATTAGTATTGTAAGTACAAAATTATCTTTCAAATATACATGAATTAACATAATTAGACTTCCTTTTATAATTTAAGATATTTTGGATATATTCCAATTACAAATTTATTAACTAATTAACCACGCTTTCAATTTTGGCACTTCTTGTTATTTTAAGCAGTTGCAGAGGGTTAAACCTTCTGCGTGGTGTGGACATGAGTTGCTTGAGTTGGTCCTGTGCCCTGGTGCGGTAGGGGACCACAGTGCCTTCGGGTAAGTGGTTCTCTTGCCCCACCAGGTCCGGCGCCCAGTCTGCATACACCAATGTGTCCACACTGCAGAGCTCACTGCTCAAAACTGGTGTAATAACATATAAAATCTCCTTTTCCCAATCTATTCCTCTTACAAGACCTGCAAATACAAACTATCATTAAATTTAGACAAAATTGCTATGATGTTTTTGTGACTAACGGACAGATTGTTCCACATTTATAAAGTAGTAGGAATGTATTTGCACTTATCAGTTAATCAAGCACTATATTATAGCACTTTTATTGATAACACAAATATGATATTAATGTACTTTGTTCGAGTTACATCATCTTTTGAGTCATTTAGGTGGTTTAACTTGAAGTAAAATAATACACGACATGCATAGGTTTATTTAAATTTTTCTAGACTTTTATATTATCAAATGAAATATTGTTATAATCTTATTGTGAGAAATGAATAATTTAATTGTAATGATAATATATTTTCTATTATAATTTCTTCTAAATTTTTTCCTCTAATGTCTTCATCAAACTGGACTGAGTAATCTTATCTAATTGAAATCGTACAAACAATAAAATGAATGACGTCATGTTGTGTTGCTTATTAGAAATAGTGAATTTGTTGAGACTTGAACATTTTTAAATAACTTTCTTACCATGTCCGTGACACAGCAGTGGCTTATCGGCCAGTGTAAACACTCTCTCGCTATCGCATTGTTTCTGTTGACACAATGCCACCAGTTTTCCGTTGATTACCTTCGCTATATTATCCGCCTTGACTACCACATTGGTCCCGATATAAAGCGCCTTTAGAGATACCCTGAAAGGTTAGCATATAAAATAACCCAGATTCTTGAAATTGTGTAGGAAATTCCGTAACAATGCATTCATCCATTAGTCATTCCGTTTTTGTAGACGTATACATTTGCTTGTCCCTGATAATATTTTTATAATAGTTCCTAGTAAACATTGACCGCTTTTGATGAGGCATCGAAAGTTTAAATAGGGGAAAAGATTAAAGAATTATTAAATTTAAAGGGATTTTGTCATTTTAGAATATATTACAAAATCGGTCATTTATAAATAATATTAGTCGATCCGGTATTCTGCATGACATGAATAATTCACAGAAACGATTGATAACAAGGTTTGAACAATGATGCTGTATGCATGGCCGACTGACTCATAATACTATAGAAGCCGATATCATTGCTTTTTCTAAAACAATGTGTTAATCGCTTGCAAAGCTCATGTGACACCACGAAAACCACGTCGCTATTTCGTAGACCACAAGGTTTACAATCGCTAGGTAAAGTAGAACACCTGTTGCTTCGACTGCGACGCGAAGCCTCTTATGTTCAAGAGGGTTCATCGCCTCTAAACTTTATAAATCAACTAAGTTTGAGTTTACGACGAATTATAATAATAGTATGTTGCTATTAGACATAATACGATTAGTGATCAATAATTGACTTAGTAAAAATGATTTGTACAATCTTAACGATAAAATGATTAAAAAATTTGATTGTGGATACATTTTCTGAAACTTAAAATAAATATATACTTGTATCAATAGCTTCGTCGTGTATAAATTCGACGAAATACTACTTTAACAGTCTGTTAGTAGGATTAGAATCTACGACCTGTTACTAATCGAGGATAAGTTGAATGTCCTTAACAACGACCCCTCTTAATTAAACCTATTTAATCGTAAAGAGTACGCTGTACGGTTTCCACAATTGGCCCGTATACAATAATTATTAATAAAAACTGAATGAACTTGTCGTTCAGAGAATTCTTGGAGCTTATTTTTATTTTCTCACAATACTTTGTCTGGTGGCGTCGTGACATCAGTAGCTGGCAATGCGTCATGAATTATAAAAGCCGTGACGTGGTCAACATTCGAACTGGTTTGTAAACATCGCGATGTATGAAAACACCTATAGCCGCTTTGTAGCTGCGAGTTGTGCTAACAATAAGTGTTGTACTGACAGCCTTTTTATATGTAATTTTAATTAAATCCAAATATAAATTTTGCTATCTTTATTATTTTGTTTTGATTTCAATACTAAAGAGTTAAAACTATTCAAAGCTATTTTAAATACCAATTAATAATTTAATTTTTAGATATGAATTTTTAACTAGATACATACCTATGTATGTATTATTTATATGACCTCTATCAACTAAGCGTAGCACTCTTGTTTTGAAAGTAATAATTTATCTTAATTAAGTAGAGAGAAAAAGTTAACGAGTAGGTACCTACGTTATTTAGATTCTTAGAAACCTTACGTTTTTGACAAATATATTTTAAGTAGCGAATTTAAAGAAAGCTTATATAATTTAAAGGCTACGTGAAATAAAATGTTTAACAGAGAAACCAAATATTAAAACATGCTTATAAGAGAGCTGTGGTTGTACTGGAGGATGTAGATTCGATTCTTGCACGAGATAAAATATTTACATCGTTCAAACAGACGTAGCTGTGGTCATCGTTCCAGCAGACGCGGCATAATCATCGACAACACCAAATAGCGTGATCGGCTCAAGTACACTTCAGCCTAGTAGATCAGGGACGGACGGTGCATTTGAAACACCCTGAGATAACACTTCTGGGGGCCTAAACTAATTGTCAGTCTTAATATATAATCTATGGTAATAGACAAAATTAAGGTTGTTTGGTTCTTAATTAATCTCAGGGTTATATACATCAAGCCAGTCTTTTATGTACTTAAAACTCCGAAAAGGGAGCCCGGGACTTATGGACCCCTGGGCTGCAGCCTGCAGGGCAAAAAACCTATTAAATATAGCTCCTGCAGTAGATTGCACTATTCACTGACGGTCCTACGATCATAAACCAGACGCCGAAAGGTCTGAGCCAGATTACTGAAGAATGAATGAATGAAGGTCTGTTAATTTCCAAAACACATTTTCTCTAGATCACAAAATTCTAGAGCACACGCTATACATTATAAAATTATTGAGTTGAGAATTGAGTATGTTGAGAATCAGGTTGCGTCTCAGTCCGTGTCCGTGTTTATGCAGCGAATGCCGCACTTAATGAACGTCATATGAGGCTTTCATTGTATTCACTTTTCGCAAATAATACTTACTGGTACGGCGTAATTGCTAACAAGTTTTTTTGAATACTGGCCAAGTGACTGAAATATGCCAAGAAGTTCAAATATCTTTCATCTTTAGGAGTCAGGGAGAAGCTGTCCTTTAAAGACTCATCGGTTTCGTAAGCGACGACCAAAGAGTAATTTAAATCATCTGTAAATGATATATTCTCGAATAGATGACTTTTCTTGAACTCTTCATATAAAGTAATGACATTCCGTGGTTGAAGTAACGTGTTGAAATATCTTTTAGATTTTTTTGATTCATATTGCAGGACATAGGTTGGTTTGGTTACTAATATTATATATGTTATGAACTTAAGTCCTAGAGCTGTTGTCATTCCCATCGTGTTTATGACCCATGGCATGTTTGCAAAGGCTTTGTTTTCACGACATTGAGTTACCAGAGTGTGGACAGCGGAAAGGTATCGCTTAGAATTGTCCATTGTGTTGATCATGCCTATATTTAGCATTCTGTAACAAAAAAAATATTATATAAGTCATATCAAAGTCAGTCATATCAAAGTCATGGTTGCATCAGAAGAAAAGGTTAGAATCAAAAAAACTATATAATATCTTAAAATATTTATCTAAATGTATAAAAGCGAAAGGTCACTCACTCACTCTTCATGAAAAATCTGAAACCACTTGACATATTATAAAGATGAAATTTGGCAGGGAGGTAGTTTATAGTTAATGGACGCGGATCTTGCGACAAGGACGGATTAAGGAGAACTAAGAGCTCTCGCAAGTTTCTATGAAAATCCTTAACTTTTATAATATGGTATTGCTGGTAAAAGAGTCTGTTTGCAATTTAAAAGTTGTATAATTTCCTGGTCATAAGTGTTTGTTTTTCTATTACAGTATATTTATTTAAATCTATTGAGAAGGTTTCTGATAAATTGCAAATAATTGATATATTGATTGAAAAGTACCAGAATTAGGGACATTTAAATTTCTTTCTATGAGAAGTATCCCTCTGGCAGTTGTAGTTGTATCTCCATAGAGAATCAGAGAATTTTAGGTCATAGAAAATAGACTTGTGATTTGTGAATCACATTTAAATACTAACATTTCGGGTTTCTTCAAGTGAGTAAAGTTAGGGCCTAACAATGGACTAGTAACAACAGAAGCTGAGACATTTCCTGCCACTGTAAACTCGCATTGTCCCGGGTCCAAGTCCACAACAAGCACTGGTCCATTTGCCAACAGTTTGTTTACTTGATATCTTAGATATGTTGACTTGCCAGCACCCTTGCCACCACAGACTATACCTCGACTTGCTGGACCTGTAATTATTGAAATATTCATTTAACTTTTGACTTATTATAAAATAATGATTTATGATAAATAACATGGATATATGGATAGACTGGATTAATTCTTAAATTTAAAATTGTATTTATTAAATTTTGAGAAGATCAGTGGCTACTTACATTCAGAATGTGACAGGGCTTCTCTCCAACTAGGATGAATTCGAAAAGTGTTCAATGGTCTTATAGAATATAAAGAACATTTTAAAATATCAGAGGCGCTCTTGAAATAAGGCTCAACTACTTTGTTTAATTTAACAAATAAATATGTAACTTTAAAGTTATCTTCTATGAATTCTATTTTATCACTATGTAATGATTGTAAAAGTATAACTCCATCTTGATCTCCTATCGAAGTAACTATATTTTCAGCTTCACGAACAGACATACCAGAAGCAGTTAGTTTCCCAAATAAACCATAATATGTATTTGGATTTTCTATTGTTTTAACCGACTGAGCAAAATGATAATAGGGAGCATATAAATCACAAAATTCATCTTTTAGTGTGTATCCAAATACTTCTACGGTTCCACCTAAGCGCTTTATTTTTACTTTTCCTTGAATATATAGTTCTGATGGATGTTTTAACACAATAATACAACCCATATGAGTGTAATATATTTTAAAAGTTTCTTCTACAATAATTTGTGGATCTATAAATTGTTCAATCTCACTTGTTGATTCAGACTCAAATGTATTTTCTAAATCAATTATAGACTCATTAACATTTGTATCAACAGTTGTATCAAGATTTATGACTTCCTCATCAATTTCTTCTATAGTAGGAATGTCATCTAATTCAGGAACTAAGCTACCGATGTCATCTTCTGTGTTTATATCCACACTCATAATTTCTTCGGTAAAAAAGCCAGAATTATTTGTTGAAAATATGGTATGCTGATTATCAGACGGTAAATTTCTTATTGTTGAATATTTATATTCTCCAATAATATCATCTAATCTTTGGTGCGGCATATCTACAGCTGTTATAGAAACAAAAGGTGGAGACATTTGATCAGATTCAACTACATCACTGCTAATAATTATGTTTTCATTACTATGTACAGATTTATTATCTTGTTCACTAATATCTTGTGATATTTCTAATTCTCTACATTTTTCTTTAGAACTGAAAGTTTTAAGTCTTTCCTCATCAGTAGCACTAATTTCACTGTGTTTCCTTTTTTGTGTTTCTTTTCGTGATTTTAACTGTTCTAACCTTTTGTGTATTCTTAATGCAAGTTCTCCATTTTTGTCAAATACTTCCAAAGAATCTGATTGAAGATCTGAATCAAGACTGTCACTTGCAAGTGATTCTTCTGACTCAGATATTGAAGAAACATCTACTTCTGATTCTTCATGTGATTCTGATTCTTTTTCTTCAGAAGGAATTGTTGTATTTCCTTGCTCTGATAGTGAATCAAAATCTTTCTCATGGGAAACAATATTTGAGGAACAATCATCAATATTGTCTGTGAAACTGATACTACTTTCTTCATTTAATGATTTATCGCCGTCTGTGACATGGTCTTCGCAACTTGAATTAGTAAGGTTTAAATCTGAAAAACCGCTTACCGACGTTGAGTCGTCATAGTCAATTTTACTCACAGCAGAATTTTGAATTAGTTTATTATCACAAAGTTTATACCCATGTAACATTTGTTTAAGCTGTTTCTTTACATTTTCAGTTGCTTTATTATTTTTTACAACATGCGCTCTTTCAAAGAATTCCATTTTCAATTAATAACTGTAGAAGCTTTTATATAATTTATGCAGATTGCGAAATGTATTGTAACGAAACTTTTTGTTTAAGTGTAATGGTTCAACTAAGTGTTTATTTATTTAGATTTTAAGACACATTTTCAAATATTTAACAATACAAAATACAAATAGAGACACACCATACGGCATACCGGCGTAGACATTAGACAATCCCTAGCTGTCAATCTCAAATGTCATCACTTATCAGTGACATTTTATGTAGGGTAGAGGAGGACTATATCGTATAAAACGAGTGTCCGTCGAAATAAGTTAAATTTGGGTGGCGCCTTAAAAATGTGCATTTTTAATATTTGGATAGCAAACACGGGTCAGTGTGTTAATGATTGTTCATGTATAAAAAATGTTTGTTCCTATTTCACATTGTTTATTTTTTGTTTAATTAACATTTTTAATTAGTTCACCGTGACCGTGACTCAGTTTACCGCTGCAATTTATTCATATCATACCCTTTTGCTACACTAGTACTATTCTGGTAGGTTTTTGAAGTTATATTTTTTACCGCTTACAGGGCACACTTTTCTTTTCAACTTTGTACCTTAAGATAGTACTCCTTACATTTACACTCTATACCATGGAGGTTAGAGACCAGGAGAACCATCGCTTCATACTAAAGCATTACCTGCCTGTCTCTGAAAATGGGTAGAATTTACAACGCGCTGCCGTCGGTAAGTAGTATCTGTGAAGTTAGCTATTTATAAGTACTGTCACTATTTTGACAACGTGAAGTTAGGTATTGAGACAACATAGCGATCGCAGCGCCTCCTTGGTGTGACAATATTTCTGAGACACTACATTTTAGGGCCTTGGTCCTCTCTCTAATCTCCATGCTCTATACATAAATTGTAACTTATGTCAATGTCGTAAAATCGACATGTCAGTTTTAAAATAATTCTATTTCATGGAGGTTAGATACAGGAGAACCAACGCTTCATACTAAAGCATTACCCGCCTGTCTCTGAAAATTTGTAGAGTTTATAGCGCGCTGCCGTCAATAAGTAGTATCTGTGAAGTTAGCTTTTTATGAGTACTGTCACTATTGTGACAACGTGAAGTTAGGCATTGAGACAACATAGCGATCGCAGCGCCTCCTTGGTTTGACAATATTTCTGAGACACTACATTCTAGGGCCTTGGTTCTCCTGGTTTCTAATCTCCATGTTCTATTTGCTCAACTGATACGTTCAAATAAACAGACGGCCTTTTCCAATTACAGCACTAAGGCGCATTCTGCAGCATAATGCTCAACGTTGAATGTTCCAACTACAACAGCGCTTCGCACAATCGAACACTGCTTTTGCGTGATGCTGTGTTAAAAAAATAAATATACCGTGTATCGATGAAGGTTACAAGAGTAATAACATTGATTTTTTTTTATATTCCACGTTTATAATGTGAACACAATTTTATTTTAGAATTCAAAACTATAAACATATTTATTTTGCAGAAATATATAATCGAATCATTATATTCACGTTCCAATTAGCATCAGCACAAATCGGCATTGTGCGGCACTGAGTCGCATTATGCTCTGCCCCTCTAGACAAATGGCAAACGCTCCGTACCGATTCTATTTCGATAAACGCTAACGCCTAAGGAGGACCACCTCGTGTACGAAAAAGTGTCCGAAAAACGCGTCCAGTAAGAGTGGCGCTGCAGTAGCAGTCGATAAATTTTAAAGAAAGCGCCAAACGTAATTAGAAAAAAATTACGCTTTCTCTCTGCAGTATTTTGTTTATATTTACTAAAACATTTTTTTGACTACGTAAATAGTTGAGGTTTTGTATACTAGCATTTTACTAACTACTTGAGTCATTAAAAAATTTAAATATTTGAACTCAGCAAACTTCACTCCATTTATAACAGCTATGTTCATATTGAAACTATTCGAACGCCAGCGCTATTCTGGTAGGAAATGAAAACTTTATTTTCAGTATACAGCTGGACACTTTTTCAACTTTCCCCCCATATGAGATGGTTCTCCTTATCTCTACCCATAGTTGAATCTAATCACTAGTCGTAAGCTTATGTCAATCCCATACATTGATTATTCTATTCTACTAGCGTTTTGCCACTTGTCTAGAGGGGCTGTAATTGGAAAACAGGGAGAGATAAAACCTAGTACAAAAATATTGGCTATGGCCAAATATAATTTAATATTCGTCGAAATTCTTATGTAATGATTAAAAATATACAATTTAATAGGGAATTATATGTACACATTTTACTTTATGTAAGTTATCGAATGTAAATTATAGGTTATAAAATTCCTATATTTAATCATAAAAATCGTAAGGCTTAGTCCACAAAGTTATATAATATCAGCAGCAGCAGAAAAGTAGCAGCTTTTCTGAGAAAAATTACTATAGTAATGTATATTATTTTTTACACCATCAGAAAGTAGAAATTTGAACAAATATAAAGCCTACCAACTTTTTTTATAAAGCAATTATTTTTACGGGAGAATTTTCGATTGAAAACTATTTTAAATCAAAAAAATTACAGTATATTTAGGACATAAAAAGGTAAATTTTCACCAAATTTCGTGAAAAATATTTTCTTTTTGTAATAAATAAAAAACCAAAAACTTGTTTTTTTTACTTTTTCACATAAATTTTGAGGTTATGTGAAAACAGTGTAAATACAAAAGTTTTAGATCTTTTTATGACCTACAATATTGCTATTACACTTTTTTCCATAGGACTTGTAGTTTTGCCGGAAATAGAGATAAACAGTTTTTTACCCTTAAAACACCCCCCCCCCCTCTTCCCCCTTCCCGACTTCAAATCGCCCGGAATTTATTTTTTCTTTTCTTTAGTGGGTTTCATCCTACTATTATTTTTTTGGTTTCAAAAATTATCGACATTGATCTAATTTTATTATACTAGTAAACAGGACATTACAAAAATAAAAGGCACAAGTAAATAATAGTTTTATTTATATATAACCACTGCTTACTCCAGAGATAAATACATTCCATGATTGTATTCACATTCAATACAGTCCATACGAATGATACACTACTAGACCATTGACGGAAGTATTAATTATTAACAGACAAATCCTTCCGTTGACGATCTCTTAACATTTTACTGGTGACACTTAAAATTATATAAATTATGAATTGATTTATGTACTACATAACTTATATAATTAGAAGACTATATTATTTAAACACTTTACTGTGCTGTGAAAGTGGCGAGGAAGTCGGTAACAATCTTCTTCAGTTGGGCATCAGAGTCAGGTGTGATCTGACCATCCTTGGCAATAGTGCTAAGAAGACCCTGGTGGCTGGTCTTGATGTGCTGGGTGAATTCCTTTTCAAAGGCAGTGATCTTGGTGGGGTCCAGCTTGTCAAGATGTCCGCGTACACCGCAGTAGATGATAGCAACCTAGTATAAAATACAATATTTATATTTTCATAAATTTATGAAGTCATATAATAATTTTATATTTAGCTATAAATATAGAATTTTATTAATTTTTGTTTTCAATCATACCTGTTCCTCAATAGCCATAGGCACGTATTGTCCTTGCTTAAGCAACTCAGTAAGACGTTGGCCACGGTTAAGCAGTTGCTGAGTAGCAGCATCCAAGTCAGAACCGAACTGGGCGAAGGCAGCGACTTCACGGTATTGAGCCAACTCAAGCTTCATGGAACCAGCCACCTGATTTAATAAAAATTAACATATTATATTCAATATAAATAATTTAATCAGCTCAGTTCAGTTGGTAGTGACCCTACTTTCTGCGCCAGCGGTCGCAGGTTCGAGACCGGCTGGGGGCATTAATTTGTTGAGCACGAATGTTTGTACTCCAGTCATGACTGGAGTACAAACATTGTATTGTATTGTATTGGTGTTTATATTTATAATATGTAAGTATTTAAAATTTATATGTGTAGTATATATACTATACGGTATCCGTAACACAAGCACGTAACGTAGCTTACAACGGAACTAGATGGCGCTGTTGTAATAATGTCCCAACATAAAATTTTTATTAAATAGAATGTAATACATAAACTAAATTCTTCATAACAGTTTATCCTTAAAAAACCTATAGCTGTAGCCTATTACAATCAGCATTTATGTAAATAGAGAAGTAGGTAGTGGCCAGTTCTTTTTTAAAAAGTATCTAAATTCGCCACTCGTATTTTAAACGGGATCAGCGACATAAGCAATGAACTTTAAGTAGTTGCTAAATGTTTGAAATCATCCAATATAGAATGCCTAGAAAAAATCATTAATGAGCAGTTAACTACTACTGCAATGAAAAACATATTATTGTCTTATACTACTTGCAATCACAGCAAATTGCAATTGCAGTGACAAAATACAATTCATAATTTTTAAAACATACCTGCTTCATGGCCTTGGTCTGGGCGGCAGATCCTACACGTGATACAGACAGACCGACGTTAATGGCAGGTCGGATACCCTTGTAGAACAACTCAGTCTCCAAGAAGATCTGTCCGTCAGTGATGGAGATCACGTTGGTTGGAATGTAAGCAGACACATCACCGGCCTGGGTTTCGATGACGGGGAGAGCAGTGAGGGATCCGCCACCCATTTTGTCGGACCTATTAGGGTGTAAAGTTAAAAATATATTCTTATGCTGTGTGTATGTATTAAGCCTTTAAGGTCTATTGCTAGTGTAGTCCACCATGATGGCCAAGTGCGGGTAGGCAAACTTTCCATGACTTTGGAAAACTTGCTACATTTTCATAGACACGCAGGTATCCTGACTAACCGTAAGAGAAGTGGTAATCATGTTAGAAATGATTTACACATGAAAATATTAGTCACTTGATTTCCCAGGCGAGCGTGTTACCACTTTGCTACTACTGCCTTACCCTTATTCTATCTACTTGAACCAACTAATGAACATGCATTATAATTTTTTCTCTGATAAATCAAGGTCTATACATATATCATTATAAAAAAGAAAATAAACAACATACATCTTCGCAGCACGCTCGAGCAGACGGGAGTGGAGGTAGAACACATCACCAGGGTAGGCCTCACGACCTGGGGGACGACGCAGCAGCAGGGACATCTACAATAAATAATGAATTTATTATTATATTTATTATATTATATATTATTATTTTACTTTTTTGAAGGTATTATAATAATTTTTTTTGACAAAAGCATAAGCTAAAATATACCTGGCGGTAAGCAACAGCCTGCTTGGACAAGTCATCGTAGATGATGAGAGCGTGCTTGCCGTTGTCACGGAAGAACTCTCCCATGGCACAACCAGAGTAAGGCGCCAAGTACTGCAGGGGAGCAGCATCAGAGGCGGTGGCAGACACAATGATGGTGTAGTTGATGGCACCTTGGATTTAAGAATTTATTTATTGAATATTTAATAAACAACATAATATTTATATATTGATTTAAGCAGTTTGATTTATTAATAATGACAAGATAATGTAAAAATTTTTTTTTTAATTTAAAATTGAACTAAATTCCTTTACAAATACTAACCAGCATCAGTCAATCTCTTCAAAATCTGAGCAACAGTGGACCTCTTTTGTCCAATGGCAACATAGATGCAGTACAGCTTCTTCTTCTCATCCTGTCCCTTGTTGAAGCGCTGCTGGTTGATGATGGTGTCAATGGCAAGAGCGGTCTTACCAGTCTGACGGTCACCAATGATCAACTCACGCTGACCACGACCAATTGGCACAAGGGAGTCTACAGCCTTGATACCTGTTAAATTTTTGTGTGTTATATAACCATCCCTTATCTTAAACACTACTTTTAAGTATTTCTATATAAATAATAAGTGTGGGTTTACAGTTTTAAAATAATGTTTTTTTTTCCAGCAAGTTACTATAAAATCACCATCTTTAATTTTTAATAAAAAAAAACTAGGACAGACATTTCAATGAGAGAATAGTATTACATAATCTTACCAGTCTGCATGGGCTCGCGTACAGACACACGGGGGATGATACCAGGGGCCTTGATACCAACACGCATACGTGTTTTTGTGTCGAGGGGGCCTTTGCCGTCGATGGGGTTACCCAGGGCGTCGACGACACGTCCCAAAAGTTGTTCACCGACGGGCACGTCTACAATGGCACCAGTACGTTTAACGATGTCTCCTTCCTTGATCAGCTTGTCATTACCGAAGACTACAACACCAACATTGTCGGGCTCCAAGTTAAGAGCCATACCCTAATACAAAAATAACGACCAAAATTAACTATTTATATTACTTTTTTTTCAAGATTTATTAACATTGGTGCTATATATTTTTGTAACATTTAAATTACAGAAATTTTACATTAAATAATAAGTTACTTAAGTTTCATAACCAGATGTCCTATTTATTAATTAGATTAGATATAAATATGCAACTGCATTGCAGATGTTTTCTCTGCCTATATATAAAATAACAGATATACAAAGTAAGGTACAAATGGAACATGTCTTCTTAGAAAGTTTTACATACCTTAAGACCGGAAGAGAATTCCACCATCTCCTCAGCCTGAATGTTTTTAAGGCCATACACACGGGCAATACCGTCACCGATGCTTAGCACACGACCAGTTTCTTCCAAGTCGGCCTGTAAATGTAATGTTGACCTCAATTGGCATATTGCAATCGAGTTGTATTCAATATAAAAAAATAAATATTTTATATCATTGTGATAGGGTAGATTATCATTTAAAAATCATAACCAACTCATAAATATATATTTAGTATTTACTAAAATCAGATTTCCTATATTAATATAATATTTTTCTTTTTATTATAGGTTCATATACATTTTAAATAAAACAACATATTAATATAATGTGTTGTTTTATTTAAAATTAAAAATCATAATAGAATGTATTTTATATAATTGTTATTTAAAAATATGATTTTTTGTTGACTAAAGATAGTCCAGCTGATCACTTTTGTAATTTTATTGTTTATATTTGCACAACATCATTTATGTAAAAATCTTTCATTTTTTACAACTCATATAGTTTTGAATACATTGATAATAGGCATGATGACTGATTTTGAAAAACTGGCCTATAATGGTTTAAAGTATCTACTATTTCCAAAAAATACATTATTTCAGCAGAAAACAAAGTTTTATTACGAAAAAAATGCTATTTAAATTTTAAGTTTTAAAATTTGCTTCAAAACGATCGACGGTGTCATGGCGTCTGCTTGTGACGTCACGACCGTATAATCTGACTGTAAACACTAGGGAGCCAAAGCAACAAATCAGATAATTTGGGTTTAAATATGAATTCAAAAGTGTACAAGTGCTGTGCGGTCCCTCAGTGCGTTAATACGAGGATCTATAACAAAGAAATCGATATGTTAGTCAATAAAAACAATGTTTTAGAAACAATCTCTAATCTATTACGTAGTGCTTTTTATTAATACAGAAAAAATTATTAAAATTTTACGGGTTTGAATTTTTAAATTATTGTTTATAAAGATATAATAATGTACAACTTACATTGTAGTCTTGACATTTCTAAACTCAGCTGAACAAAAGTCTTTATTTGATGCCAAAAACTCCCCCAACATCAACAAATCAACTCTAGGCAAATTAGAGCTATTTGCCTTGGTAAATCCTTGTTCCATGTTATGAAAACACAAACTAAGCAACTAATTGATAGAAATAATGAAATACTTCGCAAAATACAAACGCAGAATGCAGATTTTAAACGTCCCAGTTAGTACTTTATACAAAACAAAGTGACGTTTGTACGGCCGTGACGTAATTCACTCTGATTGGTGTTCAACTTATCATGGCGGACTGCTGTATTTTGTCGTTTTATTTTAATAAATAAAATATCAATCTCGCCCTAAATATGAAAATAAATACGCTTTTCAAAACCTATTAATCTTATCTCATTAGATGAACACATTATTTTAGTGGTATTTAGTTACCGTCATCATGCCTATTATTTATATTAATATCTTCAATTTTACATAACCCTACCAGTGTAGATAATTATTGATGTTTAGTTTATGTAATATGTACATACCTTGGGTGCGGCACCGAGGATTCTCTCCTCCAGAATTGTGGAGATTTCGGCAGCCCTATGTGTGCACGAGACATGGAGCTTGCGGGAAGCCACGGCCACCGCGGGCACGGCGACCTTCGAAACCTATCACCGTACATAATATCTTGAATGAAAATTCGCACTCCTCCGAAGAGATCTATAGTAATGTTCGATAATAATCAAGTTTGAACTATACCGCATAGACTAAAGTACAAAATGGACATGCTTTTTGACAGAAAGCCGATCGGACTCATTACATAACATGGTTTGGTTCGATGTGATAACTTCAGCTTTAACAATATTTTAAGCACGTAAAATGTTTAAGAATGAAACATATAGTCATTTACTGATAAAGTAAACCAGGAAAGGAATTTTATTAAAACAAATATAAATTATGGGCAGACATTATGGTGGTTACCGGATAGAATTTTATCTTCTAATTCTAACAAAAGTACAATTTTATGTAAATACCTGGGTGGCAGCATTAGGCAAGCGCCTGGCCACCGAAGAGGCCAAACGAGCGGAGATTAGAGACATTTTTCACAAATATTCAAACTAAATGGTGGACTGGAAGATCGTGATATACTCCGCTCACGACTCGTTGCGATATTACAGGAAATGACACAATCGATTTTGTCTGTGGTCAGAGTACTGCAGTTCAGTTCGGAATCATTGTTATATAATAAGCTTTTTTTCAATCAATAAAAGTATTGTTTTTAGAAATATAAATATTTAAAATCTTATAACAGAATTAAATACACAAAACATACTAAAAGCTAACAATATTTTTTATGAAACATTCTATAAACTGGTGAAACAAAAATATATTAATTTTATTACTATATTACTCATTATATTATAAATATGCTTTTAAAATGTATATAAATAAAATTGAATAATATAAATAAATCGTGGAATAATATGTTATATCTTAATGTTTTGATTAAATATTTTTTTATACATTAATTTTTGAACCAATCTAGAATGTTAGAATCTTTATTTTTCATCTATGGTTAGAATTTGTCAGCTGACCTGAGTAATGTCAGACGACATTTCGAAATTCGAATGCTTGGTTGACATATTTTAAATTGACAAATGCGATAACAAAATGTTTATTGCTTACTGTGAGATTCAAATAAATGAATATAAATTTATTAAGTCGTGATGGCCATATTTGAGAAATCCTCTTACACTAAAATTCCTATTGATGATACAGAAAGACTGACATGTTGTTTGGAAAATGCGCAAAACATTAACAAACACACCGTAAGTTTAGCGAATAATTACGACATAGTAAGAAAAAATGGATACACATTGCTTAAATTATTTACATTGGCTTTTAGGAGTATATTTTACGGGTCCAAAGAGGTCCTAATAAGGAAAATAAATGGAGTGTATCTCGACGATATAGGGATTTCGCCGCTTTACACGTTAGCCTTCAGCAATCTAACATTGAACTTCCTATTCCACCAAAGAAATTAATCGGAAATATGCAACCAGCTTTTGTAGCTGAACGGCAAGTAGCTTTACAGGTGAGGATTTTTTTAAAAAAAATGTTGTATAAAATTCCTATTATAATTCTATAATGATAATGTAAATTTAAAATTATGCTAAGTTCAATGTAAAAATCATTTTAAGTATTATAATGAAGCTCAATAAAGTCTATTATTTACAGAATTATATAAATGAAGTTTTAAAACATCATGTGCTGGCATTATCATTGCCAGTGAGAAGTTTTTTGGATCCTAACAATTATTCTTTATCTATAGCAGGTATTCTGATTCATTTAACAATTCATATTAAAATAATAATCATTACATAAACTAAATAACATTATAATATGATAATAAATAGCGTAGTTTGATAATAAAATGCATGCATGTGCATTGTGCAATGTGCACAAATGAACAAAATTTTGAAAGATGACCTTATTCTTTACCCTGTTACAAATTACATATTGGATGATGATATGCGGGAATCCTTTATGGATGCTTAAGTAACATTATTTTAATAAATTACTTAATTATATGGAAAAACAGTATGATTTTCATTTTTATTTATTTAATTGTCATATTAGAACATAGATCATTAAAACTATTTGTTAGAATATTATTTTATATATTGTATTTTTAATATACCATACCATAACCTACCTTTAAATCATGCAAAAGAAGTAATTCTAATAGATTCTTTATTTTCCTAGAGCAAGCACTTCAAACAATGTCAATAGCCTTAAGAGGTGATGGTCAGTATGAATTAAAAAGTTTATTAACAGATATAGGATGGAGAGTAAGAAAACATTATTTTTTAGTAAGTTGTCATTATATACCTATTATTATTTTTAAAGCTACAGAAGTACAATATTATATAAAAAACTTTCATTATGTTTTAAAATCTATTATGTCAATGACCTTTATTTGCAAATATAAATCCAATGGCTGATGATAAAACAAATTGATACAAACTACAAATAAGTTATAACACATGATTCAATGTACTTTTATCATAATGATAAAAATAGCATTCACTTTTCTTTATGTTACCTATTATTATAATCTCTACTGCCTATCTCATTTTGTTATATTTGAATAGTGTCTTCTGTGTTACGAATTTTTGTTTCAGATCAGATTAAATACATATTGTATATGTGCAAGTGTTGCTTAAAGTATTTATTAAAAAATACCTTATTATGTTCATTTATATAATATGTATGTAAGTAAATAGTATATCAAATGATTTATCTTTTTCAGGTCAATGAGTCAAATACTTCGGTAAACTGTATACTATCTTGGCAGAGTTATGGACCAGATCATACTTTACACAGCAAAGATCTCCAAACTGCTTTTAAAAGTTTACAAAATTCATCTGTAAGTTTCAAAATTATATTACTTTTTTGTGGAACATTTGTACATAATTTGATCTTCAGATTCTACAAAATTTCGTTTTCTACATTTTTTTTTACAAACAACAATAATTTACATAACAGACAAATAGTATATTTAATATAATGAACTAGTGGTTCACCCTCACTTTGCCTGTGTTATCCCTACTATAGGTAAAATTAGCCCTTAGCATGGGAGAAGTAGACCATATATGGTTTTGATTATACATATATATTTATATAATGAGTTATTTTGTTTTTAAAAAGGTAATAACTCATTATAGGATATATAATAGGAAAATTTATTAGTAAAAATAAACAGTCACAAAAGTTACCCATACCTTGCTACAATGAAAATATAAATACACACTACATTAATTTTATATACAAACATACCTTCATATTTTTATATACATGCATACATATCTACATACACATTTTTTAGATAAATAAAAATGATACGTTTTTAGATCCATGTTTGGATAAAAAGTATTAGGTAAATGAGCTTGACCTTATCAACCAAAACGGATATGTGGGTAGCTGTTGTACTAATGGTATATCCATATATTAATTGGTAACAGTAACTCGGTTTTAAATTAATATTAAAGGTCAGTCTTATAATAAACAATATGAAACTTTTTAAACATAAACAAAAAGTTCTGAATTTTTTTACCCTTCGATGTTTTTTAGGATTAATGTTAGTTTTACTTTTTTAGTTTGCTTTTATCTACTTTCTAGCCTAAAGCCTTGAGGCTTAATCTATAGTTTTTAGAATTTTAGTATGACTGTTTGTCTGCATGTGATGAGGTGACATTACATGAAAATCACTGGTCAGATTTTGTTGTTAAAAAGCTGGTTATCGGGGTCAACATATAGGATACTTTTAAATCCAGGGAAACTCTGGATAACTATAGGAAAATATCCTATTTCTGAGAAATCCATACTAACAGTTAAGTATTTAGTGACACACCCGAGCGAGAATGTGTCACAAGTATATGATATAACTAACTAAGATTTAGCACGAGCAAAGCCGCGGGTTCCGCTAGCTATACATATAAACCTTCCTATTGAATCACTCTATCTATTAAAAACAATCGCATCAAAGTCCGTTGCGTAGTTTTAAAGATTAAGGCATACATAGGTACAGATAGACAGCAGGAAGCGATTTTGTTTTATACTATGTAGTAATTGACAGCACAGTTGCTACAGTATGAATATAATTTTAAATCATCAAATTAAATATCTTTTCTTAATCAATTATTTCATCCTTAAATTTCCAGCACCCTTACATAGATGAAATATTATCGATTCATATATTAGAAACAGGTGCTTATGTAATTAGAAAAATTCACGAGACCGGGACTGTTAGAGATTTATTGTATGGAACTGAATATAGTAAGAGTTACTTATCTAAATATGGAAACCCAAAAGTGAGGAAACCCTTCACGACAGGCCAGATAGCGCATTATGGATACCAAATATTACAAGCGTTGAAATTTTTACATGAGAAAGGGCTGCCACATGGTATGATGCTTGTATTTTTTTCGTTATTATACTTTATTTTTTATGTCATTATATTTGTTTATTACAAGTATTTCTAGTTGTAGTTAATTTAACTATGAGAATTGATGGCCACCAATATCAATCTTGAAACTAATATTTTGTTTATTTACTATTTCTTAATATGTCAAAGATTAAGTACTTTATGATTTTTGGGCCATTAAAAGTGTTGTATATGTTATGTATTTTTAAACGGATTTAGACGAAAGATGAATCATTTTAATATTTTCTTTTTCAGGCCATATTCATCCCGGCAACATAGCGATAGAAAACCAAAGAGCTTTACTAATGGGTTTAGAAAACTTTTTAATGGGTGTACCGTGTCTCTACCGACCATATTTAGTAGAATTAAAACGAACAAACACATCTGAAACAGTAGATGTGTATTGTTTTGGTAGAACACTCTACGAAATGGCCTTCGCGACGACACTCGAGTCGCATTACTGTGATACGTATCCGGAAGGAATCTCAGAAGGATTAGGTTAGAATTTTCTAGTAATTTGGATAATTGATGGTTGTTTCAAATTCGATCAGTGCGTGTAATTTTCGAATAAATAGAAACTGTGATAAGTGTATATTTCTATCCCTTACTTGAGAAAAGATTTATTGCCCATATTTTTTTTTATTTACGATAAAATCGATAATATTTCCTCTCCAGAGACTAAACTATGTATACCTATACAAAATTTTAATCTAAATCGGTTCTACGGTTTTATATTTAAAGTATATATAATATAATATTGTATATTTCTTTATGCATAGTCATTGAATGTATGAATTCAGCCATTTTTAATATCCCACTGCTTAGCACGGTTTCACTTTCAATGCGAAAATCAATTCATAGTCCACCACGCTGGTCAAGTGTGGGTTGGTGGACTTCGCATATCTTCCGAAAATTTGAAGGTTTCCTCTCCGTTTTTTCCTTCATCAATAAGAATATAATTACAGTGTAAACTCCATGTAACGTAACTCGATTTAACGACAAACTCTCTAAAGCGTTAAAATCACTTTGCTTTGGTTGGTTTAGCTTGTTTTCATACAATGATACACTCCATTTAACATTACACCCACTCTGAATATATTTACTCTCAGTATTTTTTAAGTTGTCAAAATTAGTAAAAATCCCGCCGTGCATTAAAGAAGCTCTGGAAGCAGCAAAATTATTGGCAAAGTACTTTCTTTATCACCAAGATGCCTAAATATCGCAAGATATGAATAAAATAAGTAAAAAACACATCAAAATTACTGGTGCAGCAAAAGACGTCAGACGAAATTAACAAATTATACGCAATAGCGTTTTAATAAGAATTGTTTTTATGTATGTAATTACTAACACTAGTCTGAAATAAGCATTTTCTTTTTCAGATTTTCATTTTTATACCGATTTTTCTTCTTTCTCTCTATTTAACGACTATTCTCTATAACATCAAAATATGCACGGTCCCTTGAGTGTCGTTATATAGAGTTTACGTTGTTTAATATTTTCCAGAATCAGTACTCCGCTTTTGCATATCAAGCACTTCATGTAAGCACGGCGGTCCCTCATTGGAACACCTGCTATACCACCCGTTCTTCACTCGGACTACACTCAACGGACTAACTCCTAAACCCGATACACGAACACACTTAAAATTCCCGTTAAACATTAAAGATAACATCAAAGTTGCCGTCAAAGCGACTGAGGAAAGGTTGTCAAGTGACCAGAAGTTGGTAAGAATTGCATTTAATTTCATTGTTTTTATTATTTGTTCGGAAAATGAAAAGGAAAATTCGTAAAACTCACACAAGCAGTAGCAATGTACTACACGATTTTTAATTTTTTGTCAATTATATTTTCTGTCTTTGAGTACAGTAAAAATTTATCAAATATATTTGATTCATTATTTTATACTGGTATATATTGTATTATAGTAATTTATGCCCGATTTACACTTATTAAGTAGTTAACTTAATTTTAAGTGATTAAGTGCGTGTAAACAAACAATTTAGTAGCAAGTCGAAAGCCTTTTAGTTAACTACTTAACTACTAAATTAGAATGTTTTGTATTTTTTTGAAATAAGTAAGTTGGTGGGCGGGGCTTGTCTCTGGATCCGTGTAGACAGGTACAATTTAGTAAAACGCTTAAGTGTTGACGCGCCATTTTTTGAATTGAACCCTATTTCAGTTGTTTCTGTAACGTCGTGAGCTTATAATTATTTTTGATTATTGATGAATTATATGATGATGTATTATTGATTTGGCGCAAAGGATGTTGAACTGAAAATTAAAAGTATTCGTTCGCAATACTTCACATGAGCCAAAAAATCAAGGATTCAATAAAATCGGGCTCTGGCACCGATTATATTTAACCTTTAATTTTTTATTATTTGGGCAGGTTATTTCTGTAATTATTTCATCTTTTATTTCGTCCGAGACCTCACTAATTTTATTACGTTGTTGATAGTCATCTTGAGTGAACTAATTTGCTTAACTACTTATCTAATTAAATACGTTTGGACAGCTACTTAAATATAAGTCACTTAATTGGATTGATATATAATTATAGTTTAGAAGCGTGAAGAGGGAGGTCCGGATTCAGGAGATTCTCAATTCTGAACAAGAAATGAAGAAGCAAAAGAAAAGAGTGGTGAGTTCAATTCACTATTTTTACTATCGAGCTGCATCTTAATAAAAAAAATTCTTGACATATATGTTTACGCATACCACATGGAGGAAACAGGTGGTTATGTGGGACTTACGGGCAAGCCAGTACTACCCACTAAAACCCAACTTACCTCACCCATCTTAATGGGGCGTCGCAGCATCGCTTGCGCATTCAACTACGACGCCCCGACAGCTGCCAAAACAGAGTATATTACCCGGCAATAAATATTGCACATCGACATTTGAAAAGAAGCCGTCGGCTAATTTCCGCTTTGTATAGCGTTATTTCATTCACACGAAAATCTGTCAGACCGGTATGTATTAGGAATTGTAAAATAATTATAATTTTCTGTGTAATTGAATTTATTTAAATACATTACATTTTTCTACAAGTGCTGTCTTTAGGTTGTGGAAAAATAAAATAAAAAAATCACGTTTATGTACTTTTTTCCTTAAAATTTCGTATCCTGTAATGGTATCCAATTCGAATGCGTTTCTATAAGAAGTTTTCGATTGTTTTCCATTTTAATGAACCGAAATCCCAACTCATGACTATTTTTATCAACTCTTTTCAGACCAATATTGTGATTAATATAGGCTCAGATAATTTAGCTTTTAATGATTTTACAGTCGTTCAACATTTTTCAAATAGCATCATAATCAAAATCGTCCATAAACGAAATTGCTTTTTTGGGTCTATCTTTTTTCGTAGAGCTGAACACAATTGCAGTAGGTGTATATTAAATTCCGTTAATATATTGTTCAAAGTTCTTCTTGAAATTCCAGTGGCATTTGCAACTCGCTCTTGTACCTTCTTAAAATAATTAGCAACATTTTCAATCTCATTTTTTTTAATCTGTCAGCATCGGTTACAAAATAATTTTTGACTGAACGCGTCTGTACTCCACCGGCACCGCAGTTAAATAACGAGTGACAAAAGTAACATAGATATTGTGAGACAGAGATAACGCTCTACGAAACCGAAATAGGCCCATGGTTTCTTTCCAAAGGTCGATGTACAATATTTATTGCCGGGTACTATACATATCTTAACAAAACGCCTGTTCTATTATTGTCCAACAACAAGCGGAATTACTCTAGTTGGTTGTATTTTTTTTGTGTCAGTTACTACGAATTTCATTGTTATTTCAAAACCAGCAGTCATTTATGATTGATGAATAGGTTTTAAGTAAAAAATTATGTATGGAAATAAATAAATTGCAGAAGAAACGCGAGACGATGTGGAAGTCGTCGTCCTCACTGGCGGACGTACGCTCGCACAGCGCGAGCACGGCGTCCTCCCCGACGCCGCCCACGCCGCCGTTATGTAAGTATTAAAAACAAATTAATTTTAAATTTATTTTACTACTTTTTTCAAAGATAAATAATGAATAAATATATTGAGACATTATTACAACAGCGCCATCTAGTTCCGTGGTATAAAGCTACATTACGTGCTTGTGTTACGGATACCAGATAGTTGATATACTACATATATAAATTTTAAATACATACATATTATAAATATTTTAACACCCATGACTGGAGTACCTACAAACATTCGTGCTTAACAAATGAATGCCCCCAGCAGGACTCGAACCCGCGACCGCTGGCGCAGAAGGTAGGGTCACTACTAACTGAGCCAACAACAATAGTTTAAAGAACTTAAATCTTATGTTACATATTTAAACGAGCAATTCAAATATATATATATATAATCCAACGATTTTCATCAAATTTAGTATACAGGGGATTTCGGGGGCGATAAATCGATCTAGCTAGGATTCATTTTCAGAAAATGTTGTTTTATTCGTGTTTTCAATAATAAACTTTATCAGTAATCAACTTATACATAAACTTTTTTTTTATTGAAAGAAAATAACAAAAAGATGGCGTTTGGGTAGCCCGATATTGTTACTTAAACAGAAAAATATGACTCTTCCCGACATCTATTGGCAAATAACAATACCATTTTTCTAAAAAATACCGTGCAATGCTCGGTCATCCAGGTACTATATATATTAAACATGTGTTTGCACACGGTTTCCCCGCAGCGGCGGACACGAGCGCGGCGAGCTCGTGCGCGGGCTCCAGCCCCGGCGCGCGCGGCGCCCTGCTCAGCGCTATATGCTCCTTCGACAAGTCCCGCCTCGCGCGCGTGAACTCGCGGTAAAGTCCCTACAGACTTCTACTGAGACTTTCTTTCGGCTGATACTTTTCTTGATAACATTGATATTTGATTTACAAAAAACTAAATTTTTCCTTTAATTAATAATGATGATAAGATGTTATTTGTTAAATATATCAAAATAAGAAAGAACTGTTGAAATATCTCAACAAATGAAAAGTTATGAAAATATAAAGTTGCTCTTGTAAAAATAGCTTAGTGACGTCACACGACTAGAACAATCGAAATTTAATTAATTTCTCAGTCATTTATTGATAGATTTCATTTTTTTATTTACGTATTATTATTTCGATCTATATTGTAATTCCATTGAGTTAAATATGGTATTACCAACATCATGAAAGTACTTCTCCATTAGCCTCTCAAAAGTACCCTCAAAATGAAGTGCACAGTTCCAAATTTAATCGCGTTTCATTCAAAGGGTCTAGCCGGATAAGCATAACGAATCTGCCCCCAAATGGGAACCTTTATCGAACCTTATGTTTTAATATCTACTTGATTTATAAATACGATTGATGTACATATCGCGACCAGATTCCGTTTTGAACCTGAGATATGGGAAAAAATAACCTTTCGCATGACTATTTTTCAAAGTAATATATCTCAAAAACTGATTACGTTAGAGAAGTGAGACTAATGCGAGAATTTAGGTTACATTGCATACTATATCATATATTTTTTATGAATTTTTAGAACCATTTTTTTCTAAAAAAAATGAAAAAATAAACAAAAAATATTTTTTATTTTTGTGTTTTCTGAGACTTACAATCACAGAAATAATATATGTTGTGCTCCTTTATGTGCACTATTACTAATAAAAATCACGTACGAAAAAAGTTGGTGTAACACTTCGAAAAAATATTAAATGTGATGTACGCCCTATACTACACCGTTGTAGTATAAGGCCCACAACAATGCACAAGGCACCAACTTATTTTAGAACATAGGTAATCATTTTTAAAAGATAGAATAATTGTTCAGAAAGAGAAGAAAAGACAACCAGTATACATTTTTAGCATTAGTTAACACCACTTTTATTCCTTTACGTGTATAATCAAAATATAAGAAACAAAAAATATAAACAATCGTCATTGTTGTAATTAATTTCAACTCGAGTCGCAAATAATTTAGGTAAACCTCACCAGAACGCACAATTTAGGACAAAGTTCGTCCTTATGACAAATCCTCTTCTAATATATAAATATCTAGTGTCACAGTGTTTGTTATCGAACTCCTCCTAAACAGCTTGGACGATTTTAATGAAATTGTCTGTGTATATTTGGTAGGTCTCAGGATATGTCTTAGACTATTTTTTAATCCCCTAGGTGATATGGGTGGCCTTCTCCATATCTTTTTGATTTTTAGGGTTCTGTCCCTCAAAAGGAAAAAAACGGAACCCTTCTTAATTTTTAGACCAAGTTTTTATTTTTTTTTTAAATTTCTACCACCAATCCCTATATAATAATTAATAATTATTAGAACGCGGGTGGAGCCGCGGGAATTGCTAGTAATAAATAATAATAGCTGCTATATGAGAACAGCAGCAGTTGTCATTGGGGCAATAACAGCAATAACAGATTATATTGTTGTAATTATTACCATCGGAGATGGTATGGTATGGTATGGTAAACACGGGCTGGTTTCCGCAACTCGACGACTTAGCGCCTATTTTGCGTGTGTTACCATCGGAGATATAGTGAATGTAAATACGATAGATTTTGCATAGTTGTACTTAGTGATAGTGATTTTACGAGTACATAATATGAATGGTGATTATATTGAAATTCCATTTCAATGTTAAGTAAAATCAAGGGATGTGATTACAACAATATTCCGTTAATATATATAATAATTCCGTTATTGCTGTTATTGCCCCAATGACAACAGCTTAGTAGGACGCTGTTCTCATACAGCAGCTATTATTATTTATTATTTGTCATAAGGACGTACTTTGTCCTAAATTGTGCGTTCTGGTGAGGTCTACCCAAATTATTTGCAACTAAAAGTATTCGAGTTGAAATTAATTACACCAATGACGATTGTTTATATTTTTTGTTTCTTATATTTTGATTATACACGTAAAGGAATAAAAGTGGTGTTTATACTAAAAATGTATACTGATTGTCTTTTCTTCTCTTTCTGAACAATTATTCTATCTTTTAAAAATGATTACCTATGTTCTAAAATAAGTTGGTGCCTTGTGCATTGTTGTGGGCCTTATACTACAACGGTGTAGTATAGGGCGTACATCACATTTAATTTTTTTTCGAAGTGTTACACCAACTTTTTTCGTACGTGATTTTTATTAGTAATAGTGCACATAAAGGAGCACAACATATATTATTTCTGTGATTGTAAGTCTCAGAAAACACAAAAATAAAAAATATTTTTTGTTTATTTTTTCATTTTTTTTAGAAAAAAATGGTTCTAAAAATTCATAAAAAATATATGATATAGTATGCAATGTAACCTAAATTCTCGCATTAGTCTCACTTCTCTAACGTAATCAGTTTTTGAGATATATTACTTTGAAAAATAGTCATGCGAAAGGTTATTTTTTCCCATATCTCAGGTTCAAAACGGAATCTGGTCGCGATATGTACATCAATCGTATTTATAAATCAAGTAGATATTAAAACATAAGGTTCGATAAAGGTTCCCATTTGGGGGCAGATTCGTTATGCTTATCCGGCTAGACCCTTTGTTTTGTTCATTGTTTTTGGGAAGACGTCATACTTAAGTGCTGACTGATTGAAAAATACCGATTTAGCAATATTAGCATTTTTCAATATATTACCGATATATTGGCCGATAGCATAATCAGCATCTGCGTGTGCTCTTAGGACGGTGGTTCTGAGGCATTTGCTAAGTCAATATTTATGTTATATATCTTAATCGATGCAAGTATCAATCATTTTACCCATTACAGTGACAATAATGTCGATATTAAAAAAAACTATTAGTACAATTTTATATTAACGCGATAATTTTAAACAAAACCATAAATCTTTTTTATTCTTTCGCGGTACTGTTTTGATTTTGTTTTTGTTGAGGAATAAATATATCAACCTCAAATGCTTTATGATCACATGATTTTTAACATCTCGCTTCTTATTAATACTTAGTTAAGTTAACGTATTGTGGGAAGACGCCATCTGTAATAAAAACAAAGCCGCTAAATGATAAAAAAAAAGTTTAATTAAAAACAAACGATTGTGTAAAAATTGACAATCGCAATTAAAGAAATATGCGTGTGATTTAAATAAAGATATTTTTATTTAATCTTTATTGTTTATTTTAAGTGTACATATTAATATTTTTAATGTAATTTCTTTATCATAAAGAAAGTAATCATTGAAAAATGAAATAAATAGGACAGAAATTCATCAAAATCAATCAGTCTAAATATAATAGAGCGCCATAGTTCGGTGTCTGCGATTACCACTAACAAGTAACCATGGAATTAGTAAGTACTTACTAATTCCATGGAAGTAACAATCTAGACTTATTTTTGTTGCTTGCAATGTTGTCATGGCCAATGGCCATGATATCACGTTCAAGACAACTTGCCAAGATGGTTGACGTTTAAAGTATTCATAATATTAAAATATACGAAATTTTAGTTTTTTGGAGCTGGATTTTATTCTAATAATAAAAATTAAAAAAATCACGCATATTCCTTACTGATGCTCTCGAGAACCCATCGTATAATTTGCGACTGATGGGAGATATTTGAAATACGTTTAATTGTTTATATGCTTTTATTGAATTGTTGCACGAAGAAAATTTAATCATGGAATTTTGTCGTTAGTGAGAATGTAAATTTAATAGTGTCTAAGATGCTTGGTAACGAAGCCATCATATAGATGGCAAAAAACTTTTTTCTTAAACTGCTTATTTTTAATATTTTAAAAGTAAGTAGTTAATCCTTTTTTAATTGTAAAAATAAAAAATATTCTACATTTTTATATTGTTATTTTCACGAACAAGCCGATTTAAGGTGGCGAAGGAAAATGTTTAAAAATACTGCTGTGTTTTTTTATCTATATAAAAATCTGAAATAGGTTTTAAACCCTGGTAGCTTATTATTTTTCGCTAATTTAAAAATATTTATCTCTTAACATTTGTATTGCATTTTTAAATAAACATGTATAATGTTTTTATATACACTCAATTGCAAAATGTTATGTAACATGCAATTTTATCGTTTTACATAAAAAAGGTATCACTGTAAGAAATATTTAATATTTACATCAAGAACAAGATTAAAGTAGATTTATTTCAAGAACAAATCGTCTGGTTGAAGTATTATATTTTTCTTTTGTAACAAGTCACTTACGTATCCCAGTGATAAGATAAGGCATTTAAAAATATGAAATTATAAAATTGTTATTATTATTATTATAAGAAATTATCAATATATTTAAATTTTAAATAGGTCTGCTGTATGTTATTTTGTTTTATTATTATAAAAATTGTTTCTCTTATTTATATTACTAATGCTAACTAAAAATTTCATCAATTTTGCATATACCTATCCGCCGCCAGCATTTTATTGTTTTAAGGTATCAAAAAAAATTTTCTTCTAATACCTGCCTAATTTTATACAAAGTATTATAGTGTATGTACATTTTATACAATTTATATTGATAAATGTAATGTAAACAATACAAATTTTTATTGATAAATGTTAACGTTTCTAATGAAAACTTAGTACAATCTTTCAGATGACAATTTAAAGATGATGTTGCAATAGAATATGACGTCATAGCAATATAGGTAAGTCTTGCTCAAGATAGATCTATTTTATTGGCTAAGTTAAAGTGTCGTCGCTTTTCTTTTGTTAATGAAATAATATCCTTCATTTAAATAGGGGTAATTAAAATGTCTATGTCTTATCGGCTTAAATTTTATTTTATCATAAATTGTCATTTATTTTTTTTTCACAAATTATGTACCCAAGTCATGAAAGGTCTGATCTTAGATATTTGGTCTGCTTTTTACATGCCAGTGTTATTTCTTTTAAAAATTTAATATAATATGATATTTTGTATAAATACTAATAGCCTAAATAAGATTGTGTTTGAATTTATTTTACTCAATGCTGATTATAACACATTTTCTAATTTTAAGAGTAATTATTTAAAATTAAGTAAAAAGTGATAAATCGACTGGTCAAGCGATTCTATATTGATTTGTTTAGAACATGTATAGCAGCTTTAACTTTAGAGTAAGAAACATAAATTATTTTAATATAATTATTTTGTTGTAATTTTATGAGAATATATAGTTGCAATAATCTTGCGTTTTCTTTTCTAAATCTGCAATTTCTTTTTTCTATATATTTTCCTTCATGGTAGACAAAAATATATAAAAAAAGTTACATTTCCAAGCCAACGGAAAGCACGTAAAACCGCGGTACAGCGTCTAGTCTGACCGAATTCAATATTGCGAGAAACTAGTATTGCACATATATGCACTACATGAAATATGTAATGTATTAGCACAGATTAGTGTCAATGAGATTGGCGTCATTGATATCTTTATATATATAATCAGAACATAGAAAAGGAAGGAGAATATAAAGGCGAGTGACACATGAGTTTGCTGGACCAAGCATTTGAACTGGTCGAATCCGCTCGTATTGGCGTAGGTAGCCATACCTTAATCTATTGACGAAATAAAACAAGTATTCAAATTATTTACATATGTATTTATTCATTACGTTTGAAGATTACATCAATTAACTTTAAAACATAAACACGTCCCCGTTCAATCATTCTAGTAATTAATATAAAACTCTTGTATTTTTATCATTTAAATTCTTAATTGCTAAGTTTTACTCGAGAAAAAAAAACTAAGTCAAAATTAAACAACACAAAAAATACCATTTATTCACCCAGCACGACATTATATCAGTATCTGAAGCACAATACTTTCCTAATTTACTTCTATATTAACAGGAAAGTACGCCTGCGAGTGAATCACGAACAATTTCAAATGAAATAAAACACAGAATTACTCTAGATTCCTTATAACTAATTCTTACGAAACATCTGCTAGAATATCTGTGCTTTATACGTAACGACACTTAGTTTAAGGGGTGCTAGTGATAGCTTGGCAGGTTTGCGGCTGGATATCGCTAAACCAACTGTATAACAAATAATGCCAATCGAGAAGAATAAGAGAAGAAGAATTATCACAATTTAATATAGATAGTTACATCCGAGAGCTGCATATCGATAAACATTTAGAAAAAAAACAATCAAATACATATATTCATATAGTATTTCTTATCCATTTAATAATAGAAATAAGTAACATGAATGTACTATATTAAAGACTTGCTACTTGAAAGTAACCATCGCTTTACTCCAATTCGATGATATCATCGAAGTCGTCGAGATTGAAGTCTTGAAGTGTCAGCGGTTCTGAAAGAAATATATCACAATCAAAGTGTGTCTATATCTTTGGTACACCTCCACACTATATTTATATTTATAGTATTTTTTACAAAATATAATATTTAATATAGATATAAATAAGGGGTTCCTATATCCTCGCAAATATAAATTTTTTAGCAATATTAGATAAATAATTGTTTAAACGAGTAGCATTTTTAAAGTGGAAAATTCAAAATGGTGAATTCAAAAATATTGATGAAAGATAAGAAAAAATATTTGGGCAATTTGTTTACTTTCAATAACCGTCTTATTTTGAAATGATCTTAAATATCTTACTTTTCGCAGTTTCAACATTTGGTTTCTTCTTAGAAGGCGTGTCCTGGGACGTCGAAGGGCGTTTCACGCCGTCACTTGTTGACGGTTTTGGGGAACTCGGTGTAAATTTCCTTACTGTAACAGTCTTAGTGCAGGGCGCTTTTCTGTAAAATAAAGGATGACGGCAAATGAACGAGCTTTGCTAAAACTAAGGGGTATATTAGTACTCTAGACTAAGTGAGTTTAGCATCAGTGATTATTATTTATCAGAACAGAGAACAATGTTTTTTAATGTCAATACTTTTAGTTGGGTTCGTTGTTAAAGCTTATTTTTGAGTTTTTATAAACTATAATAATTTACTTTCCTTTTTTTATTTTAATTTGCTATAAACACAAAAAAATAAAAAAAAAATCGAAAAATCTTATTGAAATAGTCATTATTATCGATACAAAGGCGAAGATTTTAATTAAATTGGGTATGATGATTGCTGGCAAGAAAATATTGAATATCTGACAATTTTTAACCAATTGCTAAAATGCACCTTGTTTTAAAATATTGTAATACTTACGTGAGATCCACAGAAGCGTTATTTTTTTGGTTGAATTTAAAGAATGAACTCGCGTTATTCAGGACGATATTCTTAGAGGTGCCGCTGATTTTATCCCAGTCCTTCTTCTTGACTAGAATTTGTTTTTTACCCTTGTTGTTAATGACGCTTGCTGTGAGATCAATAACTTTCTCCTTCGCCTTCGATTTGGACACATTAGCAACTGCGTTTTTCGAAACAATGTCATTTTTAGTAGTCGATTTAATTAAATCGTTTGTATATTTAAGCACTATTCCTTTTGTTGGACATGTCGATCGCGGCACTGTTGGAGTAATATCTTTATTATTATTCACATTTACTACTTTTTTAATTGCCCCTATAGGGGTTGGCGATATAACCTTTTTTTTAGATTCATTGACGACAGCAGCTTTAGTTTTCGTCTCATATTGATGTGCCGGTATGTGTACTACGTTTTCGAGTACTGAAAGCGGGCTCTTGTCTACAATCACAGTTGGACCTGTGGACTGTTTTTTCTCAACACTAGTCTTCGTATTATCGGCCTTTTCGTGGTTCGTGGCCTTTTGATTTTGAGGTATAATTCGTTTTTCAACTTGCTTTGCGTTACTTACTTTAGTATTAGGCGGAACAGATTCAGTCCTTCTTAATATTTCTATTTTACCCGTTTCAGTGATGCGAATGATATTTTCGGAATTCCATGCGTTTTTTATTTGTGAGACATCTTCATTTGTAGTACTCGACGATGCGAGTATTTTACTTGGTTCTTTCTGTTGTAAGGGCGGCTTATGTGGAATCTGTTTTATGGCTTCTACCTTAGTTTGTGCTGGGGGGTGAGGCAACTTAGTAGTAGATTTTAAGGCTCTCGGTTTAGATGTAACTTTCTGCACAACTATGTCCTCTTCATCACTGTCTAAGCATATAGTTTCCTGGGGTTCAGTAATCACTGGTTGTAGTGGAGTAGGTTTCGGTAAATTTTTTCTAAGCTTTGGAGTTGTAACTAAACAGTTTGTTGATTCGCTATTTGCTGTCGTGACTGAAGCGGGTGCTTTGAGAGGAGAGTCCTTTAACGATGGCGGTATAACTTGTAAATACTTGATTGCTGGTGCTCCTGGTGTCGACAATCCTGCACTATCATTCACAGCGGATATTATGAACTGAGGTACAGACTGTTTAATTGTTGCGTCAGACGACACATTAGTAATGAGTAGCTGTTGGGAATTACGCCGTCTTATATTGACGGATCTGGCAGGCGCCGGCGAAGTGTTAGTTATAATTTCATCATCGTCAGGTAAGATGCACTCTTCGTGAAGTGGCGACTCATTTGCTTGAAGAGAGACTGGACCTTTAAATCTAAAACCAAAGATATATAAATATCGTTTTGTATTTTAGCTTGAAACTTTCTAACAAGATTTACGTAGACATTCCGGACGATAAGACCAGGAATAGAGATGATAAATCTAATTTATAATGTAATGGATCCCTAATTCTTTTTGTAAAATAAAAGTGTTACTTAACTATCTCGTCCCGTTGAAATTCGGAGATTATCCGGAACAAGCAGATGACAAAAAATAAAGAAAATGTTTTTCTTAATAATATCTTATAGTTGAAAGCTATTATTGTGACATTACATACATACACTTCAATTTCATATATTTAAGAAGGTATACTTACATTCCCACGGGCACGACCTCGGTCGAAGCCGGCGTCGCATCGTCCATACTCTCACTTTGAGAATCCTCAACAGATTCAGAAATCCAATCACTTATAGGTTCCGCATTCGTTTTTTTCGACCCTTTCATTATATTTACTGTTTTTTTATTTTGCGTGGGCACATTCGTACTAGTAGTTTCACTATCTATAATTGTTACTGTTGAAATTGTTGATTTTTCGATTTGTACATCTTTCGTATTATTTAGAGCCGACGGTAACTTCACTAAACTCGTGCTCTCATTTATTGTATCGGTAAAATTTTGTCTGTTGCCGCGGACGTTTTGTAATCTTTCTAATAAAGGTACACCAAGAACCTGTTGGAGGAAAATGAAATAAAAATAGGCGTCATATTATGTTGTCGGCTAAATTTAATTTGATATCCATATTATCTATAACAGCTATGATTTAAAATATTTACCCTATATTATTAGAAAAGCTATTTATATAATTTAAGCTCCATGGTCAGTCACATAATACTTAAATGTGAAAGTTTCGGCGAGGAAATGGAACGGATTTACTAGGAGTAAGTAATTTTCCTGGAAAACTAGTTCTTTATTGGTAATTAAGAGCCAATGTGAAGCAAAGCAAATCAATTTTTCTATCTTTTAAAAATAAAATAAAATAAGATTGACAAATGACTGCAAATATTTTGCGAAAAACTGACCTGCTTCGCGATATCGTACAACGGACCAGAGTCGAGATCCTTTCCAGTCTCCTCTACTTCCCTCAGTGCCTTGAGCGCGCTGTACTGCGCCGCGAGGAGGGCCGCGTCTTCGTCCAACTTGGGATTTCCAGTCAAGTATGTGTGAGCTATTATCTTTATAAAATTAGCATTCGTCAACAACGATTTATGCATTGGAACTGGCTTATCTTTTATTTCATCCTTTTCCACTTCTTCTACTGACCTACTTGGTGTTACTAGAGGTTCATCGTCACTGAGCACAATGCTCACCTCATTAGTTTCATCTGCATCACATTCTGTAGTTTGTTCAGCTCGTTCTTCTACATTAGCACTTTTACGAAGCTCATCTTCAATTGGTAGGCTTTTCGCGGCTCGCATTAATATTGAATTTTGAACGAAACCACCTAAAGTATTATCCGTTTTGGAACTACCTTTAGAGTTGTTTCTTTTAGCTGATTTTCGACTTATATATTTGTCACAATCTTTGGGCTTCTTTATTTTACCTGTAGCCTGAGACACACATTTTTTATATGAATATTGTGTTTGTTTCTGTCGTTTTCTGTCACGTAATGACAAATTTTCTTGAGAATCTTCATCAGCACTAGTTGTTTCCGAATCGCTTATTGCCAATACTGTAACCTCATCTGAGTCCATTTGCGGGACATCACATGTATCATTATTGACATTGCCATGTAATGTGTTATATACAATCGTGGAGGCATTCGAAGTCGAAGGCTTATTAGTTATTTCGTTCTGTACATTGTCAACAAGCTCTGGCATCGTTTCAGAATTATCACTAGGGTTGCTCACTTCATTAGATATTTTACTTATATGCTTTTCAGTAACGTTAGTCTTTTTTCTTTTACGTGTACTTTGAGGCACATACTCTTCGTCTGAATCTTGCCTTTGTTTATGTCGTTTTCTGTCAGATACATTCTTATGTGACAATGGTAGTTCGTCGGCACTAATAGTGTCTGAGTCACTTGACGTTAAGTCGAGAACTTTCGAGATCATTTGCTGGTCATCATTTGTAACTTTATTTAGATTTTGATTTTCTCTCTCACTTTCGATTAAAACCTTGGCGATACTCGCCGTCAAAGGATCTACGTTGTCTAACCCATTCTCATCAATATTGGCTATTGTATTTCGTACATTTTTGATGAGTTCGGATATCTCTTTTGACCCTTTTGATTCATGATATTGATGTTTTATTAAGATATCCATGATTTTTTCAACCATAACGCTTTCTACTTCAGGATTGAGAGTAGGATCTATTTGATCACTGGTTGATGGTTCAGATGTATTTCTTTTGTTTTTCTTACAATTGAATTCTTGTTTAATTTTGATTGGGTTGGTTTCATCGCCTGTTTTTGGTTTGAGATCATTGCCGTCATGTGATTGAGCTGGAATTTTCAGTTCGATGTTTTGTATATCTGAAATAGCGAAGTATAAACTTTACAGGTCTAGTTTATTAAAAAAATATTATTTGTATGTTATAGTATAGTATGAATAAATTTAGTGATGAGTTTTATTTCATCTCATAGAGAAATAGTTCTCTGAATATTATTTTTAACTATATTCTCTAAAACATACGTAAAAATAAGCTCTGTAGCTTTAAGAAAAGAAAATACTATTTTTAATTCACTTTAGCACTTCTTAATTGGCCGTCGGTCCAAGCTAGCGGGTATGCATACACTCTAAGTACATATTTAACTACTTTATCCCATACATTCGGTCCTGTGATCTTCGTCGGAATGGACAAGTTATAAGAAGAGAGAGGAGAGATGGAGGAGATGGAAGGGGAGAGGGAAAGAGAGGTGGTCGGGAGGTAGATAGACAGGAATACTGACTGTTGTGCGTGTTGGCGTGCTCCTGCTGGAACTGCATCCAGGCGGCGGCGCGCTCGTGCTCGGGCAGGCCGGTCTCGCCGGAGCCGCGCAGCAGCGAGTCGTGCTCGTGCACGGCGTGCAGCGCGCCCGCGCCGCACGCGCCCGCCACGCGCAGCAGCGCCGCGTCGCGCACGCCCGCCGCCAGCCCCGCCGCCACGCTGCAGCCCTCCTCGTCCACACTGGACACGACAAACTAATTACTATTGATATTTATGTGGCCTACTACTAGCGGCTGCTGCTTAGAGTCACGCTAGGAAGTCTTTAGCCATACATATTTTTTATTCAGAAAATTAGACAGTTACTGATTTTATACTAATTCAGTATTTATTACACCAAATAAATAAGGACATAAAATCAAAACACAAACCTGTACAGTTCAGAGAGCTCGGACATGTTGTAGTGCCTGTCGATCTGCTGCTCGTCCACGACGCGGCACGCCACCGCCTGCTTTGTCACCGAGCGCTCATAGATCTTCTGCTCCATCGTACCCTGCAAATTAATGTAATAAATATTTATTAAAAATAATTAATCAACTATTAGGCTCAGAGAGCTGCACAAAACGTTTTGTGCGGAGTTTCTTTGAAGGATCGGAGACATTTGTTTCATTTACCTCATTCTGGAATGATGTGAACGAACCAAAGATACCAAAAACGGACTGATATTGATTACGAATAGCGAAAATCGAAAATATTAACCAATGTTGCCACAATCGTTTACTTGTAACAGCCTCTTTTACTTTATAGCTTATCATACTAACCATAGCAACAAGCCGGTAGATGAAGCAGTCCTTTTTCTGCCCGAAGCGGTAGACGCGGAAGATGCTCTGTATGTCGTGCGCGGGGTTCCACGACGTGTCGAGGATGATGACGCGGTTGGCCGCCGTCATGTTCAGCCCCAGCGAGCCAGCGCGCGTCGAGATCAGGAACAATCTTAAACAAAATATTTACTAGTAACGACTCAACCTGGCTTCGCCCGGGTCCGTCCCTAGGTTGCTCTCTGCCAAATTTAAAGGTTGTAGCACAAAAAATGAAACGAGAGCCCTTAGACCTCCTTAATCCAGCCCTGTTGCATAATCCGTTCTTAGCGGAAGTCTACTAACTATAAACCTGCTTACCAAATTTCATCATTACACATCAAGCGGTTTTCGATATTTCGTGATGAGTGAGTGAATTGACCTTTCGCTTTTACATAATAAAATACACATATTTAACTATAATATTGATGGAGTGCATTTATACATGATATACTATAAAGAAGAAATTGCATAATAGTTTCTTCTTAAGTTTAGAGAGTTATCTAATTAATTATTATTAATATTATAAATACAAATATGGATGGATGAATCCATGAAGTTTGTAACTCGATCACGACAGAATCATTGAACGGTTCCAAATGTTTGTCACAAAGATAGATTATAGTCTGGATAGCATGTAAATTACTTCACATTCAAGGAAATTGGATGGTTCTATTTGCATTTCATAGGACGAAGCGAGGGTGAATAAGTTGTTAATTATATTAAAATAATACATATTATAAAAAGACAAGCAGTACCCGCGGATACAACCGCGTTGAAATTTTCGAACCCTATCAAACTTCACTCACTGGGCTAAGCTGAAGATTGCCTGAAAGTTTTTTCATAAAAATGGCTCCAGCCTTTGTGAAGTCCATAAGGTCAGATGAACGAATCGTTTTCATATACCTGTATACTGTATAGATTATATGTAATAGAGTACTAATACTAATGACAGACTAGACAACAATGGGTAGAATTCAAGACAAAAGAAGATTACTAATACCAAAATGCTAAGACAACTTACTTAGTAGTAGTATTAATGGGCTCGTTGAACTCCCTGCACCACTTCTGGCGCACCTCGGCCGGCACGGAGCCGTCCAGCCGGTAGTACTCCTTGCCCAGGCTCCACTGCTTCCGCCGCAGGAAGTACTCCAGCGCGTCCATCGTGTACAGCGACGTCGAGAAGATTAGACTGTGGGTGGTAAGAAAAGAAATTAAATTTAGCTTTACGCGAATAGTCAAAAGAGAGACTGATTTAGAAACTCATGTTTGTATAGTTTTCAGCCCTTTCTAACGTCCCACTGCTAGGCACGATCTTCTCTTCAATACGAGGGGATCAGGACATAGTCCACCACGATGGACTAGTGCGGGTTGACGGACTTCACAAGTATTTTGGGAACTTGTCAGATTCTCTCAGACAAGCTGGTTTACTCACTATATTTTCCTGCACCACAAGACAAGTTGTCATCATGTTAGGAATGACGGATGATCGTGGAATACGTAGTAGATTATGTAAATCCCAACCCAATGAAAAACAAGAATTGAGCTAACTAATCAAGGCCAACTTAAATCACGTGTTGCATGTATAGTGCACGGAAGGGAGCATTGTACAAAAGTAACTTATAAATTTCTTTTAAGAATTACTAACACTTTATCGCCGAGAGCAGTACACTCGTCAAGCAGATGGAAGACCACTAGGAACTTGTTGGAACTTTCCAGCGAGTCGAGGCTGTTGGTGTCGGCGACGTACTGAAGCCACCAGGTCTCGGTGGCACCAGGCTTGATGTCCTCGTTGGCGGTCAAGTCCTCCTGAGCTAGGTCGTCTTCGATTTTCTCCCCTGACAAATAAATAAATGGTAAGGGTGGTCCCTTGACAAAAACTAATATTAATAACACACACACACGCGCGCACACGCACATACACACACACACACACACACACACACACACACACACACACACACACACCCCAACAGAGACACACACGGACGCACGCACATACAGAGACATTTAATAAATATATATGTATAATTACGGCATATAAACAAAGTAGATTATTTACCTTTAATTTTAACATCTTTCTCTTCATCTCGAGACTTCATTAGAAAGTTATGTAGCACCTGAGGATGAGTCCAGATTTTTTGCAGGACATGAAAATCTTTTAAAATACTTTGCTTGGCTTCCTTGGCGTAATTTGCCAAGTAATGCTTGTATAAGTCCCACTGGCACTTACTTTGAGATATGAACAGAGTATATTCATATTTCTTTGGTAAGTACGGATAGAGGACTGAAGCTTCTTGGCGTTGGAGACAACCTTCTAGAACTTTATGGAGAATGTGAGTTCTAGCTTTCATCAACTTGATATCTTCTTCTATGGAATCTCTGTGCTGTCCATTCATTATTGGATTTTCGAATCTGAAAAATAAATAAAAATATGTACATCATATTTTAACACAAACATTTTAGTTAACTTCAGTCTGTCAATCTTCAGCTCTATTTTCTTTATAATATTAATATAAATAATCGAACTAGATGACACTCGACAAAACTCGCATAATATATACGCAAGATACAATAATACATATCAGATTTTTTAATAAGGCTTATATAGTGCACTCACCTATTAGAATACTCGTAGTATGTCCCAAGTAAATTGGGCTTTACGAAGTTTACCATACAATAGTATTCCCTGAGGTTATTCTGCATCGGCGTGCCTGTCAGCACGATGCGGCGCAGGGTCGCCACGCGGCTCATGGACACAGCTAGCACCGAGGTGTCGTTCTTCAGGAGATGGCCTTCATCACAAATGATGATATCCGGTCCAGGGTCCAACAGAGCTGTTCGAATCTTGTTAACGATTGTCGGTCTAACGCAGTCGATACTCGCGTGTAAAGTTGTGAGATTCCGAAACAGTTCGTAACCTATTATGAAGATTCCACCGCCGTTATACCAGTCTTCGAGCTGGTAGGCGCGCTCGTATGTTTTCTTAAGTTTTGATAGTTCAAATACCTTAAAAAGAAATTTAGTTATGATAAAAGTATTAAACGTCCTATTAAGTTATATATGCTTTTTGGTAATTGTTAATGGTAAAGTATTTTTTATGAACATTTTACGAGTTATATAGTATAACGGCGAGACATTATCGTCATGTTATACACTATTCCATACTACCGACAACATTTCAAAAAATAAATTCAAACAATTCTCCATACATATGTAAGCCTTAAGTACGTAAAGTACCAGTAATTTCCTCTTTACAATTTGCTGCGTCAAATAATATGAAAAATAAGTCAATATTTAGTATATATTTTTATCAAATTACTAATTCCTACCTTGATGTTATTAGTTACTGGTCCAAACCACTTGTTGATCTCATCTACCCAGTTGAGGACCGTCGACAGGGGGCAGCACACAAGGACGCGACGCATATTCAATTGTGGGTGGGTTAACACCTAACATAACAAAAAATATAACTAACATTAGGTATAATTATAAAAGCTATAATTTGTATGTACATGTACATTTGTTCGTCTTTCATATTGAGCGATTGTTGCAACTTAGTACATACATAAGTATTGCTATTATTACTATACGCTACTGTCGCTTGCTTGTGTAAATAAGGAAGTATTAATGATTTCATTTGAGTTATTAAATGAGAACTATGACTTTCTTAGACTTACAATAATATTTTTTACACAAAAATAACTTTTCGAATTTTTTGCGGATTTATTTTGACTTTTAGTTCTCGACTCGTAAAATATCTAAGAAAAGACTCGAGTTATTTTTTTCCTGTACTAGTAAATAAAACGGTATTATGAGCCCTAGTATGTAAGATTGAAGCAGCAGGTACCGTGTGCAGCAGCGCGAGCACCTGCAGCGTCTTGCCCAGCCCCATGCAGTGCGCGAGGATGCAGCCGCCGCCGCGCGCGCGCGCCGTCGCCGACACGCTCTCGAAGCACGCGTCCCACATGAACTTCACGCCTTCGTACTGTTTTTTTTAAATGATTAAATGTGGCCTATCAACTACAGTAAATATACAAAAACTTAGTAACTAAACATGAAAAAAAAACTTTTTTTGTATATAACCCTAAGTTAAAGGCATGCACAGCTTTTATTATTAAAAGTTACGTACATACATACTATTCAAAGTTAGTTACAAAAGTTCCACTTAAATGATAAATAGTATAAAAACGATTCATACGTTCTACATATTGCATATCGACTATAACTGTCTCGGTGGTGTAGCGGCTAGCATGTACGGTCGCACTTTCGGTGGTCCTGGGATCGATCCCAGGCCAAGTTTAGTTATTGAGACTTTCTGTTTAGTAAGCCTCAGTAACAGCCCGGAGTTGGAGTGTTGGTATGTGCAGTTGTCCCACCAGAGTATGAGAATGATAGAAATAGAGAATGCACTTGTGTCTCCGCGTACAGTCGTGCACGATAATATCTCCTGCGCTAAGCTAACTAATTGACTATAAATGAGATTGGCTCGTCGTGGCTTTAATCCGTCGTGGCTCGAAAAAAAAATCAATCGAGAAGACATTATTATATTTTGTCCTAGTCGGTCAAGATTCTTCTCATGACGGCCAATTTCCTGAGACTAACTAAAACTGTCAGTCTTAGGAGATCTTTAAACTAAAGTGCGCAAGAAATAACAATTTCATTTCATTAATGGAAGACAATTCGACGCGGGAGATCAGGACCAACAGAGGTGAACCATTTCTTATTTGAGAATAACAAATTCAATATCTAAACCAAGCCCAGTACCTCTGGATCTGCAGTCGTACATGACATGCAGTAGGCCGCCGAGGCAATAAAAATATATAAATAATCAATAAAAATAGCTTCATACTTAAAAAACACACTTGACTAACTGTAAAATACATAAAAGTGAGTGAAAATTTCGACCTTTTATTAATGATCTATTGAATAATAGCCATTACAACAGTTCTATCTTGACTACGTCACCATGTGATGTGATATCAAATATTTATACTGCTATCTTGTTTTTACACACTATGTTTTATTAAACACAATTAAAAGTATGGTAAAACCTACTACTTCACTTTCCGGCTAGTAAAAAAATTTAGATTAGAAAGCAATTGTTATTGTAAGTAAAAAAATGAATTTTAGATCAAAGAAATGAAAGCATTTCCTTTATTAAAATAATGCATTACCTGATGGGCCTTCATGACTTTGGTGAAGAAAGGATGTACAGTCACAAGTGGTTGTTTATTTTCAAAGTCATATTCCAGACAGAGCTCGTCATTGATAACCACGACATTAACACCTTCTTCGCAACCAAGGACTTCTCTCTGTACGAAAAAAGCAAGTTAAATTAAACTTAAGGATATTGTTTATTTATTAGAAGAGTATTTTTTGCGATTTTTCATAAGAAATTATATAATATACTAGCGGACTTGACAGACGGCCTGAACACATCACACACGTCTTAAATCCGAAAATTTCAAACGTTTTTGATATTACTTTTTATAAAAAAAGTAATTACGATACCTGACTTCATCACGTGTACAATTAACATTATTCGACCTATCGATTACGTATAATCATGTGTATACTATGAGCTAAGTTATGGTTAAATATATTATATATAGAAGCTATGTTACAAAGAAACAATGTTGTTTTAATCAAAATATGTTTTATCACAGCGTGAGCGAAAGTTCGGACCCTGTTTTCACGCGCAAAAGTGCTACTTTTGCTTCCGGTGAAAAGTTTCAGAACGCATGCGCAAAACAACGTTGCCTAGCAACGACTTATTTATAATTGAATGTCTCTTATTGTCTTATTGTATAAATAACTAATTAATTAAAAAAAATACCTTTTGTAGTGGATCCATTGATATACTAGGAAAAAAGGTGTAGATAGGTCACTTACAAGGCAAACAGTGTTTTAAAATGGCACAAAACGCACACACGTATAATAGACGCCACACTAATAAAATATGATCACTTATAATTCAGATAAAGTAGGACGGCAAGTCTAAGCATACGTGCGAAAAAGAAACAACTATATAGCTCTT
The DNA here is from genome assembly GCA_951802675.2 of Boloria euphrosyne. NCBI lineage: Eukaryota > Metazoa > Arthropoda > Insecta > Lepidoptera > Nymphalidae > Boloria > Boloria euphrosyne. The sequence continues at coordinate 3,375,518 of OX637887.1, read as the reverse complement.
TGTATCGTCGCGAATAGAGACAAAATTTTAGAGAATAGTTACTGATTATTTGTAAAATAATAAATAAACCATGTGAATTGTAATACTTACGAATGATAAGTGATTCCTTGGCTTTTGGAAGTTTTTTTAGTATAGTTGGTGCAAAATCTCATCACACACGACGGCATTTTTGACAAGTGACAAGTTCAGGTAGGCCAATTAGCCTAGTTTTAGTGTGCCACTTTTTGAGCGCGTATGACGTATCTACACCTTTTTCCTAGTATAGCAATGAATGGACCGAATTGTGAATCTAAACCATTCTAGAATCCACTCGAACACACACAAAAAAATCATCAAAATCGGTCCGGCCGTTTAGGAGTTCAATTACATACACATGCACAGAAGTGCTTTATGTATAGGTAAAGATATAAAAAAAAACAATTACCAATTGTGCTTCGCGCTGATTTAGCCTCCTTTTCCGTTCAAATTCTTCCATATTCGCTAAGACAGTACTTCGCGCCAACAATTTCTTGTCTATTACCTTTGAATAAAATTTAAAAAAAATAGAGTGTCAACGCTAACTATTGAATAAGATATACATACATGATATTATAACTATCAGAATTTTTCTTTACTTAACAATACCTTCCTAATGTTACGACGACCTTTGCAATAGGCCTGAGATTGACCCTTTTTTCCAGTGGGAGAAGATTCATCACCAAACAGTTCTCTTGAAAGTATCCTATAACAAGAATAATATCAAATTAATATACCGTCTTTGCCATAGAAGAAATTAACGTTATTTCAAGGAAAACACAACCAAAATAATAATAAGAAATCTTGTAAATTATAAACAAAAACTGACTTGAAAAAAAAATCAATGACAACTAAAAAGTAAAAAATATATATGTAACTGATTGGTAGTTATCATGTACTATGGATGTCTAATCATATTGTATGTTTAAAATATTTTACATCAATATGATGTCAGGTTCGCTTAAGTTAGAGGAACATGAAACTTAAAAGTTGTAGTTTATCTGGCAGATAAGTCCTTAGGGACTTCGTTAAGAATGGTAGAAACTAGCGCCAACTCTGTACATTAAATATGTTTTGAAAAACTTTATTGAAAAAGTCTGCAGGAAAATTATATATATATATATATATATATATATATATATATATATATATATATATATATATATATATATATATATATATATATATATATATATATATATATATATATATATATATATATATATATATATATATATTTGTTATTGTAAATTAAAAAAAATACTTGCAGGGTTATATATAAAAAAAAACTACTTTATTTTAAAGATACTAACTGCATCTGCTTCTGTCGCTCGAGCAGCTTTTTCTTAGAGCGGCGACGCGGGCGGGCTCGCTGCCTCGACGTCTCCGTGACGTCACCGCACTTTTCTATGTATTCGCTTACAATCTTAGCACGTTTTGCATCATCCACACTGAAGTTTAAAAAAATATTATATTACATATTATGGAGAAGCATGTTTTTGCCTTATATCTATTAATTATAATCATTTTATAACCATCTGGTAGTTGGGATATTGCTATTATCACAGAATTGATTTACAATCGATAATAATGGTTATTGATATATATTATATAAATTGTTAATGAAAACGAAAGACATAGTAAAATAAAATATTATTGGTTAAGGTTAACGGTCATTACCTTTTACTAAGCCATTCACTGTTACCAATGATGCATCAAATGAAAATGCACAAAAATCTTTTTTTGTCATAGTATACGAGTTCATCAGAAACAGTTCTCCTGGCTTTAACTAGTTAGAGAACATAATCCTTAATGTGAAGTCTCGAAAACATTATAATACAATCCACAAACCTCATCATACCTACATGACATAATAACAGTTGCATGCAAAGGCTTTCTATTCAATACTACCGTTTAAACATAATTAACTGTTGATAGATAAGTTAATGCTGAGTCACTATTATTTTTTCATAAAAAATAAAAAAATATAATATTATGATTAAATATAAAAGTATGCATACCTATGAGTTTCATGCTTTTTCTCTAATCTTTTTAAAAGTTTTTCTTTGGTGGTGACCCATTGCTTCTCTTCTTCAGAGGAAGAGGCATTCTCATCTTTTATTCTTATTTTCGTTACATTACTTTTTGGCATTTTTTTCTGGAAGTAATGAACATATATTTAGTAAACATTTACTAATTAATCTTGTTCTATCATAAATAATACAAAATTAAATTGATAGTAATAATTATATTACTATACCCACATTAGAACTTCTGGTATTCGTTTTATTTTCTATTTCTATTATATCTTCTGATTCTTGTTTGACTTCGACAGGTGCATGTAAAAGCTTGAGCTCTGTATTCATCATTATATCAGCTGTAAGCATTAAATCTTCAGTCCTTGGCTTTTCTTTTTCTTCCATTTTATGAACTCCTTTAGATCTTAATTGACGTCCTGATCTTGTTTTAGGGCTCACTTCCTCATCAGCTTCTTCTTTGATTTCTGTTATCTTAAGCTCTCCATCACTATCATCAGCCATCAGAAGGTCCCTAATCAAGTAATTATCAGAACTTTGTTGTGGTGCCTAAAATAACATAAATAATATTGATGAAATTAACTACTATCTAACCAATAACTTGTCGACTGTGCGAAACAATGTTCTACAGCTGTGCGTTCAGACAGAACACTTTCAATACTTCCAATATTTAAATGGGATTAATATGATAAGATAAATAACTAGAATGTACACATTTAGCTTCTTAAGTTGGAGTTGCTACTTTTTATGACAGAATAACCCAGTTGCTTTTTTGAAAAATTCTCTAACCCAGGACCTCACATGGTAGCCACTTGAACAACGAGTTCACTACTTATTAATGGTCATGATAGAAAGACTTACATCGGGAACAAAATTGTCAGCAACGTTCGTATCATCCTCATCCTCTGATGGCGAAAGCTCTCGACACTCCTCATCGTTTAGATTATCTTTTTGAACATCATTTTCTACAGAATGTGTTTTTGGATTTTGAGCAGAAACATTCTTTCTTCCTTCAGACTTTACGTTTGCTTGCAAGCGATGTAATGACTGTAAGTTTGTTAATCTGCAAATATTAATAAAACATTAATAAAAGTTGAAGCCCTTAAAGATAACAATTATAGGAGACACATACCTATTGATTTCTTTGTCTTCATTTGTTTGTTCAGTCACATTTTGATATCTATAATAAGTCTCTACGAAAGATTCTGGTAATTTATCAATTGCCACATAAGCATATTGATAGATCTTGTTGTCTTTTTCATTTATTGGGTAGCAATTCCATCCATGACGGTCAATATATGATACACCATTTTCCTCAGTTTCATCATGATCATGAGATGTTAGACAATCACTTTCATTAATATTCTTAGATCCTTCATTATAGTTTTCTGATATAGTTATAGATGGTGTGCATTGTAATAACTCAATGGGCACATTTCCAAAAATTAAAGAAGAATTAGATCTATCCTCGTCTTCGTTTTTGTTTTCATTAATGTGCTCAGTAGAATCCACATCATTACATTGTATTTCATTTCCTTGCAATTTACATAAAGGTGTTACTATCTTGTCATTTTTTCTTTTCTTTAAGTTTAAGTCTAAATAGTCATCTATTTCTGAATCCGATGACTCATTTTTTTTCTCTTCTAATCTTATTCTTCCTCTCATTTTTCTAGTCAATGTTTCAAGTTTAGAAGGTGTGTTTTCTTTTGCAGTGTCTACAAGATCCTTATTATTTTTTTTACCCCGAGTTTTGCGCTTTTCTGTTTTCTTTTTCCCTATTCGTTTACTAGATCCTTCATCTGAACTGCTTGCCATTAATTTATCCTTGGCTGTCTCTACACTTTGCGGAACTAATAAATTCATAGTATCATAAAGAGTGTCAATTTCACCATCACAGTCTGGTTCATATTGTCGACGAATGCGACTAGCACTTTGGCTAAAAATGTCCTCACTATCATTATTATTAGCCATAGAAAGCATTATTTTATTAGAACAAACAAACGACTCAAATTCCTCTACATCGTAACTTTTACTATTTTGCCTTTGAATAGGTTCTTTAGTTGAATTGACCACTATATCTTCTTCTTTGGTAATTATGTCTGATGGTGTATAATTTATTAAATTATCATGAATTTCTTCAGGCTCCACTTTGATAGTAGCGGATTCAATAACATTTTCACACACATCTTCAAGTGGTTCAACCTTAATATTAAAAAGACTAATATCTTCTTGAATATCATTCTGAGATTTGACACAATCATTATTCGTTAGTTCTGTGCAAGAGCGTAATTCCTGCATCTGAACTTGTGAAACCCAATTAGTTTCATCATTTTCAACACCTTCATCGTAGCTAATATCAAAGTCATTATCTGAGAAGTATTGCTCGCTATATATATTCAGGTCATTTTCATTGTTTTCGTTAGAATTTTTACTAAATATATCTTCTGACACTGTATTAACATTATCTATTGTAAAATTTAGAGTTACGTCATTATCTAATAGTAATATATCCTGATTATCACTATCAAGTAAAGATTGAACTTTCTCAAGGGTAATTGACTTCAGAGACTGAACTACAGATGTTTCTATTTGATTACCATGCAACATGCAATTTGATACATCATTCTTATCATCATAATATGTTTGAGATAGTTTAAGAGAAATTAATTCTGTACATAAGAGTGATAAACTTTTAACTCTATTATTCTTTCTTTTTAAATATGTTTCTTTCTCTTCTTCTTGTTGACTCAAATGGTGTGGCTTGAATTCAGCATAAATAATCCTCTTAATTTTTCCTAATACTAATTCTTTTAATGGTTTGACTTTATATAATACAATTTGATTTTTACATTTATTTTGAAATTTTATATGACTTTGCAATACACTTGCACACATTGATAATAAAGATTTCACTTGAAAACCACAAGTAGAATCTATTGTATTATTCACAATGTCACTGTTTTTTTCACAAATATAGTTATTGTTTGTTTCTACAAATTTTGTTTTCATTTTCTCTGATTCACTCTCACTGAAAGTAGGTACATTAATAAGTTGAATAATTGTTTTATAACACAAAGTTTTAAGTGAAGTTACATGAATTATTTTTTGAGGTTTAAAACATTCATCATTTGTATTTACATCCTTTAATAGTACATCAACATTGTTCACATATTTCCTATTGCAAGGAGAGTGCGGCTTGGAGTGATGTATACTGTTATCTTTAGAGGTCCTACAATTTAAAGTTTTTCTGAAATGCATTAGAGACTGTAATGTTTGTATACATATTGATAGCAATGAATCAGGACATTTTTTGTCTATTTTTGATTTCAAAATTGCGTTACTAGTATTATTTATATCCATTTCAGTAAATGAGACATCAGTTGATACTTCTTCACTTGGAGTAACATAACAACTTTCAGAAGACATTGTTGGTTTGTCAAAAAAATAATTACAAATGTATTGTGTTTCTTTTTGTAACCAACTTTGTCTTATGTATGGAGCACAAATTGTTAGAGCCTTTTGGCGTTCATACATTCTGAAGAAATCACTTACCATTTCTAATGTTACGATTGTATCAGGTGGTTTTTTATTTCGGCTGTCCTGGGCTAAAAAAGACTGAGTAGGCTTAACTTTCTTTACCATAACTGAATCATTAATCCAAACTGCATGTCTTCCTTTAACAACAATTTTTTCCTTGGATTTTGGCACTTCTGTTGGCTTTTTTGCTATTTTAATAGATAATTCCTTGTTTAGGAATACAGTTTTTGGGTTAAAAACTGGTTTTTCTTTCTTTTTATTTTTTATTGGTTCCTCAACAATTTCACAGTCGCTATCACTGCTATGAGCTTTTGATGTTGATACAACAACTTTTTCTTGTTCTCTATGTTGACTTAAATTATTTTCCTTTAAAAATTCTTCATACTGTTTCGACAAGTCTTCTTCCATCTGAACTAAATTGTGTTTGGCTAGCTTAAATAACAAAAAAGATTTTTTAACGCAATAATCCATTTTAAATGTATCTGTTACATATGCAGTGTTTATTTTTTTTTCAATAAAATCTTCACTTTTTTGAGTCATAAGCTGGCCTAATTCTGAAGTTGTCTTTACAATACCTGACAAAAAATCAATTGCTTTTTGTGATTGTTCTGCCGTTAAAGCAACCTGGTTTTTCATAGGTACCTCATACAATGTATTTGTCTGAACTGCGATTGGCTTAGTTTTAATGATATCAGTTTGTGAAGATGTTTCAACAATTTTCTTTTCTTTAGTGGGATCAATTGTTGGTATTTGCAATGGTGCTTTTGCATTATCAATACTTTTAGCCTTCTTTATTTCTATATCTGTTCCTTGGGCAATTTTAGCTAGGAAGTTTTCAAATTCATTTGTTGCACTCCAAGACTTAGCTTGATTGGATTGCTTATTATCGTCTGCCTTAATAACTGTTGTTTCTAAGTTAAGTTCAATATCAACATTTTCATTTGATGGTAATGAATCTTCTATACTTCGTTTACTTCTTTTTTTGGGACTTTTTTGATTACCTAAGCTTGATTTTCTGACTTTCTTTTTTTTGTGTATCTTAAACTCTTCTCCTATCTCTTCTTCAATATTACTGTCTGTGTCCGTAATTTCTGATTGAAGTATATTATTGCCAGGAATATATTCATCATCTGAATTATATCTACCACCTTTTTTTCTTATTCTTGGTTCATCATCGGATAACTCAATATTTGCAAAAGGATCTTCATCAGACCCTTCATCATAATGGAGATTTTTTTTCACCTTACGGCGCATTGGCCGAGATGATTCTGTCAAAAGCAATTCAGATTCATTAGATTTCTCATCTGTGGCATCTTTTTGGATTTCACTATTTATGATACTATCAATGTTATATTCATAATCTGAATAAACAGGTTTTTTCGTATTTCTCTTCATAATTGAGATACTTTCTGTATTATCCAAATTCTGTAAATTTTTAACATTATCTTCAAGATCATTGTCTACAGTAGGAGCATCTATAGTACTGGTTGATATAGAAAAATTGTCTTTTAACTTTCTCAAACTTATATCGTCTTCATTGTTTGGCTTTTCATTGTTTTGTTTTTCTAAATCAGATTTTATCTCAGGCACTTGATGTATGTTACTCTTTTTTGCTCTACCACGCTTTTTTGTTTTCTTTTCCAAAAATTGATCTTGCTCTGCCTCTTGAGGACTAGGATTACTAATAGTATCAATTAAAACTTTATTTTCAAGTTCTGTATTCATTTCTGAGTTATTAACATTATCCATAGGTTTATCACTTTTATAATTTTTTTTAGAACTTAATGCTACTAATGGCATATCTTCTGTGTCATCTTCAGAAATATTATTTTTACTATCACCAGTCTCTACAATTGTTTCTTTAGTAATATTATTATCTTTTAATGGTAAGTTTGTATTTATATTTTCAAATATTTGCTTTTCATCACTATCACAATTTTGTTCAGCATTAATGTTCACTTCACCCTCACTTAATGTATTTGAAGAAGTTGAAGTAAGATTTCTTCTCTTATAGGTTCTTTTAGTCTCTAAATTAGAAGTATTCAAAGAAATGTTCTTGCCACTTTCATCACCCTTACATTTCTGAATTTCAGTATTTCGTCGTTTTGGTGGTCTACCTCGTCTTTTAGGTTTGTTTTCTGTCATTTCAGTGACAAGGGGCAAACCTTTTCTTTCATTTTGTATACAATCAGCATTAGTCAAGCTTCCACAAGTAGTTGCTGGTATTTGTATATCTTTTTCTTCTTCTGCTATACTTTCTAAATTCAATTCACTGTTTGTATTTAATGACTCCTTTGTATCTATAGAATTTGATTTCATAAAATTATAATCGTATTTTTTCTTCTTTCTACCTTTATTTGCCGGTAAATTTTTCTGCTCCCGTATTGTATTCTCTATAGTTTTTTCTAGCAACGGTGGGTCTTGTATTGGTCCAGAAATTATTTCTTCTTGGCCAATTTCCTCTGGTTGAATGATCGTATCGTTTTTGCATGGTGAATTGGTAAGTGCTTCAGTTATAATATCATGGTTTCCATGTGATGGCGACACAATATCAGAAAGAGTAATGTATTCTTCTTCTTCATACATAGATTCGGCTTGAAATTTTTCAAATGCGTTTTCTGTTGTACAGAAGTGGTTGGTTTCTAAATCAATTTCTTCCGACATTGTAGAAAATTTTCATACACTGGATACTTAAGAACATCATTTAATAACTTTGGTACAGCTAAAAATTAAAATTATTAGTACTTCTAATGAAATCGCAAAATATTCAGAAATGGGGAAATAGATATTATTTTGTTGATTTGTTAAAATGTTTAGCAGCTTACGCTTAGCATCGCAAAAGCAGTATTGCCATATTGTGAAAATTCATACGTCAAACGTTATGTCAATTCACGGAAGATAAAAATATTTTGTCTTTCATCTTCGATGATTCAATAAAATATCTTCAACACAAGTATGGAGGGTAGAGATAAGGAGAACCTTCTCATATGGATAGTTTCAATATGATAATTCCCAGTATATTATCTATACTCTTTGATAATAGCTGTTATAAATGGAGTGAAGCTGTTAGCTGAGTTCAAATATTTAAAAAATTTAATGACTCAAGTAGTTAGTAAAATGCTAGTATACAACCTCAACTATTTACGTAGTCTAAAAAATTTTTTAGTAAATATAAACAAAATACTGCATAGAGAAAGCGTAATTTTTTTCTAATTACGTTTGGCGCTTTCTTTAAAATTTATCGACTGCTACTGCAGCGCCACTGAGGCCACTCTTACTGGACACGTTTTTTCTGCCACTTTTTCGTGTACGAGTTAATAAACACAAGTAAAGTTTTTCTGCTATGATTTTTTTAATTTTTATTTTGAAATTATTTTATATAATATGTACTTATTATAAAATTATTTTATATAATATGTGCCAATGATATTATAAGTAAAAAGGTGTAGATACGTTACCTAAACGACATTCTAGTTTCTACCTTCAAAAACGGCACACTAACGCACACATGAATAACTAAAAATATTGCAATAACACTGAACACACTACATTACGATTAGTTGTCAAAATAGGATGGCATGATTCAAGTATCGCCAGTGAAAAAGAGACAAATATAATTCGCGACAGTGCGTCGTCAACGCGTGACTATGTACAGGTGGGCCAATTAGCCTAGTTTTGGTGTGCCGCTTTTTGAGCGCGTATGACTTATCTACATCTTTTTTCCTAGTATATCAATGATATGTGCACTTCATATTACATTCTTTTTTCATTGGCAAAATTATTAATAAATTATTAAATTATAAACTAATTATATATAGTGTAAGTGTGTGTCCACCAAATATGCTTATATATGACAAAAACAGAATTTAATGTTCGACTTTATAAATAATGAATTTAAAAAATAATTAAATAATCAAAGAAATAATTAAATAATCAAAGAAGTCAAATTTCAGAACACACAACTAAAAAAGTTGAGTCTTGGTTGACCTAAAGGTTGTAATTACCAGGTCAAAAAATCCCAAAAAAAAAAAAAAGTTGAGTCTTGAGAATTGTCAAATGGCTTGACAGTTGACTGACTCTTGTCTTGTGGTATGTCAAATGTCAATTCACAATTGTCAAATTTAATGCAAGTGTTGACGAAACAGATGAATCGAAAATTTTGTGCAAAATTATATACTTTGAGTTCTTTGTGATAAATGCTAGTGATAAAAAATGAATTTAATTATTTAATTTTTATTTAGAAATTTCAACCTTTTTAAAAAAAAATTCTTAATGATAGAAAACAATGTATTTCCCCATAGGATGGCCAAAAGTTCTAAAGAATTTAGGGACGGATATTCAATTAGTAAAGCAAATAGTGTCTAATCGAGACAAAATATTATTTGCATCTATAAGTGATGAATTTTTAGTCATATGGTTTTGTAAGGTATGCATTTTTAGAAATTTTTACAAACATTACTTTTTAGATCTATTAATTAATTAACTACAACAAAAAATAAATTTAAATTTGTTATTTTCTTGAGATTCAGCTACTGTATGGATAATAATCTTTTGCTCGTTAAATATTTTTTAATATGCAGAGCATTGGTGGGTTGGGTTTAGAATCGTTTGGCAGGAGTTGGTGGTTGAAATTTATATATTTGATAGAGGTATATTCACTGATCACAATAATAATAATCACAACAGAAGGTAATTCATATTTTTAGAGAAAATTAACGTAATATTATCACTGTTAGAGTAGGATAACAAATGTGATTTCGTATATGTTAGACAAGGACGTACGATTATTATGTCAAAAAAAATGTTTTATCTATGTTAAATGGCGCCAAATTTAGTTCCGCTTTTCTTTCGATTTGTGTGAATGTGTTTTTATTGTAAGATATTAATAGTGTTGTATGATGATTTTTTTCTTTCAATCTGGATAGCATAGGTTCAGAAGGTTAATCTTTAGAATTTTTAGTTCTTTCTAGGTGGATTAGGTTAGGTTAGATATATGACTACAACGCACGAGCCGAGCGAAGCGTGCCGCGGCAGCGGCCGGCGAGTGCCATAGTCCGACTTTCTTTCTTTCGACTTGGATAACATAGGTTTTGCGGGTTAATCTAAAGAATTTTTTGTTATTTCTAGGTGGGTTAGGTTAGGTTAGATATATGACCACATCGCACGAGCCGAGCGAAGCGTGCCGCGGCAGCGGCCGGCGAGTGCTATTTTCAAAATCTATTTTCTCAGGAACTATGAATTACCTTGTAATGGGAGTTATATAGGGATAATAGGGAGCATCCCCTCTTTACCTCCCCCACCTACCACCACCATCGTCCTGCCAAACGATTCTAAACCGCAACCGCATTGGTTTTTGTACTAATTAGATATATAGCTTACAAGTTCCAAGGCTTCTTATTTTTGTAATCATATTAACTAAAACCTAAGGAATATTTTTTTATATTTAACTGTAACTGTAATGTATAAAATGTTTTATAATTCCAGCCATCTGTACCTATAGTTTATCATAAAAGAAGTGTAGAATCTTTACAACGACTTGGAGTTAATATTGGAGTAGAATGGAAACCAGACTCATCAATGATATGCATATCTGTATGTTTTGCCATATTAAAATTCACTGTAAAGTTTTTAAATATAATGAATGTTTCCAATAATATAATATTTAATAAATTTCAGACTTCTGAAGGCCATTTAATTCTATATAATGTGGAAGCACAGAATGAATCTACAGCTTATCAACAATGTGACCCACCTACTGCCAGCCTCAGGAGGGACTCTGCTGAACTATTTGTTAAGGAAGTTATTCCATCTCTTAAAATAACCTTAGTAAGTAATTTATTTAGTATAATCATGGTATGTATTTAAATATCCTTAACTTCGTATCACATAATCATTATTAAAAAATTGATATTTTTATAATTTTGAAGCGTGTTGTGTTCTCCTATAATTGTAAGTTCATATAGGTTAAGTGTTTTAAAATGTACTAGTGTAAGTTTTTTTGTGAAAAACAAAATTGTGATACACAATAGTAGCTCTAGATGCTATGTAGTTGATTAGTATTATGTAATTTATGTGGTATTGTATACTCAAACCTCTGTTTTTTTAAATAATTTGTGCAGTTTGAATAAAATAGAATTAGAAATTATCTTAAAGTCAAAATCACATCTGTTGTTGTATAAACTGGTAAATAGAAACAATTTTTATCAAGTGTGTCAGTTATCATAATCAGACTATGTATAAAGCTCTGCTTCAGGAGAATCCAAATACACTTGACACATTTTTAATTCATGATGACCTATAGTATTTCTGTTAAATTATATTGTTATTTTATATATTTTATAACTGACTATGAGATATGTTTCAAATGTTACTATAAATTTCTCAAAAATTAGATATTTTCTTGCAGTAAAAAGTATCCTAGATGTTGATCCAGATAGTCCGCTATCGTCCGATACCTAATTTCATCAATATCTTCAGATTCTCAAATGCAGACAAACAAAAATTCTTAAAGCTATAGATTCAGTCTCTGTTTCAATAATAATGATTATAGGACTTTTCAAAAAAATTTTATGTACAGACCTGAGTCAACAGTTAGAATTTTATATTTGTTATATTTAATATAAAGAAATCTAAGGAATATTTAAATAAATTTTAAAATCTGTACTATTTCTTGCTATACTTATACAATATACATGCTTTCAATGTCATCATGACAATTTGTATCTCTTAGTTCAAGGAAATTCTGGTATGGGATGGCCAGATTACAAGGATGTGCTGTATATCTGGCACAGAAATACTTGTCTGTACCACACGCGCTCATCTCTTAAGATATCGTTGGGACGGCACTCAAAACAGAGATTACTGCCTTGATTTAGGAAGAATACCTTTTTCAATAAACCAGCAGGTGTCAAAAGGTATCTTTTATTAATTATTTATTTTATTATAAAATGTTATTATTATAATATAAATTTAAAGTAAGTGCAATGGCGCATTTATAAACAACTAACGACTAGATTTAGCGCGAGCGAGCCGCGTGTCCTTCTAGTTATATACTACAATCTTCTGAGAACCACTATCCATTGGTGAAAACACAATGAAAATCGGCGCAGTAGTTTTTGAGTTTATCACAAACACAGACGGAAGCAAGCAGAGGACTTTGTTTTATAACATGTAGTGGATGAATAAATGTAAAATACTTTAATCATTATTTTAAGTTTTTTTTAAGGAATCTTATCCCCCTTTTTTTATTTAACATTGGGCAAGCTGATAATGTTTTTTTAGAAATAGTTCTTAGTTAACTTTATATTGCTTTTCAATTTATAGTTTAAAGCAATAATTTAGTATCATTCTCATTTATTTTACAGCGGAACCTATTTTAGAAGACAATACAAATGTTAATGATATTGAATATTCACCACTTGTGTGTGGTTTTGGTATTACATTAAATGATGGAAGAGCTGCTTATCTAACTGCTCCAAATCTTAAATTCGACCCAAATGTAAGTTAAAACTAATTTAGTTATTTGGTTTGATATATTACAAAACTTAATTATAAGTATTTCTAGTCTTTGAGTTTTTATATAAGAATTTCTGCCATCTCAGATATGTTTAGCGACGGATTTGACGGTAAGATTAAGCATTGTTAGAGTGATGTCCTATAAAGCTACATTCATTGTAATCTACAAACTTTAAATATTTGCTAGATTAACACTTACAATTAATTACTTATGTTTTATATTCATATCATATCAGTGCTATTTTGTTTTAGAAAATTCTGGCAGTCTTTATAAGAAATAATTTAAAGGGGTCCATTTAAAATCTTTGCTAGTAACATATTATGAAAAGAGTATATTACAGAAATAGCTAGTCGTCGTTCATTATATGTATTGAATATAATAATTAATTCATTTAATGTAATGTAATGTAAATATATTTTTTTCAGGCCGTACAAGGAATTTGGGCGCAAGGCATCGATGACGCGACGTGCGTGCGAGTCAATCATAAGTTTAGGCTCATCGCTATTGGCAGAAAGAAGTATGTTGAATATTTTAGTTTTTATGTCTATTTTATATAGATTGCTTTTCCTCTTATATTATTAATATGTTAATTTATAAGTTTAAATTTATTTAGTTGTTAGAGAGAAGCAGATGATTTTCCCTCGGTAAAAAGAGTCCTATATGTTTACCCAGTTAAAGCTATCATCATACCAAAGTCCATCGAAAACTGTCTAATTGTTTTCTCATGATGCATTCTTAGACATAAAGAAATCCAAAAACTATAGATTCAGCCACTGTATGGATAAAAATGCCTATTTTAAAAAATATTTAATGTACAATCTCATACTTTTATTATTTTTATATGTATATAGTAAACAATTAATAAAAATATAGAGCAAGTAAACACTAATAAGTAATAACGCAAATTTTATATTTGCAGCTCACAAGTAGACGTATTCACGATAGACGAAGCGACGGGCGGCCTGGAGCTGTCGCACACTATGCTGCTCAGCTCCAAGGACTTCCCCGGCGACCCGGGGCCTGTGAAGTGCATGAGGTGAGATTGCACTTGTTTTTTTTAAAGGATTTAATTTTTTTTGTATTATTACATAGTCTGTGCCCTGTTATCATATTTGACTCAACCACAGATTCTCAAACTTATTTTGCTTACCGCCTAACATGTTTTTTTTGTTAGGAACCCAAGTAAAATCTTTATATTCGCTGTAAGATGCACAGCGAATATAAGTAAAAAAATAAAAGATTGATGAGATTTAGTTTAAGTAGATCCTTTTATTTTCAAAAGTTCAAAGAAGATCCTTTTATTTTCAAAAGTTCTCAAGTGGTAGTGCCATGCTTGCTACCTTCGGGTAGCAGCCGAATGGGCCGGCACGCCCCGTATAGTACCACTCTCTCACAGAAGACCGGCGTGAAGTGGCAGCTTTGCTGTCGCGTTTCGTCCGGTAAGTGAGAGTTCGGGAGGCCCACTACCCATCCCTACTCCCGTCCTTCTCCCTCCTCCCTCCCTCCCTCCCTTTCCTGAAAGGCCGGCAACGCATCTGCAAGCCCTGTGGTGCTGCAGATGTCCATGGGCGGAGGTGATCACTTACCATCAGGTGAGCCTCATGCCCGTTTGCCCCCTTTGTCCCATAAAAAAAAAAAAAAAAAAGAAGAAATTTTTCTGCGATGGCAGATGGAAGAATATACATTTACATAATACACAAACTTGTTCAATTGTTTGTTTAAGCGTGACAATCTTTGGATCTACTAGCTAATAACAGCTGCTATTCCCAAATGTATTATTCAAGAACGTTATTTTACCACGAACGATGACCTATTGGGCAGTACATGTTGGTAAATAGTGTCGGTGTCCGCCAGGTGGACGGGGGACGGGCGCGCGGTGGCGGTGAGCTGGGAGCGCGGCGGGCTGTCGGTGTGGAGCACGTTCGGCGCGCTGCTGGTGTGCTCGCTGGCGTGGGACTACGGCCTCAGCCAGGACCTGGCGCGCCGCAACCCGCTCGTGCTCTCCTGCATGGTGCGACACCCGACTTACATACACTTTGATATTACAGGCGGAACCGAGAAAACTTTTAGTGTTTTGGTTTAATATCGATATCATATTATCGATACATCGATACATCATATTATATGACAGTACTTCCGTAGAAATCAAATGTTATCGCCTATTGGCTTGCCCTAGAGGACAGTACTTCCGTTAATATCAAATGTTATCGGCTAGCGGCCTTCCCTATATGCAAGTACTTCCGTTAAAATGAAATGTTATCGCCTACCGGCCGGCCCTAAAAATTTACTAAGGTCCGATTTCACCAATGGTGTCGTAATCGAAGAATAGCTATGCCAGGTATAAAATTATTCGCTGCATTTATTCTCAGAATAACTTATAGTACGTTTCACCACTTTGTAAGGACAAAAAGTTACTCCTAGTATTACTATTCTTAGATAAGTGAATGCAGACAAATTAAATAGGCTTGTCATGGTCTAGTACAGTATAGCATAACAGGACATTTCTAATTTAGTCGTCACTTTGAACTTGTGTCAATGTTTTATATATGTAGCAATATACTCTATGGTCAAAGTGTCAGTGCTATTTTTCAAACAAACTGTCTGTAAAGTCACGCTGCCTGGTGTTTAAATTTCATTTAGTTTGCTTTGTGCTGTGTTTACTGTTTTAAAAAAAATATCTTAAAGGAAACGAAGTGCTAACTTATATGCTTATTTATATTTATTTATTTATATAATGGTCGCTCAGTAATAATGTACTCTAAGCGCTCAGGTGACATAATTTTGCCACCATTTTGATTTTATCTGAGGAATAAGCCGGTTATTCCTTCAAAATTGGTGGTATAAGAGTTACTCTCGTATATATTTGTTATGCTTAGGATAAGTAGTTGGTGAAATGAAAGTATGGTTATCTGAGAGTAAATAACAGCTTTATCCTAGGAATAAAATTTATTCTACTTTGGTGAAATCGGACCTAAGTAATATACCTTATTACATATTCTCTGTATTATAAATAAAATATGAAAAATTACATCAAGGTTTGTAGAATTATAAAACCATTTTATCATGTTTCATACTATTAAAGTAATAAGTGTTTTGACTTCACTATTGATTTGGTGATATATTTTTTGTATATTTAAGATAATGTTCTACTTTTACATTTTGTAGGAATGGGCAACGGAAGGGTATCAGTTGTGGATGGTGAAAGTGGAAGAAGAAACGAAATCGAATTTAATACAAATGGACTTTGTGAAAAGCCCTATGAGTGTAAACCCCTGTATGGTAAGTGTTGAATACTTTTTTATTATATTTAGTCTTTTCGAGTAAGAAATAATCAGTAATACAATGTTTCGCGCCGGACGCACTAAATTATAAATTGTTTTTTTTGGCTATTATGAATACATTATTAGTAAATTTATTATTAGAGATCCTTTGGCGGAATCTTTCTATGTAATTCTTAAGTATGACTAAGAACGCTAAGTTTCAATTCAATTATACCCGTATTTACTAATTTACAAATGCTTTGGCGAACGAAGTGGCCAATATAGCACATTTATAACCTCCTAATTTGTTTTAGAGCAACCAAAGGCATCTGTACTTGCAAGCGGATGATAAATTGTACATAAATTTGGAAGATAATCTCACTCGAAGAACAAAAGTGTCTATCATAGATTCCTCATCAGACGTGTTCCACGAGAATGGCCAGGACGCGCCGCTCGAGTACGTCAGCAGCGCCAAGTATAACGACTTCGTGGATGACAACGAGTGTAGGAAACAGTGGATTGTCCTGCAGTTGCCCGCCACCTATATAGCTAGCAACTGGCCCTTACGAGTTAGTTCTATTTTTTTTTATTCATAATATAAACAAAAGAACAATACTTAAAATTTAATAAGATATACAAAAAATGTAACAATTAATTGTTTATTCTTAAACTTTTATATTAATTTTTTTACTAATACAATTTTACAAAAACTACTTAGTGATGCACTGTGAGCTTATCTCTCTAATGTGTTAAATAAATGTTATGCATTTTGTGTAGAAATGTAATAATTATTTTTTTTATAACATTCCATGTTTCTGAATGGATTTAAATAAATTCAATATTGTACGCTTCTTTCAAATTAAGTAGATCATTTTTTTGTATTTTTCAAATAGTGACTGATTTTTACTATTTTTTTTACTAAATAATGATAAATAAATCATGAATAAAAGTTTTTAAACTTGCGTAATGCTAAAGCCTAATTTGGCTTATTTTATAAAAAGGCAAAATATGATTTATCACCTGCGATAACTTCTCTCAGTAAGATGATCTAACATGACCAAAGTCGGTCAAGAGGACTCAATAATGACATAGTAGAGTAACGAGTAACAAGTGGGGTGGTGGGTGTGCGTGTGCAGTACAGCGCGGTGGACGACAGCGGGCAGCACGTGTGCGTGGCGGGGCGCGCGGGGCTGGCGCACTACGCGCGCGCGCCGCGCCGCTGGAAGCTGTTCGGCAACGAGGCGCACGAGCGCGACTTCGTGGTCACCGCCGGCGTGCTGTGGTGGCGCGACTACGTGGTCGCCGGTGCGTGCTGGTGCTCACACATACATTCATTCATTCTATCATTCATTCGTTCATTCTATCATTCATTCGTTCATTATATTATGTATTCTGTGGTTCCTTGCTATCAAATAGCTTTTTTACTGTGGCAGTACACTCCGCCCTAGGAACTATGAATGCTTATGGTCGAGGCACAATAGCGATAGTGTACTTGCTAGTAATAATCATCTCATATTAGTTTATCTATGTATCTCGCCTGCTCTCGATTTCTAGGTTGCCCACGGCGTAAGCTTTTGTTTATCAAACCCATATAATACGCCATTCATATAAACTACCTATTCTCCTTACTTTCTGACGTGAGTAATGTAAACAAAACAAATCCGCCAGGTTGCTACAGCATAGCGGAGGGGCAGGACGAGATCCGGATGTACCCGCGCGAGGCGAAGCTGGACAACCGGTTCGCGAAGATCGTGCGCGTGCAGGCGCAGGTGTTCGCGCTGGACGTGCTCGACGACCAGCTCGTGGTGTTCGGCGCCGACGCGCTCGTCACCATCTACGAGCTGAAGCGGATCGATGATGGTCAGATGTTGTTTTGTTTTTTTTTTATAGTGCGATGAAAATGTGTTTTTTTTTTGGGGTTTGTGACAAATAGCTTGAATGGAACTCGTGGTATTGTTGTTGCAATTTGCTGTGGCTGTATTAGTATACAAATTAAATAAAAATATTTATTTTAGTATAGGTAAAATATATATTATATAATAATATAAAAATAATATATTTATTTTAGTATAGGTTTTCGAAGATCTTATGAGCTATGGATTAATGATTATTACTTAGTACTTGATTCTATTGGATTAGAAAATGCTATTTTTTTATTAATTATACAGTATATACATACAAGTACTTGAGTCGCGGCTAAATACTGTAGTAAAACAATTTAATATAATTTTTGTAAAATAGTTTTATTCATAGGTGAAAGAATTTGGGTTAAAAATAATCTAAGAATTATTATCTGAATAGAAATATGTATTGTATTAAGCTGAAGTAACGTTGTAGTGGGCAACGTGGAGGTGCGGTGCGTGCAGGCGGTGGACATCTCGGCGCTGTCGCACCCCGCGTGCGTGGTGTCGGCGTCGCTGTGCCGCCTGCAGGACGCGCCGCCGCGCCGCGCCCACGCCCACGCCCCCGCCCACGCCCACGCGGCAGACCCGCCCGTCGCGCCGGACTCGCTCGTGAGTTCACACAGACTGACCTTACAACACTAGCCTTGTCTATCTCATTTTACCATATACTTTATTGATTTTCAAACCACTTAGTACGAGTACTTTGATTAAAGTAACTAAACGTTCAATTTCTTTCGATTTTAAATTAAACTTATTATTATTTTTAGCAGGTAACAAGCTTTATTGGAATAAATAATAGCCCGTAAAGCTCGGTGATAATGTAATTGTCCCTTAGTGAAAGAATTTTCAGAACCAGATATGTACTTTCAGGGATTACATCCTACATACAGACTTACAAACATTACCTTTAATTTAGTGTAAACAAAATTAATAAATACTAACAACCGACATTATATTTTAACAGTTAAATATAAATAATTATACTCAAACATCCAACATAATAATTATGTAATGTAAAATGTAATGGACGCTAAACTAGTTTACCGTACATTTCTTTATGAATACGTTTTTCTTCATATTCCCGCTAATGACTAATGTATTTTTTTAAGTTTTTAAATAATTTTTCATATAATCTACAATGAATTTCTTATATTCAGGTAATCAATGCCAGTGGAAAACTGATGATGGTTCAAAGAGAAGAGTACGATGTGGATGCAGACAACAATCCGGTAAGTTTTTTATTTTCCTTCTGGAAAAATCATAGAACGGAATTGAAAAAATTATGTGGCATGTCTCATTACGATGTTTAGCTGTTAGTACGGCTTAAATTAACTAAAAATATAAAGGACGTGAATAGTGAATATAAATCAGCCGTAATTGTTCAACTTGGATTATTTTTATGATAACTACATTATACTTTATAACATAAACCTATCTAACATTTCTATTTCTTTCATATTTTTGCAATAATTTGTCTGTAATGAAAAACTGAACTTGTGATTTCTGCCATGATCCAGAAAAAACATGCCCTACTGCACCATGCAGAAAACCTAAATTGATCGTTGCCTTAATTAAGATTGTGCTAAACATTTATTTTTTATCTTTAAAATCAGTCTTGAATAGCTAACTATCTAACAGCAATGTATTATATTATTAACTAGATTTAAAATAACTATAACGTTTACATTTATATTGATTTTGTAAATCTCTACAAATAAATTATATTATTATGTAATATGTAATACAATTGCTTCATAAGCACTTGTAATGTGTATCTAATTGAACCTTTTTTCACGTATCACTTCTTTTATAAATTGGCTTATCTGTGAGTTTTTTACCTCAATTATATTTTAACTACCCTGAATACTTGTAATGAAGTCAGTTTGTGCACGCAACATTGTATACAAGACAAATTATTTTAGTGAAGTTTCTTTTGCATTCAAGTACTAAAATTAATGATTTTACAAACTTTGATTACTCGGTAATGTATTATGTTTATAGCATTTTGCATATATAGTCGTGTCCGTTTGAGTACGAAGTAAAAACATGACTCTACGTCCCTCTATACTGTGCCAGGGCTTGCATTTGTTATTATGCAATTATTATGTTAATAGTGTCAATATATCGTTATAACACTGTGATAACCGAAATATTCTGGACCCAAATGATATTTTAAGCCGTTAAAGTTACCCCAAGTCGTTAAAACTTTGGAGTTAGTCTAAGTTAAAATTATTTTTCAATACTTTATGTATTTCATCTATCTGCTCTATACATTTTATTTCAAAATTGACTACGTTATATGCATGTTAAGGAGGGATATTTTAGAATTAAAATAAAAGTAAATCATATTCTTAGACGAGATATTTATTTACAGTTTAAAGTAATAAACCTCAGGTACACTTCATTGTTACGGAGATACAATCAGTCAGCTTAACTTCTAAAGGCCTACGTGTATTTTTGCATTGACAGTCCAATATGCAAGAACACACTAGCACCGTGAGTAACTAAATAAGGTTACCTATACACATAGAAGTTTATATAGCATACAGCTTATTTTATTTACATTACGCTTAAATAACTTAATTCTTCGTTTTAATTGTAAGTGTTTTGCCCTGTAAAGATATGGGGCCGGCAGACCAGCTACGGACTAAATTGCCTTTGGATCCGTAGGTATTGCCTCTGAGAGAAACCCATGGGGCAGATAATGGCTCGTAATCATACGATTTTAGTGGTGCGATGTCATAATCGTCGATTGACTCATAAATTGGTTTTGTCATTAAACCATATTCATCGAGGATGGGATGGTAAATTTCCTGAGCGATAGGAGCAACCGCTGGTTCAAACAAGGGCTTCTCAACCGCGACCGGAGCCGCAACCTCCGCGACCGGCAGCGACACGGAATGCACGTTCGGCCCACTGCGCTTCACGACGGCGTTGAAGCCGCGCACCGGGTCCGCCGTGTACTCCACCACCCGCACGTTGCCGTCGGGCTCCACTAGGGAATAGGCTCCTCTCACAACGTCTCCGTCACGCGTCTCCCACTGGGCTTTGTTGTCGCCCGTCGAGGGATCGTTCACCGCGTAGTTGAAATGATAATTTGGATTTGGCTGTAAAGAATAAATCAATAAATAAATATGTTAGGACGTTATTAACACAGCACCATCTAGTTCCGTTGTAAGATACGAGGCTTGTGTTACGGATACCAGATAGTTGATACACTACACATATATAACTTTAAATACGTACATATGATAAATATAAACGCGCATGACTGTACAGTGTACATGTACTGTATGAGTACAAACATCCGTGCTCAACAAATGAATGCCCCCAGCGGGACTCGAAACCGCGACCGCCGGTGCAGGAAGTTGGGTAACCACATACTGAGCCAAACGTGTAGCAAAATCTAGTTGTTCTAAAGTTTGATTTTAAAATATAAGTTTACTTACGATGCTGCCAACCTCGGCGTAAGAGACCAGAGCAGGCGGATTGCCCGCTACTGCGCTGATTGCAACCAAGCATGATACCTGGAATAGTTAAATATTTCTTTTAAAATAAAATTGTACTTTTAACACGAAATTTAGGAAGTATAAAGAACTGTTATTATTAATATATTTTTTTAAGTAATCCAAAATATAAAAGATTAAATATTATCTAAATAATTGTTGACATTTACCACCAAAAGCGAGTTCATTTTCCTGACTGTGTATTCCAGTAAACAAACGAAGTGCACTGTGCCTTTGACATCGCACACCTGGTTATTTATACTAGTACTAATTATTATACGATCAGGTCGCGCGCCGGTTTTTATCAGAACCCCCAGTTTCAACGGATCGCTTAATTTGATTTTGCTTATTAATTTTAGCATTCCCTTGTGTTCCCAATAGCAAAAACTCGTTCTATAATGAAATTATTTAAATTAACAATAGAAGCAGGTATTACTTAAGCAACACTGGACATATGCTTATATGAGTATTAAAATGACGGTAACATTCCTGTATATAATAACATGTAAATTGTTCATTTCTTACAAGCTCTACCAAAGCGGCAGTACTAACAGTTTATCGATATTCGATGTAGACGCAATTGTTATTTTTTAATGCCCGTTTCCTGATTGCTTAATTATATTCGAACACAGTATGTATATTATATATTATACATTACACAATATGTATATTATATATTAGTGTTACTTATGAGAAATGTTTATATAATTATATTTTAAAAATATATCATAGTAACATTTATTTATATTGAACTAGCGACTCGCCCTCGCTTCGCTCGGACTCATCCCTAAGCGCTACGGTACGTCCGTATTTTTTTTACGATTCCTCTTAAAATATTCGTTTAAATTACTTGATGTGAAAGAGTAATATAATGTGTATGAAATGCTCTTGAATCACTCTATCTATTAAAAAACCGCATCAAAATCCGTTGCGTAGTTTTAAAGATTTAATATATAATTAAATATTAAATAAATATAAATAAATTTAAAGATTTAAAATAAAACATACATAGGGACAGAGAAAGCGACTTTGTTTTATATTATGTAGTGATTTGCCCACAACTATGCATTTGATCCACGTAAGTTTTTTAATTGTATTTTTCACATACTGAGACTTGCCCTCGCTCCGCTCGGGTTCTCGCTCGAGTTTTAACGGTTAGCGTGGATTCCTCAGAGATGAAATTGTTCCTGAAGTAAAATTTATCCTGTATGTTGACCCGGATAGCCAGTTATCACGATTCCAAATATCAACAAAATCTGCCCAGTAATTAATTTGCCCGTGATGCCGTGACAGACGCGATGCTGTGATATTTAATGTACAGGTTCCACTCAGTTCTTTATTATATGCAGGCCTTTTTTTGTCACAATTTTTTTTGGGGCACGCTAATTCTCGAAAGTAGTAAGTCCATAATTTTTGTACATCCTCCTCCACCCCTGGCCACTGTATTTTGAGTTTTACTCAATTTTTTTTTAATTCTTTCATTTTTTCAGTTTTTATAGCTATTTTTTGATAGTTTCGATTGTCCCTTTGAGGGCACTGCGTGCCTCCGCGTGCCTTCACAAAAAAAGCCCTGATTATATGTATAGATGAAGTATGATATTTCTATATTGTTCGGATTAAGAAGGTACACGTTGGTGCCCTGGTGACTGTCTTTATAAAGTTATTGGTGTAAATCTCTTAATGAGCTATTGGAATAAGCTTTATATAAAACTTTACCAATTCAAAGCAATTCCGCACCAACAGATTATGTATAGTGTTTAGAGGGCCTAGACAATGTAACAATCGATTGGCGAAAGCGATAGTAGAAAAGTCCAAAATGTATGGGTTTGACATATTATGCCTTAGATATGTCACGTGATCTGTTGTCAATGAATAGATGATGTTACCCATACATTTTGGACTTTTCTACTATCGCTTTCGCCAATCGATTGTTACATTGTCTAGGCCTTCAGGTACAGCTATTAGAGACATAGGACCGATGGTTTACATAATGTCTTGTCGTCGCTACTAGCAACTCTAAGGAATAATCAAATTAATTTTATGACTATGTGTGTTTATAATTAGCTTTATCAGTACTTATAAAATGAGCTCTATATGTATGAAACTCAAATGTTTTAGGGTTTTAGCCAAATATACTATAGACAATAAGTCGAAGTACGAATTTGATGGCGATCAGAGAGTTCAAGATGTATTGATTTTTAGACAAAGAAATAGACGGATGAATCCATCACAGAGTTATTCTTCAAACTGTAAGGACTGCATTTTTGACAATGGAGTTACATAAGAATTTATAATATTCCTCAGACCTAATATCTGATACTGTAACTTCGTTAATTAGAGACGAAGTAAGATTTTGTGTGGATATAGATGTTTCTTTTAATGAAAAAGAAAAAACTACCATCTAAATATATAAAAGCGAAAAGTCTCATCATGGAATATCGAAAAGTGCTTGACGTATAAAGATCAAATTTGGCAGTAAGGTAGTTTATAGTTAATAGACGTCCGCTAAAATGGATTTTGCGACAGTGCCGGATAAAGAAGGTCTAAGGGCTGTCGCAAGTTTGTATGAAAGTTTTTCATTTTTTTGTGCTACAAACCTTAAATTTGGCAGGAAGAACCTAGAAATGAACCAGAGCAAGGCGAGGGTGAGTCGCTAGTTTAAGTATATAAAAGCGAAAGTCCATCATTTTGAGCTACAAACTTCAAATTTGCAAGAAGCACCTAGTTAAAATATTATTTGCTACCGCGGGTACTGAATTATAACTTTTTAGCTACTCTTGCGATAATAACAGGATAATTTTACCATATATTGTCGGTAGAATTTTTAAAATATTTAAAATTTCTTTATTGAGCAAATTCAACTCTAGTAAGAGTTATGTAAATTATTATTAAAACAACATGCTGTAATTCATTTGGAAAGAACACAAGCATGATATCAAATGTTACAACATATATATTTTCAATCCAATGACATAAATAGGTTTTAACAATAACGTATTTATCCAATACTCTGTTTCAAAGGACTATATTAAAATAGGAATAAACAATAAACATATGTAACATTAGAACCTTCTAAAATATATTTAAATAAAAAAATATTATAACTACTATACTAATACATTTTTATATATTCATAAATTTTTATTACAATTTACGCTTTGATTCCTTAAATATTAAGGACGCTGATTAAAGGTAACCCCTTCATTAAACAGGGTAATTAATAGGTATTAATTACCCTGTTTAATGAAGTTTATCTCAATAAATTTCGTCCAGTGCAATGAAAAATAATCTCTATCAGAGATATCAAGTCACTCATTCATATAAAAAAAAAACATTTTTTTTCATGAGTAAATTGTTATAGGTGACCAGTTTATTTTTGTCATCAAAAATCCTATGTACCCACATACGAGAGTTTTGTAAATTAATTTAATTTCGCTTTTTAAGTGATTGTATTAGACTCAAAGAAATTGTTTTAATCATCATTTTTCTAATATTTGAATTGTTATTGAATACTGGATGATGATAGAGATTTCGGGGATATAGATGAATAGAAAATATAAATATTATTAAAATTGCAATTCCATCCTTCCAACTAAAGATTAATAAATAAAAAACACTATTGATTTACTACAAAACCATCTGTTCTTGTGTTTTGTATTTCTTATAATCTAACTTAAATTATTCTAACATTTGGCTTTTCGTGTTACTATTATACCAGAAAATAGTATCGAAACATGTTCTGGCTATTACTGACACTTACTCACAACACTGCGCAGAAGGACTAGACAACTCGGAGCTAGCAATGTTATCACACTTAACCTAATCATAATTGATTTTCTTCTTTTTTATTAAGATCACAGATTTATTAGGTAAAGGAATCGGACCGTACACCACTTTATGCAAACGTCCGTTGACATATTTCTTGCTTAGAATTGTAGCTTTTGCTATTTTTTGACTTGGTCTATTGATTGGTATCCATCCTCCAAATGAACCAGTTTTTGGATCCCAAGGAAGACTGCTTCCAGACACTTTGACGTTTGGAATATTGACAGCCAAATTTGCTGCACCGAATCCATAAGTAAGAGGGTTCAGGCTCAGCAGAGGTATTTCTGGTAATGGAAGAATTAAAGATTTTAAAAGTGGCTGAGGACTTTTCAGGGCTGCAGTGATAGTGTTTACTAAGGCACTGAATCCATTAATATCATCTGCGGTGTACTCCACTACACGCAGGTTACCGTCGGGTTCCAATAAGGAATACGCTCCATTCACTTTATCACCGTCTCTCAGTTCCCACTGCGCTTTGTTATCTTTAGTTAGGGGATCAGTGATAGCGTAATTAAACGCATACCGAGGGTTGTCCTGGAAAACAAAAAAAATATGATTTAAAATGTTTATCAAACAATTTCAATCTGATATGCTCGCATCTTGCGCCAACTTATGAAATTAACTTACACTAATTTTTGTGAGTATTTAAGGGTAAAATATGTTATTGTCTGAAAATATATAACAATGAACTCACAATGTCTTTAGTTCCAAGTGCATCTGAAATTGTTTTCGCCCAAATTGATGATGATAATCCTAACATATACAAGACCTGTAAAAGAACATATGTGATGTTTTATAATTTCTATACTATGTCTAACAACCAAATTTTTTTAAATATAGAAAAGGAAGATGTACTAGAAAATAATAAGGAAATTTACCGCAAAAATGCTATTCATGTTGGAACTTATCTGCCGCTGTAGAAAGAATACAATGATTAATCTGTATTATGTATTGTTCTTATATGTGTTTCAAAGACCACAGCTCAATGAATATACACCTGAAAAACTAGGTGCCGACCTGTTGGTTTTCCACTTGATTTGAGCCTTACATAATATAATATATTCTTCTCAGTTATAAAGCTAAAAGTAAATTTATGTTATGAATGTAAACATCGCATGTAACAAAATAAATATTAATATTGAATTTTCTCCTAACATTTTGTTAAAGATTAAAGGTAAAGTGTTTAAATAAAACAAGTCTTAGTTACCACACAGTGGTGCTTTATTCGTGTCGATACAATGCTCCACTAATTAATATGCCATAAATAAAAACTTACATTAATATATTCGCGCTATCAACTATTCCTATCATCCAAATATATACATTGTACCAAGAAGCTCAGAAATATTTCTAAGATATAATCTAGGTAGCGGCATATTTTCTTATCATTTTAATTTGTTGTCGTTGCAATGTAAATTAATATTCATTAATGACCGTAACCTCCCTTGTAGCCCAAACCCAGTCCAATATCAGCGTATCCGTTGTAACCCAATCCTGCATCATATCCCTTTAAATCATAAAGTATTTTGTTGTCGCCAATAAGTCCTTTGCCCAGTAAAGCTAAATCAAGACCTCCATAGTTTTGAAGAGGTGCTAAAGACTTATAATCGAGAATGGGATTTCTTAAAATGGGATAAATAGACCCAGGGTAAGCCGACAGGGGCTTCTTAATAATAGGTGCTGGCAGGAGGGGATAAGGTTCAGATATAATAGGATTTTTTAATATGGGATTTGAATAAATCTGGTTCGGGATTATGGGAGCAACTGGAGCCACTTCTTTTATAATTGCTGGAGAAGAAACTTTGTAAAGATTAGCAGTTGAAGTACTACCGCCGCCTAGGTAAGGCCCATTTAAAAGTGGTGCACTTGATAGCTTCTCGATTCCTGCTACAGGTCCAATCGAAATTGGTACTTCCGTTTTGTAACCGATCACTGGTAGAGGTGCCTTGTAAATTGGCGTTGAAACTGGGTGTATGTTTGGGCCAATACGTTTAACAATAGCGTTAAAGCCGGTCTTGTCATCGGCCCGATACTCCACAACACGCACGCTGCCATCTGGCTCCACTAATGAATATGCACCTGAATACAAAAAATTATTTAGTATAAATAAGAAAAAGAGCTTATTTAAAGCTAATTTAAAATAATTACCTATTACAACATCTCCGTCTCGTTTTTCCCATTGAGCCTTATTATCACCGGTGTGAGGATCGCGGACAGCATATTCAAAAGCGTAACTGGGATACGACTGCAATCAACAATTAATTATTACAATCGTGTTATTGTATTAAACTCTATTGACGAAAATAACTTACATAATAATCTACAGATGAATATTTGGGAGCATAGACGTCGAGTCCACCGAGTAATCCATCTGCATTGGTCGACGCTGATAACGCCAGAAGGCATGCAATCTGCAAATGATGACGATGTCATTTAAAGGGCTTTTTTATACATTGAATAATTTTTTACCAAAATTTAACACTGACCACGGTAAAGTACTTCATTTTCATAGAGACACGCTGACTACTGGGTGTCAAAAACGCACTGATATGTAAAGAGCTACGTAGCCCATATATAGGTTCATTTAAGACCTTCGAATCCTGACGTTCAACGGATGTCGAATGTTTCACGCGTGCGCGACCACCGCCGTCTGTAATACTGAACATCAGCTTGCATCAGGCTTCCTCATTTTCATAGAACCTTCAGTTGGTGAAAACGTATAAATAATACGTCCGAATGTATTCATTAACATTATTTTTTAAATACGAGCATACGAAAAATGACACTTTCTTTAAATCTCTAGCATACCTATCGATATAAATTAATAATTTAATATTTGACGCATTATGATGCCTTCGCTTTTTTATGTCGGTTATGAATTTATGAATATACAACTGCTAAGGAGTTCGGAGACCTAATGATGCATGGCTGATCTGATGCAATGTTTGTAAATGAATATTGTGACGATTTGCTCTAATTACTTTTCTGTATAGCGTGTAAGTTTGATAGGATATCGTCAATCGGACATATCAACGAAGTTGGCACGCGACGGACAGCCATTAATAACATAATTCCTGTTTACGTTGTTTATATAATATTATTTACTTAATGTGTTGCCATATTGAACTTGGATTCTCGAAGGAAAATAAATTACTACTATTTTAGGTATACACACCGATCTATTCGGCCAGTGCTAATGATTTTAGCTTGATATTGAATGAAAATTATTTCACTAATGAATTCGCGATGCTATAGTCTTAAATTACATTCAATTACGGCATATTTTTATAGGTAGGTATGTTCGCAATTTATGTAATAACTTTACAATACCTACAGGTAATGACTTTTACAAATCTCAGTTAAAATAGCGCATTTAATTTAGCTGCAATTACCTACTAGTATTAGTAATTGTTATAGACGGATTTTGAAACAAAAGTATCTACAAGTATAGTTATAGATTTTGATGAGGTTGATATATTGCGGCGTATTCGCATGAGATGGTTCTCTTAAAAAGGTTTTTTTGGAATGATGATTACATTTAACCAAAATTCAACACTAAAGAAATGCAAAAAAGGAAGGAAGGAAGAGCCTTTTACGGTATTTGCAAGGATTTAATTTGGAAAATCAATATCGATTATTAAATTAAAAAAGCCATGCTGCTACCGGTATAACTAATATGTACTTTCATCTCTATAGGCATATAGCTGTCTCCCGGCAACAGTCTTAGCGTCTTGCGTAGAAAGCGTATGGTCGGGAAGCGGGAGCGGCGCTCAGACGCAACTATCGCGCGCTCTCTGGCTCTGGTGCGGCGCTTACGGCGCGCGAGTGTGGCTGCCCCTGATGCCGCGCGAGGCGACCCGGCGCACCGACCCCTCGCGGCACACCTTCATGGCTAAGAGGATCATGCTGCCCTTTCATTTGGACATATATCCACTAAGTAAGTTGAAGTTTTCAAGGAAATAATGATATGACTAAACATTATGTTTCTTTAAAAGTATTGGTTTTTATAATACAATTAATTTATGTGAGATATTTGTTAGCACGAACAAACAAGAAAGGAAGCTTTAAAATTCAAGAGTACTTCCATTTTTACATATTTCGAATGTAAATATGATTCGCTTTCTCAAATAGTTTCAGAAATCTAAAAATTACAGTATGTCACTTTTTAAACTTTCTGTATCTATTTAATTTAAGAATATGTTAGACGGAACTAAATACTTTGTAAGCAAAATTATATAATCAAAATATTTTAATTTATTCCAGCAATTCTGTTCGACGACGCTATTCTTCTAGGTGCCGAAAACGACACAACTTTGTATGCATCTGATTCAAACTCCGTATTTTCTCTACCATTTTGTGTCATAAATAGAACGGTAAGTTTTTATTTTTATTTTATAGTACAAATTTATTAAGACTTGTATTGTTAGGTTGTTATATTTCTTCTGTTTCCAGAGTCAAGTATACTTGCACCAAATACTTCGACAACTGCTGAGACGAAATTTGGGTTACCATGCGTGGGAGATAGCGCGTTCTTGTTCCCAGCTGCCCTACTTCCCACACTCACTGGAACTGCTCCTCCATGAAGTGTTGGAAGAAGAAGCTACGAGTAAGGAACCCATTCCCGACGCACAGTTGCCGAGTGTCATAGAGTTTGTCCACGAATTTCCAGTATATTTGCAAGTAAGATTAATAAGAAAATGATGTACAAACGTTTTATATAAAACACTTGTTTTAATACGTTGACTTTTTCTCAATTTTTTAAACGATTGCGTTTAAATACATGCATCAGAAACCTTTAAAATACTTCAAAATAATTATTATATTGACAATTTATGTACTACAATTTTCTCTGTCTGAAAATAAGTTAGTCTCTAAACGTTACACAAATTTCAGACGGTGGTTCAATGTGCGCGGAAAACTGAAATAGCGCTATGGGCTTACTTATTCTCCGCCGCCGGCAAGCCCAAGGAGTTGTTCCAAGAGTGCCTGCAACGGAAGATGTTGGACACCGCTGCTTCATATCTTATTATATTACAGGTCAGTCTATATTTATATTAAAGAAATCAAACTATCACTTATTTTTGAAATAAAGAATTAAATGGTTTTAAACATGTACTACATTTAAAAAATGTTGAATCAGCTTGTAAAAAACATTTGTATCTCAACAAGCATCGATATAATACGAATTTTAAAATTTGCCAAAACAAAATATTTTTAAATACAAGATAGTGTAAAGATTTGATTTTGTTAATTTTAATTAATATATTGTCAAATTTAATTAAGATTTTGTTCGTTATTAAAAATGAATAATGCAAACATATCGTAGAACCTGGAAAGCTCGACAGTAAGCAGGCAGCTCGCCACGCAGCTGCTAGACACGGCGCTACAACAAGAGCGGTGGGACCTCGCGAGGGATCTCGTCAGGTTCCTGAGAGCTATTGGTAAGTCGTTTGATTTAACTTGTTTTAAATATCCATAAGTGACTGAAATAGGCTTAAATACACTTTAGATAATGGCATAGAAACGGTTTTATTCAGCCACAATGAGCTCTACTTTCAACTAATATTTAATGTAAGATTACTTAACTCGATTTATATTTTCTATAGTTTTATTTAACTCGACTAATCACTGTCGAGATATATTATCGACCCTGACAACTATGTTTCGATGACCTTCTTCACTGCCATCTACGCCTTTACCCTTTTTTCTTTAGCTTTTTCTTAAATGTCCCACTGCTGGGCCCGGGCCTCCCTTTCATTAAGAGGGAATCAGTCTACCGCGCTGGCTATGTGCCGGTTGGTGGACTTCACATGTCTCTTAAAAACTTGTAAGGTAAGGTTCTCTTAGACGTGCCGGTTTTCTCACGATGTTTTCCTTTACCATAAGTGAAGATATCAGAGGTGCGAGACCCGGATTTGAAGCCGTTTTTCCAAACGAGCTAGTTATCACTAAGCTTATTACTTTCAATTGTTTTATTTCAGAGTATAATATCAATCTGCTGTAACCTCTTTTATTAAAATATATGATTATTGTAGATCCGAATGACGTGGATTCTCCCAGAAATTCTGTAAACGTTCAAACTAAGTACGGACAAATAGTTCAATCACAGACCGTCAGCCCTAATGCAGAAGACTTGTCAGTAATACTTGGCAGCATGCAGGTAAGAAGAAGCTTGTATACATTTTTTAAGTAATTTTGCTCTAAATTCTTAAATATAAATTAAATAGTATTGATATGAAAATATATATTTTTTTTCCCTCCCACGAGATTGCAAAACGTATATTACATCATAGAATAATCAATTTTGAGAAGATATGACAAGGCTCAAATATCTGAAGGTTTTGTTTACATTTTCTCTATAATCGTGTCGCATGATGAAATCGATACGTAATATTGGTAATACAGTGGCCTAAGTGTAACGTTTCATAGACATTTGAAGGTCTTGTTATATTAGACTATCACAGTAGAAAAATATTTTAAGGCTTAAATATCCTCAACCTCCTCATCTAATATGTTTGTTTATCGCATGTATACGTAATTACTTTAAATAATATTCTAGGCTTGTCATCCTCCACAGGAATACGTTCTAATATCCTTTTAAGAGACGATTTAAAACACGGTAAATTAGGAGCATATAGTAGATAAATAAGAAAATATATCTGTACATGTAATAAAATTCTAACCGCGGTACTAAAATAGCGGTAAAATCTATCATAACATGTAACAAAAGTAGACCTAGAACTTATTTCGATGTTATGCTTCATGCATTATTATAAACAATGAAATAACCAAAACTTGGGCAACATTGGATGACGTAAAAGTAACATAACTTACATAAATATACACTTGTTTTTCGCCGATTATAGGAAACTGTAATAGCGGATGATTTAATTATTATGAAGATTTATTTCGTGCAGGAAAAATACAGTAATGTCGGGGTAGAGTTAATTAAGAGGCAGATTATGTAACGTAATTGGCTATGTTATTAATTATAATATGTTTTTATATATGCCTAGTTTTTATTATTGATTTGTAATTGGATTTTTATTACTAACACTTAATGGCAAAATATATTCCACTTATGCAATAATAACGGGTATAATAGTTGAAACTTTAATCACAATAAATGTTATATTTAAGTATAATACTTACGTATAATCAATTTTTCTATGTTTTGTCTGTCTGTTTGGTTCGGCTAATTTTCAAAGCATCAGTGGTCCAGTTTTGATACGAATTTAAGAAGGACTAACTTAGGCTACTGTTTTACTAAAATAATCTAGGTTTCGCGAATAGTCGTCATGTAACCGACCTAAGCAGCTAGTCATTACCTCTCTATCTTTCTGTACAAATAAATGCAAAAATTACAAAATTCGTTTCATATAATGCAGCGTGTTTCGGTGAAGGTTTTAGTATATGTAAATATAAGAACTTAGTTTCCGGCCTGTAGGACATATAATACATAGTAAACATGAACATAAAACCGTCCGTATTATGGCAGCTGGCGGGCGGGCGCGGGCGCAGCTTCAGCACGACGGCGGCGCCGCGCGAGCCGTCGCCGCCCGCGCCGCGCCGCCCCGCCGCCACCGCCGCCGTCAAGCGCAAGAAGTCCGTGCCCGCCAGGAGCGATAAGTACGCACCTCACTTACATTCTTCATTATTTAAACAACGACTCTTTAAAAGTTATAATCAAATGCAATAATACTTTCTTAGATTTATGCAAATATTTGAAATTTTAAATGAAACATGTCTTTTCGGATTTCTTCGCGAATTGTTTTGGATTTTTGGTTTGATTATTGTAAGATGCTATGTGTGTAGATTGTCTACACAGCTATATAATGCCCTTGTGGCCTCTAAAATCTTGGTCTCTTCCAAAATCGTAATTACTGTAAAGCATTCGAAATCAGACCGAAAATCTAAATTAATACTCACTACATTTGTTTATTTTGTAGGGAGTCCTACAACGGCACGGCGGAGGAGTTCTTCATCGACATGATGATCCAGCGGCACGCGCGGCTGCTGCTGTCCACGGGGCGGCTGCTGGCGCTGGGCCGCCTGGCCGCGGCGCTGGACCTGCCGCTGGTGGCGTGGCTGACGGGCGAGCGCGAGCGCGCCGCGCGCGTGGACTGCGCCGTGGCCTGCCTGCGCCGCCTGCACGAGGACTTCGACTGGCCCTACCCCGAGCCCGGCGACGCCGAGCCCGCGCAGCGCAAGACCAGCGTCACTCCTGGTATGTGATAGTGTTAGTGACCAAACCCCCCTTTTTTCACTTAATTGTTTATAACTATTGCAATTTCTGCGAGCGGGCTTAGCATTTTCTCAAAAACTATCAACATGCCATTCCGAATCCGAAGAAGGCGAAAAAATTTTGACCTAAAAGGCACTTGTTAACTATAGTATATATTATTTAACATTTTATTACTTTCAAAATAAATTAAACAAGTGCGAGTCGGACTCGCCCATGAAGGGTTCCGTAGCAAATTGCGGTTTACAATTTATGAAGTATTAAAAAAACTACTTACTAGATCTCGTTCAAACCAATTTTCCGTGGAAGTTTGCATGGTTTAATGTACATCATATATTTTTTCAGTTTTATCATTCTCTTATTTTAGAAGTATTGTGCAGACACATTTTACCACTTTGGAAGTGTCTCTCGTGCAAACCATTCAGTTTAGAAAAAAATATATATTAAAAACCTAAATATCATTTTTGAAGACCTATCCATATATAAAAAAATTTTGAGTTTCAGTTCTAAGTATGGGGAAGCCCCAAATTGGTTTTTTCTATTTTTGTGTGAAAATCTTAATGCGGTTCACAGAATACATCTACTTACCAAGTTTCAACAGTATACTTCTTATAGTTTCGGAAAAAAATGGCTGTGGCATACGGACGGATAGACAGACAGACAGACATTACGAATCCATAAGGGTTCCGTTTTTTGCCATTTGGCTACGGAGCCCTAAAAAGGACTTAGTAATTATTCGTAAATATAAATAGTACGTTTCCCACAATCCGCAGCGCCGTGCACGCCGTCGGCGGAGACGGACAGCCTGTGCGGCGACAGCGGCTACGTGTCGCTGCGCGCCGCGCTGCCGCTCGCCGCCGCGCCGCCGCTCTCGCCCGCGCCGCTCAGGTGACATTGTTGTTGCATTCACTACTTAGTTACGTAGTGTAGTAAATTTATATCAATTACAAGTGATTTACGTAGTACTTTAAAACTTTTACGATTAAGATGACATAGTTGTACCTGTAACGTACTAAAGTTCGACAAGTCTTTAGAAGTTCACTCGTTTTACCACTGTGTTGTTTAGCATTTTAGACAATCATTCTTGACGTATCCAAAGCTCCAATATATTTTACTCACTACAGTTCTTTTTTTACTGAATACTGTTTTCTTAATTTTAAATATTATGATATTTACTTTCTATGTTAATGATGTACAATAACAACAAATCTGAATGGGCCATGGACAGCTCGGCGGGCGAGGGCAGCGTGGCGGAGGGCGGCGGCGTGGCGTGGGGCGCGGAGGCGGGCGAGGAGCGGCGCTACGCCGCGCTCATGGAGCGCCTGCACCTGCACCAGGCCGCGCGCGGCGACCACACCGCGCACGTGCAGCTCAGGTACAGTACAGCTACACGCCTCCTGGCCGCTCATGGCTGACCACATAAGTATTAACGACTTCTACGTGATGCTCTATTAGACTATGATAAAGAATTTAGACATCGACTAAACATAGATGAGGTAGAAGTTCTGTGCATGTGTCTATATTACAATCGCTACTTTTAATCAGTGGCCTTATGACAGACGGTTTAGTTTTGAGAAAAAAATGTATGAATGATTCCTATTGAGACGTCCTTGCACACAATGGGCCTTATTAATATAGTTACGCTCTTAGTTTCAGTGTGTGAACTATTAAAATAGTGCAAATCCGTGAAAGCACAAAGGTCACTATCAAAATTACTTCGAATTTTCATGTTAAAGTTACCCTGCCGAAGACTTATATCCAGCAAGTAATAATCATTTGGTAAACACGTTTTTCGTGTACATAATATCATAAATATAAAATGTTTTTTTCATGCGCTAATCATCAATCAATCAGGTGATGAGGTTGCCGCCATTACACCGAAAAATTTGAAATTTTTTATTCTATCTTATGTTTTCTGTGGTGTAAAAAAATTTTAATAAATGAAATATAATTAAGAAGTTACCAAGACGAGCATTGAGTATAGCGTCGTGGCACAGATACCTGCTGCAGCTGATGACGGAGGCGAGCTGCGTGGAGTGGGCGCTGGTGGTGGCG
The DNA here is from genome assembly GCA_951802675.2 of Boloria euphrosyne. Classification (NCBI taxonomy): domain Eukaryota; kingdom Metazoa; phylum Arthropoda; class Insecta; order Lepidoptera; family Nymphalidae; genus Boloria; species Boloria euphrosyne. Next base: position 3,339,622 of record OX637887.1, on the reverse strand, counting down.
GTGGCGCTGCGCGACGCGCTGGCCGTGCTGCGCTGCGCCGCCGCCGCGCGCGCGCCCGACGTGGCGCTGCCCGCCGCGCGCCGCCTGCGCGCCGCGCTGCGCGACCTGCGCGCCTGGGCCGACGCCGAGTGGTGCGCCCGTTATAAATTACTTTTAACGTACATCATTATTTACAAAAAATAATGACAAAAAAATTGCATGGCATCTATTGTTAAAACAATTTCATAAGTAACCCTATAATTTTATACAGACAGACAAACTAAGAGTATAAGAAACTATGCTTTAAGCTTTATTTTATAACTGTGTGCGTCACTTAACTATTCGTTTTACCATGTAAGATAGAAACACATTTAAACACTATTTTAACGATCACTTTATATCACTTTCATGTTAAAAACCATCTCAAACTAACTATATAACGAATATAAGAAAATAATGCATTAAGCATTATTTTATCACCTTTTCAGATATTAATTTTAAAGCGTCACTATACTTTCAGTATTTTCTATATAAAATGGAAACAACACAGCTTACCACGATTTTAACGATCACTTCACAATTCACATCACTATTATTTAATTTATTTATTTAATTTAACTTTTAACTTTAACTTCACTATAAAACACTGTATCCGTATCACTTTTAACGCACATAAATTCACTACTAATTCTTTTTATTAACAAATTAGATTACTAACAAATAAACTAAAGTTTCACGCGTAACGAAAGCTAATCCAAAACTGCCCTGTTTGACAGTTACCATCAGCTTTTATATCAATCCGCCGGAAGTTATATTTTAGTTATTTTTATTATTAAAAACGTCTAAAGAATCAAACCAAGTCTTTTTTTATTCCAGACTCGGCTACAACACATAAATAATATTTTCGAATTATTGATCTAGTAATAAGCTGTAAAATTGTACTATTCTTGTTAATTTATAGAATAATAATATTTCTTAATTATTAATCAGTAATAACTGTAAAACTGTTCCATTGTTACAAAATTATTTGGTTTTCAACGCAAGTAGAAAACTCAATAGACATTCAGTATTCATTAATTTGAAATAATAAATTAACTTCCTATTATTTATTTTAAATTAAATTGTTATTATTCACGATTTCTTATTATGAATATTATTTTATTACATACAATTTTAGGTTCATACGAAAGCTAGTTTAACAGTTCGTCCATCCTGACGATAATTTGCGTCCTCGCAAATGATAAGCAAAATATTATTGCACCTCTTTATTGCACCAGATTCTAGTAAGAAGAGGTTCAAAGTAACTAAAAAGATTATTATAATGAGACTATTGATTGGTAACAGATGGACGGTAACTAAGATCTTCACTGACCCCTACTACATCAGTCCAACCGACACACGCCCAAAATGTACAGCGGCCAATTGGCAGTAACCCATGTAGTTTGTTAACTGAAAAAGGAAACCCATTCATCAGATTCTTCCATCCAATGCTAGAACTCTACAACGAGCAAAATACAACCAACAACCACTGTAGTAAAAGACTAGTAAGAATACACAACTATCCGCAGTATACTGTCATTAACGCACACAACTGATACCATGGAGGGACTCTATATTCACTGAAGTAAATAACGCTAGGCATTTGAGCCGTAACGAAACAATGCCCACCAGTGATCTAGAATATCACAACAGCTGACGGTAAAAATCTCGCTTCGATATCTATGGTTAATTCGATGTATTGGCCAACATTGCCGAAAAGAGGCCAGACTTTCTAGATTTCAATGTAACTCCAGCTACTGTCTCTAAAGTAGAATTCTGCCTTGAAAGTAGAATTCTGTACGACTATACTCTCGTCTTACCATAGGCACAACATAATATAAGCTATGACGCGATATACTTTCTATACAACAATAATAAGGACTGGGACGTCTTTAAGGATTTAATTGAAAATAAATATTTACGTCTCTTTAAAAACCCCTGAAGAGCCTGTTTGTATAATATTCCAAAAACACCAAGAATTTATTCTTCGACATTACAAATGAAATATTAAGAAAGAAGGCTGTGAAGAGTCTGACATGAACGTTGGAATATTGAGGATAAAGCGGCTTTTCATGAAGACATTAAAAACTTAATTTACTTATCAAAAATGTTGAAAGTGTGACACTAGAGTAAAATGGGAAAACTTATAGAAATATCCTGGTTGAAACGATACTTTCTCTAGAAATTTACAAAATCAATGAACGGACCACAAAAACCAAAGGTAGATTGTAGGTAGGTAGGGCTCCAGTTAGATGGGCAAGAATAGGTAAGGACATAGCTAATGCAATTGCTATACTTTTAACTGATGTATATAAAAGCAATGAAACAAATAACGCTAACCTGGACAAGACATTGATGATGTACTACAGCAAAGTTTCATGAAAAGCAAAAGTATTTGAGACGATCCTTTTATAAAGACCCGTGTTACTTTAAAACTATGTAATATGTACCGAGTCACCAATTTGGGATTTTTGACAGCGACATTTCTGATTTCACTATGAAACAGCTGCATCGATTCCATGAACATATATTAAGTAGAACATAAAAAAGGAGTACTACTCAAAGATCTTTCACGACATCCAGCAAGTAATTTACAAGGTATAGCGCAAGGGACCCATATACAAAATAAAAGTGTTCCTGAACAACGAGTGTCTTGCTTCTTTTAATCTTACTTCACCGATCGTTCAAACCAACTTAGGGTAAGAAAAAAAAATATCCAAAATCTGTAAAATAACAGCTGTTCCTTTAGAAGTGCTAAATTTTGCAATACAACCACGTCTGCTGATGACACCGCACTACTAGTTAGTAATGAGAACTTACCTAGTAATAAGAATCTTACAACAAGGCCAGGACCAAATGGACGACTGGATTCAAGAGTGGCAGATTAAAACAAATGCATCTATACCTGCATATATTATTTACATTCGTATTCAACGAAGAAAAATGACCGAAAATCAAATTAAGAACTTTTCATAGAGAAGTGACACAGTAAGATATCTTGGGATAATCACATCAAGAGAAAGTGCGACAAATTTATATGTTACAAGACGACTGGTTGACGGCACGAAATTTTAAATTCGTCTACAGACAATAAACTTTCCATTTACAAAACTATACTCATATCTAATGTTGATGTACGGAAAACAACTATAGGAAAGTGTATTTTCCTGTATCTTTATTATACCCATTATATAAAGACTGTAAATTGTATCTTAAGCACCAAAACTTGTACCTAGGCTTGTAATCAACGCAACAAAACACAACACCTGGCATACAACAACTGTCAAAGAAGAAATTAAGCCGTTAGAGGCCAAAATAAGGATCAGCTTAAGGATCAGCCGTATAGACCTGCAACAAAACTACTTAATATCGACTATTGCGAACGTACAAGGCGACACGACATTGGTACAAAGCTTAGATGTCTCATTATAAGAAGGGTTAGATTACACCACTTGTTTTTGACAAACAAATTTGTTGGTAGACTATCCACACTAAACCCATTGATATCAAAACCATTGGTATTCCGACAACATAAGTTGAGGTTCAACACCAAATTTATCGGTGGTTCACCAACGCAAAAACTATTGATATCATTTAACAATTAACAACCAAATAAATAATAATAAATACGTTGAGATATTTATACACAGTATCATCCAGTTTTACATAACTTTCAAATGTATACATACATACATACATACATAGCATAATGAACTAAAACAAGTGGTTTAACAAACAATAAATAAATAATCCTTTTAAAACATATACACATACGTAGGAACGCCAAAACAATTCGTGGCCCATCAACGCCAAAATATTCATGGACCCATTTAGAAGAAAAAATAAACTTTTAAACATATTATACAATTTACAAACATACAAAATGACCCCAATTTTTTTTTATTTTCAACCAATACATATATAATAATAATATTTGATGTATACATACTATAAACATACATAGTAACACTAAATTTTTAATGGCAAAACAACACCAAATCTTTTGGTGGCCCATCAACACCAAATTATTGGTGGCCAAATAACACCAAATCTTGGTGACCAAACAACACCAAATCTTGGTGACCAAACAACAAAAATCTCTTGATGGCCAAACAACACCAAATCCATTGGTGGCCAAACAACACCAGAATATTGGTGGTCTCTTTTAATTATGATTTCTTTTAAAACTATTGCTTTAACAAATGTTTTCATGAACTGTAATACACTCTGTATGCCAATGACATAAAAAAATTCGCGCACAAAACTGCGCACGCGCACTGACGCAACAAAATAATTGACTGTTTACTATTGGAGAAAGACTTCATGGAAATAAATGAAAATGTTCGTAACACCTTACCATGTAAATTTAACATAACATATACAAATTACCACTTCAATATAAAACGTATATTAAACGAGTAACTGTAGTTTATGATCTAAACGTTTTCATTAACCTGACATTTAAAACCTATTGCATATTATTTAAAACATTTATTACAGCGAAGGCTTATCTTATGCTTGACTTTATATTGAAAACAAGTAGAGACTAAAAATATTAAGACACCTATTCTACCTTTTAATTCTCTTCTAAAATCTATCTTAAGAACCGGTTCAATAATTTGGAATCTATTTTATACAGCACATGTGAAAGGTCTTGAAAAATACTAAGTAAATCCATAAACTCGCACTTGATTTTAGTACTCTAAACTATTGTTACCAACAAGAACTAAATATGATCAAAATAATTTTATATTTCGGGCTTGTAAAAAGTATAAAGACAAAATTACTACTGCTCGAACATTCAGTTTAGAGAACACATGCGTAACAACACAAAAATAATTGGTACTTTAACTTTTATCGGCTCTGAAGTGGCGTGGGCTGGCTAATCCCACTTCTGAAATTGTTAAAACAATTTCATAAGTAACCCTATAATTTTATACAGACAGACAAACTAAGAGTATAAGAAACTATGCTTTAAGCTTTATTTTATAACTGTGTGCGTCACTTAACTATTCGTTTTACCATGTAAGATAGAAACACATTTAAACACTATTTTAACGATCACTTTATATCACTTTCATGTTAAAAACCATCTCAAACTAACTATATAACGAATATAAGAAAATAATGCATTAAGCATTATTTTATCACCTTTTCAGATATTAATTTTAAAGCGTCACTATACTTTCAGTATTTTCTATATAAAATGGAAACAACACAGCTTACCACGATTTTAACGATCACTTCACAATTCACATCACTATTATTTAATTTATTTATTTAATTTAACTTTTAACTTTAACTTCACTATAAAACACTGTATCCGTATCACTTTTAACGCACATAAATTCACTACTAATTCTTTTTATTAACAAATTAGATTACTAACAAATAAACTAAAGTTTCACGCGTAACGAAAGCTAATCCAAAACTGCCCTGTTTGACAGTTACCATCAGCTTTTATATCAATCCGCCGGAAGTTATATTTTAGTTATTTTTATTATTAAAAACGTCTAAAGAATCAAACCAAGTCTTTTTTTATTCCAGACTCGGCTACAACACATAAATAATATTTTCGAATTATTGATCTAGTAATAAGCTGTAAAATTGTACTATTCTTGTTAATTTATAGAATAATAATATTTCTTAATTATTAATCAGTAATAACTGTAAAACTGTTCCATTGTTACAAAATTATTTGGTTTTCAACGCAAGTAGAAAACTCAATAGACATTCAGTATTCATTAATTTGAAATAATAAATTAACTTCCTATTATTTATTTTAAATTAAATTGTTATTATTCACGATTTCTTATTATGAATATTATTTTATTACATACAATTTTAGGTTCATACGAAAGCTAGTTTAACACTATACTTATAATACTCTTCTCCGACCGACTTCGGCCATGGCGGCCAATCTCAATGAGACTAGCCAGAGACTCAGGAGATATTATAGTGCACAAGTGTACGCACAAACACAAGTGCACTCTCTGTTCCTTATCACTCTCATACTCCGGTCGGACGACTGCTCGACACGACCAGTGAGAGTTAAGGCGCAGGACCGACGGCTTTACGTGCTCTCCGAGGCACGGGGGTTACACACCGCCAACTTCCCAACCCCGGGCTGTTACTAAGACTTACTGAGTAGCAAGACTCAATAACTAAATTTGGCCCGACCCGGGACTCGAACCCAGGACCTCTCGATGAGTGGCCGTACTTTACACCAACGAGGCAGTTAGATATACTTATAATAGAATTCTAACTTAGTGGAATCTGCACATTGAATATTTTTTTTGAAAATATGACTGAAAATTTTAAATAAATTATAATAATATCAGGCCAAATCTATAGTCTTTATAATTTTGCCTGACTGCCTGTCTGTCTGTAAACGCATCACGAGAAAACAACTGGACAGATTTTGATGAAATTTGTTGAGATGTTGTGTTGTCTGGTTCAATATATACTCATTTCTGGGATACCTATATTAAAAATGTATCTATGGACGAACCCGAACGGAGCGAGAGTGAGCTACTTATTTATAATATTATTGTGTTCATCATCTAAATGTTACTGTTACAGCCTCGGCTACAAGCCCTTCATGATGGCGATCAGTAACCAAATCCCATTCCTCACATCCATCATCAACGCGCGCGAGCGCCGCGTGTCCCTCCCGCAAGCGCGGGCCAGGACGCCCAGCACGAGCTCGCTCACAGAACAAAAGCAAACCCCCCAAGAGACGAAACTCCCGCCGCCTCAAAAAGCACAGGAAGTGTCGAAGCAGTCGGTAAGAAAAGATTCACCAAACTCTATCCCGGAACCGGAAATAGCTGAAGTACTCGCCCCCAGACCGCCGCTTCCGCCGCGAGAAGAGCCAACGTCTAATTGTGCCATAATGTAAAATATGTCATATCATGGCAAACTAAAATGAATAACTGTGTAATTATAAATAAATATTATCAATTTTGGTAGCTCACTAGATATGTTGAATTATGAATTTTAGGTCATAATGTGTGGAATTGGCTTTACTAAGAAACATAATATAATTATTTTTACCAATTTTTGATATTCAAAAATCTTAATAGATTATTTTTTTTAAATTAATTATAAACTAATAGTAACTAGTATAATAATTAAGATATTATTTGTGGTGTTTAATTTATTTCTTGGTTTTACTTTTGTAGTTATAACCTTATTCTTATGAATTATCTTGTATCTTCTAAAAATTTTATATTATTCAAGATACTGGTGCAGGGAACACTGAATTCTCATATTCATTTACGTTTGTTAATAACTCTAGTCTATTTTAGTTCAATTTCATAATTTATTGATTTTATTCACCATCTTTTTTTAATCTTATATTCATTAATTGATAATTTTCGTAGAATATTACATTCAGATAGATACATGATAAAATAATATTAGATGAACTTCTCATGTTAAGAATAATTTGCAATATATGTACATACTACATAGATATTAGTACTTTAATAAATTGTCTTCCCGGCTGATATTATATGGGAACTCGTTACAGTTTTCAATTAAATAAATTGTTTTAATTATGATAAAGACCTAAAAATCTGTCAAAATTTTGAATTTTATTTTTTCCATTCATTGATAATCTGTATATTAAGATATTGACTTAATCTGTGCTATTGTATTTTATAACATTTAAATTTATTTTTTGGGGTATAGAATTACACCTGTTTAATGTTTTTCTACTACTTAACACATATCTTTACTATTAAGCATACTCTATCTGAATTTAGAACTGCTTATAATATTTATTTTAATGATAGCGCCATCTATCGCATGGTAGCGTAGCTACATGTGTCATCATCGGCTCGAAAAATCTAACATATTGCACTAAATATGACTTTGAAATTGGTAAATCTTTTAGTTGTTACAATGTCAGCGACTAAAACTCTAAAAATTGTAATATGTAGCTCGATTTGATAATCTCGTATGTAAACTGTCTCACCCACCTCTTTCCCGCCATTTTGGTGCCAAGTCCATGAGGAGAACATAGCAAAACATATATATGTATGTCGATGTAATTCATATTTGTCAAGATTTTTTTTTAATTATATCAATCTCCATCTACAAAAAGATTTTTGAAGATACTTGCAGTTATATCGACAAATATTTATATTTTTTTATTTAATTTAGTACAAACTACCGATAATATAATACTTTGCAGTGACCATAATGAATATTATTAGCTATTTAATATTTATTAACAATTTTATAATTAAGTTATTAATATAGAAATTAATAGAGAATTAAATTAAATTAGACCTAAGTCTCATTTGTGATTTTTAAGATGAAAATTAATGTTAATAACAGGTGTTTTAAAAAGAATTATCAAGACAAACATATTTGAGACTGAAACGTGAAAGTCTCTTTTGTCGTTTATGAAATACAATAGATAAATTTACTATCTCATATTATTAAATAACTTTAGCTCTAAAATGTACTGTAGATTTTAGATCATATACATTCCAAATTTTCTAAATTTTTAGCAATAATATCATAAGAAATACTTTGTTACTCTAACATTTTAAATGTAATAATAATAATAAGTAGATTAAAGAAATTTTTATTCTGTAGTATTGTCAATTAATGTTGTGAATAATTAAACATTTTAAACCGTCACGAATACACACAGGTGCTAATAAAATTATACAATTACTTCACGTTTAGTTTTCCTTTTAGTTGTTTTACTAATCGAATTAAGAACATAAACGTAACTACTAAATGATACATTTTTTACAATTCGGTACAAATATTACAGAAATTTTTTATTATTGCTGTATTTATAATTCTTTCTTATATTATTTTGATGTGAAACACGTATGGGCACGTCATAGTGTGTGCGCGAGTGTAAAAAGTATGTAGTAAAACATTCTTTACTAAAATACTTACATATTGTCTATGGTTATTATGAATTCTATTATTATTATAATTAAAATAATTTTATTTTATTAATGAAACTCAATTTTTTATTTACTTTATATTTCAAAATGTTCATTACACTAATCAAAACATTTTAACTGTGCTCAAATGGCACACTTTAAAGCCATTAACAAGAGAATTGAATTGAATATTGTAAATAAGTCAATTGATGTTATTCAATAAATGAAGTTTTTTATCTTCACTTGTTTCTATATTATCCTTTTTAATTATTAATTTAGATTCTTTTTTATGGGTATAATACTTATTATACATTTTACACACTCCGCCCACCAAGGACTTGTTCTCTAACAAATATTTTTATTTACAAAATTAAATGAATGCGCTACCCATGGCGCTACCTATTTACCGCTCATAAATTACAAAAAAAGTACAAGGTAACTCATCACAATTGAAGAAATACTCAAAGTAAGCGCTTACCCTGATAATATTTATACTTTGACAGTACTTTGACAGTAGACTTGTGAAAATACAAACTATTAATTAATAGCATTTTAAAGTTACGAATCTTATCCCATTATTAAAACTATGATATCTTGAAATCAAATGATGCTAAGAGAAATTTTGTTCAAAATTAAATAATTGTGATGAGTAACTTATTTATTTAGGTAAGGATTTAAATCATGTTTATAAAAACACCTTCGCAAATAATATATTGTCTTAAATTTGATTACGATAAAAAAGGTTACAGCGAGTCAACCTATAAGTACCTGTAAGATAGACATGCTATCGCGGACTTTTTATTAGAACTTTTATAGGGGAATAATTCCGTCATACATGATTTTTGTATAACTTCAACCGTTTACGCATCGCACGCAACGGAAGATCTCAAAAGGAATATTTTCCTGCCGATTTTGCAATATTTTTCATTGATGCTCCGCTCCTGTAGGTCGTAGCGGGATGTTATATAGCCTATAGATGTCCTCGATAAACGGACTATCCAATAAAAAAATTAGTAGTTCCTGAGATTAGCGCGTTCAACCAAACAAACAAACAAACTCTTCAGCTTTATAAATAGTATAGATTATATTTCTGTTTTAACTTATCCATAGGGTAGGGTCACTGACCTCTATAATACCACTGGACTGGCTGTTCCAAGGGTTTGACAGCATTTTTTTTGTGTCCATTTGAAGCGCCACTAGCGAGAGTCCCGAGAACTGATTTTGACGTATATTGCAAAAGACAGCGAGAAGTGTTTGTTTACTGTAAAGTAATTTTGCATTTTCGTTGTTAATATAACATAAGTAGTAATTATGATGATACGGTTATTGATTAATAAAAATAAAAAAATAAAAATCTTTATATCGACATCATTAGTTTTAGTACCACGAACTCTCGCTACGTCCGACAGAGGCGGACAGCGCCAAAATGGCGAATATCAAGCAGCCACAAAAGCACGTTAACAACAGCCTGTCCAGTGGTATTATAGAGGTCAGTGGGTAGGGTACTCAATGATCATGGTGATTAGAGACCAGTTAGTGGTCTCTAACCTCCATGGTAATTAGCTCGGCGTTAGAAAAAAATGAGACAAGCATACATTATTTGATCGGATTGACATATTTATGTATCAGTTTCAAAGCTACGACTTTAAACTCGTAAGTTGACACGTTTTTTTGCAATATTTTTGTTAGACATTGCTACTCTAGTCTTTTATAACTCAATGGATTTTGACGTGCGCAAAATCTAAGAATCCAACGCTATAATCACAAGTCATGAATTTAAAAAAAAATTGCTGAAAGGACTGAACAGTAAACTGTCAAGACGTTATACTTTTGTTGAGAGAATGTAGAAACATTGATTTTACACGTTTTAACGTTGTTTTTCTGAGATTATTTACTTTGTTTATGAAGATTTAAGTAGAAGGCCGTGTAACTGTCACAAGATGGCAGGTACGGCACAAAATGATTTATCGATCTCCGAGTTAAAGGCGGAGATCGAGAGGCTAAGTCGAGAACTGGACCAAGCCAGCAGCGAGAAAATACAGTCGGCACAGCTTGGTCTGGTGCTGCTAGAAGAAAAGAGTGCCCTTCAACTACGATGTGACGAGCTGGAGAGCTTATATGAAAATACAAAACATGAACTGGACATCACACAGGAGGTTAGATGGCCTACATACCGTAATATTTTCACTTTTCATGCCTTAATGGCCACATTAACAAGTAAACTGTAACTTTAAATTGTATTTTTAAAACCCTGTGTTCATTGAATGGACTACTTTTCTTATTTACGGATGAAGATTTAATTATAAATTATTAAGACAGCTTGCTTTACTTAATCATAACACAACAGTACTTCATAAATATTGTTATATTAATTAATTTTATAATTTGTTTCTCTAGATATTCTCTAAATTTAAATATCCCCATAAACTACACTCAATATATTTTTACACCCCATTTTTCACACTAATTTAATATAATCAGTCTTAATAGGCAATCTTGTGTTAAAATTTTATAAATTTTTTTGTAGGCTTTAATGAAACTTGACTCTACTCAAAAAGTTACAACACAAAGTGGCATAGAACAGGAAAATGCTCTCCTCCATGAGTCGGCAGCTATGGAAAGTTCTCTTACATTACAAATTATTGAACTTGAAGGGGAAACAAAACAGGTACCATTTTGCTATTTGTATTTAATAAAATACTAGTGTTAAAAATAACTAAGTTTCTTAATTTTATTTTGCATACTTTGTATTTAACAAATAATTAAAAGATAAAATAATATTTTTTTTTGCTTGGTTAACTATAACCAAGAATCTTTAATCATTTAAAGTGTATTAACTCTCATTTAATATAGTTTTTATGTGTTCTAATGATAGTTGTGTTCAGAGTCTAAGACTAATGTTTTTTTTTTATACTCTACATTCACCTTTCTTTAAAGATTTGAATAATGTGCTGTACTTATACAATATACAGATTTCTTATGCAAAAACTTTCACTACATTATTTGTATTCATATGTTGAATAAAAGTACTGTGTAACTTCTTTAAATTATTATTTAATACTTTTAAATCAAAACATTTAATTCATTACATTTCACTCTACCATGTTACAAAGGCTTATTTTAAATTTTTTTTTGGCTAACAATATGGTTAGAGGTTAGGCATGTCTAGAACTTCCTCTTTAGACTCACCCTTGCTCTGCTCGGGTTTGTCCCTAGGAACAGTTTAACAATTACATAGTATAAATTTCTCAAAAATTAGATATCTTCATTCAGTAAAAAATATCCTATATGTTGATCCGGATAACCTGCTATCATCCTAACAAATTTTACCTAACATGTTCAGAGGTTTTCTCATAATGTGGCCACTGTGGAAAATTCTGAAAAATATGGGTTTGGTCTCTGTATTGATGATAATTACTACTACAATAAGATTTTTCAGAAACTACCTATTACTATTATGTTATCTGTGCTATTACTAAGAAACTGAGGCAGAATTTTATATATATGAATATTGTAAAGATATAATAAAATTCCAACTCAGTTGAATTATAGATTCAAATTATTAAATTTTAAGAAAATTCTATTCAAATAGTCATTATGAAAGATACAGAAGCCAAATCTGTAATTGTTAGAATTTTAGTCTGCCGGTTTGAGAAAATCATTGGACAGATTTTGATAAAATTTGATATGATGACTGCTGATTATCCGGGCAAACATATATGACATATTTTTTATGACTGGTAAAATATTACATTTCTGATAAATCTATGTTAACTGTTAAAACATACCTACGCACTATACGCACCTAGGAACATTAGCGAGTGAGAGTAAATCACTAGTTACAATATAAGCCTTATTGTTGTTTTAACAATAAATATCTTCAATTCATTTGAAAAATCCTTTTTGTTTTACCGTTTTCTTCATTGCTATTTATATAATAACTTAATTTTGAAAATTAACAAAATAAAAATGAAATTTCAAAGATTTTGCTTTATTTTACTCATAAAGAATTATGAGCATTTTTAAATCTATTTATTATTGTATTAATTATTGTATTCAGTCTAATCAGGCCATAGTCCTCTGCGCTGGCCAAGTGCGGGTTGGCGGACTTCACATGTCTTTCGAAACTTTGCTAGGTTCTCTCAGACATGCAGGTTTCCTCACGATGTTTTCCTTAACCGTTATACAAGTGGTAATCATGTTAGAAATGATGAAGTGCCAGACCCAGATTTAAACCCGCATCACTAGGATATCCAAGCGAGCGCGATACCACTGGGCTATCACTGTCCATATTTATTGTTATTATATGGAATTATTGTTATAATACGTATTTATTTTAATTTATTTGTTATATTTTATTAGACAGTCTCCATTACACTACGACCATTCAAACATATTCCATGGTCATAAATTCTTTTGAATTCGCTATTGCTGAAGTACAGTGAGCTTATTTGACACGCCTGAAATCCATAAAATCAATTTCGAGCCTAAACATTTTTTAACACTAGTAATTTCTATAATCATGATCATGGTGAATATAGTGCCTTTTCAGTCCTGTAATGGTAAAAATGCCTTTTCAGTCTGGTAATATTGATATTACCTATGTAATGCCTTTTTTATTTTTAATAAAGTTCTTGAATAAGTGTGCTTCCTCTGTTAAAATTAAAATACTAATACAAAAATGTATTGTCTTTGAAATAATTGATATATATTATGTTACCAAAATATTCACACTCTTTCAAAAATAGAACATAACGTCCCTATTTGTTACTTTAAAACAGTATAATATACGGAGCGCTCCAACAGTAGTATGCTCCGGCGCACGTGCGAGATAATATTGAAGCATAGGGTGAATGTGTTGTCCATTAAAAGATTATGCATAACGCCATTATCTTATTAATGCTCTGTAACCCCAGACACATCTGACGAAATATGCCTACGCTCTGCTTAATCAAAATGAGAGCAATTGATGTGAATCATCGCCTGACCCTCCATCAGTAGATGCGGGACGCTGTTTTTGAACAGACTGAAAAATCGTTGTTCAGTATTTTTTTAAATAAAAAAAATCAAACTCAGTGCCGTATTGAAATCATACTATTAGTCACAATTATTGGTGGTTTAAATTTGTTCAAACTAAAAAGACCCCTATCGGACGTGATGTAATGTCGCGAATGGCGTAAGCGCACCCGCCAGTAATCCATAACACTGATCCAGAAATATACTTTTATTTGCCCGGCCTTGATTCACATACTACAACTCGATGGTGTTAGATTTTTAAAATGCAGTAGAACACGCGTTACAGTGGAAGTGTTTCCTGAATAATGCGGCCCATGTTGTATATTAATGCCAGACGCGTGTGCGATTAAATTAAACAGTGCAACTGTGGAATGCAACAGTCATTCATTTAAAATGAGTGAAGGTGAAGAGGTATTGTGTGTGTTATATGTGTATTGTCCGCCTCGATGACTAGCTCCGGTCCTGTCAAACATTGTCTTATATTTCACGTCGCTTGTGGTGTTTACATAGATAATGGAATATTGTTGATATTGTATTTTGGCGGTGGGCCAGTAGCAACGCAAGAATTAAGTTCTGTCTATAGTTTTTCATTCAACGCCAATTTTGAATTAGTTATGTCATATTATAAAATTGCAAAGTACAACATTACAGCTACTCATGTATCTATACAGCCCTTTTTATTGTCCCACTGCTGGGCAAGGGCTTCCCTTCATTACGAGGGGGATCAGGTCATAGGCCATTATATTAATTCTGAAGATATTAAAATTATCTTTCTATATTCTGCCAGTTTCAATTTACTGTGTCGTATCTGCTGGTAGGTATTACACGCCACATCATCCGAAACTAGATTACGTTGGAGCTCGGTCCCAGGATCCATTAAATTTGAATAGGTTAATTCATATTGAACTAGTCTCGGGCATCGTCTGCATAATGCTGCTTTACATTAAGTAGAGATCTTATTAAAACTTTGTCTATCGTATGTTTAACTTAAATATGCTTTACTAAATTAACTATGTCAAAAGTCCCAGTTAACAAGATTCTGAATACATAATATACACACTATATCACCACATTTCTTTGTTAGGTAAATTTTTATTTTCGAAAATCTCATATTTCTTTATTTTCTCATTTCATATCTACTTACTGCTACTTCATCTTTGACTGTTAAAATATATTATTAACTTAAAATGTATGATCATTGAAAATTTGAGGAGAATAATAATATGTATATGAATATAAATCGTTTTTTAAATAATATGAATCGTTCTTAATTAAAAAAATATTGATAACACCAAAGCTCGTTAATAACTACTAAATATATATATTTTATGAATTATAAAATACATTAATATGAGATCGATAATCATTCAGCACTAATCGTGTAGGTACTTTCCAGGGTTGTTTAGTCTTCAGACGTTGCGTATTTAATGTTTTTTACCACAAAATTGAAAAGGAAATACTTAAATATAACATCGACCAGTACGATTTAGACAAATCATGGGCGTAAACTTGACATTGTCTGGTGAAGTATCATATTAATTTTCCATATGTAACTTTATCACTGGTCATTCCGCTATAACTAACACGACATGTGTCAAAGTAACTCACAAAAACAACATTAATTCGAAACGTATAGTTATTAGTTTACGCGAATTCAATCACCGGCGTATTAGCATACCTAATGTACAAGGTTATCAAAAATCCAGGTCGTTTCTGTTATCACCAACCTAACAGAATTGTTTGTAGCTGAGTCACGTGCATGCTTACATTATAAAGGTCGCATAATTTGACGCCTCCTCATTTTGAATCCTATGGTTGAAGCTTTAACTGAATAAAATATTTCCTGTTTACTGAAAGTTATTTACAGGTTGCCTCTGGATCTTCATTCTATTTCATTGAATAGCAGTAGGTGTTGTGAACTTGTGATCGATTGCAGAATACAACAGTATTATGTAAACAAAGTCTTTAAGTGCACTATCAAAATTGTACTAGGTGCTAAATTTTGCCTCGTTTTTATTTTTATAGTCAATATATTCATTCAGTAAGTACATAATGTATAAATGAGTAGGTATAAGAGAAAGTACGAAATGGTGGTTTTTTTTCATCATTAGGTGGACTATGAAAAGCGCTATTAAGTTTAACATTAATTGGATAGATCAGGAATTTTTTAAATACACAAAACATAGAAGTAGTCAATCTTATATAGAATATTGTATAAGATTGGTATATAAATTTAAAAATAATAAAATTTTCGCAATAAACTATAGAAAGAAAATGTAGATATACGAATGCTACTCCTTAGGCAGATGCTTGTGATGAATAAAATTTCATTTTGAGAGCTACTGTGCACTCGACGAGTTTAAATTGCCTTATCGATTCAGCATTCAGCTAGGAGTGAGTCAAGCGAGATAACAATGCAATGCTTGCAAATTAACAAGATGCTGGCTTTTTATAGCGATGGTTTTTTATTTAACTCAATAAATTCTGTTTTCTGCTGAACATAGCATTTCGTATAGTTACACTACAATTAATTTTAATGATTCTAAAGTATCTACACATTACATTTTCTTACTCTACTTTTACGCGAATAATGGAAATTTTGAAATAAATAAAATAAAAATAAATTTGCATAAAAACCCGATATCATAGTTTTATTTAAAATTTTACGTGTATTTTTGCTACAGTAAAAGTACGAGTATAATAATTCAAAATTGCCATTTTATAAACTCTTAAAAAGAGTTCTGACAGTGAAGCACACAATACAAATATAATTTATATACTATGTTTGACTAGAGCAAGCAGACAAGTTATAACTTATAATATAAATGAAACGTGCATGAATTATATTTTTTATTTGATGAAAATCGCTTTACTCTCTAGCGCTGAAGCGCCTTCACCCTCACTTCAGTCGGGTCGTCATTAGGTACGTTTTATTTTTTTTTTAACGAAAACTTAATTCTTTTTCAAAAAACAAAAGTAACCTCAGTTACTCTTTATAGCATCACTTATCTGCCAGTGAAAGTACCGTCAAAATCAGTCCAGCCTTTTTGGAGAATAGACAAAAAGTTTGAAAAATTGGGTTTTTTTAAATACCGCATATAATTCCATATACATATTTTAGTAAAACGCTGTTATTTTGACATAACAAAGAGACAATAATTTTATTTATCTGTTTAGACTTTAGGGTAACACAATGTTAGAAATATAAATTTTCTTAGTGAAAATATGTATAGTGTTATATGTATATATATTATACATGTTATTTTTTTAATTGCAATATCGTACAATATTTAATAATTTCATTTAACAAAATTATAAAGATTTTGTAATGAAAGTTTTAGGACGAGCGCTAAAAATTTAATAAATGAGGGTAGGTTGTATTAAATCATTTTCAGTACGTTTCAGGCAAGTTGTTTAACTTTATCATAATCCAAGTTACGATGGATAACATCACTTTAGAGGTAATTTTGTTCTTTTTATAAAATATTTTGCTATTTTGCTATATGAAAATTGAGTTTATAGCTTTTTGTAAAATAGTTACTACATAGTACCTACTATCGCTCGGGTGAGTCCCTGTATAATTTTTGCCATACATTTTATTGTTTAATTTACTAAGGGCGTGGTAATAAAAGCACCTCAACGATCATTTTTCGTTATGATATTTTATAGGCTATATAATATTAAAGCCTATAGTACTCGGCGTTAACAGTTCCTATGAGTGACAGGATTTACAAAATCGCTTCAGTAATTTCAGAGATTATACCTACATGCGAACCAGCCTAGTTTATGTCTTTAAAATATTAGTGTAGAAGTTAAGTAAGCCAAGTTAAAACAAACTACTGTTTTATAGCATGGCATAAATTTTTTGTAATTTCATGAAAAAAATATAACAACATATTCCTTTTTTTTCTGTTTAAAGACCAAATTATTTATAAGTTTAACAATCCGTAATATCCGATACAAAAGAGCGTATAGAGGTTATATCGGTAACGTTGTCATTGAATAAAGGGTCAGCGAGTCAACGACGTTGTAACTAGATGATTTATTGGATTTCCTTTGACCCGTACTCACAAAGTCGTGTGTAATGCCCTCGTGATATGATTTGTAGTCGTCAAATACAGTGTAATGTAAAGAAAAAAGTTATACGTACTGTGTAATCAGTAAGTATACTTCTATTGGGCTGACTTACTAGTAGGTAGGTTCAACGTCGAAATTTTCTATTCTCAATATTTTAAGGCCTTTTTTATTAAAAAATCGCATCAGTACCATTAATTTATTATTGACTAGAGACTCACCCTCGCTTCGCTCGGGTTGTTGGTCCCTAGGTACTCTGTACTTCACACCTTTTAAACCTCTGAACTTCCACAAATAATTCAAGACCAAAATTAGCCGAATCGGTCCAGCCGTTCTCTAGTTTTAGCGAGACTAACGAACAGCAATTCATTTATATATATATATATATATATATATATATATATATATATATATATATATATATATATATATATATATATATATATATATATATATATATATATATATATATATATGTGTATATAGATTTAGCTCTTTGTATTGGATATATTATTTAAACATGTAAAAACTACGTTCGTTTTTTGAATCGCATTCGTTATTTCACCAAAGAGAATTATATTTCAGTATTCCAGCGTTTCGAAATTGAAGCACACTTGAATACTACCAAGCTCATGTTTATTCAGCATTTTTAAATTCGTGACGTAGTTCTCAACTCTTAACCTCATTATATTTTAGGGCGTATTTTAAAATCGCGAACTTTCGTCACGCCACCGGGTCGTCATCGCCGCGCCCAAAGTCGCTTGTTTAATATACTAATCAACTAAGTGCTACAGAACATCCATTCAGCCTTAATGATGACCTAACTATTCCTACACCTATAAATTCTAAATGAGAATACAAGCAGAGGGTACTCCGACTACGTTAATAATGTCCTGAGGGAATTGTTGTGAATTTTAGAGCAAATGCAAATTTGAACGCTTATGAACTATATTTATTTTATAAATAGGTTTATTCATTCAGTTTATTCCATAATTAAAATGGAATGGAAAATGTCTTTGACTATCAATACTCTCATGTTGAAAGATAGCCATTGTAAATCGTATTAAACTATACTGTATGAATATCTATCAAAAATACCTCCCTATTTATTAGGAATTACAAGTGTGATTCCTTTATATTATTGTATAAAAAATGACAGCGTTATAAATATCACGAAAATTAACTAACTTTTTTGTTATAATAGTTACGACATGAATTAGAACGAGTGGTGAGTGAGAGGGATCGACTCCTGGCTGAAAGTTCAGAACTTGGCGCCGACAAAGCGACGCGGGAGTCAGAGCGCGCGGCGCTGAGAGCAGAGCTGAGGGAGGCGAGGCAAAGAGAACAAAGACTTTTATTGGACATCGGCGATTTAGAAGATGAAAATATATCGCTACAGAAACAAGTGTCCGCGTTAAGATCGTCACAGGTATCTAAACAGACGTTTTGAAAGATATACGAAACTGTATTATTTTTAAAAATATCTAAATGCGTTCATTTATGGTACAGGAGAGGAGAGAGAGTAAGACTGTTCTTTATTTGTTGTTGTACAAGTGTAATGAAATTTTATAAAATGACAAAACTCACATTATGTCAATTTTAACTAAAATATATCGTATCTCCCTAGGTTGAATTCGAGGGTCTAAAACATGAGGTACGTCAACTTCGCGAAGAAGCGGAGATCGCCCGAGCCGCTGCGGACGAGACGGCAGTACTGCGTCGCATTGCCGAAAGACAGTTGGCAGAGGCTTTGGAAGCCTTGCAGGCGGAGAGAGAAGCCAAGTTCGCGGCTAAGAAGGAACTCGATGCCCATCTCAGCAGAGAAGCACAGTATAATATCAACAATTTGGCAAATAGTATACGAGGTTAGTTAGACTGTCTATGGCTTTATACTGGTTATGGATAAATCAAAATTGTTTTAAGCTGTTTACAAAATTATAGGTATGCTTATTACTTTAGGTTATGGATTACTTATAATTTATAATTTACATACATATACTCGTATATTCGTCGATACGTTTGGCTCAGTTTTTTTGACACTACCTACTTTCTACGCCAGCGGTTGCGGGTTCGAGTTCCGCTGGGGGCATTCATTTCATGAGCCCAAATGTTTGTACTGCAGTCATGGGGGGCTTATATTTATGATATGTATATCTTTAAAGTTATATATGTGTAGTGTATCAACTATCTGGTATCTGTATCAAGCCTCATAGCTTACCTTGGAATTAGATAGCATTGTGTGTAACAATGTACCAAAAATATATTCATTTATTCATATACATATAATTTATTTAAGGCTCTTCAACCAGTTCAGATTAATTTGATTTTCATGATAAGCAAAGATTTATGACTGAAAACTATTTTATATAAAAAGAAGTTACAGCAAAGCTATTGCAATAGGAAATCCTTGGTTTCATTGGCTTCTTACAATTCACTCCACACTATACCACGCTGTAAAAAAATGAATGACTCACATTGATTCTACATTCTACACATGAGTTAATAGTTATGAATTGATTATTATATAATCATATATCAAACCAATACGGACGAACAGCCTCGAGATTCTTTGAATCGAAATCTCATTGTGAGTCTACTTTTTAAATAGGACGTGTCTTGTGCAAGCAGCACCGTGTCAGTTTATTGGCAATTAATTTTAATTATACAGCTATGTAGCTGGCGGCGTGTTAATTAACAGTAGATATTAATTGAAAATATTAGCACTTATTTCGATGGTCCCAATTTTTTTTGTTTGTAGCAATGACATATTTTTATTAATAAAAAAATGGCCGTGTATAAAACGTTTAATAAGGGACTCTATTTATATTTTATAATAATAATAAGTTGTAATGTATGGCAGGTATGCCAGAGGAGGCGGGATCGGAGGAGGGCGAGGCGGGCGGCTCGGGCATGGGCGAGCTGGGCGCGGCCGACCACCACGCCGACCTGTTCTCCGAGGTGCATCTGCACGAGATATCGCGCCTCGAGAAGCAGCTCGAGCAAGCGCATAATGAGAACGTGAGTCACGATGCTTTATATGATTTCTTTACGTAAGCTGTTTTATAACTATTTATTTTTTATCTATGAAACAAAACGATAAAACGTAAAAAAGTAATATAATATAAATTAAATCCAATGCTATGTACCTTGTAATATTTTTTTTTCAATCTGTTAAACATATTGTCGTCGATTGTTCTCGATACCAATGTTCAATAATTCAAAAATTTAAAATAATAATTTTATCACAGATATGATCTATGATCAGATATGATATATGAAAGTGTAATATAGGTAACTGTTATACACCAAGTGAATAAGATAAGTCGCTAGTAGTGTACTGTACAACAGGATGAAATATGTATATATAATGATGTGTGTGTGTGTGTGTGCAGTCGCAGCTGTCGGCGTCGCTGCGCGCGGCGCAGGCCACGGCGGAGGGCGAGAGCGCGGCGGCGGGCGCGCTGCGCGCCGGCCTCACGCGCGTCGCCTCGCGCGTGTCCGCGCTGCACGCGCTGCACGGCGACTGCGCGCCGCTGGTAAACTATTTATATATAGAGTACTTTGTTTGTGTTAAACTTTTTTTCTTATTATACAGCAACTAACCACCTACCTATTAGTGTCGCATGGCCACGAAGAGTCTTTTGGATACAATCATACTTTTACGAGAGTTAAACTTTTTTTTTATGATATCATTATGATCAAAAAGGAAATGTAAATAAACGGAAATTCTTACATTGAATTTAAACAGACAATAACTTTAAACATCATCATCTAGAGATGCTTTTAATAAACTCCTCTACTTCATCTTATTTTTATTAATTATTATACCTGCTTTCTTGTGTATGAATGTGTACAATGATGTGGTGGTGGATGGCAGGAGGACGAGTCGTCGGAGGGCGGCATCGCGTCGCGCGCAGCCAAGTGGCTGACGTGGTGGCGCGTGTCGGGCGGCGAGCTGGGCGGCGTGCTGGCGGCGCTGCGCGAGCTGGACGCGCCGCCGGACGCGTCGGCCGCGGCGCTGCAGCGCGCGCAGCTGGCGCAGCTCAGCGACCGCGTGGCCGACGCCGAGCTGCGCTGCGCCGCGCTGCAGGCCGACGCAGACCTGCTGCGCACGCTCGCCGGCGGTATGTATATGTAGACATACCACTTGTACGATTAATTCAACAAAACACAAATCACATAAGAAGGCTACGTTCATTTTTTTATTTTAAAAAGATCGTATAGAATTTACAGTATTAAAATTACCAATATGCATGGCGGATGGTTTCAATGGTTCAAGGCTATAGTGATGTTTGGTTGCAAATTACAATAATACCCGTCAACTTTATAACTTCCTAACTTTTATATAATGTTTATGTGTAAGTAATAGTCGTTGAGTTGTTTAACTCACACGCTCAGCACGATTCCAACACCTTTGTTGAACGACAGTGGTCCTTTACACAACAACAAAAGCGATTTGTGTTTATTATATTTTTACTTGAAGTTATTAATATCAAACATTATTACATATTATGTGTATTAACCTACAGGCGCGGGCCGCGCGCTGTCGTCCGCGGCGCCGGCGCTGGCGTCTGCGGCGGAGACGCTGGCGGCGCTGTACCACCACGTGTGCGCCGTCAACGGCACGCAGCCCGAGCGCGTGCTGCTCGAGCACGCCGGCCACAGCGACGGTAGGCTCTCTTTGCTGTACTTGTTGTCACATATTGATATTTGAATTTGGTTGCATATCGACCGTTTTGAAGCTCATTGTTGTAAAATATTATTTTGTTATTATTGCATGGTTATCCTCGTTTATGTTGAAAACAGTGCTTTAGATAGCCATCATAGTTTTGTGCATTAAAAGTGCAACACAAAATTTTTATTCTTAAAGTTGAAATTGTAATAGTAGTTGCATAAAATACCTAAATAACACTCCTGTTAACAATACACTAGGGTTAACTAAGTAAAGCAAAAACATCATAACTCAGTTTTGACGCTGTTGCAAATTCTAACAGAACTAAACTCACTAACTCGGCTTTAAAACTAGAGTTCCGTGAACGCTTCACCCACTAAGATTGAGGCGGGCCACATACATTCTCACGTATATATGTGTGTATGCAGGTTCGGGCGGTTCAGGACGCGGCGTGGAGGAGGAAGCGCTGGCGCTGGCGGCGGGCGAGCTGGAGGGGCTGCGTGCAGCAGGACTGGTGGCGCGCTCCGCGGACACGCTGCTGGATCAGCTCACGCACCTGCGCGCCGCGCTCGACACCGCGCTCGACTCGCGACTGCGCCACCAGCCAGGTCAGCTGACTGCTTTTGTTCACTACTCGTACCTAACTTCAGGGTATAAGCTCCAATCTGAGTGACGCGTCAGCTCGCCGGTCATTGGCCGACGCACCAGTCATTGTGTGCTCGTACCTAACTTCTCATTACGTATGCGCCACTCATTGAGTTATTATTACTACGTATAGAGTGGACGCCTCAACTTGATTTCTTGTAAAACCTGTTTGAGCCGATCGGCAGAAACGCGCTTAGTCTGTGCCGAGCGGCTGCGGTAGCTTGACGCATTGGAGTGAAAAATATTACGTCTAAATATGCCGTCATGTGTAGTGAGGTACTGTACAAACCGTTCAGGAAAATCAAATAAAAGTCAAGGAGTGACTTTTCACACATAAGTTTACTGAATTTTCGTTTAATCACGCTTAATTTAATAATTTTGTATAATTTTGAAGTCACGCCGACGCGCGTAAGCGCCGTGTAAATCATGGCGCTTGCGACGTTACAAAAGCGTGGCATTGCATCTCGCGAAGTAAACGCGTAAGCGCCGAGAAATTCACGGCGCTTAAGACGTTTTGATCGAGTGGTTCACGCCCCGCCCTCTCCTACAGTTGCGACAATTTTATTGTTTGCTACAGCTCCTCTATACGTAGTAATAATAACTCAATGGCGCCACTAGACCGATGAGCCGACTGTTTTGTCGTGTGCTCGTAGTTAACTTCAGGTTCCCATAAATTGAAGACTCAGGTTAAAGATTTCGAGCCGCTACCGTAACATCAGATAATATGTAAAGCTGTCTCATGTAATTCACCTTTATCCTACATTTGTGTTTGTTATTTTTCTGTTAAACTCTTTATTTGAATTGAGTTAAGTATTCTTTTAACATTCGTAACTTTTAATGTCAAATTCCAAAAGAATGTAACTGTTCTAAAGGTAGTTTATTTATTTTATAATTTACCTCTTTTTTGTATTAAAAACCTCAACTCGCATGTTTTCAGAGTCAATAAAATTTGTTGATAACCCTCAAAATTCTCCTGTTCATAAGATATTTTTTAAAGAAAAGAATATTAATGTAACAACGAACACGCTCGAAAAAGCCTGGAATTTTCAAAAAAATGAAAATAATTACAATACAGAAAATAAAAGACGAACAGTCAGAGAAATAACTGAATACTTTGAAAGTATATCCAAAAGAAACTCAAGTAGTGACTACGAAGGTTATAGGAAAAATATACCGAAAAAATTATCCAGCATTTCTTGCAAATTGAAACCTAACTTCTCCATCATAAAACCCAATTTTGCAAATTCACCTTTCATATTCACCAGGAAATCGAATTCGGTACATTATGATATAAATATATCGTTAATGTGGCGACATGTGCTGTTTCAAAGCAAACATTTATCTGAGAAAAGTGATTTGGTTCAAACTAAAAAAAGTCGTAGAAGTCCATTTTGTGTACGTGATTCTTTACGGGCTAGTTTCGTGGCTGGCATACTGATGTTGCAATACGTCATTTGAAATAAGCAAACTGTTCTGTTTATGTTAGTATGCTTAGTATAATTTTACATAGCTTAATTCTAGTTAGAATTTTTGATAAGTATGTAGATATACTTTGAAATTTAGAATGTGTCAGACATGTGCCTAAATGGCTTTTTCATTATAATATTACGGCAGTTCTCAAACAAAGAGATGTTTCTCAACCAAAATATTTTCATCGTATCGGTAGTTTACTTTCGTAAAAGGTCTATCAAGTAACCCACAATTTTTCTTAATCATTTATGTAAATCCTTAAGTAGTTGTATAGTAGTTGTCAAATGTGTAGAGTTTGATTTATTAATAACAACGATGCAAATAATACTATTGTAATATAGCATTAAGATAATTTCTAATTAAAACTTGAATAAAAAGTAAAATAAAATTGCCATAATATAATACTGAGCAAGGAAACTCGTGGTACGTTTTTCCTTGCAAGATTGTTCGGGGTAAGTAAGTAATGTCGCGAGGTGTCGTTTGTCGTTGTAGTGATGGAGGCGGAGGAGCGCGGCGCGGAGCTGGCCGAGCTGCAGGAGCAGGTGATCAAGCTGAAGTCGCTGCTGTCCACCAAGCGCGAGCAGATCGCCACGCTGCGCACCGTGCTCAAGTCCAACAAGAACACGGCCGAGTCCGCGCTCGCCAACCTCAAGAGCAAGTACGAGACCGAGAAGACCATCGTCACCGAGACCATGCTCAAGCTGCGCAACGAGCTGCGCCTGCTCAAGGAGGACGCCGCTACCTTCTCCAGTACGTATATTGTTGCACGTTTTGAATGTAACCGCTTTTTATTATGATTTGAATTTTAACTCCATGGGAACGAAAGCCTCATCAGAGTACTACATGCCCAGTTTTAATAAACTCTATGGTTAAAATCGTTCATGACTTCATAATTACTTATGAAACCTGATAGGTATACCTAATTTTAAAGATACCACAAGGCACATACCTTTAAAAACAAATTTTATTACTAACTTATCAAATATTTGCATTATGTAATGTATGTGCGGTGCAGGTTTGCGCGCGATGTTCGCGGCGCGCTGCGAAGAGTACGTGACGCAGGTGGACGAGCTCACGCAGGCGCTCGCCAGCGCCGAGGAGGAGAAGAAGACCC
Source organism: Boloria euphrosyne (assembly GCA_951802675.2). Classification (NCBI taxonomy): domain Eukaryota; kingdom Metazoa; phylum Arthropoda; class Insecta; order Lepidoptera; family Nymphalidae; genus Boloria; species Boloria euphrosyne. The sequence continues at coordinate 3,313,698 of OX637887.1, read as the reverse complement.
TCAACCAGCTGCTGCGCCTCGCCGTGCAGCAGAAGCTCTCCCTCACGCAGCGCCTCGAGGAGCTCGAGGTGCGGGGCATTTAAATTTTTATTCATAGAACAAACGTATCGACCCAGATTCTATAAAATTTGAGTTATTTGAGGTCATATAAATTCAGTAGCAAAAACCATTTTCAATTTGTCCTAAAAATTTTACAGAACTATTTATTACGAATATTTTAAAATCGAAATTAGACTAATTGGTCCCTTGTATCAAGCAGTACAGAGAAGCATTTCTTGGTCATGATCGTATTGCTATAGAAAGTGTGTTGTTGGTGCAGGTGGACCGCGAGATGCGCACGCGGCGCGTGCCCAAGGCGGGCGGCGGCGTGCGCGCGCGCGGCCGCGACTTCTAGCGACTGGTGCGGGCGCTGAAGGCGGCGGCGGCGGCGCTGCGCGCGCTGCTGCAGCACCGCGCGCCGCCCGCGCCCGCGCCCCCGCCCCCCGCGCGCGCCGCCTGGCCTCAGCCACACGAATTTATTACCTAGGAGCGCCGAGGACGCTCCGCTAGCAAACTTTTTATAATCGTTTTTAGGAAAGTAAATTAATTATTTATACGTTTTATAAAGCGCGCGGCGTCCCGGCGCGACCTGTTAGTGATGTTGCGATCTCTGCGTTGTCGCCAAACGGATATTTTGATATTGTATTGCTCCCCTATATTTTGCACCTTCCGATGAAGTTTGATGTATTTTTGTAATAGCGTTGGTGTATTTTAATACGCGAATGAATTTTACCCCCGCACCGAGCCCCGCGCGCCGCCCGCCGCCCGCCCGAGGCGGCCGCGGCGCACGGCGCTCGTGCCTGCCGCGTTATTTTGTATTATATACATGGTAATATTTAACGTCGAATCCGGAGATTCGCAAATATGTAAATATAGAATCCTTTACTCGATACGAATGTTAGAACGTCCAAGGATAAAAAGATTTAAAATTTTTCATCGATGTCCATCCATTGTGTGCGCAAAAAGACTATGTAATCTGTTCTCTAGTTGATACGTTTGTTGTGTTGTCGTGGCCCTCCGCCGCCTACTTTCGTCCATCTTGTTCTAGTTATATTCGTAGTATTTCCGTATTTATTTTGTTAACGTAACGTTGACACCGTCGTGACGTCGGAGTTATTTCTATATGTTACTTCAGGATATGATCCTCGTTGTTGCAATCGGTACTTCGGAACCGACTCGATTAGTGTTTTACTCTCCACGCGTCGTTGTCGAGGCTCATATGATACAGCCATTCTGGCTTTACTCCTTCCTAGCAATACATTAGGATGGATCATCCATGTTCATGTTATCGGTTCACTGCAATGAGTCGAAGCAACATTAGTCCCCAGCCGGGACCGAGCGAGCCTCGAGACAATAACGCCTGGACTCCGAGTCGCGGTGCAGCACCGTCCAGCTCCTGCCCACGGCCGGCCGCCCCTCCCCGCGCCCCCGCGCCCCCCACCTGACTCGAACACGTTCCTAAGTTGCTCAAACTTTGCTCACGGGGCGAGCCCGGCATTCTATTTATAAGACAAAATTTACAAGAGATTATTGAAAATTTTACGATAAATCGTTATGTTATCGGATGTGATGTTGACAGCTCCCCGCGGTATGCGCTCTTACAGAGTCCGGGACCTAGCTACCGTTCCACGTAGTGCGTAGGTATTTTTACCGTTTTAGCCGTAGTTTAGATGAATACGTTAACCTTCATATATCTTAGTAGATAATCGGAACTCTGTTGGATGTAGTGAATCGTTTTGCGATATTGTAGCGTAAGCCCTCGCGCGGCCGGAGGCGACCGCGCGAGGGTCGCGAGGACCATTGCCTTGCATTTATTGTTTTTTACTAGATTAATAAATCGGCTAGCTTTTATAGTAGTTCACTTTTCTCGTACTTAAAATCGACTTACCATTATATAGACGTAGCGCATAATATTTTCTCAAGTATTATTTTCCTCTTCGTAGCTTAGCAGCAGACATGTGTATGTACTGTTCGTGTATCTAGTCAGTATGGGCGAGCTCTCGCCAGCGAGCCACGGTTGTAGAAGCACTCACCTGTTTCGGGTATCTTACGTCCATTCGTCTCTTCGTACACTTTTTGACGTTGTTATTTATTAAGCTTTATTTATCCGATGTATTCTTGACATGTATTGTTTCTGATTATTTATTGTCGGTGGCGCCAGGTCATGTATTGTCTGCTGCCGGTGGTGGTGTTAATGAGCAATTAACCAAATATTATTTTCTTTACACTGTTTATGTAACACTTTAGATTGTTTATTTTTGCTTAGACATAGATTATTTTATATCATAGAGAAAATTAACTTTTTTATTATTTAAATATTTAAAGTATATGAATTGCCTGCTACTTACGACACGATCGCGTTCGACGACTCGATGCATGATTGTTCCCAGTGCTGCGGTCGACCTCTACATTGTACGCTATAGATTGCACAGTATTATGTTATGTTCGCTTAGTTCCAAGATGGCCACACTAGTTCCTTTAAGTAATCCAACACCAGATTACATGTCTTTGCATCGTGTGCGTGTCGGGAACACAGATCGAGCTTCAGAGTTATTGTTATATATTGTATTATGGTTGTTATTCCGCGAGTGATCGCGCCAGAGCGTCGGGAACATATCATGGCAGAGCGGAATTATTTTCAAAATAAGGCACGCCGTGTTGTCGCAATGACTGATATGAATCAAGTATGAAAATATTAAATGATATATTTAAAATTGTCTTTTATTTCGCGCCCTTTAAATGTTTTTATGTTTGCAAGTTGTCACACAATTCATGTTTAAAAAGCCGGAAACTAAATTCTTAAATTTCACACACCATGTGATTTTTACAGCTGGTTTTTGTTACTTGCGATTTCTCAGAAATTAGATATTTTACAGAAATAAAAAGTATTCTATATCCTGACCCGGATAACCAGCTGTCATCGTAAGAAATGTCATCAAAATCTGACCCATGGAGATTAGAGACCAGGAGAACCAAGGCCTGTCAACCAATGCAATGGTCCTCCTGGTCTCTAATCTCCATGATCTGACCAGTGATTGTCTCGTGATGCGGTCACAGACAGACAAAAAATCGAAAAACTATAGATTGGGCATCTGGTATCGATAATAATGACTATTTCAATAAGAATTTTCAAAAAAATATTCTACGTAGATTATGATTGATTGATGATATAGATTTGACTATAATAGTTAGAATTTAATTATATGTATAGATTAATATTTATTTGATCAAAAAGTGTATTTATTATTATCAGTTGGTGTTTTAATTTGTTTAATTGTACACTTAAGGTCTTTTTTATCTGTGTTTAGATATAATATATTAGTGGGGTTAAAAAAAGGATGTGTGTTGAATAATAATAACTTTAATTATATTTTAAATGCTTACAATAAATATCCACCCGAATACACGTTACATTCATTCAAATGACTAAATATTCTTATCACAGTCCGTAAACGAACTAAATTAACGCCTTCTCGGTACTTTACAAAAACACCGTTCTAAGTTTGTCGGTAAAAATGGAACATGGATTTCAGAATCTGTAATATGTAAAATTATTTATTATTTCTAGATAAAGGCGTGTTACACTGTATTATTTTATTACGTTTACATGAAGATTTTGAACTTAGTTGTTCGTTTGTAAGAATAGTCTATTTCAGTGTAACACACCTTTAGAATTGCATACGTAATACACGGTAAATACAGTTTTAAATATCATGTAACTATTTGATATAAGGTACTAAATAAAATGCGAAACAGCTTGACTACATTTATATGATAAGATGATAAAATTTTTATTGTAATATCATGCCAATATACAGCAGAATAATGTTTGTAAAATATTACCTATAATAATTAGTTTAAGTTGTAAATCTTATTAAAATAAATACTTTTAATTTATACAATTAATTACAAAGTACAATAAAATCAATGGCTAATAACAAATAGACATGTAGACAACGTACTTTTTTAAAGTATTTAACTTATAATTTTTTTGGTGAATTTATTTTTATTTTTTACATTAGGCTGCAAAAATCCGATGGTATAGTATTATTTAAAATGTCAAATATTCGCGTAAATCTACGAAATAATAATTATTATAATATAAAAATCAAAAATTGTGCGATGAAATGCATTAAATTCTTCAATTAAATAATCATAATGAACTAAATCTTCATTCAATGAACTAAAGGTATACGTAATATAAATTTTAAATGAAATATATTCTTAAAATGAACACAAGTAAATTATATTTTTGTATGTCTAAAGCCTCTATATACAAGTGTGTATTAAATATCTAGAATAAATTTTTATTACATTGTAATCTTATAGGAAAATTCTACTTTAGTTCACAAAATCAACAATCCTATGCTAGAAATTTTAACACCATGGCATATCTACAACAAAACTTTATGAAGTTTAGGGAAGGGGTTCTGTTTATAGCAATAGGTATTTCGTATTCACCAGTCCTCATGTCAATAGTGTACATGGTCGTGAGTACTACACATATATAAACAAAAAAACAAACTAAAAGGACTTTAAAGAGAGCATCATTCAAATAATAATATGTGTATTATTTTGGCGGTAAAAAGTAAAATATTACCTTAACAATAATACGTATGACGAGTTTCAATTTGAAATTCTTTAAAAAATTATAGGTATCAAAAATAAATTAATAAAATATATGTTACATTAAAATTAACACAAGTCGCACCATCTAGTTCCACGGTAAGCTGCGAGGCTTGTGTTGTGGATACAAGATACACTACACGTATATAACTTTGACCCATGACTGAAGTACAAACATTCGTGCTCATCACACAAATGAATGCCCCAACGGGACTCAAACCCGCAACCGCTGGCACAGCAAGTACTGTCGGTCACTACGAATTGAGTCAAACGTGTGTCGCCAAAATAAATCTTGTACATGAATCCGTTATAAAAAAAAACCTTGTAGATATTTCCAAAAACATAATTATATGCATCAGACGAGAGGTACCTCCTCTTGTCTGCGTTGTCAAGGATCCTTGCACGCTCGTCGTCTACTTTGTAAGGACAACGACAAGAGTAAGCAGACCAGGGTTTGAGGACTGAATATATGGAAATTTGTAATTTTAAATCCATAAAATCGGCGTATTTATACCTTAAAGATGTGGATAGGATAATTCATTACTTAAATTGTACAATAGTTGAATAAGTGGAGATGGGAAGCGATATGTCAAATTGTAAGGAATAGCGAAAAAAGCGAGAATCTCTCGTAAAAAAAAATATTTTTAGTAAAGTTCTTATCCAAATCAGTCCGTTTAGTTCCTTATAACATTTTTCGCTATTACTGACAGTTAAATTTCATCATTACCCACTTGAAAAATAGTTTATACGAAGTGTTTAGTACATTTAGAAAATCCCTATTTATTTTTTCCTATTTTTTAATATTTAAATACGATGAATTTATATATTGCTATTAAATGCTATTTATAACATTGAAAATATTGGATATGAATTTTAGTTATTTACAAATGAATGCCAGACAATGTTACTGACATATTAAAAAGTTTCTTACTTCTGCATTATAACGTGAATGAATAGATTTAACATTTGTTAATCGACAGAAACAAGAATCAATTATTACTATGATAATGATTAATTATTCACAATTCGTCGAGTTTTAGAGTCGACACGTCTTATTCCACCCATTAAACTGCCTTTCATTCCTTTTTGTATTCACAATTTCGTGATATTTTTCAACATTCTTCTATCTAATGGCTTCACATGTGACATTTACTTGTTTATTCACAGTATAATTTGATATAATATGGCCATTGAATAAAGTTGATGCGAGAACTTCAAAAGATAATAGAAAAATTGAAAAGTAAATTGTATCATTATGTGCTTTTTCTAAAATTTTTTGAGTTTCTTGTCTTGATCTTGAGATGTTACACGATGACTTCTTATTTCAATGCGTTTGCCACACGTCTGCTTATAAAACTGCAAGATAGTAAAACTTAAAATGCAGACCGTATTTTAAGTTCATTGTTTTTTTCATGATGGATAGTGCAAAAACTAAAAAGACAAGAGTACGTGGTGATCATTCGCATTGATAATTTCGATCTTAATTTCTAAAACGTGTACTCTGTCGGCCTACAGCTTGATGAGGTCCATGACGTCGGCGCGCGGCGGCACGGCGGAGGGGCGGAAGTACACGCAGAGCTGGTCGTAGAGGCGCACGCGCGCCGCGCGCACGGCGTCGCGCGCCGGCGCGTGGTCCTCGTCCTCGCCCACGTCCCACGTGTCGGGCGTGGGCGGCGCCAGCTCCTCGAACGGCTGCGTCGACTCGCCCGCCGCCTCGTCCGAGCCCAGCACCTGGTGGCCGGTTTTAAAACATCAATTGCTGTTAGAGACAGTAATTTTATTGTGTTTAGTGTTAATAGGTATTTTTCTTTAATTCAAGTTATGTTCATTTTTATTTTCAATTCAATTACTTAATAGTGCCTTTAGTGAAGTAGTTTAAAAAAGTAAATTACTCGTGTTATCATAGATAGGGTTTTCAATGTCTATAATTCGAAATGGCTCAAAACCTGGATAAGTTAACGTTTTTTGTATTAAATAAAAAAAATGTATATAATAGAAGAGGTCGTATAACTAACAGCGGCGAGCGCCTGCGCGAGATCGCCGCTGTGCGCGCGCGTGCGCGCGGCGGCGCGGCGGCGCGTCAGCGCGCGCGTGCGGCGCGGGTCCAGCGACACGCCGTAGTCCTCCGCGCCCGCGCCCGTCGCGCCGTCCTCGAACAGCACCGTGGCCAGCTTCTGGAAGTGCTTCACCTGCGGATACCACACAATGCGATATTGATAATACTCTCCTAGCTAGCTAACCTGACAAGACTGAAAGTTGGTGATGAATTGCTCCAAGAGCTATAAAAATCGTTCAACGTTTCGAGTTCCTGTTCACTAACGCTTAAAGCAAAAGTAGAGAGTGTACTTGTGTTTACGCACATATTATTTGTACAAATAATATTTGCTGTGTAGTTGTCTCAAAGAGATTGCTCTGGTACAAACGATAACAAATTGATTAGGCGAATAACAATACATTAACGATAGAGTGAAATAGGACCTGCAGCGGGTCGCGGTGGTCGACGACGGCGCGCAGGTCGTGGCGCAGGTAGTGCAGCGCGGCGGCGGCGGCGGGCGCGCCGGCGGCGGCCAGCTCGCGGTAGCGCGCCTCGCGCAGCGCCGCGCGCGCGGCGGCGGGCGGCGGCCGGCGCAGGCGCAGCGCCCACAGGTCGTCCAGGCGCAGGCGCGGGCTGCCCGCCGCGCCCGGGTTGCCGCCGAACAGGTAGTGCACCTGCACGACCACAGCTTTGTTACGTCATACGTGTGTAGGTAGACTCGTGCTTACATTCAATAAAATATTAGCTTACTGTGCTTAATTAAAAGTGACTTTAGTATCGTTGGGAAGATGTCTTTTTTAACAGTTTAGACAGTGCACACCAATAAAATAATTGAACAGTAAGTTTGTTTAAATTCAATTACGATTTATATTATGTAACATGAACAAATTTTAAATATGTTATCAGTAAAGTAAAATGCAAGTGACCTTCCGCACGTGGTCGTACACGAGCTGGTGCGCGAAGCGCGGGCGCGGCTCGCCGGGCGCGCCGGCGCTGCGGTACACGCAGGCCCACGCGCGCCGCCGCAGCGAGAACACCCACAGCGTGTTGTACACGCGCTTGTCCTTCTCCTTGCTCATGCCCTGCACCGTACGTATACAGTAGAATGCTGAACCTTTAGGGATCAATGTGTCATTTGTTCTTATGATATGCTTAGAGAGGCCATAGACATGCCGTTAAATAAGTTTAATTTAGTGATGGGAAATAAACTAAATAATCCAAACTGTACGTTTTTTTAGTTTAAAAATACATTTTAGTGTATAATAAATATTTCAGTTAAACTTAGTAATACTAATTACTTAGAATATTGTTCCGTTCAATTTTAGTCAATTATTTCAATTGATAACGTGCCCAACATATTTGTAAACTCCACCCAAAGTGAACAGCGACTGACCGAGAGCACGTGTATCTCGTCGGCGTCGGGGTCGAGCGTGGCGCGCTGCGTGAAGCCCTGCGGCGGCGGCGCGCGCGGCGGCGCGGCGCACAGCGCGTGCGCGGCGCCGCGCTCGCAGTCCCACCACCACAGGTCCACCAGCTGCTCCTTGTTGCGCTGCCCCGCGAACATGTACAGCCGACGCTGCACCTGATCGTTATATTACACACGCCTTTATACTGCTACTTAAATATTACCGTCTGTGAAGTTGCTCCTGCCATGGGACAAAAATCATGTCATGTTTATTTATTTTTGTTCTATTACTTACTTTCTAATGTTTGTTGTTATATATTTTTTGTGATTATTTACTTTTTTTTTAGTGAATACATAAAAGATTGTAAAACATCATTGAATAATTAAATGTGTATTACATCTATAAAAACTTAAAAAAAGAGAAATCAAATAAGAATAAATAAAATAAATACATATAGTATAAAAAATCCAATCGCCTTTGATTTTAAAGAATGAATAAGAAATAAACAGACACATTTATATTTATAATATTAAGTAAAAGTATGGATAAGTGTACATCCACACAGTCGTGGAACTCGAACGTGGAACTCACGGGGTGGAAGAGCATGGAGTGCGAGACGCGCGGCTGCGGCGCCGCCAGCTCGTGGCGGTCGTCCAGCAGCAGCTGCCACGTGCCGCGCCGCGCGTAGTACGCGTACAGCCCCGAGTACTGCGGCTGCACCAGCTCCGACCTGCGCACGGACGATGCTCTCATGATATTAGCTACGCACTTCGCCTTCATTTCAGTTAGAAGTCCTTAGTAAAACAACCTATATGTCACTCAAGTTCACAGTCTTTCAAACATTCATAATAATCCTTTTATATAATTTATAATTTAACAATACAAAAGATTTTAAAAGAAATAAGTTCCTCATACTTTCATTCATTAATTTTTTATACGAGGCTTCTTCATTCGGAATTGTTAGAAGACCAATGACATAAATATTTAATGCTACATTACATTTTTAAATCTAAACAACTTCTAAATTTTGGCCAAGTTTTCTATAGTTTAATAAATAAATATGTTGTTACGATAGCGAGTAAAGGCACGCACGTGTTGGCGGGCAGCACGCGGCCGCCGAACACGTAGATGGTCTGCGTGTCGGCGTCCATGCACATCTGGTGGTCGAACACGAGGCGCGGGCCGCCCGCCGCCGCCGTGTCCGCGCACGCCAGCGCCCACGCGCCGCGCCGCACGCTGTACACGTACAGGTCGCTCTGCGGACGCACAGTACCCGTTAGTCTAGGCGACACACACGCAAAATAGGCGCACAGTCGTCGAGTTGCGGAAACCAGCCCGCTCATACCATACCATAGTCTAGGCAACAACTGCCTTTTTACACCACTGCCCAAAACAAGGAGCGTTATGTTTTCACTGTTCATGTATGTATGTTTATGAGTTTCTTTATTTCGACGTAACTTCGAAACGCTTAAACCGATTTCGATGTACGCGGTTAGAATCCTTGCTACCCCGGGTAACATAGGTTAGTAAACAATTAAAAAAAAGTGCGTGCGTACAAAGTACACATGTCAGAAGTGAAACTTCTTTATTTATTTTAACTAACTGTTTACACACTGTATAAATACTAATGATATTGTACTTTCACTTCAAAAACAATTCATGAGCAGCCACGCCATAAGTTAGGCTGTATATAGTAATACTTTTGCTACACATAACGTCACATTAAAAATCAACGACTTGCGGTGGGCGAGATCCCCGACTTGCGCATCTTGACCGTCTGAGGGGTGGTGGCGCTAACTCTTCCCCGTTTCTGAGTGTCGTGTACTCAGTTGCGTTAAACGTTTAACAACCTTGTTGGAAGTCGCATAAGAAGTTTCACTTCAATAAAATAGAGTAGCTATGATTCATAGAGAAACACCAACTTAATTACTAACTTTTTTCAGCAGTCTCGGAAAAATATGAAATAGGTGTCATTCGATTCGGAATGACAGGTACATGGTGCCTGGTGGTGGTGGTGCATCATCGATGAATACAATAATTTACGAGACATGCCTTTCCAAATCCAATGACATCTCGTTTATATTTTTTCGAGGCTTATTATAAAAAATGCGATTTCTTAATTAAAACTAAATAATGTTATTAAGTTAAAATAGTAGTAACGCATAAGAAGTAACATAGCCAATTGTTATTAATTTTAAGAAGAATTAGAGTACATTTAAACTTTTTAAACTAAAATCCCACATAAAACAGTATTTATCTCTAAGATAAAAATCATTAAAGTTAGGATAAATGTAAATAAAACGTAACCACGAACATTATAGTTGAAAAATAAAGTTAATTCACTAACCTTCATATTACTGGGCACCCGCTGAGCATTGTCGAGGTAGCGGCCCAGGGTGTAGAGGCACTCGTTGACGGGGTCGAACACCATCTTGTGGCAGGAGCGCGGCGAGGGCCCGCCCGCGGCCGCGCTGTGGCGGCACAGCAGCGTCCAGCGCTCCGCCGCCGTGTCGAAGCTCCACAGGTCGTCCAGGTCCTCCATGCCGTTCCATCCCCCGAACAAGTAAAGTGTACCTGGTATACGGAAATACGCTTAATTTTTAAATATGGTCAATCATCGATTGGATGTACCAAGTAGAAAAATCTATACTTTTATAAAAGTAAGCTTATTTGTTACGCTTTCACGCGAAAACTACTTAACCGATCATCATGAAACTTTGTACACATATTCTTGGAGGTATTATAAGTAACATAAGATACTTTTGACGTGATAACGTCTTATAATTTGATGAACACCAGCAACACACATGAAAAATAGTAACGTTCCGCGTAACGTTCCACCTGAGCCTGTGCGTGCAAGCGAGAGCGCGCAACAAGCGATAGAGAGGCACGATAAAACAAACGATAGAGAGGCCTAATATAAGCTTTGGCTTGTGACACACATATCTCTCTTCTCGCGTGACGTTCCGCCTGAGCCTTTTAACTCCTTTTTTGTATTACATAAAATAACGATTATGACGTTATCACGTAAATCTATCGTCCGTAAACAGACTTTACAGACAACCAATTTTTTTTACTTTTTTTGTTCTCTAGCGGAACCGGCTTCGCTCGCGTATGCTATATTTTTAATCATTGCAGATTGGAAAAATTACTCAGATATTTTAACTAGTATAGATTTCGCCGAGATTAAATACTTTCCTGCAATAAAAAGTTTGACTACATGTTGGCCGGGATAACCACCTACCGTCATACAAACTCTAGATTTGGCCTTCAAAACTATAGATTTGGACTATTTATTGATTATAGTTACTGTTGAAATAAGATTTTCCAAAAAATACAGTACAGATTCAACTCTGTTTTTTTATACATACCATAGATAAGATTAGGTTGAGATATTATTTTACATGTAATGGTAATATATTAAAAAAAATAGATATTTATGAAACTTAAATACTAGGTGGCTTTACTAAAAAAATTATTACAATATGTGTATATTCATTTGTAATTTGCAGTTGATTTTGATATAAAATACAATAATCTGCTGACCTGTGTCTATTTACCATAATATTTAATTAAAAAAATCTTAAGCATGATGAAATAATGTTATGAAAGTGACTCATAGGAAACTATTAATAATATTTACTTTATGAATATAAAAATGATATATATAAGACTTAATCATACCTGTGTTAGTATCCACGACTAGTTGATGCCCCCCACGCGGGCCGGGCCGCGTAGGGCAGTCGTTGTTGAACACTTCGGACGCGTCCGACGATTGCATACTGTTCACTATCATCTCCTGATAAATCATACAATATATTAATGTGTAAATTCTATAACACAATTTAATTATATTTTTTACATGTAGAATTGGCTCATGGAACTTGTATTATATTTACTATATAGTATTTATTACATTATTTTAAAATAAAACAATATTTGTAGTATAAAAGCTATTTGGACTTTTCAGTAGACTATATTTTGTATTGAAAGTATTTAAAATGTTAGACTTAGATTACAACATTTTTATTAACACATCCAATATATAATAATTTTCACAGTCACATTTTCAACTTATCGAAATCAGGACTAGTAACGGAAAGGTATACACCTCTTTAATCTTAAACACAGATATAAGTAAACATTTTATCGATGAAAAACAATTAAATTTTATATAGCACTAGCAACTTAACCTCGCTTCGGTTGGGTTCGTCCCTATATTAAGCGCGAGCGAAGCCGCGGGTTTCGCTTGATTTTTTATGTAGGTACCGTATACACTTTTATGTGCATTTAGTGAAAAGTTGTTAATTAAAAATTAAAAATAGACACTTAAATTTTATTTATATGATGAATAGACTAGAGCTTACTTTAACTTTGCTCAGATGCATTCTTCAGGTATGATGCAGCAACATGGAGGTGTAATATTCCAAGTAAAGTAATACAAATATTACTTTGTTTACGTTATAGTAAAAATACTATAACGTAAATTCGTCTAGTCATTATTCAGAAACAAACATACACTCGCATAAAATTTTGTCTTTGTCATAGTAATTCGAGAGGGATGCAAAATTATAAATAAAAATTATTTTTGTATCAAAAAAAAAGTTAACAAAATAATAAGTAATAAGAACTCGTCAAGTGCACATTGGACTCGCATACCGAGGACTATCGTATAAAATAGAACATTAGGCACTTTCTAATTATTTGTTGTTATTGCGGCAATAGAAAAACACACTGTATAAAAATTTCAACTCTACCCATTACGGTTTATGAGGGTTAAGCCGGTGATAAACAGATGGACCGCGGAGTTTAGCAATAGGATTTCGTTGGCTTCCTTCAGGAATCCTAAAAAGATAAACAATTTCACCTGTATATCAGGTCTTGACGCTCTGTCAGCACAAGCCAGGTCCGGGGCGCGGGCCCGGGGGCTCGGCGGCGTCGCCTCGCAGGCGAGCCGCTCCTCCACAGCCGGCGAGCAGCCGCAGAGCTGCTTCCACTCCGGCGTGTACGGCTGCCACGACATGTACCAGTCCAGTTCCCCTTCTAGATATCATATTATAATATAATTTGTGATTGTGCAAGTATTTAGTAATATTAGTTAACAAAAAAGTTGAAGAAAAAAGGTGAGGAAATATGCAGGTCTGAGCAAATCTAGATTTTTAAAATGTGTCCTTCAACATGGCATATTATATGCCTTACTGAAACCACTTAATATACTGAATTAAAATTAAAATATTATAATAAAATAATTATAATATGGACTATATCTTATATGAATTGAAAAATTAAGTCTCTGTTTGATAAACTACAAATCTGTCTTACTTATCAATGTCAGTACCTCTTGCTGCTTCATCAAATATTTCTTCTGCAAGTTTATAGTCTCCGTTTTCCACTAGGGCGTCCCACAGGCGTGCCTGTATTGGTCCTTCTAACTGAACTCCACTTTCTCGAGATAGTGCCTCAAAAGCGTCATTGTATTTCCGCCGTCGTAAATGTTTCAAGAGTATTCGAACTGCTTCTTCCTCTTTTCGCTAAAAAACAAATAGGGAATATTGATTAACTGTAGTATTGTGATGATGTGTATATATAAATTGGAATAAAAAAAATGGTTGCCTGTAAAGTCGGTTTTACGGGCGAAGATTTTACGTGACAACGTCTTTTTCTCGGTAGAATATTTATTGATATGAATATAATTAAATTGCACAATAGGAACAAGGAATTGAATGAAAATAAGAATTGCACAAATTTTAACTATAGAAATATATTTTGTTTACTAAAACATTGTACATGTAAACTTAAACTTAACTAATTCCTATTTGAGTGATTTTGTTGAGGATAGGACGATGATAGGAGAAATATGAAATGAAAGGAAGTGTTTCTGCTGTAATGTGTCTTGCGAAAGTCAAGTCGATAGTTGTTCCTTTTAACGTAGTTGACTTAGAAACGTTTGATACGCAATCAAGATTATACGTATTTTTCATGAAATTAAGAAACGAGTTGTCAGGCTTTACGTTTTTGTTAAAATCACCACACAGAAGAATCGGTATACTAGAATCAACTTGCACGAACGGTGGCACGTACTGGCTGTTGTGAATGTACGGACCGAGTCCTTGCCATAGCAACATTCCAATATCCTGCATACTAGCTCCTGGATGAATATATACAGCACCGAGTATAAACTTGAAGCTAGTATTAGCGGCGAAGCAAGTAACTTCAGTCATGCACATGTCACCCTTGGTTTTAATGACACGAGTTACGTCTGTAATCGCAACTTGGACCACTTCCGCCGTAGATATCGATGATAATTTACGATAGATCGCCACTCCACCAGCCGCGTTGGTATCTGAGTTAGTTCGACTATTTTCCCTGGATACGCACTCATAACCCTTGATTGGAGTTGGTTCACAAGTGTCGCGCATCCACGTTTCAGTCAATACTAAATAGTCGGATCGTGGTATCACTGTATCTGTTTCAATGTCCGCGGCATGGGCACTTAAACTTTGACAGTTGATGTTCGTTACAATAAGTTGTCCAGCGTCGGTTGCGTCGTCACAGAATTTTACGGCTTGTTTGGTAATTGTGTCTAGAGTGTGTCCACGAAGTCGTAAGTATTCATTGCGAATATCTCGAGTAGTCTGTGAGTCGTTTCCATCTCGGCCATGTTTGAAAACCAATGGAGAGTCCTTTTCTGTTATGATGTACAATCCGTCGATACTTGTGACGCGGCTCATGGCTACATATACCAATTGCTGTGGTTGTTTTGAGGAGTACTTGTAAACAATTGTAATAAACGTCCCACCCTGGGCCTTGTGGATCGTAATTGCACAAGCAGGCACGCAAGGAAATTGTTTTCGCTTGCACTTCACTGTTTTTGTCAACGAAATGTTTACCACTTTCTTGTGCACTGGCACCCAATCGACGGATAAGGTGTTTGGTTTGCTGTGCACATGTGGTCGACATTTGATTTTTGCTTTGGTACCCGTATTTTTGTCTTCAAACTGGAACCATAGAGTGGCGATTTCATCTTTAGCTGGCGGCAAACTTGTGCTGGTCGATGGTCCTCCTGGAGCAGAACGGTCATCTGCATTGGCTGGCTGACGTTCGATGTATAGCAAAACTCCAATAGCCCCATTTACCAATCCATCGGCGACGTCTATGTTAGATGTAATCATGTACGGATATCCTACTGCTAATGGCAACATGTATGGCAATCCGTCGGTTTCTGCAACCGACATCTTGTGAAGTTTCCCTTGCTCCCGGCTCTTTTCAGAATTGCTGGAATACCCAAGCATAATATCAGTGGCGATACAGTTGTGTGCGTTTTGAATTGCGTTTCGATTGTATGAATCTACTTCATACAATCGAAACTTCAGTTTTCGAACAGCTGGCGGCGTTCCATGATGGTATCCTTGTTATCATTGAACAGTTGTAGAAATTTATTGCTATCAACAATGTCAGCTATTTCATTGCGGAAAGGCAAGAACAGCAATACCATTTCACGTTGATAATTAACAGTTTCATCTATTTCGTAGCGTCTGTATCGTATTATTCGTCCAATTTTTCGTCTGCGGTGTTCATTTGATGTCGTCCTTCCCACAGTTGTCCTTTCCTCGGTCACCGGTTCTTCAATTTCGTCTTCTTGCACATCTACGTCATCTTCATTGTCGATGAAATCATGATAATCAGCGTAATACGAAGCAAACTCGGCCAAATATGAAGATTCCAGAGAGGGAGGTCGCTCTTCATATCGCTGAATGATGTTCTTGGTAAATACATCTGTACTGTCTGCTTCGATGTTTTCGCGATCCATTTGTTTCCGACGTTTGCGACAGCGTTGTCTTTCCGATGGCCAAACTGTTGGTATGTACATAATTTGACGGCTCGTTTCGCTCATCGGTTGCCGTAGTAAATACCATGCTGCTTCTTGAGCTGACATTTCAACTGCATTAAGAAGTTTGACACTCAATGCTTTCAATTGGCCAGTGTAGTCCCGGTCAGGATGCTCTTCCATCATCTTAGTCAGCTCACGATTCAAGTTACCCATTCCACGAGCTGATTTGTTCACATATTCCACGACATACTGTGCGCAGCTGTATTCATCCAAGATAAACTGGATATCGATGTTGGATTTGATTTCACCAGCGAGGTAAGGGTTGAATGTGTTCGTCATAAGTTGGTCGAAGTTGCGTTTGAACAACATAGATGGCCTGCGCAAAGTTGAACGCACTACGTCAAGATATGCATCGAATGTCAAACTATGCTCCTTAAGAAAGTCGTCCATGCTAGCGTATGTACGTTCGCTGAGGCAGTTGCGTAGCTCCTTGGCCTTTTTTTGGAATGCTATGCGGCGTCCATCAGTTTGAGGCATTGGGATCAATACACGGGTAGTGAGCATTGGCCAGTACGGGATCCCAAATCTACAAGTCGTTTCGCCTCGCTTCGTGCAGGTGAAAGTGTGCTTGTGGATTTGATTGGCGTAGATGGTATCGTTGGGCACATCTTCTTTGGCGACGGAACTCAGCTTCTCCACGAGCTCGATGGTCTTCGGCATATTTTCTGACACAGTCTCATGTGGATCATCGTGTAACCACAGTAAAATGTGAGCGTGCGGACTTCCTCTATGTTGAAACTCAATGCGAAGGAAATAATCCTCCACGTAGTACTGGCCAAACGGATTGTATGACTGTTTTGATTTCAGCATTTTCATCAATGTACC
Source organism: Boloria euphrosyne (assembly GCA_951802675.2). Lineage (NCBI taxonomy): Eukaryota > Metazoa > Arthropoda > Insecta > Lepidoptera > Nymphalidae > Boloria > Boloria euphrosyne. Next base: position 3,296,876 of record OX637887.1, on the reverse strand, counting down.
AACGAGTTTGTGGAAATATATGCAACATGTAATTGGATCGTCACTCACCAAGTTGCACCGCTCTGATGTGTTGAGATCTTCGGCGACTTTGCCAGGATATTTGTTGCTCAACTTGAGCAGTAAATTCAGCAATACTAACCAGCGTACCTCGTTTGCACTAAGAGTGAGTAAGATGGTCGGCTTACCAAGTTGACAGAGCATAGCGAAGAGATCTCGTTTACGAGAGGCCCAGTACTGGACAGAGTTTGGCACCGACTTCATAAAGGCGAGATTCTGCACAACGAATTCTTTGAGAAACTCCGGATCCTCTAACATGCGTCGAGTTACGCTCTCTGTGATCGAAACACTTCGGAATGTGCTGTAAATCCCATCGACCATTCGCAGACGTAGAATCTTCATTGCATCGTATAAGACTTTTTGAGGCGTGGCTCCACGCCTGTCACTCCGTCGTATTTCACTGGTCGCCATCATGTACGGTGTCACTGAAATGTTCATGTTGAAACGGCGGGGCTCTCCGAAGTATATCGCAGGAAATGATAGTTCTTCTGCATGACGGTCATAAATGATGTTAAGAGGCGTTGCCCGATGTCCTGGTGCGATGTCAAGACAATCCTCTTCATTCCACAGTAGTGTGTGCTGTCTCGCAGCAAGAACTTCAGACTCGGGCGTATATTCGGCGGAGATTGCTTCGATCCGATTAGCAGGATCATCTTGAAGGCCTTCATCTGATGGCAATGCAGGCTGCAGTCTTGACAAATCTATTTTGATATCGTACAAACGATATAGACTTGAATTTTGAAGTACATCTAACCATTCTTTGACCGTACGCTTAGACATGTACCCGCTGATGTAATTTGTTTTGTGTGCAAGATTCCTTTTGATGTTAACGTTGATAACATCGTCCTCTTCTAGATGGCGAGGCAAGCATTTTACCATGTCTTGTACGTTGACTGGGACGTTTATCACTTGTCCAATAATTCCATAAGAGAAATCATGACGCAGTCGACGCACTTGCATAAATGGAAGGCGTGGTGAGACCAAACGTTCACTGATAGGATCCAGAGGCGGTAGACCTGGAGGTATGTCAGGATATGAGAAGCCGTTGACCTTTGCGAGAGTAGGAAGCTTACGCTTATTCAGTGATTGTCTACAGGTGTTGCAAGACTTTGTATAATCCTCCTTGCGTAGCTGCCGATTTTCCTTAACGTACCAATCCGAGATTACCTTCAGTTGTAGTGCAGTGATGGTTTTAAGGTCATTCTTGAACCACAATCTGTCACAAACCGAGCAAACATGGCCAAAATCGTTGTCCAGGAAAGTAGATTGAAATCTCCGTATTGACGATGACCATTTGGTATACCAGGTGGATTGTTCCAGTTGTATTGCTGTTTGGGTTGAAGAAGTATTCGGTTGTACATCAGTCCGAGAAGATGCTGCTCTACGTTGTCGGAATGCACGTTGCCGTTGAGCGTTAGTTAGGGGAACGCTCGTTCTCTCCGCCACGACAGGAACGCTTGTTCTCTCCACCACAGAACAAGACGTTGAAGCAGGTGACTCTGACGTACCGCTGGTGAGGGCTATGTTAGCAGATTTACGTAGCTTGAACCTGCGTTGCCTCTCCGCAGCCGCTTTTGCAAAGGCTCTTACTTGTTCAGGAGTTCTGGTCAATGCTTGACGTAGTCTGTACTCACGTTGTCGCTGAGCATTCGTTCTGGCGGTAGAGGTGGTGTGTGGAACAACGAAAGGTACTGCAGACGTTGACGGCACGATATCCTCCGTCTCCATTGATGTACTGGAAGTTGAAGGCATTTGCTCGTCCGTTTCCATTGTTTTGAGAGTGGTGATTCCTGTTGAACATTTGAAATTGAATGGATGAATTTTTAATTTTAAAGAATCAATTTGAAAATCAAAACACTTATTCAGATCGAAGGTTCAAATTTTTGCTAAATAAATTTGAAATTAATTAAAATTTGTAATTGTAAATGATGAAGTTGAAAATTAAAACATTTACTTAAATTAGATGTTAAAATTCTTGCTCAACACAGTTTAAATCAAGTTTTCTTATATCTGCCACTTTTTCTTAATATTTGTAATTTTAAAGAATCAATTCGAAAATCAAAACATTTATTCAGATCGAAGGTTCAAATTTTTGCTAAATAAATTTGAAATTAATGAAAATTTGTAAAATAATAATTAATTAATTAATTAATTTTAAACTAATAATTTACTTAACACTATCAACATTTATCAATAGTATGACATAACCTATAAACTCAGTTTCTCAACTTTTGTGTCAATCTAACAATTAATCAATCAATCATAGTTTACGATAATGAAATATCAGTGTACAATTATTTACCTTTATTGTTGTAGTTGTTGTAAATGACGAATCTAAGCACTCCACATTTTCACTACAGACACAGCTGACGATACTTTAACCACACGTGTGAACTTGTATTATGACGCTTTCTTGTTTTTCCAACGCCAAGAACGTTCGAGAAAGACAAAGACAGAGACACAAGCATGCGCCGATTCAATGCGCCTAATTCTCTAGTGCTGCGCGCGCGGCAGACCGATCATAGTTGAGTGGGAGAGAGACGCAAGGCATTCGGCGGGCCTCTCTCTCGTTCGGTGACTCATCGTAACGTTACCGAGCGTTACACTTTTTCATAAGTGACTCCCAGCCGCAACCTAATTTAAGACGTTGTCACGTCAAAAGCCTATTATTGTTAATAACTAAAATTGTCGCTAACTATTGTTATATTTACAACTATGACACAACACACAACTAGTATTATATTTCCTTTGTTGCAGATATTGATTATAATGGCAACAGAAAGGTTGTCTATAGTCATCTTAATCATACCTAGATCCTCTAACATGTGTGTTATAAACATTGTACAGGTACAGAGAAAGAAATAAAATTTAATTATTGTATTTGTTACATTTACTAATGTTTTTTGTTATGTTTAAAATTTTGTTAAAAATTTATTCTTACTTTAAACTAAATATTATTATATTTTTAAGATAAATAAATGTGATTACTGTAAACCATTCTAAATGTTGAACTATTAATTAATGAAAATAAATCTGTAAAAAATCCAAAAAGATAAAAACATTTAAAAAGTCGAACATACACATAAATCTAAGAAAGTATTATTTACTCTTAGTTAAATCTTAACTAATATTATATACTGGAAAAACTAGTTTACTTGTTCATTTAAATTTGAAATCAATCAATAAGTCTCAAATTACTAAATTGATTGTAATTATCCTTTCACTAATTAATCTAGATACACGTCTATTATACTAATTACCCTACAATATTACAGTGCTTAGGAATAATGTTGTTATATTCTATTAGAGCACTAATATATTTTTTGTCTAAAAAAGTAGAATACAGTTTTTTTTGCATGGGCTGCTTGAGTTGTGTTGTAAAACTGAAAACAATATACATATCACAAATATCTACAGGCTTAAAAATTCTATCAAAAAGTCTGTGATGCCATAAATATAACTTTTATATTTTAGAATTTATATTTAAGGAAAATTGTTGCTTTCACATAAAATAACAACAATAAACTTTTTTTAACAAAATAAAGCACAATATTATATACAGTGTAAACTCTTTATAATGAAACTCAAGGGACTGAGCATTTTTGTCGTTATAGAGAGTTATTGTTATATGGAGTGAACAAAAAAACAACCAAATTAACAAGAATTTTTAATATGTATGTCTTAGATAATAAATGCTTATAAATTATTGTTTACACATATAGTCTGATAACTTTGTCTAACGTTTTTTGCTATGCCAGGACTTGTTTTGTATTATTTTATGTATTCTATTCATATCTAGATATGTGGTGGAATCGTCTTGATTAAATAATACGATAGGTACCCAGTATGCTTGGTCGAAGACCATCACTTCCGAGAAAACAATGTGTCGTACTGCACATGTTCAAGGCAATTAAGGATAACAAAAGCTAGACCGACTTCGGATGTTTCGGGGCTTCAAAGTCTATTGTTACCTGATAACATAACATAAACAATAATACCGATAATAAATATTTACTGTCTACAAATATGAACACATTTCTTCGTAATAGAGAATGGCGTATCGCTATAAAGAGTGTTTCAATATGTAGGTTTTAATGCAAACCAACCAAGTTGGGCTCACTTCAACGTTACAGGGAGTTTATTGTTATAAAGGATTATGTTATAAAGAGTTTACACTGTATTTAGAATTTGTTATTGTAAGTATTAAAATAATAATGAACATACCAAAACAATTGTATCCATAACCGAGTTAATAAAATCTTCTTGGTTTTTGCCTTGTAATTCCACATACCATATAGTATAATTATATGGTGGCCCCCAAGATTGAAGAGGTACGATTTTAATATACCTCACAGGTAAATATAGCCCTTCTGATGTTCTCTGTCGTAATCTGAATTTCTCAGTGGCACTGTCTTTTTTTAACCCTCTTAAAAAAACATATTTAGATTATTAAATATGTAAAAATATTTTCTATTATAAAGTTCCATATACAAAAATACCTACTTTAACTAAGCGATATTGTGCAATTTATATTGATAAATAGTTATTAATAGATACTTACCCAGTCAATAACAATGACATATTTTTGTCGTCGCTTCCACCAAGGATTTGGAACTTTTTTAGATCACTTACATGAGGCTTAATATATTTGCCAAATTTAATTGATTCTACAATGCTAAGCGACTGCAGCTTTATCATTATAAACTGATTAGGTGTGCAACTGTCAGTAAACCACCTAGACATCTGATCTGTAGGATGGTTGTTCATGATATTTCTGCAAATAGAAACTTACTCTTCAAATGTTTTTCGTAAATTTTATAGAACTTGACCATAGAAACTACATAGTCATTTATATTAAATTTAAAGTCTATTACTAGAAAATGCAAACATATCAAATAATTCAAAGTACCTGACTAAATTATACACTCTTTTTTAAAAAAAATATATAATTAACTGATATGTCGGTTTTTTACTTTAAATAATTCTATTATTTTACGTAATAAAAAACTTACTCAGGTACATAATTAGCGGAATAACTTGAATATTTATGTATCGTGTAATTTAGCTTAACCGTTTCACATTTACTATCCATTTTCACATCTAAAAATAGCACAATTTTATTTTAAAATGAGATTACAAGCCCAAAAACACTCACAAACAGAACACAAACATATGACATTTATGACATTCGGCATTTAGCTACAAAGTGACAGTTCACAATACTACAAATTGACAGCTAATAAAATATTAGCATACCTTTGTATAATTTAATATGATATAATATGATCTACAATGTTGTAAAATAATTATTATCCTGGTATAATATCAAAAGTTTTTTTTAATATATTCTAATTATGAAAGGACATTCGCGAATGTGTAAGTTTGAATAAAGGAATAATAAATATAAAACTTTACGAAATAGGTATATTATTTAGTTTAGGACACAAGGAAAAAAGGTAAATTACATCAAAACCATAGAGGAAAGTAATATATACCTAATCAATACTTCAAAAAATATTTTATAACTAGATTAATAAGCTTTTTGTAAGCTTGTATACATGTACCTATAATTCACCAGTGACCACACATGTTTCAAAAAATACTAATTAAATTGGGATAACTGATTTTAAAATGTTTTAATATAATGTACTGTCGGTACTTAAATATTTTACATTTTGTAAAATAAATATAATAAAAAGTATAACTATCATGTTATGAATAAAGCTCTTGAAGGCGAGTAATCGGTAATCTACTACAGTTACATGCGTATAAAATTATAATGTTATAAAATTATAACCTCATAAATTATATAGTAGATAAGAATGAAATAGGTGAAGTAAATTAAACTTATACAGCTGCTAAACGTAGTGATTACATTCTCTTTGAGCTGCTCTATGAAGGTTTTAGTAACGAGAACGACCTTAAGACAAAAACTTTACATTATTAATCAAGGTTAATAAATTATTATAGTAATACCATTTGGTTGTCACGTCTAAGATTTAATATTATTCTTTATTTAATTTCAGTATTACATTTGAATATGTTTTCTCCCAAGTATTTGTCAATATTACTTGGTTTAATATTTATTGATGTTTTTGCTTTAACTGTCGAAGACTGTTCAATAATTGTAGAAAATTGGAATGAAAAACACCTTTCGAATCTTACAAAAGCAATTATACCAGAGCTGGTAGGGAAAATGAAAGGAGATGCTGGTAAAATTGCAATTGTTGGTGGTTCAATAGAATATACAGGAGCTCCATATTTTGCTGCCATAACTTCTTTAAAGGTATGTGAATGATTGATTATCATTTTTGACAACTTTGTTGTAATTTGTTTACTATCATAAAGTTTTGAATTATATTATTAGATTTAATTTACAATTTATAGAAAAATATTAAAAAGCATTTATAATAAACATTATCAGGTTGGAGCAGACGTTGTTTATGTCATAACTACAGAAAATGCAGCACCAGTAATCAAGTCATACAGCCCAGACCTTATTGTTATTCCACATACTTCTTTAAATATTACAGCAACATTAAATAGAAAAGATGTTGTTGTTCTAGGACCAGGCTTAGGTAAAGCGCCCGAAAGCTTAAATTTAGCGTATGACATAATTAATAAATGTAAAGAAATGAAAAAAGCATTAGTAATAGATGCAGATGGTTTATATGCGATATATAAGAATGTTTCAATATTAAAGAACTATCCGAGTCCTGGAGCAATTTTAACTCCTAATAATGTCGAAGTAAAGAGACTAAAGCAAGCTATTCCTGAAGGTTGTGAACCTTGGTATAATTATTGGGGAAAATTTGTAACAGTCTTAGAAAAAGGCGAAAAGGATCACTATCATTCGAATCAAGGACAATTTGATTGGTTCTTAAGGGAAAGTGGTTCTGGGAGACGAGCAGGAGGTCAAGGAGATATTTTGTCTGGCGCTTTGGGAACATTTTTAAACTGGGCACTTATTTCTAATCTTTGCAAAAATGATCATTCGGTTGCATTAGCTCAGAGTGTTGCATCCTATGCGGCGGCAAGGTTTACAAGAACTTGTAATCATAAGGCGTATATTAAACATGGCAGAAGCATGATTGCTTCGGATATGTTAAATGAAATTCATTCATCTTTTGATGAACTTTTTACTTAAAATAAAGCAAAATATCAATAACATATAGAGTTGTTTTAATACTATTAATACTAGTTGATAAAAAACGTAAAACGTTTCAAACATTTTTTAAAAATAATTATTTACCTTTATCGTTAAAGACAAGGGTATATAAAGGGTATATTAAGGGTATATAAAGGGTATGATAAGGGTAAATAATTATCCTAAAATTGATTTATGAACTTTATCAATGGTAAACTGATATTTCCTACACCACAACTATGCATCCCGTATTAAATTCTTAAATTGTTTAGCCTAAATTACTGGCTGTACGAGAGGTCGATACAGAGGGAGAGGCCGAATCTATAGATTTTAGAATGTCGGTCTGTCTGTTTGTCAAACGAATACTCAACACGAGCAATAACTGAATAAATAATTACTAATGTATTATAATATTTGTAGACCACAATAATGAAGTTAATTTAAAAAGAAAATTGAAATTGTCCAGAAATAATTGATTGCATTGTTACCCCACTTTGATGTGTGTATGTGAATGTGACAGGAGCACCTGGACTTACACTAAAGGTCCTCGGGGCCAGAGTGGAAAATTTTCAGGGGTGGTAAAATTCAAATCATCATGAATCATCTTATCAAAAATAAAACCATTTTTCGAAATTAAATATTTAATTTAAGTTTTGAAAGAAAAATATTTCTAACATGAAAAATGTATTTTCTGAACTGTGATATCACAATTGAAACTCATTTATTTATATGGTCAGTTCAGAAATACCAAACTAACGCAGCAGAACTTTCTATAATTTATTTAATTTTCGAATATCATTCATTCAAACAGTATTGAAATAGTATACTTTTGATAAATAAATTTATGGTACTATAATAAAATTAAAAAGAAAAAACAATTTTTAAATCAAAATATGGATACTGATTTCAGAACGAAAAGAAACCTATCAAAATATTTGCGACATAAATGTCAATGTTATTTTATTCGTTCTATTCGATGAAATCTTGATATAAAAGATAATATCTCCAACACGATGGAGGACGAAATTGATGAATGTGTTAGAAAGAAGATACAATGGCCGCAATTACCTGGAAATTTAAAAAAGGTACCTACCATCCTCATTACACATAATATTACGTGTTTATTTTTATAAAAATGTTAACAAATTAACATGATTATTGATTGTAAACAATACCAACAATTTACTTAGAGTTAATATGATTTCTTTTCTAACAAAGTTAAGTCTCATTTTATTTATTATATTAGTCATATCTTAAAAAAAAGAAATGTGTTAAGATTTCTATTATAACTTTCAGTTACTTAATGATTCCCCTAAAGAATATGAAAGGTACATTTTCGAGTTTAGTATCAAAAACCAGTTGCGGTACAGAGGAAGCTTAGGTAAGCACAGTGTTTGAGATATTTTTTTTTTCAAATATATGTAGCGTTCTATATAGATTCTTAGTGTAGTAGTAGTAAGTGTTTTTTTAATGTATTTTTAATGTTTGTTTATTCACATTTATTGTGTAATGCAATGTTATATAAATTTCATATTAAATCATTTTCATATTATATCATTTTAGTAAGAACCGTTAAAAAAGATGAAAGAAAATATTATGAAGCATTGATACAAAACAGCATACAACGGCTTATGCTCTATCCATATCATCTAGCAGATATGATTGTAAAAGGTAATTAAGTAAAAGTATGATCCTTAAAGTCATCAGTTACCTTTTTATTTACAGATAAATTGTTTAGTTTAGTGAAAGGAATATTATTATTCTATTTTATTGTCATATTTCCATTTCTCATAAAAGAAGGAAATATTGAATCTAAAGTTAGAACACAGTAGAAATTAACAAAATTGTAGAAAAGACTACTTAAGAAAGAAAAATCAAGGGGTATGGTCAGACAGTCTATTTTTTTAATTATACAAAAAAGATACAGTAAAAGTAATAATATTATTTCCGTTCATTTTCTTTTACCACTTCTTCTTGTAGGGATTATTCTATTTGAATTGGCAATTCACACACAAACACAAATTAATGAATGAAATATTTTGAATTTTGAAATCTTTTACAAACATCATTCCTTAACACTTATAACCTGTTACTTATGATGACAACACATTATGAGCTTATATAATATGTCGGTCAGGACCCTAGTATAAAATACCTGTTTAACTTTTTTTTATCTCAACATAATATGAAACTTTTTGGACAAAAATTTTTAACAGTCTTATATTTTATTTCCTTTTGTAGGATTAAGAATTACACCTTTCATATATTATATTGAAGTTGTTGCTCTGTTAATTGAGATGGAGAAGAGTTACGACACAATGCCGAACTTTACTGCTGCCGATTGTAAGTAAGCTAAATACATATAATAATACATTCATATGTTGATGTTTGAAAAAACGTAATAGATAATAATAAAGCAATACAAATTTGTTCAAAAATAATAGTGTATTGTATATATTTCTAAGTATGAATATCCTAATATATTGCTATATTGTTTGTTTTTACAGGTCTCCGCTTACTTGGTATTGGTCGTAATGAATATCTCGAATTAATAGCAAAAGCTCGATCATTAGGAAGACGAGGGAGGTCTAGGGCAATCAGATCGTTATTACCAAGAGTTCCCCTCAACATACCGATGCAACCGTGGTGGAGAGTAGAATTAGGATATGTTCTAGAAGAAGATGTAAAGGTAATCAATTTATTTTTGTTTTGTTTTTTTGTAGTGTGTTTTATTCTTAAATTATGTTTAACATAATATACCCAAAGGGCCGCTAAAAAGGGCCTAAGGCCTAGGAAAAGAAAGAAATTGTGGTGCACCTCAAGATCCTTTGATGTGTGTGCCTGAAAAACTGACCCGAAAACCAAAAACCGACTTTGGTTCACTGGTCAATGTTATTGCAACATACCGCCATCTACGTCTCTACGCATTAGCCCAATTATGTACATCCATACAGCTATCGTTATGATTATGTATATTACACAGTACTTGTTTTAATACTAATAACTCTTATTAAAACTTTAAATAATTTAAGTCTCTGTGGTTTGCAAAAGAGTTCTAATAAAGCTAATCCCTAACATTGTTAATTGCACTAGCCTCTAGGTGAAAACGAGAAGGCAGTAATTGATTTGCTAATTGACCGTGGTTCTCAAACAGCTGGTACTCTCGACTACTATGTTGTCAAGACACTCTACAGGTATTGAATTATTTATTTTAGTAATTTTACATTTTACTTTACAGCAATAATGGTCATACTATATTAGCTTAGCTCAGTTATATGATTAATATTAAAATTTTCATGTGTATGCTTAGAAATTGAATTTATCAATACAGAATCAATCATTTACAATTTTTTTCTTTTTTTTCAGTATATAGTCTATATCTAAATTAAATACACAGATGGATTTATACCATTACATAAAAAAGAAACGGGTTTAATCATTTGTCCTTTACAGGCGAGGGCTAATATATCTAGATGTACCGATCACAGCAGCAGATAAAGTATCGGTGCCCCCACTGAAAGGGTTCGTGATGAATCGCATAGCGGGTGATTACTTCGAGACACTTCTGTACAAAGTGTTTGTGTCCATCGATGAGCACACCAGCGTCGCCGAGCTGGCCAGTGTATTACAGGTGTGTCGAAAATTTACTGATACTTATTTGATGATACTTTAATAATTGGCATCTTACCAGACTTTTATCAATGAAATTTACATGTAAAAAGTCATTAATTAGTCCATGTATATTCTACAATGTTTATAAATAGACTGTAATAGATCAGTAAAAATAATATTTTATATATAACTGTTTTTAGATTTTGAGTTTCATTTAATTTTTTGCTTGATACATTTCAATTCAAGACAGCAAGCATGGTTAAAAATGTTCGTCATAAATACTCAATTATTAAAATGAACCTGATCCGGGACTCGATCCCAGGTCTCGGTAGTCACTGCACAAGAGTGAACAATGAGGGATTGGCGCAGGTGGAGTGCGAGCTGGTGAAGCAGGCGGTGTCGCTGTACTGCCGGCTGGGCTTCGCGCGCCACCTGCGGCCGCCGCCGCTGGCCGCGCACGCCAGCTGGCGGCACGCGCTCACCGCGCACACGCACCAACCGTGAGCTAGCCTTATTTTGTTTTTTTTTTTGTTAACGAGGGGGGGGGGGGGGGGGGTAGAGGATCTTTAAGATACCGAATGAACGTATGAGATTCGGCTTTGTACGATTTTTAACTACTAGAACGCCCTCGGTTACCATCTTCTGCGTTTAACGGAAAGCACCGGGATCTCTTTAAGAACGCACCGTTGCTCTCACATCTCTAATCCCTTAGATACTTGGAGGTGCCTCCTAACCGTAGCTTATAGTGTGCCGTGCACTATATAATATACCATGCTATCTCGGGCTTGTCCCTAGATATTCCCTGACGAATTTAAAATTTGTAACAAAGAACAACCATTTTATACAAACATGCAAAGGTGGACTTATCTCTAGAAGAGATCTCTTCCAGCCAACCTTTGTTAATCAGAGAAGGAGTAATAAATAGCAGGTATAATTAGTGCTCAAAACTATAATCCAAATAATTTGTTACTTAATTATTATATCTCATATCATACAATACATATTTACATACGTACATATACATACGTACATATACATACATACATACACACTACTAAATAAGTAATAATATATAAAATAGGTGCAATATATAATAACAGTAATAAAGATAATTTAGGATGAGTAAGAAGGTGCTGTTTTAATTTCTTCTTGAAGGTATTAATGGAAGGGCTAAGTTGGATGTCTTTAGGGAGCTTGTTCCAGAGCTTTGCAACATATATCGAAAAGGAGTGCAAAAGGAAATTCGTCTTGCTCTTGGGTATCTCAAGCATCGCAGTGATGCAAGGTCGCCTGGAACGTGATGGAGTAGGGAGAGTTTGGAAACGAGAACGGAGGTATAAAGGAGAATTAGGGTCATTAAGAATGTTGAAAAGGAACGATAAGATATGCATATCACGGCGAAGGCGGATTGGGAGCCATTTAAGTTGAGCACGAAATTTTGAAATATGGTCATGCTTACGCAGGCCAAAGATAAAGCGGATAGCGAGATTTTGAAGACGCTCTAGTTTATTAAGTTGCTCCTCGGTCACATCCAAATAGCACACATCAGCGTAGTCGAGTATGGGGAGAAGTAGATTGAGCAAGCATAATCTTGGTTGTAAAAGGGAGGAAAAATTGGAGACGTTTGAGAGAGTGAAAAGTGTGATGTATTCGTTTGCTGACCTCGTTGACATGAGCTTTCCAGGTCATGTTACAGTCCATAATTAGGCCCAAATTTCTAACTCTTTTGCAGTATGGGATTGGAACTCCAGAAAACTGGACTGTAGCTATTAACGACCAGTCGATTTTACAGCTTAGTCTGTTACTGCCTATAATTATGGACTGTGACTTACTGGGATTCACAAGGAGGCCGAAAGACTTAGCCCACAACTGGACCTCAACAAGATCCGAGTTTAATGCATCAATAGCTTCATGCAACTCGGCCAGCCCGAAGTGTCTGTATATTTGTAAATCATCCGCATACAGATGGAAGGGAGAAGTAATGACTTTGGATAGGTTATTAATAAAGATTGAAAAAAGTAAGGGAGAAAGCACTCCGCCTTGAGGTACGCCAGCAGTAAGATCAAGCCAGTCCGATGTAGCATCGTTGGTCTTCACGCACTGCTGACGTCCGAAGAGATAAGAGCGAAACCAGTCTATTACAGTAGTAGAAATGTTGACCGCACGCAGGGTTCCAATAAGGATGTCAAGGTCAACAGAGTTGAAAGCACTGCTAAAATCAAGTAGGACCATCGCAGTGAGCTTGGTGTTATCCATGGCACCACGAATATCCTCCGTGACATTCAGCAGTGCACCAACTGTGCTGTGGGAGGAGCGGAAACCGGATTGATAGGAACAAAGTAGGTTATTGTAAGATAAATAGGAGTAAAGTTGATTCTGGGCCAATGATTCTATGATTTTAGATAGAGATAGGACGGTATTGAGTGAGGCACGTAGGATTCGAGGATTTTGGTAGTGGTATAACGAAGGCTTTCTTCCATGATGACGGGAAGACATTACGTGTGAATGAGAAATTAATAATGTGAGTGATCACAGGTGCAATATCCTCCAGTACCGGAAGAACCATGTCAAGGCTGAGGTCATCACTACCAATGGCTTTTGTGAAAATGGAACGGACACATTTCTTGATGTCATCTACTGAGACTGTTTCAAAGATGAATGGTGGTATGTCAGGGAGAGCAAGGTTCGATAAAAATGAAAGAGTTTCAGTTTTAGTACGTAAGTCTAAAGTGATTGGAGGAGTTGTAAAATGAGAATTCAAAGTGTTCAGATCCACAGAACTTTGACAAGTTTCTGAGGCCTTGCCCACACCCAGTGACGATAGAAATCTCCAAACTTGTGCTTGGCAAAGATTCTGAATTGTTGAGTGAATATAACGGCGTTTGGCATCCCTACACATTCTGTTGCAGATGTTACGTAATTTTTTGTATGCGTCAAGATTTGCGGCGGATGGGTGTTTGTTGTTTCTAGATTTCGCCTTATCACGCTTGACCATAGTTCTCTTGATCACAGGCGTTAGCCAAGGCGCGGGAGCGTGTTTCATGCGTACCGGTCTGACTGGAGCATGTTTGTCGTACAACCTAATCAGCTCAGTAGTTAGAGAGTTAACCATGCTATCAATGTTATCAAGAGACAGTGTTGATGACCAGTCGACATGTCTAACATCCTCTCTCAAACGGTCCAGATCCATATGCTTAAAGTTACGCTGAAGTATAACCTTGCCTCTCACCTTTGGAGGACGCACTTTTTAAGCGAGGTAAATTAAGTCGTGGTGTGAGAAGGGTGCTGTCATTTGACCATGCGAAACAGTGAGAGTAGGTTGAGAGACAGAGATTATATCAATGAGAGATGGGCGACAGTTAGGAAAGTAATGGGTAGGGGAATTCATGGGGAGAATATGCAAATTGAGTGACGTGTTTAAATCATTTAATGCTTCAACCCTGGAGTCATTTTTTAATAAGCAAGTATTTAGATCGCCCATGTAAATAACATGATCGTAATTAGGAACAAGGCTCTCAAGGATATCATTTAATTCCTGGAAATAATTAATTTTGTCGTTCGGACAATACAAGACACCAAGTAGAATTTTTTTACTGTGAATTAATAATTCCAAAAAAAGATATTCAAGAGAGCCTGTAGAGAGTGAGGTGGAGCTTGTAACAACACAGGCGGGAATGCCGCTGCGCAGATAGATATCTACGCCGCCACCACCCTGAGCAGTACGGTCATTCCTAAAAAACTGATATCCTGGTAGAGAACAACTAGTCGATGGGAGTGAAGGTTTAAGCCAGGTTTCAGAAACGAGTATACAATTGGCCTTAGACCTCCTTAATCTAGCCCTGTCGCAAAATCCGTTCTTAGCGAATGTCTACTAACTGTAAACTACTTTCCTGTCTATAGGTCAAGCGATTTTCAATATTTCCTCATCAGAGAGCGAGTAACCTTTCCGTTTTATATATACAGATTTAAATAAAATAAAAAGCTAATGTCTAATATATTAATTTCACTATATTATCCATTTTCTTCCCCGTCCATAGGTTGACTGGAAGAGGTCACTTCAGCGAGTCTTGCTATGTTTTGTGTTAATTATTTTAAATGTAAATAGCATTATAGAATGTAATATCAAAACTATCGTTTGAGATTTTTTACGGGAAATAATGTTAATTTGGTTTCATTTGGTTAACCAAGGATCAAAATAAATCAGCGAATTTGTAGAATAAGTTGTTAGTGTATTAAAAGTTGCTTTTGTTTTGTGCTATTATATCGTATCTTAGGACTTAGATTAACGGCTTAAATAGATAGTAAATTATCTTTTTCTTATGACCTACATAAATTATTGCATGTTTTCGCCAATAATCCATTTTTCTTTTAATTTTGAACTAAAAATTATATTTTTCTAGCATATTGAAGTTGAATGGACATCACTATAACTTTTTTTAGAATCGATTGATTAAAAACATTCTTGTAGTATATAAAATGAAGGTCTTAACTCTTAACTCTTCATTTATATCAATGTAATTGTGGCGCTAACAGCCGCCTGCCTCATATCTCAACACGTAAGACTACGCGGTATGTTCACTAGCTCTTAATTTCATACTAGAAATTGTTTTGAAATTCGAATATGTTTTTTTAACTACATTACAGTTACCGCCAGATTGCACCATTAACATTCGAACATAGCCTCGAGGAAGATTTACAAATGGAGCCAGTACTTATTAAAGATATGCCTTCTACATCTAAACAGGTATTTAATTATTATTTTGTGTTTTTAAACTTAATTGTAGCAAAGCCTATAAAATATATAGTCGGCCAACGGACGTGACAGCCCAAGCTGCCATACACTAATGTCCCAAGCTATTGTATTGTGCTTGGGCTGGCTTACGTCCGTTGGCCGACTATATGTTTCATTAAGGCTTTGATCGTAGTAAAAAGGTTATATAGGTTTTAATTATCATTTATATTAGATTTTTTGATGTTCAGTCTCGAACATATTTTGTATGATTTGACTTCATTTGAATTTGTTAGTATTGTCTTACGTTGAAGGAAAACATTGTAAGGAAAGAAAACCAAACAAGTTTACAAAGACATTTATAATCCGCGAAACTGCACTTGGCCAGCGTAGCGAACTATGGCTTGATTCTTCCATGTATTTAGGAAGGTCAATGAAACCCTTAAAAAGGTTTCAGTTTTTCAATTTAAAGCAAGCAAGCAGAAAGTTTTTTCAATTAAATTTAATTCTTTTCTTAATTGTTTCAAATCGTGCCAGTAAATATTTTACTTCTGCATTTTCTTATTTTATAAAGTACGTAGGTAAAATATTAATTTAAATGTAACCAATATTTATTTCCAATTTGTTTCAGCAACCTCCAACAGAAATATCTGAATCTTCAAACAGCGGCAGTGGACAAAGGGTTGCTGTGCTTTTTGATTCCACCCTAGCTGCATATCTCATGATGGGCAACCTATCACCGGATCTCAAAAGTCATGCAGTCACATTATTTGAAGTTGGGAAGCTGTGTGATGAGAGTCTGGACAGTTTACTCATGGAATTGGATAAGGTATAGTGGATTTAATTTACATATTTTAATGAAGTCTATAACAAACTGATTCATCTACAAGAAAGGAGATTTCGTTCAAAGGGTAAACTACTAATCGGATTATAAAAATTCTTTCTTTATGTGTCCAAGGAACAATACAACAGAGTGCTGTGAGCTATTTTTTATATCGCTTATTTTGGTTTGAATATTTGTTTATCAATAGATTGATTAATTGAAATTGGAAAAAGTTTGGCCGTTGAGTTTTGGTGTATATTTTTTTACTCAAGTGACATGTAGTACTAAACGTGTGTCACCCAGGTGGTGGGAGACCCGGAGATAGAGGGCGAGGCGCGCCGCTACCTGGCGGCGGCGGCGTGCCTGCGCGCGGCGCTGCGCACGCTGCGCCCGCGCCTGCGCCCGCTCGACCTGCTGCGCTGCGAGGCGCTGCACGCGCTGGACGCGCCCGCGCGCGCCCGCCTGCTCGCTGCTAAGTACAGGTTAGTCATTATTTGTGTTTCTTGTTGTTTTAAATAACAAGTAATGTAGATTGTTACTGTAGTAGATTGTTGATCATTT
This sequence comes from Boloria euphrosyne, assembly GCA_951802675.2. Taxonomy (NCBI): domain Eukaryota; kingdom Metazoa; phylum Arthropoda; class Insecta; order Lepidoptera; family Nymphalidae; genus Boloria; species Boloria euphrosyne. The sequence goes on along the minus strand of OX637887.1, from coordinate 3,279,947 downwards.
TACACGACACGCGCTTTCATTATTTTATTAATGAAATAAGTTCAGTTCGCGTATTGCTATCAAGTAAGCCGCGCGGCTCACTTTTACCTATCAAGTGGTAATTTTAGCATTTATTATTTATCAATCTAATACTGTATTAGGTTAGCAAGAACCAGTACAGTACATGTATTTAAAATAACTATCAAGTTGTGTTAACTGAACTTATACATTGTAAATATAGCCGTTTTTAGACTTAAAACTTTTTATATACCCATAACATCGACATCTTTGCATAGCACTTTTAAAATTCGAAAATACGACATCATCATCCATTCACGTCCTCAATTAGTAGATTAGATGTAGTTAGTAGTGTAAGTATACTTAAAGTATTGAACCATGAATTACCGTTAATTCTTATGCAAAGATAAGCAAAAAAGCTTACAAATGACTGGATTATTTAGGGCCAGGATGTATTATCTCATGTGAAGGGTACAGGGGCAAAACAAGAAATGTCACATAAAATTAAAAAAGTTGAAAAGTATGGAAACATTACAGAATGCAATGTTAATTAAAAAATGATAATTTTGTGACATTCCTTGTTTTGCCCCTGTACCCTTCATGTATTGTATCCCAGGCTGGCAGTGTCGACGGCGCCGCTGAGCCGCGAGGCGCGCGCGGGCGCGGCGGCGGGCGCGCTGCCGCACGTGGGCCCCGCGCCGCCCGAGGCCGCCTCGCCCTGGATGCGCCTCTACCTCTACCACGTGGCTGGGTACGGACCCCCCACGCTGCTACTTACTAAGGGTAATTATAATATTAAATATAAGTAGAGTGTTCCACATTTTAAAAATGGTGCTTGCTTATATTTTTTTATGTATATATGCGTGTACAGTATAAAATTGCATATATATAATATAGTATAAATATTTCAAATCAATCCAGACGCTATAACAGGACGCAATGCAACACAAGGATGTAACCAAAGCATTTGTAATATGTAACGTGTGCAGGCACGGTGCTGCGCGGCGTGCCGCGCGCGCTGCTGGGGTTCTCGCGGCTGGCGGTGGCGTGGTGGGGCGCGGAGGGCGAGGCGGCCGCGCTGCCCGCCGCCGCCGCGCTGGCCGCCGCCAACTCCGCGCTGCGGCGCGCGCCCGTGCTGCTGCAGGCGGCCGGCGTGCGCGCCGCGCCCGCGCTCGCGCACCTGCCCTTCCCGCCCGACGACACAGATGCGAATGGTGCGTTTTTTTTAAAGACTTAGGTCCAACTTTATTCAGCCAAACTGACAGCTGCTCTTATCGCCCGTACCGCCCGACGACGAAGAGGCGGGTGGTTACTTGGTTTTTTTTAAGGATTAATGCCGGATTTTGTTCAGCCTAATGTACATCTGCCCTTACCGTTCTTCCCGTCCGCCGCCAACGAGGCGGATGGTTACTTGCTTTTTTTATAAGATTAATGTCGTATTTTTTTCAACCCAATTTTCTGAACCTAACTTTATCGCCCTTACAAATGGTTTTTCATTATATTTTTGAATTTATTTATTAATATCTCACATTTCGTGCTACGTCTGTAAATAGATGCAAGTGTTCTTATCCACTTAATAAATTGTGATATTTAAAAACCTAACGAGTGAGCATTGCCTACAAAACTCACGATGCAAACCTAGAAATGTCCTTAGCTAACATTTTATAAATCTTAGCCCTAAGGCCCTGAATGATTTATTGTACATATTGCAGAGCTGGCAGGTCTGTGGCGCAGGCACGCGGGGCTGCGGCGGCTGCTGCGGCGCCTGCGCCTGGCGCGCTCCGCCGGCTACGTCACGCTGGCCGACATCGGCGTGCCCGACCTCGGCTGCGCGCACCCGCCGCCCGCTGTACATCTCGGTAATGTTCCCACTGAACCACATCTTGCACTTCTGATTAGTCTCATTTCGAAATCATTTTTAATACGATTATCATTTGTCTTACCGTAAAAAAAATTGTGAGGACACCTGCATGTCTGAAACTGCAAGTTTTTGAAAATCATGGCCACCATGGACTGCTATTTGATCCCTTCACGTGTAATGTATGATACGGATACACTGACCTACCCAACTGGTGAAATCCAGCCGCAACGTCGGGAGTAAGGTGTTTTACCACTTACGAATACATGCGTTTTATGTTTCATTATTATAAAAATATAGAATGCGGAATGGATAAAAAATTAGTACAAAAATTATAACCTAGTCTATCTTCGACATTGCAAGAATACTTGATGTCTTTAGGTAGTATTAAGTTCAATTTTCTTCTTAATAACAGATAAAATAAGTGTCCGGTATTAGAGAAACTAGAGGATCAATTTGAATTGATATCCATTGTCTATCTTCAATTTACTTTAACAATAATAGATTTCACAATGATCTTTAGACAACTGTTATTCTTGTTTACAAAAATGAAGTGTGTTGAAAGGTTTGAAGTTTAAATTAATTAATAAAGTATAATAGATTTTCTGCGACAAAGTTTCCATGGTCGATTGCTTTATTTTCTAAAAGTAAATATGTAACTACAATAAATATGTTTACAGTGACGCCAAGAAAAAAGAAAGACACCTGCGGAGTCGCGAAACCAGTCAGTGAAATATCAATCTCCTCTAACGAATCCCAAAAAGAAACTACAGAGTATACAAAAACAATAAACAGTAGACTTCAATCTCCCATAGAATCCCATTTCGCAGTAACCCCTACGACTGATAGCAAAACAAGTTCGCCGTCAAACGGCTTCACCAGTGTAGAAAGTGGGCGGCTACTATGCGAGGAGTTAGACAACTTAAACATCGACACTCACGAAAGTAAGGAATCTATCACCAGTGACGACTTCGTACCAATACATTCCTCGACCAGTATCGAGAATATGAAAGAGAAACATTCCCTAGACAACAGTAAGGAGTCCATTGTGGACGAGCTGGTCCAGATACAGTCGGTGAGCAAGAGTGAGAAGAAAGTGGAGAGTCAGTCAGTCAGTCAGTTGAGTGATCTTCTGAGTCCAGCGGAGGAGTCGATCTCGATGTTCACGCGGCTGTCGGACAAGCTGGCGGAGGCGACGGCGGAGGGCGACAGCGGCGTCGACACGGCGCATAACTATTCTGATGATGAGACTTGTAAACCCGAGGTAAGATTTGTTCCTGACTTGAAAGGTTTGGCTCAGCTTGTAATGACTCTGCTTGCTGTGCTAGTGGTCGCAGGTTGGAGTCCTGCTGGGGGAGTTCGTTCCCCAACATACTCTTCACTACATATTATAAAGTCCTAAACAAATTAACCAAAAATTATTAACAAAAAGTAAAGATGGTTCTTTAGTTTTGAATAATGAAAATTCTAAATGTACGTAAACATATTTGAATCTTCTAAATATGATAAAGCATTATTTCCAAATATGAAAGGTTTAGAATTAGACAAATTTTAATTGATCATACTATTTAATAATATTTATTTAGAGGATATTTTTTTGTTTTTTCAGAAATGGACTATTTTAGATCTTCAATTTGGCATTCCTTTATTCGATGAGGATTTATGTGAAAAAGTATGTAAGAGCATTGTGGAGAGGGTAGCGAAGCCTGAGTTGTGAGTATTTTCTGCTATTCTAAATTATTACAAAAATTGTAAATGTTTTGTATTGATTGTTGCAAGATTGCTGTTTTTTTTTCTTAAATATGAAATCACTTTAGGCGTAGATAAGGTATAGAATAGTACAACACTATGCTTGTTTGAAGTGATCTTTACTTAAATGCTTGATCGTAATTTTTGTTCTAATCTACTGTCTTCTAGATATCTTAGTTTAGTTTGTATATAACTGCATAAAACTTGCAAAGAATTAAGGATTGACCTTAAGCAATTTGTTCTAAACATGACCTTAATTAAAGTACCTAAGGTTGATAGAAATGACTTTGAAAGTAAAATTGCTGAGAATTTTATTGTATTTCCTTTTCAGATTAGAAAAAGTAAAAGAAGATAATGAATTCGTGAGGTCAGATGTGTTGAAGTTTGTTTCCCAGTGTCAGGTGAACATTTTTTACCATTCTAATGATAAATAAATTGAGTAACAAATTTAAATTAGTGCAATTTTTTGTAAATATTGTTCTCTTTGTTTTTTTCTCAGATTTATTTTAAGTTTTAATTCCCAAATAAGATAATAAAGTTTCAAAATTCCAAGGTCTTAGCAATCAAATGTCACATATAACTCTCTACCGAATCTACGCACAAAAATATATATTGATTTCATTAGAAACTAAAACATAACTGGTTAATTTTAATAATTGAGATTGACTTATTTTTGTTTTCAAGTATTATCCTGGAGAAGATATGGGAATTGTGAAACGCGGAACTCTAGTTCCGCTGCCGAGAAAGAATCTAGTGTTTGAAAATGGACGGATCAGTGAGTGGAATGGAAAGTGATTATGTATGAATACATGTATGTTATATACCATATACTAACTATTATACTACGGTGTCTATTAGAGTATCATCATGTGGTATGACAAATCTTTTGTTTTACCTTTGTCTTATATATTATCTATTATCTCAGTTTTTCCTGACGTATGACTGTCCATTTAAATTTAATAGGGAATATACGTGACTTTTTTTGTATACCACACCTTACATCGTTATGTAGCTCCTAAAATCTAAAATATTGTAAAAAAATAAAAGGAAGTCATACTTAAACGGATATTTTAAATGCCAATCATTTTGGCGCACTTGGCATGATGTCATAGTCTATGACAAAGCAATGCCTAATTGCAGTGTAAAGAAAAAAACATTAAAAACTATTGATATAATATTTCATCTTAATTTCAATCACACGAATATTCCTTATATTCTGAAGTTATTAATTTGTGTTTGATTCATAGGAGCTTAAAACTACAATTAGGTACATAAAAATAGGCAAATATACATTCCTGTACTTTAGGGATTGTGATTTAGTAAATCTTAAGGTATTTTTAATTAATATAAGACATAAAATGTCAACTTTCATTGTATTCCGGTTAAACATAATTTTTCGTATATTATATTTCGTGCATGACTGTACCGTAATTTTTAAAATTAACTGAAATATTATTGCAAATTACGTAGGATTTATTAAGTTCTTAAACGAAAATGTGCCCTAAAACTTAATTGTAAAGTGAAAAAATAAAATAATATAATAAATAATATAATTAAGGTATTAATCTTATGTTATTAGATAAATATTAAATACAGTCCAAAAATAACCAAGACCAAGAAGAATAATTTACCTACAATTAAATGGTCTTAAATATAGTTGTATGGTGCATGAGACAAGTTTCTGTAGTTTTTCCCTAAAACAATGTCAGGCATTTAGATTATAACATATTGCAAGTAAGTAAAAGTTAATAAATATTGAAAATGTTGCTCTTAAATGTTCAGGAGAAATGCCATAACATATAATACAAACAACGGTGTCCCAATAAAATTAAAAAATATATTTGGTTTCTCCTAATTTTCTTATCAACTGCCATCATATCAATTTTTATAATTATTAATGTTAAATTTATCAAATGTCAACTATCGTTCATTGATTCATATTGACGACACGAGTGGCTCAGTTTGTAATGATCCTGCTTTCTGTGCCAGCGGTCGCGAATTCGAGTCCCGCTGGAGGCTTTCAATTGTGTTACGAGCACGAATGCTACTCTACTCGACTGCGACGTACTCTAGTCGTGGGAGCTTATATTTATAATATATAATATAAATGTATTTAAAATTACATATGTGTAATGTATCAACTATCTAGTTTCCATAACACAAGCCCAATAGCTTATTCTTTCTCTTTCTCTACTATGTTGTTATTTGTGCTAGTGTGAAAGAGTCTAAGTATATATAAGTATGTGTGAATTAGTAGACCATACATTTTTTTTAATTCTAACAGATTAACACTTTAAGATGACGATATGTTATTTATTAAGTATGTATTGTAAATGAATTATCTTCCAAGTATACATACAAAGATGATATAATATATATCTATGATACGATATATGAATGTGTATATCATACAATTTAAATTAGTATTATGAATAATTTATTTTAACAGAAATTAATATATTGAGATTTTAATTTAGTATGCTAATTATATTGTTTTATCCAAAGCCTTCAAAACATATAGTAGGCCAAGTACAGCTAGCCCAAGCTGCCATCACTCGCTTGGGACATTAGTGTATTGCAGCGTGGGCTGTCACGTCCGTTGGCTGACTATATGTTTCATAGGCTTTGATTTTATCATTTTATATTAGCGTAAGACGTTACGTAGCGTAGCGTAAGATATTCATCAAAAATCAATGTTAGCAAATACTTGTTTGCAGAGCTCTTTAAAGCATACAAACTATTCTGGAGATTAAAGTTTTCTTCCGTCCATGTTACATTTATTATGATTTTGTTACCACCATATAAAAATAACAAATTTGTATTCGCTTAATAGGTATATTTTGCTTGCTTTTTATGTTTTAATATTGGTAGAACTGATTCATTTTAACATTCAATGTTAATAATACTATTATTTGTGCCCAAAGTTATACAATAACAAGGGTTCCTTTAAAATTGTAGTTGCCATTCTTATATATTAAATGACGTTTGTAGAGAATTATATTAAGTATGTTAATATGCTAATAAATGAATTGTAAATATTAGATTTTTTTCATCATCATCCTTTTTTTTAACGTCCCACTGCTGGGCACGGGCCTCCCTCAGTACGAGGGGGATCAGGCCATAGTCCACCGCGCTGGCCCAGTGCGTGTTGGAGGACTTCACATGTCTTACGAAAACTTGCTAGGTTTCCTCAAACATGCAGGTTTCCTTACGATGGTTTTCCTTCACCGTAAGACAAGTGGTAATCATGATAGAAATTATTCGCACATGAAAATATCAGAGGTGCGAGACCCGGATTTGAACCCGCATCACTCGGTTATACAAGCGACGCGTTACCGCTGGGCTACCACTGCTTTTAGATTCTTTTTTTTTAGTTTTTCTACATTATACCAAAGTGAATAAAACATAAAGTGAGCCAACGGACGTGTCTGGACAGGGCAATCGTGCGGGGTTTGCGGAGGGTGTAGCCGTACCCGTACCGAGCTGCCATACATTCCGCTTGGTACGCGTTAGCTAGGGTTGATGCTTTTTAATATAATTGTTCTAAGTGTTTCGTTTGACTTGTACTTATCTTAATATATATATTTCTTGTGTGCGTGTGTATGTGACTGAACTCCTCCTAAACGACTGGACCGATTTTGATGAAATGTTTTGTGCGTGTTCGAGTGCATTCGAGAATGGTTTAGATTCACAATTCGGTCCACTACAACATGTATTTTTTGAATTAATTAGCTATTTATACATTTACACAATAAATTAAATATCCAATTATAAACAAGTCGTTGCTAGGCAACGTTGTTTTGCGCATGCGGACAGGACAACGTCTGTCGGGTCCGCTAGTCTAATTATAATGGTTCGTACTACATTTACTGTGGGAGACTGCATGTCATTATTTCGTTTAGATAAGAATTTAAAATTTCCTCAGTTTCCACACACTGAAGAAAAGAAAAAAATATTAGCCCAGCGATATTAGGCTAAGTTATGCATATTATTGTTTACTAGATTTTTGTCTTTTCTTAGAACGGTTTTTGGGCCGATTACGAATATGACAATATATTTCAAAGTTCAAGATGGCGGACGCGAATGTTTTCATAAAATCAATATGGGTATCGTTTTCATGGTTTTTGGGCATGGAGATTAGAGACTATTCTCCATGGTTTTTGGGGGTGCCGATTACGAATATGACATATTACTAGATTTTTGTTCAGATTAAATATGACAGACGTGAATTTTTTTGTAAAATCGTTATGATTATCGTTTCCATTTTTTTTTATGTTTGGAAATGCATTGACGCAAACCACGAGTGGTTATGTGGGACACAGAACAATGTGCCTGCTGCCCGTCTGTCTTTTTATTAAAATTGTTTCTACATATGAGAATTTACTATATCGTCAAATTCAACAATCGCAATCTGAAAACTCGTAAATCCAAATATTTAAAATACCATTCAGTTTCGCATTTCTGAATTATAATAGAATCAGTATCTTATATATAGGTATGTATAATATTTATATATTTCGCCATTCAATATTTTTTCATCTTATTCCTGGTACCCTGTTATATACTCATACTACGAATACACAAATGTAGAACTGATGATATAATACAACCCTGCAGTAAAAACAAATTCCTACACAAAAGCGGCATTTCGCGTGATTTCAAAGGCGTTGAACCACTGGATCTATTCTTTTCACTGTGATAGTAGTAATATACTCTATGGTTGTAGCTTTGACACTTAGTTTGACTTTGACAGGTTGATTATTATTCATTATCATTTGTGATTTGTGAATTGGGACTTTTTGAGCAATTTGCGAAATATAACACATTTGCATAAAAATATTTCTGAGTTTTCATCATTTTGTAAAAGTTAAATCTTTAAACGTGGCTATACCTACAGCGGATATCGCTCAAACAATGGAAGTAGACGTATATACCGTTGCAGAAGGCACGCGGCTGCCACTCATTGATGAAACATCGGCTCTTGGAACTCGGGCACCAAAAGATAGGTAATAATTGTATTATATATCAAAGTAGTTTTAATATCATAAATTATTATACATAATAATATAAAAATAAAGGGAAGTATTCTAGGTAATCAAATAGATTTATATATTCAAATTATTTAAACTAGATCTGTAATTATTGTAAAAACAAAATCTATTTCACCCACGCCAATGCCAAATGTAGATGGTAACGCAAAAAGTCCACATTTATTTTTTTGTCTTGCCATGAGAATGATTGTTTTTCCTTTAAAATTAAATAACTCTGAGTGTAACTGATAAAAACTTTATTGTTTTAATAAAACACAATATACCGTGTAATATTCCTTGAATTCATATTTCTTTTTCAAATACCTATAGAGAATTAAATATTCAGTTGAAATTGAATACAATGGAAGTAACAATATCTATTGTTTTAAGGAAAACTAATTTCTTCCTTTAACTTTTGCCTTAAATATAATTATTATGATTATAATAAATTACAGTTCATTATTCATTTTTATTATAAATTATTATTTTGATTATAAATGTTTTTGAAGTTATACTTCTTTAGGCGTGTTATGAAAAAATGATGGGGTTTGAAATTTTAAGATGTGTGCACATCATTGACACACAAAAGTAACAGGATGAAGCTGCCCGCTGGTTTAGCTCATTATTTATTTAATTTTCCAAATTTAAACTGAACTTTATTGACTGTGTTATTCTTTTCCAGTACTTTTATTATTTTTTATTTGCATGCAATTAATAACTATTTTTTAATGATGCCAAAGAAGTAAATATAACGTTTCACTTCCCATTTTTTTTATATATTCAGTAATTTGAGGTTGGTAATAAAATTCTCATTGTCTGATAAGATATAAGTAAAAATGTTGTAATCAGCATAAATTTGTGGTTATGAGTATTCTTAACTTGTCATCATATAGGTACATTAATTTTAATCATACTTTACATAGTCATTATCTCACAACCAATTCGCTTATGGTCCAACGACCGATCGCAAATATTTATTATCACAAATAAAAAAAACTTTACATAGTAAAGTAGGTTCAAATTCAAAAATGATTACAGCTTGTGTTTCTTTGTGAAGGAGAATGTGGTCAGGAAATCTTTGTCTGAAAGAACCTATTCGGTTTTTAAAAGACATATGAAGCATTCATTTTTTTGGCCCAACATGCTGAATTATCTGCATGGAGTGAGTGTTATAGGCCAGGGCCTGATCACTCTTGCATTTAAGGGGACAAAAAAAGGGGCTGAACTACTATTAATCACATAATAACTATTAAAAAATTTATAATTTGATTGGATGGATGGATGTTCAATACTCAATCACATCAGAACATTTAAAAACTAATAATTAAACTATTGATTTATTTTTAGGTTGATAGCAGTTTTGGATCAAGTAGAAATGCGTGTAGAAAGATTGCGCCGTGATACAGTGCGAATTGAAGAGGAACGAGATTCTTTATTGTCAACTCTTGACAGCGTTAAGCATTCGGAACTACTTGGTGATATATCTGAATGTAATTTTTGTAATTAATTATTATTATTACACTTTGCTAGCCATGTACTGCCTAACTAAATTATAATTTTCTAATTTTTGTAAAATCTTTTAAACTAGCCATATAAACAAGGTAAAATACGACTGGTATCAGACAAGTCAGCGTTTCCGTATCACGCTTTACCTATCTGTATTTTATATTATCCTTAAAGTTTACACACCAAAGTTAACCTCCATGACTGAACTTCAAACAAGTATTGCATTTATTGCAAGCTACTTTTGTCTGAAATCATTATTTTTTGGGATATTGTCTTGCTTCCAAATAAGTTCCAGTCCTAGCAATTTTGTTGCTTAGGTGCGTGGCCTAAAGTGTATTTAAGATATGTTTATATATGTAACTGTCAATATTGAGGGATTTAAGGATGATTAAATAATATATAACTACAATGTTGTAACATCCATCTATCGGCTACTTTGGATACCCTAGTGCCGACAGCTTCGACGTGTAAGCGTCATAACATTTTATGATTATATAAAGCTTACTTGCGTCTATTTTGGGGCTTGTTATGCTATGAGTCATTTTGGTTAATTACTGTCAGAAGCCTTTTTGTTCGCCTCTATAGATTTCATGAGGCTTCATGAATACTTATTGTACCTCAATTGTTATGTTATCAAGGGTCGTCTTAGTTTTAACAATTTATAATAAATAAATTTAATACTTCTTCAAAATAAGAATTGTAGTAATATAAGAGTAATAAATTATTATTGTTACGTGCGGGCTTAGTCGCGTTTTAGATAAGTCGGTAAAAACTAAAAAGTTATAAGTAGAGAAGCTACCCTCTAAATCTTAAATGTCACTTTAATCCGTTGAGCTATAACACCGTGATGGGAACAACGGGAAATGCTAATAAATATATTATATACAATGCCAGCAATATCATGATATAAAAATAAGTTTTTTATATTACACTAGCAACACACCCTCGCTTCGCTCGGGTTCGTCCCTAGGTTTAACGTCAGCGCAGCCACGGATTCCGCTAGTTTAAATAAACATAATTTCTAAAATATGACCTCCTCCTTTTTTGAAGTCGGTTAAAAGTGGCCTAAGTTACTCCTTACATTATTAGCTATCTACCAGTAAAGGTCCCGTCAAAATCGGTCCAGCCGTTTCAGAGATTACCCCGAACAAACAGACAGACAAAAAAATAAAAATTGATTTTTTATTCTTAGTACCGTATATACTTTAATATGCATATAGTGAAAAGCTATTAATTTGAAATTAAAAACAGACACTTCAATTTTATTTACATGTATCGATGAAATATTATAATGTCAGAGAGTTTGCCCGGATATAAACAATATGTCAATTTTGTAAAAATAATATTAAGAGATACGATCATAATTAAAACATTTGCAGGTGACAAGGATGATATAATGCGATACTCGGATCGTATCCTGGCGAGAGCGATGACTGTGGAGGTGGCGGTGCGGACCGACCGCGACCCGCAGCAGGAAGAGGCTTTGCATCAAGTGAGTCTTTTGATGTTTTAACATACATTATGTACATAGGATCTACAAGTAAAAACATTGTTTTTTTTTAAAGGCATGGTTGTAGTAATGATAGGAACATTATGAATCCCTACTATAGGAATAATGCCAACCGTTTTATGAGCAGGATTAAAACGATTTTTCCAATACTTGGATAGTCGTTTTCATGTTAACGAAGTAACCGATTCCCACGCGTTTAAGAATAAAGGAAGTCATTAATCAAAGTTAAGGGTACTTTCCAATGTCGGGCATAGTCTCTCCTAATTCCTATATGGGCTTTTTACTCCGGGGTGAAAAGTGAGAAGTTTTGTAAGATTTATGACACGGGTTTCAAGTTTTTTTTTATGGGACAAAGGGGGCAAACGGGCAGGAGGCTCACCTGATGGTAAGTGATCACCTCCGCCCATGGACATCTGCAACACCATTGCCGGCCTTTCAGGAAAGGGAGGGAGGGAGGAGGGAGAAGGACGGGAGGAGGGATGGGGAGTGGGCCTCCCGGACTCTCACTTACCGGACGAAACGCGACAGCATAGCTGCCACTTCACGCCGGTCTTCTGTGAGAGAGTGGTACTATACGGGGCGTGCCGGCCCATTCGGCTGCTACCCGAAGGTAACAAGCATGGCACTACAACTTGGAAAAAGTTCTAACTTCCAAGTAATATAAACTTAATTATATCAGTCTCATGCATATTTTTTGAATATATTCCAGGTAAATTTATTCATAGACCAGTTGGTAATGTCCGTTCATGAAGACGCTGTCGTCGCACACACGCGCTGTCAGACCTATATGAATGCCTGCACTTCTCAGCCAGATCCCAGCAGTGGCACTGACAGAAACTTCGAGACCGCCATCCTCGGCTGTACTTTAGATGATCAAAAACGAATCAAAAGACGTCTTCAAGGTCTCTTGGATTATTTCGCTAAACTCAATGTCACGTTGTACTCGTGAGAGACAGATGTTATGTTCAACAAGCTACTCATATGAGCCTTTATTACTGCCAGCATTTACTGTCTAGTGTGGACGTGCCTTTATATTTTTTATCTGTTTTGTTATTCATTAGGCGGGAGAAGATCTGTCATCCTCAATTGTCAAATGTCATGCTCATGTAACATTTTCCTTTTAACGGTGTAGACTGCATTTATTCATAATAACTATGTATGTAAAATATTGATATAGTATTATTGTATTGTATCTATTTATAAATATGGATATATTGATTGTGATAATATAATTATGTAAATGTTAATTAGGGAGACTTTTGCTCACAACACACAACTATAAATACACCAAAAATATGTTTGAAATATACTCAGACTAAGGTATATTATAGATTGAGTAATAAAGAACTAAACATGAAGTCTAGCAAAAATATCTATGTATTAAACAAAAGTAATTGCTTTGATCTACAAAAATTTGAAATTAATATAAATATATGTCAATAAATAAAGATAGCTTACGGATTTATTGAATATAGAAAAAAATAAAAAATATTGTGTTATATTTTTTAAGGCCTAAATTAATTAATAAGCAAAAGACATTAACGTTAGGCTTATTATTTTTATCATATTTGCATTTAAAAAAAGTATTTCATTTGTGTTTAATAAAGTTTAAACTGTATTAATAAATAAAATTAATAATTATCTCTGTGCCCAGAGACATTAACAGCAAAATGTTTTGGTGGACTCTATCTATAAAATTCTTTAAGTCTGTAGACATTGAATTAGGTAGATAGGGAGTGTTTTGGATACTTTTTTATATTTGCATTAGGTACATGATTAGTGTAGTCGAAATTATTAATAAAATTGAAACAAAATGTTAAGTATTATTTGTCTATAAGTAATTATATATTTTAATATTGATATGTATTTTATTTATGATAAAGGCACGTCCACACTTTCCTCCACCGCAAAGTGACACAATAAAGTTGAACACGTGTTTAAGAGCTCGAGTTTTTTCGCACTCGTATTTTTAATGATACTACCTTCAGTTACCCGCTTAGGCGTATGTAAGGGCTTGTTATATATAACAAATTTTTGAACTGAAATCTAGTTCTTTTTTACAATTCCGAAAATTAGAATTTTTCTTTGCTTAGGTATTTTTAAAGTAATTAGATAATATTAATGACCTTTTTTTAATTTGTCAAATAATTAATACTCATGGGCGTCGAGAGGGGGGTGCACTTGCCAATAAAGAAAATATATAGAAAAAGTTCCAAGATATAAAATTATATAGTAAATTAGTCTGTTAAAATTTTTAAATCTACGAAAGAAACATTAAAAATAATTCTATCAAAAATAAATATAAAAAATTGATACTTATGTATAAAATTTTATAGTAAAAAATACAGATGCACCCTTCTGGGAATATTTTTACTGCCGCCTGTGTTGATAATTAGAAGAATTTTGTTTTTTTTTTAGCTTAAAAGGGTTTAAAGTTTTCCTTTGTACTTATAACAACAGGCAAAACAAGAAAAGCTAGGTTGCCTTATAACATTTTTATTCTTATTACATTTACTTACATTCTCGTACTTTAATGAAAGAAGAATTATATTGTTAGAGTTATAATAAAATTAAATACATATAGAATTCATATGTTTAATAATATTCTAACCCTTAATATCAGTTACTTTATTATTGAATGTGCAAATTCTTATTGATTAATTTTTTTATTGTAACAAACTCGTAAGAAGTGATAGTTCGTCGAATTTCATTATTTAGAGTGATGTATGGTAAGATTTAAAATTGTTGCATTTTATACCTTACCAAAGGGGATATATCTATTTATTAGGTGTGGATCGACTTCCAATGAACATGTATGATTATAAAAATGCTAAACATTATGACCCACCATGATAGAATACTAGAAGATATTCGTTCTTAAATTCCTTATACTGAATACAAACTAACTATCAAAAAAGTAGATGCTTTGTAATCTATAAATTAATCTAGGATTTTCAAATTGATTAGGATAGGAACTAATAAAATAATTTTAATTCAATTTTTAAAATAAAAGGCGTCTTTTGTAAATCATTTCTTTTATAGACATTCTATTGCATATATGCGGTTGAGGTGTTTTTAGCTGTAGTGACGTATGACTTAAGTTCTTAATATGGAGGGTAGGTATAGACTAGTATAGTATCATGTTATCTGTGGTATAGGTAACAGCGCCTACTAAAAAAACTCGCCGCATGTTTGAGATAGAATGCCTACACAGAATACCAAATTGTAAGGCCGGCTTCATTATACATTTGATCTACATTTTTTCCTTTATTTAATTGTAATTCTGTTATTGTTTTTAAAGGAAAACGAAATTGTCTTTAAAAGAAGTCAAAATATAAATGTGAATGTATTTGAAGTCTGCTCGGACTTTAGTCGATGGTGAGAGAAACCTGATGTGTAGAAAATATAACGGGATGTACCCATTGTATAAGTCTTTCTGTTGGTTGAGACATTTTATTGGAATTCAGAAGACTTTCGTTGCTCAGAACACTTTCTCAGTTTACAAACACGATTTTAATGTTAAACCTTTTAAAGTTGATCTCAGTGTTATAAGTACTCTTATCAAACATTTGGTTATAACTTTTTTTTTTATTTGTCAGAACACGATGTTATATAGAAAGGCCTGAATTTTACTAATCTTGTAGAAACATCGTAAATTTACCACGAAAGTCGATCAGCACATATCGTGATTGGAGTTAGGTACTTTTTATGTTTAAAACTAAATAACGGAGAGCCTTATATGTCCTCTGTTACGCTGTAACATTGATATATGAACAACATTACTTAGCTTCTTTTATAAATATTTAATCAAGTATTGTGTTTTTATTTTCTCCCATAAAAATATTTATTTTTAAATTAGAGTCAACTATCCGCAGATTCGCATGAATTATCATCATCGAGCAAAATAAAGTTTTGCCGTTTCCATTTTTCCTCCTACGAAACTAATTGCTAACAGATATTAACCAAATTGGAATAAAACCAATTAAATAATTATTTATTTTATTAAATATTTATTTATATATTTGTACATTTGCAGTTCTGAACTTTTCGATTTTACAGCTGTTTATTTGCGATAATGCTCTATTCTTAATTCTTATACTTATACCACCTCTACCCCAAACAAGACGGGATTATTCAAATCGGTCTCTTAGTTTTTGAGTCTCGTTAAAATGAGTGTACATAAAGACGGAACAACGTGCAAGTAAGCTCGCGCAAACCATATAGACCAAGCCCGCACAGTCCAATCTTCAGCACAATGATGTTATATAACTCTATGCTTCAGCACGTCAACGATTGCACAGGCGCCTGCGCGTACGACTCTTACCCACACACTTTCTTTTTACCGGGGCGGCATAAAAATTCGTATTTATCGACTTGATAGTTTTGACTAAAACTTTAATGTTCTTCGATACAGTCGTTATTGGGTCATTCTATTTTTGGGAAGAATAAAATTTAAAACAAAATTTCTTGAATTTAATAGTTTTTTAATCTTATTTTGTTTGTGCAGGCAAGCTCGCAGGCATGACGGAGCGTGTTATAGCCGGGCTCTTAGCGAGACTTATGAACAGCAATTGATTTTTACATTATATATTACACCTATATAGCTTATATTTTGTTAAGAAATAATGGTCGCAAAATTAAAATGTATAAAATTTCGTATATAATAATTTTATTAAAAATATTTACATCATAAATTTATTACAATATGTTTGAAAATGATTTATCTGAATCTTAAGAGACCCTGCAAATATTTTTTAACTTTCGATGTAAGTTAAACAACATTGGTGTTACTTAATGACATTCGATTTGCATAATATATAAATCTAATAACAAGAAAATACAATAAAAGTTAGTAAAAAACAGATTTTTACATAATTATTACCTACACGTACGTCGTACATATGTACACTTAAACATCGAAGCACCTTGAGTTGACTATTTATTTTACATTCTATAATCACGCTTTGGAAATAAGTTTTGTGCTTCATTTTATCGATTTTAAATACATTATACATAGGTACATCATATTTTGTAATTTTATATATTTATCAACTGTTTCAGTTTACCCCAATTGACTACCAAAAAATCTTTAAAAGAAAATATTACTCCGATAAATGCATTAGTTTTGCATTCATGTTACTTTCACAATATTCTACACGCATTCTTGAGCACGTTCTTTTTCTTGCCGCCAGACCGGTGCTTGGTCGGTCGCAGCAAGATGGTGCCGTTTGTATTGTGGTTTGTGAATGTGCCTAGAAAATAAAGTAGAATATATAGGTTTGATATAACAATTAACAGGTAAAAATGTAGCTTTGTAAGTCTCCCGAAATTTTAATTCAAATGCATTCTCTTTAAGGGTTAATCCATAAAGTAGGTCACATGTTAAGGGGGAGTGACTGGGTCCATGAAGTGTGACAAGGTGGGAAGAGATGGGGAAATCACATTTCAAAGTCTTATACCTAAGTGTTAAGAAAAGCTAACCAATAACGGGCGGTTGGCAAGGCGGTGCGTCGGCGGCGTTCTCGCGGCGCATGTCGGCGAGGCAGCGCGCCGCCAGCGCGCGGAACACGGCGCCCACGTTCACGTCTTCCTTCACCGAAGCGCGCATCAGCCGGCAGCCCAGCGCGCGCGCTACTAGCTCAGCTTCGTCTCTAGTAGTAGCACAATATGAATAAGTTTAGTTAGTCAAGTGTTAATTATGTTGAAAATAATTCGGACATAGATATATCAGAGGTGCGAGACCAGGGATTTGAACCTACTTTACTTCACGCGGTTTCCCACACGAGTGCGTTACCACACACTGTGCTACCACTACGCCGGGTGCTGGTCTCCTTAGTCATTCCCTTAGGTAGAAAAAAGGCAACGATGTCACAGTTGTCATGGGCATGTTGTGTCAATTTACTCATATGAAACGTATTGAAAGTATTACCAAAGCTATAATTCGAACTTACAAGATCTATAAAAGCAACTTTAATATATTTTTTGCGACATTTACTTCATTTTTAAAAATTATAAGGATTCGAACTTGCATATCTGTATGCATATGCGGATTTACATAGATGTTAATAGAATAAGTAAGTAGGTACCTACTAAAGGATAAGTCTAAATAAACTTAGATGACTCTGCAATCAAAACTATAGAACCTATGAATCACGTGTATTCAGTGTGCACTAAGTAGGAAATTAATATACTTAATAATTAATTCCTCATTCATAATTAATTCATTAAAATTAAAAAAAAAACATCTTAGTCCTAATAGAGCAAAGATTTAACACTTGGGCTTGGCTTTGAATATAAAGCATCAACGTAGGTGAGTTTTAACAATTACAGGTAACTGAGTAATAATGGACACGAGCAAAAAAATTCGATTGAAATGTGCACACTTAAAAGTGATTCAAAATATTGCAAATCATTAAATATAATTTTACATATATTATATTCTCAAGTCACTTACGGTCCGACGACGCATTGATCCATGAGGTCAATTTTATTTTGTACGATAATCGTCGGGATCTCTCCGCATTCATTTTCCACCTGAAAGTAATCAAATTAGAGTCTAAATATTAAATTGCTAGTAGTAAATTATATACCATAATTTACCTTAGATGTTAATTCAAAATAAAGGAAACAAGTACTCTCCTCGGTAACTTTTTTTTACTGTTGGGAAATGCACCACACTCACTGGCCAAAACTACTGAACCGATTTCAATAAAATTTGGTACACAGATAGTCTAGAGCCTAAGAAAGGAAATAGGCTACTTTTTAAGGCGAAAAAAGGCTGGATGGGGTTGAAAGTTTCGGTGCGTCATGCGGGTTGCTCCTGGCACTTACTTATCTGTATAGCAGAGTGGACTGTGGAGCAACCCTCGTGGCTGTGTGGTCTGCCTTGGCAGACCTATCGGCGCGTCGTAGTTAAATGCTCAAGCGATCCTGCGACGCCACATTAAGACGGATGACGGGTACTTGGGTTTTAGTGGGTAGTACTGGCTTACCGGTGACTGGTGAGTACCACATAACTACCTGTGCAAATTCAATGCATTTTCCAAGAATAGAAAAAACAGACGATGAAAGTTTGTATGGAAATTACGTCATTATTAAAGCTAGAAGCTTGAAACTTATTTTTTTGGCTTTTGATTAGATATAAATAAGTAATTCATTCAAAAAAAATTATACTGAAGGATTATCTAGGGATGAACCAGAGCGATGCGAGGTTGAGGCGCTAGTTCTTAAAGAAGATGAAGATCGGCCTACTTTTATCAAAGTCCCTCCAGTCTTTTTCTTCAGTCGAATACATACAGAGAGACAATCATTCTAAAACTATAAATTCTGATTTTATATTGATAATAATTAATAAAATAGTATTAACCATTTCAAGATAAGGTGTTTCTGTCGCTCTACCTTCTACTTAGTATAAAAATATTTTATATACCAACATTTATATTACAAAGGAAAAAAAGGAAAAAAAAATGATAATATATGTATATATCCATTTATTCAGTTATTTGTAATGTACAATTTATAAGCCATTAGACATTTAACTAAGCAAAAATGAAAAAGTACAAATTAAAAGTGTCGACACATATAGTACTTAACCTAACCTATATTCTAAGTTAACCGTTAAGAGGACAGTCTGGGCTTCCTTCTCGGCCATTCATGCTTTCTATATCATCAACGACCGACTGCACTTCCTGCATCGAGGTTAGGTTCCTGGCCAGCAGCACTCCCCGTCCTTCCGCCGAACAGTTGATGCCCATAACGTATCCATCGTCTATATCTATAAATATATACTTCGCATCCGAATTACAAGAACGTATTTGTCTTTTCACTTCGTCCGATCCATAATAGTACACAATCTTTTGTTTGCCGACGTTGTTTATGTAACTTGACTTAAGCAACGTTTCACCGACCGGCACATCCTTAATACAATCGAGCTCAAGTTGATGTGTTTTCTGGAAATTAATCTTTTCACAAGTGTCCCTTTGTCTTTGTAACGGTGGCCAATAGTACACAGCGTACCAATCTCCGATCAACTGGTTTATATCGAATTCATCACCGGTTTTGTAGTAATCGATGCACTGTTCCTGATACTTAACATTCGAGGCGCAAGTCACACCGGTCGCTATAAGGATAAATGTCGCAAAAAACCCGCAAAACCAGCGCGACATCTTTAAATATTTTGTAAATGATGTACCGGACTAAAAATTGTAGGTTTTATGAGTAATATACTAATTTGTTGGACTTATATACGCGATATGTGTTTAGATTACGCGTAGGTACTGTAGCAAAATGGAGCGTGGGTCGCGACAGTTTATCTCTTGTTCTTTATCATATTGTTTGTTAGGGATATTATGCATAAAATTAAAAATATTTCAACTTTTTATTTACCGTTATACAAAAAGGTATACAATTAAAATTTTTAAGTCTTAACAGATAGCTGTTGCTCGGTAGTACTTCTCCTAAAATATTTAAATATTTATAATATGTTACAGTGGTAATTGAAAATCTGTATAAAAATAAACGGATCATTTGGTAGAGTTAATGAGATTAAGGCGACGAATTGTTAAACAATAATTCTAAAACCAGGCACGCCCGCCCCGCAACCCGCACACACCCCGATAAGTAACGTAAATATGGATTGTGTTATTTAATTTAGTTAAAAATGATAATTTGAGAAATTCCTTCTACAATTTTAAAGAGTATGTATAGACTCATCTACGGTTTAAATCGGTCCCGTTTGCCCATAAGATGTCAATCTCTTTTTAAAAATGGGTATGTTTAATTTTTTTTTCTGTTACAAAAGTTACATAATCACGTTTTGAAAACTAACTTAATAAAGTTTTTATCATGAATTATCAGGTCACCAATTTATATTTTCATTCGTTTTGTAATTACTGACAAAAATTGAGATCACTGACTCCAAAATTTCCAATTCGTCCTCTTAACGCACGCACATACTTTCATATTTTTGATAAGTTCTTTCGATAATAAGAGACAAAAGTTATGTTATATAAACAATACCGTACCTTTAGTTTCCACGAATGCAGCGCGAGGAACGAGTCTCTATCCGTGGTAGAGAAGGCAAGGACGCAGGCGTGCGCGCCGCGATAGTACGCTTTAGTGATTGCGTCGAACTCCTCCTGACCCGCTGTGTCCCATAACATCAGTCTCACTTCTTCACCATCGATTCTGAATGAGACAAGGCTGAGAATGAGACTTATAGGTACACATATATTTTATATGCGGTCACAGACAGACAAAAGTTCGCATTTTATATATGTATATGTAGATTAATGACGCATTCTACATTCAATTTCCTTAAGAAAAAGTAATCTACCTATTAAGTGTGCACTTTAGTAACAAATAAATATTTGCTCTTCGGCTTTCTTTCTCGGTCCGAACATTGCTGTGAAATAGCATAGTTACAAAAAGCGAGTCGGAATGCGAAGAACGTAGTAGTCCACCGCACTCCCAACTGGCTATCTTTCAAGGAATAACAAGAAATTTAAAGTGCTTTTAAATTTGTTAGGTATAATATCAAGTTTCGGAAGCAAGCTCAAGCATGGACAATATGGATGTATCAAATTGAACCCTAGATCGCACAGTTTTGAGTTTTCAATGTGCTTATAAGGTATTGACTTAAATTATATTATTTCAATCATTGCACTATGTAGTCACGTTGTCTAAGATTACCATTGGTGCTAACACCTTCTTAAAGCATCGTTAATTGTTTTGTTGACATATTAATATAAAACCTCTTAAACAAATCTTACTCTTAGCATTTCTAAAGCTGAATATTATATGATAATATATCTAATTACAAGATCACTCAGTCTAACTAACTATTTATTCTAACCGTTAAAATGTGGCTAGGTATGAACCTAGCCACATTTTAACGGTTAGAATAATTTTCTTAGAAATGAGATATTTTCTCGCAGTAAAGTGTCCTATATGTTGATTCGGATCACTAGCTCATATCAAATTTCATCAAAATTTGTTGGTTCGTTTTCTAGTGATGCATACACATCACACACATAACGTATATATACTATATATACATTCAATTTTCAAACTTAAAAAAAAACAAATGAGTACCAATATGGTAGAATTGTAATACTGTATGATAATAATAAATAAGATATTTACTCAATTTGTCGCTCCAGGAAGTCCACTCCAATAGTCTTCTTATAGTCCCTAGTGAAGGTGCCGCGGCAGTAGCGCTGGATCATGCTGGACTTGCCGACGCCGCCGTCGCCCACGATCACCACCTTGAGCGCCACCTCCAACTCCTCCTCGCGCATCCTCGCCTCAGCCGCGCTTCACCGTACATTAGTGACGTATTACACACTGGAATTAATGTTATCATAGTTTTAAAATAATCTTACGTAAAATAACAGATGTAGAAATTATATATTTCACTACGATATTCATCTGAGATAACTTTTAACCGACTTTCAAAAAGCAAGGGGTTATGTGTTTGTTTGTATGTGTTATTTTACAGCCGCGCCGTGGCCACACAAAGTCTGGAGCATGGTCAGCGGAATACCGACCCGCGCTCGCGCCCTCAGCGTGGACGCGTTGTAACTTAAAAGTCAGTCGTTAGATTCGCGAGTGCCCCGACGCGGACGGTCCCCTCCTTAGAATAGTATTATATATTAGAGTTCTCTATATTAAGTAAATTGTAATATTTTGGATAATATATAAGTTAAATACATTTTATGTTTCATTTATAACTAAATTGGTGACCCCGACTCTAAATTAGCAGACAGCGACTCCGAGGGGGGAATCTTAAAGTGCGACATAGTAAAGATATTTAACAAACTTAATTTTAAAAAGTTGAAACGTTACGAACATAGAATGCTGCGATAAAATAGTGACGAGCGCCGCGAATAGATGTTTGGTTCGCAAAGCATGCGATCCGTAGGTGGGAAAGCAATGTCACCGGTTCTAAAAGAAGAGGATACAGATTCACCAGGCATGACTCTAGCGGCCATAAGAGTATCCAATAAATCGTTGGTCATTTATAATTGCTGATGTAAAGCAAGCTATCGTAGGTGCAGATTTTCTTTAAGTCACACAAACTATTGGTAGATTTACATAATAAGAAAATTATAGATTCTGTAACAAACTTGTACTCTATTTGGTTCATTGTAAATTATGATTGTCTTTCGATTAACAGCATTCAAAATAATAACGTTTACAAAGATATGCTCTAAGAATATCCCGAAATTACTAAGCCGATCTCATTTAAAGTTCCAACAAAGCACACAGTTTTTCATCATATAGAGAGAGGAATCGCCGAAAAAGAACTTCGTCGATTCTTCGGCATGTTAAATTTTTACAGGTCTCATATTAAAAACGCAGCTCAAAATCAGGCAGAGCTAAATAAATTTTTACATGGCGCAAATAAAAGAGATAAGACTAAAATTAATTGGAATAACGAAGTCGAGCGTACCTTTGAGTAGTGTAAAATGAGCCTTACGAATGCCACTACATTGTCGCACCCAGTAGCCGTCAGCCGAGGTACCGTTATCGCTTATGACGGACGCGTCGAATACGTGTGTGGGCGTAGTTTTACAACAACATGAAAATAATGAATGGTTACCGCTTGGTTATTTTTCAAAACAAGAGACTCAATGGAAATACAGTACCTATGACTGAGAACTTTTAGCAATTTACATTACCATTTCTCATTTTCGTAATATGGTCGAAGGTAGAGAATCTATTGGTCTAAGATCCGAGCCTACATCGATGTTGATCAATGTTCTATTATCTCGATGTTGTAAAATCATTTTTTTTAAAATAATAAAAAATATTCTGTCCAAGATTTTTTTAGCCAACCCGTTTTTATTATATTTTCTAATATACTAAATTTATTATAAAATAAGTTTTATTCTATTATCAGCTCGGTGAAGGTCTATCGGTGTTTGTTTGTTTGTTTGTTTGTTTGTTTGTTTGTTTGTTTGTTTGTTTGTTTGTTTGTTTGTTTGTTTGTTTGTTTGTTTGTTTGTTTGTTTGTTTGTTTGTTTGTTTGTTTGTTTGTTTGTTTGTTTGTTTGTTTGTTTGTTTGTTTGTTTGTTTGTTTGTTTGTTTGTTTGTTTGTTTGTTTGTTTGTTTGTTTGTTTGTTTGTTTGTTTGTTTGTTTGTTTGTTTGTTTGTTTGTTTGTTTGTTTGTTTGTTTGTTTGTTTGTTTGTTTGTTTGTTTGTTTGTTTGTTTGTTTGTTTGTTTGTTTGTTTGTTTGTTTGTTTGTTTGTTTGTTTGTTTGTTTGTTTGTTTGTTTGTTTGTTTGTTTGTTTGTTTGTTTGTTTGTTTGTTTGTTTGTTTGTTTGTTTGTTTGTTTGTTTGTTTGTTTGTTTGTTTGTTTGTTTGTTTGTTTGTTTGTTTGTTTGTTTGTTTGTTTGTTTGTTTGTTTGTTTGTTTGTTTGTTTGTTTGTTTGTTTGTTTGTTTGTTTGTTTGTTTGTTTGTTTGTTTGTTTGTTTGTTTGTTTGTTTGTTTGTTTGTTTGTTTGTTTGTTTGTTTGTTTGTTTGTTTGTTTGTTTGTTTGTTTGTTTGTTTGTTTGTTTGTTTGTTTGTTTGTTTGTTTGTTTGTTTGTTTGTTTGTTGGTTTGTTTGTTTGTTTGTTTGTTTGTTTGTTTGTTTGTTTGTTTGTTTGTTTGTTTGTTTGTTTGTTTGTTTGTTTGTTTGTTTGTTTGTTTGTTAATGTATTTATTTATTTATTTGTTTGTTTGTATGTTTGTTTGTTTGTTTGCTTGCTTGTATGTTTGTATGTTTGGTTGAACGCGCTAATCTCAGGAACTACTGGTCCGAATTGAAAAAATATTTTTGTGTTGGATAGTCCGTTTATCGAGGAAGGCTATAGGCTATATTACATCACGCCACCTATTACATCACCCTTAGGAGCAGAGCATCAATGAAAAAGGTTGCAAAAACGGGAGGAAAATATTCCTTTTGAGAGCTTCCGTTGCGTTCGCTGCGTTAACGGTTAAAGTTATGCAAAAATCATGTATGACGGAATGGTTAAAAGTTCTAAAAAAAAGTCCGCGATAGCATATCTCTATCTTTTAAGGTTGACTCGCTATAACCGTTTTTTTGGTAATCAAATTAGTTTTAAGCTAATGCATTATTTGCGAAGGTGTTTAGTAAACATGATATTAATCCTTATAAATTAATCCTAGTAAATAATTCATCGTAAGTATTTAATTTTGAATAAAATTGCTCTTGACATCATTTGATTTCAATGTAACCTATATGTTATGAGATATCATAGTTTTAACATTAATCCGCAACAAAATAATGACCACTGCGTGCAAGACGGCGGTGGTGAGGGGGCAGGGATGCCAAATAGATTTGGTTTCCAGCCTTTAGAACGCCAGCGAAGCCGCGGGAAAGGCTAGTTGATAGTATATACAGATCACAAACCGTTAACATTCGCGTGAACAAAGGTAGCTAAAAATGAAAAACCAAAAAGATGTATATTAGCAAGTTTGTCAGCGAAATACGTCACGTTACAGGTCCACAGAACGCAGTTGCTGACGCCTTGTCCAGAGTAGAGGCGATAAGGTGTCCGACGAGCATCGACTACGAGAAAATTGCGCAAGTGCAAAAAGGTGATTCTTAGGTTACACACCTGCTTCAAAACAACAATGACAAGGTATCGTTGAAACAATTGACTATTCCGATTATTATTAGGTACGAATAAACCGATTTATTGCGAGTTATCAACTAAGTATGTAAGACCTTTTTTTGTCCCAGAAAAATTTAGAAAAATAGTATTTGATTCCATACACAATATAAGTCATCATAGAGAAAAGTAATAAATACCTAATATATGTCATCCAGGTAATAGAGTCACTAGAAAAATGATAGTACAAAATTTTTTTTGGCCCGGAACGAATAAAGATATTAATAATTGGGCAAAATGTTGTATTCAGTGTCAGAAAACAAAAGTAAATAGGCACACTGTTTCTGATTTGCAAACCTTTCCTTTTAGTGGTAGATTCGAACACATACTCGTACATGTTGATATAATAGGCCCGCTACCCACGTGTGATCAAGGGTATAGGTATTGCTTAACAATGATTGACCGGTATACACGCTAGTCAAAAGCGATACCTACAGTTGATATCACAGCAGAGACAGTCGCCAAAGCTATCTACGAAAACTGGATCTGTCGATTTGGTTGTCCAGTGAGAATAACCATAGACCAAGGTAGGCAATTTGAAAGTGACATTTTTAACTGGTTGATGAAGTTGTTAGGGGTTCAGAATACGTACAACCCGTCTCGTTAAAAAATCGTTCGTTAAAAGTTACACTTACAGCCAGATCAGCAGACAATGCATCATGGCTAGATAAATTACCTACAGCCTTATACGGATTGAGAGCAGCCTGTAGAAGCGACGGAGATATGAGCGCAGCAGAAATGGTTTTAGGCCACAACCTAAGATTGCCTGGCTTTTTTTTAATGAGGTAAGTTCAAAATCTATGTCACCGTGTACATTTGTTGACAAATTGAGTTGATTATTAGAAATGATATGTTAAAAAACCACTGACACCAAATTATAACAGACCATTTAAAGTACTAAATGAGAACGATAAGACATATACCATATTACTACCTAATAGAAAAATGGAAATTGCGATAAATAAGTTAAAACCCGCTTATTTGTTGAGAGATACGGAATTAGAGAATATGTTATAATAGTAACGTTAAGAGTCAAAATATAAATGTAAACATGACAGAAAAATCGCTTAAACCTTGTACCACACGCAGTCGTTTTATTAAGCCTCCAGTGCGTTTCTTAAATTGTTATTTGTTAATACATATAGTATTTGTTATTTGTTCTGGTTAAATGCAAAATTAGCAATAGTTGTCATACAAAGTCAGTCTTATGTTATTTTTTTTTTGCTTATCCAAACTTATTAATCAATTATATTGTGTAATCATAGCTATCAAATAAGTAATTAGTGTTACTGTAACGACATTATTTCGAGACGAAATAGTTAAATTGAACATCCAATTAGATATCTCGTATGAGCAATGGGCAAGGAATATAGCAAACAGGCTGAGAAAACTGAAGAGATCCACCAAAATGGTGCAAATGACGCATCCATCAGCAAATTGGAACAGAATATACAGAAAGTTGGAACAATTTCGATGATAATTGGTATCATATGTGTTGTCGTCATAAAGCACAAAGATGGTTAAAGCGAGAGATATTATTATCGGTCGAGTTGGGCTTAGCCGCACAGGCGAGCCAACAAAGGACCCAAACAGGATACGCTTAGGGAAGAATTATTGTGTTATGTATAAGAAAGGTTTGTTATAATAATTAAACATTTTGAAAAAAAAAGGGGGGGGGGGGGGGTAGGGTTGTGGAGACGTGAGCCAGTTACGCACAATTTACTTCGCCAAAGTCGCGTAGAATAGAGAAGCAATATTATAAAATAAAATTAAAGTAGGTTCTAAAATTTTACAAGCCATTGAAAAATTATTGTCCTACCTATCGTACTATTTTGCGATTACACATTTTTATGCGATATGCCGTATTATACCAACCTGAATTCTAAAATTAATAAAGAATTAGACAAAGATAGCACAAAGAACTTGTATTTTTTGAGAATAATGAACTCTTTTTTAACAGTTAGGTACTTAAAATAATACTAAAACTTTTGTGCAATTTTCAGAATAAGTACTTAGTAATAGTGTTTGCGCTATATTTTCACATGATAATTTAAAAAACGTTAATACGACAGCTACCTACACAAAAACGATTGCTTAAGAAAAATAAAAAATAAAATAAGCACTACCATATTTAGTGAGCAACCGAAACGAGCTAAACATTTCTACGGTAATAAATTTATTTAGATGCAGAGAGCAGTTGTTTGCTTGTACGATGACGGAACCTGTTTCTCAAGCACCTGTTTCAACCATTGAGTTGATCGCATTGCCCTGATTCAGATTGACGTGTTTGGAATAAAATTATCATTCCTACGATATTTTATCATAAATGTGATCAAAATTTTTATTTCTTTTTTGCAAATTCAAAAATTTTGCTTGTATCTTCTAAAGTTTTATAAAAATATATGTAGGTACTCTTTTACCTGTTCTTGCGTAGATCATAGTGTTCAATTTTTAATAATAAATATAAAATAAAGCACGGATTTTGTGTTTCTCTAATACCCCTATATTTTAGGCAAATTTTGCATAAATAAATAAATAGCTATCTAACCCTAACTTGCAACGTCAAAATGATATCTAATATAAATAGCAGTATTAAAATAAACGTATCAATATTAATAATTTATCATAATAAAATTTAAATGAAGAAAGTGATGAAAAAAGAAATTGGCAAAAATAGCTATAGGTACCTACAACACGGAAGATTTTGTATAACAATTTTGCTTTCACGCCGTTTCTCTCGCCTTAAGAGGAATCTACGGCGTCATGCACCGTGATGAGGCACCACGCTGATTATGTCAAAATGCACTTAGCCCTGTTTAGCTTAATCAAACGTAAAAGTCACTTGCTTATAATAGAATCATTAAGGCTAGTATCGTTAAGTTGCCTTTGATAGGTTGGATAATTCCACAGTTCGACTATATAGGTACATTACATGTAGGTGTATGTATTCTATTATGTATATAATATTTGAAAATTATACGCCGTTTATAATAACTTTTGTCATAATATATAGATATTCGTTTCTAGAAACGTTGTGACATTAAATTAGTATACGATGTGAGAGAAATAGCAAAATTTTGTGTAAAGAATAGAAAGCGATTTTAATTGATATATGCTGTGAATTATGAGAATTTTGCGATATTAATGTTGCATCCCACGCAAGTAAAGGCTTCTGTAGATAATCATGAATCGGCAAAACGATTGAATTGAGAGATCTTAATCATAGACAAAGAAAAAGTGTCAGAAACTTATGTAAGCTGCATCAAAAATATAGGATGAAGAAATATTTTTAATTTAGAATAAATAAAAAGGTATACTTACACAGGTATTTTTATAGTTGCCATAAGTATGTTTTGGTTGTAAGTACTAACAAGTTTTGCAATAACTTCGGTACAGATAAATTTTTCTTAGAACCTAAAAATAAGTATAAAATATGTTTCATTATATTTTCTACAAACATTTCTTTTTTAAATTTTACATATCAATAAATATATAGATACTTACTAATTACTCTTTAATCCTTTAATATATAATCCAACTAGCTACTCACTCTCGTTTCGCTCTGGTTTGTCCTCCTTGCTCCTGGATTTATTACGAGCGGAGCCGCGGGTTCCGCTAGTATGACTTTATAAAATATAGCCTATGTAATATTATGATGTGTAAGCTATATTATTGTAAAGTTTCATCAAAATCCATTCAGTAGTTTTTGCGTGAAAGAATAACAAGCATATATCCATACAGACAAACTTTGGCGTTTATAATATTAGTCATTCCGTCTCGCGCTTGTGTACATATATGAGGTAGGTCTGAGAATAGGTCGTACTTGTGGCCTGCTTTTTATTCCCTAGGGTGATAAGAGTGGTCCTCTCCAGACTTTTTATTTTTAGACCAGATTTTATTTTTTTATTATTTTATGATATAATCATAATGTATTATGTAGGTATGTACTAAGCGAAAATAATCGAACAGGAGATAATGGATTAAGCGTTTCTTATCACATTTATTTTAGATGATTAAGTAACTGTTCACATACGCTCGTTACATTATCATTACATTAGCGAGAAGGTCACTAAGTTTATTTATGCTGCGAAGTTACCAAAATCCACGATGGCATGACAAATAGAGTGGCCACACGTGACCGTTTTAACTCATACGTGGAAAAATACTTAAGGTTTTTTCCATTGCGAGCTTATAACGTGATCGCATAGCAAAATATAGTAGTACCAAAGCCTATGAAACATATAGTCGGCCAACGAACGTGACAGCTAGCCCAAGCTGCTATACACTCGCTTGGGATCTATCTGGGTAGGTACCTATTTGGTAGAGAGAGAAATAAACTAACTTAAATATTCAACAGAGTATTAAGAACCACTACAAATTCAATTTGAAAATAATCGTTTTTTTTCTTTTATATATACGAGTAAAAGTTGTCATCACGAAAGTATTTTATTATAGTAACCATTTTAAAGACCTCCAAGCTCCAACAGTCGGATTGTAAAACGTAAATATGTGTAGGCATATCATGTACTCGTAATAAGAATATTATAATGGAAAACTTAAAGACAAACCATTGTTCTTCGTAGGTTCATCCCTACATACTTCAGTATACAATTCGTAGAGATGTAATATATTCCTGAAGTAAAAAGTACCCTATTGTCGAGTACCACTAATTGTCATCAAACTAAATTTCCTTTTAATCTGTCCAGTGGATCTCTCGTGATGCGGTCACAAACGATGTTATGAATTATCTTAAATCTATAGAGATTATGAATCTTTGATTATCAAAGTTATTAATATTTCAGCAGTTTCCAAAAAATATTAAATGTACAGATTCGACAAGTTAGTACTTTATTATAATTTATAAGTATGTATAGATATTAGATACTCGCAAAAGGAAAGTTTATCTACATACATATATATTATGTGCTTCACTAAAGAATATAAATAAGTGATAAACATTTTGTATGTTTCAGAATGTCATCTTATCAAATCATAAAATCTCGATAACGTGGTTATGAATAATTTATTCTAAAATTCGCATCTTTCTGGGGTTAGATGCAAAAATTTATTACCCATTCACTCGTAAACATTTTCACTGCTGTTATTTATGTAGAAATGAAAGTAGGCGTATTATAAGATGGTGATAAGTATAATCTGTTAATGCAAATTAAATCTGTAGAGAAAGGAAAATGGAAGGTAGGTACTTGACACGACAGGTCGTATAGTCATCTTGTAAAAGCAAACAATGTGTTTTTTCTAAAATTTATATACATAAATCAATATGTTAGTTGTTGAGTCCTCATGACTCATCGTTATTCTTAATGTTGTGATGTTCAAGTCTCATCACTCATCTGTCAATGACTTCTTGAGATCAGAATAGTGGCTGTTGTAAGAAATGGCCAAAATGAACTAGAAGTCGGAGCTAACCTTTATTTTTAAACGATAAAAAATATGTATAGTAAAGGTACGTTTAAATATAGCAATATAATTTAATTACATATGTATTTAAATATAAATTGTCTTGAACAGTTGCCGCTGCGGTCGATCTGGTAGGTACGTACCTAACACTGCCCATTATGTAGTTAAATACATAGGTCGTTGTTGATATAAGTAATCCTCCAGTAGAATAAATTTCGTAAAATATTATAGTCGCGTATAATATGACTTTTATAGAAAAATTAACTTTTATTTATTAAGTAAAAATAAAATTACCTACAGCTTATTTCATAAAATTAAAATTCATGAATAATAAAATGAAGCTTAAACAAAAAACTATACCTGACGAATTGAATTTAATGATTCCAATATTTTATTTTAAAATACGAATAACATTTTAAAATTACCAATTAGGTCTTGTTCCAGATAAAATGCTAATACTTGAGCAAAAAAGCGCACCATAATAAATAAAAAATGACAAGATGAACTACTTGTGCAAAACATATGAGTCGTTGAAATCAATCACGCGAGGCGATTTAAAAGTTAAATTACGACAAAGTAGGTGTAGTATTGAGTTACACGGTGCACGCTACATGTGTACCGCAATTTAGCTCGCTGTGTTGTCTGATTTTAACGAAAATATCGTGATATAGACTTATAGTTATAATATACATAATATTATGATGATATGTTCTTTTGTAGGAGGTTGCGGACTCATAGTACTATAAAATTTAAGAGTTGCCATCGATTTCCCTACGATCCCATTATCAGATCCTAACTTGGTGACAATGGGAACATCTTGTAAGTATACCCTACCAAACAAAAAATACATTTTTGAAATCGGCCCACAATTGACGCATAAATCGGTGAACACATATAAACAATAACATTTGAAGAATTCTACCTTCCATCATCAGCTCATCACATGAGATTACGATTTTCAGACGCAAATGCTTGAACAGCTTTAGAAAATATATAAAAAACATAATAGGTACCTATAAATTTTGAAAGTTGCCCTGGATTTCCCTGGGATCCCATCATCAGATCCTGATTTTGTGATAATGGGACCCCCTCAGAACTATACCCTATCGAACAAAAGAAAAATTTTTGAAATCGGCCCACAGTTGGCGGAGAAATCGGTGAACATACATAAAAAAAAAAAATACATACATCGGAACATATAACCTCCTCCTTTTTGGAAGTCGGTTAATAAAAAAGCTCTAGAAGGCTTCACAAGTTTTTTTTTGGTCATCTCTATTCAATCTTACGTAAGATGCTGATTTACAATCAATCAAGAAAACCCGCTAACTTTCGCGCATAAATCATACGAGACGCGAGACGGCGGAAGCGCAGCATCCTCAATCAACCTGCTGGTAAAGGTAACTTTTAAATATTCTATGTTGTTAAATATTTTTTAAAGAAATGGATTTTTTTATTATCACGGTAATTAGCTGCCTTAAACCTCAATAATGGTTACATTTTTAGTGTAAATATTTATAATTATAATTCACTTCTTTAATTTTTCACATTTAAGAAAACTAAATAAAACCTAGTTACTAGTGTGACCAGTCCAAGCTTTGTCCGCTGGCTTTTGTTTTATTTTACAATGGAAAAATATTAGAAAAATTAGAATGCAAGATTTTAACAGTCGGCCTTTTTTATTTTTATATATTTTTTTATTTATTCATATAATATTAAAATAACTTTTAGCATTATACACATTAATTTTTATTTCTTTGCATTTGTATTTTTATCTAAAAGATAAAATATAAAATCAAAGTGATATAACCATTGCAAACCCAAAGATACAGTCCGGCGTGCTTCTTTGGGCTTAAGTTAATGAAACTGCTAATAAAAGCTAATAAAATAAAAGTGGCCTTAGTAGTTACCTACTCCTTATAACATTAGCTATCTGCGATTGAAACTCTCATCAAAATCGGTCCAACCGTTTCAGAGATGAACGGGTACAAACAGACAGACAAAAATTTTAAAAATAGATTTTTTGATGTAAGTACCGTACCGTATATAGATTCATATGCATTTAGTGAAAAGCTGTTAATTTCAAATTACAAACAGACACTTCAATATATATTTAGTAAGTAAATCCTTCAATATCATGATCATCGGATATCTGTAATTAAGCCGTGTGAGTGACAAATGGTCACTCACCTTACTAACGGAATGTGCATCCACTACGGATCGCTTTCATTGTCTTTTAATCTCATTACAATGCACTTACAATGTTCATACCTAACTGTCTACAACGCAACGGTTCCGAGTAAAATGAACAATTAATTTACAAATTGACTGATTTATGTTACATCCATTTTATCATTTATATTTTTTTTTTCACTTTTTTAAAATACACTCCAAGGCCAAGGTCGCATAAATAATTCATTTTTAAAATTAAATAAGTATTTTTTTATAAAAACCTATATAATGCAACCATACAAGAACGAAATTGTAACAAGCTAGCTCTTATTAGTTACACTATGTAAATTGTAATTATGTATTTAGAGTTTATGAATGGTGCGTCCTTGCGCGAGGTGAATGCCCACTGCCGCTAGAACCCCACCCTGGAGATGGGGAAAAATGTTATTTTGTAGTCACTGTGACTGTCGTTCCAGTTCCATAAAAGTCACCGTGAAAAATCACCGTGACTTTGTCACTTCGGTTCCGATGTGACAGCTGTTCCTTTAGTAACAGTGATATTCGGTCACTACATTAACTTTTTGCTATTTGTTACATTTGTTACTAGAGAAGTGATAAGCGCTTTTAAATTGACTACACGTTTAAACGTTATACTTATTTTTTTAAGCGCGTACATAAAAGCGCTATTTGTTTAAACGCTTTTTTAAAATAAAATTACTAATCTTTGGGTACCTACTTAGAACTTTAAAGTATTATTGACTTTAACATTGACTTATTATTTACTACGTCCGCGTTCTAAGGCTGGAAACCAAATTTTTTTTTCGAGTTTTAAGCGGTATCTCACAGAGCTACCGATGTCTTGCACGCAATTTACATTTATTTAAATCATTATTTTGTTGCGAAGTTAACTATATCATAGTTGTTAACTCAACTTCGCAACAAAATAATAATTTCGATCTCGTAAGATATACATTTATAATAGAAATCAAATGATGCCAAGAGCAATTTTGTTCAAAATTAAATACTTGTGATGAGTAACTTATTTATATAGGTAAGGATTAATATCATATTATGTTTTATTGTTAAGTGTCGACATATTTTTTTATGAAACAGTTTTTAAAGTAAACTTTTTTTAATCGTATCTCCCTAAGTTTTATGATTAATTTAAAACTAAAATCGTGCATATATATGCAATAAACAATTGTGTAAGTAGATCATAAAATATATAAATATTGTTTTTTTAATATAAACGTTCGGTCGACAATGTGTTCCGGCTAAATAAATGTTGTCGACCTATTTTTTCTAGTAATTTCGAAGTTCAACGATCAAGAAAACAATTTGCGAATCAATGTATTCGATGAGTTAACATAAATTAAAAAAAACGACCTTCAATGACGGTCGACACAACGTCGGTGTATCTTATCAAATGATATAAAATTCAAAAGCGCGTTATGAAAAAATGATGAGAGGGAATTTTTATGATGCGCGCGCAGCACCGTCACACGAAAATCTACATGTTGAAGTTAGCTATAGTCAACACTAGTTTTTTTTTTCAACAATGACATGGGTATCATTTTCGAGTTTTCTCGGGGTGCTGATTGCGAAAATGAGGTCCATTTTCAAATCCAAGATGGCGGACATCCGGTTTTTTTCAATAATGAGTAATGACATGGGTGTCATTTTCGGGGTTTCTCGGGGTGCTGATTGCGAAAAAGAGGTCCATTTACAAATCCAAGATGGCGGACATCCGGTTTTTTACAATAATGACAAGGGTGTCATTTTCGAGGTTTCTCGGGGTGCTGATTGCGAAAATGAGGTCCATTTTCAAATCTAAGATGGCGGATCTGAATTGAATGTTTTGATTAATATTGTTTACTATTCGTAAATATTAGTGAACTTGTGCTTGTAAAAAAAAGATACCTTGACTTACTCGTGCGCAGTTTTTTTTTATATTGTAAGGGTGATGTTACCACAATTACAAAAAATATATAATCTGACAATTTACGCAAGCCGAGCTCCAGCTTGCTTGCAATAAAATGTTGCTTTTATAAATACAATTTGGTTAGTTATATTTATTATTATTTTGATAATATGAGTGATAATGATATAAAATGTTTTCTGTGTAGAAGAAAATATTCGTCAGATTTTTAGTCAATATGGCTGGGACGTTCCAAACAATAAACAAATACGGCAAAAGTTAATACACCTTGCGACGAGAGGTAATCCTAATTTGTCCTACTTACTTGACATTTATCATCATATTTTGGACAATTCGCACAATATCTTTATAAATTGTATCCTATGTATTATTCTGATGTATAAGCA
The DNA here is from genome assembly GCA_951802675.2 of Boloria euphrosyne. Classification (NCBI taxonomy): domain Eukaryota; kingdom Metazoa; phylum Arthropoda; class Insecta; order Lepidoptera; family Nymphalidae; genus Boloria; species Boloria euphrosyne. Next base: position 3,244,705 of record OX637887.1, on the reverse strand, counting down.
ATATTACTGTAAAGTTTCATTAAAATCCATTCAGTAGTTTTTACGTGAAAGAGTAACAAACTTTCGCGTTTATAATATTATATAAGTAGGATGATATTTGAGTTCAGGTGTTTTAGTATTCTGATTTAAAATCTGGTTTTAGTGTCATATTTCTATATTTCTATATTAATAATTCCGTGAAGGGGTACGGTAGACTCGATCGAAGCCTTAGCTGAATAATAAAACATGACAAAATAAACATTTCGAGTCGACAACATATATCCGCAAAATTCGGATTGTCGAGTATTTCGTTTAATTCTAATGGTGATAACAGACAAATCGCAGTCGCCATATTGGCCACTCAAGCGAAACGTCACTGACATCGGATGACACCTGTGTTGCCAGAAGGTTACATTTCTTACATTTTACGTAATTTTTAATAAACTAATAAAGTGCAGGTCACATATTTTAATAAAAATATTTAGAATTTAACTTAATACATTTTATGTAATAATTAATAATGTAATAATTCAGTTTGTTTTTCATGTTTATTATTCCTTAATTTGTGTTTCAAGTGAAATTATGCTTAAGTTATTTTAAAAGCGTAATTTGAAATATAATAAATAAACCCCCTATCTACATATTTTACGTTTAATTTAGTAGTTCACTTGATAAATAAATAATAAATCAATCTCTTCAGTAAGATGAAGTCGTTCAAACAGATGTTAGCAGATGGCGGTATTTTATATATAAAAAATCCTTAAAACGTACTTCGTTTGTAAAATATACTGTTAAAAATAATAATATTTTTATTATTCAATTTGAGTAAGTGTTAATTGTATTTTGCTATAATATTTTATATATTATATAGGTATATTTAAAAAATAACGATAATTGGCTTAATATGAAAAGGAAAAATTATCACGATTACGTTCTTTATTTTTGTGAATTGTTTTATAAAACTGTAGGTTAAACTGTAGGCCTCTGCTAAAATTTCATTCTTCGCCACTGATACACAATACTTATTATTATTTGAATATTTATATAATATTTTTGGTGGATAAAGAAGGGTTAAAGCATAACCAAGTTTTGTTATATTATTATTATGAATACAATCTGAGGCATATATAATGAGTATACGCTGTAACATTTTATATAATTAAATTTTAAATAAATAAAATGTGTTTAATTATACACTGCAGCCCACTGACCTCTATATTACCACTGAACTGGCTGTTCTAAGCGTTTGACAGCAATTTTTTTGTGTCCATTTGAAGCGCCACTAGCGAGAGGGTCGAGAACTAATTTTGACGTATATTGCAAATGACAGCGAGAAGTGTTTGTTTACTGTAAAGTAATTTTGCATTTTCGTTGTTAATATAACATAAGTAGTAATTATGATGATACGGTTATTGATTAATAAAAATAAAAAAATAAAAATCTTTATATCGACATCATTAGTTTTAGTACCACGAACTCTCGCTACGTCCGACAGCGGCGGACAGCGCCAAAATGGCGAATATCAAGCAGCCACAAAAGCACGTTGACAACAGCCAGTCCAATGGTATTATAGAGGTCAGTGCTGCAGCCCCTGTTAAATATTTTGTACTAGCGACTCACCCTCGCTTCGCTTGGGTTCATTCCTAGATTTAGCGCGAGCGAAGCCGCGGGTTCCGCTAATATTACAATAAACACAGTTGCTTTATTTTTCTAGTTGCCAAAAGATATGGTTAACTATATGGAGTATCATATTATCACAAGAGCATACTCACAAAATTATTATATATTTTAAAACTAAGAATTATAAAACTCGAAAACGATAAAACTCGGAAATCGAGTATGGTATTCCAACCCCATCTTCCTGCTTAACTCGACTAATGTCATAGATAATTTTTGATTTATACTTCTAACAAATTGCTATAATAATGGAGATTTATCTCGATTAAAAAAATTTGTTTTCTCTTAATATTGAGTTCTTAAAAAATAAATAAATTTTCATTCGCGCAGCAGTCGAGAGTTCACGCATGCGCAGTAGTATTTATTTGAACATACCCAAGGTGGGTGTAATGATATTAAAAAAAAAAAATTATCAGCATAAATAAAATCGAACAAACATTTTTTTTGATCGGACAAACGATAACTAGCTTAGATTGATTGAAAAAATAACCTTAGTTCCTATAATTGTCGGCGCTAGGTTCAAATTAAATTTTTGGAAATTATTTATAAAAAAACGAACAACGAACAAACAATAAATTTGATTGGACAATCACGAACTAACGACGAACAAACGAATTAGCAAAAAAAAAAAATTTAAAAAATTCATTTTCCGCCGCCAACTTAAGAGAGCTGGAAAAACGTTATGTTGTTATTACCGTGACTGTCGTCTTAGTTTATGTTAGTTACATGAATTGTTACTAGAGATGTGATATTTTTTTTAAATTGAGCGCACGTTTAAACACATATGAAAGTATATATTGTACTTACATCTATAAGTACACATAAATAAAATTGAATTGTCTGTTAATTTCAAATTAACAGCTATTCACTAAAAATGCATATGAAAGTATATACGATACTAATATCAGAAATATTTTATTTTTATTTTTGTCTGCCTGTCTGTCTGTTTGTTCCGGCTAATCTCTGAAACGGCTGGACCAATTTTGAAAATATCACTCGCAGATAGCTAATGTTGTAAGGAGTAACTTAGGTTAATTTTATTTTAGATTTTTAATTTATTTTAACCAGTGAAACCCACGGCTTCGCTCGCGCTACATCTAGGGACGATCCCGAGCGAAGCAAGGGTGAGTCGCGAGTCAAAAGCTTTTTGCTTGCTAGTTATTATTAATATAAGTTAAAGTTTATGAGTTAACTAAGACTCATAAGATAAATATAAAAATAATATTTAATGTCTGATCGTGCGCGTAAATTAAATAAATGAATATTATGTATTGTATCATGTAAGATGTCGAATATGTCAATAACAGAAAGCGTAGGTAGCACTTAGCGTAGTAATTAAAAAAAAGTCACACTTGCCGGTTCGTTGTGTTATAAAAAAACACGAATAAAATCGCTACGTTTTCAATTCCTCAGAAATACTACTTAAACAAGTAGAATCTAATTTAGCCGCTTAATATGAAACGAATCCTTTTGATATTGAGTCTTATGACGATAGAAATATGGTTTTTAATGTTATATCATTTATAATCCTATGTTCCAAAAATAAATATGATTTTGAGTTGTATGGGTTTAAAAATAAGGTTTCTTTTCATATTATGTATAAACGCAGCTCTAAAGAACTATCGTCTGTCACTGACAAGTGACACGTAACATTGACAGTCACAGTGACTGCTTTTAAAACGTTGTGACTTTGGAACGTTGTTATTTTTTGGAACGTTGTTACTTTGAAATAAATCACCGTGACATTCTAAGAAGGCAGATCACGGTGATTTTTTCACTGTGACATTATTTATCACTCACCTCTACCCCACCCGAAGCATGTAAATCGTGTAAACAACCTTAGGGCTGGTCCGCCAGCTACTGTTAGGTTAAAATACTAAAATAATGCCGACAAAGACCTCATGTAAATGGATCATGAGAAAAAAACTTTAATAGATTTTTTGTTTTACATTTACAGTCCGTTCACACATCTAGAACAGAGATATTTATGTAGGTAATTGACGAAGAATTCTTTTCTATTGGAAGATGGATCACAAATCGAGCTGTCATTCACATTTTACTTATTGTTAGTAGGATAATAAATAAATTGAAGTAGTTCTATGAACGGCCATGATCTCTTTTAATTTCAATTATATTTTTGGGTTTTTATTGTTTACTGAATGCATATAATATACTTTTACCTATCTAATACTTTCTTAGATTTACGCGAATATTCGACATTATAAATGAAACTACCTTTTCGGATTTTGTCGCGGATTTATTTTGATTTTTAGTTCCCGACGTTTCGAATGCTTTACAGCAATCATGATCACGGGAGAGACACCATTTAGGTTACCTTTATTTAGGTTACCTATCTATTAATTTAAACAGTTAATTTTTGGAGAGAAAATTGCATAATTAAATTTTAATATTCTAATGATTATTGCCAATTTAAAATACTGAAAGTAAACAAAAAGAGTAAGTAACGAATACCGATTGAAATAAATACAAATATAACCGTAGTTAATATTTGCTTATCGTAAAGCCGTTGTTTTACTTGCTAAACAGTTAGCGAGCTCTGAACAAATACGGGAATGCTTTGTCTTATATACATATAATAAGTATAAATATGTTCTTTATGTAATTTTTGTTCAATAAAGAATATACTACGAAGGACACGATCGGATTCGCGCACGAAGGGTAAAGGGTTCTGTACCATTATCTATAACAATTAAGCTAGTCCTCTAAATTGTATGAGCGCCCATACAACTTAGCAATTTACACGATATTGCCATTCGATTAAAGGACATTTTCTAAGGCTAACGGCAAGTTATTGCTCGAAGGACGGAACTGTCACGAACACGACTCATTTAAAGTAAGTAAATAAAGAATAGAGTTCTTTTAATTTCATATTTTAAATGTAATTATTATTTTTTTATATTTATTTTGCTACCCTCTTCGATTTTTCGCGATTATTTATTTAAAAGAAAAAGTTTAAAATTGTTAAGATACAATTTTAACTTACATACTCGTATTATATACACGTAAAAGCTTACTTAAAATAGTAACATGCTGTCTAACTACGTACTAGTTGTATAAAATTGACATTTACACTTTTTATATGCCAGTATGGATCGGAGTGTGTAATAAGCGTACTAGTTTTATCGAAACATTTAGCAACAGTGCTGCGGCAAGTCGTAGGTATAGATAATATTAACTTTCGATTAAAATATTTGTATATTGCCGTATCAATCATGAAATCGATTGAGCTCTACATGTGTGTCATAAAGAGTGAAAGTTACTTTTACTATTTCTAAAAGGCATCCATGGAAAAAATCGAGGTTCGCGTGCCCGCTACGGCTACGCAACGCGAGTACTTTAACGGCAGTTTTAACTACATATGTAAGTAGTTAAAGGGTATGAACATGCTAAATAGAGTTTGATTGTACGATAGAGTTTCGTGGCTATAATAAAACGCTTCATTAAGCTTTACGTTATTCTTTAAAGCAATTGGCAAAACCTGCATAATTTGTTTCTGATATACCAACCGACGTACATATCAGGAACAATAGACGAATAATACTTTTTTATGTTTACACGAATATTCGACATTATATATGAAACTACATTTTCGGATTTTGTCGCGGATTTATTTTGATTTTTAGTTCCCGACGTTTCGAATGCTTTACAGCAATCATGGTCACGGGAGAGACTTACTCCGAAAAGGTAGTTTTATTTATAATCGACGAATATATTATATTATGTGGCATGTTTAGTACAATATAAGAAATCTTTACATGGACTTTAATATGAAGTAGTAAAAATAAAATGCAATATGTATTTGAAAAAAATAGGAGATGATCATCAGCTTTGTCGCCCGACGTAGCTCTTAAATTCACAATAAGTAAACATAATAGATCCGTATAATTCTTACGTATTTAAGAAAATAGAATATATAACTCACGTTGGTTTCAAACGCGTCTAAACAAGCTTCACACAGGGTCGACAGGTGCACGAAGCATCTGCTTCTTCTGTTCTTCGTTTTTTTGGGATCGTTTGTTAAAATACTTATCCCACTTGGAATGTTGATATATATCATACTGATTAAGAAAATTAAGAAATGGATTATATATTTATTTTATTTGAATATATCTTACTAACACATTATACAATTAATTAAAAGATATTTTTTTATCTTTTGCTGTACTTTTATATAACGTTTATAAAAAGCGGATATACCTATATTTATATAATAGCCCATAAATACTTAAAAGTCATCAATTTATACATTATGTAAGTATAGGAGGAGACTGAGACTTTTTTTTGGTTGTTTGAATATGTCGCAATCTTTTAAAAGTACCATTCCGATTTTAAATTATATTTACATTATTTACATATTGATTGAGGGTGTATGAATGGTAGAATATTATGTGGTATGATATCCTACCAACGAACATTCTAGAATAGATAAAGTTATTTTAATAAAAAAATACAATTATTTGCTACACTGCAGCGGATACATCGTACATCGTACTCTCCGTACAACCGCTACTGGAATAGCTGAAATTGTTTTCGAAAGCATTTGCATTCCGTGCGCGTTGATGTCTAATGTATGTAAATACGAGTAAACAAAACTCTAGGCTACCATAGATTTACATAGAAATTAACTTGTTCCGTTCAGAATATTTAGTTTATTGTATGAAAGCTATGACTTTGTAGAGTCACTATTGATTTAACCGGTTCGCAGCCTCGTTTTGTAGAAAGTTATTGTTGACTTCAGACATCTTTTTGCATATAAAATATTTTTTTAAATATTTTGCTATTTATTAAACTTTTCATTTAAGCTTACATTAAAGTTTTGGTCTATAAATAATAAGTTTTAATTTATCTATAAAATACTATGACATAATAATACCACAATAATTAATTAATATGGTTGAACTTTTAGACTATCGGTTCGTTATTTACTAAAGTTACATATTATGTTTGAGTTTAAGTATTAGGTAAGGTTATACCGTTATGCAAAAGAACTAAAGTAGTCTTACATTTTTCCCAAAATTTAATTAACCGATAGCCCATCTCATGTTACTTCCGCAAAAATATATTCTTGTATTCTTTATTGTTTATGTAATTTTTTATGCAATCTACGTTAGACATAGTCATTATAAGTTACGTTACAATTTCATTGGAGTTTCTTTAATTAAACGAAACGGCAATAGGATTTTATGGCATACAATATTATGAACAATGAAATTACTATAATTACAGGTACTGTTAAATACAATATTGTCGACAGGCTGTATTTTATTACGTAATAAACATAACCTATTTTAGAAGAAAGACGGTTAGCTGTCATACATATTTTATTACAATGTCTAATTTTTAGTGATGCGAAGTAACTTTTACCAGGAAAGAAAATTGGTAAGTAGCGTATAGGCTTCTCCCCGACAAATTAAAAAATCGCGTTAGTATCACGCTAATCACGTTACGACCATTAGGAGCGGAGCATCAATGAGAAATGTTGCAAAAACGGGAGAAAAATATTCCTTTTGAGAACTTCCGTGGCGTGCGCTGCGTAAACGGTTAAAGTTATGCAAAAATCATGAATGACGGAAATGTTTCCCTTAAAAAGTTTAATAAAAAAGTCCGCGATAGCATATGTCTATCTTTTAAGGTTGACTCGCTGTAACCTTTTTTTGTGGTAATCAAATTTGTTGTAAGATAATGCATTATTTTCGATGGTATTTCATAAATATGATATTAATCCTTATTCAAATAAATAAGTTATTCATCACAAGTATTTAATTTTAAACAAAATTGTTCTTGGCATCATTTGATTTCAATAAGTATCTTACGAGATATCTCAGTTGTAACATAACTTCGCAACAAAATGACGCAAGACGGGTGGACGGGCGGTACGAAAGAATTTCTTTTCCAGCCTTTAGAACGCGAGCGTAGCCGCGGGAAAGGCTAGTTTTAGTATAAAGTTTCTCAAGTTCCGTAAATATGCACTTGAAACTCTTGACTGGAGTCAAAGTTTTCTCCTTCAAAGTCATAACACCTCGTCCTATCGCCTCCATTGGTACAGGACAGTAGAGCTAGCTCATTTTTCGCCCAAAGAGTCGGCATTATCATTCAACGGGGGAATGCGGCTAGCGTTCTTACCACTATTCCACGCAGACACGATTTGTACAGTAATAATTAAGTATACATTTGCTTTATATTCTTATATACTTAAGTTTATTTGTAATTTCCTTTATTGTAAAGAAATTGTACAAAGTAAACAATCATAAAATAACAATATGATTTATATATCTGTATCCGTGATGATCAAACTTGTAGATTACTTTTACTGGTATAAAGTAAATAGTAATCATTTTATAGAACAAATAAACAGTAAGCAAAGATTTATGATCAACTAATTTGCTTAGGCAAGTATTGCTTGTTAAGATAAATTAGCCATTTACTGCAAAATAAGAATGATAGAAATATTATGCAGCAATAGCATATATAATAGGTACTAATATTTAGCAATAATGTATTCCAATTTTAGTCAGACACGCAACCTGCGTGGATCTTCACGATGTTTTCCTTCATCGCATGGGCGTACCCAGGTAGGGGCAGGGGGGGGGGGCAGCTGCCCCCCCCCCTGGATTTAGTGTAATATTCACCGGTGAACCGAAATTTATTTATTTAGTACCTCATCTAGATCATGTTAATCACATACCAAAAGACATAATGTTTATGTTCTAACAATATTTGTCGTTAGAGAATGCACTATCACTACATAGTATAAAGCAAAGTCGCTTCCCGCTGTCTGTCTGTCCCTATATATATGCTTAGATCTTTAAAACTACGCAACGGATTTTGATACGGTTTTTTTAATAGATAGAGTGATTCAAGAGGAAGGTTTATATGTATAATACATGCATAATATAGTAGAGAAACATTGATAATTTTAGAGGTTTCTAATGTGATGTCGTAAATAAACACATTTTTTTTGCGCTAACATTGCAAACGCTCGCTGAACCTTACGAGATAGATCAAAATAATATACTACTACTGTAGTACACATTAAAAAGGTCTATAAAAAATTTCGCGATGGCATATGTCTATCTCCTAAGGATAACACAGTGTCCTACGTGGACGACTCGCAGGACGTCGCCTAACATACGATATCCATTTTAATACTTTAAAAAATTGGCAATTATAAGGCGGTAATGTAAAAGCTATTTACACAAATACGGTATTAATTTCTAAAAAAAAAACAATGAAATGGAAATACTTAATAAAACTATAGATAGTTGTAATATTTTTATGAAACGAAAAATAGCCAAATTACAGTAATGCCAGTAACTGACCAGGCGTTCTTTGAACATTACTGTTATTTAACGCCAATAAATAACTATTTTAAAAAATCTGGTTGATCATTGGTGCATTCTGTTGAACAATAACAAAATATAGCGTCCGTTAAATAAAAATGGACATACGAATTTTTTTTGTGAGTATTTTCTATGATTAATTCAATCAATCAGCCTATCATCGTCCACTGCTGAACAAAGGCCTCCCCAATGAGCGACAACCATCCCGGTCTTGGGCAGTCCGCATCGATCCACTGCCCGCTACCTCTCTTAAGTCATCGGTCCATAGTGCTGCAGGGCGTCCTACACTACGCTTGCCTAAATGCGGTCTCCATTCTAGCACTTTTCGGCTCCATCGACCATCAGTTCGCCTGGAGACATGATCGGCCCACTTCCACTTCAGCGAGCTAATTTTGCACGCGATGTCGGTTACTTTAGTTCTCTGGCGAATTACTTCATTTCGAATTCTGTCCTTGAATTTGTGGACCAGTCTTACGGTGATTGTCCACGTTTCGGCTCCGTATGTCATTACTGGTAGGACGCACTGGTTAAATACTCTGGTCTTAAGGGATTGTGGGATCGACGACTGTAGAATATGACGTAGCTTCCCACTCGTCTTGAAGAATCACTAAGGCCGTTTAGCATTTCTTCCAAATCCATCAGAGTCTCTGCTATGACGACTATGTCATCGGCAAATCGCAGGTGTGTTGATTGATGTTGATGCCTCGTCCGTTCCAATCGAGCGTTTTAAAGACGTCCTCCAATGCACAGGTAAACAGTTTCGGGGAGATAACATCCCCCTGTCTTACCCCGCGGTGCAATCGGATTGGTCTTGAGCTCTGCCTTTGTACTTGGATGGTCATCGTTGCAGACTGGTATAAACACCGTAGTATTTGGATATACCGATAGTCAATAAGGCATCTCTGCATGGATTGTAGAACAGCCCAGGTTTCGATGGTGTCGAAGGCTTTCTCATAGTCCACAAACGCTAGGCATAGAGGCTGATTATATTCCTCGGTCTTTTGAATAATTTGCCTTAGTGTGTGTATGTGGTCTACAGTACTGAAGCCTTTTCGAAACTCAGCCTGCTCCACAGGCTGGAAGTCATCGAATTTTTGGGCGAGACGGTTTGTGATAACTCTTGAAAACAACTTATACACAAGGCTCAGAAGAGACACAGGTTGGTAGTTCCTTAATGGGCTTTATCCCCCTTCTTAAAGAACAATACCACTAAGCTCCTACTCCATGCCTCCGGTGTAGTGCCATTGTGAAGGACAGAATTAAAGAGATTTGAGAGCTCTGATAGAACCTGTGTTCCTGCCGCTCTGAGGAAATCTGCGGTAATTCCATCCTCACCCGGAGCTTTGTTGTTTCCTAGTTGTCCAAGAGCTATCCTAATCTCGCCAACGTCGATGTCGAGAAGCTCATCTTGGATGGCTCGTGGATCCTCCACCTGGTAGGACTCAGGTGGAAGTGTATGTGAGGAGTAAAGATCGCCGTAGAATCTTTCGACATCAGCGAGGATCTCTGGTTTGGAGGAGACGGTTGTACCTTGTGCGGTTCTAAGCTTTGTCAGGTGACAACGGGAATTGTGAGAGTTGGCAAAGACTTTCGAGCCCCTATTGAATGCAATAGCATCTTCAATACTTCGGGATTCACTCGTCTTAGATCTCGCCTTATTAGGTTTCTCACATACCTGTCTAGTACCTGACGCTTAGACTGAGTGGTATTTACAGCCTCGCGTTGCTTCGCCATCTCGTTCAGAGTCTCGCTTGAGAGTTTCGACTTTTGTCTATCTCTCTTAGGTCGAAAATGTTTTTGTCCCACCTCACGGATCACACGCATCAGACTATTGGTGGTGTCATCGATATCCTGAGTGGTTTCCAACATTTCGAATCGGTTCTGTAGTTCTAGCTGGAAGCTTTCGCAGCCAGCTTTCATCTGGAGTGGTGTAGGTCTATGAGTCGACTTCATTAGCCGCGCACGTTCAATTTTGATGTTCATATTCAGGGTTCCCCTTACAAGTCGGTGATCACTGCCGGTTTTAACCTTGTTAATTACCGAGACATCCCTGAATATGTAGCGCTTGTTGGATATAATGAAGTCGATCTCGTTCTTTGTAGTATTATCGGGGCGTTGCCAGTTCCACTTCCTTTGAGGCTTTTTCTGGAAAAATGAGTTCATCAGAAAAAGCCCCTGGGCCTCGAGGAAGTTTACTAACATTTGCCCTCGATGGTTCCTCAGTCCATAACCAAATGTTCCAACCCTTGATTCGCCATCTTCTTGTATTCCCACTTTGGCATTGAAGTCACCCATAACAACAGTGTAGTAGGTGTTGGTACGAGACATAGCCTTAGCTATGTCTTCGTACATGGCTTCGACTTCGTCGTCAGAATGTGTAGACGTAGGAGCATACACTTGTATAAACCTTCAAGAAGTATCTTTCGGTTGTTTTCAATACAAGGTACGCTACCCTCGCCGACACACTGCCAACCTCTACGACGTTGTTTTTGAGTGACTTATGGATTAAAAATCCAACACCACCTTGGGATGGTTGGTGCCCTTCTCGGAAGAAGAATAAGTGACCAGCATAATAATAATAATATATACACCTAATGTTGCGTGTAGTGTTTTTGTGTAGTATGTAGAGTAAAACAAGTGCGGGGGCCGGTTTAATAAATTTCAGATTTGCCCCCCCCTAGGCCAAAAGCTGGGTACGCCCATGCTTCATCGTAAGACAAGTAGTAATGTGATAGAAATGATCCAAGCGAACGCGTTACCCCTGGACTACCACTGTCAGCGATATGTATTGAAAAATAAGATACACTAATACTGTGACTAATGAACAATATAATTATTTTATTATTAATATTATGTATTTTTAAGCATTTACACAAGACAATGAATGTACTAGTGTGTGATTTTAGTGGAAGATGCGTTAGATATCGCGCCGTGAAGCGTGAACCGTGACCGCCGGACAACGACCTGAGAACTTACGAATTGTTTTACCACGATTTTTTTAATATATCACATATTATATTACTGTACTCATTATTTTATTTATTGCTAGGCGGAAATAACAATATCTGGTGGTATATTTGTTAAGTATATGCTAAAATATTTTTTTTTCTGTTTTATTTTTCATAATTTGACGAAGTCGGCAACGTACATGGATGTTATAATAAATCTATGAGTCGAATATATACACTTTATATAATACATATTTTGAAAAATCTTCAATACAATTATTTACTTTAATGGCTTCCAGGGGTGCCGGTTAGACACAGTTGACTTCGCCAATGTCGCGTACAATGGAGAATATATTACGTTATACATTTATAATATAGACTGATCGGTGACTCATATAAAAAAAAGGAAACACTAACGCCCGCACTCATAGTAACTTAATTAAACATTAAGTCGTTTTGTAGTATGGAGAACCTACAACAGGCAACACAATATATTGAAAGATCTTATTGAATCAGACACTATTGTCGATACAGACGCCGAATCTAGAGTTTTCAGAATTTTGGTCTACTCGTATCTGTCTGAGACCGCATCACGTGAAAACCACTGATTTTGATGAAATTTGGTTTTTACCAAATAGTAAAAAGTATCCTATAAGTAATTTATACATATAATAAAATTCTAACTTAGTCGAATCTGTACATTGGATATTTTTTGAAATTCTTATTGAAATAGTCATTATTATCGATACCAGAGGCCCAATTTATAGTTTTTAGATTTTTTGTCTGTCTGTGACCGCATCACGAGAAAACCACTGGATAGATACTTACTGCTGTAAAATATATATCATTTCTGAGAAATCTCAATTAACAGTTAAAAACCAGCTGCAAAACATCACACGGTAGGTATGGAAAATTTAAGAATTTAGTTTCCGTCCTTTTAAAAGCCGGCGGAGCCACGGGAAATGCTAGTATGTGATAAAAACATATAGAATACTTTCAACAGCGAAAATCTCATTCTCGAATATCTCATCTCTGAGAAGTGTATACTATTAATGTACGTAGGGACGAACCCGCGCGTAGCAAGAGTCACTCGCTTGTACAGAATATACCCAATTAGGGTATCATTAGAAATCTAATTACATATTATGATTCCTTACACTTACGCACATATTTTGAATCATTACATATTTTACTTATAATTATTTTATATTTGTCTAAAAATTTATTAACTTATTTATTGTTAAATTACAATTTAATCTGTTTTTATATTTAAAAGTATTCTACATCAACTTATTTTAAAACGTAATAGAATTAATTAATAATATAAAAAAATTACTACATTTTTAATAACAAAATAAGATTAATTTAACGCTAAAATTATATAAATAATAATTGCAAAAGTTTACGACCACGTAATGGTCATAATTACAGCTAATTTTTATTACTTTGCGTAACACATTATCTACAAAAGAACTGAGAAAATGCTAACTGTCTATATAGATTTTATCACATGTCTAGCATAACGTTCCATGACTTTAAATTACTTTTATTTAAACTTAGTCAAAATGTTACAATTATAATATCAATTAAACACTTCTTTAGAAAAGTATTCGTAAGTGCAAACAAAGATTTTATGATAATTACTGTATTTATATTTAAGTGCAACTAACAATAATAATTAATAACATATAAGTACTAGCAATTCTCGCTCTGCCCGCGTTTTAATCACTATTAAAAATAGATATTGGTGGTAGAACGTTGAAAATTTAATAAGTATTTTATGATGCCAAATCAAAGCTATTAATTAGCTAAACAGTAGGCAAGACGTTGCGGGGTAGAGTCGCGAAGCCGCGCTTGAAGCAGCGCTTGCATTTTATTGACGCGTCCGTATTATTTTGCGATTACTCCTGAGATATTCGTCAAAATAAATTAAAATAACTGACAAATTACTCGTGTCTCCGATATTTTTACGGATTTTTTTGATTATCACTTGAATGACGGTGATGGAAATGATCACGAGAAAACCTGCATGTCCGAGAGAACCTAACAAGTTTTCGAAAGACGTGTGAATTCCGCTAACCCACACTTGGTCAGCTTGGCGGACTATGATCTGATCCATTTGTATTATTAGTTTTATTATAATACATTTAATTTTAAATGACTGTACTAGTATAGTATTATGTTATCTGTGACTGTACTTAAAATAATAAATAAAAGCTTAAGGTCTCAAGTAAGGAATTCCTTAGTCTGAGGCCTGAAATAATTTATTTTGTTTATTTTTTTATATAGGTATAAAAGATAGAAGATTGACAGAAGTATCATGATAATTCATCATGTTACACATCCACAAAAAAAAAAGGTAGTGGTAGCCCAGCGGTAACGCGCTCTCTTGTATAACCGAGTGATGCGGGTTCAAATCCGGGTCTCGCACCTCTGATATTTTCATGTGCGAATCATTTTCTATCATGATTACCACTTGTCTTACGGTGAAGGAAAACATCGTGAGGACACCTGACAGAAAAAAGACATGTGAAGTCCGCCACGCACAAGGCTAGCGCGGTGGACTATGGCCTGATCCCCCTCGTACTGAGGGAGACCTGTGCCCAGCAGTGGGACGTTAAAAAAGGTCTGATGATGACACATCCACATGATTTACTTTATTTTAATTTACCTCTATTTAAAAATAAATTTTAAGTAATTTAAAAAATCACTGTCTAGAAGTTTAATTTTTTTCAATAATCGAACGATCTTATTTATATGTACGAAGATTTACTACATTGGACCTAAGCTAGTATCTCACGATGATGTGTTTCACCGCCTGAATAATGGAATATATCGCAACAAAAACTGCGGTAAAACGTGTACGTCTCAGTTAATAAGTGAGAAAGCACCTTCAATTACCATTTTGTGCGAACTAAATACTTGGTAATTACAAAACGGCTCGAAAAAAAATAATTGATTCAAGCAGCTGCAAATGTGGCCTTCAGTATCATTCAATGGTCATTACCAACTTAATATTAAAATTTACGATTGAGAATATAATTCATCTGTTATTATTATAGAAATAATATTTGTTTTTAATACTTGTACATTACTTATGAGCTATGACTGTCGGCATGATTATAGCGCCATATATTCGCCTGAAAAAAAATTGATGACATCTTTACCTACAGTGAATTGTTTTAATTTATTGTTCTCTATATTAACCGCAAGGGTAGCAAAGTGCTGCCCTGCTATGATATAATGATATTTTAAAATCTTTTGATAATTTGGATATAAATTTTAACATACATACAAACTCTACAAAAATCTAAATATCGACCAAAAATACGAGTATTTTCCGCAAATATTTTACTCTGTTTTATTTGATTACAATGAGAAAAACAGCTGAGTTTTGTATCCACAGTAGGGAGGTAGTAAATACATACATATATCGCAAATTACATATGCCTAGATATACGAGTAAGCTCTTAAACAAAAATACAGGTAATATCACTAAATATAAAGAATGCAATTCTCCCTCTCTCTCGTAATTCAACAAAAACGAGTTTTTAGTCTTTAAGAGACAAAATTATGTCCCCACTTTATTCATATTCTGCAATGCCGAAGCTACATATTATATTAACGGCATGCGGCAGGTAGATCCTACCGACTATTATAAATTCTTCACACCGCCACATCTCAGTCGACCAGCGAATGCGTTACGACCTAATGGTTTCAAATTGTTACATACATTCTTACATACTTCTCTACTGATAAAAGAATATTTTTTTATGTTGCATTTAAAGTTAAATTTTTAAAATTTCATATTATTTGAAAATAGTAAGCAATTTGAATGCAAATCTCCTGAAACATTCTGATAGAAATCATCTTTTTGGCATTACTTTATGTTATAAACAGACAAACTTAAATGTATCTGTACTGTTGTATCTATCATACAACTTAATTTTTTTCTTAATATTCACAATTTAAAATAAATCATTAATTTTATTTATGAGTCTCTATTTGTTTAAAACCAAACGATTGTTATTTTAGCACACACAAAATCGTTTCAAATTTTCTCAGAAAAAATGTAGAGTTGCTCAATCTCTAGAACATTTCCATACATAAAAACAGCGTGTAATTATTCGAAATATAAAAATTATATTTTCGCTCGTATTATTAATATTTCGATTTTACAACTAATAGGCTAATAATCCAATTTCACGATAGACCGTGAAACGATTAAAATAAACGAAGGAAATCGGTTTTGATACTGGCTCGTTAGTTTGATCATTGCCATCACTTAAGGAAGACGTATTTAAAATGTTTGTCTTTATTTTTTGTTTTTTTTAGAACATTTACTAATAATGAAATAAAACTTCCGCAGTGTGATAACGTTCTTATAACTAGTAGATACTTTTTTAAAACTAAAGTTATCAAAGATTTCGTCAACTTACCCTTAAACTTAGAAAATTAAAAAAAAATAGCGTTTTAATTTTTTTACAAAGAGATGCACAGGAGCTATAAGAAAGTTACCAAACTATGTACACTTTATATTAAGACTGTACAAAGATTTAATACTATTTACCATGAATGCGCTCATCATAACCTAAGCACGTAAGCTCGAAAACTTACATTAAGCTCCAGCCGCAGTACTCCACACATTAACGATTACACGATTTGTTTCCAGTATAATCTAATACAGCACAACACTCACACTGAACATTTACAAATGTAAATTCTTGTAAAATTACACACTACGAGATTTATTGTTATAAATATTAACTTTTAAAATATATTTCTATACACGTTAGTGCGTTCAGACGACTGTGCGAAGACTGTCGTAGGCCGCGTCTGCGCAGGCTTCGAAGGAAAGTTCATCGAACGCCTTCGTCTGTCCTGTACTCTAGATTATTACATAATTTATGTTGAGTAGCATATTAAGAAACGTTATAATTGGAATGACAATACAAAATTATTTTCATTCATTAATAATTTTTCACGTAAAACTTGATATACCTATACCTACCTAAATATAATTATTCATATCTTATTAATGTCAATAATGTTATTATAGAAATTCATGTTAGTAATTATATCTTCAAATAAATAGGTGTCTTAATAATGTTTCGAATAAAGACTAACTATATATATTTACAAATTACAATGCTTCAACAATTTTTTAAAAATAATAAGCAATGGGAATTATTAAGAACTCTACCTACCCTAAATACTTAAGTACAGTAGGATACTAATTATTAGGAACTAATTATTCTACTTAAGTATAATATATTGTATTTCATGATAATATATAACTGTTTAGTACCTACATGTTATTGTAATAATTTTATTTTAAAGAGCAACTGTCGAATTTCTCGGCTATCTCAGCAGAACTGCTTTCCGAGCCGGTGGTAGCTTCCTCATAGACTTACAGACTGACATTTAATTAAAATTAAATTCTATATTATCATAATGTAAAAGTGACGATTCAAAAGTGCTTGTAAAAGTCTATTTGAATAAAAGTATACTTTGATTTCATCGGAAAATTCAGATTAACTATTTATAGATTAAGATCCCAGAGCGTTCTGACATAACTTATTTTCACATGGATGAAACCTTCACGACTTAGTAGCGTCTAGTATACTTTTAAATACCTGCCTACTTGTGAAGCTTGCACTGTGACACCTGGGCAGGTACCAGGTGAGAAAGGTAACTAAAAATATGAGTTATCTTACTTAAATTTGTATGGCTGATTTTTATATATATTTTGTAGAATATTATTCTAAACTAGAATTATAAAGTGTCAGACACTTTTCATGGACCAGAGCTTTTGTCAGACGCTTTAAAGCTCGACAAAAAATTAATGAACTTTACTTATTTTTTCATGTCTGACTTTTAAATATGTTATTCAAGTAACTATTACAAAGTTATATTTCATCAGTCAGACAAATTCGAGTGACCAAACATCCCCTAAACACAAAATTATTCAGCCGGGAATGCGAGCGCGAGAGCACTATGCGCATGGGTCTCAGAGTAAAAAATTGAAATGTATTGAAAATACTTACTAATTTCAATCCAAGATTTTTGCATCCTTATTTCAATAAGATCCCTTATAAAAAAAAAGATTTACAAAAGATTCTACCCATGCAAAATGTATATCTATATATTTATCAAGTTGAATCTTTTTTTCTTTAAAAAAAAATGTCAGTTTGACTGTGACTGTTTCACAAGAAAACCAATAGACACATTTTTATGAAATTGAGTATGGTCATAGGGGGTATCAGTACTGCAGGATTTGTTATTTCTGAGAAATCATATCAGTACTCAACAATTATTATGTAAAAAAATGTTCTAAAAACGCATTCTACACACCGGAAACCAAATTCTTAGATTGAAATTAAATATATAACTGGATACGTTATAACTCATAGTATATATTTCTGACAACTGAGATATTTACCTGAAGTAACGAGAATCCTATATATTGACCCGAATTACCAACTAAGATTATACCAAATTTCATCATAACGTGTCCAGTGATTTTCTCGTCACAGGCAGACAAACAGACAAAAATTCTAAAAACTATATATTTGGCCTCTGTATCGATAATAATGACTATTTATTTATTTATTTACTTGTTTATGTAATGGATAAAAGAATAATATAATAAGATTTTTAATTTAAATATTTAATGTACAGATTCGAATAAATTAGAATTTTATTATAATACTAGCAAATCATCAAAAGCGGTCCAGCCATTTCAGATATATATATTCTTTTGACAGATAACACATCTAGATGTGAACTTAGATTACTATGTTAAAGCATAAATCTATAGGCGTGACTGTTTTTCAGTAAAGTGTACCACAAAACGCTCTGGTTGTGGGATAGTGTTTGTATAATAAATAAAAGATTGTATGATATAAATAAAAGATTGTATGTTTGTTCTTTATGCATTTCTAAGCTATATATTCTATCTGATGAAATTTTGGTAAGGTCTTCTAAGGACGCCGGGGGTTATTGACAAAAAAAATTTAACTTTGTGTGTATCAAATAAATATAAGAATTTGCACAGGTTTTTAATTTTTTAATTTTATTTTTAATTTACATGTAGTTATTTAATAGCATTGAGGGAATATGTTGGTAGGAATATAGTTTTATAGTAATAGTAACATAGGTGTTCATTTTAAGCTAAATTCTAACTTCCTATTCTCTAATCTACTATTGTTTCCGCTATATTTACACAATGCACATATCAGTAGGTGCTTTACTTTACGAATATTTTTATTAATTTATATTCTGTAGGTACTTCAGGTGTGTATATATTTTTGTGTTTAGGGGATGTTTGGTCACTCGAATTTGTCTGACTGATGAAATATAACTTTGTAATAGTTACTTGAATAACATATTTAAAAGTCAGACATGAAAAAATAAGTAAAGTTCATTAATTTTTTGTCGAGCTTTAAAGCGTCTGACAAAAGCTCTGGTCCATGAAAAGTGTCTGACACTTTATAATTCTAGTTTAGAATAATATTCTACAAAATATATATAAAAATCAGCCATACAAATTTAAGTAAGATAACTCATATTTTTAGTTACCTTTCTCACCTGGTACCTGCTCAGGTGTCACAGGGCAAGCTTCACAAGTAGGCAGGTATTTAAAAGTATACTAGACGCTACTAAATCGTGAAGGTTTCATCCATGTGAAAATAAGTTATGTCAGAACGCTCTGGGATCTTGGTATATTATAGAAATCACTATTTTAACTAACACTATATCATCAAAATTTCTCTTATAATAAAATATAATTTTATATTCCATTTCGATTTCGACCACGTCGGCCAATCTCAATGAGACTATTATACATTGCATAAGTACGTAACCCAGAGCCGGAACTCAAACCGAAGACCTCCAGATCTGCAGCCGCACATGCTAACCACTAAACTACTGTGCAGTACGCATGCATTTATTTATCGTGAAATTAGTATAAAATTAATGAATAATTATTCGATATTTTACAATTATTACTCGGGATTAAAAGAGTAGTCTTATAAGAACATTGAAAGAACCTATTTTTATTACTTGGGTTAAGTTAATGTTCTTTTGGTAAAAAGTTATAATTATAATGTTAATAAATTTTGTTCATAATACGATGATCAAGTTAAAAAACTAACATGTATTTATATATTTTTTTATACACACATAACAAATATTTTTTTGCAACAGATTGGATAACCGAATGTTGCGGGTTCAAATCCGGGTCTCGCACCTTTGATATTTTCATGTGCGAATCAGTCTTAACATGATTACCACTCTTATGGTGAAAGATAATATCGTGTGGAAACCTGCATGTCTGAGAGATCCTAGCAAGTTTTCGAAAGATATGTGAAATCCGCCAACCTACACTAGGCTAGCATAGTGGACTATAGCCTGATCCCCTCGTATTGAAAGAAGACCCGTGCTCAACAGCGCGACGTTAAATGGGCTGAATACAATAAATAGAATTTATTTTGAGTTTAAATACGGTGTTGATCTATTAAACAGTTTCATATTTATCCATTACGTAGTGCGTAACATTTATTGCATTCGGAAAAATATTAAAAAGGTATAAAATGAAAATATATGGCTATATAGAGTATACTGATATTGCGATTTATTAACATTGCAAGGATAATTAATGTTTGAGCAGTACCTAAACATTAACCTCTTTTTAAAAAACTATCTATTAAATTTCTATCTTATCTATTTCTTATAACATTTTTTTTAATGTTTCATTACTTTTATTATTAAATAATTTTATTTGAAAAACATACCTACATTCTTTGTTTATTATTAAACTGTAAAATATTCCTTGACATAAGAATTAAGAACTGTCAAATAACTGTCAACAAATCCACGAAGTTGATCCGTTGATCGTGACTTTCAATTCTGAAAATTGTTAACAAGTATTTTCCATCGCTATTATTGTGTTTACTTTGTTATTAAAACATAATCATGCCGAAAGTTTCAGGTATGTTAACAGCCATTTAATTGGTATAATTTTGCTTATTCATTCTAAAAATTTGAGGTTATTTATGTCGAAATTAGGCAATGAACTACTGTTAGAAGAAATAAGAATACATACAGAAATATGTTTTGTTTTAATTTTACAAATATTTGTTTTTGATTTTGAACTATCAAATATTAATGCTTTGTCATTTGTAAAAAAGATGTCAAGGATGCTTTACCGTAAATACCGGCTTTCTAGAATGTTAGTCGTTTCTATTTACTTTTACTTATTATTGACAAAGACAATGAAAAAGAAAATAACTTTTTATATTATTAGACCATAATTTGATAAATGACGTCTTATAAGTTAGTTACAGTTAATATTTAAATCATTTTCTTTGTTCTACCAGTAAAAGTTAAATGGGGTAAGGAGTTATACCCAGATGTAGAAGTAAATACAGATGAAGAACCAGTACTTTTTAAGGCACAAATATTTGCTTTAACTGGAGTTCAACCAGAAAGACAAAAAGTTGTGTGCAAGGGTGTCACATTAAAAGATGATAGTTGGGCAAATTTTAAGTTGACAAATGTAAGTATTTCATAAACTTTTTAATACAATATTACTGGAAAAAATACTATTTTACATAGTGTATATATTTTTGTATTATTATACTTAGTTATGAGAGTCAACTAAAAGTTCAATTATATTTAATTATAATTAATCATATATTTACTATTTTAGAATGCACTTGTTCTTGTTATGGGTAGTAAAGAAGAAGATGTACCAGCAGCTCCAGTTGAACAAACTCGTTTTGTTGAGGATATGAATGAGTCAGAGCTAGCCACTGCTGTAAGTGACTATAGTAAAAAATTTCCAAATAAACAAATACCAAAAGATTGTATTCAAATTCAATTTTATATGGCAATTTGCCAAAAACATTATATTTTAAGATTTAACAAATCATGTTTTCTTTAAAATCAAAATAGAATATATGCCAAAAGAACTTGTATTAAATTTTCTATAATGACAATTTCTTACCATTTTGCAGCTTGACCTACCAGAAGGTTTAATTAACTTAGGAAATACCTGTTATATGAATGCTACAGTACAATGTCTTAAAACTGTCCCTGAATTGAGAAATGCTCTCCTTAACTATGATCAATGTAAGTATATTTTTTAAAATAACACTATTACATATGTAAACCAAATCTAAATAAAATCAGGGATTTATATAGTTCTTTAACCAGTCTAAGGCCCCTAAGATTTAAAAGGCCCCTCTATTGATAACAATGGATAATATTGCAAATGCTATAAAATAAAACAAAATTATTTCTTTTTGTTTTAACCAGAACCAAAGTGTCAAATCTTAATTTTATCTACCTAGTTGCATTATCATGATTATTTAAAGACAAGTAACAATTATTTTCATATCTCTTTTATGTTACTCAAATTATCAATAATATTATGCCGATTTTCGAAAAAAATTTAAAACCTTTTTTTTATTTGGTAATATTGTATATTTCACAAATATTTTGAACACTTTTCATGTTTCAATTAATTACTCAATCATAATATACTTCCCACAAAGCATCTGGCGGTGGAACAGCGGGTGGACTTACATCAGCTCTTAGTGAAACTATGCGAGCACTTGAGAATGGCGGTGCCGGTGCTTGTGCTGCAGCTGCGGCTCGACTCCTCCACGCATTACATGCTGCTGCTCCCCGCTTGGCAGAGAGAGGAGCAGGAGGGCAGTTGGCACAGCAAGATGCTTCAGAATGCTGGACAGAGATAGTCCGTGCATTGAGGATGAGGCTTCCTATAGCACCTGAGCCTGACAGGTAAGTACTATATGTTATATGTAATTATTAATTTTATTTTATAAAAAATTATGTTTTTTCCTACCCCTGACACAACTTTTCTAACAAAATTGAAGTAATTTTCAAGCAGTTAAAACAAAAAAAAATTCACTTCTATTGCAATTTTTGTACAATAAAACAAACATCTCTTTAAAAGGAATGCTAACTAACAGTTTTTCATTTGTTATATTTTCAGTAAATCCCTTGTAGAACAATACTTTGGTGGTACACTAGATGTGGAGTTAGTGTGCAGTGAAGCAGATGAGCCGCCCACTCGCTCACAAGAGTCCTTCCTACAACTGTCCTGCTTTATTTCACAGGATGTCAAATATTTACAATCTGGTCTCCGATCTGTGAGTATTGTACTGTTACAGTTTGATTATTAATATACATACTTACAAATAAATATTTGAACAAAAAAATAATTTTGGACTTCCATAAGTAAATTTAGTATTCTATTTATTAAAATCAAATTATATTTTCAAACTTTGGGTTCCATCAGATGTATTTTTCATAAATTGCTTTTGTTCTTTATCAGAAAATGGCAGAGCAAATCACTAAGATGTCGGAGACCTTGGGGAGGGATGCTGTTTACACAAAAACTGTAAGTTTTTTAAGTTTACGTATACTTTAAATGACAGCTCGCGAGAAAGATACATTGATAGGAAGTAGTTTACAGGTTAATCCATGCCCAAAGCTACCGTCATTCCATTATTCTTATCTGTTATATTGTAAAATAATAATATTTTGCTTGCTCAGTGGAGATTTATCATGATGTTGTTAATATTAAATTAAACTCAATGGAAAAAAAATTGAAATCTAAGATAGATAATCATGAAATGAAAGCTAATCTATATACAAATGTATGAGAAATTAATTTAAATTATGATTGTTCAAGTTGTGTGACTCCACAAAGTTATTCTTACAAGTGCAACTTAAAAGTTTGTTCAGACTATAGTCCACCGCGCTGGCCCAGTGCGCGTTGGCGGACTTCACATGTTTTACGAAAACTTGCTAGGTTTTCTCTGACATGTTGGTTTCCTCACGTTCTTTTCCTTCACCATAAGACAAGTGGTAATCATGTTGGAAATGATTCGCACATGAAACTAAGAGGTGTGAGATCCGAATTTGAACCCGGATCACTCGGTTATCCAAGCAAGCGCGTTACCACTAAGCTACCACCACTTTCTTATTTTATTTTACTTTTTTTCTTTGTAAATTTTTGTAATGTCTTATTACAAGAATGGGAAATTCCTCCATTTAATTCAATAACTGTCATTTTAACAATAAAAATGTACTTATAATTTATTATTATTAGTTTCTTCGATCACGCATAATGAAAAAGTTTTATCTTACCAATAAAACCTGCATTGTGCTCCGAGCCTTGTCCGGGCACTTACACCATATGCCCGGACAAGGCGAGGAATACACAATACATAATACCTGTCATGACATTAGATACCTTTAAACTTAGAAATGTTATTGTTTCAGAGCAAAATAAGTCGTTTGCCCGCATATTTGACTGTGCAATTTGTGCGTTTCTACTACAAAGAAAAAGAATCGATAAATGCGAAAATTTTAAAAGATGTCAAGTTCCCATTGGATTTGGATGTGTACGAGCTGTGCACACCCGAGCTGCAGGAACGTCTGACACCTATGAGAAATAAGTTTAAGGTATACTTGTATATTTAGTTTTAAAAAATAATTGTAGTCAATTAATTAAATCCTATGGCTTCAAACTGTGCCAGTTTAGAATAGATTGTTTTCCCAATGTCATTTTGAATGGAAAAGACACAAAGGAGGTTTGTTAGTAATAGTATAAATGATCATGATATTATTTATCTTCATGTTTTGTGTTTGCTTTTTGTAAGTTGATAGAGGGCAATACAAAAATATATATGTATATGTAAGAACCTTAACACAGCATGATCTAGTTCCATGGTAACCTTGTGTTATGGATACTAGATAGTTTATACATAACTGGAGTACCAAACTTTGTGCTTATCACATAAATTAATCTCCGTGAACAGGAATCGAATCCCTGGCATGCTGGTACAGAAAATAGTCTTTAAAAAAGGAAATGTAACGCCGGTTAAGAACCAGCATAAGAATTTTATGGGTTAAATATAAAATGAAGTAGTCATGAATTTTTCCTTAAAAATACTTAAATAAACAAGAAAAATCATTTACTACTCATACAAATTGTATGTATTCATATAATATTATATCTGTAATGTATGTCACATTAAACATTTTTTTATAATATTCAGGAATTGGAAGATGCGTCTGTGGAATCTGCATTAAACTTGAAAAATAAAAATCACGGCGACAGCAAAATGGCTAATAAAAGAAAAACAATTCTTCCATATTGGTTCGAAAATGGTAAAAATTTAATATATTATAAAATAATTTAATGTGCTATGAATAAGTAAAGTGCCATTTTTACATTAAAAATAAATGTTAGAGTCAAAAATAGTAACACAGGGTTTGCTGCTGTGTTACTATTATAGTTTTGCCTAGTCAGATTGCTTATTTTTCTGAAGAAAATTGATTTCTTGATGAAAATTTGTAGATAGTAATAAAAATAATACAAAATGCTTCAATATTATAAAAAAGGCAGCTCTATAGTAGTATACTTAAATTATTTATTATTATAAAATCTTGTGCGTATTTTCTTTATTACCACAGTATAAATATTTATACTATTTTAAAACTTTATTGATTGGCACCATGTTTAGTTCTATGACTTTATATATTATTCTATATAATTCCTTATTGTATGTATGTATTCAGCCCTTTTTAACGTCCCTTTACGGGGCACGAGCCTCTCTTCAAAACGAGGTGGATCAAGCCACCATGCGGTCAAGTATGCGTTGGCGAATTACAAATGTCTTTTGAAAACTTGCTCTGAAAGATTCTTTCAGACATGCAGCTTTCCTTACGATCTTTTCTTTCACCAT
The DNA here is from genome assembly GCA_951802675.2 of Boloria euphrosyne. Lineage (NCBI taxonomy): Eukaryota > Metazoa > Arthropoda > Insecta > Lepidoptera > Nymphalidae > Boloria > Boloria euphrosyne. The sequence continues at coordinate 3,218,953 of OX637887.1, read as the reverse complement.
AAGACAAGAAATAGAAATGATTCGCTCATGAAAATATCAAAGGTGCGAGATCTGGACCTTTGTGTGAGGTATACTAAGTCTTATCAGTTATCACCCCATGCCCTCAGTGCCGACTCAAGCCATGAGGCCCTTGAGGGCTTCAGCACATAATTTAAGGATTTTTATAAAAAAAATGTTGAATTGTAAAAAAAATGGTTAATAAAAAAATACAGTCCAACTTTAAGTAAAATATTGAGCTTCTCTGTAGTCCATGTAAAAGAATGTTTACATGGGAATTTAGTACTTTTCGGGGCCCTCGAAAGGCTGGGGTCCTGGGCATGTGCCCCCGGTGCCTTTATGATAAAGACGGAACTATGTGTCGTCAGACGTGGGCAGCAACAACAGCGGCTACTACCGGCTGCAGGCCGTGCTCACGCACCGCGGCCGCTCGTCCTCGTCCGGGCACTACGTGGCGTGGGTGGCGCGCGCCGGCGCCTGGCTGCGCTGCGACGACGACGCCGTCACGCCCGTGCCCGAGGAGGAGGTGCTCAAGCTCAGCGGTGGCGGTGAGACTCTTTTTTGTTTGTCAAGCACTGACCTCTATAATACCACTGGACTGGCTGTTCCAAGCGTTTGACAGCAATTTTTTTGTGTCCATTTGAAGCGCCACTAGCGAGAGTCCCGAGAACTAATTTTGTCGTATATTGCAAAAGACAGCGAGAAGTGTTTGTTTACTGTAAAGTAATTTTGCATTTTCGTTGTTAATATAACATAAGTAGTAATTATGATGATACGGTTATTGATTAATAAAAATAAAAAAATAAAAATCTTTATATCGACATCATTAGTTTTAGTACCACGGACTCTCGCTACGTCCGACAGCGGCGGACAGCGCCAAAATGGCGAATATCAAGCAGCCACAAAAGCACATTGACAACAGCCAGTCCAGTGGTATTATAGAGGTCAGTGTTGTCAAGTGACAACTTTTTTTTTTTGGATTAAGGCAAAAGCTTGGAACGTCACCGATATGCTGCGTTTGACGTGTGATTTGTTGGCACAGACTGGCAACTTTTAATAATTATTATTGATATCGTTAATTATTGTTTCAAGTGATTTGTGTTTATATTGTATACTATATTTATTTTTTTGTATGTTTGGCTTTTGATGACAATTGTTTTGGATGCTTTACAAGTTACAACCACCTGCTTTACCAGGGTTTGTGTCCTGGGCAACATTATGAATTAATAGGTGACTTATTAAAAGAACAGGATCTTTTAAAAGAATAAAGATATTTTATTAAAAAATACATATTAATTTAATACCAGAATTAAAAATTATGTATATAATTTTTAAATTTCGCCATACCTCATTTTCAAAAATATATTTAGGTGACTGGCATTGCGCGTACCTGCTGCTCTACGGGCCTAAAATCCTGGAGATCCCTGAAGAAGAGGAGCCCATGGTGACCGAAGTGACGGAGGAGCCGGCCGGCGACCCGCCCACCGCCCTCGCGTAACCGCCCTAACGTGACCCGTGTCTCTGATACTGGCTCTAGGAATGAGGGATCAACTCTGCCTGGTTAGCGAAAATACAAATGTAAAACTCAAAACTTTCATAATGCTATTATATACACTTAAAAAAAACAAACGATATTAATGAATAGTTTAATTGAAAATGAATAATTTAATTTGTGTTGATGTTCATTGCTATGCTCGATAAATATACACAGTTGGTGTACACTGCGTTTTTCGTTCAAGTCTCGAATAGATTAATTAGAAGTTATATTTGAACTTAAACTCAATAGTTTTAACTTTAGTTTAATATTTACATTATTAATACAAACTAACAATGCTCGATTCGATTTTTCTAATCGGTAGCAAAATTTATAAGAAATGCATGATGATGCATTTCAAACGCTACTTCCGAATACTAAGTTAATTGCATTCGTTAATTTAAAAAGGATGTCGAAAGGAGATTTTACAATTTTTTACGAAATATACAAGTAGCTAGGCGAAATATTCAACAAAATAGGATGAAATGTGAAAATAATAATCAATTACAGTGATACATTCATAAAATCATAATCATGACATCTTATTTTGTTTTCTTGTGTTTGCCAAAAAAATATGTAGAGTTAATTCTCAATGTTTTCCAACAAATAGCGTGTACGCCAAGAAATTAAATGTAAATCTGTAAAAAATATTAATACCTTCATTATTTAATACATTTTAGATTCTGTGAAGCCAAAAGTGTTCCATCTTTGAACATGTTCGATTATTTAAGCATTCAAAAGCAATTGACTTCTATTTTTTTATCAATTATTGCAATGATATTATATACAAGATACGCCACCAACGCACCAAACGCGTGCCGTGAATTGGTCCTATTTATGACCATTGCAGTCAGTCCTGCAGGGCGCTCACAATGACAGGTCACACCTGTCATTGTGAGCGCGTGTCGACTACCTATAATAATATATATAAAACTATAGAGACCAATTCTGACCTAACGATAAAGAATGTAGAAATATAAAGATTAATCAGTTTCCGTTTAAATGAGGTGTGCTAAGCTGCAATTTTTTTATGCAAAATTAAAAAAAATATTTATTAAAAAACTACAGGTGACCTAACAAAAATGATAGTGGACCTATACAGACCGAACGTAGACCTATCGATTAAGGTCATTTTGATTTCAAAAATCCTTCGATGGGGTGCTAAAATTGTGCAGCTTCCTTTTCGTGTGTTTAGATATACAATGTTATTAAATGTGTATGTGTGTGTCGCGGAACAATTATGTTGTGCGTGCAGTATGAACGTAACGTATCTTGTATATAATATCATTGAGTTATTGCCAACTAAAGCTCAAACGTTTATTTTATGTAACGCATAATTCAAAATATTATATTTTCTCGCTCATTCCTATATAAGCCGAGTGAGACAGAAAATCTGTACGGAATCTTATTTATTGTGAATTGAGCATTTAATGCTTTGAAATGTTTAAAGCGCTTGTAATCTCTATAAGTTCTGTACTAATACAATGACGTTTATAAGACTAATAATTATAATAAACGATTAACTTAAATTAATTATTTTTAATTTCCACCACAAGTTTTTTTTTATTTTTCTAAACGACTTTGGCTTACACGAGCTTGGCTCTGCCTTCTGTATTTTTAGAGATGTAAAAGTTGCGATTTAAAAAAAAAACATATTACATAAAAAAACTTAAAAAGTAAAACCCTATTTGAGTACAAAATTTGATTGAAGTCGTTATCTGAGGGTAAAGCCAAAATTTTATTACACTTTTATATTTTTATTTGCGTCTCATACTTAAAAAGAAACATAATGAGTAATTAAAACAAGTTTCTGTTTACTATTGTAAACAGTGATGTATTTAATAGCTATGTAAACATCAATTTCCAACAAATATATTTATTTTAGTAATAAAAATTAAAAAACAAAATAAACAAAAAGAAAAAATTCATACAAAAAGAAATGTCCATTTTTGCTACCCCAATATGTCGAGTACCCTAGTGAAATTTCTATGGCATTTATACTAACGTTTCTGATTCATATCTTGGTGTTAGGTTACTGGAATGTCGATTTTATTACAAAAACTATAAGATTCAAATTAAATGAGCATTTTCTTAGGTTTTATTCTGTTGTCTTCAGTTCTCGCACTTTTACGTTACCTGATTTACGTTACTGAATTTTTATACAATTTCTAAACGAAATATAGTAGTAATAAGTTTTTTCACACTAGCAACACTTACAGCAAATGTTACTTTCAAAATTCTAGCCGTTAATCATTTTGTTTCGTTTTCACTGAACAAGTGAATCGGCGGCGTGTTTCCGTGATAAAAAACTGTTAAACTTGTACCTGTGATTTACAAGGTATGTTTAAGTTATTTTTCTATTTCTTTATGTAAGACTAACGTTTGAGAACGTTAGATTTGTGCGAACATTGCTGCAGCTAACAATTCCTTCCCGTTTTCATGTAAATTGTGGTAAGGCTGTATACAAAAGCTTTTTATGTTACTTTTCCGTTACTTCTCCGTTACTTTTATGTTACTCTTATGTTACCCCTTTTAAAAGTTTATGTTACGTAACGTAAAAGCATTATAAAGCTAGCTACATACTGGTAAACTAGCAGAACATCGGATGACAACATTATTTGTGGCATTCTGCGGGAAAAGAACCAGTTGGACTATTCTAGTTTTCGAGTTATTTAAATTTTTGTGAATGAAGACAGAAATATCACATTTTGAGATTTTTACATATTTTAATTGAACTTTACCCATAACTTTATATAGGCATTTTTATATCACTCATGTGTTAAAAATTCTGTTAAAGTTTAGCAAAAAGGGACAAGTTGTATGTTGACACCCGTGGCTTTGCCTGTGTGGGAAACACAGTACTAATTGTGGAAAATATTTTTTCTAAATTTTATAAAAAGTTTCCTATGTCCTTCCAAAGGGTTCAAGAGTTTTCCATACCTACTTTAATCAAAATTGGTTCTGTGGTTTAGCTGTGGTAACTTAGAAAACAGACAGACAAAAATACTTTTGCATTTATAATATTAGTTTAGTTTGTATGATTGACTCTATTATTATTCTTAAACACTAGACTGAGTATACTCGATGTAAAATTTTGTTTTTGTAATTATCTCAAAACTTGATTTTCCAAAGTTAACTTTGTACGAAGCTGACTAGTTCCTTCTGCCTGGGCTGCCAAATTTTATTATGTTAATTATTGTTATTCAATAATATTCTGCATGTTTATTGCAGATGCCATTAACACCAGCAGAGAAGCAAAGAAAGTACAGAGAGAAATTAAAACTAGAAAATCCAGATAAATATAATGAAATGAAAAAAAAAAAGATTCCGAAAGAGCATTGAATTATTATAGAGCAAAAAGAAGTAAATATACAGAGACAGAAAAAGAAGAACAGCGTTTAAAGTGGCGAGAAGATAGAAAAAAGGCTAAAGAACTACAAAATAAGAATGTTACTAAGAATATAAATCAAAAGGCAGACCAAAAGATGAAAAGGCTAAAGCTTATACAGTTACAGCGGAATAGACTTAAGAAAGAGAATGAAAGATTATGTTTGGAAAAGCGACGCGTTACCGCTGGCATATTTTTACACTAAAAAAGGAAAACATACTTACCGATATGTTTGCTTGATCGAAGAAGTTGACAAATTTTCAAAAAAACTGGTTGTGCAAGGTTTTAAATCATTGAAAGGAGATAAAAAAAAAGTTTCAATTAGTAGAAAATGATATATCTATAATTTCGAAAGAAGATATTGTGATGTACTTACCTCACGCAGATGCAGGTTGTGATGGGTATATTACTTTCCCAAATGAGGTAAATGTTAAAGAAATCAACTAAGCATTTACCAGCTCCAGCTCATTTGACCGCCTCCGTGGCGCAGCGGTTAAGCACCCTGCCTTTCAACACGAAGGTCACGGGTTCAATTCCCGCCGGTGTTAATTTAGAAAAAAAATATATAGTGTTAAAAATTCGTTTTATTTTAACTAACAATAGACTATCCTGTATCACTGGTGTTGAATCTGGCAGGCAACTAAAACTAAATTAATTTGTTGGGCCTCAAAATATAATTATTACTTTACAATTTTAATCATCAATTGTGAATGCAGCTTAATAACACTTTAACGTTACTTTTACGTTACGGTAACGTAAAAGGATTTATGATACTTTTATGATACTTTTATGTTACTAGTGATAAAATTTTGGCTTTAGCTTAGAACCGTTTCCGAGACACACGAAATAAATTTGGATATCTATAAGTATTGCTTATTTACTCATTCTTTTCCAACTATTGACTTTTCAGTGACCAGAAATTTGCTTTCAGTGAAAAGGTCCACAGACAGACAGACAAAAATTCTATAAAACTATAAATTCGGTTTTCTAAAAAAAATAAGTACTTGATGTACAGATTCGACTTATAAGATTAAATTAAATTTAAGACAGTAAAGTAGATAAATAAATTAATTAAAAAAAAGTGTGTGTGTGTACTTATGTACACGCTTAGGAAGTTATACATCTTTGGCATCGTTAAATAATACATTAGGACAGTTAACCTAATTTATATTGGAGCACTTGAAAAAGTATATAAGCACAAGTTTTTTCACTACTATTTACGAATAGTAAATAATATATTCAATTCAGCTCCGCCATCTTAGATTTAAAAATGGGCGTCATTTTCGCAATCAGCACCCCGAGAAACCTCGAAAATGATACCTATGTCATTGTTGAAAAAAAACTGGATGTCCGCCATCTTGGATTTGAAAATGGACCTCATTTTCGCAATCAGCACCCCGAGAAACCTCGAAAATGACACCCATGTCATTAATGAAAAAAACCGGATGTCCGCCATCTTGGATTTGAAATTGGACCTCATTTTCGCAATCAGCACCCTGAGAAACTTCGAAAATGACACCCATGTCATTATTGAAAAAAAACCGGATATCCGCCATCTTGGATTTGAAAATGGACCTCATTTTCGCAATCAGCACCCCGAGAAACCTTGAAAATGACACCCATGTCATTATTGAAAAAAACCGGATGTCCGCCATCTTGGATTTGAAAATGGACCTCATTTTCGCAATCAGCACCGCGAGAAACCTCGAAAATGACACCCATGTCATTGTTGAAAAAAAAATACTAGAATATACAACTTGAACATAGTTATCAATTTTCATACCACCTAGAACTAACTTCATGCTGTTAAATTTAGGTGTCGGTGTGCGCGAGCATCGTAAAAATTCACTCTCATCATTTTTCTTCATCGCGCCAAAAGAAGTATAACTTCAATAAAAAGTTTTTACTCGTCTAAATATATTATATTTGAATTTTTATCCTTTAAGGGCTTATTACACCTTCCTAAATTTAGTGTTCTAAATGATTTAGTTACTAAATTCAGGAAAGTGTAATCGCATTTAGCAAGTTAGAATCCTAAAAAGTAACCTAATTAGGAAGAAGTATGGTTGCTAAATTCCGTCGACCTTAATAATCTGTGGACAGCAAGTATTTTTGGTTTATTATTTCTATGATTTTTGTTCTGGACTCCAAAGAGAGTACATTTATTATTGTTATAATAAACGTGACGACTGCGTAGTGCGTGTGCACATGTTATTAAAATTTTTTAAAAATTAAATGTTATTTTGTTAAAGTGCAACGAGCTTAATGGCAAAGGAAAGAGAGATCCTAATTAATATTATTCAATTATATAAAGATATGCCATATCTTTTGAATAACAACGATAAAAACATATCTTTGGAATAAAATCGATAAAAATTATTATTATAGTTAATGAAAACGTTATATAATATAGTAATATACTCTATGGTTGCACTCGTAGAAACTTATACTTAATCTGTAAATTCGTCTATGGTTACTAAATTTAGGATAGTGTAATCAGAAACATCATTTTGCTTTCCTTTCCTAAATCCTAATTAGGACGACTAAATTTAGGAAGGTGTAATAAGGCCTTTTTCTTGTCAATCAAAACCTTTGATGACAAGTTTCAACGAAAAAATGTCCTTATTTTTAAGTCTTAAAAAATGCTTGCATTTTATGTATTGTTGCTGTTATCCCTTTATAAATAATGTTTTATTTTCTGATTTTTATGGAAAAAGATGCGTAAAATGCTGTATGACATTTATGGCGGGTTTTGCCTTGGGACAACTGTACTTCTACTTCTTCTTGAAAGATATAGCATTTTTATTTTACAATGGTGTAATCATAAGTTTATTCATAAGCTTAATACTAGGTAAATATTTTTTATTACCTAGAGCTATTATTAAGTGAAAAATAATAATAATAATAAAAAGTTTTATGTAGGGTTAGCCAATGCAGTGTCGATACAAGTACGCTGTATATCTCTTTTAATATTTCCTGTGTTTTGTGGAAAAGCTGGACGCGGTGTTTTAAAAGCGATTGTTTTGAGCTTCATCGTCGCTGGTAATCTATTTTTTCGATTTTTATGTACTATTTCGATTAATAGGAAAAGTTAAACATTATTATTCTACATAACTATCTTTTAACTGTAAAATAATTGTACCTATTTCACTGTTCATATAATTTTATATTATAAATTATTAAGATTTATTATTTTGCATACAGTTAAGTTATATTTTGTAGAAGGAAATATTTAATTTATCTGATAACATTATTTTAATTTACATATTCTCGTAAAGTTATGTACAAGTATATAATCAAAGATCATAAAACAAGACTAACAAGCTACGACGTGCGACAAAGTTATTGTTATTACATAACTGGAATTAATGGGTAATCACTCCAGTGGCAGTTTCATTAGTTTCATACTCTTTGCAGCTTTTCGTGGTGAAGTTGCTTGTATGTACGGCTGCAAATCGAGGTTCTGAGTTTAAAAAAAATTGACTAATCAAGTTCCAAAAATCTATTTCTACTGCTTTCAGATATTATCTGCTCCATTTAGCCTTTGAGGCTTCGAGTACCTACACTAATTAAATAACCTTTTACTCATCTCTCTCTCTCTCATCATCATCATCAACAACAATATTACCACAACAATATTACAGAAAAAGTTCTAAGTATTTTCGCAATGAAGCAAACGATAGTTTTATATATTATAACTGGGTTTATTAAGTAGTAAGTTACATAAGTTTAATTTCCCAATAAATTCTATTTTTCTAAGGTCCAATAACAAACATGGGGTTAAACGCTAAGGAAGTCGTACGCGTGTATGCTTGCAGTACAGAGCTGTCGTATAATTTATCAAAAGCGATATATGGACAAATATATGACCCGTTAAATAGAGCTCTACTTAATTTTAGAGATGAAGTTTTGCAAGTAAAGGAAACTATGAGGTTTTACATTGCCTTATAATTTTGTTTCGATACTTAAAATATCGATTATTTAAAGATTAGTCATTTTATATAGATCCATGGTTGAAGTGATATCTCCAATAGAGTATGAAATTGAAGGTACTACGCTTTTGCAACAAATGAAGGCTGAAAATGATTTAACTGATGCCTTATTGGATATAGTTCGTTTCGACGAAGACACAAAAATGTATGACAATTTTTTTTATTATTTAAAGGGCTAAAGTATGTATACGTATTTATACGTTTTTTTTATATTAAGTATGTCGAATAAAACTTACTAATTTAGGTGTTTACTCTTATTTACCTACTGTTAAGTAAAATTACTTTGTTTATTTCAGAATTTCCAATAAAACCGAAAGAAATACTTATGAAAGTAGATATAATAAAAAGACGGAAATACGTTGTGAAAACCAAATTTCACATGCAATATCTTTATGTTTAAATAATTTTTCTTCAGCATACAGTTCGTGTAAAGCGGTGATGCCGTATGCCATGATATGCTGGCCGCTGATGTTGCCGCGGGTTTGCGATATAAAACGATTGTTAGGGACTGAAATATGCAAAAGTGGAGTACAGGTGATTAATAAATATATTCTCGGATATATTATCAGATAATTATAATGTTCTCCGACCGACTTCGGCTATGGCGGCTAATCTCAATGAGACTAGCAAAGCGCAGGGGATATTATAGTGCACACGTGTACGCGTAGACACAAGTACACTCTCTCTTCCTATCACTCTCATACTGGGGTGGAACGAAGGCGTTCCGAACGACTACTCGACACGACCAGTGAGAGCTGCGGCGCAGGACCGATAGCTTTACGTGCTCTCCGAGGCACGGGGGTGACACACCGCCAACTTCCCAACTCCGGGCTGTTACTAAGGCTTACTAAATTGCAAGATTCAATAACTAAACTTGACCCGACACGGGACTCGAACCCAGGACCTCACGATGAGTGGCTGTGCTTGCTAGCCACCACACCAACGAGGCAGGCAGGATATATCATATAGGTACAGTTTTAAGGCGTCATAGTAATATTCGGTGTACTTTTTTGTTATATTTTAAGATGCAATCAAATTTATCTGAAGGATTCAAATTCCTCAAAATAGTTAAAAGAAAATTGACTACAAACTTAGGAGAAATTAATCTACAGCGAAATGAAACATTCGAAAAACGGTTTGGTACAGTTCAGGTAAAGACTAATAATAATAATAATAATGTTCTCCGACCGATTCCGGCCATGGCGGCCAATCTCATTGAGACTGGCCAAGTACGCAGGAGATATTATAGTGCACAAGTGTACGCGCAGACTCAAGTGCACTCTCTGTTCCTATCACTCTCATACTCCAGTGGGACGACTACTCGACACGACCAGTGAGAGCTAAGGCGCAGGACCGACGGCTTTACGTGCTCTCCGAGGCACGGGGGTGAAACACCGCCAACTTCCCAACTCCGGGCTGTTACTGAAACAGAAAGAATCAATAACTAAACTTGGCCCGACCCGGGACTCGAACCCAGGACCTCTCGGTGTGTGACCGTACATGCTAGCCACTACACCACCGAGACAGAGTCGAGGTAAAGACTATTATTATGGTATAGTTGTCAAAAAGTAGCTCAGTGGTAGCGCTAAGTGAAGCGAGTTCAAGGCCAAATATCGGGAGGAAAACTGCCTGAGAGAACCTATAGTAATTTTTTGAAATATGTACATGTAAAGGTCCGTCACACCCGCACTAAACCAGCGCAGATGTAGATGTAGTCCATCTTGAAGTGGCCCAGCTGTAAGACATTAAAGATGGCTGAATACATATATATGTACATAATAGAAAGTTTTTTAGTCGCATTCCCAAGAAAGTTGATTGCCGCGGTATTTACTTACATATCTAGGATAGAGTTGGAAGACTTCTTTAATATTACATTAAAAAAAATTAGATATTTTAGGACGCTAAGGAAACTGGCCAGCGAGTAGTACAAGCTTTTGAAGAGAAATACCTGATAATGAAGTCAGTGAAAATCGTTTTAAATATCTGCCTAGCTCTACTGTTTCTCCGTATAACAGTTGCAGCAATAAACTACCACGATTTGTACTTGACTCGTATTGACTACGACAATGTTTATATTACGGGTCATTTTAAGAAGTTAGATTTAAAACGACGAAGGAAAAACGAAATCACGCTTCTGCCATTAAAGAAGGTATTTAACCTTTAGATTTATTTGGTAAATATTTGTAAAATAACTATTTGCTTAGAATTTAAATAACATTATTAGCAATTAATAGACTAGTTACCGACCGCTCGTTTCCAACTTTAACATATAGGTAGGTACACAGTATAAAAGTTTCAATCAAGTCACAAAAACAGTAGTGTATTTAGAAGGTAAGTGCTATCGAACATTAAGCACTGTTGAATAGAAGGTACGGTATACAATTTCGAAACTAACCTTACTTAAAATGATCATAAACCCTCGATAATACAGTATTACTATTAATTATAGCTAGAAAGAAAGCTCAGAAATTCAATTAATAAATACTTATTATAAACGACTAATTTAATGGATGCTTGTTACACTTTCAAAACAAGGAGGATTTTGATAAAACTAAAATAATGACTCAGGCCTTTTTAATCAACTGCATCATATGTAACAATTGCATACAAACGCAATCTCTGACGAAAGATAATAATTAAAATATCAAGTTATCTGCAATTTTTATCATTTATTTGTATTGAAGTGGTAGTGCCATGCTTGTTACCTTCGGGTAGCAGCCGAATAGGCCGGCACGCCCCGTATAGTACCACTCTCTCACAGAAGACTGGCGTGAAGTGGCAGCTATGCTGTCGCGTTTCGTCCGGTAAGTGAGAGTCCGGGAGGCCCACTCCCCATCCCTCTTCCCGTCCTTCTCCCTCCTCCCTCCTTTTCCTGAAAGGCCGGTAACGCATCTGCAAGCCCTGTGGTGTTGCAGATGTCCATGGGCGGCGGTGATCACTTACCATCAGGTGAGCCTCCTGCCCGTTTGCCCCCTTTGTCCCATAAAAAAAAAAACACTGAATTTTTCTTATATACAAGTATAACTCCTCCTAACTTAGCGTATTATAATTTATAATATTTAGATGGAAAGAAATAAATACGTAGACGTACACTCAGCCACATATATACCATCGGAACGCAGTAAACTATTGACGCAAATCCTTAAAGTCATGCTCGAAGCCATAACAGCAACAACTTTTGTAATGTTAGATCGGTTATTTTATGAAGCTTTGGATGTTGTAAGACAATATGCTCTCGAGCCCATCTCACAGTTTGAAGACCATGATATTGAAATTAAGGTAAGTTTTAATAGGAATAAGACACATGTAATATAATCTGAAATATATTGAGTCCACACACAAATATTTATTTTTCGCCACCGAACTAAAAGCAAGAAAGGCCCTACAGTACTCCGATCGCTCTAAATTGTATTCACATTGAAAGGTGTGAGCGCACACCACTCTCCATTGAAACAATATTCTGTCATTTTGAGTGAAAGAGATCGAACGTTTAGTTTTACTCGGGAGTAAAAGAGACAACATGTATTTGTCGGTACGACGGTTGTGTAATCGCAGTTTTTCCACGTTTTTCAAGTTCAGGGCCCTTCTTGCTTTTAGTTCGGTGTTTTTCGCCAATTTTGTTAGTGACTGCTTCCCGAAATGAGTAAAAAGTAAATCTAAGTAAGTATGTATTAATTTGTACGGGTGCCGAAAATCGAAACATGCCGGTTCTGTCCGAAAATCGCGTTGAATTATTTTGACAAAACGGGAATTTCTCTCCTTAAATATCTGAATTAATTTCTACTATAAAATTATTCACATTACTATGCACTATAGTTCCTACTAGGTTGTACAAAACATAATTAAAATGATAAAATAATTTATAAAAATTAAAAAAAATCGATAAAGAGCTTAAACTTTTAAGAATATTAAAAAACACAACATTTTTTTGTAACAATGTCATATAATTTATAAAACACAGGTAGAAGGGAAAGGTCAGCTCTCCGACATGATGCGTAAAATTCTCACGGAATTGGCGTTAAATAAAAACAATATAACGTTATCTAACGAGATATGCCTGCCGTGTCCCCGAGCAATGCCTATTTCATACTACTTCAAGATTTATGGCGGATACCTGTGGATCTTAGTGTTGCTGTATATAAATCCTTACACGCTAAGGTTACGAAGGTATAATTTTGTTAAACGATTTTAATATTTTGATTTCAATCTACATATGTATTATGTACACATGTAATAAAATTCTAAGGGAGTCTAATCTTTACATTAAATATAGTTATTTAAAAAAATATTATCGAAATAGTCATTATAACATATAGAGGCCGACCCTGAATAAGTTAAGTTGTGATGAGTATTAAATCTTAACACTCAAAAGAAAAAGCTTATATAGGTATTAGGTACATTAAAAACTGCACAATAAAAAAATAGGTCTTACTAAAAACAATAAACATTATTGTAGGCTACATGCCTTATTTATTCACAAATAATGGTTACATATAATAAGTAGTTTCTTTTCGTATTATAAAATGAAACGTTTTTCAAGGTTAATATGCAGTTACTTCTATCCAGTGCGAGAAAAACAAAGAATTTTGCATTTATACAACGATATTCTAAAGAAACGTATGAAAATGGATAAAACTTTACGAAGGAAAGCAGTACAGGCTGTGCGTGCTCACTACCTGTCAGGCGAGAACCTGTTGAGTTTGAGGATGAGGTACCCACAGATGTTGGACTGGCTCGGTACTCTATCTGCTGCTAGGATGAAGTGTTTGATTTGTGAAGAAACTGAGCCTAGACATATTAAACACTATCAAAGTAATTTTTTGTCTTCATTTTTTTTATATGTAGAGATAAAGAACAAATAAAGAGAGTACTAGGCAAGTTGGTTGAAAGAACGTCTATATACATCCATCTATTATAAACAATTTGTAAAAGTGAAAATACTCGTTAGCAATTGCATTATAGAGTATTGTAGGTAGCGAAGACTTTGACTTCTATAATCAGCTCAAATAATTTTTATCCTAACCTTAATTAAATATTATTATTTAGGTATCTCTCGATATATTAACTAACTTAAGTAATAATTGTTATTTTTTTACTACAATATTTCAGGAGTTACTTCAGTAGAAATATGGCATTCATGTATAAGTACTAAGTGTCCGTTCGTGTATTGCAATGAGTGTTGGCAAGAAGTGGGGAACCAATGCCTCGCTTGCGACCCCGCGCTCGCCGAACTTAGCGATATCGATTCTCTGAGTGACGACAACCCGCCAAGATATTAACTATTTTAGATCACGTTTAAATAAAAATTGCTGTAATGTAATGCTATATTTTACTTGAAAATAAGATTAAACAATTTCTCCCTACTACCCCTACAATTTTTTTAAAATATTCTATTTCTGAATTCCTTTGAAAAAAAAAAAGATATCCATATCCTAAAATAATAATAATCAATGAAACAAATATAATATTTAGGTAACCATTTCTTTCAAAGTGGTTTAGAAGTCAAACTACTTTTTAGTAACGAATATACGAATTTTATAACCACAGATTTTTTAAACTCATTTTAGCTTTCTTTAACAAACAATATAATTTTGTTTAATATTTAAGTTATTTAAAACAATCCATATTCCAATTGCTCCCCCACAGTTAAATTGCTAACAAACTGGATATTTTCTGCGACTTCATTGCAGAGTTGCGCCAGGCCACACAACTTACCGTCTTCTTGTGGACTAAAGTTGTAGATCAACTAAAATCACCATGATAAATTACCTTTTTCATTTAAATGAATACAAAGAATAAAATATATTAGTTATACCGCCGCACTCAGAGTCACTTAATGGACCATTAAGTCGTTCTTTAGTATGGAGATTCTCGACTAAATGGTTCATTAAGTGACTGCGAGTGCGGTGGTTGGTTAGTAGTAATGATAGTATCATTTTTTAATATACACAATATAAAAAATCACACAAAGTGGTGCAGCAAACTAGTGTTTATCAAACTAAAATTCCTATCAACCCTGATAAAATACTTAAATTGTATACCGATAAAAATTCATCGTAGGTGATCCAACCATCATTGTCACTGTCTGCTTCAGTAAATTTCTCTTTTCGAATTTCCATCGATGTTTCATCTCCTAAGCTCTCTAACACCGCGCAGCTGAAGGAAGTTTTTTTTTTATTTTATACTTACTAACAATTCAATTCAATTATCTTGTTTAATGGCTTCGAAGCGTGCCAGTTGATCACTTCGCCAATGTCACGTAGAATGGAGAAGACACGAAGGAGATTGGTCGGTAACATAGAGTCAAATACTTACTAATAGTGTTGTTATAATTAAGTTATTTCTTTTATATTAATTTAGTAGCGAAATGTTAAAATTTAATTAAATAATAATTTAAAATAGACGTACAGATAGATAAAACTGTATCTTTGTAATGGCAAAAGAAATACTTTCTACCAAATTCACGTGAAAGTATAATATACTGTACATATATAAGAAAAAGCCAATTTAAAAAAAACACTGTTTGTTCCAGCTAATCTTCAAACGTCTGTACCGATTTTGACGTGATTTTCACTGGCAGGTAACTAATAAGTTTCTGAACAAATTTTATTTTGGAAAAAGTTGGATTTCACTCAAAAACCTTAAAAGGTACCCAAGCGAAGTAAGAGTAAGTTGCTAGTATACACTATTATTAATGCGTACATAGATATATAAATATGTAAATACATATAATGATATATCTATAGTAAAACTATTAGCTAGAGACATAATAACACTTACAAATCATCAAAACCTAGCATTCCATTAGATTGATTGTCGAATAGCAAAAAGAGGCTGTGCAAGTTTGCAATGGTGACTTCATTCCACCCTGGGAACCGTCGAACCACTTTCTGCATACTCCACCTTCTGTCCTGTTCTTTCATTTCCTGAAATACTTATGGTGTTATTTGGTCATAGCAGCATTATGGTTTTAATCGATTTTCTAAAACACCCGAATCTTAATTATCGTACCTATCGTAAATGACTCAAAACTGTTAAGACATTATTATTTACAGACAAAGCAGTATGTGATTAAAGTAGTAGCAGGTGAAGCATGTTTTTATCCTTCATTTGGATATAACAGCCATATAACAAAGATATAAATACAAGTCCGTAGTTGCAACTTGCAAGTCCTTGCATATGTCAAACAATTTTTTTTTGTGTAAACGATTCAAAACTTACTTGATTATATTGCCGTTGCTCCGCAAGGCGCTTGTAAAATAGATCAACGAGCTTATCGTAATCAGTCATGGTCACCTTTTGGATGTCAGTGGGTTTTCTTTGTGGTTCTCCTAGAATCGCATTTATTTCGTAAAACTAAATACTTGTGTTGTGAGTGACACTGTTTTTTTTAATGCTTTGGGGTTTGAGTGAAATTGGGAATTTTATATTTTAAACTTAAAAAGCGACATATATAAGTATCTGGCTGACATCATCAGACTCCCCTATTAAGAATATAGCACTGACCTAATAATGCTGCGCCTTATACAGTTACTAAACCACGTCTTTCAGTGTCTTAAGCATAACTTAAAACTTTATCGAGTTTTAATAATAGACCTTATTAAAACTACTAGTTACCTGTAGCTGTAAAATCCTCTTGTCTATAAAAACATATAGGTTTTCTTTTTACAGGATATTCAAAGAATCTTCCTAAACTTGAAACAAGGACACTTACGTGGTGACCCATGATTTTAAACACGATATCTCGTTTATTTTATTTATTGAAAATGTCATAAATTTGAATTTACTGTTGCTGTGTATAAAATTAATAGTACTTTGACATTAATAATATTATTCAAACTTTCAAAGCTCTTTTCATTAGGTACTTGAAAATAGTTTTTATTTACATATAAAATTTTTTAACTATGGGAATACAAATAACATGACTTAAAATAAATGTATAACATGTAACATATATAGCTAAATTTTATTCTATGAGCTGCATTTATGTATAAAAAAGTAACTGGAATGGGATAGGAAAGGAAAATAAAAGTCCATTTTCTATCAATCATTGATTAATTTTCATACAAAATTCCATTAAAAATTTCAAAAAATTCATGACATATATAGCGTCATGCACAATTGATAAGATTATAAGAATCAAAGTAATGATTATTACCGAAAGGTTAAAAAATAATGTAAATGAAATATGGTAGGCAGTAAATTATTCTAAATTAAAATATAGGAACATTTATAAAATATCAGTCTTCTTTCAACAATATTACAGGAGTGTAACATAAGATATAGATATAAAAAGAAAAAAGACTGTTGTCGACTTTTGCACAACAGAAACTGCTAAAATTTACTTTTTGCAACAAAAATTTTGAATGTTTGGACGCTATTATAAGTAAAGAAGAGAGTTCAGTTCGTAAGAATTCTGCTTATTCTAGTAGACAACAGACTTCTTAAGCGGTGATTAGACCACCGTCTTATTAATTCCAATCAGTCTTTAATGTATTACGAGTGAGGTAGATGTGGTTACTTAAACATTGAACACAACTATACCCCAGTATGAGAAGTCATTACCGACACACTGTTGCGAAATTATTATATTTTTTTCTAAATATTTTCCAGTTTTTGCTCATCGTTTATACCTAATAATACTTATTTATCATTAATTTTGACTGTAACCAAATTTATCGAGATCTTTATGAAATAAATGCATCAGTAATGGCTTCCGTCATATTGGTCCCCGCATAAAGAACAGGTCGTACCTAAACGAACTGTTCTTTTTCGAGGTTAATATTAAATTACCACTACTTAGATACACCTGATACACGATCACATTCATCGCCCCTTTGTATATTTCTGATATTTATTTTGATATTTATATATCATAAGTTACACGAGTATTACGGTTAATTTTATAAATGCGATATACCTACTTCTTATAAGAGGTCGACAAGTTAATAGAATGCGTATTCACTATTCATAATTGGTTACAATATTACGTTTAATATACTTTAATATTATGATAATTGATTTACCGATACATGCATACATTCTATAATATTAAGGCTTAGTAAAGGGGAGATGAACGTTTACATTACGCTAACACTAACACAACACAAGCCCCTAGTTAACATTAAAAATAGCACAAATAGAATGGCTCACATACAATTTGCTAGAATCTCATATAATTGTATTATTATTATTAATATTATGCAGTTTTATATTGCGTCTCACCCACCACCCTATGCAGGTAGCCCTACAAATTTTTTACAAGGAAGCAGCTGAAATTTTCCTTTTTCGTTCATAATACACAGAACGTTTAAACTCGTACAAAATTATCATCACGCTTCAATATTAAGTTCTCAATTTTATTGTATTTATCACAAAACCACAATTTTACTGCTAGCACCTAGCAGCTTTCACATAGTACTTCGTTTACTGGCGATCAAATCTCTTGACTTCGTGATTGTATCAATCTTTTTATTATTTGTTGAAAAATTTTGAATCACTTTTATAAAGTGGCGGTGTGTTAGAGTGACTAGTACCTACCTGTCGCGTAAAAATTTTAGAACATATCGAATTTGTGCAATTTCAGAGCTTCTGCAACGAATGGCCTTTTACTGCAGCTAGTCACTCTAAAACGCCAAAGATCAATCCACTAAACCAAGTAACAAAATAAATCTAAGAAACATAAACAAATCATACCGAATTAAATGCGGTTCTTGATTAAGTAAAATTTAAGCCGCTTAGAGCCAACTTAGTTACAAATGAAGACCCACGCTCAATATCACTTCCACCTGATAAAATGACAGAAATTATGATTGTAGATACAATAGGTACGATTGTCGATAGAAAGCTAAAAGTCGTTTATATAATTCTAATCGATATATGTATACAGGATTTATAACTAGTTATATTCTAAGTATATACTAGACCAAAGGCCAGATTTCTGTCATTATATCAGAGAGTCAACAGCGGATGACAAGGAGCCTTTAAGGTTATAATGTAAGACTGGTAACATTCTAGTGGATACTAGTCTCTGGATCTGGTGTAAGGAGTTTGCTTTGCAAAACCACCTCAGTTTTTATACGTTAGACAAAATATTGACTTTGAGATTCGTCACATTATATAAAATAAAATATGTTGATTTGATTGGACATTTTAGGACAATTTTGAAAATTTAATTAAAAATGCATTTTATGCAACACATTATTTTAAAAATAACATAATACTTTAAAATGGCACTGAAAAAAGTAAGTTAGATATAATTTAATTTCGATTAATGATATGAAATGAAAAATAAATCATGATAAATACTTCAGTTTCGCGGAATTTAGTAATTGACCGTCAAGACGCAAATACTGCACGCAATTGTAACTTTTATATAATTTTACTATCGCCGTCGCCAAAGCCACGTTCGCGTATTACTGGCCTAACTAAGGAAACTGATAAGCTTCCTTATCGTAGTATCAATTGTAAAGATCCTATTCTCTAAACGGGAATAAAATTTAATTTATCACTAGATATACTTTTCTTAATAATTATTTTGAATTTTTGCGGTAACAGCGTCAAGCAAATAATCGCACGATAAAATATTCCAATCATTCACGCTACGCTTCAAACAATAATTTTCTCATCCTAACTGATAATGTTAAGTTACCTCAGACTATATCTGCAGTCATAAAAATCAGTTCATTTAACTACACCTAATATTTTAATTACTGTGACAGAAAATTTTTGCTTGAAGTGTCAAATTCTAATCCTAAAACATCACTAGATTAAGGAGATAGGTCTTTCAAAACTTATTCTACTCTAAACCTAATTACATACGTGTAAATGTTAATCTAATAGTATTTAAATTAGTATTCAGTACAAATTAATATATTTTAATTATAAGGGATAACATTGCTTGAGTGTCGGCTTTACATACTACCTTCTAAATCATTGTATACGGTATAATGAGTTCATAATATGCATAAATCACTATTTTATTAATAGATAAGAGTAAACGTACGAAGCAGTTACATTTGATATAGATTACATCTGCTGGGAGTTAGATCCTATCAATATATAGATATAATATAGACTTTGGTGTTATGAAGATTTGATAGGATGTGAATAAATGCTCATTGATAATAACGGAGCCGTAGCTCTAACCTACCTTGGTAAAAGCAGTTTCTTATAAGAAAGTTCCATAAGGGAGTTACATATATAGTTATTGGGGACAGGCGACTAAAATTATTTAAAGTTAGCTTATTTACTTGGATACCTTAAAAGTTCACTCGTAAATACAACTTAATATATAACTACAACTCCAGCATTTAATTATACTTAACATCGGAAGC
Organism: Boloria euphrosyne; assembly: GCA_951802675.2. Classification (NCBI taxonomy): domain Eukaryota; kingdom Metazoa; phylum Arthropoda; class Insecta; order Lepidoptera; family Nymphalidae; genus Boloria; species Boloria euphrosyne. The sequence continues at coordinate 3,198,706 of OX637887.1, read as the reverse complement.
AAGACCACGACGTGAGTAAAAACTACAACACGCATTTAAACTAGACAACAAGAGGTTATTCGAACCGCTCGATCCGAATACGTTACTCTAAAACTATATTTAAATAGTGAACACATATTGACTGAACACAGTGTATTAAATCTAACACCATCGACTCACTCGCCGATAGAATTAAAAAATATACTATAAGTCAATTCATATAATTTTGAGGAAACAATTTTGCTAAAATATTTGGACTAAACACAAATTTTGAGAGTATACAAACACACGTTATATACTAATAAAAAAAATAATTTTGTAGATGAATATCTATAAATTAGCTAATTTAAACAACGAGTGCGTCATAGCGACTTATTTTATGCTTAAAGTATACATAGTAAGTAGAAGTTGTTGTGGTAGAGGATCTTACAATTATTAGCTAGAGATTAATTTATTTATCTACCATCTATAGCACTACGTCCAGGAATATCAAGAATAGCTTTACCGCTTACTCAGTTGATAAGGCCGGATCCTCACTTTAATGCCGTTCACAGTTCGTTCGCGGTCCAATATCGGTCTGGCAAATTATTATCAAGTGAGATAATAGGGCTTTCATACTAACAGTAACAGTCAATGCCAGTCACGATCAATCTTCTAAAAGAAGAAATTTTACTCAAATCTATTTGACAATACTGTAAGAAGTTCTCTTAATCATTCCTGGATCGTTAACTGACTGATGTGACTACCAGACCGAGATCGGACCGAGAACGAACTGTGAACGACATTACAGTGAGAATCGGCACTAATAATTAATTTAAAGAAACAGTCGTTCGTCTAGCGACGTACTAATAACTAAAAAAATATGTTCGTTTAAATAAAATTCATAATTGAAGCGTCGAAATAAATTCATATAAATGCCAATAAAGTCTTTCAAAACAATGTTAAAATAATAACTAAATTTTGGTAATTAAAAATTGCATTAAAATAACGCGTTGATCCGCAACAACCGCCCGCCCGCTCCGGAACCACGTCTTTCAGACAGTCTTCTAAAGTCAGTCTCCAAGTTTTATTGCAATAATTTCTTAACACATCTACCTTATTCCCTTTAACCCTTTCAAACTCTACGTAAGATTTAAATCTAAGCGGAGAAAAGAGCTACTTTTTAATTATTTTAACTATGGGCGTAGGACCGCCATCGCATTGTTAAAAAATATAATATAATATAATACCTAAATTAATATGTAAAATAACTTAATATAAGAATACGCGTCAACGTGTGTATTAATTACATAATTATTTAACCAAGTTAAAAACGCAAAGTAACATTTCGAAAAAAAATACTTTTCAAGTTAATTTTAAATTATCTCACATAAAAACATCTTTTAAATCACAATGTGATCTTTTATTTATAATAATCTTGAAAGATTATATTCTTTGATTATGCAATGCTAAATATTAATGTCGGACAAAAATACAGTACGAATTTAGTATTCAGGTAGAAACCTATCGTCAAAATATTTAGAAATAATCAGTGCAAAATAAAGTGTGCATAAGCACTGTAAAAAGTTTGGTCTTTAAAGACTAGCGCTCAATGAAACAGAAATCAAAGTAATATGGTAACAAAAATTTTCAAAAAAAATAAAAAAAATAGGAGAATGTTATGACAAACAACAACTACGCAAGTTGTCGTTATGAACAGAGAACATTTCTCCAAACAAGCTAGGCTCGATTCAGATTTCCCAAACATTAATAATAAAATTGGCACATTATGAAAGTAATCACAACTTAAACAAAAAAATAATAATAATGGACCTACGGTCCACACAGTTCATTTTGCTCAGATTTTCTACGTAAGTCAATAAACTTTGATGTATTGCTTTCCATGAGACGTTATATCGCGAGCGGTATCAGGTAAAGTTTCAAATAATACAACTAAAAAGCCCTCAGTGGTAAGAGCCACGTCGCTCGGTCTATCTTTATCGTCAAGACCAGGACTCTTTAGGTCAACAGCCCATAAAATGCGAAGCTCTGATGTAAATACAAGCACGCGATGGTTTTTAGAGTCAGCTACAATGATTCGACCGTCGTCATCAGTAACTATTCCTGATGGACGATTAAGTTCACCGATGCCTGACCCCTCTCGGCCTACACAATGAAGAACTTTCGATAAAGTTGGATCTACCATCAGCAAGCGATGATTCTCAAAATCAGAAACAATAATATTACCGGAAATTGTAAAACAAACACCCCTTGGTGTAGTCGGCCCTTTAAGCATTTTGGCGGGATTGGCTCCCTCGAAAACAAACTTAGTAATATAAGTACCATCACTAGTGAATAGTTGAATACGGTGATTACGGGTATCAGTCACTACAATATTACCTAACGTATTAACAGCTACATCCCACGGATACTGAAATTGTCCACATTCCTTACCGAAGGAACCAAATTTAAGAATAAAATTACCCGATGACGTGAATATCTGAACTCTGTGGTTATCTTTATCGATAACGATTATACGACCATAAGGATCCGTAGTTATACCAGCCGGAAGATCAAACTCTCCAGGTCCTGTTCCCTTGGAGCCAAACATTGTCCTAAATTCTCCACGACTATTAAATATTTGTATTCGATTATTTCTTCTATCCGCAACTATTATATTACCTTCTCTATCTACACATAAGCCCCAGGGTCTGGATACTTGCCCTTCATCTTGACCTTCTCTGCCAAAAGAAAACATCGGAACACCAGACACCGGGCTTCTTGTAGGCTTTACAGACACTGACACCCAATATCCAGGTATTGCCTGACCAATACCACGTGAAGTATTAGCGTCCATAGCTATACTAGTCGGGATACTGTGATCATAGTAATTTGTGGATCGTGTATGGCTACTTGTATAATCAGGTAATGACCTTAGGCTATTTGTAGCGGACATCTGATAAGATAAAGGTGAAAATGTTTGAGCCGATTGTAATGAATGTAATAATGATTGACGTGATTGAATAGATGAAGAAGAGCTTAAAGAATGCATGGAATTTACTGGAGCAGATTGGACATCACATTGTCTTTTAATCTGATCTACTAAATCATAATTGGGAGGTATAAACATAATACGTTCCTCTGTAACATACATATTTTTAAACATACACGAGAAATAGTCTACTTGTGCTCTTCCTTTTTCTTTGGCCATGAATAAATCAATGCCTTCAGAATCCATACTGCGTACTAGTGTTTCGTTGGTATGCGCTAATCCAGCAAGAATACCACGAAGTGTATTCATATGGTCTGTCAATTCATTCATCTTTGCTTGACGCATCTTCTCAACTTTATCAAGCAAATATTTTTCACGGTCTTCAATGGCTTGAGCAAAGCAACGCATTGCTTTACGAATTTTCATGTTGGCTTCTGCAGTTTCCTTTTCATATGCTTTCGACATTGCAACCGCTCTATCTATAGCAGTTTTTATAGCTTTAGTGCCAGTTTTCGTATCTTCTATAGCTCTGAAAACTCCGATTCTACACATGTCAAGAGCACCTTTAATAGGAGAGTAACAATGATCTTTATGGACCCATAAGGTACATTCTTGACATATGAAAATAATACAACCTTCGCAATAGTATCTTACAGGATCGCCATGAAGTTCACAGTACATAACTTCCTTTTCGTTGGTGACAGAGTTGGGTCTGGCGCCAATGGGTGAAATTTGATGAATAGGCAGTAGAGTATGCTCTCTTAGCTGACAATCTGAAGTAACTTTGTGACAGCACTCGTGACAAAACAAATCATTGCATTCAAGGCAACGTGTGGTAGGAGAGCGCTCCTCACAACGGAAACAGCTAATAGAAACAGACGACGAGGTACCAGGAGATCCACTAGAGTTGTCCTCTTTAGAGTGATTTTGATTATTATTGTTAGAAACAGATCCATACTCACGAATGTTCGGGGTGGTAGCGTTCTGTATCGAACTACAGGAAGGCAATGCCCAGATGTCGTATGGCATAGTGGACGATGACGATGAGGCAGAGGGGCCTTGAAGATTGGTTGGTTTGTTCATATTCTCGAGAAGATTGCACAGGATATGAGACATCGCGAGGGGGTCTTCTTGCTCGGTAGAGCTGTGGCTGGAGCCCGTAGCCGAAGTAGATGTAGCTGGTAAGCTCGCAGCAAGGGCCTGTGTCATATTTGCGAACGACGTCATTATGACGCGCACGTCAAGTCATTAGACCTGCAACAATAAAATGTGATTTTATGTCAAGTCCAGGTTATAATGGTATGACATAGATATATTATATGTATATCAAAATTATATTGGATATAATAGTACTTTGATTAATCTATTAAAAAATATATTAGACAAACGTAACTAAATAGTACTTTCTACTTGGGGACAGAATAGTTCTTTCGCCTTTACTTCGGGTCAAACAGAATTATGAACATTATAATATAGAAAAACATTTACAATCGAACCATTGCAAATCCGACCCTATTCGATATGCCAAAAAATATGTGCCGTACTACATCACCGCGGTAAACCATCAACTATAAGTTGACTATTTGTTAATTATAAAATTTGTCATACTTCTAATTTAACACATTAAGAAATTAGCATAACACAAATAAGTAAAGAAGGATCCTAAAGTAATAGTAATATAAAATTAATCTTGAGTACACGATGACATATTTTGATTCATGACTTTGATCATTGATACCGCTTTACTATTACCTATATAAGAATAATAAACATTTTAAAACTTCTATTTGAGTACTAATTATGTCGGATAACTAAATTTATTTGTATTGGCAAAATCGTGGTGCTACGATTCGGAGGCAAGTAATCATCAATCATTTTAAAAGTGATAAACAATGTAGCGAGTAGCAATACACCATAGTTCTCTATTTTATTAATTAAAAACAGTACAATAACAAAACAACCGTTAAACATACGTTATATCTATAACAAATAAACAGTTCTAATTAACTTACAATATTGTAATCACATGAAAACATCACAGCACTATATTTATAAAATTTTATCACACACACCGGATGAAAACATTTAACAAAAAGTTGACAACTCTAAAAATAACAGCTGAAAACAAGTATAAGAGTGACGCGGATGAACTAATCTGGTCTAATGTTGCACTGGCACTATGGGGATGCTTCAAATGGTGCAGATTGCGAAAAAAATCTATCCCAAAACTTTTGTGTGCCCCTGCCACTAACCCTCGTATTTAGTAGGTAAGGAAAGTAGAGTGAGACGACAATATACACGCATCGTGCGTGCGAGAAAGTTGAATGTTACGGCACATTCCTAAATTTTCCATAATTTAGATAAAGAGGTTCGCTATGATTAGGGTTGATGCGCATTAAGCGTTTGTTTCGCTTTAGAAAATTCAAACTAATGATATCGTATATTCAATTTTAATATGTTGTTCAAATATTATTAGCTAAAAAAAACTTGTCGTACAAGGTGGACATTATACATTTTAATATTACGGTATTTAAATTGGATACATTTAATAGCGTATGTGTAATACTTTAGATGCGATGGTTATAATATCTATTCATAATAAAAAAAAATGTTGGCAAAGTCAGTGCACGCACCTCAATGTCAACCCTAACCGTGTTAAAATCAGTATTGAGTTGCATTATTGTGTAGGTGTGAGAGAGACAGTCGAGTTTCTTTATCGAGATGCTGTATTTCGGGCGTCTACGCGGTGGGAGCACATGGCGCTCGTGACCTTGTGCAGCGAGTGCGCTTGAGGCAGGTCCGGGACCCTCCGCCATCTTGCCGCGCCCCCGCCGTGCGGATCGTAGGGTGACGAAAATCGATGCTTTCCCTAGCTACCCTTATCCAGGAGGGCGAAACCACGGATCCATATCCCTTCTATATTATTTCGATTTCTAAAATCGTTTCACTCACCAAATTCAATTCTACATAAAAAAATATGAACGGCAAACAGTTCGTATTTCGTTCTTTAAATAGGTACCTAATTCGATTTTTAATCATTTTTCATAACAGAACTTTTTTCTAAAGATACTAAGATAACCTTTTTAAAATTTAAGTTTAATTAATTCCGAGCAAAACTTTGAAAGAAATTCATTGAGCTCAATAACAATTTTGTACCTCTACCTACCTGATTTAAATTGCCGACATTACCTGTTTTAGAATATAAAGTATTGAAGCATTATATTGATGCATTATGTGACAGGTAGCTTGTTTTGTTACTGATTCTTCGAAATCCTCAACCCTGGTTTTTTTCAATGCAACAATAGCTTATGCTAGTCATTATGCGGGTGCGTTCAGGATGGGAAAGTTCGCTTGTACGAAAGAATACAAAAATGTCGTGATTAAAACTAGAATTTATAATATTTTGCAATAATAATGAAACAATCAAATAAAAACACAGTATTTTTTGGAAAATCTTATTGAAATATTCATTATTATCGATACCGAGTCCAAATTTCCAGTCCAGTCGCTTTTAAAATTTTAGTCAATCCACCTATCTGTGAACGCATAACGAGAAAACCACTAGGCAGATTTTGATCAAATAGTATGATAGCTGGTTATACGGGTCAACATATAGGATACTTTTTACTGTGGACAACTCAACTATCTATAATAACCGTTACGTAGCCTACCTAACGTAAATAAGTTATAAAGTATGTAATTCAATTCAATTATTTCCGTTAATGGAGAGCCGATTGGGCACAGTTGACTTCGTCAATGCATTTTTAAAAGTATATTATAAGGTTAGGTACAAAAAGGCCTCGATTAAATGTCGTTCATTCAGAGTTCAAATTGTACAAATTTTTTCGTTATCAATGACACATAGAAAGCAATGCACGCTACATAAAAGATATTTTTACTGAATACCATTGTTTTGCAACAATTTTGTACCTAGATGAGCCGTCATTGAAATAGAATGCACAATACTTAAATGCGACGAACACGGAACAATATACCGGAAATAGAACGAATCATTCAAGATATTTTTTTCAAACCAATGAAGATATGCCCAACACTCGTTGTACCTGCCTACTTAAAAACATGATTATAGGCTGGACCGATTTTGACGGGAGTTTCCCTCGCAGATAGCTAATGTTAAAAGGTGTAACTCAGGCTACTTTTATTTCAGAAATTTTATTTATTTATAGGTACTAGTGAAACCCGCGACTTTGCTTGTGCTAAATCTAGGGACGAACCCGAGCGAAGCGAGGCCATAATAAGTGAGGAATATAATAAAGTTCTAACTAAGTGGAAACTGTTTCTTTTTTTAATCTTTGTCGGGTTTTCTTTTTTTAATCTTATTGAAAAATTCAATATTATTGAAACAGAGGTCAAATCTATAGTTTTTGGATTTTTTTTTGTCTGTGACGACGACAAAACCACTGTACAGATTTTAATGTTATTTTTATAATGATAGCTGGTTGTTCGAGTCAACATATAAGATACCTTTTACTCCGGTAAAATATCTCATCTCTGAGAAATCTATACGTAACGTAAGCGTAGGAAACAAAAACGAGTGAAGCAATGGTGAATCACTAGTATATATGTACTATAATCTTATTAAAGTTTATGCTCCTACAAATAGGTAGGTACCTACATATCATCAACGGAATTGACTAAGTGAGCAAATTAATCTTAATAGATCTTAAAGATCTTAAAGTAAAACCTAATTAATGAAAACTCAAACAATAGAATAACTTAATAAACATCTGTAAACTTAAATATAAATTATAAATGAAATATCTTTTGTTACACGGTGAGTTAATACATACAAAGTACGAGGGTAGTCCGATAAGTACTTAGCCTCACCGCCTGATGGCGCCAGTATTGCAAGAGCAATTTATCATCGTGTAGTACATTCTCGTAGACGTCTACCTTCAAAATTTCAGCCAGATCGGACTTGTAGTTTTGTTTTGCCCGCGTGTGCAAGCGAGACTATCCGCCGATTTTAGAAAAATGGAGAAGGAGCAATATCGGTCGGTGATTCGATTCTTGTTTTTGGAAGGGAAATCGCGCAGCGAAATCAAACAGCGTTTGGATGCTGTGTACGGTGACTCTTCTCCTTCGATGGCGACTGTCAAAAATTGGTTTAACGACTTTCAACGTGGTCGCACGTCGGTTTTTGATGAGCCACGTCCAGGTGCCCCGAAAACGGCTGCCACGGAGGATAACGTGTCAAAAATCCACGATCTCGTATTGGCAGACCGCCGATTGAAGGTGCGCGAGATAGCTGAGACAGTAGGCATTTCAAAAGATCGCGTGGGTCATATCCTGCATGAAATTTTGGGTATGAGAAAGCTGTCGGCGCGATGGGTGCCGCGTTTGCTCACTCCGGACAACAAGCGCAACCGTGAGACCACTTCAGAACAGTGTTTGACGCTGTTTAAGCGCAATCCGAAGGAGTTTCTGCGTCGTTTTGTGACAGTCGACGAAACATGGATCCACTGGTACACACCAGAGACCAAGGAACAGTCGAAACAGTGGACTTCACCCGGCGAACGTGCTCCAAAGAAGGCGAAGACTGTCCCATCGGCCGGAAAGGTGATGGCCACCGTTTTCTGGGATTCACAAGGTGTGATCCACATTAACTACCTGGAGAAGGGCAAAACGGTCACAGGGCTGTACTATGCCCAATTATTGGGTCGATTTGACGCCGAATTGAAGGAAAAACGACCCCACTTGGCGAAGAAAAAAGTGCTCTTCCATCATGATAACGCACCGGCTCACACCTCCGCACTCGCCACTGCCAAATTGGTTGAATTGGGCTACGAACTGTTGCCCCATCCACCGTATTCGCCAGATTTGGCCCCGTGCGACTTCTTTTTATTTCCAAACTTGAAAAAGTCACTCGCCGGGCAGAAATTTCAGTCAAATGAGGAGGTCATCGCCGCCACAGAGGCCTACTTTGCAGGCTTTGAGAAAACATATTTTTCAGACGGGTTAAAAAAGTTGGAGCATCGCTGGGTCAAGTGTATCGAGATAAAAGGAGACTATGTTGAAAAATAAATCGCCACTTTTCCAAAATTTTTGTTTTTCTTTTGAAGGCTAAGTACTTATCGGACCACCCTCGTAAGTAACTCGACTCCCGGCACAATACCGGTGGAACCGGCTGGAAAAGAAAATTAGTTGCCAGTCTTCTTGATATAATTAATACAGTAATATGGAAATTACTGTTTAATTACTTATATATTTAAATAAAAAATAAAAATTTCCGACTAATTTTAACGAAACTTCGTTTTATGATGCCTATTGAGGTACTTTTACTGTAGGTCATTTGTACTTAAACTCTTAAAAAGAAATGAACATTTTCAATAAAATTTTCGTGCCTTTTTGACCTTTACAAGAATACCTAAAAAAATAAAAATCAATAATACAAAAACTGACTCCAGAATTAGAAAAAATCTCGAAAACGACTTCAAGTATTCTTCATTCTGTTAATCCAATTCGTTACCTACTTAAGTTAGACATACCCCAAGATCCCAAGATCGCATGCGCTAACTGCCGAACCCCCTCGAATACTACTATAATTATTTTCAGATAAATATGTAGTCCCTTCACCCCGATATAGTACTATATAATTTACTAATAACGAAAACGTTGAAATGGCATACTTTTACACTATTTTATATAATAATTTTCACTTAAATGAGATAAAACGAATAAATAAAAAACTAAAATAAAAGAAAACCTGAAGCTATTCATACTAAAGTTTATAACTAAATAAAACGAGAAAATGGTCGAATTCATACCGAACTTCGGATTTTCGTATTTCTCTGTTAAGTTTGTGTGAATGCGTTACGCAACATAACGCAGTGAGATAAGAGCTTTCCGTCAACCTCGAAAACCGCTTCGATTGCTTATACTGCGATGTGGACGATTATAATAATAAAAAGTTCCACCAATAGTAAGCCTAGTTATAATACATCCGAATTTCTCTCGAGCTCGAGGTAGCAGGGAAAGGGAAAGTCAAAGTCAAAATATACTTTATTCAAATAGACTTTTACAAGCACTTTTGAATCGTCACTTTTACATTATTATACGAATTTAAATCAAGTGTCAGTCTGTAAGTCTGGGACTTGGGAGTAAACTACCACCGACTCGGAATGCAGTTCTGCCGAGAAGAGCCGGCGAGAAACTCAGCAGTTGCTCTTTTCAAAAAAATATTTGATTACAATGATTATTGCATTATAATATTTATCTATTTATCCTACGTGAGATACAACAAGACATTAATCCCACACATTTACATCTTCTAAGTATTCTGTGATGGATGATGAAATCAAATGACCCTTTAGAGTTTAAACTTGAAGTCGAACGTTGAAGTCTTTAATGGGTCGGCCCATTAAAGACACATGTCACAAAATAAATAAAATAGTGTAGTATGAATTTATTTTAATAACTTTAAAAAAAAACTACTACTGTTACCGGTTTATACCTATAGGACACAAAAAAGCAAATTAAGCAAACAGTGTTAACTTCATTATTCACTAAAGGATAACTTCTGATTGCTAGTATTTATCAAAACCATTGAAAGCTTACAAAATTAAAGCAATTATTCTACAGGATACTGTTCTTATTGTCACCACTATTTTAGTGTTTTTATACTAGTGGCAGATGATCTACAACAAACTTTGTTTATGATACTAACACTGTGGGAGAGAACTCTATATCTCATAGTATAAGGAACCTACTACTGGCATAAGAAAAATCAATGTGAAATCATAAAGAGACAGATTCTCTTAAGATCTTCTTAAGAATCATTCCACAATCTGGACGTATGGTACCTATTTGTTAGGAAGTCAATTTTGAACTCGTTATTTTCAAAGACTGTAAGCAAACTTGCCAAATTGGCAAATCGCCTGTTAAACCTTGACAGACCAAAGTTTAGAAAAATAACCGCAGCCCTGACCGGCCACGGTCCTTTTAACAAACATCTATTTAATATCGGTATTACTGACAGTCCCCTTTGCAGAGCTTGCATGGAGATAGAGGAAACAGCTGTACATGTTATTCTTCGATGTACAGGTGTAGCGGTACCGATACCGGGCACAACATCTTGGCACCCCGCATACACTCACAGAGGTCTTCAGCAAGACGAAGAGCCTGCTAGGATTCCTAGAGCAGCTAGGGTGGCAAGAATAAATACAGTTCCCACACACGCAAAATAGGCGCTAGACGTCGAGTTGCGAAAATCAGCCAGTCTTAACCATAACCATATCTAACAAACTTTAACAGACTAACCTTATTTTTTGCTAATACCTAAATTAATAATAATAAAGTGATAAGAACTGTAAAGGAGGATATAAGATCCTTTTTCAAATAAATGATTAAACACCTTTAATGTCACATAATACTGAACCTAAATATAGTAGTCTTTTTCTATGGAGTGCACTCTATATCTGTTAAGTGAATTAAAATAATATTGAGACAAAATTGTATTAAAATAAAATTCAAGTTTGTCAGGTAAGTACATTTATGTGTTCAGCCCTTTTTAATGTCCCATAGCTGGGCATGGGCCTCCTTTCAATATAAGGGGTATCAGTACAATAGCCCACCATGCTGGTCTTGTGCAAGTTGGTGGACTACTGTATTCTGACACATCATTAAAACAAAAACTCCCAGAATTGTTGAAGAACAAACAATTCTATGAATGAGACATCTATTTTCACCCTGATTTAATTAAAATAACAAAATGAACTCCATTTTCTGTTTTAATTTTAATATATTAAGTGGAGAAATGGTCATAATAAGCTAACATTACAAAAAATTATACTTGTTAATGAACTTTAGTAGTCAAACTGGCACTGAAGAATAAAATATGTGCTAATAAAATTGTTGATGAAGAAAACTACCATCATGTTTTGTATATCATATCTTAAGTGGGTAGAAAAATTATAATCATATATTTTTTACTATCAAATTTATAAAATAATTAAAAAATTAAAATAATTGTTATATTATATTGATGCAAATGAGAAAAATACTACAATTATTAGTTTAATTTATATGGGCTTAATACCAATCAATATTTAGTTAAAAATATTGAAATATAAAGTAATAATTTATTTCAGGACTACTATCTGTATTAAATTCATTGTTTGCAAATTACATTGAGTTCATGACAAAGGGCTGTCAGTCAGGCTTTCTGACTGGACCTCTGCCCCATGTGATATTCATTATTAATTAAAATTTATATTTAATTTCCAATGAAGGATAGTACAAAAGTAGTTGATCCTCATGTAATTCATATTGTTAATATAAATTTAGACTTGAACACTCCAACTAATATGAAACAAAAATCCAATTTGTTAGAAATTTACATTTTATACTTATGATAATCATAAAAGCAGAAACTCAAAATCTAATAGAATTATTTTAGTATAATAATTAATGCTAAAAAGATAATACTACTTTATATTAATAATTACATTATATGTATGTGGTGGTTACTTCTTATATTATTTCATTGTTTAAACAATGAAATAATATAAGAAGTAACCAAGTTAAAAATAACATTATAAGATATTCCAGTGCCTTCCTGTTTGTCTTCGAAATCTCTACATAATGGATGTTCACGAGACGGTGAATCACAAATTATAATAACTAATTATATACTCTGATATACTTACCAAAAATAATCCAAATATTCCAAATTATAATGGGAAAATCACTAGCAAGGGTACATTTTATGTATCACAATGTATTCGCTACTTGTAGGTCCATTCAAAATAAAAAGAAATGCAGCCGACCACAATTATTATTTACGAAAATATGCCCGACGATGCAGGTAGATTGCACAAAGTTATATAGCTATTTTATATGTACTCAAACTAGAGTTCGACTTTGACTACAATATAGCTATTGCACTAGTTAAGTATTTCTTTGATCATCGCGATAAATTGATTATTATTTCGCAATAATCATATATTTATTTGTTATTATCATAGAACACCACGAAAACAACAGCGGTGAATGAACGATCAATTGATTTAAAAATAAACCTATTGTCTATAGAAATTTAACAACAACACAGATAAAATATTCGATTTCTACTTGTTGCTAAAAAAATTTATAATTTATATTTGTACAAAAACTACTTATATAAAGTAAAAAATAATAAAAGATAACTCTTGAAATGAAACTCATATTATAAATAAATTTATTTAATTTAACCTATGAATTATCGTCATATAAAAATTAAAAATGTTTTGATGAAATGAAACTGTCAAAGTAATGTCAATTGTCAAATTTTCGCGCCTAAGTTAATGAAAGAAGCGGTTAGTAGTGTTGTGGAATCCTTGAATTGTTTTTGAGTTATAATATAGTGTTAAAAATGTCGACGCCTTCAAAACGACCTTCGTCTCGTGCATCATCAGAAGCAGCAACTCCATCTCGCAGGACGAGGTCTTCACAGCAACTTGTTGTTCCCGAAACTCCTCAACGGTCTACCGGCACTCCTTCCAAAGGTTCATTAAAACATATTCAACAACATTTAATCATGACTTTTCAATTCCTTAGCAATGTTTATTTATTAAAATAACCTCACTTTATAATTTTGCTAACATTATTAATTAATCGTTTGTTTATACTTTTAAGATGGCACACCTGGAACACCACGACAAACACCCAGGACACCAAGTCAACAGGCCCCTGGTACATCACCAGCTAGGGCTTTACCATCCAGTCCGCTTGGTAATTATATTGGTATTTTATTATTTTTAGAACTCAAGAACTTATTTTGTAGTTTCTTATACTAAAATAAGTATGTCAATAGGTACAGATATAGACATGAGCTCGCCATTGAACTATGGCACACCAAGTTCATTAAGTACTCCTCGATCACTTCTAAAAGGGGCTATGACACCAGCAAGGCAAAGAGCTGATTTAAGAGGTCATCAGACTGCACCAAATGTTCCAGCTCCTACACCCTCAAGAATGGTAAGTTATATAAACAATTCTGATAAGTTCTATATCAGAACTAATCAATTCTGTCTATCTGTCTAGTAGTGACAGGCAGATGCTAGGTACCCATTCAATTATACAAGTTAATTTTAATCTGATTTTCAGGTAGAAGCAGGTAATGCAGAGCCATCAAGTGAACCTCAATTAGTAGTATGGGGTACAGATGTGGCTATTGCTGAATGTAGAGAGAAATTTATAAAATTCATACAAAGATTTGTAGAACCTACTGCTCTTACTAATGAGCCCTTATATGAATTGAAGTTGGAAGAGGTATTGTTGAATTAATTGTTCATAGTTGCTATATTTTTCCAGCATATTTGAGGTTTCTTATTGTTTAATAAGAAACCTGCATAATAATATTATTGTTTCTAATTTTACTACATATCATTATATTTTTTTTTTCAGATTCATACATTGGAAGAGCCATTCCTTGATGTGGATTGTGACCATGTGAAAATATTTGACTCCAAATTACACAGACAACTTATTAGTTATCCTCAAGAGGTAAAATTTTAATTTCATGTGCCTAATAATATTAAGTTCTTACTAATATGTCTAATTTCTGAATTAGCAATAATTAATAATATGAGCAAATAAAATAATAATATATGAAAATGTTTATTTAATTTTTTTGTCGCTTAATATTACATAAACTATTAAACAGATATTTATGTCACTTAGCATTTACATTTACATATTGAATGAATTTATAAATATTTAAATCTAACACTGTTGTACCTGATTCTAAGATAGAAATAATTATTAATATTTCCAGGTGATACCAGCATTTGATGCTGCAGTAAATGAATTATTCTTTGAAAAATACCCAGCTGCAGTATTGGAACATCAAATACAAGTGAGGCCTTTTAATGCTCCACAGCGTCACATGAGAGATCTTAACCCTGAAGGTAAAGTTATACATAGGAACTGTTTGTTTAGTCCTAGCGCTTAAGCTTATCTTTGCATTTGTGCGGTGTATGGAAAAGTACGGCTTTTGGCATATCGCGTTGCTATTCGTTTATACTGGTTTTTGAAGCATGGGTATTGGCTTTGCTAAGCTGAGTTTAATTAAGCCTTGATGACTGTTTTATTTTCTATTGTAGGGATAGGAAAAGGGAAGATTTTTTTACTTTTATACACTGTGGTAATGCATTAAAAGGCACAAAAATTTTAGTGTTGTATTACATATGAAACTAATACCATTTCTAAAAATATTAGATATTAAAAAAGATGTATATTTATTATTATTCATATTTATAATTATGTTTCAGATATTGATCAACTAGTAACAATCTCAGGAATGGTAATCCGTACATCAGGTATTGTGCCTGAAATGCGAGAAGCATACTTCAAGTGTGCAGTATGCGGTGCTGCGGCTGCTGGGGAGTTGGAGCGTGGGAGGGTTCCAGAGCCTTCACACTGCTCGCACTGTAATACAGCTCACAGCTTTCAGCTCATTCACAATAGGTCACATTTCAGTGATAAACAGCTGGTCAAACTTCAAGAGTCACCAGGTATGACAGTTTTCTTTTTATTTTGGTAAGCAATAGTTTTGAAAAAGTAACAAATGATATTTAATATTTAATATATTCTATAAGGTTCTGAGTACAAACAAACTACTTAAAACATACAATCTCCTTAAAACTTACAATCGCCTGGTACTCATGAAAATGGCACAGGTGTTCATAGTAAATAATAAAAGGTGTCATGAGGGATAAAATATTACAATTTTTCTGTCTAACTATTCACTAATAGTTGAAAGAATTTTTAAAATGTATCTAGTAGCTTTTAGTTTATCGGTTACAAACAAACATACAAGAAATTTTTCTTCTTCTTTATAATATTAATAACGTTTCTCGTGGCTCCGCCCGCGTTCTAAAGACCGGAAACGAAACGTTACGGAAAATTCTTTTTTACGAAAAATATGTTTGAACTGTTCCGGAAGTAAAAAGTATCTATATAGTAAAATGTACAAAGACCTAGACAGACCAGCTATCATCAACCAAATTTCATCAATATCTATACAGTGGTTTTCGCGTGAGACGGTCAAAGACAACAGATAAAGATTTTGAAAACTATAGATTCGACCTTTGTATCGTTAATAATGACTAATTCAATTTGATGTCCAAAAAATATTCAATGAACCGATTTGAATAAGTTAGAATATAATGTATATGTGTGTGTCTTTACTCTTCAGCCGTTTTTAACGTCCCACTGCTGGGCATAGACCTTCCTCAGTAGAGGAATCAGGCCATATATGTGTAGACAGGCCTTTTTTTGTCACTTCTTTTTTGGGAGCACGCCATAGTATAATGTCCCGACATATTTTATTTAAAAAAATTTTTTCTTTCTTTCAATTTTTCAGTTTTATAGCACTTTTTGGTATTGTCGACATCTCCTTTATCGACAAAAAAGTCCCGTGTATAGATAATAAAGATTGAAAAATGTGACAGACGACATGCCAGCGGGGCGCACGCCGGCCACAGTGAGCGTGATGGCGCACGGCGCGCTGGTGGAGCGCGTGGGCGCGGGCGAGCGCGTGGCGGTGACGGGCGTGTTCCGCGCCGCGCCCGCCGCCGTCAACCCGCGCCGCGCCACGCTGCGCGCGCTGCACCGCACGCACCTCGACGCCCTGCATTACAAGAAGACGCATAGCGATCGCTTCTTGGAGACTGAAGAGGGGTACGTGTATTATTATTGGATATCTCTGAAAATTTAAAGTAGAAGTAACACCATGCTGCATGGGATGTATCACATGCATCTAGATTCTATGTATTGTAGGAAAGCTCTTATTGATAGGATTTGGAGACTAAAGAACAATATGTATATTGTGTATAACTCTGATGTGTAAGGATATTTCTTAGTTAAGTAAGGAATTGAAAAAGGGTGTTGTTTCTAATCGAGGTCTAATTCAGACAAAAATAATAGTGAGCATAATTTACTATTACTAAATTAAGTAGAAAATAAGTATTTTGCACTTATTCAATGGAAATTGATTTTATACTAAAAATATAATATTTTTTTATAGTAAAGAACACCAGTTTCCACCAGAACGCATTGAACTGTTCAAAGCTCTCGCGTC
Source organism: Boloria euphrosyne (assembly GCA_951802675.2). NCBI lineage: Eukaryota > Metazoa > Arthropoda > Insecta > Lepidoptera > Nymphalidae > Boloria > Boloria euphrosyne. Next base: position 3,181,673 of record OX637887.1, on the reverse strand, counting down.
ACAGTCGGATTGCTACGAGCGTCTCGCCCGCGCCATCGCACCTTCTATATACGAGAATATAGATATTAAGAAAGGCGTACTGTTGCAACTACTTGGTGGGACTAAGAAGAACTTTAACGCTGCTGGACGCACACATTTCAGGTGATATCATTTTTTACTCACTACCACGCAGATTCACACTATATGAAAACAGTACAATAATTATTATTATAAATGCGAATATTTGTATGCGTTCTGAATGAAATGGCTTAAAACGAAATTTTGTAGACAGATTTTGTAACTCCTACAGAATTAAGTCTCGCAAGTATACTGTCACATATTGAGGTAAAAAAGACTGTTATGAACATCATCTGATTGGCTTATTCTAAGCACATTCAATCGTGACATAGAAAACATCTACTCCAAGTAGGACAATATGGAGTGCCTGATTTTTCGATACTGTGATCCTAAAATGGCAAAACTTTGTCAAATCAAAATATTCTTTATTCAAATAGACTTACAAGCTCTTGTGTGACATATTTTATTTGCTCTATTATATAAAAATGTTGGGACATTATTACAACAGCGCCATCTAGTTCCGTGGTAAGCAAAGCTTGTGTTACGGATACCAGATAGTTGATATACTACACAAAAATTTTAAATACATACATATTATAAATATATATACTGTTGACAAACCAATTAAATAAATTAATAAATTAATCCAGATCAGAAATCAACATCCTGTTGTGCGGCGACCCGGGCACCAGCAAGTCGCAGCTGCTGCGCTGGGTGCACGCGCTGGTGCCGCGCGCGCAGTACACGTCGGGCCGCGGCTCCTCCGCCGTAGGGCTCACCGCGTACGTCACCAAGGACCCCGACACCAGGCAGCTCGTGTTGCAGACGTCAGTATCTATTTAAATTACATTGTCTGGAATGTTCTAGACAACTTACCCAAACCATGGTTGTATAATATTATATACAAGATAGGCCAGCAACGCACCAAACGCGTGCCGTGGATTGGTCCTATTTGTGACCATTGCAGTCAGTCCAGCTGTGACCTGTCATTGCGAGCGCGTGTCGACTACCTATTAAAAAAAGTTAAAATGCCTTCCTGTGTGTTTTGAAATTGCAAAAATTACGACAAAAAGGTAAAAAAAGATGAACGGATGTATAAAAATATTGAAGTTTTAAATACATTAATCTATAATTTGTAATTTTAAGGAATCAAAGCTTGTTTCCAAGCGATAAAAGAGATAGAACATTGCTAAAATCACGAATTATTCGTGACTGTACTGATTACAAATAGCTGTCTCTTTCACTCTTACGCTTTGCGTACTTCCTGTCGCACTTATAGCGTGTGTTTTATTAGACACACACATACACATTTAATAACATTGTTATTATATGTTATTAAATGTGTATGTGTGTGTCGCGGAACAATTATGTTGTGCGTGCAGTGCAGTATGAACGTGACATATCTTGTATATGATATCATTGGTTGTATGTACATAAATGTTGAAATTTACATAATATGTGTAGTGAATGTACTATCTGGTATCCATAACGCAAGCCTGTAATTAATCTGTTTATTATACTTTTTAATATATTTAGTATAAACTTTATCATGAATAAATGCATATTTTTTAAAGAATTTAAACTACAAAGTTGTATTTCAGGGGTGCATTAGTACTTGCTGATAATGGAATATGCTGTATTGATGAGTTCGACAAGATGAATGATTCTACACGCAGTGTGCTTCATGAAGTAAGTTTATATAAGTACTAGTACTATTTTTGACAGCAAACTTTCTATGATTTGTTAAAATGTTTTAAAATAAAATAAAATGAATAATTATTGTAAGGAACTTTAGTGCCATTATTATATATTTATTGAGACGGGAAAAAATATTAAAAAATCCACAACAAATTTAAAAAGATAGTTTCATTGAAAACTCAATATAAAATATTCACATAAATATCTAAAAAGGAAATATTCAAAAATTTGTAAAATGTCAAAGCTTAAATAAACAAAAAGTTATAAAATTAATATAAATAATTATAGCTTGATATTTTTGATTTATGTAATTGGACCGTTTTGGTTTCAGGTGATGGAACAGCAAACTCTATCAATAGCTAAGGCCGGTATCATCTGTCAACTGAACGCTCGCACTTCGATCCTGGCAGCGGCAAATCCCGCGGAATCTCAATGGAATAAGAACAAAACGATAGTTGAAAATGTGCAACTACCTCACACTTTGATGTCCAGGTACCAAAATGTTATTGAATTTCGTCATATTTAGCGTAAAATATGTTTAATTATAAAATTAAACATTTTTTTTTATTATTATTATTAAATATTACATTTTAACAAAATATTTATGTGGGTTCAAATCATGGGTCTAAAATCTCTGATATTTTCATTTGCAAAACATTTTCAATATGTCAACCACTTGTTTTACCTTAAACATAAATATTGTGTGGGAACCTATGGTTTGACGACATATTTGGCTCAGTTGGTGACCCTACTTTCTGCGCCACAGGTCGCGGGTTCGAGTCCCGCTGGGGGCATTCATTTGTTAAGCACGAATGTTTGTTCTCCAGACATGGGTGTTAATATTTAAAATTTACATGTCTGTCTAACTATCTGGTATCCGTAACACAAGCCTCACCATGTAACTAGATGGCGCTGTTGTAAAAATGTCCCGACATATTTATAAACCTGCATGGTTAAGAGAATTTAAGATTTTGCAAGACTAGTAAAATCCACGAATCGGCAAGGCTATAACGTGAGCCCTCTTGTATTGAAGGTAGGCCCCGTGCCCTATAAAATATAAAAAGCTTTGAATTTGTATTCAATGTATAAAATAATACTTTTTTATTTCAGGTTTGATCTTATATTCTTAATTTTGGACCCGCAAGACGAAGTTTTCGACCGGCGTCTAGCGTCACATCTTGTTTCACTGTACTTTGAAGATCCAGCTGACACGCAGAATGATGAAGATGTTGTGGTAAACTTACCTTTTAGTTAAATTAAAAAAATAAAGTAGATCTTTTGGATAGAATGTTCATTTTATTATGTACCGATTTTTGAATCGATTTAAAGAGATGAGATGTTTGTCTCAATTTAGATTATTTTCTTTAAAATTAAAATCTTGATTGTAAAAAAAAGATATCTTTGTTTATAACAAAATTCTAACTTAGTTGAACATGTAAATTGAATATTTTTGGAAAATGTAATTGAACTAGTTACTATTAAGGATTCAGAGGCCGAATATTTTATTTAGAATATCTGTCTGTCTGTCTATAGGATACTTTTAATTGCAAAAAAGTATCTCATTTCACTTATAGTTAAATTGTATCTAGATACGACATCGAGCTGAGCGAGGGTGAGCCTGTAATAAGTTATAAATATTTTGATTTCAGTTAGACATTAACGTTATAAAATGTTTTTAATAATTTGCAGAACATGAGTCTGATGCGGGACTACATAGCGTTCGCTAAGGAGCACGTACAGCCCGTGCTGAGTGAAGCCGCGCAGCAAAGGCTCATCGACGCCTATGTGGACATGAGGTTACTAAAAAATATTTTTTTATAATTTAGATGTCAATGGAAATTATAATATATTACATTATTTTTCAAAGCAATTCATAGTAGCAACAAAGGGTCTAGCAGGGTAAGGTAAGGCCAGCGGCCCCAGAAAGATACTTTGAAAATAACTTGTGTGGTGACATTGGCGAGGTAGCAAACATACCATTAACAAAATTTCAGCTTCTTATGTTGCTGCGTTTTGGAGATAATTGATCAAATAGACGCTAAAGTGGGTATTTTTTAAAACAGTTTTTTTCATAAACTATTACAGCTACACTAATGAAACAAAAACTATTTATTAGAAGAAATACTAGTGTATGTTATATATTTTTTACAGATTTTTTCGATTGTATTTAGTATTAGAAAAATAGAAAAAAATATTTTTTTATAATTTTATTTATAGTTCACGCAAAGGCACAATCACAGAAAAATATATATAGTGTAGGCCACTATGTCTAGTATTACTAGCAAAAATTTCATAAATATAAAATGGATGCAACACTTCCAAAAAAATAATAATATTGGTACCTCCTATGACGGTCATAGGGAATACTGACTTTACATTTATCTTTTGACGCGACTCACCCTCGCTCCGGTCGAGCTCGTCCGCAGGTACGTTTTGACAGTTAGTTTAGACTTTAAAAATCCTATTACTAATGCCGTAACTTATATAAACACACTAGCTAATTAATCTTGCTTTGCTCGTGTTCGTCCTTAGGTGAAATTAAATATCATATTTATGTTATTAAATTAAATTGTTTTTTTTTTCAGACGAGTAGGCAGTGGTCGTGGACAGATATCCGCGTACCCGCGCCAGCTGGAGTCCCTTATACGCCTGGCTGAAGCGCACGCGCGCGTGCGGCTCTGTCCTGTGGTTGAAATTGTGGACGTTGATGAAGCTGCCAGGTATGGACTTGAGTAACTTGATGACTTTATGATCTAAGTATACTCCCTCTACGTATATGTACATTATATGTATATGTAATACTATGTTATATGTTATAACTATAAATAAGTATATAAGGTCTTGAGATAGTTCCTTATAATTAAATTATCGTTTTGTATAATTCTTTACTTAGTTGTTGCTATGCTGTGTATTTTAAAGTGGTAATTTTTATTTTCTTTTAATTGTTTTATTTTTTTTTCTACATTATTCTTATAATAATTAAGAAAGTCATAAACATATACGATGTTTTAAATATCAGCATGGTTAGCATTTTTCGTTATATGATATTGTCAGTGATTATAAAAACTTAATTGACTATACTATACTAGCTTTAACATTAAAAAATAACAAATAACAGGTTACACCGTGAAGCCCTAAAGCAGTCGGCCACAGATCCGGCGTCAGGTCGCATCGACGTGGGCATCCTCACGACGGGGCTGGGCGCGGCCGCGCGCCGCCGCAGGGCAGACCTCGTCAATGCCCTTAAAGATATCATAAAGCCGTATAGCAAACCTCACACAATAACACATTCTAAGCTGTTGCAAGAGGTCAATACTAATTCGCAAGTTGTGAGTGTTATTTTTTTTCTATGATATATCTTTAACGTGACGGTCTAGTTTTAGAAAATGCTAGCTTTGAAAAAGTACTCTTTTCACGCTTATATTATAAATTCGGAAATTTGAAGCGAGAGGCAGCATCAATGCCCTTTTTCATGCTGTAAGAGCATATGTTTGAATTATTATAAGTGCTCAAGAGTAAAGAGTTATGTGGATTTTGTCCTCATAATTCCGAAATTCCCATTAAAATCGGTCCAAAAGACATTTCTCAGGTACACCGAAACTAATAGATGGACAAAAATAATATTTTTCATAAGTACCATATTTTAATATGCATTTAGTAAAAAAGTCATTTTATTATATTTTAATGTATGTCCTTATTATCAAAACGATAGCAATATAAGGATTTCAATTTTCCAACCATTTAATTTGTTTTTGTTTTAATTCCAGACGGTATCAAGAGATCAATTAGACGAAGCATTACGAGACTTACAAGATGAGGGCAAGGTCGTTATCGTTAGCCACACACATTTAAGACTTTGTTAACATTCTAACATACTATGTTCTGTTGTTCGATTTTACAACTATAGTGTGACTACAAAGAAAGTCAAATGACATGTAAAATAACATAAGTCTTAAAATAAGTCAATTGTTAACCATTTATCCATTCCCTGTATCATAATTATTAATTAGTTTGTGTTTTTATTAGTTTATCAAAGACCGGGCATTCTCACTTTGGAAGGTCCATCTCTGGTTGCTCGATTATTATTATTAATATTAGAATATACAACTTTTTTTTTTTTTATGTTTTAATGATAATGGCCGCCTGTGTTTGTGATTGTTAGTAATTAAATTTGTATTTTTTTTTCTACATATTGTTTTATTTTAAGCTGATTAAAGTTGAAATATAATGCGCGATATTTATTCTTCGAATTCCTCATGATGTCATCTAATTACTTTTTTTTTTTTTACTTACATAATTCCAATAAAGACTCGTAAACTATAAATATAAATAACCTAAACACAAAAACGTAAAAAAAAATGTAATATAATAAATTACGTTAACGAAAAATTGAAAATGTTTTATATAATGTATAATTAAATTTAGTTTTACACTAAATAAGGTTTATGTAGTTTTTTTTTTGGAGCAATGATGTTATACATTATAACTCAATGTTTTGGAGAGTTCTCGATCGATTTTTGGAGAGCTATCGATCGCGAGAGGCATCAAGTGACTTGCTGTAAGTCAATATTAAGAATTTAAATCGATTTTTAACACGACTGTTCTAAAACACAAAGAATTTTTTTAACACATGACTTTATAATAGGGTATTTTACTTACTTTTAAAAATGCAAAAAAAACATCACACATATCATAAACAATTGGAGTTGCATCGAGGCATTCGTGTGAAGCGGCCGTGTGCGTACTGTGTCCCGCGAGTATTGAATGTTTTTAAACCGGTTTGCGATACACGGCGATACTTGTAGTAGCCGTACGACGCATTGTACGTTTTAAAACACGATGCATATTTTTTAACAATGTCTACAATAGAAAATTACGAAGAACATATTTTGTTAAGTTCAGAAAATATAAATATTATAAGTAATGGATCTTTGAGTGAACAGGATTTAGAAGAGATTGAAATGGAGAATAATCAATGCTGTGTACCTATACAAACTGAAAGAGGAGTTGAAGTTATCTATGCAGAGGGATCGAAACGCGACAGAGAAGAGAGTGAGAACGAGTGGGTGACTGTTAACAGAGGTGGAAAGAAGTCTAAAAAGAGTGGAATAGTCGAGGTGTATATATCTTGTAATGAAAAATTGCCGAAACAATTCGGGTTGGCAAAATTATTAAAATATTATAAAATATCAGATATAATCAAAGTTAAATATATAAATCCATATAGAGTGCGGTTGGACATTAATAGCGAATTGAGCGTCAAAAAATTAGAAACATGTGGGGATCTTTTGGATAAAGGATGGAAATTTCAACGAGCTATGGAACAAAATTATTCATATGGAGTTATCAAAAACGTGGACTTGGACTTATCGGACGAGGAAATTTTTGAAAATATTGTTTGCCCAGAACCAGGAGTATTAATTTCACTTTACCGATTAAAACGTCATAACACAGAAGATAATGAATGGTTGCCGAGCGAGTCTGTGCGTTTATGTTTTAAGGGTACTTATCTACCAGCATTTGTATTTGTTGAAAATTTAAGTGTTAAAGTTGACCCCTACATATTTCCAGTATCCCAGTGCTCGCGCTGCTGGAAACTTGGACATACAACTAAAAAGTGTCCATCTAGTAAAATTATCTGTCCTAAATGCTGCGGTAATCATGCTAACTGTGACACGAGCATTTTTAAATGTGTTAACTGTAACGGCACTCATATGGCACTATACAAAAAATGCCCAACCTTCCTTAAGGAGAAGAGAATACGAGAACTTATGGCGGAGTTTAATTGTACCTACCGTAAAGCATTAACTTTATATGTAAGCCCGCTCTCTCCCGCGTCTGAAAGGAAGCCTGTAGAAAGTTTTGATTTCACAAGTACTTTGACAGAGAATATGGAAGAAGTACCAGAACCAGAAAGTATCGGGGAGGATATTCAGACAAGATATTCAGATGTAGTAAAAGCAAAGGCTAATAAACGTCAAGCAGATGTGTCCAAACGTCCTCCACGAGCCCAATTGAGAAAGAAAAACCAAATAGAATCCCAGTGTAATTTCTTTGGACCAAGCGAGGAGGAGAATATGCAAGCTAAGTGTGATTCTAATAACTTATCGAAAAAAAAACCTGTTCAATTTAGAGAACTTTTGGCTAGATTAAAAGAAATAATATTTTTACGTAATGAGTCAGTAAAGAATAAAATTTAGACTATTTTAAAATGTTGTGTGGAATGGTTGCTGTCTATGTTGGTAGATAATATATCAAAGGAGTCATTTATAAATGTAATTCTTGGCTGTATAAATGAATAGTGTTAACCAGCTTACTCAGTTAAATATAATACAATGGAATGCTCAAAGTCTTCGATCTAAAAAACTGGCCTTTGAAAATATTATTGCACAAGAAAAAGTTCATATCGCTGTAATTTGTGAAACTTGGTTACAATCAGACAATAATATAAATTTAAGGGGATACACGATATACCGAAAGGACAGAGCAGATGCATATGGAGGATTAGCTATTTTGACACATAATTCAATAAAATCTTCGCAATTATCCTTTACCCAAAATTGTACGTCAGGCATAGAGTTACTTATTGTAAGAATCCATAATTGTACTAAAATCGATAAAATAATAGCATTGTACTGTCCTCCTAATGTTAGAACCTCTCAATACGATTGGGAATACGTTTTTTCTCTCGGAGTAAGTAAAACACTCCTTTTAGGAGACTTTAATGGACACCATCCTACTTGGTCAAATAAACTCGATGTTAAAGGTAGTCAAATTTTTAATGCAATATTGGATAGTTCTTTTGTTGCAATCAATAATATTATCTCAACGCGTATACAACTAGTAAACGGCCAAGTAAAACAATCTTCGCCTGATATATCATTCGTAACTACTGATATCTCGTTGGATTTTCAATGGTCTGTTATGAATGAAACCCTAGGGAGTGATCATATGATTATTAAAATTTCAACTCACATTAAGCCCGATATGAAGTTAATATTAAAAAGGAATTTTAAAAAAGCGGATTGGGAAGGATATTCCTTCTACTTAGAAAATATTTTTAACGAATTTACATGGCCCAATAATTTACAAGATGCATATGACCTATTTATAAAATATATAAATATAGCCGCTGACACCTATATACCTTATATAAAAATAAACCCTAACCCATCATCCAAATTTATTCCGAGGCCCTATTGGCATCAATCTTTGTCAAAAAAGGTAGCAGAGAGACGATTAGCATTAGGTAAGTTTAGACGAAATCCTACACCACATAATTTAGAAACACTTCAAGATAAAGTTAAAATTGCGCAAAAAGCTATAAGAGAAGCTAGAGATAAAGATTGGATAGATTTTTGTACGTCATTAGATCACAACGTTTCACAATGTATATTGTATAAAAAAATGGGCTGGATGAAGGGTAAGGGCAGTTCTAAATTTTATATTGATAAAGTGAAATCTCTTGAACTTCTTCAAAGTTTAACTCCTGATTCTGTTTCATTCGAAGATCCTAAGTTTGACCAAATAAACAATACTCTTAATGTACCAATTACAATTACAGAATTCGAAAAGTCATTTAGCTCAAAAGATACTACTCCTGGTTGTGATAATATTTCATATTCTATGATTAGGTACCTTCCAAAAAATGCCAAAAAAGTCTTGATTTTGTTATACAATAGATTTCTAAATTCTGGATTTGTACCAAAACAGTGGAGGGACATTAAAGTTGTTCCTATTCCGAAACCAGGCCGGGATTCGGATTCTGGTTCATCCTTAAGACCTATTTCAATGATGTCGTGCGTTTGTAAATCTTTTCATAACATTCTATTGAAGCGAATAGAATGGTTTATAGAAAAGTATGAAATTTTATCAAACCGAATAAATGGGTTCAGAAAATGCCGATCTACACTTGATAATCTCAGTGACTTAGTACTAACAATAGAAAATGGTTTTTTAAGGAAGGCGTATACTATAGCATGCTTTATTGATATCGACAATGCATATAATAATATTAATATCGGAAGTCTTTTAAATAACTTGCAGGAAATCGGAGTAGGATCAACTATTTGCAAATACATATATAATTTTTTAAAAGATAGAAATCTTAATATTTTAATTGATAACTCAGATTATGTCTTTAGGAAAACTGGACAGGGATTAGCTCAAGGTGATCCTTTGTCACCTCTATTATTTAACATAGCAACTATGAATTTATGCAAAAAGGTGAAAAATGTGCTTATATCCCAATATGCTGATGATTTTGTCATGTATATAACTTGTAATAACTTAAGTTTGGGTACTGTACAAATGCAGAGATCTTTAGACGACTTTAGTAACCTTTTATCTGATGTTGGGTTGACAATATCTTCTTCGAAAACAAAGGTTTGTATTTTTAAAAGTGGCTATAAAAAAGAAATGATAAGTTTAAAAATTAATAACATGGCTTTAGAAAATGTAGATAACGTTAAATATTTAGGTGTTTGGCTGGATAAGTCATTAAATTGGAAAAAACATATAAATGAGTTAAAAATTAAAATATCTAGATGCTTAAAAATTTTAAAGATATTAGCAGGTTCTAGTTGGGGAGTTCATCCAGTGCACATGCGGCGTCTATATATTTCATTAATTCGTAGTAAAATAGACTATGCCAGTTTTCTATATGACGATAGTTGCAAAACTCATCTTAAAAAGCTAGATATAATTCAGAACCAATGTTTGAGAATAATCGGTGGATATATCAAAACCACTGCCATTCATGTGATGGAATGTGAACTTTACCTTCCTCCACTTCATATTCGTAGATACTACCTTGCAGGCAAATTTTGGTTGAAAATCAGTTCTTTTAAAAATAATAACATAATAAATATATTGGACAGTTTTCATTTGAATATTACCAATACATATAGGCGACTTATGAAAAAACCTTTATTGTTAAAAATTCACGAAGCTTACAAATCGACCGATATTTATACTACTGAAAGAATGGAAATGTTTTCATTGGATGTTTGGGTTAATAGAATAGATTTATCAAACAGTATAAGAACAGATATTGATGAAATGAATAATTTCAAAAAAGATTATAACACTCGCACATTACATAATATTTGTATAAAATTTATTAGTGAAAAATATTCCAATTTTTACAAAATTTATACTGACGGCTCAAAGGATAATTATGGAGCTGGTGCAGCTTTTCTTGACCCGCAATGTAAACAAACTGTGAAGCTAACTTTGAACTCTAAATTATCCATTATGCATATCGAACTTATTGCCATTGCTGAAGCTCTGTCCTATATCGATTCCTTGGAGTGCGAAAAGATTGTAGTACTGACTGATTCTAAAAGTGCTCTTTTACATTTAAATCGGTGTACTTTCACTTATAGAGGAATACCAATAGCTTATGATATTATAATGTTAATAAATAAACTCCATTGTAAAAATAAAGAAATTGTACTACAGTGGGTACCTTCACATATCGGTCTGGAAAATAATGAAATGGTTGATAAATTTGCAAGAGAAGCTGTAACAGAAGGAATTCCGTGTTCATATTTGCCATATTGGTCAGATGTTTTATTTTTAATAAAAATACAGTGCCTAGAAATGTGGAAGGAATATTTTAATGAAAAATCGTTACACAAAAGTATTTGGTATAAGACCATTCAACCTACAATAGGACGATGCTCATGGATCAATCAGGCCGATATGAGTAGATATGATACTGTAACAAGTTTAAGACTTCGTTCCGGTCACCTTCCATTGAAATATTTTACCTTTTTAATGGGCAAGTCAAATTCAACAGATTGTACAGAGTGTGGGATTGTAGAAGATACATACCATATTTTAATGGAGTGTGTTCGGAATGAGGCAAGCAGAAGATACTTATTTGAAAAATTTCATTTAAACAAAATGGATGTTGGTATTTGCAACAGCATTCTTGCTTCACCTCTATCGAGTCAAGCAAGGATGCTGTATAAAATTGTACAATTTAAAAAGTAGAATAGATAAGATATGTTTGTAGTTCCTATAAGGGTGGCATGGTTTTTATGATCAAACCCTTTAAAAATAAAGAATAAAAAAAAAAAATCATAAACAATTATCAATTTCATACAAATTATCAGCGCATTTGTTTACAAAACCCACTGATGTACTGACACACAGAGTAATAACTTCGTTAGGCGTAAGAATAATGAGGCGCGAAATTTGAAAATGTAAAAATTTTTATGCATTTTTATAACACTTATTTTTATTCAATCAAATTTTGGTGTTTTTTAGTGGTTCACAATCACTACAGAATCTAATTGAGACACTTTTCAAAAATTGATGTAATACCCCATTGTTAACTCCTTATATTTTATCAAGTTTTTTTTTAATTAATTTGTGACCGAGGTTGTCCCTAGAATGTAACTATAATATTAAAAGGAACAAAATAAAAAAGGCATATTCTTTCCATAAATTATTATCTTTATTTACATATACATAATCAGTAAAGTATAAAAATCTTAGCTCAACAATATAATCGAGGCGTCTCTTTGAATCATACAATAATTGTGCTATTCACATGCATTTAGTGTAGTTTGTTACTTTCTACAGTTGAGTAAAATTGGACAGTTTTGAATTATGTTAGATATAGTTTAAAGTGTAATACATTCGTAGTAATTTCGACCTATTAATACTGAACACAGCTTTTTAATTTATTTTTAAGGTCACTAACTTACAATTTGAGAATTTCTTCAAAAAGCGAAATTTCACAGTAAGTCAAGAAAATATAAAGACAAAACAGAGCAAAAATTTAACTTTTTATATTAATTCAATATATCTAAACATTCCGGTTATATTAATTTTAAAGTCAAGAGAGACTTGAATTAGGCCATAAGCAATACTCCCTTAACCATAGGCACAAATGTGACAATTTCAAATAAATAAAAACGTGCATAAGCTATACCTAGTAACTAATGTAACTATCAAGATGGCGTGTCATTAATATTGTCTATATCTGGCTTGTTTTGAAGGTTTCTAGGCTGTTCATCCGCTAGAGAACATGCCTCCAATACAAATCTGTTGAACTGCTCGGGCTTGTCCAGGTAGATGTGGTGGCCGGCGCCATTTATGACCTGTTGGAGATATTATTATTGATTTCAGACTATCACTATCTTTTTAGTACATCAAAGTCATGTAACTGAGGCAATGTATGCATGTATATGCTATTTTTATTAGTAGGAAAGCAAAGCAAGCGAGTGAAAGTCCCGTCAAAATCGGTCCAACCGTTTTAGAGATTCGCCGGAACAGACAAACAGATAAAAATTGATTTTAGATATAAGTACCGTATAATATACTTTCATATGCATTTAATGAAAAGTTGTTCATTTGAAATTAAAAATGAAGACAGGTTTTTTTAATATGTACTGATTAATGCACCTAGTTACTTTCAACAATTAAGAAAAATTGGACAGTTTTGAATGTAGAAAAAGAAGGAAAATTAAAAGATTTATTAATAATTAATCTAAAATATAACCTGAACATAAGTCTTAGAGTTGGGGCGGTGTTCGCTGAGCAGCTGGCCGGTGCTGTTGTCGACCCACGAGCGCGAGCCGTACAGCACGGTGACGGGCAGCGCGGGGTCGAGCCGCGCCGCGCGGCGCACCATCGGGTGCTTCGCCCACCCGAACCCGTCCATTAGCGAGTGGAAGGCGCTTTCACCGCTGGAAAATAAATATATACATATATAAAAAATCTCGTGTCCCAGTGTTTGTTATCGAACTCCTCTGAAACGGCTTGACCGATTTTTATGACATTTTTTTTGTGTATACTTGGTAGGTCTGAGAATCACCCCTAGGCAGTGACGGATTAAGACTTCTTGATGCCCTAAGCAATCCACGCCTGTGGGCCCCCCTATTCGTATTTTAACTAAAATCGGTCTCTAAACCTTTACTGAGTGGCCACGACTACGCGCGGCAAGCGGCAGCGGCAGCGGCAAGCGGCGAGCGGTAAAAACAATCGTATAGCTGTATAAAAGACGTGCCACGGCGCTGCCGCTCGCGCTTCTTGCGGCGCGGGCTGCTCCGAGCGGCGGGCGGCGGCGGCGAGCGGGCCGCGGCATACGGGAAACAACGATACGCGCGAAAGGAAGAATGCCACGACTTCATTGCGGCGCGACGAGCGTTATTGACGGAACGTCTCGGGCGGTAAAACGACAAATAAAATTTTTTAGACGATTCGCGCGCGGAAAATGAATACAGAACTATTTATAGCAGAAGTAATGAATAGGCCCGCTATATGGCTATCAAAACATCCTCAACATAAGTTGAGGCATGTTATTAAACGATTATGGGAAGAAATAAAACAAAATTATGCTAAAATTAATATAGTAAACACGAATTATAGGTATGTTTATTAATTACTAAATTAAACAAAACTAAACAAATCTAAACTAAAAAGTAGAAAATAATACTTTTAAGAACTTCGTTAATTTTGAAGTCGGTGCCAGCCGGATAGATTTATCTTGCCTTTGCAAGGAACTTTCGAACGGTATTTTGATTATGTTTACAAATATTATAGATATAGATTAATCGAATATGTGTCTATTTAAGGTTAAAATAACCTAGCTTTGGCTGGCACCGACTTCTAAATTAACGAAGTTCTTAAAAGTATTATTTTCTACTTTTTAGTTTAGATTTGTTTAGTTTTGAAGTCGGTTTTTGTTTTTTGTTAAAAATAATTTATTTTCAAATTTTTAACGGAAAGTAGATACTTATTTTGTTTATGTACAAAAAAGAATTTTCCAAATCGGTCCAGCCATCTTCGAGTAATGGGGAACATACATAAAAAAAAGTCCCCAATGAATTGAGAACCTCCTCCTTTTTTTAGAGTCGGTTAATAAGAGCCTGAAAGAATTTAACTATATTACGTATAATATTGAAAGAATTTTCTTTTAACTCCTAACCGTTGAGGAGTTGTACCTTCCATCATTAGCTCAACCACAGGAGATGATGATTATCAGACGCAAATACTTGAACAGCTTTAGAAAATATATGAAAAACGTAATAAGTGCCTATAAAATTTGAGAGTTGTCTTCGATTTCCCTGGGATCCCATCATCAGATCGTGACTTGGTGACTATGGGACCAACTAGAAACTATACCCTTTCAAACAAACAAAGAATTTTCCAAATCGGTCCAGCCATCGTCGAGTAATCGGGGAACATACATAGAAAAAAAAAAAAAGTCCCCGACGAATTGAGAACCTCCTCCTTTTTTTGAAGTCGGTTAAAAATAAGAAAACAAAAATATTTGTAATAATTTTACTTAAATTAAAACTCGATAAATAAATATTGTGATTGTTAAGTTTATAAAAATCCAGAGCTGTGAGTAAGTTAATAAAAATGAATTAATTTACTAAATTTACTAATGTAAACACGAATTATAGTTATAGGTATGTTGATTAATTACTAAGTTAAAAAAATAATATAAAAAAGACTCAATATGTATTATTTTTTTTACTTACCTTAACGTGACAAATAGTTTTTCCGGATTGGTCAAAACCCGTTTTGATTTCAATTTAGGCGGGCGTAAGCATATTTCTAAATGTTGGAGTATATAATCAAACGTTTCAACACTCATTCTAGTGTACTCGTAAAACTTTTCGGGGTGTTTTCTGTATTCTTGATATAAAGTGAAGAATTCCCCATATGTACGACGACGTCTATTTATGTCGTGCACTCCATCTCTCGAAAATAAAATGTCCTGCCAGAAATATGCGCTACTTCCAAGACATTCGAGAGCAATTTTGGATAACGCCATTTTATATACCTACGCCTCCTGCGCACGAAACCCAGTATATAAGTGTATAATCTATGCACGAAACCGCTGACGCGACTGCGGTCTGCGACGCAGTCCGTGGCATGCGCGCCGCTCCGCTCTGTTTCGCCGCGCCGCCCGCCGCGCCGCTCGCCGCAAAAACAGAAGTCGTGGCCGCACAGTTACCGCTTAAAAACATAAGTTTTTTTGTAAAATAAGATGATGAGATGTAACGTCCCTTAGAAGAAGACTTAGAGTAGGTGCGACAACAATAAAAACGAAAGCATCATTTATTATAACTGAAACTACCTTTTCGGATTTTGTCGCGGATTTATTTTGATTTTTAGTTCCCGAAGTTTCGAATGCTTTTCAGCAATCATGGTCACGGGAGAGACTAAGGATTTGACGTCTCAGAGGTTTATATACTTGTTACCTCAGACCAAATAAAAAGTAAAGACGGAACTCTGCGAACAGAAAAGTGAGGCCACCTTTTTAAACATGTGTTGCGTGGGCCGGTGTTGCCATGATAATTCAAATTACCCTAAAATTACAAAAATAACGTTACTAATTGATAAAGTGTCTTGGTGAGTTGTCGGTATAAAGTAGTGATGGTAGGAGAAAGTAAATGGAAAAAGTGGTTCAGAAATAAAATTCGTTATGATTTATCCAATTTATTTTATTTAAAAACCTTTATGCTGAATTAATTATTAATAATACACATAGGTACTATTAAGCTTGAAAGGGTAGTAAACGCCTTTAAAATATTAATTAATACATATTATTATGGATATAATTGAAACCCGTTAAAAACAACTGACTTAATAACGTAACGAATAAAACTTTAGTAAATTTTTTATTTTGCTATTAAATTATTGTTCGAGCCGATTTTGATAACATGGATATATAATATTGTGAAAACCGTTAGATAAGAATCTATCTCGATAGATTGTAATCCATCCAAATAGGGTAAACAAAAACACTTTATACTGGCAACATTTGTGTTCCAAGCAATAATCTTAAAATTTTATTTTGATTTATTGAAAATTATTGGTTTTCAAATTACTTACGTGTGAAATGTGATTCCATCCCGCTTATTATCTTTTGAGGATTGATTCTTACACCCTTTCACAACACAATTCGGCATTTTCGCTTGTAAATTAATATTTTCTCAAAACGTGTTGCTCCCACGAGCCGCGATATATAGACTGACAAGGCAAGGCGTAGTTTCGTTGTACGAGTGTGCGTGTAATTGTGTATGTACACGGCGAGGCGTAGTTTGACCGGCCTCACTTTGCTGTTCGCAGAGTTCCGTCTATACTTTTTATTTGGTCTGAGCTTGTTACAGACAGTGCCTACCCACAATTTCCTTTTTTTTTTCAAAATGTCATCAAAGTATGTATGTTATAAAATTTAATTCTAAACATTTTTATTTAAATTTAAATAATTTTAAAAATATTTTATAAATATGGCAATATATTGCCATATTTATATATTGGACTTTTCTTCGGGATGATTTTAGAAAATATATTTCACGATTTTGTTTCACTAATGCTGTTAAATATAACGAGAACGTCAATATGACACGACAGCAATTTTTTTTGTTTCTAAATTAATTGCTGTATCAACAATTAATTTGTCTGCATCGCTCTCTGCTTGGCATGATTTTTTTAAAGTTTTTGTTTACATATTTTTTTTTTTTTTGTGATAATAAATATTTGCGATCGGTCGTTGGACCATAAGCGAATTGGTTGTGAGATAATGGCTTTTATGGTGAGGCTGCCAGCGCTGCCCCTACCAATCAAATAAGGTGGCCCCTTCTAAGTCTCCTGACCACCGCAGACATGTCCAGCAAATCCGCTATAAGTGGATTTTGGTGTGAAGTTAAGCGCTCTATGTGTTGCTTCCTATACCGCTCGATTTCAGATGTCACTGTCGGCACGTTAAGATATTCATGGATTTCGTCATTTCTTGTGTACCAGGGAGCGTTAACTATTGCCCTCAGGATGCAATTTTGTACTCGTTGCAGACAGAGTATGTTACTTTTACTTGCAACACCCCATAGCTGGATTCCATAGGTCCATACTGGTTTTAGTACAGAGTTGTATATAAGAAGCTT
Organism: Boloria euphrosyne; assembly: GCA_951802675.2. Classification (NCBI taxonomy): domain Eukaryota; kingdom Metazoa; phylum Arthropoda; class Insecta; order Lepidoptera; family Nymphalidae; genus Boloria; species Boloria euphrosyne. The sequence goes on along the minus strand of OX637887.1, from coordinate 3,164,007 downwards.
ATTATCCACCGACAATACTGAATTTCTACCCATGAGCCAGTACATGTTACGAAAATGGAGGTTGACTTGGTCTCTCTTTTGTTTTATGTGATGTTTCCATGAGAGGCGCCTAAAATTTACATAATAAAAAAATCAAAAAATTTACATAATAAAAAAATAAAAAAATCAAAAGCACAAAAAAATTTTGGGTAAACTTTACACTTATAGTATAAAAAAGAAAACCCCCCTCGACCATTTAAATTCATTCACTGTAACAAAAGTTTGAGGTCCCCAGACGGAGTGTCTACTATTATTTAAATATAAAATGGGTATAGGGTAGGCCAACTAAACCACTGCTCTAATAAGTCAACGAGGCTTCGGAATAAGCATTATTAGGCAATCGAGATTTGTCCACGTCCAGTTTTCCGCCTAACTCCCAAAATTTACCTTTAAAGATTTTTCTTTAAACTCCTAACCGTTGAAGAGTTGTACCTTCCATCATCAGTTACGGTACGTGACTCAAATATCCAGATAGCATATAAAAGATTCCGCCGAGTATTGTTAATTTGCTCCTAAGAATTGAAGAGTTCCGTTACGTTGTCGTGGATCCCATAATCAGATCCTTACCAAACTCTCATCAAACTAACCTTGGAGTAGTTTGATGAGAGTTTGGTAAGTTAAAAAAATAATCATCGAAATCGGTTGGCGTGATATTGAGTTATTCGTCCATTTGTCGCGAACATACTTACTGCAAATTTAAGACTTTTATGGATTTCTCATGGATGCCATTGTAAGAACTGGAGTAAATTACAATTGGACCACACGGGAAGCACTACCTTTCATATAAAAAAAGAATGATCAAAATCGGTTCACCCAGTTCAAAGTTCTTAGGTAACAAACAACAAAAAAAAACATACAGACGAGTTGAGAACCTCCTCATTTTTGGAAGTCGGTTAAAATTGCAAGTTAATAATTTACATTAAACGCAGTCGGAGGCTATGGTAGTTTGTATCTTTGGTCAACAAAAGAAACTTTTGGTGTGGTTTTTGGAGAAGTGAGAGTAAGACGTGATGCCCTAAGATTTTTTTGTGCTTCTTGTGGTGACTGGTGCCCCCCCAGACGTGATGCCCTAGGCAATTGCTTAATTTGATTAAGGGTTAATCCGTCACTGCCCCTAGGTGATACGAGTGGCCTTCTAGAGATTTTTTATTTTTAGACCAAATTTTTTTTTATGATTTGGCATCAAAAAATACTTATAAATTATAACCCTAAATTTTCACCCTTCTATCACTAATCTCTTTTTTTGACGTGACAACGTCTTAAATTAGGTTGCGGCTGGGAGTCACTTATGAAAAAGTGTAACGCTCGGTAACGTTACGATGAGTCACCGAACGAGAGAGAGGCCCGCCGAATGCCTTGCGTCTCTCTCCCACTCAACTATTAAAATATATTTCTATAGTTAAAATTTGTGCAATTCTTATTTTCATTCAATTCCTTGTTCCTATTGTGCAATTTAATTATATTCATATCAATAAATATTCTACCGAGAAAAAGACGTTGTCACGTAAAATCTTCGCCCGTAAAACCGACTTTACAGGCAACCATTTTTAAGTGTACATATGTATCTTTGGTACGCTCTATAGCCTAAGCGGTTTGATGGATTTTAGATTGAGAGGTGTCATTAGACTCATGTATCAAAATTATAAAAAATAAAATGTCCGATTTTTTTTGTTTTTTTAATAATGATTATAACGCGGGCGGAGCCGCGGTATTGCTAGTTAATAATATTATATTTTTGAAATATGAACGCATATAACTATATTATGTACATTCAAATAAAATCAATATATACTTTATTCAAATACACTTTTACAAGCTCTTTTGAATGATCATTTTTGTATTATTATTAGTATATATTTTTAAAATTAAATGTCTATGTTTGTAACCTCATACTATTGATGAGTAAAATGAAGAAAATAGTAAGAAAATTTCCGCAGCTGTAACGCTATCAATAAAACTAGTAGCCTGTGGTCATGAGCTCTCTTTGAAAACTAAATGAAGCAGCTTCAAATCAGAAGTCTCACACTTTGGATATTTTCATGTGCAAATCACTTACCAACATTATTTTTTTTTATGGGACAAAGGGGGGTAAACGGGCAAGAGGCTCACCTGTTGGAAAGTGATTACCTCCACCCATGGACATCTGCAACTGCTTGCAGATGCGTTGCCGGCCTTTCAGGAAAGGGAGGGAGGGAGGAAGAGAAGAGGAGTGAGGAGGGATGTGGAGTGGACCTTCCGGACTCTCACTTACCGGACGAAACGCGACAGCATAGCTGCCACTTCACGCCGGTCTTCTGTGAGAGAGTGGTACTATACGGGGCGTGCCGGCCCATTCGGCTGCTACCCGAAGGTAACAAGCATGGCACTACCACTAGATTTACCAGTTGTCTTATGCTGTTGGATAAATACTACAATTCTGTACATCTGTCCAGCAAGGTGGACTATGGCCTGATGCTCCATATTATATTGAAAAAATTAGCTGATAGCTTAACTATATTTGGAAAAAAGTTGTACTCAATCTCGGACAATGTAGTTACGTATAAAACCATATAAGTTATATTAAAACTTCAAAAAATCAAAACATTCAACTCACCTGGGCGTTTGCGAGTTACATTGGTAGATATATTCAGGTATAACAGTCTCGGCGTTCGGTACATAATTAAGGTATTTCCTAGATATATCTGGTCTAGTCTTGCTAACTAGCCACTTTCCCGCGGGTCCGGCTGCTCTCACCGCCCACAGGGGGTTGAGGGGTTGCATCGCAGTCGCCACTGCTCGAATCCAGAACGGAACTTGGTACTTTTCGTACACATTTGATGGTTTTTCTGGAAAACCCCATGGATCTGCGAGGATTAGATGTCGTACTCTGTTGGAAAATAGCGGCTTTAGAATGAAAGTTAATAGTCAAAAAAATTATTACCTAAGGGCCTACACTTTTTTTACTCAAGTTGACAGAACCTTAAAGTCATTGTGTACTAACAAAATTTACTAATCTATACAGTCGTCTAACGAAAAACACCGACAAATCGTGCGGAAAAGAGACTATGGTTAGGGGCACGCGACTGACATACATTCTTTATATGAAATTTGAGAAACGACTTAAGGTTTGACGTATAAAATTGTAACTTGCCACATTAGGCCGCTAGAACTTCAAAACCAACAAGCATGATGATAATCATAAAAATTGGTACTTTTGAAAGCCCTTACATATATTCCAAAATCAAAGTGAATAAATAACCTAAGAGATTTTTCAGTGAATTTCATACCTCTCAGGATATTTCAATGCGTAAGCAGTAGCGATGAACCCCCCGAGGCTGTGTCCGAGGAGTATGAACTCTTTGATCTTGACCTCGCGTCTCCACTCCTCTACCGACTCTACCCATTGCGCCTCAACCTTCTCAGCGTCTGACGCGAACTTTGGCCGGGAACTACGACCAAACCCTGAAAGAAAAAGAACCCTGAAAGATTTAGAATTTAAACATGATTAAATTTTCATTTAATCATGTTTAAATTCTAAACTACAACTAGATATTAATAAATAATAATGAAATAAATAAAAATATGAACAAACTTGGTCACCATTACATCAGATATTAATTAGAGTAGAATTTATTGTTATAGATTATCCTTTACTTTATTTTTTTAATGTTATACTTTCTATTCAAGTACTTTAATAATATTAACTTTAAATAACTTATTTATAGCAACAATTTTGACAATGTGTTCTATGCATACTACCTAGGTACTTCTTTTATAATTGCAAACATTGTATGTGCGGCTTTATGTATGCAGTATGCAGTGTACTGTGTACGTGCTGGACGAATAAGGGTGAAGGCGGTTTGACTTAAGGATAAAGCTAAGGAGGAAGCCAAAAGTCGCTATTTAGTATTAATACTTAGTTTTGCTTAGCTGTAAGAAAATGTGTTACAAAACTCATCTTACACTTACCTAATAAATCTATTGCATACACCGGCCGGGTCGCCGCAAACGCGTCCAGGTTGGGACACCAGAGCGCAACACCAGCACCCATGCCATGTAACATCAGCAACGGCGTCTTTGGGGATTCATCGTTCAAAGAAATGGTCCATATTTTATCACATTCACCTACCACTGACCCAATATCCACATAAAAACGCTTATACACGGTCTTCACGCCTGAAAATACCAAGAATTGTTAGGCCTAGTAAATATTATAAGCATTAATTAGGTATTTAGCATATTACTTTACGCAATACTTGTTTTATTTAAAATTACATGTAATATTTTTTAGAATATATTACTTTTTAGGCAGTGGTAACTCAACGGTAACGCCTGAAAAGTAGCCTATGTCCTTTTTGAAGCTCTAGACTAATCTGTGTACCAAATTTTATTCAAATATGTTCAGTAGTCTTGGCGTGAAAGCGCGACGGACAGAGTTACTTTCGCATATATATTATTATTAGTAAGGATTATTCTACAATAAAATTGATAAAGACGTGTCGTGAATTGATGTGACGTGACGAAAATGCTTGAACCATGAATAGCAAATTATAGTACTCTAGGCTCTAATTATAAACGTAAACGAAGCCTTTTTGCTTGGTCGAGATGAGGATAATTATTCACCTCTATATAATCTATATTCTTGTACGAAATAACTAATGACCATACAAATATTATCTTGGATGACGTAAACATTTTTTATTTAAACGTAGTGAATCATAAGTATACTTCAGTTTAGATCAAGAAAATCTTATTTCATGCATTGAAGCCTTACATGACTGATCACGAGAAAACTACTGGTCATATTTTGATGAAATTTGGTGTGATAATATCTGATTATCCGAATCAACATATAGGATACTTTTTTCTGCAGGAAAATATCTAATTTCTGAGAAATCTATGCTAATGTTTAAATAGTAGATATTAATAAAAACCGACCGAACGAAGTCTAAATTCCATTTTCACTATCTATCGATACCTATCTGCTTCATTATGTATTAACATTAATTATACCACGAACAAACCATTATATTTAATTTAAATACATATAAATTACAATGTGCAAAGTCCGTATACCTATTAAGTATTTAATATTTTGTAACTTTAGGGTCGATATCATGTACGAAGACACGTTGAAAGGTTAACTCTCAACAATGATTAAAGTAACCTCGTTGCAAAATCGTTCACTACCTACTGTAATAAGTACAATAGTTATAACATTCACAAAAAGTTTTTATATTTCCGTAATACGAATATGCCAGGAGTCAAGGTTAGATACAAAAAATATAACTACGCATTGTTTTATGAAATCTCAAAGTTTCAATACCTTACACGTATATTTTTGTTTCTCTTTGGCGCAAAAACTACTAAATGAATTGTGATGAAACTTTACAGAAACATAAAATGGTAAATATACTTAATATGGTAATTTAATTTAATTTTAATTTTGCGCGGAATAAAAGCAGGCTATAAATTTAACAGCAACTAGAACACCTAATTACTTACCGATAATAACGGAGAATTTATTTAAATTATGTTTTTGTTATCATTCTTTTTACATAATTGTCAAAACAAAGTTCAAAGACCCTTATTTTAAAATGATACTTTATAACAAGTGACTCACCCTCGCTCCACTTGGGTTCATACGTACATTTTAAGGGTTAGTATAGATTTCTTAGAAATGTGATATTTTCCCGCAGTTTAAAGTATCCTAAATGTTGACCCGGAGAACTAAGTATCATCATACAAAATTTCATCAAAATCTATCCAGTGGTTTTCTCGTGATACGTTCACAGACAGACATCATCATTTGACATTTAGGTATTATCTCTGCTAGATGGCGCAGCTTAGTGCGTCGCCATCCCGACAGACAAACACATAAATTCTAAAAACTATAGATTCGGCCTCTGCACGGAATAATTACAAATGCAATAAAATTTTCCAAAAAATATTTAATGTACAGATTCGTCTCGGTTAGAATTTTAGTATGAGTGTAGAATAAGATAATGGACTTGTAATACCTACGTTCATACATATAATTGATATTATAATCGTATGTGAAAATTTAGATCTTTCAATAATACTAAGTAGATTATTACAATTATCTGAAAGCAAAAGCACCTATAACAAGTCTAATTGAATAAAGAGTAAATTGCATTGCATTTCATTTCTAATTTAACCAGTCTTCGAACACTTAGAAACATTATTCTAAGTTCGAACAGTTATCCAATAACTCAAAAGAACTCGTATTAGAAATACCTAATGTTTATTGTGCTAACAGCAATGAAAATGTAGATCGATCAATAATATGAAATAGAAAAACCTGATTAATTACATGGTCTGCCTGAAACCACGCAAACCTCTATTTGTCAGCTTGATTCTTACTTTCAAAATGGCTAAGCCGATTTTAACAGTATTTTCACTGACGGAAGACGGATAAATGATGAAAGGAAGTTTATAAGAATACCAAGATCTAAAGATCATAAACCAAAATCAATTAAAGTTGCATGTAATACAGACTGCTTTTAATCAGGAATGTTCCTGCGGAATACGAAATGAAATGAACTTAGATTTAGCATTTTATAAGTATATTAGCACAGTATAGTAAATGGTTAAACGGAGCGAGGAAAGACCGCTTGTATTATATTTTATAGTCGGTAGAATATCAACGAGCTGCATCCCGGAACAAAGGGGGCACGAAAGTTGATAATGTAAAATGTTTAGATAACAGCAAAAAAAATTATCTTTTGTATTATATTTATCGTGTCCTTAAGTAATACTTGAGATAATTTCGTTTCAAACTACTATATAATATGTTGTTTATTTTTTAAGATAAGCTACGTCTTTTCACTTTCTTTAGATTTTCGTATTTTTTTAACTATTTAGTGCAATAAAGAACATGGTATATTAAAAGTAAAGTAGTATAATGAACCTATACACGATGTTATAGTTGTAATTAGATATCTGATTGCACAAGAGTTTGTTGAATAGTTTTATCTCTTAGTTAGTACATAATGTAACATTATCTTAATTTTGTTATTATTGCATGAATATTACATGTTATTTATGATTTTTAAAGTAAGCTCAGTTAGAAAGCTTAATTTGAAATTAAATTGAAATTTTATGAAAATAAATAATATAATGTTTTCTCGACCGATTACGGTCACGGTGGTCAATCTCATTTAGACTAGCCTACTACGCAGGAGATATTATAGTGCACAAGTGTACGCGCAGACACAAGTGCACTCTCTATTCCTTATCACCCTCATACTCCGGTAGGACGACTGCTCGACACGACCAGTGAGAGTTAAGGCCATGACCGACGGCTTTACGTGCTCTCCGAGGCACAGGGGTAAAACACCGCCAACTTCCCAACTCCGGGCTGTTACTGAGGCTTACGAAACAGAGAGACTCAATAACTAAACTTGGCCCGACTCGGGACTCGAACCCAGGACCTCCCGGTGTGCGACCGTACATGCTAGCCACTACACCACCGAGGCAGAGGTATGAAATTAAATAGTTTTTACCGGAGACCTTAAGTCTACTTTTAAATCTAATCTTTTAATTCTACAAAACAATTAAAAAAATATGCAAGTGATAAGTCAAATACAACTGTAATTAACTGAAATTTCAAACAATATAACATTTACAACAAAAAAGCCTAAAAAGGCTTTTATAGGAGCAGAGTAATATAATACATATTATAGTCTACTATAACAAAAAGTATCTCAACTTACATGACAGTATTGTTTGTTCTATATTACGTAACATTACATCTGACTGACGAGTCCAGCTAAACCAGCCGCCAGTCCAACTGCAATTAAAAAATAATAATTAATAAACTGGCATGTATAAGTGTTGATTTTAAAAATTAAGCTAGTTTATTTTTGTTGAAGTAATATGATATGTCTATTTGTATAACAATACAAAACTATTTTTTTAAGTAATTTTTAGCCTAAAATGTTAAGAGACAATAATAAATTAATGTTAGTTCATACTTAAGAATAATTTGTGACTAAGTGTTTTATAATTGGCCTACTTAGCAGTTAAAGCATAAATATAAACTAAATTGTATACCATGCAAATCAAAAAACAACAACAAAAACAAGGAAGCAAAACAGTTATGAAGAAACATGAACATCCAACAACATAGTCATAGTGGAAGAACAAAAAATATTGAAGTTTAAAAATAGCTAATTTGTGTGTCAATCAATTATAGTGAATCTTACTTCCACATAAAGGAAAAGACATTTCCAATCCATGTTCTGGCTAGAGTACTGAAATACAGAAACATGAAATTTAAAAAATCAAGTTAAAGGCAAAAGTGTGCAAAGATTATTAGGTATTAAGTAATCATCAAACAAAAACCAAATAACAATTATTATAACATTTCAATACTATATGCAATTAAAGTCAAATCATACAATTTATATGAGTGAGGAGTAGAGGTGTGATGCAATGACATGAAATATATTAAATATATTTTAATATTGATTTCTGTTAATATTAATTTTTTTAAGGAACATCCAAATACCATTACTTATATTATATTGATAGCTCCACAAAAAATACCATTAGTGTAACTACTTAAGAATGGGTTAAAGTTATTTCATCATCAGACTAAAAGTATACTACTTTTTTATAAATTGTGTTAATATCATAAATCATTAAATGGGAACAAACTTTAACTTAAAACAACTCATAACACAAACAAAACTTGCTTGTCAAATCCCATTTGTTCCCTAGTTTAATTGATTGTAATATATCTGAAAATCAACAAAGAACTGTACAGATTTTGAATTACATAAAATGTACTTGTGAATGAAAGAAACTATCTTAAATGTATGATTTATAATTGCTCTTAATGACCACATAGGAAAATGCAATTTATTAGTAACAGGTATTGTGTAAATATCAAAATATGTGCTCAAATATTTATGATGTTTAAAGCAAATTATAAATAGAAGTATTCTAAGAAAATTAAAATTTTAATTAGTGAAACTAAGACAAATAAAAAATTTCTTTGTCATTACCTCAAAGTGCCAGTAATGATGTGATGAATAAGTGGAAAAATGTAATGAATCCAATTATTAAAATATGAAATGAATCCAGGCATTACAGGTGAATTATGTTGTTATGCGATCTATAAACCTACGAATTAAAGAAGCAGTTATACTAATATCGAAAAGACCTAAATAATAACAATATATGAAATTGCGCAATATATAAAATTTATTTTTTTTTAAAGTATCTCAAAATAATAACCTGGATCCTGCCGTTTGGATATTCAGTTCACTTTCCATTTGGCTAGATTGTTAATTCTTAATACATAATATTTTGGAGTAGTTTAGAAAATGGTTTGTCAAAAAATTTAAATACAATAGAGTTTCTTCCTAAATTAGAATTAAATGTGCCAATTTTTAGATAAGTCTAAAGTCATTAGAAGTGTTGACTGTTGACATGTGACAAATGACCAGTATATTATCTATACTCTTTGCAAATGACAATTAACAAATGACATTTAAAGACAAAAATAATGGCAATCATTTCAGTTAAAAATAAAATTATTACCTAATAAGAAAAAAATAAAAACCATATTGATTTTTAAATATTAAATAAAAAATATTTCTTACTTTTATATACGTCATATCATGTATGTTTTAAAAGATAAGCCACTTCAAAATCTAAATTGTAAATAGAATAATGTAACTCTGTATCTGTATCTTGGATTTATGTAATTTTTTATAGTTCCGATACGTGTACCAACAATAAACAATATGATGTTTTGTATGTTATTGAAATATTTTTAACAAACTGAAGCTCACTTTTTGTTATTACTTGATGATAATTATTTTATTCTGCTAAAAGTTTACAATTAATTTTAATCATAGAAATTTTAGTACCTCAATATGTAATGATGATTCCATAACTTCGTTAGTTTCTATGGCGACACATATATCATCAACATTGATTTGCATTTAAACCGTATATAATATTACATTAAATATTTTGAAATGCAATTATCTAATGCCCAACCAGTATTTAAATTTGAATTAAACCATAAAGTTACACCTGGTATTGTTACAATTGCAAAATATGATGGGACTCATTCTTGTCTTACAGCATCTGCCGGATATGATAAAGTACGCGGTCATTATTTTCATATTCTAAATTTAAATACATATGTACAACTGTACACATAAATCTATTTAGAAATACGAAAACTCAAAAGTAAAGTTAAATAAACTAAGTTTAAAGCTTACTCATTTATTTTGTTATAATAAATATTTTTTTGTATTTGTAATTAGCTTAATGTTTGATTAATATCGAATTTGTTTTCATCGTTGTTTATTAGATTATTATTCACCATCCTCACGGTGGTATGATAAGTGGACGAGCTCAACGGTCACAAGCACATGGAGAGGTTTCCGAATTAAACCTCAGTCAAGCTGTCATAGCTTTAACTGCAGGTCAAATAAAGCCTGAATGTAACAGAGATATACTTCTTATCGGATCCCCAACACAAATTCTGGGTAAAATAAAAGATACCCGCGTATTTATATGGCATTTCTAACTGAACATTACTTTTAATTTAAACTTTGTTTGAAACTTTCAGCTTATGATGTTCATGATAATTCCGATTTATTTTTTAAAGAAGCCCAAGACGGTGTAAATGTTATCATTGTTGGTCACTTTGGTAAAAATAATGAGAAGCTGGTTATTGTTGGCGGTAACAGCTCCGTTTTTGCACTTAATTCTAAAGGGGATGAAATATTTTGGAACGTTGTCAGCGGGAAAGTTTGCTCGATGATTACTTTTGATTTTGATAAAGATGGCGAAAATGAGGTAATCTTTCACCAGTTTAATTAATGTTAATTTTATAAAGTCAACTCTCCATTCGATAGCTTGCTAACACCGAACCCGAGTTGTTTGCTCATCAACCTCCGTCCAGTGACGTCGAGCCAGTGCGGCTAAGAGCACTATACCTAGTACCAGTACCCATTTCGAAATAAAACAATAATACTTCTCAAAATAAAGAATATAAGCCATTCAATAGTCAAGGTGTCTTCTTTATTCTATATGTCTTTCTGCCTTTATCGAAGGAAATGGTGCTCAACCATTTTATGTACTCCCGTGTCTGTAAAACTATACCTATCTAGACAAATAATCTTATTTTTAAGTTACTTATTGGCTGTGAAGATTCTTATATAAAAGTATTGAAGAATAATCAATTTATCACGGAGCTCGCTGAAACTGGTCCCGTCATTTGCTTAACTCAAATTAGTGAAGTAAGGTTTGCATATGGATTAGCAAACGGCACTATAGGTATTTATGAAGACGGTATCAGACTGTGGAGAGTTAAAGTAAGATATTTGCTTGAAAGTTATAATTTCTTCCATACTAACGAGATAAATAAATAAATTGTAAGATGTATTTATTTTTATAGTCTAAGCAAAACGCAATTTCACTTCAATGGTCCGGAGATAAACTTGCATGTTGCTGGGCCAACGGTAGAATAGATTGGAGAGATGACACTGGACGAGTTTTACATCGTGTCCAGATGCGTTCAAATGGCGCAGCAATGCTGCTTGCTGATTATCGATTAACCGGTATACCAGACCTCGTTTGTATTTCAGATAGAGGAGAAGGTAAGTTTTGTAATTAAATAGTTAGTACAGTATTTTAGTGTGTTATAATATGTCGTAAATTTTAATTAAATCTTAAATTACAATCACTATTTAAGTCATATTAATTTATGTTCAGTGTTAGGATATCCTCCTCACCAAGAAAATCTAAGTTCGACAGCTTCTAATAAGCTCCCTTCAGAGGAAGATCGGTTAGCAGTTACAGAACTATTAAATAAGAAACAGGCTCTAATGATAGAGCTACAACATTATGAAGCTAATGCGGCTAGTCTAAATCAAGAATTAGAGAGTTCAAACACTGCAATGCCCACAAACACTAGATTACAAGTAGCTGTAGCAGCCGATACAGAAGAAGTTAGTTATTATAAGATATTAATTAAGCATATAACTATTATGATATAAAAAAGATTCCTATTATAATATATTTTATCTAGGGCTGCCTCCAGCTGGCAATATCAACAAATAATGCAACTGTTGTAAGAGCTGCTTTAGTGTTAGCTGAAGGTATCTTCGAATCTGGTGAGACTTTGGCTAGACATCCAGATCAACGACAATTAAAGTCTATACTTTATATACCTTTAAAACCTCCGAGGGATGTGCCAGTAGATGTACACATAAAGGTATTATTTATCGTTGACATGAAAATTAAATATCTAATACCGCATTTACATTCAGCCGTAGTGAGCAGGGAAGTGGGCAGGGAAGTGGGCAGGACGAGTGTGTAAACGCGATACTTCTCATGCCACTGCCATTGCCACTCGCGCTGCCCGGCGCTCCCTAAAATGGCGGTTTTTTGTGCGGAAGTCAAAGGACCGGCAGCGCGAGCGGCAGTGCGTGTTTACATTCTGCTCCGGCGCTCAGTACTCGCCGAGCGCCTGGAGGAGAAAGACGTAGAACTACTGGAAACGGAAAAAGTAATTTGGGATGTTAGTAGGTAGGTCGATAATTAGGTACTTACAAAGTTCTATTTCGATGGATAGATACCATCCACCATCGTCTACGACGAACATTCTTTTTTTGTACTCGATATCTTTTTAAATATCAAATATAATTATGTATCGCAAAAAGAGACAGCGCGGCCGCTGTAATTATTTCGACGTCTGCCATTGCCGAAACTTGAAAGCGAAGTGAGTGGTAGGGCAGTATGTAAACACACACTCCTCTCGATCCTGCTACAGCAGTATTTAGGGAATTATTGCCGGCAGCGCGAGGGGCAGCGGCAGTGGCTGAATGTAAATGAGGTATTAGTGTATAAAGGTAATTAAAACAACATTATTTTTAGACTTTAGTGGGCTACGCCAACAGCGAGCAATTTCATATTTTTGAACTCACAAAACAGTTACCACGATTTGCTATGTATGTGTTGGTTGGACCATCTGTAATAAAAACCAATAATGAAAGCTATGTTACATTCCAAATAACTGAAAGAATTCAAAGAATTTGCATTTGGGTAAATCAAAATTTCCTAGTAGACGACGAAATTGAGCTAGATAATGAAGAAATGCGTGAACTACATATCAGCTTTTTATGTCTAAGGGATAAGTCACGCCTAAATTTAGATTTTGGAGCAGATGGCCAAGTAAAGTTTTCGACTCAAGATATAATGCTCGCTGGTAATCTCGTACAGAGCTTAGCCATTTATTTAAATTTGACGGATCTGCAGGTATGTATAATAATGTTAATAAAAAGTATGTTAGTGCAAATTTTATTTTTAAGGTTTCATCTTCCGTTTTTTTTAATGTTGTTCAAACTTATGTCTTCTAATTTTTGGAACAAATTCAATTTACAACAACAATATTATTAACTACAGGCAATTTGTGCTTAAGTCAGAATAAGTTGTTTTAATCGTAACTAATCCCGAAAAGAATTACAAAATGAGGCACCACTAGATTTAACTATCATAATCAAGGCGAACAATTTACTATGAACTTTATTTAGGTATCCCATATCTAGCATACTCTACGTGCTAGCCACTATACAACTGCCTCGGTGGTGTAGTGGCTAACACGTACGGCCACACATCGAGGGTCCTGGGTTCAAGTCCCGGGTCGGGCGAACTTTAGTTATTGAGTTTTTCTGCTTAGTAAGTCTCAGTAACAGCCCGGAGTTGGGAAGTTGGCGTTGTGTCAGCCCCGTGCCTCTCACTGGTTGTGTCTAGTAGTCGTCCCACCGGAGTATGAGAGTGATTGGAAGAGAGGGTGCACTTGTGTCTGCGCGTACACTTGTGCACAGTTAGCCAGTCTCAACGAGATTGGCCGCCATGGCCGGAATCGCTCGGAGAACATTATTAATATTATTATCCCATATCTAGGGGGATGAATGAATCAAAAGTCTTATTTATATTTAATTGAAATTTGCACAGATTTCGATTTTAACTACAGACTATAAGGATTTTTTTATATAAACACCCCAAAAACTTTTATACTTCGGTACTCAAAGTTAAAATTAATGCGTCGAGATCAATGATATTCTAACAATAGAATATCATTAGTCGAGATTCAGTTCTCCAAGCTAGTTACAAGACAAGGACCTAACGTAATCCTATCCATCATTCTTTTAAATACATAAGTGTGGTAACTGGTATTTAGTCTTTCTCAATAAACGGGCTATCTGATGCAAAAAATCTCAAATCGTAAAAGAAGTGATCCTGTGATTAGTGCGTACGATCAAAAAACTCTGCTGCTTTATATTAGAATAGATTACTTTATTGAAATTAAGTGTGAAATGTTGTAGAAACGACTGCATATTAGTTTTAATTGAATTATACTGGTTCTTTTTGTGAACTAATTAGAAACTAATAGGTAAATATTAAATACAGGAAATTTACTGTATTATAGATTTTATAAAATTTCCACTCAGTAAACATTACTTTTTGAACTATGTAGGCACTCTTCGTGTAAAATAGGATACTATGAAATATACATAAATCTATTTTTAAATTTTTATTTTTAAATGTACTTTGTATAGATTTTATCAATTAAAATATTACATAGTGTGTATCCGAGTATGGAGGTAGGGATGTATAAAATAGACTATTTATAATATCGATTTAATATTTCTTTTGCTCGCGTTGTTCGTATGTGCGTTATTTTAAATAAAAATTAGACTATATTAAACAATGATAAACAACTTATTATTAAAACTATATCGATAAATAATCTATAACTGTGTGCAGCAATTCTTAGCGTGGTTTACCTGTCGGCTGTCATAGCTGTCACATTACGAATTGAAAAGCTCTAGAAGCGGCAAGTATTTAACATCTAATCAAAAGTTTTAAGTTAGTTTATTTGGTAAAAATGGTTGAAAATAACGAAGTTGAATTGTCAGAAGCTGAAGCGGAACAGTATGATCGTCAAATCCGTTTATGGGGATTGGAATCTCAGAAAAGATTAAGAGCTTCTAAAGTTTTGATCATCGGATTGTCCGGTTTGGGAGCCGAAATTGCTAAAAACATAATACTCTCCGGCGTCAAAAGTGTATGCTTGCTAGATGATGAAAAACTTAAAGAAACAGATCTATACTCACAGTTTCTAGCTCCACCTGACAAAATTGGTGAGAATAGAGCGGAAATATCATTACAGCGAGCAAGAGCATTGAACCCTATGGTAGATGTTACTTCTGAGACAAAAGCAGTCGATGACTTGCCTGATAGTTATTTTACGACATTTGACATCGTTTGTGCTACTGGATTAAAGCAGGAACAACTAGAACGTATTAATAATATTTGCCGTGATAGTAACCGCAAATTTTTATGTGGCGATGTTTGGGGTATGTTCGGCTATATGTTTGCTGACTTAATCGATCATGAATATTCTGAAGAAATAGTTCAACACAAAGCTGTCAAACGCGGCCCTGATGATAGCGAGAAAAATGCTAGAGAAACTGTCAGTATTACTGTGAAACGCAGAGCTATCTATGTGCCATTGCAAAATGCTCTGTCTGCTGATTGGTCAAAACCAGAATTACGTTCAAGATTGCGCCGTGGGGATCCATCTTATTTTGTAATGAAGATTCTCTTAAGATTTAGGGACGAGTACAATAGAAATCCTGATCCAGAGAAAAGGAAAGCTGATAATGAAATACTATTGCGCATGCGTGATGAACTTGTGAAAGAGCTATCTTTGCCCGTTGGATTTATAAGTGATGCTTTGCTAACAGATGTTTTTGGAATAGTGTCGGGTGCTGCAGCAGTAGTAGGTGGTGTAATAGGCCAAGAAGTAGTGAAAGCTGTTAGTCAACGTGAACCTCCTCATAACAACATGTTCTTCTTTAATCCCATTAAATGTGTTGGATTTGTCGAACTGTATGGCCAATAACCATTAAATAACTGTATTTTTTTAAAAATTAATAAAACATTTAAAAAATTTGTTGTTTTAATTATATAAGATATATTTAAAGCTTATTTTTAAATTACAATAACATATTTATATTTAATAGATAAAGATAAAAAATAATATTTTTGGGGCATATTTCTTAAAGTAAAATAATTGCAGTCAACAGCTCAATTCCCAGATGCAGAAGAGAAATTACGGCAGGAAATGATCATTGTTTCGGAAATAGGTGATACTAGACAAAGGCTAGCAGCTGAAACAGCTGAAAAAGCTCAACTAATTACAGCATTGCTTCCTGCAGCTCAAGATGCAGCTGGCTTTGATTTGTGCGTATTTTGAATATTAATATTAGTAAAAATATTAGTACCTATTGATAATTAGTATTCTTTACTATATTAATTATTGTAAGTTGTCTCAATGAAGTATGAAAAATTTTCCTAAGTCATAACAAGAACACACATAGATTCAAATATAATCTTACAAAGTGTTTACAATTTGCATCCTACTAATATTTTAAACATTAAAGTTCATAAGGCCTAAGGGTGTATGGAAAATGGATGGATGGATGAATATTTGTTAATTATTAATGCCGACTACTCAACAGATTTTGAAAGAAAGCTTCAAAATACTATTTACATCTCAAGATTAACATAATATGTAACTACTAACTACAGGCAGATCTAATTGTGTCACATACATATTGTTACTTAATTATAACAACAATCAATTTTTGATGGCAAATCCAAACATATATATCATTTTTAGGACAGAGATGTTAAATAGATACAAAGAAGTGATATTATTAAATGAAGAGTTGCTAACAAGTTGTCACGTGCGTCGCGCCACGCAGGAGCAAGCGATGACGTCACTTCAAAATCTGCATACTATTTTGCAACAAGCAGCTAGACTACGAGGTATAATATTAATAGTGACACAAAAATTACCATAATTTTTAAATTTTAAATAAATATATAATACATAGCGTGTTGGGACATTAACACAGCACCTTATGTTTCCATGGTAGGTTACAAGGCTTGTGTTATGGATACCAGATAGTTAAGATACTATACATAATATTATAACTTCAAATACATACATATCTATACTATTATACTATTAATATTATAAAGCTGAAGAGTTTGTTTGTTTGTTTGAACGCACTAATCTCAGGAACTGCTGGCCTGAATTAAAACAATCCTTTTGTGTTGGATAGTCCGTTTATCGAGGAAGACTATATCAGATTACTCGACGACCATTAGGAGCGGAGCATCAATGAGAAATGTAGCAAAAATGGGAGAAAAATATTCCTTTTGAGAGCTTCCGTTGCGGGCGCTGCGTAAACGGTTAAAGTTATGCAAAAATCATGTATGACGGAAATGTTCGCGATATCATAATATGTCTAATCTGTTAAGGTTGACTCGCTGTAACTTTTTTTATGGTAATCAAATTTGTTTTAAGACAATGCATTATTTGTAAAGCTGTTTTTATAAGCATGATATTAATCCTTACCTAAATAAATAAGGTACTTCTCACAAGTTAAACACTTTGAACAAAATTGCTCGTGGCATCATTTGATTTCAATGAATCTTATGAGATATCATAGTTTTAACATAACTCCGCAACAAAATAATGATCATCGCGCAAGACGGCGATGGCGAGGGGGAGGGACGCCGCCTTTAAAACGCAAGCGAAGCCGCGGGAAAAGCTTGTTATAAATATATACTCACGACTGGAGTACAAACATTCATGCTCAAACGGGATTCTAACCAGCAACCAGTAACCACTGGCATAGAAAGTATTGTCCCCACAAAATGACTCATTCACTCATCATTTTAATGGTTTTTCATTTATTTTCAGTTGGGAAATACAGTAAAGCTGTAGTAACAGCTTGCAGAAAAGCAGTGACAGATAACAATGTTGAAGCTTTAGTCAAGATTCTACAAGTAGGTGATTCATAAATAAAATATATCCTTATTATTGTAATAATTTAATTAACTAAAATCATCACTTCTTATAAATAAAACAGTAGATCAGTCAAATTGTAAACTTAAGTGTATTGAATATTTGAATTAATAAATTTTAATTAACTTCAATTATTTTTTTCATTGAAAATTGCGAGTTTATAAATTACAAAATTATTATAGTCTTGAGAATCCTATCAATCAAATGTTATATACTGTGATGCTTTACAAGACACTATATAACTAATTTAAACCAAACTGTACCTTAGTTTTTAAAATTAAAATATTCGTTATTTTTTTCAAACAAGTCCTGCTTGATGACAATAATTATAACATAGAAAAAAATAACATGTTAGGTACAAAAATAAGTTATCTCTGGCTCCTGTAACTTAAGGTTTGGATATGCTTAAATGGAGTTACTAAAAAAGAATTTTTAGTTGTGTTATTTTACAAACCATATTGTTTTTCAAATATGACAACAATCTAAAAATTAAATTTTTTGAATAATTTTATATATTTCAAGAGTCATAATCTCTAAGACAATGAAGCTGGACTCACATTATTGCAGTGTCCAGACACCAGTAGATAAAAATAAAAAAAATCAATTCCTTCCTTCCTTCCTACGATTCAACACAACTTTTGAAAATATTTAACATTCAAATTCAAACTAAACACATAATAATTTCAATCATAATAAGTCAACCATATTGTGAATGTCAAACACTTATCTGTTTAGTAGCATAATGGACATCATCTGCACTAACGTTTAGGAGTAGCCTTGGTTCCGAAGGCTTTGGTTCCATTAAGAGCAACTTGATCGTTGCCAATCTGGCACATATAGTTTGTGCTTGTGAGGGTGTCGGTGCCCGGATACTTGGTGCAGATCTGTAGGGTCGTCCGTCCAACGCGACGATGGCTGCAGCAGTTGATAGTGCTCGGGACAAGGTTGTTTCATCTGTGCCTGTTCTTTCCACCTGTTATAGCGAAGAAAATTCCATTAAGCTGAGTATTGAAAAACACATACTAATTCCTATAAAAATGACATTCCGGTGTCAAAACTCGTAAAAACTAAAAGTCGGCGGACTTTAGTTTGAAGGAATAGCACATATAACTTTTTAGTCCGCCATACCAAATCGTTCTAATAATCGTGCGCTTATTAAGCAACCAAACAAACTTTCGGCCGATCGAAAGTTCACTGGTTGTGGCTCTAAATGTTGAAAAATATGCAGAATCCCTTCAGTAGTTTCGTACATTACCTCCTACATACTTGTAATATAAACATAGCAAGTCACCTCAGCAGCTACAGCCCTCAACATCAACCGTTCAGCCGGTGAGCAGTTCCGTATGGCTCGGACAGCCGCACTGGAGGCCGCTTCACCCAGGGCCTGCTGCACCTCCCCCAGCCCCGCGCACTTGGTACCGGCTATCTCTAGTGCGCGCGCGCAGAGGGCTAACGCTCGTCGTGCGTCGCCGGATACCGCTGCTACTTTCCTGCAATGTTAAATCATCATCAGCCCTTTTCAACGTCCCACTGCTGGGCACGGGCCTCCCTCGGTACGAGGGGGATCAGGCCATAGTCCACCGCGCTGGCCTAGTGCGTGTTGGCGGACTTCACATGTCTTACGAAAACTTGCTACATTTTCTCAGACATGCAGGTTTCCTCACGATGCTTCCCTTCACCGTAAGACAAGAGGTAATCAGGATAGAAAAGATTCTCACATGAAAATATCAGAGGTGCGAGACCCGGAATTCAATTCAAATTCAAAATATTTTATTCAGCATGAAATTATTACAATTTTTTACTGAACGTCATGAGTCTAGTACCAGTTCGGAAGGAATTGAACCCGCATCACTCGGTTATACAAGCGACGCGTTACCGCTGGGCTACCACTGTTACTTACTGGTACTACTTACCTTACTTTTAATTTCCTTACTGGTTATTTAATGAAAAAAAAAAACATCTAGCCATGCATCTGAACACGAGGAGCTAACTAATCTGTTACATCTGCCTGTTCTATAAATGTGGTCAACAAAACAAATCAACCCAAAAAAAAAAAAGAAATATTCACCTAGCTATAAGCTGAACAGCATCAGCAGTAACATTAGCACCGGCGAGCCTGGTAGCCACGATGCACTGCAGCTGGGTGTGCGAGTAGGGCGGGAAGGTGAGGCGCGTGAGGCCGAGGCGGGAGGCCACGCGGGCCGCCAGCGCGCGCTCCGGCAGGTCCATGGTGTTGGCCACCGCGAGCACCGTCAGCAGCGCCGTGGCGTGCGCCGCCCACTCCATGATGCTGTATAGCACGTCTTGCCGACGGTTGCATAGCGCGTCCAGCTGTTTACAAAATTCGAAATTTTATTCATCATATAATTATTTATTACTTTTTTTTAAAGAACGTCATCAACAATATATTATGTATACACTAGTATATACCATTCTTTGCTTGGGGTTTTCCCTAGGTGGGTAATGGTATCTTATATAATACTTTTTACTGATTTTTAGATGCCGTTTTCTTACAAAGAGTAGTTTCAAATTAACAGCTTTTCACTAAACGCATATGAAAGTATATACGGTAGGTACTAGCATCAAAAATTAATTTTTAAATTTCTTGTTTGTCTGTCTGTCTGTTTGTTCCGGCTAATCTCTGAAACGGCTGGCCCCTGGAACAGCTACTTTTATCCGACTTCAAAAAACGAGCAAGTTATATTTCAGAAATCTTATTTATTTTAACTAGTGGAACCCGTGGCTTCCACATGTGGCAACCACAGTGGCTAGGGTGAGTCACTAGTGGGACATAAAAAAAACAGTCACCTCATCAACAACTAGGACAGTTGGTGTCCTTCTTGGTCCAGGATTTGTGAAACGCTTCTCTAACAGGGAACATGCTTGCTCCCATACCACTGCCTTGCCTGTAAATAATACACATCATCCATTAACCCAGCATAATTTTAATTTGTGAAGCACAATCATATTTATTATATTGCAATTTAGAAATAAAGTTTGAAACCATTTGGTTAAATGGTTAATAATTTTTAT
Organism: Boloria euphrosyne; assembly: GCA_951802675.2. Classification (NCBI taxonomy): domain Eukaryota; kingdom Metazoa; phylum Arthropoda; class Insecta; order Lepidoptera; family Nymphalidae; genus Boloria; species Boloria euphrosyne. The sequence continues at coordinate 3,143,018 of OX637887.1, read as the reverse complement.
TATATGGAATTTGTAATGTTTCACATTTTTTTTATCTATATTTGTTTTATTGGAACGAAGTTCCTTACGGCAGGCTTGGAAGGGATAGGGATTTTGCTGCGCGACCGAACTGAAAAAAATGTGTAAAACCGTAAGAAAAAGTGCGTGGAATAAAACCGTTAAATGAGTCGTGCGCAGGCGCTACAGTCGCATACACAAGCGAGTAGTGTATAATACCTTTCTCTTTCTCCCTCTTTCTTTTCGTTCTCTCATCCCTTCTCTTTCTATTACCACTCCACCGATAATTTGAATTACGATGTTTTAAGTAATTTATTATTTCCGAAAATACTGAATTTCCTAAATACTTTCTTGTACTTAAATAAAAACTAATCAGCAAAATTTAAGAGAAAAATCAAGAAAACCTACATAAAACTGAGCACGATTTTTTTTTCTCAGAAAAGACCCTAGCAATTTAGATAAATCAAGATTTGCTCTTTGACCTGGGTCTATAACACCTTAAAGTATCAAATAAATCTTTATAAGTAAAAATACAATAGTAGTGTCATTGACTAGTTTTAAAATTATAATTTTGAGCTCTTACCAGTTAGCTGTTTATATATCTGTACATAAGCCTGTCTAGGCTCGGCTATTCTCATGCCATTTACTTCAACAAGGTGGAATTCGGGTAAATCTGGCTCTTCTTTTAAAACTTTTAAGGCTGTATTTACTGTAGCAGTTTTTCCAGTCCCCGGGACACCTGATATGTACATACACCTAAAAGTTTGACATTATTTATATTATGTTTTGGAACAATTAGATTAAGGTAAGTTGTTGTAAATGCAGTCTATATTATTATGTCTATTTTAGTCTCCTAAAGGCAACAATCTTTATCAAGTTGTCTTTCAAACAAAATTAACTGAATTAAAATTGGTTCACCCACTTGGGTGCTACAAAGTCACATACAGAGACACAGATACACATTTGAAACTCATAACACCCCTCTTTTAAAGGTAGAATAACTTGTTTAATATATAAAAATAAAATATTACCATTAAAAAAAATCATCTCACCCACTCATTCCATGCAACAGCTTACTTCTAACAAATGATAAAATCTCATGCATTTGGTTCTCTCTTCCTGGCAATGACTTGTTTTCTGATAGAAATTCTGGAAGCAAAAAAAAAACTACCTATAAATTCCTACACATTTTATTTTATATATTAACCCACCAGATGGTTAACCAAGTAATATGAAAAAAAAATTGTAAGCAAGCATTACTAACCATCAATGTTGTCAACTGAATGAACTCTATTATGTAAAGTTGGTGTGAGTTCACTTGTTAGAATTCTTTTAGACACACTTCTAGGTGTTTTAACTGCAGAAGTTCTAGATTTGGGTGTCCTAGGAGTTTTAGGAGTCCTGGGAGTCTTGGGAACTTTTGGTGTTTTAGGAATTTTGATATCTTCTTCACTCTCTGCCATACTCTCTTTATGAGTCCGTCTTGAAGTCTGTTTAATAGGAGATACATCTTCTTCACAATACCTAGGATTTCTTGTTACTCTTCCTGATCTTGTTGCATATATTTCTTTATCATCATCATCTTCAAAAACTAAGATTTTCTTTGGAGTTTCATCACTTATTTTTCGCAGAGGTGTCTTACGTTTAGGTGTTGAAGGTGTGTGTTGTCTTATAATCAATGTTGGTAGTTCATCATCTGAGTTTTCTTTTAATTCCATTGATAATATTTCTTCCAGATTATTTTTATTTAGTTTTTTAGAACTCTTTGGAGTTTCAATAGCTGTGGTTTTCAAACTTTTCGGTGTAAGTTTTTTAGGAGAATCTTTCTCATTTTTATCAGCCAATATAGCTCTTTTTAGTAATAGTTTTGTCCCATCATTTTTTGTGACACTCCAATTTTTCTCTGATATTGAAACTCTGCTCATTCGTTTAACTAAGCTACTAGGTGTTTTTGGGGTTTTTGGTTTTGGTGAATTAATACTTTTACTAGGCGTAGCTAAAAGTTGCATGGCTTTCCTCTCTTCTTCAAGTACTGGCTCAATGTTAAATTTTCTTCTACCAATGGGCATAAGCCTATACCGGCAGACATATTGACAAGGAGATGATATGTCATAAGAATCCTTGGTGACAGTAAATACTATGTGCCACTTTTTGAAAATTGTTTCAATTGATATATCAGTGTCAAATGGTCGATGATCTTCTATTACCTATAAAATTAAATATATAAAGCAGGCAAAAATATAAAAATTTATTTAATTTTAGCTACCTAATCCTTACCATGGCACGGCAGCACAAGGAAAAACAGTCATATTATTATTTACTGCAACTTTATTCTAACATACATTTTAGTTCTTATCAACATTTCGAAAAAAATAAAAGTAAAATTATTTACCTCTCTATTATTAAAGCTAATACCATCACAATTATTTAGGCACTCCTTAGGCAAATCGCTAGGCCTGGAATACCATTGGACTTTGGCTCTAAACGGGTCATTATTGTTAGACCTGTCTTCATAGAGTGAAAGAATTCTAGCAGCATCACAACCTCCTTCAGTATCAGGTTCCGCTGCGTCTGCATTAGATACCAGCACAAAATCACCTACTTCGGCAATTATATCCTTAAATTGAAATTTCCTACAAACGTGTAAAGTTATTCTGAAATCAGTTTTATATAAAAGACAAAATAAAGAGCAGTTTACTTACTGGTAGTAATAAAAAGAATTGGTTAATCCTTGTTCAGGCAATGTTTTTTCGCTAAGCCAAGTTACGGCTTTAGGAGTTACTTTTCTCCTTGGCATTGTTTTGTTTTGTTATTATAGGACTTCTATATGCAAATTGCAAATTCTTCAGAATTCAGAATTCAGATCAGTTGGAAAATTAAATTGATTTGTCAATTGTCAATTTTGCCGCTTTGGCTTTCAAAATATCGTGTTTTTATTGTGTTGCTAACCTAAAAATAAATATTAAATTCCAACATTATTTTAGGCACATTTTATTTTTTGAGCTGTTTTTATTATTCTGTGAAATAATTTCATGTTTGATAGACTAGAACAGTCTTTAGCCTGTGTGTGATTATCTAGTTATAGTATAATATAATCTATGTAAAGTTCATCCAGAATCCAAAATATCCATCCTTTTTTAATCAATCAATGTCAAAGGCTGTATGGACTATAGTCCTTTGCCTTTCCCTATTGGGAATAAATTTTAAAAACAACAACAATCAATGTCAAATTGTCAAATGTCAAATGCACGTTTTAATTCCTGCCTGAGTGTTTGGTTAATTTTTATTTTTGTCATAAATAACAGCATATTTTAATAAAAATGAAATTTAGGCAAAAGAAATCATCAAAACTGATTTTATCAGATAAGATTGCTGATGCTTTAACTGTGAAACCACGGGCTGATATTGAAGACGATCAAATTTTTCAAACTAAACCTAGCACGGTTTCACGTGCTGACTTTAGCTCTTCCGAAAGTGAAGATGAAGCTGCTATTAGTGATTTCAGAAAGAGAAATGTAAACCTTTTAAGTGAAATTAGTAAGAAATATGAAGGTGAAGTTGTTTCTCGCAAAGAATTGGTAAAAGATACAGAAGACAGTGATGACTTGCCAGAAGATAATAACGTACATAAAAATAGTTCCTCTGATGAAGAAGGAAGATTAGATGGTTCTTTATTAAATGATGAAAGTGAAATCGAAAGTGATGATTACAGTATTACAAAACAACAAAAAGACGAAAATTCTAGTGATGACCAATCAGAATCTGACGAGGAAGAAGAAGGTGAAGGTGAAGGTTATGACATTAGTCAAATGGACGAGCCAGTAAAAGAACAGTTTGAGCATGTTAAGAAACAGAATATTTCTGAGGAAGCTAAAAAAGGAACCTCTGTCAGGAATCAACTTTTACTATGGGAAGGTTTATTAGAAATGAGAATACACATGCAAAGATGTATGAATACTGCAAATAGAATGCCAATGGCTGATACTTATAAAGATTTAAAAAAATCTAATGAATTTGTTGATGAAAGTACTACTGCTGTTACCAATGTTGCTAATGTGTTAGATAAGTAAGTTCACAGGATATTTTTCACTTACTTTAATATACTATAAAGTAGCTTAAGAGAGCAATTATTGGTAGATCATCTCTTTGACAAAAATAGTGTGTAAAATATTATTATTTATAGTAGGTAATAAGTAACATATTTAACAAAAGTTTTTTTAAATAATGTAGGTACAATGTTTTTTATTAAACATATTATTTGCAGTAGATTTCTATTAATTTGCAATGGTCTAGCTTTAAATATGTATAATTTTCTTACATAAACAGATTTCAATGAAATTTGCCAAAAGGCTGCATTTTCTTTACTTCCTGCTTATGATGATAGCAGAGTTGCCAATAACAAAATTTTCTTATGTTTCAGATTTCTCACTTTACAACAGTTATTATTAAAGCATTTCCCTGAAACAAAAGCATTATCTAATAATAAACAAACACCAGATACCAAAAAATCAATAAGCAATGACAGTGATGAGGAAATACCAAGTGACACAGATAATGAAGAAATACCATCTGATACTGAAGAAGAAGATGATTTGGAGAAAAACAAAAAAAAAAATACTTTAAATAAACAAATTCAAAAGAAACGGAAACTTGAGGATTATGAGGATAATTTATCCACATGTCACAAAACATTCAAAAACTTTAGAGATTCAACCATCCAAAAGTGGAATGAGAAGACTAGAATAGCAACTGCGGCTATTATAAAAAATTCACCAACAAATACTATATTACAGCAAATATCTTACATTTTGTCTGATAAAAATAAATTAATTCGTAGAACACAGTTAAAGCGTTCAGACTATGATATTATTGGGTATAAAAAAGAAATTAATGTTGAAGATAAGCATGAAGACACAGAAATGAATCCTATCACGAGAGATAGAAAGGATAATGATGAATATATTCCAGAAATATTTGATGACAGTGACTTTTATCACCAACTCCTCAGAGAACTTATTGAATGCAAATCTGCTGATATATCAGACCCTATTCAACTAAGTCGACAGTGGATTGCTTTACAGCAAATGAGGAGTAAAATGAAAAGAAAAGTAGATACTAGGGCTACGAAGGGACGGAAAATAAAATATGTAGTTCATAACAAATTAGTCAGTTATATGGCACCAGAAAAGTCGTTAAAATGGAATGATGAGAGTACAAATGAATTATATAGCTCTTTGTTTGGAAAATTATTTGAACACAATAATGTTGGTGTCAATGTTAATCTGGAAAATGTTAAAATAAAGGATTAAAATGTTTATATTATGTACATAATGTATTTTTTTTTTCAATGATTAAACAAAATATACCTACTTAATAAATTTTTAGATAAACTAATTTTTCCTAAAGACCTTTTCTCGTTTCCTCTAGTGAAATTATTATGTTACTAATTAATAATGTTTAAAAATTAGAAAGTATTTAAATAAAAATTAAACTTTACCAAGTTGCTGGACACTAATGAGCCCAGTCACCACCATTCTCAATAGCCTGAACCAACCTATAGTTAGGGCGTTAGTGGTCTTGCACTTTAATTTGAGAGTAAAATTAGGGCCTTTGCCAAATCTTTCGTATTGTATAATAACTTCCAAACTCCTTAATAAAAATACTATTTTAAAATTTCTAAAACTAGGCCTGTCCCGAACGCAGGACCTCCGAAAATGAAGTACATAGAAGATTGAAGTGGTTTTTTACAGAAAAACAATGTATTACTATTTTATTCTTTCAGCTGATTAAACAAATATTATTCATTTCTCTGTTATTTTTTCGCTTCGCTAGGCGTAAGATATAATAAATAGAACGGTTTTATATTTTTTTAATAAAATAAAAGTAGCCTAAGTTACTCCTTATAACATTAGCTATATGCGAGTGAAAGTCCCGTCAAAATCGGTGCAGCCGTTTCAGAGATTAGCCGGAACAAACAGACAAACAAACATTTTTTTGGTGTTAGCATCGTATATTTTTATATACATTTAGTGAAAAGCTGTTAATTTGAAATTTAAAATAGACACTTCTTTTTTTTACACACTTTTATTTATTTGCTTACGGAACACAGTGCGCGAGTCTTGATACAGTAAATTGACCTTCCGGGAACTTCTAGCACGCCATAGATTCGTGAGATGGGTTAATTTTGTGTTGCATGCATAAACATTTTCGGGAAAAGTTGAAAACGGACGTATTCATTTATTATTAAAAAAATATTAATTTATTAAATACTAGCTGACTCTGCAAACGTTGTTCAGCCATATAAAATGGGTGTGAAAAATACTTTACGACCTATTCTCATCATACCTACCAAATATACAAGAAAAAAAAAAGATTAAAATCGGTTGAGCCGTTCGAACGAAAAATGAGAGACGAGATATTTAGGATTCGGGTGAATAAATTCGTCCTTAGTTCGGATAGGTATATGAATATAACGTGGTATTAAGATTATAATTGGTTATGTGAAGGGGTTTTCAATTTATTTGTGATATGACTTATTTTCCAGTGACATCTACAGCTATCGTTTTGACCTGAGCAATACATCGGGTTATCATGCAGAGTACAGACTACTATAAATGCGACACAACATGTTTTTGGGTGATTTCAATCATTAATTAAAGTACCAAGTCGTCTGTGAAATTGATAAACGGGACACGCTGTTATATAACTAATCATATTTGGAATAAGAGTAGTATTTCTATGAAGTGGTATTTACTGAGTATATTGTAGTACGGAATACCTATTCAGTTTTAACATTCACCCAATATTTATGAGAGGGGGTTCGTAATGAGAGTGTGTTGAATTAACTAATTTATTTTAGATTTCATTAAAGTTTTTGGCTATCAAAATATTAGTGTGGAAATGAAAATATTTCTTGTCTCAAAAATCACGCAGAAAAATTAAATTAATTTTCAAGATTTAGGTATTGTATCCCTAGCCGAACCTATTTAATCTTTTTCAATAACCGAACTAGAACTTCGGTGTTATCAATAGATAATGTGCTAAACTAAATATCGAAGGTATAATTCTAAGTGTGAAGTAAATACTTAGGTAAGAAAGCTATACCTGTTAACTCCATGTATAATAATAGTAATGTAAGGCAGTGGTAGCCCAGCGGTAACGCGTTCGCTTGTATAACCGAGTGATGCGGGTTCAAATCCGGGTCTCGCACCTCTGTTAGTTTTATATGCGAATCATTTCTATCATGATTACCACTTCAGTCTTATGGTGAAGGAAAACATCATGAGGAAACCTGCATGTCTGAGAAAACCTAGCAAGTTTTCGTAAGACATGTGAAGTCTGTCAACACGCACTAGGCCAGCGCGGTGGACTATGGCCCGATCTCCCCTCGTACTGAGGGAGGGGACGTTAAAAAGGGCTGATGATGATGATGATAATAGTAATAATGTGCCCCCGACCGATTCCAGCGACAGCGACCAATCTCATTGAAACAAACCAATGGCGCAGAAGATATTATAGTGCACAAGTGTATGAGCAGACATAAGTCACAACCGCACTTTCTATTCCATCACTCTCATGCTCTGGTGGGATGATTACTCGAGACGACCAGCAAGAGTTAACTCGCAGGATTTGACTTATCGTGCTCTCCGAGGCTAGAGGCACGTGGGTGAAACACCGCATCTCCCAACTTTGAGCGGTTAATGAGGCTTAGGTACTACGAGTATACTAAAACTCTATAAGTAAACTTGCCCCGATCCGGGACTCGAACTTGATAGATTTTGATGAAATTTTGTATGATGACAGCTTATCCGGGTCAACATGTAGGTTATCTACTTTTTACTGCGGGAAATTATCTCATCTCTAAGAAATGTATTCTAAAGTATTTACGTAGGGACGATCACCCGAGCGAAGCTAGAGTGAGTGCTTATCCGGGTACATTTATGAGATAGATACTAGATAGAGTGAGAGTCGGCTATCATTATACTAAATTAATTAATATCTGTCACAGACAGGAAAAAAATTAAGAACTATAGATTTGGCCGCTGCATCGATAAAAATGAGTATTTCATTAAGATTTTCCAAAAAATATTAAGGTACGGATTCGACTCCGTTTGAATTAGGCACATAATATGTAGAGATCATGAAAGAATCCATTCAACAAAACAAAAGTATACTTATTAGTATTTAGGTACCTATTTTTCGTGCTAAGATGCTTAACTTGATAGTACATAATATGTGAATAGTTAATAGAGGTATATATATAATAAAATAAATATTAAATATAATTTCTAAAAAATACAATTTATCAAAAAAAAAAAATACCGAGCAAATCGGAAACGGCTTCAACGATTTTCATAAATTAGTATACAGGAGATTTCGGGGGCGATAAATCGATCTAGCTAGGATTCATTTTCAGAAAATGTTGTTTTATTCGTGTTTTCAATAATCAACTTTATCGATAATCAACTTCAACATAAACTTTTTTTTATTGAAAGAAAATAACAAAAAGGTGGCGTTTGGGTAGCCCAATATTGCCACTTAAACAGAAAAATATGACTCTTCCCGACATCTATTGGCGAATAATAAAAACATTTTTCTTAAAAATACCGAGCAAAGTTCGGTCATCCAGGTACAGGGATTTAATTTAGAATTTAAGTACTTATTCTAAATTCAATCCTGCGAAAATCCAGCACTAAAAATACGATCAGGACAAAACATAGTCTAAGGCTAAGCTATATCTATTCACAATCTAATAAAAATGATTTATAGCTTTTAAAAACAACACAAACAACTAACCGACACTCTTTCGCAGTTTTTCAGGAAATAGCGTCACACCTATGTATATATTTTTAGTTTTATAGTTATATTGATCCTATAAAATTAACTGGTACAATAATAAACAAATGTTTTTCAGTCATATATATTTTTATCTACAATATTCAGTCTAACACTGACCGTGTTACTCTGATTACTGAATTTACTATCGTAGTGTTCATCTAGTGGTCAAAATTCGACCACAACGCATTATCAAAAGTTTAAGTTTATAAATATAATTTACTAACTATACTTAAAAATATAGAAACTAAGTGTTTCCATTTTTTCTGATAACAGTAACATATGTAGAGCTCAATTGCTAGGTACTAAGCTAAAAAAAACAATTGACAAAGGTGAAAAACGTACTAAACTGTTTTGCCTTTGTCTACTTATAGTACCTACATATGTTGGGAATAAATATGTAAATATGTTTGGACATTTACACACATCACTATCTAGTTCCATGGTAAGGTATCTTACCTTAGGCTAAGGCTCTTGCCTTGTGTTATGAATACCAGATAATTGATATACATATTATAAAAATAAGCATCCGTGACTGGAGTACAAACATTCGTGTTCAACAAATGAATGCCCTAGAGGAACTCGAACCCACGACCGCTGGCGCAGCAAGTAGGGTCGCTACAAACTGCGCCACACGTGTCGTCGTATATAGATGCCGTATTACTGGTAGTAAGCTCTACATTGGAAATGGTTGCGTGTTTCTGTTATTTTATCATCGTTTAGACCCTTACGTTAGATTACTCTTATGTCTTCTACGACTTACACTAAATCTAACTGAAATACATACATAAGTACATAAACAAAATAAGTAAATAAACATTTGTATTACTGTTTATTTCTTCACGTGCAAGCTTGTTTTTCATAATATGTAATCTGCCAGTTTTATTTTTTTAAATGCTTATGAGTAGATATGGTAAAAAAGTCTTGACCGATTTGAATAAATATTTTTGTTTTAGTGTAAGGGATTTTTAAAATATAAAAAAAAATATGGAACACTCGTAAAAACAGCCGGGCAATCGAAAAAAAACTGAGATGTTTATTTTGTATTGAAATCACCAAGCTTTAAAACATACCTTTAGACCCGAGTGAAACCAGGATGAGTGCTAGTATTTTCGAAAAAAGTATACTTTAGTTACTTTCTTTTTTACATTACCTGTCAGGTCGTTAAAAATGAAAAACAAAGTATCGGCAGGTACTTATGAAATCTCAACAGATTATTATACTCGAAATCTTGTTATGCGATAATATATAGTGAACCGGGGTTATTGTAACTTCGGGGTTATTGTGTCTAATCATTTTATCTTCCTTCACAAATCGATTTATGAGAAACTACACTACTAGTTAGATAGAGAAACTAATGCTTAAAAAAGTGGATTATAGAGTGTGCTTCTATCGCGTCTACTGTTTTACTGATGGCGTATTTTTATCATTAAACATTTTTTTGTTCAGTGTTCTGGAAACCTACTGTTGTATTTTATTTCATAAATTTTTACTGCGAGCCTTATTGAATAAAATTTTATGGTAAGAAAAATTAGAATGAATAAGTCCTTGTTAATTGATAATTAATTTCTTTCTCTGCCGTTGTTCTCTAGAGTTATTTATAAAGATACATTAACCCCGCGAAAATTGTTACACGGGGTTATTGTGTCTACAAAGAAAGACACAATAACCCCGCTGATTTTAGTATGGAAATAAAATTTTAATTTAAAATTAGTGATGCCAACGTATTTTTATCGATAAAGTGAAAAACAGACTTTGTAAGTAAATGGTAGGTATCAGATATTTTTTTTTAAATAATAATATTATATATTTACATAATTATTTAAGTACGATTTTTTTTAGATGATGCTCACCTATAAAATAATATATCTAAAAGTGACCTAACATTTTTATTTATTTAAATCAGCCAACGGTGGGTGGGGAAATCGGTGAACATACCTACATAAAAAACATATATACAGTGGAACATATAACCTTATCCTTTTTTGCAGTCGGTTAAATATATATCAAAACGTGTTTTACTCAAAACTAGCGGAACCTGCGGCTTCGCTCGCGCTTAAAATTACAAAAGATATTTTTGGTTTTATGCTATATCTCATAACGTACCAACGATTGATTTCCCACTTAGTTTAGTTTAATTTTACTACTGCTCTATCGCCGTTAGATGCTGGCATAGAATATCACCACCCCATTTCTGGCCGAGGGTGTTTAAAAGGCGACTAAGACATAAACAACGGAGGATGGGTGGCAGCAATTTCTAGTACAATTTTTCAAGTACAACTAAATGCAATCGTCAATGACGACTCGACCTGGCATCACTGAACATGCGCACACGAAGCTATATTCCTTAAAATTAGTTCAAGTGTACGCCCCGACCACAACTCATCCTCATGATGAGGTGAAATCTATGTATGAGGACATTAGTAGAGCCATACATAGCTCCAAAACCGACATTACGTCATGGGAGACAATGGAACCAAAATGAAACTAGACAAACGAGAAGGTGACGAGCTGAAAGCGGGGCAAATTGCAATTTCAAATTTAGATGTCGAAACCATCGGGGGTATTTACTAGCACATTTTATGGAAGGTAGAAGAAAAGGAGGGACTCTTAGAAAAGGATGTACTCCTTTTTTAAGTTACGAAACCACAGGAAGTGGACGTGGATAAGCCCTGATGGTACAATTAAAATGAGACTTCATTATGTAGATCAAGGGTGCTCAACCCCAGGCACGCGGGCCACACTGTGGCCCGCAAAAGAATTATGAATGGCCCGCGCAAGTAAGTTTTGAAATACGCACCAAATTGAAATATCCCGCCAAATTGCCTGCCGCGAAGGAACGTAATACCTACACAGTACGCACGATCATCACCCCGCCCGCATGCTGCGTTACACTACACTACAGTCTCAATTTGCTTCGAGAAACAATTGAGTTCGCACGTTCGCAGTTCGCAGTTCGTTATTGTTAAATTAACTGACTGTTTAAAGTTTTTTTTTTAATTTGTGTTTGTGTTGACGAGTAAATATATTTTGTCAATTCGTATTTGTATTTGCTGTCAAAGGTATGTTATTTATATTTATGTTTTCTTATTAATTAAGTACCTACTTATTTTCAAAGGAAAATAATATAAACAAATTGTTTCAGTATGGCTCAAAGCAAACCGAGTACTTCGAAATCAACAGAGGCCTATCGTGTTTTTCATAATGAGTGGGAAAATAAATATTGTTTTATTGAAAGCAAGGCGCGTAAACCTATATGTTTACTTTGCTTCACTACAGTAGCTATTGCAAAAAAATATAATTTAGAAAGGCATTATAAGCAAAATCATAGTAATTTTGAAAAAGATTACCCTGCTGGTAGTACTATCAGAGAAGATTTCTTAAAGAAAAAGAAACGGGAACTATTTAACCAACAGAATGTTTTCGTTAAAAGGCACGACGAGCTTGAATCTATGGTCAAAACATCTTACGAGATTTCTTTGCTCTTAGCGAAAAAGAAGAAATCGTTTTCCGATGGAGAAATTGTTAAAGAGGCTTTGACGATCTTTGCACAAAATTGTGATGATAAACATGTCAAAGCTAAAGCGGACAGTATTTCACTCTCACGGCACACTGTCACGAGACGAGTGGAGGAAATGGCAGTTGACATCAATGAGCAGATTCAAGAAATCGTAGCTAAGTGTAAATACTTCTCATTGGCGTTAGATGAAACTTGCGATTTAACGAGTAGATCTCAGTTGGCTATTTTTGTGCGGTGTGTTGACGAAAATTGGAATGTATTGCAAGATTTACTAGAAGTCTGTCAGCTGGAAAGTACAACCCAAGGAAAAGACATATTTTTGAAAATTAAGGAATGTATTGAAAAAAAGAGTTTATCATGGGACAAATTGATATCTATTTGCACTGATGGTGCACCGGCAATGATTGGAAAAAACAATGGTTGTGTGGCTTTGTTACAGAATTTCTTAGGTCGAAATTTGTTTTCGTATCATTGCATTATCCACCAGGAAGCCTTGTGTGCAAAGGATATGGAGTTGGATGATATTATGGATCCAGTAGTACGTTGCATAAATTACATACGTGCAAAGGCTCTTAACAGACGTCAATTCAGACTATTATTTGAAGAAGAAATCAGGGAATATGGAGAGTTACAACTGTACTGTGCTGTGCGATGGCTTTCTAGGGGCAGCATGTTGAAACATTTTTTCAACTTGAGAGAACAGGTGTTACAATTTTTAGAGCAGAAAGGGGCTTTACCATTGGAAATTGATTTACTGAAGAATACATCCTGGTTGAGTGATCTTGCATTTCTCGTTGACGTTACAAATTACCTGAGTATTTTGAATCTGAAATTACAAGGTAAAGATTGTTCACTTCCGACTATGTTTAATTTGATAAGCGGATTCAGAGCAAAATTAAATCTCTTTTTAATGAATTTGGTTACAGAAAATATTGACCTTTTCCCTACACTAAAACATTTGAAAGAGGAACTCAATATTGCTACTGTTAATTATTCTAAATACGAATTTAAAATTAGATGCTTATCACAGTCGTTTGAGAGGAGATTTAAAGACTTTGAAAGCAAAAAACTAAATTTACAAATTTTTATAAATCCTTTTATAATAAGTTCGGCTGAAATAGTTAGTTATCCTGCCAATATTCAGTTGGAACTCGTTGAACTGCAAAGTCATGATACGTTAAAAAACCTTTTTGCCCACAAATTGTTTTCGAAAGCACAAAATTCTTCAGAAGATTTTGCAGATTTCTGGAAATTGGTACCAAAAGCAGAATTCCCAGCAATAACTGACCTAGCGTTACAGTTTTTAAGTAGTTTTGGATCAACATATGTCTGTGTTCAGACCTTAATTATGTAAAAAATAAATACCGCACATCCTTAACTGAGCAACATATTTATGACTTGTTGTTACTGTCAACATCGGATTTGTCGCCTAACATAAGTAAAATATTAAAAGACAAACAATGGCAGAAATCGCATTGATTGTAACAACAAGTCATAAATATGTTGCTTATTGTTAAGGATAGAATCGCTAGTTACCTAATAAAAAATAATTCAATTTTACTATTGGGTTTTTATTGCGTACTTCCTGAGAGTAACTGAAATAGGAACTGTCAGTGGCCCATCGTGAACGTCTGAATCCACCGTTTGGCCCGACTGTTAAAAAGGTTGAGCAGCCTTGATGTAGATGAAGGAAGAAAATATTCAGTAACTAGTGACTAACCTCGCTTCGTTCGGGTTCCTCCCTAGGTATCCCTAGGTATTTTTTACAAACTTTGATTTTTTTTACTTATTATTAAAACCTTCCTCCTCCTTCCTTTTTTCGACTAAGTCACAGATATCTTCTCATGGCGATACATCTTATTTGAAATATCCCGTTACACCTTGGAGCATGTCTTTCTGCCCAAAGCTGGGGTTTGTAGCCGTTTGAGCGAATGATCTGTCAATTTTGATCTGCAAATTTTTCAAGAATACGGGGGGGACAACCGAATTTATGCATGTATCTACAGGTCTCATAGTGGAAACGCCGAAACTAAACCGACTCTTCAAAGAAGCGATAGATTTCTTACTCCAGCGATATTCCTGCGCGGAGGTTGTGATGCGGGATTTTAATGCCTATTTCATAGAGTAGTTGGGATCTCAAACCATAGAATACGCAGGGAAAGTCATCTTTGATTTTGCCCTGACGTATCGATTAATACAATTAGTACCGAAACAGAGTACCGGATATTGAAGACCATACATTTTCCTTGCTTGATTTTTTTCTGACTACGTACCCGGATAACTGTCAGATATCAGTTGGCCCCCCCGGTTCCATCTAACCCTTGCCTGGTACGTTCAAAGGTGCCCATAGCCACCTTCTTTTTCTCTTCTCAGCCCATATACGTCCACTGCTGGACATAGGCCTCCCCCAAAGATCCCCACGACAAACGGTCTTGCGCCCTCCGTATCCATTGGGGTCCAGCGACTTTCACTAAGTCGTCGGTCCACCTTGGGGGAGGCCTGTCTACGCTTTGCTTTCAGGTTCGTGGCGGCCACTCTAGAACTTTGCGTCCCCATCGACCATCCGTTGTACGAGTAATGTGCCCCGCCCATTGCCACTTGAGCTTGGATATTCGGTGGGCTATGTCGGTGACATTAGTTTTTCTGCGTATCTCCTTGTTTCTAATACGATTACGCAAGGAAACTCCGAGCATAGCCCTCTCCATTGCTCTCTGAGTGGCCTTGAGCTTTCTTATGAGGCCCATCGTGAGCGGCCACGTTTCTGTGCCGTATGTCATCACTGGCAACACACACTGACCAAACCTACTTGGACAGTTTGTCCAAGGTATACATACAACCCTATTACCATACCTCATCAACAACTTCAAGCATAGAGTCACTGATAGAAACTGAAGTGGTTGAAACATGGACATTCGACATAATTTTCGTTTTTAAAATGTTTATTTGAGACCAACTCGCTCGGGGACTTTATTGAGGTCAGGTCTTTATTTCAGTCCAGGACCTTGAAGACATCTTCCAATGCAGCCGTAAACAATTTCGGCGAGATGACATCGCCCTAATGTACTCCTTGCTGCAATTGGATGGTTCTAGAGTTCCGATCCTGAAGTCGGACTGAAATAAGGGCGTTTTCAAATAGACACTTCAACACTTCGATATACCAGTGGTCCATCTGCCACCGTTGGCGAGACTGCCCTGACTGCTTGCAGCACAGCCCAGGTCTCTATCAAATCGAAGGCTTTTTTGTAGTCCACAAACGCCAAGCAAAGAGGCAAGTTACATCCCTCGGTCTTCTGTATAATACCGCAGCGTACGTGTGTGGTCTACGGTACTGAAGCCTTTACGGAAGCCAGCCTTTTCGGGTGGCTGGAAGTCGTAAACCTGCTATCTAGACGGTTCGTGATGACTCTCGAAAACAGCTTGTAGACATGGCTAAGAAGCACTATGGGAAGTTCTTTAGCAAGGTATAATCGCGTTTTTTAAAGAACAGTACCATAG
This sequence comes from Boloria euphrosyne, assembly GCA_951802675.2. Taxonomy (NCBI): domain Eukaryota; kingdom Metazoa; phylum Arthropoda; class Insecta; order Lepidoptera; family Nymphalidae; genus Boloria; species Boloria euphrosyne. The sequence continues at coordinate 3,127,171 of OX637887.1, read as the reverse complement.
CGCTTATGCTCCATGCTCGTGGGGCCGTACTTTGGAATATGACAGAATTAAATAGCTTCTGAATGGCCTCAAGGATCGGTTTTCCACACGCCTTCAGAAACTCTGTTATAATTCCATCTGCACCCGCTGCTTTGTTGTTTTTGAGCTGTGTGAGAGCCATCCTAATCTCGCTCAGGCTAACGTCCGAGATTTCTTCGGTATAGTGTCAGGTAAGTCCTGTCCAGACTGATGGGTTGTCGCGTTGATGCAAATTGCTGTCCATAAAATCTTTCGATCTCGCCCATAAGCTCAGGATTAGATGAAACGATCTTACCGTCGTTACGAGCCGGCTTTATCCAATAGACAGATCGCTCGTTAAAAATTTTGGAGCCTTTGTTTCGCTCTATAGCGTCCATAATACTCACAGTATTAAAAGTGCCGAAGGTCACGTATTAGGGGATTTTTTAATTTTTTTTTATACTATATAAGTGCTTGACTACGTTCCGCCTGATGGTAAGTGGTATCGCAGTAATAGATGGTAAGTCGCACTAATTCAGTAGCCACCTATTCACTCTAGCCTTGAAGGCACATAATGTTTTAATCGGACGGAAACACTGACGCAGGCAGGTTGTTCCGATCCTTAGCCGCACGTATAATAAATGACGTAGCGAATCGCTTCGTCCGGACGGATGGAATGTCTACGACATAACGATGGAGACTAGCAGATTGGGTCGCCGGATAATAGAAAGGGATAGGGGAATTAGGTCGTGTAATTCCTGCGCACACTCACCGAAATGCAACCTATAGAGTACACAAGAAACCCTGGCTGGGCTGGCAACCCTACGTCGGTTATCGAGGCTTTGTAAGTTGGCTTTTACCAGCGTAGGGTCACCAATAAGCCTCTGCGCACGCGTCTCAATCGAGTCCAAGGCCGACAGATGGCATTCCGCAGCACCAGCTTAAATGTGACTACAGTGACTACATGAAATACACGCAAGACCGTACTTGAGCTTTATATAAATTAATAAGCTGTCCCGGCGTGAAAAACTGACAGACTTTTGCGAGGATGCCAACTTTCCTCGCTGCTACATTAGCCTTAGACTCGATGAACCGCCCGTAGTTCATGTTGGGGGTAATGTCCATCCCCAGTACCTGCAGACGGTCAGTGTATTCCAGAGGCATATGTCGGAAAGTAGGAGTCAAGGTTAAAGGACTCTTTTTGTGGTGAACAGGCACGCCTATGTTTTGGTGGCGTTGAAACTCACAAGATTGGCATCGCCCCAAGTGGAGACTGCCCTGAGTGTGAGATTAAACCGCTTTACCATGGCCTCTCTTTCGGACTGAATTTGATCTCTACTGGCCCGAGGATTCGGTAGATATCTCTCTTCAACAGTGCTGTCGTCTGCGTACCCATAGATAACGGGTATAAGCAGATCGGTAATATGCAAATGGAACAAAGTGGCAGAGAGAACAGGCCCTGAGGAACTCCAGAGTTGGTCTTTAAGAGTTGTGATGAACAACCCTCAACCACAACTATGAGTGGTCGCTCAGGAAAACTTTAATCCAGCCAATCAGGTCAGGAGATATGTTATAGGCTGAAAGCTTGCTTATAAGGCTAGCGTGCCAGACCCTGTCATAGGCCTTTGAGACATCAAGAGAAACGGCAATCGCCTCCCCGCCTCGCTCAAAAGCGTCGCCAAAAGTGTGATTGGCATACACTAGAAGGTCCCCAGTCGACCGATTCCGACGAAACCCATATTGTCGATCACTGAGGAGATCGTTCTGTTCTAGGTATGCCATAAGACGAGTGTTCAATAACGCCCCATAATCTTGCAGAGTATGGAGCTGATTGAGATCGGATAATAATTGGCAGGGTCGGCACGGCTACCTTACTTGGGCACTGTTTGCACGTTGGCAAGCTTCCAGGATTTTGATACTATACCAGTCTTAAGAGAAAGGCGGTATAGACGTGTCAATATCGGAGACAACTCGGGAGCACATGTTTTAAGCACTATCGCTGGTATACCATCAGGACCATCTGGCTTTATTCACATCTAGACGACACAATACTCTCTTTACCTCATTATCAGTTGGATGGGGATTTCAGCCATTGAGAGTACGCAGTGAGATAGATGTGGTGGAGTAGCATTGCCAGACAGATATGGATTTTGGGCAAAAAGAGAAGCAAGCACTTTACCGCATGAGCCAGGAATCCGTCAAGTTTTACCAGCGGTGGCTATGAGGGCCGTCAGATGTTCGTCTCGACTCTCGACCGCTTTGGCAAGGGACCAAAAAGCTCTGCTGCTAGATGGTTGGGCAGAGAGCTTTGCGTCATTATGTGTAATTCGGTCAAGACGAGCTTTCTTTATTGTGTTGTTGTAGGACTTGGTGGCTAAGTTAAAGGCTCTCTTCTTGAATCTCCCGTCCATTCGGAGCTTTGCGGTCTCGAGCGTCAACCCAGGCAAAGTAAGCTTATGCTTTTCAGCAAAGGTGCATTCGGAATTAAACCATGGGCGAGCTTTGCCACCAACGGATACATCGGTGCATGGGATAAAGTATTCCATCACTTGTACCACATCAGTTATAACAACCGCACATTTCGACGGATCGGGAGAAAAGAAGCAGACCTGCCGCCAAGGAAAGGATGTAAAAAAGAGTCGCATCTCATCCCAATCTGCTGACTTGTGTGGCCATACTCGTCTAACACGAATAGAGTCGTTAAATGGTGGATAAAAAGACAATACAGTTTACACCAGACAGTTGTCAGAGCTACCCAATGGGGATGAAACCTGGATGTTATATCTGTCTGGATCAGTTGTCAGCAGAAAGTCCAGACAATTAGCTGTGTGGCCGTCTACATCGACTACCCTTGTTGCTTGCTCAATCAACTGGGAGAGTTTAAGTGACACCGCATACTTCCACGCTTCTCATGGTCCGTCTTCTGGTATGGGAACAGCCAATCTTCATGATGGGCGTTAAAGTCCCCCAGAAAGACACGCTGCGCAGTGGGGCACCGTTGTATAGCCATATCAGCTTTCCTCACTGAGATGTTCAAGCAATCGAGTTGTCTCCTGGTCACCTGTGTGCAATTGGTAGACATAGGAATACAGGATCTTTTCGATTCCTGTAACTACGATTACCCAAATCGTAGAGAATATGGGGTCTTTAAGATGGCGGAGACGCTGGAAACAGAGGTTTCGCACCTACAAATAGACTCCGGCCCATGAGTTGAAATTATATTCCAACGTATAGCCGGGTTAGTCCACGTACGCAGCGCTTATTGGACATTGAATGTCTACGTCTGTGTCTACTTCAAAAAGAGCATCGAATCGACTTCGAAATCTGTTTATTAAGTTGCCGGTATTTAGACGCGTCATCCGACGACTGCAAAACCATCTCTCTCCTTTCCTTCATGAGCTCGAGGGTAGGATCAGAGATCTTTTTGAAGTGAAAACTTCTTTAGCGGCGTTGAGCAATTTGTGGGATGGGTAAAAACTGTGAAACTCGCGTCAGGACACGTGGGCTGATCGAAAATTCGTAAGACTCGTAAGACTCGTAAGATCGAAATCGATTAATCGAACAATCGATTGTTTTCTTTCGATTGTCGATATTTTTTCAATAATGACATGGGTGTCATTTTCGAGGTTTCTCGGGGTGCTGATTTTGGGTCTATTTTAAGAAGAGCATCATGTATTTAGACGCAATTGATTGGTCAGCTTCTACAAACCCATCATTATGGGAGTTCACATCGCTATCTAGGCAATCGAAATCGAAACGGTTTTGGAGTTCTAACTGAAAGCTCTCGGGGTTTTGGATTTATTGTGGAGCCTTTCACTGATAATGAATTCGCCCTTTACAAGCTGGTGATCGCTTCCGGTTTTAAACGCACTGATCACAGAGATATCATTGAATATTTGCTTTTTCGTTGACATGATGAAGTCTATCTCATCATCATCAGGCTCATCTAAGTCCACTTGCTGTGGTTTCATTTTTTGAAAAAGGAGTTCATTATTAAGAGTCCCTCCTTCTCCATAAAACGCGCAAGTAGATGTCCCCGATGGTTTCGACAACCAAATCCATATTGACACACTGTCAGCTCATCGCCTTCTCGCTTGCCTAGTTTCGCATTGAAGTCTCTCAAGACAACAGTAAGGTGGGTTTAGAGCTATACATGGCTCTACTAATGTCCTTATACATAGACTCCACCTCCTTATCAGGATATATCGAGGTCGGTGCGAACACTTGAATTAGTTTTAAGGAATAACGTTTTGTTATTCGCAGAACAAGGTATGATACCCTGGTCGGCACGCTCCCGATATTTACCACATTGTTCAAGTGAGACTGGTGGGCGGTAAACCCGACACCACCTTGGGACTGTTGGTCGTCCTCCCGGAAATAAAGCAGGTTACCAGATTTGAGTGCTATCGAGTTCTCTCCCTTTCTTCGAACCTCCGATTATCACATAATATCCCATCGTATCCTACTCAATTCTTCCTCGAGTTCAAAAACAATTCTTCCTCGATTTCAGAAATTTATCCATCGGTTCGCAGTGTGCGCGTGTTTAGTGTTGCCAGGTCAGTCGTCGTTTATGGTAGCCCGACCGCACCCGGAGATTCTTCGTACCCCCTGCCCTACCGTTATCTAGGCCACTACCATGTCCAGGAATAGTAAGGCTGCCGGGTACTGGGGGCCGGTATTGTTTGTTAGTCATTTTGGGGGGGGGGGGTATTTGCTATAATCGCCACGCTTGGCATGCGGGTTGGCGATCGCGAACGCTACTTTGATGCATTCAGTGCTAGTTAGTGCCTTTTACGAAAAGCAGGAATCCTATGAGGCCTGGATTTATGGCCACGCAGCCAAGGATCCTAACGTAGTCTATCTCAAAAAGAAATTTAATGCTGCGTCTAGATCCGGCAAAACGTTAATGGTCAGGTCAAGAGACAAAAATATAGGCGAGAAACTTCTAAGCTTGCCATCTGGATCACGAGCTTTTTGAACTCTCGCTAAAACCGAGGAAGGAAATTTCTGTCGATCATCTCTACTAACTATGCGCAAACAGGATATAACACGGGCACAATCTGGAAAGGAGAAAGCAGATCTTATGTTCTCTTTTTGCATCGAATTCAACTCTTGATGACGCTGGATTGCCGGTCCCTACCATTTTACAGTGCAATTACACCATGCCAGAAAAACACTTCAGATACGTAGAAGAACCTAAGTCACTGGTATAGTCCATCAAACAGGCAAGCTCAAGTGGCAGTAGGCGGGGCACATAGTTCACAGAATAGACGATCGTTGGAGACGCAAAGTTCTCGAGTGGCGGCCACGTACTGAAAGGCGAAGCGTTAGCAGGCCTCCCACAAGGTGGACTGACGTCTTGGTTAAAGTCGCGGGAGCTCACTGGGTGCGGAATGCGGATGTTACATGATCAGTTGTCGTGAAAATCTTTGTGGAAGTCCTTTGTCCAGCAGTGGACGTATTTGGGCTGAAACGAACTACTCTATAGAACCAGTTACTGTGCATTCCTGTGATAATATTTTTTTTTGTTTCATTTCTGTAGTAAAGGATATCCTAAATACGGTCCCTAGTTAGACTCTATTACTGCACAAAGTTTAGTTAAGATTGGTTCAGTACTTTTTGTGTAAACGCATGGACGCGTTATTGTTTTTTATGTTTACTGATAAAAATAGGTATTGCAAGTGTAACTTAGAAGGTAGATTTTGATATAGGCTTTTCTGTAGGTCTATTTAAGACTCAAATTTCCTTCGACTTTGATTTGACGTATATCTTAAGATTTAGCCACCGCTAGCTTTCCAGGACTAGACCAATTATTTTGTTTTCCAGTGAAAATTAAACATTTTCTGCAATATAAAGAATCCCAAGTCATCACGAGTAATAAGTTATCACTACACAAAATTTGATTAAAATCAGTCCAGTACTTTTCAGGGTAAACGATATCATATAAACAGACAAAAATTATAATAATTGTTGTTTTGGAGTTTTATTCATTCAATACACATTACGTTAGTCATGTTCTTAAAAATATTTCTTTTACAGATTTTTTAAATTACAGTTTGACTATATGTATAGAATTTATCGACAATCGACATACAATACTTATCAGGCATAATACCAACACTAAATTTAAAGAAGAAGCTACAATAACCCCTCTTTGACCAAAAAAAGTATTTTTAACAGAAACTAGCTTTCCTACATTGATAAAGTGCTCAAATCATTTTCTTCAATGCCTTTTTTATCATAATCAGTGATTCCAAGCATCATATCTCTTTAAGTTTAGAAATTAAGAATGATAGTTACAATAACCCCCGATACGGGGCAATTGTGTCTATAATCAGTCCTTGGAATTCATACCAAATTTAACAAGAATATACTCGGTGTTTTCTTATACAATTAAGTGAAAAAAATAAATCTTAAGGATATGACAATTTAAGATATTTAAGCAATTTTCCCGTAAACTATTCAGTAGCAGAAATACAGCTTCTTCAACCTACCCTAGTCGAAAAAATTGCACTTTTTAGACGCAATAGCCCCGGTTCACTATACTTCGAGAGCTCTCTAAATTGGACTATTTTCAAATCAAACCATAATATAGTACGAGTACCTATTACATTTTTGACAAGAAATTAATTTCATTATAAAAATAAGTATATTTTTATAATGAAATAAAATTACTTTTCGACAAATGATATAATAAGTGTTTAAGTATGAATAATGGATTTGTTCACAGTGTTAAACATTTCAGTACGGCTGGACTACCACCGAGAGTGATGGCTGGACTAACAAGGCTAACCCTTCCCTAAGGATAAGAAGAAATTTACTCAAGCGCAATAGATTAACACAAGGGGGTATAACTTACACGTTGAGTACCTCCACCATATACCTATTATACCCTCTGGAAAGAATTTCCCTTAGAACGTAAATTTATAATAACATAAAAGAATAATACAAAGGTTAAGAAACTGTTTACCTTAATTTCGTATTGTATTAAAACCAAACATTCATATATTGTTTTATTAAATTTTTATATGGACCCATGTTTTAATTTCAGTAAAGCATAGTACCTTATGTCAATTATAACGTAGTTGTAGGAAGGCATTCAGCTATGTTTTAGTAGGCGCTTTGTAACACAATTGACGACAATCGACAAAGACGACTCCTCAGGGATGCAGTACCTACGACGTACCTACTTCATAAGCAGTTGCGTTTATTTATTTCCTTAAAAATTCTAAAAAAGTTCATCTTGATAGTACTTAAATCATTTTATTTTCAAAATAAATATAATTTAAATTTGTATCCTTTTTCTCAATATGTAATTAAAAGCTTTTCAGAGCATTAACAAGAGCGTTGACAGACAAAATATACGGTATCAACTTGAACCTCGTGACTTTAACTTTTACATCCAATTAAAATCTATAGAATAATAAGTACAAAATAAATAAATATTTTCAATAAAAAATATTTACTGAGAATACTCAATTAGTGCACGATTAAAAGTAGTGACCGCTGTCGATTAAAACTTGGCCCGTGATAACGCAGGGCGGGCCGCCCTCAGTTGCGATCTGTCCCGCGTGCCCTGCTCACGCTTGTGTTGTGATAGTGAAGTGTACTCTGTGCAACTTGTATCGGATGCCAAAAACAATACGGTAAGTGTTAAAAAATAAATAAATAATAATCAATTATTTTATTAAACCGTAAAATAGTTCTGGTTATTTTTGTTTTTTTTTGTTTTCGTATATTATATGTAAATTAAGGGGGCATTAAAGGGATCTTTTAAAATATTTTTTATAAGTAACTAAGTCATTAAATGCAGTAAAAAAAAGAAAGAGGAATAAAACATTTATTTCAAAAAAGCTGCGTTTTCAAATTCCAACTTAAACGAGAAATATGATTCTAACTATACATTCTTGTAATTATATTATTGTTACCTTTTAAATATTTGTTATAAAACTGTGCAATATAACTTAAAAAAACATATTTTATTGCAACACATCAACGGTTAGCTCAGTTCTTAGGTCAAGGAGTATTAAAGTAAATGTACGTATTAAGTGATAACGAGTATTTGTTGGAACATTATAATATACGAGTATTAAAATGAGCTTATAAAATGATCATTAGTGTTTACTGCGTTTTAAAATGCAATTACCATCTCGACTTATATACCTAGAAAGATATAAACAAGACAAAAAGCTGGTACTCTAAATTTTTTGGTTGATTGTTACATTTCGACACCGTCGCGCTTTAATCAATTGCGATTAACTCGAGCACGCACCCTCCTTGATGTGAAAGGAAATATCTACGACTATTCTTTATGTCAACAGTTTTAATGGGATATGAAAATAGAGCAATTACTAATAAGACTAAACCTTAAAGCTTCACGAAGTCCGGTCGATTTACTAGTATTTTACATCTACGATATTATTGTTATGCAAATATATTATAATAACAATAATATAAAACCGAACGATTTTACCTTTTCACTAGGTTATTTTAAAACTTGTAGGGTTATCCTTAGGTACCTTAAAATATTTTCACGATTCGTTTTGGTTTTTTTATTTACCTTTTTTATCAAATAAAAATAGCATAAGTTAGTGCTAATAACATCAACAACCTGCCAGGGGTAGAGATTAAGCTAAGTGGAAGCCCAGTGGTAACGCGCTCGCTTGGATAACCGAGTGATGCGGGTTCGAAACATCTGATATGTTTATGTGTTAAAATCGAATAAGAGGTGAAGGAAAATCTCGTGAGGAAACCTGCATGTCTGAGAAAAGCTAGCAAATTTTCGAAGGACAAGCCCGCCAACCCGCACTTGGCTAGAGTAGCGTACTGCGTATCGTATTAAAGTAAGGCCGTGCCCAGCAGTGGGACGTTAAAAAGGGCTGAATATTCATACATATTAGAGATTAACGCTATAAATCTTTTTATAAATAAAAAAAAATATTATATAACTTGTAGATACATTTACTCGTTTTAATTACTTTAATACTGTTAACAACAGACTCAAATTTAACCAAGTTGGCGTTATTGTACCTCTATAATAAAATTTTTAGTAAAATTTAAGACCCTTCAACTTGTTTTAAAGTAATAACAAATTTGAAATTATGTTCCCAAAATTAAGTTTATTTACGTCAGTATATGTTTTATGCAATATATATGTCGTATTACGTACATGTAATATATGGCTGGTTAAGTTTTATTTAGTTATGAGCTAAATATATATTATTGATAAACAATAAAAAAATATGAAAAGGTGAAAAAAGTTTGTTGTACTTATATATACTTTTTAAAATACGTACAAGTTTTCCTCTATAATAATGACAGGTATAGTGTTTCGACTACAGCTTTGCGCTGTATTACGCTATTATTATTTTGTATGCTAAAGTGATAATTTTCTCAAAGCTCTGTCTTGATATGCATCCGGGTTGGTCGAAGTGGGGACGTTAGTTGAATCAATAAAGATTGTTAACACCAATTAATATTATTCCTCATACTAAGTATATTCCTACCATTGTTTTCAAAAATCCTAGATTTACATTTTACATTCTAAATATATAATAGATAGCCCCTTATAATTTTTTATAAATCGCCTATAAAAGCGTAAAAGATTTTCAAATTTTACCTTTATTAGATTAGCGCATGCAGTCAAACAAAGAATTCACATATATGTTTGTCACCTTAACTCCGCCATTTGTTTACTGATCATACTGATATTGACTGTCAGTATTTGTAACATTCTTTTATATTTTAGATTTGAGTATAGGTACTTATTTTCTTTGAAATTTGAAAATAAAATCGATACCTAAGTGAATAAAATGATTTTTCACTTAAAATATTATAATGTTTGACGACGCATAAATCTTTATGGTATAGTTCGATATTTTAAAAAACTTTAAAATAAAAGAAAGACAAGAAAAAAGTGAAAAATAACTGATTCTTACTTTTTTTAACTATAGATAAAAATACGATATTTTAGAAATCAGTGTCTTGGTACCTACTCTTCCTCTTTCGAAAGGAGGCTCTATATTTTCACATAACACACATTTTTATATATTAACTATGATAAAATTGTTCGACATTTCGGCTAAATATCACGGTTCGAATGACACAGCCTTTGAAGATAGAGCAGATAAACGACATTGGGTACGCTCACCGAAATGGTCCAGATCCTTTAGGCAAATAGGTCTTACAGTATAAATAGCTAGAGCTTTTGCGTCCACAACCGTCAGAGGTAGGTAATGTCAGAACTTAAACGAAAATAAAAATTGTGCATTGCTGCATATACATTTACATACTCGTGGAGATTTTGGAAAATATTTAGGCTTTTGTAGAAGTTAAATGCGAAAACGTAAAACTTTAGTACATCGATAGACTATGGACCAGTGTAGACGGACCTCTATATGTTACTGTTAGTTATAACGTTTAGCAAAAGGTTGCTCTACCTGTATTATATAAATGAAAAAGACCCCTAGGGACACCTCCGACTGACACGAGGATAACTTGTGAGCTTGTAATAACACCAGTTAGTTAATACTTTGTTAGATTTACGATTTACGAATATTTAATATTTTAAGTAAAACTGTATTTTCGGATTTTCACTGATTTTAGTTTCCGATGTTTTAAATGCTTTCAAGCAGCCATGGTCATGGAACTGATCGGAGAGACTTGAACCCGCAAAAAAGTCCGAAAACATTGCTTTTTAAAAATTGGTACTTACACAGAGAGTCTAGTACATCTAAATAAATAGTTAAACCACTATTTTATTCACTATCGATTTACAAAACAAAGAAAAACACAAAAGGAAATGATCGCACTATCTTGTTAAATATATTCATCTGTGACCTAAACCTCTGTTAATATTGTTTGTGGACCTACTTATACCCTAAACAGAATTGTCTGATACGCAATTTTGAGACAGTCAATTATTATTAATACGGAACATTATGTCACAGCTTCAATTGCTTGTCTCGAGTGTCCATTAAATAAATATGAACAATATGGATGTATTTTCGTATGGGTCAACTACATAAAAGTTAAAAATGTAGTGTGCTGTGCGGTACTGCGAAGTGTATGACTAATAATCGTAATTCGTAGACGGTTCTAACCCAGAGTTTGTAGAACGCGAGTCGTAAAGGGTCGTCAGTTGATAACTAAAGAACAAGTTAATTTAATTTGCCAGTTCATTCTATAGAACAAAGTAAATTCAATTAGAAATGAGAAATCTCAAGGGACTTTCCTATACAACCTTATTTTTCCAAATACTCTTAGAAACGGGTATTTATTTGTTGTAATGTGGAATTATTAATGATACTTGCTCCAATGTCTAAATTAGATCTATATCCACTACAGATAATGTTTTATTTAAAAATCGTTATTTCGATTACCTCTTTTAATGTAATATAAAATTACTATAGCTCTTTTCCAATCAGTTTTCATGAAGTAAAAGTCAAATTTAATAATCTTGTAAGCTAAAAAATTTACACACCTTGAAGTTTTTTTTATAAAATGAAACTCAAAGCAGTTTGTTTGATAAAATCTGTTTTAATATTTTATATTTAAAGGTATATAATTAAATAGGCAAGATTTTTTTTAAATGTAGAGCACATTTTTATAGAAATGTAGATAATTTTCCAGTTCTGAAGTCGAATAAATTTCATTTCATTTTAAAAATAATTAAAAATTAACATTTAATTATGTAAAGACCTGTAAGAACGTTATCGAAAAGTCGTACACTAATAAAACAACTGTAACTTTGATTTGCTTTAAAGTGTGAGCAATTTATCAATGAGCTGACAGCGGTTCGCTAATGCACTTGTTTGTTGCTACATTATTTTGCTGTCGAATCTATTTTCAGATTCGAATACTGCTGCAGTCTAAACTTTGTAAACAACATTTTATGTCAATTTTTAAATTTATGATCTACCTGTTGGTAGATATATTGTTCCTCGCAGTAAAATGTTAAAATCTCTAATTATACCTACTATATACTACTCGCTAATTGCTCTCCTTCGTTCTGTTCGCTTCATCCCTGTGTACATTTTAACGGCAAGTATACTTTTCTCAGTGATGTGTATTTTCCCGCATTAAGAAGTATCCTATACGTGACCTGGGTATAAAATGTAATCAAAATCTGCCCAGCGGTTCTCGTGATGCGATCACACCCAGCAGACATATTATAGACAAAAAATAATAATCTAAAAGCTACACATTCGGTCTCTGTTTCTAATTATAAAATCTTTTGAAAAACTTATTAAGATGGTTTAATAACATTTTTCCAGAGGCTTAATAAAATTGATTTTCTGACTAAAAGAAATAAAGTTACATTTACTTTTCTTAGGTACATGAACTCGACCGAAAATTACGACTATATGAATATTTTCAACAAAGGATAAAAATATATAGTCAAACCAAAACTTAAATCGAAAATAGAATTTAATGAATGAGCAAAATTAAATAAACGTAAAAGTTTTAACATTATATCCGCAAAATAACTAACCTCATGAATAAGAATATATACACGAAATAAATAGCGTTATCGTAATTTTTGCTTTTATACGTTTCTCTCGTATGAAATAAGCTTTTTTCGAATTTTAATCTGTCTGTCTGCCTGTAACCGTATAACAAAAAACCGCTGGGTATATTTTGATGAAATTTGGTATAGCTGGTTAACCAGATTAACAAATAGTATAAATGTATATAAGTATAAAAGTAGGTCTAAATATTCATTTGTTTTATATTTACGTTCAGTTCAGCGAAGGTTACATTAAAGCTTGTAAGCTGGCTTTGGTAGAATACATATAATTTTATTGGGGTGTTAGATATTATATTGCCTTCAGTCGGATTACCGTGATCTCATTTGCTATTGATTCTCGCCTATTACTGATATTACTTGTTTAGAACTAGATATTTGTTTATTAAGAAAGGCATAGTTACTCGACATTTTTAATTTGATGACACGTTTGGCTAAGGTTCGAGTATATTTTTTATTATTAGAGCATTCATTTGTTAAGCACGGATGTTTGTACTTTAGTCGTGGATATATTTATATTTATAATATAAAGTATGTATTTAATGTAATCATTTAATTTTTTTATATATCAGATATTGGAACTTATCTATTAATACATAATGTTTTGCGCATCTGTACGCAATTGCGCATTTTGGGCTTTGTATTCGCATTTCGCATGTCTTTCAGTAACTCGAAATGAAGTCACTTCATGCAGCGGGATATGGAACTACTTCTAGTCAATCTCTCATATAAATTAATAAACACGCTTTATCATTAATATTTTTGGTGCATGGGTATCTTTTTTAACAATACGATAAAATATTTATAGATACCTAATATTTATGTCAAAAGTTGAAAATCCTTTTTGTACAATGAATTCATGTCGGGTTTGATGTGGGATGAGTGTGGTTAAGTTATAATAATTATTGAGATGGTAATTAGAAACTGGAAATTTCAGGGAACGAGATAGGTTTGATTATACATCCTATTTCTTTTTTAAATAAATCAGTTAAACAATTACAATATGTGGGTATATGAATTAAATATTATGTAATATGGTATGATATTTTAGCATCTGTTATTATTTATTCATATATTAGTCCTTGATACGTAGATGTTTTCTTCGCACGCCACGTGTGAGGAGCAGTTTCGTGCTAACAATAACTACTCTTCTTCTTCTTCTTTGCCCTCGCCTCTTCCCGTTACGAGGCGTCGGCTTTCTTAATCTTTCGGTGTCATTCACTACGCTGGTAAGCATCGTCATCTCTAAGGCCAAGCTTTGCATGTCCTTTCGGACATTTGTCATCCAGTTTGCGTTCTAGCTCTCTCTTTAACCATAGAAAGGGTAAAAGATTCACGATATGGTGTTAAAAATAGCTGTGCTTTTTTAAAAAAATGTGTAAGTGCATTTTAAATAACTACCCAGTATTTACAGATACAATATTAAGACACAATTGTATTTAAAATTTGGACCAGTTCCTATAGATAGTAGATACCTTTCATTAAATTTCCTGCATATACTCGTAATGTGACATCTATGTAAAATGTAGATATCTTTAAAATTAATTTGTCTAAATTCACATCCTAGCAAATAGAAATAGAGTACCTAAGGGTAGAAAATTACTGTCATTTTTACTCGACGGAAGCAGAAGAATTAATTTGTTTTATTTGAATTATTTTGCCTTATATAAGTATGTACTTTTTCGGACGTCAATTAGAACTTCAACTACTTAAACATAACTAGCAACTTCCGCGGCTCCAACCGCGTTCTAAAGACGAAAATCTAATTCTCTTACGTATTAATAAATTAAACTTTCACTTCTTATTCATTATTGCAACATTGAAAAAAATTGCAGTACCTAAATTTCAATGCCACCCTTATCACCTAGGGCAGGGGTCGGCAACCTTTTGAGTCGGAAGAGTAAAAAATTACAATTTACATAATTTCAAAGTTTTTAAAGAGCCACAAATTTTTTTCTTGTCTACCATAAATAGTACTTGCATAAATAAAGTTTTTTGATAAAAAAAATAAATTTATTCATAAGAAAAATATATATTTATTCATATGTAAGTAGTGTTTTTTCACAACAAATTAGAACTTAAACGACTGTGACGACGCGTGTCACGGGGGAGGGGTGCAAGTGGCTTAAAAGATAGAAATGGTGCCTAATACTCGTTAATTCAGAACGATTTTTGAATGTTTTTATTTATAAAATTAAATATTATTTGCGTATGGAACTAAAGAGCCGCAGCTTCACATCCAAAGAGCCGCATGTGGCTCACGAGCCGCAGGTTGCCGACCCCTGACCTAGGGGAATACAATATAACCTACGACCTATTCTACATATATTATAAAATATACACGAACAATTTCATGAAAATCGGTCAAGCAGTTTCGGAGGAGTTCGATAACAAACATTGTGACACGAGATTTTTATATTAATCAATAAATTTATTTCTAAAGTTTCATAAGATCATTTAACTTACTATAATACCTATTTAAGTTTTTCAAGCTGTGATTTCAATGAACAAAATTCAAAAAGTAAAAAGTGTATCGTACTTACTTAAATATGAAGTGGTCGTCGTCGAAATAAAAGTTATAATAAATATGTGCTATTTACATAAAAAGAGTCAAATTTTTACTATTTTCTGGCCGCCTACACTCAGCGATATCCAATATGTGCGTAAAGGTGATATCAGACGGTTCACTCGAATGATTTTTCCTCGGGTGAATGCTTCATTTTTCTTTCATTCTATGTTCATACGGCTTACACAGAATGACATAGAAAGGAATATTCACTATTCAATTCTTTAAATACGTCATCGAAAGAAGTCTTGCGTCTTGGAATTAGTTTAATTTGTAATCATTTAATCAAAGATTTGAGAAATAAGAAACAAGGACAACGTCGATGGTGGTGGGTGTGACTATGGAATGAAAGAATAAATTCATTAGGAGCTTGAAAATCCTGATTTATATTGTAATCATCTTCGAATGGATGAAAGTAAATTTGAAGAACTTCTAATTCTTGTTGCTCCGTTAATAACGAAAGAAAATACTTTAATGATGGATAGTATACCTAACCGAATAAAACTTCAAATTGTACTGAGATACCTGGCTACAGGCGATAATTTGGGAAGTTTAGAATACTTTAAAAAAGGTCTACATGACATCCGTCGGCTACTCGGGACAAAATGAGCGAATCCGAATGAACGTTCTCTCAGTGTTGAGACCGTTCATTTCTCGTTCATTCGGAGTGCGAGTGAAAGATACCAGATGAAAATATGGGTGATATCAGACGGTTCACTCGAATGATTATTATTCACTCGGGTGAATGCTTCATTTTTTTTCATTCTATGTTCACACGGCTTAGACGGAAAGGTATAGAGTAGAATATTTATTTTTCATTTCTTTTATTATGTTGAAATTGCGAATGAAGTCGCCTACAGGACTCGATTCAAAATGGCTGAACCCGAATGAAAGTTCTCTCAGTGTTCAAACCGTTCATTTCTCGTTCACTCGGATTAGAGTGAATGATACGAGATGTCACACACACACAGTTGGATCGGTTCACTAATGAATTCATTCGGCACTAATGTTTCATTTTATGATCAGATGTGTCACTGAGTGAAATGTGCAAAATGAAAGACTAAAATGAATAAAAAATGACCCGTTTGATATCATCTTATCCAACGCTGTTGGATCGGTTCACTAATGAATTCATTCGGCACTTATGTTTCATTTTGTGTTCAGATGTGTCATGTTGAGTGAAAAATGAAAAATGAACGACGAAAATGAACAAAAATGACCCGTCTGATATCACCCTAACAGCGCTTACTGACATTTAAAGAACAAATCACTTATGACGTCACAACGAGCGACGTCATCAACTTTCTATAACGAAAGGATATTGAAAGCTGAACTTAGTACTACACATTAGGTATAGTATGTCATACGAGAAAAGTGATCTAATTGAGAACAATTTGTTTAAAAGTCAACTGAATTAAAGCCAATTATGTCAACAATACCATTTGAAAAGGACAGGGTCACCTTATTATTAAATCATACAATATATTTTTATGTGTTTTTATTATGGTAGTGAGAAGTTGCCAATTGTGTTCTTCGAGTCAAAGCGACACGACTGTAGTCTGTACCCTCATAACTGAGTTACTTTAACTCAATTAAGTTGTCGGCTAACAAAGATATGATACTAAAGCACTTTACACATCGCTTCTATATGTATCATAAATAATTAATATTAATATTATGTAAATGCGATGGTAATTCTGCATTTCTCTTCACTCTGGAGATATTGACTGTGGTATAGGATAGATTTCTAAAATAATCCCTAGTCTAATATTTATATTACTTTTATCATGTTGTGCTGTTTTTTCGTCGTGATGGTTAGCACCGCAGCAGTAAACTATGTTTTTTTAACCGTAGCCTCTGCCTTTAACTAAAAGTACATAACTTAAAGTTCCCTCGCAAAAAGCACTTAATATTTTAAGTAACAGTTTAACTGTATAATTATTTATTTTCCTGAGTTTTATCAGTTTTCCAAAAATTATAAAAATAAGAAAAAAACAATTGAAAATTGTTACTAAAGCTTTTTAAAATTTAACTTCAATTCCCTTTCGTCTCAAGAAATTAGCTTTCGTTGTAAAATCAATTATCTCACCTCAGTTCAAAGTACATGAAACAATATTAATTCATCGTTTCAGATGCTTTATATATAAGTAATCATAGAAGGAAGTTCATAAATCATATGCCTTTCTTTATTTGAGATATTTAATATTTTATATTAAGTACTTTTCAAAAAGAAAATGACTTGCGTTGTTTAACACATTATTGCTTAAAATATATAGAAATACATAATATGTACATTGTAATATTATTTCAAGATCATGTAAGTAACACATCAGATGTTTCCATTTCATTTGATAATAAATAACCTTCAGCCAATAGACACAATTGATCCATTATTGTTGACGTGTTCAACATTTAAACGAAAATTTTACTTCAACACTTCGGGGTATGAAACCTTTAGAGTATTTTATTTTCATTCTAAATTAAATATATTGTAAATGAAAAAGCATTTGTATGTTATTAGTAAAAAGAGATTTAAATCGGCATATGCTAAAATTATTGCTTTATCACATTACTTTTTTATAGATACTGTTTAATAATTTTGGTTAATGACAAAAAAATATTATGATTAAAGTAAGTTCTTTTAACGTACTTGTACTTCGCCACTTTGAAATAGTCCTTTGTAAATCGTATAGGAAAATATTTTAAGGAAAAATGATGAATAGAACATTAAGGGTAAAAAGAGCTTAATAGACTAGAATATATCTTAATTTAATAAAAGTGCCTTCTTTGATCCATTTCATAAGTAAAGATTAAAATGATTTATGGTACAACAGTAGCGCTTATTACTTACCTATAGTAAAAGATATTTTTCACGGTTTATTTTCTAGAAGTTATATATAAGTATTTAGTATTCATACATTAAGCAACAAACTTTCATCCTGAACAATGAGCTTTTAAGTACACTTGTACAACATCAAACTCGAGGCTTGATACACTTGAAAAATAAATAAATTGGTTTTACCGACTTATGCGGACTTTATCTTCTCTTCATTAATTTAACCAAGGACCTTTGAATATTGTTAACGCTTAAAGTACCTTCTCTTAATTTTCATCTCAAGTTATTAGGAACTCCACTTCAGGTCGTGATCAAAATATTTTATTCTTTTGTCAAATGTAATATTTTATGTAAATAAAAAAATATCTTTCTAAGGTAAAATTTGGCACGCCTGTGAGTTAATTCACTGAATCGATGACTTATGTTTTTTTGTAAACAAAAGTCAGTCAGAGTATTAAAAAACCAAAATAATACCAAACGTATTGAAATAGAAAACAGCGAATAATAAATTAAGTTTGGTTACACTAATTAGTAATTGTTTTTTCATAAATGGTTCTATGAGTTCGTGATCGGAGATTAAATGACTTCTTTTGCCCTACAGATATTTAATGCCTTTATATAAAGTAGCTAATGGTGATTCACATACACACAGCTTATACACAATTCTGCCTAAATTCAGTCTCTTCTCTCTGAGCACGATTTTTACTGGTTTTACACACTTCCACGACACTTTGATGAACTTATTCTCTGCTGTAAACTATATATTTTTAAACTAAAAGTATTGAAATTGTATTTAATATACAACTTACTAACATAATAATTCTTCATTAAGTAAAATTTTCATTACACAAACTCTACCAAACAAAAGGTGTAAACGGTAAACTTTGCCCTTTATAATTAGTGAAATTAAATAAATGTAAAGTATTTAATTAGTGGAATGGTTCAAAAGGGTTGTAATTTTTCTTGTTATCTCATTGTTATCTTATTATGACGAATAGTTTAAACAGATTTTAAAAGTTTCAAAGCTTTTAATTTTTGCGTTCAAGTTTGCTTTCAGATAAGCTTAAAAAGACTAACAAATTCTTTATTATTAACAATTATAGAAGAAATCTATGTTATAAGAGGTTTTAGTTGTATAGGGAAAAAAATTAAAGTTTCACTACTACTAATATTATGTCAGCACTAAGAAGGACGTAAGACTATGAAGTATGAAGTGTATAAAAATATATCACGTTTATTAAATTTATGGATTTATTTTACCGATTCGAGAGACAATTTAGACCTATTTAACACAGATTTTAAATAAAATTCATTCATTGATTATAATCGTTAATCTATAAAATCCATTAGTTATAAGAATAAAGATAGAAACGCATTTCCAAAAAACCTTTTAAAGTGTTCTTTTGTTTTTACTGCATAATATTAGATGTAAATTATAAAAAAATATAATTTAAGAAAAATGACGTATTATCTGTGGGGAATTTGTTTATTTATGTGAACATGAACATATTCAACTAAATTTAAATTTATGGAGGGTTCCAACAAAAGCCCATACAAACTCTCGTACAAATAATAATCAGTAGGTAATCTTAATTACTAGTTGTGGTAAACACAAGAATTTCAATAGGTACGTATGGCATGAATTGGCAAACAAATATTTTGCCAAATTTAAATATTTTCACAAAATATAGATATTAAATTGGGCGATTTTAGGCATTATTATAACTTCAAGGCATGGTTTGTTTTGTTAACTCTGAAATAAAAGTAACATACGCATAAACATTTATGAGTAGGTACGTGTTTCGGCTATGAAGTTTCCCAATTATCTTCTTGCTTTAAGGTGGAAAGGATAGAAATTTTATTTATTCAAAAAAACGTTTTTTTTTAAGATTTTTTTAAGTTGTAAGCCTGTGCATAATGTTCCTTGCAGGTAAACTAAGCCTACGCTTTGTACGACAAATTTTAACATATTTAAGCTATTATAAAAGCTCTGTTATTCCTTAGTTTTTCTAACTCATTTAGATTATTTGATAATATTTTTTTTATGTTTACATTTAATAAGCATGCAAGCAATTTACTACGACATTGTCGAAATGGTAAAGTAATGAACTGTAAGTGCGACCAACTTAATGCAAAATAGAACGTTAAAAATTCTATTTACAAATCCGCCTATCATTTTTGTAGCGGACGCTGTATAAATCACAATCACTGGCTCGGCACCTCACGGTATACGTTAGCGACACGTCCGCTCTCGCCAACGGCTCACGCTAGACTGCCCCACCACACGCTATACCGTGAGCACGAGATAGTGTAAATAACTATAACCATAGTTACTATATTTGCACAAACACTACATCCCTTTCTTATTGCAAACTTTATTAATAATTTGATTCGGTAGAATTTAATTAATTAGATATTTAATGATATGATTTCTTCACTTTTCGGTTTTTATCCTTGTGGTGTTGGGTTTAAATCCAACGTTAAATTATATCCAAAATATTATCATAACACACATCTTTTCAGTTCCATCTAAATCTAATGCTCTCCTTCCATTATCCCCATATTCCTTTCCTTTTCCTTATTTTTTTTTTATAACCGAATCTCTGGACTTCTTCAGTCTGGACTTCTTGGATTCTGTGGACTGTCTTCTCGGTAACATTTCATACGGCGTTTTCCACTTCACAAAATGCGGTGTTGAATATTTCATAATGAGGTATTCCCGTAAAATCCTTATTTCAAACTTTTCAAAGTAACAAGCCTTTGCAACAATTACTAATTTAAAGCATTTCCGTAGCTCTTTGTTACCATAGCTCTTCTTCGAGTGTCCTTCGTATGCCGCGTCTAAAACTCTAAAGAGTTTAAGATATAACCCTTTTCTACCATATAATGGACTTGGTAATCATATTTAGACTCCATATATACACATCCTTGACAAAGAAACAATCATATTTTATTTTTCGGGCTTATATACTATCTAGTATATAAATTATAAGAAATTTACGAACGCACGTAAGTATCACTTGAGAACAGCTCAATCAATTTGGCTGATTTCCTTATTGTCGAATTTGTATACTGATAGAACTATTTTGGAGAAATCAGTAGAATTGTCGAAAACTTGCATTAAAGTTTCCTTTTGACACTGCCTCATGAATGCCTCCACATGTCTACATGCCATCACTAATATTTGGGAATTTTTTTTTTCTTCCGTTTATCTCTTTAACATTACACTTTCACTTTGCTGTTTATACAACAAGTACTTATGGTTTTCTACTTATGAATACCTTACTTTAATACCACAGGCTCGAACTCGAGCGACCTATGTTATGTACGTCTAGTACTTTATATTATATCGATATTTTAAAGACATTAAAAGCTATAACGAATCGATTATGTGTTGAATTGTCCCATGGTGATTTAAGCCACCTAGTTTAATACTAATCGAATTATGTTTAACACGGACCGTCGTCTATAAATTATAAAAGTCTTTCACGAGAAAGCACTTATGAACATCCAATAAGCACAAAATAAAACTCTTAATCCATTAAATATCTTGATGTAATAGTTGATAGTGACTAATATACAACCAAATATACTGATTTAATTTTGTATAATATATCTGTTAACCGTATATTTTTATATCGACTAGAACGCGTATATTTTTGTGACAAGAAACACCGATTCGAGACTCAGAAAGTTCTATAAAATATTAGGTTTTGTTACCAAACATTGTAAAGATCTTTGATCTTTACAATCTTTGATCTCTTCTGGTACGATCTATCTAAGATATAATATATAAGGACCGAGTTAAATGTTACAAATTAGGCACAGTGTAAAAGTCAGATACGATATGAAAAAGTCAGTTTGATATTTTCCTTTTACTTGGAATGGTGTCCCTCACAAGTCTCAACTTTAAAATAAATATCCTAATAATAATACTTCGTTGTAGAAACGAATTCCACAGTTCCAAATCTAAACCTATCCCGGGTATTACGGGTACGAGTAGTTCTCCTGCAAAACATAGCATTTGTGCGCTCTTGTACTTGGTTTATTATTATTATTTGTTTACTGCTATGTATGATTACTATACTGCCATACTCTAACAGCATTTAATCTATTCACTTATTTTGTTAAGTATTCAAAATTGAGTAAATAGTTTTAGGAACCAGAAGTGGATTTTATAAAATAAAAAAGAAATAACGACTAAGAACACGTGTGAACGCTTTGACGTTTGACAAGCAAAAAGCCCTGTCATCGGTTTGACACTTCCTTTTATAGATGCGATGCACTTGCTACCGTTCCTTCCTATTTATTCCTAACAATAGAATAATCTTCTTCCCTTTAAAATGTTCAGTCTCTTGTCCGTGATTATATTATATAAAGATTCAGATTCAATTAACATAATTGTTTTTACATTATATACTTTTCCTTGTAACATTGAGGACATTATCAACCCCTCGTTAGTGACGAAGAATCGTGTTATCCAACTACCTCTGTCTCCAAATCTTCTATATTGTTGGTTCTCCTCTCACATCACTTTAAACAAACTTCATATTCGAAATTTTCGACTTGAATCACCTTAGTTCCATATCTTTGACATCTTCCATTTGCAGGGCAGTTTAAATATTCTCCAATTTTAATAGAGGTATCAATACCATCACTTCCCAATTTAATGCCGACTTCCAATTTAATGGAACGTCACAACGCAATTTAATGCAGACTTCCAAATACATAGAATGTCACAGCGCAATTTAATGCAGAGTACTTCCAGATCCAGCTTCTCCGGTGGCGGAAGTTGGTTTGTCATTTTGCAAGATTGTTTGGGGCGACCTGAAATAATAAATTGGGTCTATGGCTTTTTTTTTCCGCACGGTTTTCGATTTCATGAAGGCCCGTACTGCCTAAAACAACTTTACGCACGGTGTTCAATTATATGAAGGCCCGTACTGCCTACAACACAACATTACGCACGGTTTTCAATTTCATGAAGGCCCGTACTGCCTAAAACACAACTTTACGCACGGTTTTCAATTATATGAAGGCCCGTACTGCCTACAACACAACATTACGCACGGTTTTCAATTATATGAAGGCCCGTACTGCCTACAACACAACATTACGCACGGTTTTCAATTTCATGAAGGCCCGTACTGCCTAAAACACAACTTTACGCCAGATGTTGCCTAATAGATGTTATAATAAGGCATACATCAGCTGTATATAATATGTAAAATAAAATTATATATAATACATACATTACACAACATATTTGTTAATAGTTATCCTATTCATACTTACTGTTCATTGTTTATTCTTTATCTATTTCCCAGTAGTTGCAAATTAATGCATTAATATATCTAAACTTTCCTCAAGGTTAAATAATTTCCTTCATGATGTTCCTAAACCTTAATATAAAATACTAAATTTATAGTATATATTCATAATTTTATAGCCAATATATTTTAATCAGTATGTCATTAATATAAAAATACTAAATTCTAATAGGTACTTCCTTTTGTAATATTATAGCCAATTCAATTATGATGTACCTATGACATGATTAAAATAATGTTAATAGTTATCCTATTCATACTTACTTTTCATTGTTTATTCCTTATCTATTAGCCAGTAGCTGCAAATTACTCATACTAAATTTTATCAACCTCAAGTGGCCCTACCGCGATGCGGTCATACACTGACCGACAGACAGAAACAAAACATCTAAACAATATAGTAAAATGATAATTAATAATATTCTCCGACCGATTTCGTCCAAGGCAGCCGACCACATTGAGACCAGCCAACTGCGCAATAGACATTACAACGCACACAATATACACACGCAGACACCAGTGCTTCCTCTGTTCCAATCTATCTATCACTCTCACGCTCCTGTAGGACGACCACCCGACACGACCAGTGTGAGGTGAGGAGCAAGACTAATCGACGCTCATGAAGTACCACCACCCTCCCAACTTTGGCTGCTACTAAAACTGCTAACAAAAGTAATCAACGAAAGGATTAATAAATAACCTGGCCAAGCCCGAGAGTCGAACCCAGGATATCTGGATGTTCAACCGCACATGCAAGTCACGACACCAAGGTGGTTAAGGCCAAAGAATATATAGAAAATAAATTATTAATAAATATTTATTTTCATATCTATAATTTCTTTAAAAGTAATGTCCACCATTATTAATTTTATAACTATGGATAGCGCTAATATTTCCAAAGTGAGCCAAACTACTTTCTAGGATGCCTAGGTTTATTATATCAGTTCAGAATAGTTAAAGGAAATCGAAATCCACTGATATTTTCAATTATTTTATCAATAGCTAAAGCTAACACTATCCTATCAAATAATAACAATCTTTAAATATTATAGACAAAGCTTTTTAGATATCAATCCTTACATATAATTATTAACAAACTAAGATATCATTATTGTTCTTTCCTAAATTTTCATTGCAACAAGTTTACTTACTATATACGTATATTACTACGCAAATAAAAGGTTTGCTTTATTTATGTTGTAGGTGACATACTTTTATATACGTTATCTATCATATTTAAATCGAGCTTCGAATATTAAACAATACTTATTGTGTTTATGCCGAAGGTTTTATTTCTATACGAGCTAGCACCATATTCTTATCAGTAAAAACACCAAGACTGGAAAAGTTAATGACGCCATCATATTATGTAATAACAAGAAAAACTAAACAGGCAAAGTCTCAAAGACCGTCAGCATACAGTCAAAAATAAAATTTTAATCCAATAGTTTATACATTATACTTTCCTTTCATTTATTTCTATATTGTATTCAATATATTCAAAATTTACTTTACGTATTAATATGACATATTATACACTTTCATACATAAGACTTGCATACAATTATCTGCTTTATTATTGCATACATTTTTAGTATAATAAATAATTGTAGAATATTTAGTGAATATAAACAATATTTATTCATATTTAATTAATTCCAAAGCATAGCCGCACGAAACTTACGTTAGAAATTTGTTCGTCTCCTACCGCCACTTGAGATATTTTATATAATACTCAATTGATGCCTCGTCATCTGATACTAATTGCTTGCTTTATATAATTTAATCATTTTCGCTAGTTATTGTATGTGGACTTCTTAATTTGATCTAACTTTTAACGTATATAATATTACTGTGTGTTGACTGCCTCGTTGGTGTAGTGGCTAGCATGTACGGTCACACACCGGGAGGTCCTGGGTTCGAGTCCCGGGTCGGGCTAAGTTTGGTTATTGAGTCTTTCTGTTTCGTAAGCCTCAGTAACAGCCCGGAGTTGGGAAGTTGGCGGTGTTTCACCCCCGTGCCTCGGAAAGCACGTAAAGCCGTCGGTCCTGCGCCTTAACTCTCACTGGTCGTGTCGAGCATTCGTCCCACCGGAATATGAGAGTGATGAGGAACAGAGAGTGCACTTGTGTCTGCGCATACACTCGTGCACTATAATATGTCCCGCGCCGTTGGCTAGTCTCAATGAGATTGGCCGCCGTGGCCGTAATCGGCCGGGAGGACATTATTATTATTACTGTGTATCCCTAAACTCGAATCTAAACTCTGTAATCTGATCTAGTTTTACGTGTATAATAAACTTTTTAAATTAATATTTTATTAAGTGACCTTTGTATTTTATGACTAGACTGTTGTGTTCTCTCGTTGCGAATACCACTAAATATATAATAATTACATATCTCTTGGTAAAACAACTTATGAATATTGCCGTTAATTTTCGAATGTTAACGACATTTACAAAATTATCTATTAATAATTTCTATTCTTGAACAACTTTATTTCATTTTGCAACCTTTTCTACTTTCCTTTTACACCTCACCCTCAACTTTTTTTTAAGTACTTCTCTGAGGTAAGTATAATAAATTATTATAATTTAATAAAATCTGACCTGTTCTGATTCACCTCGTCGCCATTTGTAGCGGACGCTGTATAAATCACAATCACTGGCTCGGCACCTCACGGTATACGTTAGCGACACGTCCGCTCTCGCCAACGGCTCACGCTAGACTGCCCCACCACACGCTATACCGTGAGCACGAGATAGTGTAAATAACTATAACCATAGTTAGTATATTTGCACAAACACTACAATTTTGTTGACATGAAAGGCGCAAATTCTCATCATTTGTTTAAATAGCTTATAAACCTACTCGTATGTGAAGCCGAAACTATTTCAACAACTATTTCAAGATTTTCAGTTGTGTTTAATAGCTTTCTTTCTTATTAGGTAGTAGTACCCCAGTGGTAAAATGCTGCATGCGGAAACCGTGTGAAACGGTTTCAAATCCGGAACTCGCAACTTTGACATTTATGTGCGAAACTTGTTAACATAGAATAAGCTTTCTTAGCGTTAACAAATGTTTTGACCTGCAAAAACTAATTAGCATTTTTAGAAATACCTTGATTTTTTTTCTTAACTTTATATTGAAAATCGATTTCGATTGGTATTCACCGACATTACGCAGTTTCTTTACAAGAATCTGACTAAGTTGTGACGAAACGTTATTATATTTTGTATATTATAAATTCACGAGTTGGTTACGCAGGCAACTGTAAGGGTTTGTTTTACTAGCAATGTATTAGATGTATAAGACGATGTATAAGAAACACAACGTTACTCAAACAGAAATAGGTCACCCAAACAATAAGATACTGCTCGTTTCACTTTAAAATGGTAAACTACATTACTCCATAAATATTCATTACTTTAAATTTGAATTGACTCGTTCAAATACTATTTGTGAACAAATTCTAATTTATAAAGCTAAAAAGCACGTATTAAAGATGAACCAAGCTAAAAGTATTATTATTATTATTATTTTTTTAATGTAAAAATTAAATAATTAATGAGAACATTAATGAAAATTAACTACTTATTAAACAGTAACATACCGAAATGGTTTTAAGGACAATAACTATAATCCCAAAACAATTAATTAATTTTTAATATTTTTGTCTGTTAGTCTGTTTTGATGAGAGTGTTTCACCCAAAAACTACTGAACTGATTTTAATCAAATTTTGCGTAGCAAAAGAATCTTATTACTCTCCTATTACATTAAGATATCACTTACTGCAAGAAAATCGTGCATTTCCACGAGAAAATACAATAACTGGTTCTATAGAGCTGTATCTTATATAAGAGAAGTAGAAGTTTAAATGGGTAATCAATAATTAATCATTTCTAAAGTGAGATATAGGTATTTTTCTTTTTTTTAAAAACTTACCAACTTTTTTATTCATATTTATCTACATTTTACATAACTAATGACTAATACCTATACATAGTCTTTTCTGTTAGCTTATAAACAATATTCCTCTTGTACGATTTGTAAAAGAATTTTGATCTGCTATAAAAACGTTTTTTTTTTATTTTTTTAAAGAAAATACTGTTATCGGTGCTTGATACACACTTAACCAGTAGATCTAACTTTTTTTAGATGCCTTAAAAGCAAAATAAAGCGTGATAATAATAATATATTTTTTTAATTAGCCATAGGGTTTGCTTAATCCTAAATTTTAAAGTCATTGGTACCAAAAACATAGTATTGTAGCACGAAACCCTGTGGAGGCAAAATCACACTTGACCAAATTGCTTTATATATTTCAATTCAATTCTCTTGTTAATTGCTTCAAAGCGTGACAAATGAAAACGTCGTATTGAGAGGACAAGCTTTATATTTATCTACCTAACGTTAAATGGATAAATAAGTGTTAATATAATTATTATATTATACAATTATAAGGCCATAATTGGCATCTGCTTGAAAACAGATCTATATTGCAAATTCATAAAAGATGACATTGAGACTTGCCCCTCATTAAACTAACTGATAAGTGATAAACCAATAATTTATTTAAAGCGTAAAGCAACTTCCGTAGGTCATTTAGTTTTTACTCAAGTATACTTACTAGCAACACATAATTCTGACTAAAAAAAACCAGGTAATAATACCTACATGAATAAGTTGTAGGTACTTAATAAAATGATTACTAAAATACTTTCGTATCTATTTAGTAGCTTTTTATAGGTATCTACATTAAAAACAAATAGTAATTAACATTGTTAGAGCAATTTCTATGATATTATATCTTTATGCAACCGCTTTATGGAGTAGAGCAAATTATAGTAATAATAATACCTCTAATTTGTTATCACGTGGATAGAAAATAATCTATTTAATTATTATGTAAACTAGGGATATACCCTCGGTCGGGTCGTCCAGGTTATTTTTTTAACATTGTTCGAATGTCCTTTTTTTAAAATAACCTAGCCTAAAGCAATCCTTATAGTTTGATCAAGTATTACGGGCGTGCCTAGATTCGTTACATACGATTGATCTTTTTAGAACCTAGTTGGATGGTATTATATTATTATAAATTAAATATTAAAATAATAATGCATCGTTATAGTATGTTTTTATTTGACAGCCTTGCTTGTTGCTTAGTAACCCTACTACATCACATCCCTCTTTAAAAAAAAAATCAACTAATACAATTACAAACAAAAAATAATAATATACGTATTTACACTAAAAACCAAATCTTTCAGGAGCTTTTCGTTTTCTTTCTGATTTCCTCGGCGGTAATAAAGGGCAAGCTGTAGTTTGTTCTGGTTCATGTGAGGTCGACGGTAACGAATCACCTTGGTCTGTAAGTTCAAATTGGTTATGGTTTGACAAATAATATGAAATTTTATTACCATCAGACACTCTGCTTCGCATTTGGTCTATATGTTTACGTTTAATCGTACCATTTGTATTCACTAAGTAGGAGTAAGGACCTGTTCTAGTAGTCACTATACCAGGTTCAGAACCCTTTTGTAACGTTTTGTTTATCCAGACAGAATCTCCAGGTTGAAATGGTATAGGTTGTTTAGCATCACTTTGATGTTGTTGACGTAACTGAGCTTTTTCCATGTTTCCTCGAACATCAGGTCTTAATAAGTCGAATGATGAACGCATTCTTCGTCCAAACATCATTTCAAAAGGAGATCTTTCAGTAGAATGCTGAGGTGTGTTCCTATAACTGAACAAAAATCTACATAATGCTTCATTTAAATCTGTATGCGAGGCTTCCATCCTCCCTTTAAAAGTTCGCACTGCTCTCTCTGCCAGACCATTAGTCCGGGGATGGTATGGCGTGGTTTTAATGTGTGTTATTCCTATAGATTTACAAAAACGTTTAAATTCATCAGCTATAAATTGAGGTCCATTGTCTGTAACAATATATTTTGGGTATCCGTATACAGCAAAAATACTTCGTAATCTTTTTATAGTACAAGTGCATGTTGTGTTCTTCATTGGTAATACTTCTAACCATTTAGTATAAGCATCAATGATTATTAACCATGTAAAACCAAGAAATGGACCTGCGAAATCTATGTGAATCCTTGACCACGGTTCAGGGGGAATACCCCAGGAATATACTGGAACTTTGTTATTAGTTCTTCTTGATCTTTGGCATCGTTCACAATTTTGTCCGAACTCGATAATGTCTTTATCTATATTCGGCCAATACACATGCAATCGAGCTAGGGATTGCATTGCAGTAATCCCTACATGACCATCGTGTAACATTTTTAATATTTCAATGCGTAAGTTATGCGGAATACAAATTCTACCATTCCATAAAACAAATCCGTCTTCATATGACATTTCTTGTTTCTTTTCATAGAAGGCATATAAGTTAGTGTCAATTTCTTTTTTGTCCGGCCAGTATGATGTTATATATTTTATAACATTTCTTAGCAAAGAGTCTTTACATGTTTCTTCTCGTAAGCGTTGTTTGGTGATAGGTATAGTTTTAAGTCGTAAATGAAGTAGATGTGAATATTTTGGTAAGCCAAGTTTTTCAATTATTGACGACTCTTCTTCTGGTAACGGTAACCGAGATAAGGCATCCGCTGGAGAGTTGTCTTTTGCAGGTAAATATTCTATGTCATAGTCATAACAATTTAGTATCATTGCCCATCTCAAAAGTCGATTGCTGGCTATTTTAGGTGTTTCTCGGTTTGGACTAAATATACGTTCTAGTGGTTTGTGATCTGTCAGTAATGTAAACCTTCGACCGTATAAGTATTGGTGAAACTTAGTAACTGCATAGATTAATCCTAGTGCTTCCTTATCAATTGTTGAATACCGTTGCTCTACGTTTGATAATGTTCTCGATCCATAAGCGATAGGTCTCATATCTCCGTTTTCATATTTGTGGAACATCACTGCTCCTATACCTTTGTCTGATGCGTCACTGCTTACGTATATAGGAAGATTGCTGTTGTAATGGGCTAAGGTATTGTTGGATGTTAGTATATCTTTTAAGCTATTAATAATATGAGTATCTTTTGTTGTCCAATCCCATTTACTTCCCTTTTTTAAAAATCTATACAGTGGTATACATTTTACATGAAGCATTTCAATAAATCGGCCATAGTAACTAATAGATCCTAAAAATGTCCTAAGTTCGGAAATGTTTGATGGTACAGGCATTTCTTTTATGGCTTTAATATGTTCTTCTGTTGGATGTAGCCCATGTTTATCAATCTTGTGCCCCAGAAATGTTACACTTTCTTGTAGCCATGAGCATTTAGAAATTTGGCTTTTAATACCAGCTGTCTGTAATTTTTTTAAGACTGTTCGTACCTTTTCAACGTGATCCGGTAAATTTTTTCCAGTTATAAGAATGTCATCCAGATAGCAGACTACTCCATCAATACCACTTAGTATTTGATCCATTGTTCGCTGAAAAAGAGCTGGAGCGAAAGATATACCGAACGGTAAACGCTTATACTGATAATATCCACTGTGAGTTGAAATTACTAAATATTTCCTAGACTCTGGATGAACCATCAGTTGTAAATAAGCGTCTTTTAAGTCTATTTTTGTAAATAAGACACCTCCTGCTAATTTTGATGTTATTTCTTCAAATCTAGGTAATGGATAGTCATCTACTTGTACATGTCTATTGATTGTTACCTTGAAATCCGCACAGATACGTATATTGCCATTGTGTTTAACTGCTATAACTATTGGTAATGCCCATTCAATTGGACTTGTCATTGTATCTACTGATTCAATAACATTTTCATCTACGAGTCTTTGTAGTTATGCTGTGACCTGGTCCTTAAGAGCTAATGGTACTGGTCTTGGCCGAAATGTTTTTGATGGTACGTTTTCCGAAATATGAATTTTAGCATAATGTCCTTTTATGGTACCCAATTTTCCGTCAAATATTTCAGGAAACTCGTTGAGTAGCTGTTGTACTATCTGATTATGATTTAATTGATTTTTAGCAGTTTGATTTTTTTTTACTTTCTTATTTTGTTCATTCATTTGGGATGTTTCTTTAATGTTACATAATTTTGATCCTGGAGGCATTGGAAGTTCATATTGTATACACCAATCTAAGCCAAATAATGGTATATCATTATGTTTTGTTACATATGCTTCTAATAACTTAGTTTTGTTAAACGCTTCTACCACAATTTGACAGATTCCTAATGTTTTAATTTTAACATCTGTATAAGCTATTAAGTTACTGCATTTCTTCAACTTGGGTCGTCCTAGAGTTTTCCATAATTCTTTGCCAATAACTGAATGTACTGCGCCTGGGTCATACAACATATCGATCTTAATATTGTTCATGATTGTCGGTATTAATATCTTTGATGGCTTTTTCTTGTGATTGATGTTAAAAGTTTGCAGAGTCTCATCTACATCTGAATCTGAACTATTAGAGCTTATAATATCATTCTGGAGAGTTTGTACTTGTCTTGCTTTAATATATTTACTTTTGGAATTCTTTGTTGTGATACAAACGCTTGAAAAATGATTTTGCTTACCGCAAGCAGTACATTGCTTCCCACGAGCAGGGCACTCCGCAATATTTTTATGATATGACCTACCACAGTAAGAACATCGTTTGATTTGAAAATTTTTCGCTTCTTTTTTTATTGCTTTATCGTTTTTAATAATTTTGTTAATAGTAGTAGTATCTTGAGAATCTGAATGTTGCATTGTATGTGTTTGTGTAATGAAATTCGCTTGAGTTTCTGCCTGTTCCAAGTTTCTAGCTGTAGCTACTACATCCGCCAGCTTAGCGTTATTTTTGGGGTGTTGTTTAATGAGTTCTTGTTGCCATTGGAGATTATTTATGCCAATTACCAATTGATCTCTTAAGCGTTCGTCTAATGTGTTTCCAAATTCACAATGCCCAGCTGAAGATCTTAAGTCCATGACAAATTGTGATATTGAGGTGTAAGTGTCCCTCCTCTTAGATGCAAAAGCTACACGTTCTGCAAGTACATATGTTTTTCTCCCATAGTACTCATTTAGAACTGTTACAAGTTCGTCGAAATGCTTATCTGTTACTGATGCTGGTCGGAAATGGTCTACAAGTACTTTAAATCCTTTTTGCCCAATTCGAGATAGTAATAAACGTTTTCTTTTTTCTTCATTTTCCCTTGTGTTAAGTCCATGAAGTTCAAGTTCAATTTTAAACCGTTGAATATAATACTCCCAATCATCGGAGTTATTTAGTTCTTCGAATGTAAATTTTTCAAGGGACATGTTTTTCCCTTTATTATCTTTTTTACTCGTCGCCAAATATTATATTATTATAAATTAAATATTAAAATAATAATGCATCGTTATAGTATGTTTTTATTTGACAGCCTTGCTTGTTGCTTAGTAAGGGTACAGTTACACATGCTCATAACTAGCACGAAAGCATGCCCCTATTGAGCAATTGCTACTTAGCAGCATGTGTGTCGAAACATTGCTAATAATGAGCATGCTTATTTCGAGCATGCTCAAATTTCGACGGTCGTGCGATTTTTGGGCATGCTTCTGTCAAAGTCTACTGGAAAATTCACTTGGTTTTCCATTTTTCACTTGCACACTGGCAGAGAACTTGCTAGAATGTCGAATACCAAAGAACCAGCCCGTGCTTAAATAGTATGTGTGTTCAATTTATTGCACAGCGTTTTTAATTTATAATGTGTCAGTCAATTACATTTATAATATGTCAGTTTGAAGAGCATGCTTGTTTTAAGCATGCTAACATCATGCTAATGAGCATGACATTTTATGAGCATGTGTAACTGTACCCTATCCCTACTACAGATGGGACTCACAAGAAATGTAGTATATATACCACACTTGAAACGTGTCGTGACTAGGTAACACACGTGAAATATTTTTTTAGATTAGTTCGCGCTACGAATTTACTACGAAAATTTTAATAATAGGTAATAGTGTATAAATTTTCTAGGTTTAGGTTAGATTGTAGGTATAAAATAGGATCAGATATGATATAGAGTGAATATTTAATTAATTACAAAGTAACAACACTCTAAAGGTCACACTCAAATAAGCTCCCCGAGTTATAGAGGAAAGGTACCGAATATGGAATACTAAAACAAATTCTTAAAAATAATAATATAAAAGTTTTATTTTAATCAGTGTCATGGGTTACAATTAAATTCAGTCAACATCCCTCTTCAAAAATAATATTAAAAAAAATAATAAAGAACACTTTACCTATATTATTATATGTATTACTAATTAAATGAAATAAACCAAAACATGCTTCTTAAAAATATGACCCTATTATGGAATACGGTATTCCATATTAGGGTCATGTCAAATTAACTCTGCCAGCAAAAATCTCAGATAAAATCTGCATTTTCTACTGCAAAACACTCAACGTGACATTGTCTACGGGCAATGCATTAAATCCACTCTTCTCCTATGTCATCACTGGTATTGTGTGCTGGATAAAATGCTTAAACCAATCGAAAGATGTTCGCCTGCATCCTAGATAGTTGCATGCTAGATACTTTGATTAGATACTTATCAACTTATTTTGAGACATTCATGTAGGAATTATAAAATAACATATTGGTAAAACTTACGATAATATGCAATTGATTTTGCGTAAATAATGTCGCGCACTCTCAATCATGTCCAGTATCACCGAATGCCGCGCGTGCAGTGGCCGTCAAACGCGGGTACCAGGAGGAGTAACATGACATACGTTTGAAATATTCGTGGCACTTAGTTTTAGAAATATGACGGTATTCCATATTAGGGACGTATTCCATCCTATCCTTTCCCCTACCGGGCGCAAAAGTGCTCATAACATTCGCCGCGTTACCTTGGTGAATGGCGATCTGCTCCAGGTAGGTCTCGGAAAGGGCGTCAAGCCCCCTCTCTCGCAAGTAATAGTTATTAAAAATATTTAAAACTTAAAAATTGTAAATTATTGTAGTTTTCTATACATTGAATTTTAATGAAAAAAGTCTAAAAATGATTAATGAGTAAATATTGGGAAATGCTCATTATGTTCATTCAAAAATAGGAAATATGAAACAGTACCGGAAAATATAAAATATACCTAATAAAAATAATGAAGCGAGATAGACTAATGATACCTGGTTGACCACTGTAGTAATTGATTATGTAGAAAAGAGCCTAGTGAGACGCAAATCCAACTGTTACTTCCCCCTAAGCCGTCTCCAATACGGCAAGTCCAAGTTCCGTAAGCCGTGGTCCGAGCCTCACAGGAGGTCCTTACGAATCTATACCCCTTGAGCTTCATGCTCCATTTTTAGGCAGAACCTTCTGTCCGTCCAAAGGCCAGTATGGCCAACAGCACTCGACATTTAAAAAAAAAAACTGTCATTTAATTTTCTTTGTCAATCTACGAGTAAAAACTATTCAACGTCGCGTAGACCTTGAGTATTCTTAGAAGGAACATTATTAATGTTGCACGGAATATATTAATATACCTCTTAGTAGTTGGCTTCTAATACTTTATGTCCTTTACACATTAAAATTAGCTTATTTTTGTTTTAAATTATAATATTAGTAAACGGTCCTTCAGACTTAAAAAAACTAAGAAAAAAAGAGCTTATATTTATGTCTTTATTTATTTATGTACCATAAAGTATGTAACACAAAATGAAATAATATAATGTTGACAAAGGATATCTTATCTCTATAAGAGATCTCTTTCAGAAACCCTTCAGAAGTAAGATAATATGTAATGTATGTAAGATAATCAGAACACGCGGTGTAGGTACAGTAAATCATTTTGTCTAAAACAATAACCTTAAAATTAAGATACAACAACTAATTATTGTATTAATTACACAAAATAACTACTTACTTAAATACTTATATGCATATATACTTATATTTATATACAATTTCATATAAATAACACCACAGTATATTTATTTATTTCGTGTACGTTTACGTGTTAAAGATACTATGCAACGCTCGAATGCGTTGAGCGCGCGACATGCTTATCACGACGACTGACGGTGTTTCCCCCGTCCAAAGTGCAGCTGACAATTTTCTTTATTATTTTAAAAGTATAAAAATTGAGATATAATATAAATTTCATACGGTATAAAATAAATTTATTTGTCAAATTTTAAATGAGGTTTATGCACGTGACTGACATTGAACCCCCCCTCGTCAATACAGCTGACGATAATTTTTTGAAAAAATATGATTAAAACAATGATTTAATACAGTTTCGCTTGGTATAAAATTCATCGGTGCAGATTTTTTTCCAATGACTTTGTCATGCTGTCTCCTTTAGCTCCACCACTAGTGCGACAACTGACGCTCACTCTACTGTTTTCCGAACATTATAATAATAATAATGTTCTCCGACCGATTCCGGCCATGGCGGCCAATCTCATTGAGACTGGCCAAGTACGCAGGAGATATTATAGTGCACAAGTGTACGCGCAGACACAAGTGCACTCTCTATTCCTATCACTCTCATACTCCGGTGGGACGACTGCTCGACACGACCAGTGAGAGCTAAGGCGCAGGACCGACGGCTTTACGTGCTCTCCGAGGCACGGGGGTGAACCACCACCAACTTCCCAACTCCGGGCTGTTACTGAGACTAACGAAACAGAAAGATTCAATAACTAAACTTGGCCCGACCCGGGACTCGAACCCAGGACCTCTCGGTGTGTGACCGTACATGCTAGCCACTACACCACCGAGGCAGTTAAACAGCAAGCAAACAACAGCAAACAGCAGTTTTCCGAACATTAAAGAACTGTTTGAAGTAAAATTCATTCGGTATAAAATGACTAAAAAAATTGCAACACTACCTCCCGTAGTATTAGTAAAACTTTCAAAAGTTGTCCACGATATTGTACAAGAGTTTATATTGACAGCACTCACGCGTTCATAAAACCCATTAGAAACATCGTAGCTTTTTGGGTATACATATTTGGTAGGGGAGCCCACGATGCTAAATGGGGATTTACTCGAGCGTCGTAGAGACCTATTGGGATGCAAAGCTTAGATGATAAGAAGAAAAAAATGTTATATGATATATACCTTTACATCGGTGGGGGAAGCGGCTATAGATTTTTAAATATGTAAAAAAAAAACTGTTGCATGGACATCCTCGAGCGCGTCAGATATTGATAGTATCAATACCCTACGTATTTTTAATAATGTACGTATGTTAATCTGATCGTTTGCATGATGCGGATGGCTGTATTTAAGGGTTGAAAATGAAAAAAAAAATTTTTTTATCGAGCGCGTCAGATTTTCTAAGGGAGTGTTAAGTGCGCCAAAAAAAAGCTCTCATTCACTAATCTGACGATTTCGATGGGACGCAAACTCGCGGCCATTTTCATAATGTGCAAAAAAAAATCGCCATTTTGAAATACTCAAGCGCGTCAGATTAAGATATATATGGTTCATCTTTATGTTCTAAACGTACTGTCTCATAATCTGACGATTATCTAGAGGGATTCGCCTAATCGGACAAAAAAAATATTAGAAAAACGGTTCACCTTAAAGGCCATCCCTGCAACTTCCCGCTAATTCCATTCCTGGGCGCTTAAAATTGTACTTCATAAGTATTTTGAGCTCAAAATATAATTTATGTGATATTTTGAGCTCGCTGAGTTCAAAGAAATAATATTTCTATGCATTTGAGCTATCTAGAAATAAATCTAGAAATCTATCGGTCCGAATCGGTTCAAATTCACAGGATTGTCATGTTCCACTACACTTTGATCTTGTAAATACTGAAAGTCTCGCGGTGTTTTAATTGCAGTAAATAATTTATAGCACTGTGCGTGATATAAATCATTTAATGATGATTCCATCGACAATTCGAGGTTATCATATGTTCCTCGAGACTTTCGGATAACCGGCTTGCTCCGACGATATTCCAAAATATTTACACATTTTTTTAATGTTTCTACCGTAAATTTAATTGTTTTTTGTAAGGTACTTTCACCACAAAATACACATTTCAAATTAATATCACTCATATTAAATATTTATAAACTCTAATTCACACAAATAATATTAAAATAGCAAAAAAAATTATTATATAATATAATAACGAAATATTATTATATAATATTAAAATACCAAAAAAAAATTTTCGGCTTGCGGAAATCGTCAGATTATATATTTTTCATTATTCTTGAATTATTTCCTTCAAAATAAAAAAAATTTAGCTACGCTCGAGAATGTCGAGAAGACGTTTTTTTTTTACAACTTTGTTGCCCTCCCCTTTTTTTTCGTCACTCTCAAATTGTCAGATTAGTGGAATATACACTTTTTAGGATGTAATTAACTCACCCTATCTTAATCTGATACGCTCGAGAATTTCTGATGGTCAATTTTTTTTTACTAATCTGATCCTGTATCCTTCACGGGCGGCCTTATATATGGGCCTCATGTTTTGTGGAGGTACTTAACCGGGTACAAGGTATCCCCCTGTATATTAATCTGCCGCGCTTTAGTAAATCCCGAAATCCCCGCTTGGGCTCCCCTACTATAAATTATTCACACTGGTCTCAATTACATTTTTTTTCCATACTGTAAATTGTATAGATTCAACACATAAGATTTATTGTTTTCCCGCTCTTGATTCAATGTCTGTCGCAATTCTACCTCTTTATGCTCGAGTTCTTTTATAACTTTGACAGCGACCTGATTGGTTTCCAAATAGGATCTCTGAGGCCCACCTATTGCTTCGTTGAGCTTGAAATATCCTGAAGCCTCTTCAGCGCGTCGAGTACGATCCGTGATTGCCTTCGCAGTTGGATACTTTTGAAAAGCTCCCCATTTTTTGTCGTAGGCCTCTTTGTTGAATTGTTTTTGTTTCGTCGACGAAGAAGAGTTATACGATGACATCGACGATGAGGATGTAGATGAAGACTGTGAATTTTTTCTGTCTTTATTCATTGTTTTATTTTATAAATGAAAATAAAAAAAACGACAAAGAAATATCCACGTGTATCCACGAGCAATGAGTGTGCACTGACTTACACTGTCTGTCGACTCATGCTTAATGCTTATATTACAAGCTTATCATCTATCTATACTAATACTAATTGTAAAGCTAAAGAGTTTGTTTGTTTGCTTGTTTGTTTGAACGCGCTAATTTCACAAACTACTGGTTCGATTTGAAAAATTCTTTTTGTGTTGGATAGTCCGTTTATCGAGGACGGCTATAGTCTATATTACATCCCTTTACGATCAGTAGGAGCGGAGCATCAATGAAAAATATTGCAAAAACGGGAGAAAAATATTCCTTTTGAGAGCTTCCGTTGCGTGCGCTACGTAAACGGATAAAGTTATGCAAAAATCATGATGAATGACGGAAATGTTTCCCTTTAAAAGTTCTAAAAAAACTACGACAGCATATGTCTATCTTTTAAGGTTGACCGCTGTAACCTTTTTTATAGTAATCAAATTTGTTTTAAACGAATGCGTTATTTGCAAAGGTGTTTTTATAAACATGATATTAATACTTAACTAAATAAATAAGTAACTCATCACAAGTATTTAATTTTGAACAAAATTGCTCTTGGCATCGTTTGATTTCAATGAATCTCTTACGAGATATCGTAGTTTTAACATAACTCCGCAACAAAATAATGATCACCGCGTGCAAGATGGCGGTGGCGAGGGGGAAGCGACCCCGAAAAGAATTTGGTTTCCATCCTTTAGAAAGCGAGTGGAGCCGCGGGAAAGGCTAGTTGTGTTATAACTTATAAGAGATTGGGGCTGCCAGTAAATACAAGTAAATAAAAGTAAAAGTCGTAGTCTTAAATTTTAAGTAATAAGTTTCTTTTACTACGTAAAATTTTTGTGTGAAACGCTCTCATCGAAACACACAAACAGACAAAAATATAACCATTTTTGTATGTTACTGTTTAATAAGTTGTTAATTTTTAATAAAATTAATCATTCATTAATCACTTAATTCTTACATCACCATCATCATCATCATCATCATCATCATCATCATCACGTAAGTGGCGTTTTTTGAATTATAATTATTCACAAAAAGTATTTGAACAAGTTAATTATAATTACAAATAATGAATATTTATGGAGTAATTTAGTTTACCATTTTAAAGTGAAGCGAGCAGCATCTTATTGTTTGGGTGACCTAATTTCTGTTTGAGTAATGTTGTGTCTCTTATAAACCAACTTATAAGGGGTGATTTTTTAAACGTTTGGTTTTTCATTTGAAAAAAAATACCATAATTTAGTATTAAATATAAAATTTACATTGGCAAGTTAAAAATCATACTTGCCATTTATTTTTTAAAAATTATTTCATGCAAATATTGTCCTCCACTACGTTTTAAATGATCCATATGCTAAGCCCAATTGTGAGGTACCTTTTCAAGCATATCTTATATTTATAATATACAAAAATGTATATAGCTAGTAGTACCCGCGACTTCGCCCGCGTTCATTTTTTTAATCTCTACTGAACTTCATTCGATCACTCGCTAGGTTGATCTGTAGATTGCCTGAAAATTTCTTCAAAATTTCTCCAGCTATTTCAGAACCCATCGTTAATACACTCAAGAGCTGCGCGGCTATCTATCTATTTCTGCCAGGGTTTCATTTTTCTATTAGTATTTTGTTTAGATTGAAATTTTTACAGTCGTAATATCGTTTGAATGGAGTGTCCGATTTGTACAATTCTAAAAGTTATATACTAACTATAAAAACTATAAACTAACTCCCTGCCAAATTTAAAATTTGTAGGTATCATAAAAAATGAAAGAATTTTGTAAAAACTTATGAGATCCTTTACCCCACCTTACCTTACAGGTTTCATTACGATGCTTTCTTTCACCGTTAGACAAGCGATAATCATCTTAGAAATGATACGCACATAAAAATGACAAAGGTGCGAGTTCCGGATTTGAAACCGTTTCACACGGTTTCCGAATCGAGCGCGTTACTGGGGTACTACTGCCTAATAATAGAGAGAGCTATTTAACACAACTAAAAGTCATGTTGAAATTGTTTCGGCTTCACATAGGTTTACAAGCTACAAGTAAATAAATGATGAGAATTTGCGTCTCTCACGTCAATAAAATGTTAGGCGGATTTGTAAACAGTTTTTTCGCTACACTTTCGATTATGTCGTAGTAAAAAAAATGACATATAAAATTTAATCAATTTTTTACTTAAAAAATAAATAAAATGTTGATGAGCCCAAATGCAATTTAAAACCATTACAAAGTTTAACCCTTCACCCTTAAATCAGGTACGTATACTTACTTTAAATACTTTTTGTATCATGTACTCGCATAATGGGTTTCATTTTAACAAA
Source organism: Boloria euphrosyne (assembly GCA_951802675.2). Lineage (NCBI taxonomy): Eukaryota > Metazoa > Arthropoda > Insecta > Lepidoptera > Nymphalidae > Boloria > Boloria euphrosyne. The sequence continues at coordinate 3,086,554 of OX637887.1, read as the reverse complement.
AAGTTCGAAAGTTTAGTAAAATAATGTGTTTCAAAAGTTTTATAATGTAAAATAAGTTGTTAATTGTAAGCGTTGTTAATGAAACGATCTTCAGTTTCCAGTAGTAATACATTTATTCGCTATCTTCATACAATTTCCTCTTTTTAATAAATAATACATAATATATCAAGTTCTTATTATTTAAACCATTATCTTTTCAACCACAATCCACATCTATCCATCTCAACTCCTCGCAGATCAATCCCTTGTAGCACAATCCCCATTCTTTCGTCCTGTCATTCTTTTTATATGTATTAATTTGAATATTCTTTATTTTTCTAACAATTTTCATAATATTGACTGAGTTACAAAATGGACAGTTAAACAAATTAAAAAATAGTGAAACCTTAAGTGAAAAGTGGCGTTTTTACAATTACATATAATACTAGCAACACACCTTTGCACCGTTCGAGTTTTTTATTTTTTTATTTTCTGCCCGTTCATCATACAAAATCTCCGACAGTAAAAACTATTTCAATAAAATTCGACTCAGATTTTATTGTTTATGTGGATATATTAAGATTTGAGTTCCTATAATATTGCAATATTAAAAAGTTTACCTACATACTTTTTCACAAAACTACATACTATGCTTTTCTTTTTAATTAAATATCTAACAACTATTTCCGCAATAAGATTGGGAAATTGAACTTAATCAGAAAAAGGCGCCGTCAACGCCTCAGCGACTTGTGTATACTTCACAAAAATCAAGATAATGTCTTAGGAAGAAAAACAGATTAAGCACTGTCTTCATTATGAACCTCTTAAATCAATGTAAATAATAATATCAACAACGTTTATTGAATATGAAAGGGCACGAGCCCCTTCATCAGAACTCATTCTATTATTAAAATGCGGGTAGATGAGCGTGGGAGAATAATAGATCGCGTCCGAGATACAATTAACGTAATTTGATCGGTATGTAAAGAAATATTACAATGAATATGCGATTAAGAAACACTTCGAAATAAAATCGACTTTAAATAATCAAATAGCGGTGTGATGGCGGCAGTATTCAGCGATTCGTCACAAGCGTGGTGCGCGGGCGCCGTCTCGTTCGAGAGTATCGTCCAAGATGGCTGCCCGCCCTGCCATCGGCAATGACGCTTCGCTAGGTTGACAGTTTGTCAACCTGACATCGTGCGGAAACGCCGACACGGCCAGACTGACTTTCGACCGTCCCCGGGCGATTTTTCTGAAACAAGTTGAGTCAACTACGTAATCCGTTCGCTCATCCTGACTTAATGATTATTATCAGCTTAACACTAAGATCGTTTTGATGACATGGACTAACCGGCGAAGTGAACCGCTTCAGTCAACCTGATGAGGTATGACTAGGACTATACTTCAGCTAGACCAGTCAACTAGAAATATGAACTTAGATTATAATATTCTACGCAAAATTTGACTATGACACCATACTTCACATTTTGAAACATCTAGACAAGTCACTCCCGACCAGGATGTGGCCCGGACGACAAATTTTCGTCTTTGCAAACAGCCAGACAAGCCAATCCTAGTCGAGACGTGACCCGGACGACACATTTCGTCTCTGTTTCGTCTCACTTATAACTAGCAATCATCCAGGACAAGTCAGGCCTCCGAACGTACCTACCTGACTCGGACGACAACTTACGTCAGATGATGCTAAGTACTAGCAATCACCCAGGACAAGTCAGGCTTCCGAACAGACCTGACTTGGACGACAACTTACGTCAGATGATGCTAAGTACATCACTGTGACAAGCTGACCCACTTCATGGGTGGAGCTCGGACGACATATTTCGTCTACCCTCTGGGACAAAGACGTGTGCCCACCACCTAATCACTCTGGAATAGTTAGGACGACACTCTTCGCCCAGGCTCAACCATTTAGCAACAATTTCAAACCATTCACCACTTAGTAAGATGTCTCGCTTGCATATACAAACAATACAAGAATTAAAATCAACGTTGCGCGTGTTTCAGTAACCTTTTACTGCAAGGATATGTTTCTCTATACACTGCCACAGGCCTTACCTGACACTCACTCATCGGCCGGCCTAAATACTACACTTCGGTACCTTTGATCTGTAGCCGCTGCCGCCGCACCGAGGCGCGCGCGCTTACAGAAGTACATACCGAGCCGACTCGCTGTCGCCGTCGCCGTCGTTGCCGTGGCTTTGTAACTGCCGCCGCCACCGGCGCCGCGGTCGCTGTATCAAAAGCGCCGCCGTGTCACGACCTCACGCAAGGCCGACGATTTTCAGGAACGCGCTAAACAAATTTATATAAAGGAGCCAGACGTTTTAAATAAAGACATTCCACATGTGACACCCAACGCGACTACTGGGTCTTTCATTTCAATCCGCCTACGTGTAAAGATCCTTAGAACGTTTGCAGGTAGCGACTAGTACTGTGCCTATCACGGGAACTATGCATGGCGCGGGAATGCGACCGTGATCTAGTTCGCGAACGACACCTATCACTATCACTGAAATGTCTTCCCTGTCTATGAATATATGTGACGACAAATATTTTAGACCAGGTACTATAATAGCACGAAAAGCTTGTTTTCACAATAAATGTAGCTAGTAGTTGCCTAGTGGTCGCTATTCATATTAATAGTGTGAGAAAAAATTTGCATGAAAAGGTAATATAATAATTGACCTATAAAATCCTATATAAAAAAATATAACTGTCTTTATTAATTTATCGGTAACACAAAAGCTCGTCACTGTCTATTACAAACATAATTAGTTAAAAAACGGAGGGCACAAAATGTACTCAATTTTGTCATTGCCAATTTACACGAGTAAGTACAAAAGGTATGTTTATGCCACAGGCTAATATCGCTTTTGTTTCACAACAGAGTTTGCAAAGATACTTAATATAATCAAGTATAAGATACATTTTCAATACTATGAAATATAAAAGGGATTTTACCCTTTGATTAACCGTCTGCGTTGTATTTCGTAAATTATCTTTGATGGTCGTTTGGAATTATATTAATTGGGTTCCAATTTTGTTAATTAAATATGTAGAGTCCTGTACTTTGACAAGACGAACCAAGAAGTACTTATTTACAAGTTAAAACTTTGCAACATTATTCTGTCTCACTTTCACTGCTAATTATGGAGCGTAGAGATTAAGGAGTATTATTAAATAAGTGTATGAATAAGTGTCCGTAAAAACCTATAGGATAAATTTTAAAGAAGGCGGCAAAAAAATTAGAATAAGATAGAGAAATACTCGTAAACAAGGAACGACCAGTTTCCGCTTGGTTTTGACGCATTTTCCAAACAAAATATATTGTCGGAGCACCGCTCATAATATATATTATTATTGAATATTTGAACTCAGTACCATTCACTCTGTTGTAAGAATACTGGCCGTTTATTTAGACTAAAAGTATTAAAATATAACTGTTTCAATGTTTGGTAGAGGGTTTGCATCTAGATAAGTGTACTTGTTGATAGTTTGCGAGTAATCTATACACAAACGTTTTTTATGATGACTTCCTGATGTCAAAAGTACCTGAGCACGCCACGGTAAAGTACTCTCTTCGACGCGATGATCCCATCCAATAATAACTTACTTACTTCAGATTTTGTAAAATCTGCGTCTTCTGATAAGAATTTTCTAGATTTATAAGCTATTGGCTTAATTTCTTTAGACATATGAGGAAACAAATTTACTGGTCCTGTAGCTACCTCTTTCAGGGCGCATAATCTTAAAGGAGGCTTGGACTCGTCAAATTTTTTTTCTAGAGAGCTGTAAAGTTTAAAAATATTTTGACCTAATATAACATCCATGCATAGATTATCTACTACTCTTAGTAACATATTATGAAATACTTGATCATTTATTTCAAGAGTAAATATATATATATATATATATATATATATATTTTTCAACCCATATTACTTTTCTCTATGTTTTAACCTCAACCAACATATACTATCCATCTCAACTCCTCGCAGATATCAATCCTCCATCCTTTGTCCTGTCATTCCTTTAATCTTAATTTGAATTTATTTCTATTACAATTTTCATAATTTTGACTGCCAGAGTTACAAAATGCCCAGTTTAACAAATTAAAAACTATTTCATTAAAATAGTGAAACCTCACATTAGTAAGATAATAATGCTTCGCTAAATTTGCATAAAATATACCTAGAGCTAAATCTTGCCCATCTGATAAAACAGATTTCGTGCTCCGGTGGACCGCTGTTGGATGCCAATTATGAACTGGTGTTTATAATAATTGTTATTATATTAATGACTAACTAACAATTCACCTTCACTTCACTCGAAATCGGGTCTGTCTTAGTGACTTAATGCTTTGATACACTAGTGTTACAGCTGCAATATGTAATCATTATTTATCCATTTCAAAATAAAAAAATAAATCGCCAAAGGTAGTAATATTATGTAGGTATTATGGTTGACGATATCTTATTAGTATGCTTAATTTGCTTTTGTATCTATAACAGTATAATAAAGGTGGACATAATTGTATTGCCAAAGCTTTACTTCATTTGGATACATTTGTCTGTCTGTCTTTGATCGAATCACGCAAAAGCCACTTGACAGATTTTGATGAAATATCGTATGATTAAAAATTGGTTATCCGGCTCGACGAGATAGAGGACGCATGGAATAGTGGTAAGAGCGCTAACCGTATTCCGCGAAAAATGAGCTAGCTCGCCTGTCACCAGTAGAGGCGATAAGTCGAGGTGTTATGCCTTTTAAGAAGTGTTTAGCACTCTGACTCCATGTGCCAAGGGTTTCTACAGCAAAAGGTATAAAAATATAATTTTGACTAGGGGAGGCATACGTAACTTGAGAAGTTCAGTCTTCTCCGCCGCGGCCCCCACTTTAGACACTATTTCCCTGACATGTGACGGGGCCAATGTGTCGATGACCAATCAGGTATTTTGCCATCATCACGACTTATTCCAGAAGACTCAATAAGAGCAGGAATGTCAATGATGGCAAGAGCCCTTTTGATGGTATCATTGAGGGAACCGTGACGAAAAAGTCTACCTGAATTTCTCCGGCAAGAGAGTCCATGGAGTCCATCACAGTCGACCTCTTTTTTACGGGTATCTGTGCTCAGTGCACGGCAATGTTCATGGCACAGTGTTTCCATTCTATTGAAAGACTATAACGAACAATAATAATTTATATCCATGTAATATAATAGGTCATTTAGTCTCTAAATATACAAAGCGTGGTTGGTCCCTAGGGCAACGATTACCCTTGCTACAAAATCGAGAGACTGAGTATTGAGCAATTTATTCAATTATTGTATTCAAGAGACGGACACAATAGGGTAAGCTAGAGATATTTTTTGAGAAAGATTTCGATGGTGTTATACATATACAAAGCTATATTATTATAATAGCTATATATATTGAATTGATATATCACATTTAAGTTTATTTTACAGGCTTTTGTTAGTTTCACGTTTTTACTAGTGCTAAGTCAGTTAATCTTTTTACATGTTAAATTGTATAAAGACAGCGCTTATGACGAATTTCAATCAATTGTTTATGACATAGATTTACTTCAGACTAAGTTTATCCGTGCAATAAACTTCATATTAATTCAACCAGCCGTTTCAAGCATTCACTTTTATCATAGCAACTTAATATTCCAGCCAGCCAGCAGCTATCCAGCCAGCAAGAAACACGAATCTAACGGAAGACTTCATTAGAGTTCTATACTTTCACAAGTTAAATTTTTTTTAGATTATCCTATTTGATTAGACAGAAAGGAAGGTCGGCAAATATTTTAATTAGCAGTTTAATTAATTTCTCGAAACACTCAATTGATAATACAGGGTACAGGTCACCTATACGGACTTTGCTATGTGACTGGCTGTTGGTATCAATTTATTTACATACGTGATTACTGAGTGAGAGAGACATGAGATGACATGAGAATAAATTCTTATTAGATATTATTTAAGTATTATTAGGTAGGTTTATCGATAATTCAAAAGTTGTCTTAAATTAAATAAAACGCCTCATTACACATATTGCTTTCATAAATTATTCGAAATTTTGTTTATACACGTGAATGAGTATGGTTTATAAATCACTTGTAAGATAAGAATGTTACGGAATTTCCAAGTTCATAATATCATTGTCTATACATATAATTAAATTCTAACGATTCTGTACATTAGGTACATTACATAATATGTACAATGGACATAAGTAATATAGACACAATATAATATTATATACATACCAAACTTTACTATCTACATTTTTACATACCCAGAGATTTTATTATTATTTTAAGATATATAGGTACTTGAATAGTTCACTTATTTTTAAGTATCTTTTACGAATTCAGGAATTATATTTCACGATATTTGATGCTCATTTATCTTCAAAACGAATAATTAATTCGATCCTTCGCTTCGTTGAAAGAAAGTTGTCTAAGCGTAACATTTTCATATTCAAACCGTATACATAGTGACGATCTTTCATTCGCTTATTAAAATAATCAGTACACTTGACTAATTTGACTATTTTATTTTTATATATAAAAGGCGCAGCAGCGAAAATTCTCGTAAAACTACATACTTAGATTTAAATTTAGATTTTAAATATAATACTCCTCCAAATGTTATTATAGTCTACAGAAAAATCTTTTCCTAAACGATAAATCGAACGAGAAATCTTAACAAATCATAAGTGTCATTATTATCGTGGAGGCCGAATCTGGAGGTTCTCAAGTGGTAGTGCCATGCTTGTTACCTTCGGGTACTAGCCGAATGGGCCGGCACGCCCCGTATAGTACCACTCTCTCACAGAAGACCGGCGTGAAGTGACAGCTATGCTGTCGCGTTTCGTCCGGTAAGTGAGAGTCCGGGAGGCCCACTCCCCATCCCTCCTCCCGTCCTTCTCTCTCTTCCCGTCCTTTTCCCTCCTCTCTCCCTCCTTTTCCCAAAAGGCCGGCAACGCATCTGCAAGACTGCACGCATCTGCAAGACTGCAGAGTCTTGCAGATGTCCATGGGCGGAGGTGATCACTTCCCGTCAGGTGAGCCTCCTGCCCGTTTGCCCCCTTTGTCGCATAAAAAAAAAACTACTTACTTACTTTTTAGAATGTTTGTCTTGAATGTGTATCTGTGACCGCATTACGAAAAAATCACTGGATAAATTTTGATGAAATTAGGTGATATATGATGATAAGCAGTGGTGGCCCAATGGTAACGCGCTCGCTTGGATAACCGAGTGATGCGGGTTCAAATCCGTGTCTCGCACCTCTGATATTTTCATGTGTGAATAATTTTCTAACATGATCACCATTTGTCTTACGGTGAAGGAAAATATCGTGAGGAAACCTGCATGTCTGAGAGAACTTTACAAGTTACGCCAACACGCACTAGGCATCGTGGTGGACTATGGCCTGATCCCCCTCGTATTGAAGGGAGGCCCGTGCTTAGCAGTGAGACCTTAAAAAAAGGGCTAATGATGAAAGCTGGTCATCCGAGTCATCATTTAAAGTACTTTTACTGCGGGCTAATATTTTATCACGTTTGAGAACACCTTACTATTTGTGTACCTAAAATATACTTGATATACTTGTTAGTAGAGTGCAGAAAATGAACACAGTTGCGTACTTATATGAAGCTTAAAGATGATAGTAGAGAAAAAAATATTAATGGGGATGCTTATTAAAAATAGTAAGCATGATAGATTTATTGTTTCTTTGAGCCGTCCTTATATTAATACTAGCTAGTTATTGTATTAAAATTTACCGACAAGAATAAATGAGTTACTTAATTTTATATGGCTCCGAACTTAATCTAGAGGGAGAGAGAGAGAGAGAGAGAGAAAGAGAGAGAGATATAAATAGATAGAGAGAGATAGAGATAGAGAGAGATGACATATTAAATGAATTTCGAGTATTCGTATTATTTATTCATATTGGGTATACCACATAAAACGGTCAAGTAAAATATGTTGATATTTCAGATGGTTATATAATATGTAGACGAATGTCTATAGCCAAGACCCAAAAGTAATAGGACTTCGAAATTTTGCGTAAGCTTCTAATAATTACATTACAGTTAAGTAAATCCAGCTGTGGAATTTGTACTTTAATGAGATTTTTAATTGAAATTTCAGACTTATGAAAATGTTAATATGGCGACTTGAATTTAAAATTTATTTTTAACTAAAATAGAAAATCATAATGTATTGATAATTTATTAAGTTACATAGTAAAAAAGTATAGTAACTAGACCGGTTACAGTGGAAGCGCGGTGGTTGGGTCTGGCCACTGGATATAGTGCGAGCTTACGGTCAATAAAATAATATATTGTTTACTTTATTTTGTTAAGTAATAATTGTATTATATTATTATTTGCGCTTCAGATTACAAGAAAACAAGATCATTGTACTATGATAATTGATAGCTTATAAATTTTCTCGCATTTACAATTTTTTCATTACTCTAAGCTTTACTTTGCACAGAAATCGGCATATTTTTACTTGTAATAGGGGTTTAGGAGATTTTTAAAGGGTAGAATTTGCATTTCTGAATGCTATAAAATATTTACCATGTAGAGAACTCAAGAACGACTAAACAGATGACCAAAATTGCCCTTGGTCAGGGAAAATTTTCTCAGAAGAAGTTTAGGGTTGACTCAGAAGTTTTGAGGTTGCACGTTGTATTAGTTTGCGCTCACTAACGCTTTCAAATTATACGAATAATCTGATGAATGAGGTCTTCAACAACGAAATTTGTCAACAAAATTTGTTGCGCTGACATGATGTTGGTATGTGATGTTAGAAGAAATTAGTTTAGTATTATAGCGATTATAATAAACGTATAATAGATCTTATTTCATTAATGGTAGCTGAAGCATTAAGAAAGTCTAATTACTTGAAACCATAGTTAAAGGAAGGTCATTTACTAAGACATTACTTTTTACCACATTCAATTAAAGTAAACAGAATTGTTGCTCGTTCCTATAGAATCAACACTTAATCGGTTGAGATATTTTTGAATGAAACTAAAGGGCTTTAAATTAGTTTAGGAGTAGTTGTAGGGTAAACAGTAAACTTCGGCAAGATTAATAGGATATACTGAAAGGAATTATCTGTCGATTACCAAATGAAATTAGCAATATCATTCGGTCATTTGCTACTTTTTGTTTTACTTTTATTTAATGCTTAATGAAATTAAATGTGTAGAAATGTGATGAGGGAAAGAATATTGTGTAGTTTAAATATACTATTACTGTAAAACAGCAAAAATAACTTGAATGATGGTTTTTAATATAATTACACATATATACATGTAATACGTTGTAAGTTCTATCAAATATTATTGAGTGGAAACGTTCATGCGTTAAGCTGCAAACCTAATGTTTATTATATGTTATTATTAAATTGTTTACAAAATAAAAGATGTGGCGATAAAAGGCTACGCAAGGGTACCGCCTACAATTATGTCGACAACGTGACGCAAAGGAATCCATTATTGATAATGTTGAATACGTACCTACGTTATTAAAAGAAATGGGTTCATATGGAATTAGTAGGAGAAAAGAGAGTTGAAAAGTGTTTATGAATTATTTGATGTATTTATAGGAACTCTAAACTTTTTAACTATAGCGAGATTCCTTATGAAAGGTATATTTAACTATATTATAAAAGAAAGGGATTCCTAGTAATCCCTAATATGCTATGAATGTGCATGTCAGTGTAATGATGACATTATCTAGGAGAAAAAGCGTGTTTGATTATTTAAAGTCATTGTATGTCAGTCTTTTCGGTACTCTTTGTTTTCCAGATTTAATCAACATCTGTAAAGTTTAGCTTTAAGCTAAAGTTACACCACCACCAATACGTATTTTTAATAGTGTTCTAGAACGTGGGAACCGTGATTTTGTTATATAAATTTAATATTTTTACCCTACAATTTACGTAATATAAAAAACTCTTCTGAACAAAATTTAGGATTAACATTAATTGAAAAGTCATGTAAAACAACAATGTCCGTTTACCCTTTAGATTGGCAAACTTTTTGAATTGCTAGCCCAATTGGAAATATAGGGACGCTACTAGCTATATTTTAAAATAATAAAAAAATATAGAGTTTATATATTATGTTTATTACACAAGAACGACTGAACAAATCTTGTTGAATTAGTTCTTTTTCTATAATTATATATTTAAGACTATTAAAGAACATATTTTTATAAACGAGCACCCCGGAGGCGCTTTTAAAATATGCGCCGCTGTTGTCATATTACTGTTTTCATTGTAACGCTTGAAGGTTGTGTAATTTTAATCTTATAATCCTTAAGGCACTAATTAACAACTTAAAAACATTTATTTTGTTACTCGTTGAATGTTCCATTCTCGATCTTATTTGCTAAACAATTTTATACTCGTATATACTTGTATCATCGCGTATTCCATATCCCCATTGTCGTGTAAATGGAGGTTCATGCCTAGCTGTGAGTCATTAAAATTATTCTGTCAGTCGATTTTCTTTTGTTTCATTATTTTTTAAGTTAGTTTTATATACGTTTCTCTCAAATCTAAACATATAAAAGCGAAAAGTGACTCACTCGTCAGTCGTCACGAAACGTATGAAGATGAAATTTGGCAGGGAGGTAGTTTATAATTAGTAGGTAGACGTCTACTAAGAACGAATTTTGCTAAAGACTGGATTAAGTAGATCTTAAGGGCTCTCGCAAGTTTGTATGAAATTCCTTAATTTTTTGTGCTACAAACTTTTAATCTGGCAGCGAGCACCGCTATCGCTAGTTTTAAATAATAACAACACTATGGCTTATTTTATTTAATAAAGTCATGCCTATATAATAAATGAGTCTCCATTTTTTTTTTCTTTAATAATTTTTTATAGTAGTTTTTTTCTTCCCTCAGTCAAAAACTTTGGGGCGATGATCTAAATGACATCGATTTATGTAATTTTTTTTGTTTATTTTGTACATTTAAAAAACAAATCCCAATTTAATGTAAAAAGAACCCTTATAAATTCTGAGGGCGATGACATGAAAGTTAACAAACAGTTAAATTAGAGTTACTGTTAATTTGTTTCGAATTTCTTGCAATCTGTAGATTTAAGACTTAATTAGAAATATATATTTATGCATATAGTTTATTTAATTCCCTAATGTAAATATTCAAAGAAATACTTTTACAGAAATCCATTAAGTTCAAATAAAATTAAAATGAATAGCCGAATATATTATATATGACTGTCTGTGACACTGCCTGTTGATTCAGTTGATTGACGTAGGCAACGTCTTGGTGCCAGGTCCTTAAGTCCTGGTTTGTAGTCCTGGATGGAAACCCCTATGTTTTTTCTAGGTCAAGAGACAGATTTTTTCTGACAAGATTTCCATGTAGTACTCCAGGGTTCGCAGATGTCATGGTTGGTCTGAGAATAGGTCGTAACCTATTTTTTTACTCCCTTTTACTGGGTGATAGGGGTGGCGCTCTCCAGATTTTTATTTTTTATTTTCAGGCAAAATTTTAATTTTTATTTCTTTATGATTTGGCATCAAAAACACTTATAACCCTAAATTTTCATCCTCCTACCACCAATACGTATTTTTAATAGTGTTCTAGAACGTGGGAGACGCGGGAATTGCAAGTATAAAATTATATGACTTAGCTTATCTCAATGAGACAAGCCATTGTTTCCGAAATCAGTTACGAAGACTAAGAATAATATAAAAGTACAATTTTACATTCTTTATTATAAGACAAAGAAAAACCGTGATTTTGTTATATATAAGTAACTATGAATTGCAAAAGGATTATTCAATTATCAAAGCTTTCCTACGCAAACTACTTAATGTACTGAGATAAAAATATAGTAAACATTTTTGGTTCATTCAGGTTTAATAAACCTGGATATTTAAGGATGGTTTTATTATTTAAGAAGCCTTCTACTACTTCTACTAGAAGGATAGATATAGAGAAAGTTTATATTGCAAATGTGTCGTAGAAATAAATATGGTCAGTGTCCGAAATATTATCGCTTTCGTTTATTGTATAAACAAGTAGTATTCAGTGTAAAACAACAAAAGTAAATATAATATCTATGAGTATTATCTTGTCGGAAGGTCGGGATGTGAACTTTGAAATGATATGCGTGATTGGTTAAATTTGGTGCGCATTGCTTTATTTACAATTTTATACTCTGATAACATCTTTTTTAGGGTTCCGTAGCCAAATGGCAAAAAACGAAACCCTTATGGATTCGTTATGCTTGTCTGTCTGTCTGTCCGTATGTCACAGTCACTTTTTTCCGAAACTATATAAACTATACTTTTGAAACTTGGTAAATAGATGTATTCTGCGAACCGCATTAAGATTTTCACACAAAAATAGAAAAAAATTTTTTGTGGGTTCCCCATACTTAGAACTGAAACTCAAAAAAATTTTTTTCATCAAAACCATACATGTGGGGTGTTATGGATAGGTCTTCAAAAATGATATTGAGGTTAATATTATTATTTTTTCCTAAACTGAATAGTTTGCGCGAGAGGCACTTCCAAAGTGGTAAAAAAAGTCGTCCCTACATTTAGCGCGATGATGTGTTCTGCAAAGTCGTAGTAGGTACATTATTTTATTCTATCATCAATAGTTTTCGCAGCGCACGCGATATAAAGAATATCGTAGGTACTTTTATTATACCTTGGGTTACATTATTGGAATATTAGTAAGGTTCCCTCATTGTTTTTGAAAATGTAATAGCCTAATATGTCACCCGACGATGTGTAGCTGTAAGAGGAGTGTAGCTTCCCATTAGTGAAATAATTTTTCAATTCGGTTCAGTAGGTAGTTTCGGAGCCTATTCAATGCAAACAAACGAACTAACAATGAAATCTTTCCTCTTTCTAATATTATTCTATATTATATTAGTATAGATAAAGATATCTTATTATTAATGCTACAAAATATTTGCTTTGACTTAGAGAAATCAGAAAAAACTTCTTAAATATCGGATATTTTCCTATGTGCGCGCATATCAGAAGCTCATATTTTTTTGACTATTACCTATGTTACTCATTATAATTCACCCAGCATAGCTTGTATCTAAATACCCAGCATTTTGGTTAAAACATTCTAAGAATTGCTGAATTTTTAATAAGAAATGAATAACGGGCGCGCTTAACTTAACAGTTGCGGATAATCCTAAATCAATTAGAATAATGTAGATTACTTAGGTACTTAGTTATCTAACTTCACTCGTTGCGTGCTGTTGGTTTAATACTCAAAGGCTTAAGTTAATTACACTTTGACTAAAATAATAACTTAGACAAAGCAAAGTCAAATTAAATAAGCTCTGATATTCAAATTTTAGAGAATTGTTTATCTAAAGGTAATTGAGAAATACCAGTATATGATTAATCGTGACGAGTATGCCAGCAAATAACTCAATATTTTTATCGTGCAATTAACTGTGCAAGAATAATTAAAGATTGTAGCTTATCATTATAGGTATAGCCCTTTTATCGTCCCTGGCCGTAAGAGAGGCCGTGCACGGGCCTCTCTTTAATACGAGGGGGAGCAGTCTATAGTCCAGGCTTATCTTTTAATTTGCAGTAATTAAAATAGGCGAGAAGTATACGTCAAGTACAAAAATATTGTAATCTAATTAATATTCCAAAAAAAAGCATTATTTTCAAATAGGGACAGTTGAACTTTTCATCGGCTTTTTTCAGTTGAATTAATTTTCGAGCCTCTTGTATCTCGCTCTCGGCCTTACAATATAATGGCATCTTATTTAAATGTAAAAATTGATTCATTTATTCTAAGTGCTTACTCACTCTAAATATGATAAAAAGATGAAAGAAAATGCTATTTTGATTAAGAAAGCTGTAACGCACTTGAAAATACCATATAACTGCATTTTAGTTATCAATGAAGTTATTTATTTTTAATAGAATATATTTTATGATACTGAATCACTACAAAATAAATAATTAAGGAGTGAAATAAACAAAGCTAGAAGGTACAATTATTAAGATAAATACCACTTCTTAATCTTTTCTCTGAACTATTATAATTACTGCAAAAGTTGTTTCATGCAATTAGTAATAAACTCAACATTTTATTGATCGTAAAATCCCGTTATCTGTGAAAAACAAATTATTGTCACTTGCAAATACGTCGAAAAATAAGGAAAAAAATCAACAATAAAGCAAAACGTCGTCACAATATGCTTTGATAACTTTCCTGATAGCATCCAACACTAACGATGTGGGATGACACATAACGCGACAACTGACCTTCAGGTCACAACGACCCTGCATCGGACGATGAATACTTGAAGGTGTAAAACCTAGAGAGTATTATAGAGATATTTTGTAATTAATTGCAGTTTGATCGTTCGACTTCAAAATTACTTAAAGTTTTATATTGTAGGGATCATAAACACCTATTCTATTCGTTAAAAATATAATTTAAACCGAGTCATCAGCTGACTAATAAACAACCAAATTGAAAACCTATTACCTACCTACTTCTACAATTGTTTAATTTTATGTCTATACTAGTGACTCGCTCTCGCTTTGCCCGGTTTTTCCCTAGTTTTAGCGCGAATGAAGCCGCGGATTCGGGTAGTTAAAGTAAATAAAATTTCTACTAAGTTAAGTTTAAGTTAAGTTACTGCATTTTTAGCTATCTGCAAGTGAAAGTCCCTTCAATAACATTCCAGCCGTAACAGAGATTAGCCGAAACAAAGAGACAGACAGACAAACTAAAATTTAAAAAATTGATTTCTTGATGTAAGTACCGTATAATATACTTTCATATGCATTTAGTGAAAAGCTGTTAATTTGAAATTACAAACGGACACTTCAATTTTATGTATGTATAAATAAATAAGGTAGGTATGTATAAATTAATTTTTATCCAACATTTTCAGTTAATCGTCAGATCTCTCTGCTCACCGAATCAAAATTACTTTGCTTAAAACAAAACACAAACAAATCTATCGCTGATGGATTACCTCATGCAAGACGGTCAAGGCTCCTTTTAATTAAAAATATTTTTAAGACAGTCTTATTTAGGAACTTTGATTTTTGCTATTATTTTTCGAAGAAAACATCTACACTTATGTAGTATTTAAATAAAATCACTCACTAATTAACCCTTAACCTTATTGATTCAAATTATAATTATAATTCTAAAATGTTAGTTGTATAATGATTGAAATATAATCATTACATATTATTATAAAAGAAAGTCCTCCACCGCGTCTGTCTGTTCGCGCTGTTTTCATGCTGTTTTCACCAATGGATAGAGTCGTTCTCGAGAAAGGGTTTTAGTATATGATTTGTCAAGTTTTTGTATACATTTACTAGCGGAACCCATGACTTCACTCGCACTAAATCTAGGGAAGGGATGGTGAGTCGTTAGTAATTAGTGAAAAGCTTCGCAATCTTTTAGTTACATAAGCTTAACTCTGCAAGCGAAGCTTAGTTACTTATTAATTAATCTTGATTACTCTTTCAATAAAACTATATAGGTACTATAATTACTCATTATATATAATTTTTAGTACAGGTCGGTATTTTAAGGTTTTATGTATTATAATTATTTAACAAGATTATTTTTTATCACATATCATGCGCCAGAAACGATGAAATTTTCCTTGATCTTACATATTGAGAATCACGCTCGCAAATACGTATTTCCCTATGGAATTGCAAATCTCACTGACTGATACGCATCAGAAAACATCAAGGGTAGATAAAATGTGGATGGAGAGCTTCGTTCCTGTGATACTCGTACAAACTTTCACTAAAGTATAGCAAGTCATAATTTTTTTTATTTTAAAACGAAAGAAAAGACAAGGTAGGACTTAAATTTATTATTTTATTTAAAACATTTTGTTAATATTTATAACTATAATCCGTATACGAATCTTTCTGTTGTCGAGTCTCAATGGGTCGTTGCTAAGTTGTGGAGTGGATAAGCCTCAACGTTCTGCGCGCTCTTATGTAAAGCGGGGTTCGTCATTAGGATTAGGGAGTTCTGAGAAAGAAATCATAATCTTAAAAATTTTACTTCACAACCGAAATATAAATAAATGGTACATACACATAAAGATGTAAAAATAAAGAAATGATGAAATAAATAAAAAAAAAAATCCAGAATAAAAGGTATCCTAAATATTGACCGGAATAATTAGTTATCACTATGTTAAATTAGTTGCCTGTTTATAAAAATAAAAATATGAAGATACTTTTAATTTTCTTTAGTAACTTTGATTTTCTTGTATCATCAATATCAATCAAATACTTGTATTTGTGAGAACTTTCTTGAAGTTCTAACATACTTAAGAGACGACATTTTTTTCACCTGTTGTTGGCCCTTCATAGGTCACAATGACCTGAGTCCAATTTGGTTTTGCCTAAACGAGATTGGGTGCGATAAGTTTTGATGGATAAGCTATAGACAAATAGTGACAAGTTGGCGGAGGAATATACCTCTACCATTCAGATATTTTCATTTAACTAATACCGTACTACCTATTCCATACTTCACTTAATACGTACGTATATCGGACGTAACGTCTGCCTAACATTTTAAGAACCTTGTACTTAAATAATGTGAGAAATAATCCTTTATCCCGCGCAACGAGTGCACGAATTTGAAAAGATAATTACTTAGATAACTTTTGGCTCTCAAACACTCTCAAATATATTTTAGCTATTTCTTAATGACGATGGATATCATATATTATTCAGTTAATAGTAACTGCTTATAGAAGCACTGCTTATAGAAGCAGTTTTTTAAATATCAGTTGAATTATGTTTCTATTGGAGATTTTAATTTGATTGAGATATTTTTACGCAAGTATGCTACATTATTAGAGTTTGGCAGTCCTGTCTATTATTATTCAATAATGAGACAACAATAATCTCGACATGTCAAAGTTCTTTGAAACAAATCCAAAGATTTACCATGCTGGCAAACCACGTTGATAATAAGTCTGACATTTGAGCTACGAGTATGTCGATATTCTGTATAATAAAAAACAAATAAAAACGGGCGCACTCCCGGCACACAGATAGATTCGAAAATACTCTAAGAAGTAGGTGCTTCTTGATTTACTTATATTAATTATAATAGCTATCATGTTTTATACTCCTTTGTGTGTGATACAAAAATGATTAGACTTTTGCCGCGATAGACACTACAGTGTATACTTTTAACAAGGACAAAATTTTCGACACCTTTTTTGATTTTAAAACTCTGACGTCATGCGTATGCCACTCTGCTTTTATCAATATGATATAATCTTCAATACAAATCAATTTTCTAATCATCATGACCAATATGACCTTTGAGGACATGTGGTTTTTTTGTATGCTTCAGCCGACTTCTTAGTAGTGTAATAAAGCCAAAAATAGGTTTTTAAAGAATTTATAATTCAACATTTTATACTTTATTACGTATCTTTTCAAAATTAAATATCAAATAAACACGTTGCCAACAGCAGAAATAGACCTAATATATTTTATACTTAAATCAATTTACTACAGAATATGTATACATGTTTCATTTATCTCCTTATTTTCTTTCATATTCAAATGCCTACATAAAGCGATTTATCATTTGAATTTCATTACGTGTGGTTACTAAGTTTCCAAGCATTAAGATCTTCAAAGAAACAGTGCTTCAAAAAAATACAGACGACTCTATTCAAAGCTATTTTATTTTATTACTAAGAGAGTAGAATGAATTAGATGAGTGATAGTCCAGTAGTAACGTGCTCGCTTGAGGAACATAGTAATGCGGGTTCAAATCCCGGGTCTTGCACCTCTGATATTTTCATGTGTAAATTATAATATGCTTCGTGAATACTACTTGAAACGATGATTGAAAAATTATAAGGAAACCTACACCTACCTATTACCACCTACATGTTTAAAAGAACCTACCATAGCCAGTTTTCAAAGGTCATGTGAAGTTCGCCAACCTGCAGCGTAAACTATGGCCTGATCCCCTCGTATTGAAAGCAGGCCGTATCACCCGTGCCTAGCAGTGGGACGTTAAAAAAATGTACAGTAGCACCAACATAAATAGACTAATTTAAGTTATTAAGCATGTCTTACGATAAAAAGTTTGTATATTATCAAGGATTTATTGTTCACTTTCAATTATTTTACAAGAAATAAATTGCTTCCGTGGTTCTTCATAACATTATAAATAAGTCGTAAACAAATTTGTTTTGAACGGCTTTGGTTATGTTTTCCCCTTTCTCACGCAACATGATCGGTTATGAAATCAACAGAACCGTAATCGGTTCTAAGTTCTAACTCACGGTATTAATATACCGTTTAAAAAAATTTTTAAGAAAAAAGTACAAGACCAATGAAGCCGATGCTTGCTTAAATAATAATAATTATAAACGAGTAATTAGAAAGTAGTTTATATTCCATTCAAGTATCAAAAAAAACTTTAATACAAATAATATTGTTTTTAAATAAAGTCAGTTTTAAGGTCGTCTAAGAGAATTTGAAATTTCTTCATTCAAATCTGACATTATACCTACATCAAATTTGAATTTGGATGGAATTCATTATGTTGGAACTGCCATTAACAACCTTTTACATTTAAATAAATTATTTTTAACAAAAAAACAAAAACCGACTTCCAAACTTAATAAATCTAAACTAAAAAGTAGAAAATAATACTTTTAAGGACTTTGTTAATTTTGGAGTCGGTGCCAGCCAGATTATGTTTACAAATTGATAGATTAATCAAATATGTATCTATTTAGGGCTATTTTGCTTTGGCTGGCACCGACTTCAAAATTAACAAAGTCCTTAAAAGTATTATTTTCTACTTTTTAGTTTAGATTTATTAAGTTTGGAAGTCGGTTTTTGTTTTTTTGTTAAAAATAATTTATTTTTAACTTTTTTGTGGAAAGTAGATACGTATTGTGTTAATGACTATAAAAATTTACCTTCTATTATGAGGTAAACCTAATAGCCTGAAAGTATACAACTATCCGTTCATAATTGCGTATTATATTAAAAGAATTTTCTTTAAACTGCTAACCGTTAAGGAGTTGTACCTTCCATCATCAGTTACGGTACGTGACTCAAATATCCATATAGCCTATAAAAGATTTGGCCGAGCATCGTTAATTTGCTCCTAAGAATTGAAGAGTTCCGATACTTTGTCATGGATCCCATCATCAGAACCTTACCAAACTCTCATCAAACTACCCTTGAAGTATACCCTTTCCATTAAAAAAAGAATCATCGAAACCGGTTGGCGTGATATTGAGTTATTCGTCCATTTGTCACGCAAATACTTAATGCAAATTTAAGACTTTTATGGTTTTCTCATGGATGCCATTATCAGAACTGGAAAATATTAAAATGGGACCACATGGGAAGCACTACCTTTCAAATAAAAAAAGAATCATCAAAATCGGTTCACCCAGCTCAAAGTTATGAGCTAACAAACATAAAAAAAAAAAAAAAAAAAAAAAAATACAGACGAATTGATAACCTCCTCCTTTTGGAAGTCGGTTGAAAAGAGTAAAATGACAAACAAGAAAATGCCAGGCTTTTCTGAAAAAGGTCGTTCAACAAAATTACTATGCACATGTATAACCTTTAACCTAACAATTGTTTAATAAGAAAAAAAATTGGGATTAATATATACGTAACATACTCGTATGTATGTATTACCTTATTTGAATTTAAGTGTTAAAACTATTACTACTATCTACATGATCATGATCGGGCCTCCCTCTAATACGAGGGGGATCAGGCCATAGTCAACCGCGCTAGCCTAGTGCGTGTTGGCGGACTTCGCATATCTTTCGAAAACTTGCAAAGCTGTCTCAGACATGCAGGCTTGTCAGGATGTTTTTCCTTCACCGTAAGACAAGTGGTAATCATGTTAGAAAATGATTTGCACATGAATATATCAGAGGTGCGAAACACGGATTTGAACCCGCATCACTCGGTTATCCAAGCGAGCGCGTTACCACTGGGCCACCACTGCCTTAATAAATAAAAATAATTTACAAAAATTATATTCTAGGTATAATAAAAGGTTTAAAAGTTTTCGTCATACTCTGTCCATATTATGTAACAAAATATTCAAAAAATTAATTTGTATATAAATAAGCAAAGATAAAATATTTCATTACATTTTTCTCCTCTGCTTGTCAAACTTTTTTCTTTATTTAGTAACTAAAGACGAGCTTTGGGGTTATAAATAATATATTTTCAAATAAAGGCAACACGGTTTAATATTTTTAATTATGATTTTTTATTACACTAGATTAAATGAATGCTTTATTACAACATAAAATGTGCGTTAATTGGCAAAATGATAAGGGATATGCTTCAAAAGTAATATTTTTTGTTTATTATATATACTATAAAATTTAATACGAATATTGATAAATATCATACTTATGTGTTGGTAATTTGTTTATTTTTTTAATTCGCAAACCCGGAGGTCTGAGATAAATTATATTTTTTGTATATAATACCAATGTAGGTACGTATTTATCAACAATATTATTGTTATTACAATGTGATATCGCACAAATACAAAATGAGGTCAAAGCAGTAAGTTGCATAAAATTATACAAAAGTATCTAAGAGCATTTTAAGTTAATTCATCAGTATAACTGCTTCTACATAATTAATTTATCATTCTTTAAAAGCAAAAAGGGGAAAAAATGTTTGTAACAATAATGTACCTATATTTAAATTTTTCATAACTATTATGATAGGAGAAAAATTTTTTTTCTCACAAATTTCATTAAAAAGCTAAACCATAATGCAAATAAATAAATAAACATAATTCAAATAAAAGTGCACTCATTTTTATATTTAACTACAAGCATATTTACTACTTATTATTGGTATTATTTTATGTCGGAACCCATCTTTATAATATAAGTATAATTCTCGTCAGTATTATATGTAATGTCAACGGCACGAGAAAATAGAAATGGCAAGATCGTACAATTTGATGCGGAAAACGATTTCATAAATGCTTGGATATAAAATTCTACAAAAAGATCACCAACATTTTTGGCATTAAAGGGCAATTAAATAATAAGTGGTACGAGATTAAAAACATTAAAAACGTTGTCTTTTTCTTAATTTATTTGCTTTTTTATTATAATCTCTCCATCCGCTTCCGCTTTCACATCATGAGTTACTCATGGAATTATTCACGTGCTATCTAAAGTAGAAAATAGATCGTATAATCAATTACAATATGTAAATTATATACTGTATCAAGACTCCTTGACAGCTTCAAGGGCAATGTAGTATCATAAAATGTAAGACAGTGGAGGCAATATAATAAGAAGTCGCAAAATTACATTGTTATTTTTATATCCAAATCGGGAAGCAACCAGTTAGGATATTTCCATAAATAGAATAATAAGGTGTCGATTTTCATAAGCAAGAAATAAATCAATAGGCTTTTAGGAAAATTGAGTAGAGTCATAGTAAAATGAGTCACTCCACTCATAATTCGACAAATATTGAAAGCCTTTTGAAGCCATGTTTGTTCACTCGGAAAACAGAAGCCGTAAATAATTAAAACATTAGATTTAAAATTGACCTTATTTTATAAGACACAACTTCGGCAGACTACCGCCGCGCCGGTACAAATTCGAGAAGACGCGAGTAATAATTGCACCGAGTAACTAAATACTTCATTTGTAAAATAACGAAGTTGGGTGATTCTCTTTTTTCGTGCATATTACGCGTCCAGTAAAAAATGAAATATTTATTTAAGAAATATTTAGTTTGAATGTGTAAGAAACTATACGTAATACAGTTATGCTTCTATGCATATAGCATTTAAGTATCAAAATCATAAAACTAATAAGTTATAAATAAAAATCTTTACTAATTCTCATTTCTTTCGCTGTCCATTTACTACTCTTCTAAAGACTTTTGAATTTTATTCAAAAAATATTAGCATTAAGTATAATAAAATTAACATACAGATAATTTATACAAAAAACACAACATTTACACCTAAATTACATAGTTATAATTTCGCTATGCAATAAAATATGATTTAATAAATTTTTATCATTTATTTTTTCTGATTACCATCGGCTTGAAAGAAAATCTAAATACTAGGCTGTGTATGGCCTTAAACGTGTATGTACCGACATCAGGCCCCGCGTACATCTCTCATTCAACCAGCAAACGTCGAGGCAGGTGCACGCTTGTACATGGTGAAAGAATATTTACGTTCGTATTTCCGGGGAAAGTGATTATTCTGAAATCGTACTCTTTCCTTTCGTCTAAATTATTCTGTAAGTATTTACTGTTTTGTTAAATAAGTACTTGATTATCAATTATGAAGATTATTTTCTTAATTTAAAATATGCATGAAGTTCGTATTTTGGATAATTTTAAGAAAATTTTAAAAAATCTATTCAAACCTCATTACCTACTTCCTCACTACCTTCGATTACCGTCGGTTTTATAAGCGAAGGTAATGAGGTCAATACGTTGGTAATGAGAATTCTTTTTGGTAATTAATTAAAGTTTCAGTGTACAAACGCTTTCTAATAAATTGCTTATCAACTTTACAAATAGTAGCCCAAGTCGATTGTAAAATACTATATATTATTTCACTCAGTGAACCTATTGTTTAGCTTAAATATTTTTCTTTCATATTTTGAGGTTTTATTATGCATTAGATATTAATACTTTTTATAAAGATTACTTATTATCTGTTTTCTAAAACTATATTTATTTTTACAGATAGAATTAAAAATGCCAAAGAAAACTAAACAAACATTAGAGCAAAAACGAGAGCGTGATCGATTACAAAAAAAAAAATAAGTACGCAGAAATTAAGCAAGATCCCGAAAAATATGCGGAACAGAAAGCAAAAGAAAAAGCCAGATACCTTAAAAGAAAGGAACAGAAAAAAATTAAAAGTGCCCGAGACATGACACCAAGACAATTGAGAAATCAAAGAAAATTATGGAGAATTAATTCAAAACGTCACTATGAAAAAATAAATAAAGAGAAAGCTATACAACAGCTGTTATTAGATAACTCTCCGCAAAATAGTGACACAGAAGTGCTCCCAGCTGAACTAGATCCACTCGCTAGGCCAGCTTTCAATTCCAAGCCTGGTTCATCTAAAAATTCCGGTAATTCCGAACTTAGCCACTCTTGTCCACACTGTCTGAAAAAGGATGCTCTTTTGCGAAAACTTCGCTATCGACATAAAAAACAAATAGGTTTTTTGAAACAAGAAATAGAGAAAACTAAAAAACAAAAAGATGCGATAAGAAAGATGCTTTGTAGAATAATGGAAAATAAAAATAAAAACAGAGATACATCGACTGCAAAAAAAATTGACAATTTAGTAAGAGACGTGGACACAAAAAAGCGTGAAGAAATAAGAAAGAAACTAATGTTTGGCGATATTCTTACAAGAAGTGTTGAGGAAGGGT
This sequence comes from Boloria euphrosyne, assembly GCA_951802675.2. Lineage (NCBI taxonomy): Eukaryota > Metazoa > Arthropoda > Insecta > Lepidoptera > Nymphalidae > Boloria > Boloria euphrosyne. The sequence goes on along the minus strand of OX637887.1, from coordinate 3,063,029 downwards.
ATAAGTGCTTAAGAAAAAAAGACAAAAAGGAATTCTCTAATATAATAATGACCGAAAAAGAAAGATTCAAAAAACATAAGCTTTTGACACAAACAAATATATTTAAGGTAAGAAATACAAAAGGAAATAAAAGGACTAGGACTGAAAATTTGGTAAAGCAACTAATTTTGGATTTTTTCGACGATGACGCAGTGACTAGAATTGCAGCTGATAAAAAAGAGTACATAACTAAAAACAAAGTAAGAAAGCAGAAAAGATACCTAACAGATACGTTACGTAATCTTTACAAACAATTTATGCACAATTGTAATGCCAAGATAACATATCAAACATTTTGTAAATATCGTCCATTTTGGGTATTATATCCAAAAGAGTCCAGCAGAAATACATGCGCCTGCAAAGTTCATGTTAATATTGACTTTTTGATAAAATGTCTTAACACACACAAGATACTGAAAGAAACTAATGGAACAGCTGTTTTAGAAAGCTTGTGTTGCAATATTTATAGTGGTAATTGCTTGAATCGCACATGTAAAAATTGTAAATTCAAAAAATTAAATTACTCGGAATTCCAGAATGATAGAAAAATTAAATATTATAAGTGGTGTAATAGCTCTGAAAGATATTTTATAAAAGATCAAGAAAAAACCAAACTAATAACGAAAAAAATAGCATTATATGACTTTCCAAGAAACATTATTATGCAGTTAGAAAGTGATCTTATCGGCTATATGAAGCATTGTAATAATATTTTGAATCAATACAAAAATATTAAAGAACTCAAAAATAATCTCACTCCACACGAAGTAGTACTTCACTTAGATTTTAGTGAGAACTACTGCGTTAAATATAACGAAGAAATCCAGAGTTTTCACTTTGGTGGTAGTAGAATGCAATTATCTTTACACACATGTGTTATTTATTTGATAGACCCGGAAGTTGGAATACAAAAACAATACAGCTTTTGCACTATAAGTGAGTGTACCCGACATGACGCTGCGGCTGTTTGGGCACATTTGATTCCTACCATTGGATATGTATTGGAGATTTCAACCCAAATTGACACAATACACTTTGTTTCTGATAGTCCAACAAGTCAATATCGAAATCGTTTTATTTTTTTTATGATTAGTCAACTATGCCGGGATTTCCCTCAACTTAAATCTGTGACCTGGAATTACTTAGAAGCTGGGCATGGTAAAGGAGCGCCAGATGGAGTCGGCGCAGTTCTCAAACGAACATGTGATCAAGTAGTTCGTTTTGGCAGAGACGTAGACTCGTTAGAAACGTTCTTAGCATGTGTTGGATCTCGAGTAAAAATTGCGATACGCACTGTGTCTACAGAAGATATTAAAATCAGAAGTTTTCCATCTGCCCTAAAAGCAGCTAAAGGTACAATGATGGTGCACCAAGCTCTTTGGTCATTTAGTACCTCGAAAATTAGCTTAAGAAAACTAAGCTGTTTTCTGTGTAGCAATGAAGTTATTTGCAGACACAGTGCAGGTAATCATATTGGTTATTTTGATATCCCTGATGAAGAGTTCAATACAAACGAAATTCAGGAATTCCTCATGGAAAATACAACACCAGAACTTATACAAGAAATAGCAAACAACAACGACACATGTTTTACAATAGCCGACACATCAATTAAATCAACAGTCAAATCGTCAAGTAAAGATCAATCTACTATACATAATCTAAATAGCTCAAATTCGCCAAAAGTAAAAATACTCTCGGACATTAAAATCAATGATTGGGATAATATCAATTTTTATATTAATAAAGAGAAAAAATATAATCACAATACTTATCAAACAGACTTTGAGAAATTTATAATGTGTAATAATGAAATTAAAGATGACAAAGAAAATAAAGATAAAAGTGAAAATAATATAAAAAAAAAAGTCTTCGACTTTTGGAGTGATGATAGTAATGATGACATGAATATTTTCTAAAATAAAAAAATATGTTCAATAGATAAGGTTAAATTTATTTTTGTTTAAATTAACACTGATTATTGTAAGTGATATTTTTAGTTTATAATATAAAACTTGTTTTTGATCTCATACTTCCAAAAATTATAACTAATCCTCAATACCAATATGGAAACAAGCTTTTATATGTTTTTGTTTTATCATTTAGAATTTTAATTTCTATATACTTACCTAATAATTAATTGATACCTACATTGAATATCTCGACATTAAAAATAATAAATTAAGAGTATTTTGTTTCATTGCCTTCTTTTCTTTATCACTGCCTTCGCACGTCTTCTTCCCTCATTTAAAGACAAAATCATTAATCTCTTTAATGTTCTCATTGCCATCTCAATCGCATTTTTGACATGGCTGTAACTTCACAGTTATTTATAGTAGAGAGGTAGAAACTAGAAAAGGTTGAACAAATATATATATTTTAATGATATTTCGTAAAAAAACGAAGTTATTCGAGAATAATTTGAAATTAAGAAACTCCACGGAATTTGCATGAACCACGCGAATCACCCAGTTAGTGATACGTTGAGTATAACAAACTTGTATCAATTAGTTAATTAATTTAGATATAACTTTAACCGTAAAGGGTACTTTAAGCTTTTGTCCTTCAATAATCTTTGCATGCTGTGTTATACCTATACGTATGAAATAGGTACTCTGAATAACTTGTTCAGCTACGCTACGATTATTTTGAACTAAATAATTTGGTTAGGATTATTAAAAGTTTAGAAGCCAAGGGAATCAAAAGCAAATTATTTTAATTTATCGCCCATTTCTACAATCTAAACGATATCCATTTTAAGCTCTGTACCGTATTTTAATTACAAGGTTTTTAAGACTATATGGTTTTTAAGAGTATATTTAAGACTGAAAGGCTCAATACCTCGACTGGTAGACGTTTGTGGAAAGGTTTAATCATTGAAAATTGAAAGTTTCTGAACGACTGACAATAACAAAAGTAATTAGGTTGTTAAAATTGTTATATTAAGTTACTTACGCATGTATCCATATTATGTGAAACATTTGTTACGTCTTAAAATTTGCCAGTAAAGTAATATTATGTCTGTTTCTATATACATATTAGGATTTTGTTTTAATTGCTTTGTCTGGTTATAGGAACTGTCGACGTACGCCAATCTTTCAAAGTTTTAAATATAAAGTTTTCATATAAATAAATAAATAGCGGGACTCGAACCCGCGACCGCTGGCGCAGAAAGTAGGGTCACACCAACTGAGCCAAACGTGTCGTCGTGGGTTATACATAGTTGTTTAACTACTTTTGTGAGGACTGCACATGGTACAGATGACATTGTTTTTCCTGATTATGATATTGTGAACCTCAATATCGGTTCTATCATTCATGAGACGAGAGAGTGTTTGTGTGACAACCTCTTGTACAATCATTCAGTATTCAATGCGTTATCTCTTTGCCAAATTAAGTTAGTTTCTACTTATTTAACGTTATTAATCTTTCATAACTACTATAGTAAAGAATTCGTAAAAATTAAATAGACTTTTCATTATTATATTTATTTAAAGTTTTATTATGATTATTTACTTTAGTCGATTCCGTAGGACACCTTTGAAATCTACGAAATCTGAAAAAGGAGAGAAAAAGCCTGTGAAAAATTAACGTATTTTTTCTTTTGTTCCAGGCAATTTCCAAAATATCTGCTCAGAAGAAATGTTTATTGATAGCCAATATCACGTTTCCCAACTAAGTGAGGGCTTATTATAAAGTGTCACGTAACTAAAAATGGATATTGACGAGAAAGTTTCGGGGCCAGGAGGTGCCTCGCAAAAAAACTGGACTCATTGGAACATTACTGATGAGTTACCTTTAGAAATGCGTTTTAACCATGGACACATGGTGTCTATTACTGTGTATAGTGTGTTAATGATGGTGTCCGCTGCTGGAAACTTGACAGTCCTCTCACAGTTAGTGAGAAGACGAAGAATGGGTAGAGCGAGTAGACTCGACGTACTTTTAATGCACCTAGCTGTCGCTGATCTTATGGTAAGCGTTTTTTTGCATTATCACCAATCATAATAAATAAATAATTGTAAGATTTCTGTGATTTAAAAATGTAAATGGTTATTATTATAAATTATAATCTGTAGTATTTAGCATTTTTCTCTATTTTTGATCTATACTAGCTTTTAACCAGTTCAATAATTAAATAATAATTAAATACTGTTTTAAATATGCGAGAATGTTTCACATTTTAATTAAACCTTTGTGTTATAACTTTTAAGATGTATAAAATCATTTAAAATGTCGAGCAGCAAGCAAACTGAATCCGTGGAAAATACTAAACACCTAAATAACAGTTATAAAGTAATATAAGATATGCTGATTGATTAAACTGCAACAGCGCGTGTATTCAGGTGACGTTCTTGATGATGCCGTTGGAGATAGCTTGGGCGGGGACGGTGCAATGGCTGGCCGGGGACCTCATGTGCCGACTCATGATGTTCACGCGGACCTTCGGCCTGTATCTGTCGAGCTTCGTGCTCATTTGCATCGCAATTGACAGGTAACGATTTTTTATAATTCTGTTTTTTTATATATGGATGGATTAAGATAGATTTATTTTGATATATGTATTAATGTTATAAAACTCAAATAAAATAAAAAATATTCACAAGATTTTCATTCCAGTAGGGACATAAGGATCTTTTCTTGGATATCAAAATTCATAAAAGGCCGTCACTACTATTTAATATTTATTTTATTTTTATTTATTTATTTATTTTTGAATAAAAGTGAAAGACCTAAATCTTCAGAGATTTTTTTAAAACAAAAAAATACGTTATCTTTTATCAAGCTTTAAGAAAAAATATCTTTAGGGAAAATTTCTTTGTACATTACGAAACGAATACATACATATGTTTTTAAATAGCTTTTAAAATGAACTTCAATAAAATTTATCCAATTTATTTGTACGAGTATATCATCTTTAAATTTGGTATGCTTATAAACTCTACATTATCTTTATTTCATTAAATTACATGGAAAATAATCTATTCTTAGATGTATTAAATAGGATTCAATCTCAAAACGTAAATTAGTAAAATGTTTCTCCTTCAATTAGACTTAACATAATGGGAACTAAATTCTTTTTAGATATTACGCCATCCTGAAACCTTTGAATGTAACATGGGAGGCGCGGGTGAGGCGTGCACTGACGATTGCCTGGGTCTGTGCGGGTCTTGCCAGTCTACCGCAGAGCTTTATTTTCCACTTGGAGGAGCACCCTGATGTGAGAGGGTAAGTTTCTAAACGTAAAAAGGAATTGTATTTAAAATACTCTTATTTTTTTATAGAAGTCATTTATATTTAATTAAAATATGTGTTATTAGTTATGCGAAAAAAGAATTTTACGGCTTATTTATAAAATTTTATAACATGATGAATACGTTTAAAAACTAAAAATATCGTATTTAGATCTATACATAATATAATAGTGATGTAACGGATATTCGCATTCGCATTCGCAAATATTCGCATATTTCTTGACATTCGTATTCGCATTCGTAAATTTTACGCGGATGTTTTGCGAATATGAACGTCGGAAAAAGACGTATGTTAAGCTAGCAAGATCAATTGGTCAGAATCACTTAAAATTTTGCAGGAATTAAGAATTAATTAATATGTCATATAATAAAATTCTAACTTTGTCATTAAACATTTTTTGAAAATTGTTATCGATACAGTGGTTATTCATAGCCGAATCCTTAATATTCCTATTTATGTCTGTCTGTCTCTGAACTCATCATGAAAAATTACAGGACAGATTTTGATAGAATTTCTAAGAAATCTATACTAACCCCTATACTAACCTACGAACCCGTGTGGAGCGAGGACGAATCTCTAATAATTAACAAGTTTTCTGACTTAAATAATATTTTATAAGAGTCTTCAAGTATCGAAGTAATTTTCAGACTTCATTATATTTTACAAACAATAAGTTGACAGATGAGTGGTTCTCTAAAGAACCATTAAGATTATTTTGCAAACATTTTAACCTAAACAAACACAATATTTGAATTAGTATCTAGTTTAATGTCAATCAAATTATCTGGGAAAACATAAATATTTATTTTTATTTAAATTTTCTAGATAGATATTATTAACCGAAAGAATTTGATGAACTGCATTTAATAGGCAGATGTGTATGTACACGTATGTACTCGTAGCTAGCCTATAGGCCTAGGGTATTATAATAACTTAACACCATAAGGAACTACCTATTACTATAACATGGAAATCTATAATGATCTATGTCTATACATATAAATAAAATTCAAGTGTCTGTTCTTAATTTCAAATTAACAGCTTTTCACTCAATGCATATGAAAGTATACGGTACTAATATCAAAAAATCAATTTTAAAATCTTTGTTTTCTGTCTGTCTGTTCCGGCTAATCTCTAAAACGGCTGGACCGAACTGAAACTGAACTTTTATTTCAGAAACTTTATTTATTTTTACTAGCGGAACCCGCGGCTTTGCTCGCGCTAAATCTAGGGACGAACCCGAGCGAAGCGAGGGTGAGTCTCTAGTAATAATATAATAATAATTTGTTAACATCGTCACTTCATCTAAGAAGAAAACTTTACAATATAGAGTTTATTATTTGTTTCTTAACATTGAAAAGATTCATTAAGTATAAGATTTTTTTTTTATGGGACAAAGGGGGCAATCGGGCAGGAGGCTCACCTGATGGTAAGTGATCACCTCCGCCCATGGACATCTGCAACACCACAGGGCTTGCAGATGCGTTGCCGGCCTTTCAGGAAAGGGAGGGAGGGAGGAGGGAGAAGGACGGGAGTAGGGATGGAGAGTGGGCCTCCCGGACTCTCACTTACCGGACGAAACGCGACAGCATAGCTGCCACTTCACGCCGGTCTTCTGTGAGAGAGTGGTACTATACGGGGCGTGCCGGCCCATTCGGCTGCTACCCGAAGGTAACAAGCATGGCACTACCACTTAAGTATAAGAATTCTTGAAAAAAGAAAAGTGGTGCCTTTATTGATCTCTGATACATCCATATGACTTATGAGTATATATTAGTATCTTCTGAGAAGTGTTTTAATTTGTTTGTAAGGTTTAATGTATAATAAATCATTTTGTAATTGAGTTTTCGAATTTGATAATGTTATAATTTAAATGATATGTAAATGCGGAAATGGAAATATTAAAAGCTAACCTATGTTGTATGGACATCTGGAGCACGTTCTAAACGCCGGGCGTACTGCCAAGCCTATAAATTACTGCCATAAACGAATTTATCTAAAGTGAGCCATTATTATAGTCTGTACCTTAATTCTATCTCACATTTATGGTGAATCATATGAATTGAAAATGAAAACTAGGATATTGACGTGTACGCTAGTAACTCTTCTTTTACATTCACCATTAACCATCTCTGTAACCTTTTTCTGAAATTACAGGCAAATTTATTTCTCGAAAAAATTGTAGCTTTACTTATTACCAAAAGAAATAAAGAAAACACCTTTAATTCTTGTAATATACTAGGTGATATACCAATTTCTATCAAAATCTGTCTACTAAAAATATTAATTCGGCCTGTGTATCGATAATAATGACAATTTCAATAAGATTTTTATAAATCTTAAATGTAAAGATTCGACGCCACGAGCACGAGCAAGAACAGCATTTACCTATTTTAGACACATTTACTAATATTTTTTTACTTCTGCGTTGTTGCTGATATCTATACTGTGAACCGACAAAAACAAATCCTTCTCTGAAATCGATCGAATTTTAAATTACTAAATATAATTCATTTTCATTCCATATTGAAACAACATTTCGTTTTGGCAGGTACTTCCAGTGCGTGTCTTACGGCTCGCTACCGACGGAGCGACACGAGTTCGCGTACTTCCTGCTGAACATGGCGCTGATGTACGTAGCACCCCTCGTCTCAACACTCTATTGCTCTTCGGCTGCTTTGTTAGAAATTATTCGTAGAGCTAATACTTCAAATGGTAAGTAAATATATAACATAAATTAAAATGTATTTTTGCATTTGTTAAGGATCTTCAATACAAATATTATAAAAGAAAGTCATCAGTCGCGTCTTTACCTTGAGTCTTTACATCTTTATAAGAATTTTTTATTCTTCTGAAGCATTAATAGAATTTATACCGAGTTCAAGCAGCGTATAATTAACTTAATATTACAGTTATTTAATAAAGATGTAGGCCAATTTAATTAAGCACCATTAATTTTATTGTTCTTTATTTATTAAGCAGCAATTGCCTTCACTTGGACTACTAAAATTAAATATTTACCGACCTCTGCATCGATAATGGTGACTATTTTAATATTTCAAAAAAAAATGGGTTTTTACAGATTCGCCTAAATTAGAATTTTATTATACCTATCTATAGATTAACTTTCGATTTTATCCTTATCTAGTTCAACGAACCTTCTTAAATAAGCCTAACCTATAACATTAATCTCTACTTATTTAAATTATCATGAGATATTTGTCAATGCCAATTGATTTATTTGATTGCTTATTAGTACTTAAAGCCTCAGAAAGATCGTTTCGTGTCAAACTCCTTTTTGGAACGCCTGACACGCCGACTCGGACTTATTTCTTGAATAATTTTTCAATTATTTTCCTTGCAACATTTTCCAACAGTTATTGGATTTTGGTTTGCTATAAAATTGTTAGTGTACAATGTACATATTATGTAGACCTTTTTGGGAGTTTTTTATATATTTTATTTAACTTTTAATCTAGTTGAAATTATTTACATTACTTATTTTATATGTCGGTTCGTCAACCCGCTTAAGTAGTTCAATAATAGAAATTTTAATTCCCTTGAACACCAAATAAAAGCTTTCTTTTGGACTTCCTACTTTATTATATAACACTTTTGTATCGAGTAAGTAAAGTAGTAAAAAAAGTAGAGTAAAGTGCCATGCTTGTTACCTTCGGGTAGCAGCCGAATGGGCCGGCACGCCCCGTATAGTACCACTCTCTCACAGGAGACCGGCGTGAAGTGGCAGCTATGCTGCCGCGTTTCGTCCGGTAAGTGAGAGTCCGGGAGGGCCACTCACCATCCCTCCTCCCGTCCTTCTCCCTCCTCCCTCCCTCCCTTTCCTAAAAGGCCGGCAACGCATCTGCAAGCCCTGTGGTGTTGCAGATGTCCATGGGCGGAGGTGATCACTTACCATCAGGTGAGCCTCCTGCCCGTTTGCCCCCTTTGTCCCATAAAAAAAAAAGAGTTTCTGAACTCGAGGTCTAGACGTTAAGCGTGTTATTTAAATAATAATTAATATTTAAACAATTTAAAATGGATTTACTTGTTTATAGTTTAATGATAGTAGGCCCATAGGAAAGGGTTTCTAAATAAATTCCTTTAACTGACTACGAAAAAACTTAAACAAAAAGAAATAAGAAAATATGAACAACGATGAACAAACCTTTACAGATATTCATTTATTGAAATTTACTTACTTTTAGGTATTATATATTACTAGCAATTCCCGCGGCTCCGCCCGCGTTCTCCCGGTTCATCCCGGTGGTAGAAGGAAGAAAATATAGGATTATAAGTATTTTTTGATGCTAACTCATAAAAAAATTAAAAACTAAAAATTTGGTCTTAAATAAAAAAGAAAATATCTGGAGAGGGCCACCCTTATCACCTAGCAAAATAAAAATAGCCTATGACCTATTTTCAGACCTGCTAAATAAATGTACACAAAAAAAATATAAGTATAAAAATCGTTCCAACCGTTTCGGAGGAGTTCAATAACACTGTGACACGAGATTTTTATATATTAGATTTTAAAATATTATTGCTTGGCTTCATGTTAAGTTCGATGACATTCTGTATATAATATATTCCTCGTTTGAGTTTGTATAGAATATAAAGTATATTTGTAGAATAAAATGTAAAGTAAGTATATTGAAATAGAATTTTCATAAAAGAATATTTATTTTAAAAATAATTAAATAAATTATTATTAAAAACCTTAAACGGAATAACGAAAGTAACTTTGCTTTATCTAAAGAAATAATATTTCATTTTACGTTACAAACACAAGTGTTATTTTTGTTTAATATAAATTATTTTGTGAACGTCTTTGACCTCACACCAAATACTTTTACAATCTCCCAAATTAGTAATAGGCATTAGATGGTAATACGTTTTTTCCCGACTTACATCGAAATACACAGGATACATTGCATTGTTGTTTATGATTTTTTTTCTTACATATTATTTCCTACTGCACGATTCAATACGAAGGGATCAGGCCCTAGTCTACCACGCTAGTCAAGTGCGGGTTGGTGGATTATTACGCGTCTTTAGAAAAATTTACTAGATTATCTCAGATATGTAGTTTTCCTCATGATGTTTTTCTTCGCCGTTCGTAAGTGGTAATCATGATATTAGTGATTTGCACATGCAAAACAGAGGTGCGATAGCCGGAATTCGAATCTGCTAAACCCAGTTTCTTAAGCATTTGCTTTACCACTGGATTACCACCAACCTAACCTTCTCAACGAAATAAAAGATTACTTACTACTTAATCTTTAAAATGGTAATTGAAATAGAATAATAGTATTAAGGTAAGGTAGTTCCTTTTTAATCACATCCAGCTGATGTTCGATTATAGTACGTTAAGCTTATCTGACGTAGGTACGTTTTCGAAAATCAATTTTGGGAAAAAATCGAAGATTTTTTCCCAAAATTGATATAACGTGTAAATAGTTAGTAGGAACAAAGAGACTAAATATATTTCATATTATATTAGTACGACCACGGAACCCAAAATACATTTTTTTTAAAGACATGCCTGTCTACTAAAAAAGATCTTCTTTAAAAGTCCTTTGCAAAGATTCCATTTACCTACTTCAAATCTGTTCTGTTACGTGATTAAATAACAAATATCAAGTCGCACAACCTCCTACATTTGAAATAATAATATTTTCTTATATAAGGTCTAAAGAAAATACTTGTGCATTTATGTGACATCGATTTCCTACTTTAGTCGGCACACGTGTTTGAATGGACCCGTCCATTATTATATACATATTGAAATGTCCTTTCCGTACCCGAATATCAATTTGTTCTCAAACATAATATTACATATATTCATCCATAGATTGTACTAGCATGGATGATGGTGGATGAGACATTTGCTTAATCCTTATAATTAGATTTTTTTAAATAGAAAGTTTTAACTTTTAAGTAAAAGTTTATTGAAAATATTTAGAAACAAACACCGAAATCATATATTTTATCTTTTTAAAAGTAATTTAAGTAGTTATTGAGTTTGCAAATGATTGAGCCGAGAACTACCTTAATACTTCCAATAAAATAAATAAAGAACAAAACAGCACTAATATTACCTATTTCTAACCAAATTTTCCAAATTAATAGATAACTTTTTGATTTATTCGTAATAAATGTTCATTATAAGCATCGTTTGAACATTGTATTAAGTCCGTCGAGCAGTTTTCTAGGAATAGACTTAGAATTCCCAGAACCTTCTTATGGCAGAATAATATTTTATAATATGCTTCTCTTTATACTATGATGATATTGTCCTGATTAGTTAATAAGTTTGCATAATTTAGCAATTGCAAAAAGCTATTTGGCATTTTTGGAACTCTAAGAAATAAAAATAAAAAAATAAAGTTTCTAGTTGGTCCCATAGTCACCAAGTCACGATCTGATGATGGGATCCCAGGGAAATCGAAGACAACTCTCAAATTTTATAGGCACTTATTACGTTTTTCATATATTTTCTAAAGCTGTTCAAGTATTTGCGTCTGATAATCATCATCTCCTGTGGTTGAGCTAATGATGGAAGGTACAACTCCTCAACGGTTAGGAGTTAAAAGAAAATTCTTTCAATATTATACGTAATTATAGACCGATAGTTAAATTCTTTCAGGCTCTTATTAACCGACTCTAAAAAAGGAGGAGGTTCTCAATACATTAGGGACTTTTTTTTATGTATGTTCCCCATTACTCGAAGATGGCTGGACCGATTTGGAAAATTCTTTTTTGTACATAAACAAAATAAGTATCTACTTTCCGTTAAAAATTTGAAAATAAATTATTTTTAACAAAAAACAAAAACCGACTTCAAAACTAAACAAATCTAAACTAAAAAGTAGAAAATAATACTTTTAAGAACTTCGTTAATTTAGAAGTCGGTGCCAGCCAAAGCAAAATAACCTTAAATAGACACATATTCGATTAATCTATATCTATAATATTTGTAAACATAATCAAAATACCGTTCGAAAGTTCCTTGCAAAGGCAAGATAAGTCTATCCGTCTTGGCTGGCACCGACTTCAAAATTAAAGAAGTTCTTAAAAGTATTATTTTCTACTTTTTAGTTTAGATTTGTTTAGTTTTGAAGTCGGTTTTTGTTTTTTGTTAAAAATAATTTATTCGTTTATAAAGTATGCAATGCATGAATTTTAAAGTGTATAAAAAAATAACATCATACTGATTCCTTATTTACAAGCAAGCATGTATTACAAAGTGTCCTGCCAAAAATAAAAATTTCTTTAAGCGTATAAAGGTAACAAACAAAGAAAATAATTTTCAACTTTATAATATAAAATGTATAATATTACTTAGTGTACAATGAACTGACTAACAAAGTCCAATGATCTTGAGACTTAAATCCACGTATGATACGAAATCGATACTCTATATTTTAAGCAAAAGTTTAACCAACTAGAGATACGCCCTTGTTTCGCTCGGGTTCGTCTCTAGGTACACTTTAACAGAAATTAGATATTAGTACAGTATACAGTAAAAAGTAATCGGATAATCATTATCATATCAAATTTTATCAAAATCTGTCAAGTGGTTTTCACAAAATGCGGTAATGTCTGTGACATACAGTCAGACAGAGTTAAATTCAGACAAACTATTATAGGTTTGGTTTGTATCGATATTAATGACTATTTTAATAAGACTTTTCAAAAAATATTTAATTTACAGACTCGTCTTTATTAGAATTTAATAATATGTATAAGATAGTCATGATATAATTGCCTTTATTTTCTTAATGTCAGTACGATGTTGGTTTCAGATGAAATGCGCCGCAGCGGGGTGGGCATCCTCGGTCGTGCGAGGGCGAGGACCCTCAAGATGACAATCACTATTGTTCTAGTCTTCTTCGCGTGCTGGTCGCCATACTACTGCTATTGTATATGGTAAGTTGATAGCAAACATAAAATTCTTATTAAATAATTAAGGTTTTTTTGTTACAATATATTGTACACATTGTTTTTGTATAATTAGTTTGGCTCAGACTGATATAGTTAGTTCTTGGTTAGGATGAAGAAGAACTAATATTTCTCTATGAAAATCGAGAACTTTTTAAGTAAATAAATAGTTTAGGTCTTTATATAGTAATGTCTCAATGTAAGCCTAAACCCATTTTTATTTATTTTCTAAATAATTATCAGAAAATGTGTCCATATTTTTGGTTTTGACTTTTACTCAAATGCGTAAGTAGGTACCTACTTGCGTAAGTTTTTCTCGTTCAATATTCGCTGATTGTGAACTGATTTTCATAATTCTTTCCCTTCATAATTTATTATTTTTCCTTCCTCTACCTCAAGGGTATTACTATATTAACAAGAAAATCTTCCACCCAAAATTGATTAAACTATGCTTGAATAGGAATTTTAAGATACCATTTTTACGTGCTACGTAAAAAATACTTTTTTTTTACTTTTAAATTAAAAAGTATTCTTAATTCTTTTCAAATATATGCAGGTACTGGATAGACAAAAAGTCAGTGCAAAGTCTAGACCCAGCCTTCCAGAAAGCGATGTGGTTGTTCTCGTGTACAAATTCTTGCGCAAACCCTATAGTGTATGGAGCGTTCAACAGAAACCGCTGGACGTGGCGTTCGGGACCCGTGAGTAAGATTTAGGATTTTTCACTTAACTAGTATAGTATTATGTTATCTGTGATTCTACTAACATTTTTAACAAAAACTAAGTATTTTATAAACCCTTGTATGATGAACGACGGTGAATTTAATTCTTACGTATAAAAGTTCTATTTAAAATATATATGTTAGCTATTTCTGTGAAAGCATTTCAAAGGATTGTCGTGATATATTAAAAAAAGTTATCTCCGGATTGGAATAAGGTACATCGATTTTAAGGGCTTATCGACGAGGAAAACCTCCAGCCCGTCTCTCTGTTACGTGATAACATTGTGATTTATTTTGAATAAAATACCCATATGCCTATACATCATTCCGTCTTTTATAATTTTTAAATGTTTGAGACTTCTTATTTATAAGATAATACTTAATTAAAAATTTGTATGTTATTGTAAATGAATTGAAGGATTTATTACGTTTTTAAATTATTAATATCACTTAACTCCAAAAACATAGATATATAAAATGATTTTCTTTCGATTTCCCAGAATACACGATATCAAAACGGCTTGAGAAGGGGTTCACGGTTCCCCCACGGAGATTCTATGGAAATATCCGCCGCGACTCTAGCCAGAGCGAGGTGTTCCATACAAAGTGAAAGGTGTAGCCGACGGGACTCTACTTTTACGCATAATGGATCCCATAAAAATTTCAACTTCAACAACAACAATAACAAAATTAACGGAATCGTTTAGCGATTTTCCGGTACCTGACGTGTACGGACTTGATGACAAAAAATGTTACTCGTTGTTACCGTTAATTTCCGTTATCGTTAATAATATGAATGTATAAAGATAATGTATTGTATTTTTAAATCAATGATCTTTCTTTCTCTCTATCGTTACTTTACTTTGAAAGAGAGCTTTAAGCCTTTATACATATCTATACAAAATAAGGTTATATTTGTGTAAATTAAGTTAAAGCTTACTTTTGTATAAAGTTGTTGATTTGATAAAGCTAAATATCGAATCATTTGTTTTAATATCATAAAAAATTATTGTAATGCATAGTAATTATGACATGTGTCTATCTGTTTGTAAAATTTATTTTCATCCAACGATTAGAGGACCAATTGTTATGGAATGTGTTTAAATCTTAATTATTCTTTTAATTCGATATTTAGCTCTAGAGATCAAGTGTATGGTATAAAAATAAAAATAGTTAGAAAGGAGTTGTATAGCGTTTTTACTTTTAAATATATACAGTTAAACTGTATAATCTGTCTTTTTTAAGAAATAAGTAAAATTATGTAGATTTTAGTTCATTGAACATTCCTTTACAGATATGCAATTAACAAAGATACTCATATTTATACTATAAAATACATTCCCAAAGATTTTTTATATCTAAGACTGACTGACGGACACTATTATCACAACTAAAACTCATTTTTTAAATGTAATTTAAGTGAAATAAACGTGTAAGTTGGCTGTGACGTGTATGAGACGGTTCATTAGTCAAGAGGTGATTTTATACTAAATAAGCCTTAAGTAAAAGTGGATGAAATATTTAATAAATAAAATATAAAATGATAACGACTTTTATTTACCTAAAACCTTATAGTGATAAATAAACAAAGAAATGCACTAGAGTAAGTATTTATTAAAATAACATTTTAGAAGATGACAGTATTATGAAATAAAAATAAGATTATAAACACTGACATAAAAAATCTACAATGATTTGTACTTAAGTTAGCGTTCTTTTTGGTCATATAATTGGCAGTACCAACCGAATTGCAAATGTTAATGTAACTAAATATTAAAGTATATAACATTTTTACCATTAATTTATATGGGAGTAAGAGTAGTCGATGATTTCATGACAATATATACCTTTTACTTGACGACATCTAATGATTTCTAATTTAACTTTATAAACTGATTACATTCATAATATATATTGACATTTACTGAATTCAATTTTTATTTACTTACATCTAAACAATAACCTTAACACTAATTTTTGGCCATATATAATTTTTGGGTACTCTGTGTATTAGATTAAGCTTGATTAAGGCTTGAATAATTCGTCATTCTTTGGCTCTGTAACTCTATGACTGACGTTAGTGAATTACAGCTCGGTTTTCCCCACTAACGTTTTATATAGCCATAGTTATCAAAGGCATGTGTTTTTATTAACGAGTAACGTCTGATAACTAATCGGATATTGGAAAAAAGTATATGATCTTATTTACAAAACTGGGTAGATTATGAAGAAATAATAATTTAAACTTTTTTCAATCGAACCAGATTAAAATAAAGTAAATCAAGTCTCTGTAGCTATAATAATAAATAACCAATTATTTAATATTCAAATATTTAAATATCTATGTATTCAATACAAATTCCAGATTTTAAATCGTTTAACGATCGTAAATAAATATAATAATATAATTTAAGAATAAAATTCTAAGGTTATCGGATGTAACCATAAGTTAAACTGGAATGCAACGGCATGACTGAACTAGACTACACACTTATATTATGGCACATTTAGTTCTCCATATATAGAGAGAAAGAATACACATACACACATTTGAAAATGTCACCGTGTTAGAAATATAATTGATTGACTTAAACATAGATTTAATCGCTTTTTTACTGAAGACTCCTCGCTTTTTTACTGAAAACTCCATTAGGAGATGCTCATATATATTATGTTGATAAGACAGAAATTACTACCAACAATCTTGTAAAGGTTCATACAAAAATAGATGGACAGCTCTCAACCCTCTCACCATTGTTTAAAATACCTAGTTCAAATTGTTAAAATTAAAAGAAAAGCTAACTAATAGCGTGATCAGTAAATAACCATAAATAGAAAGTAACGATAAGCCAACAAAAATACAAATTGTATGTAAAATACACTTTGTTAAAAAAAAGAGCAAATATAGTACAATATTTTTTATTAAAACACTTTTATTAGGTGTCATAATATGAGAGCTGTCCAGTTCGATTAATTGGCACATTTAGAACACACTAATACATTTTTTGAGACTTACGAGTATGTCAATTTGAAACATCTAACATTTTTTAATTACAAACGTTCTAATTATAATATTTAAAACATTTAAGACGAACACTACATACACATCAAAATTAATAGCAATACATAATAAAAATAAAATAAAATATTTTATTTTTATTAAATATTATATTTAACGTTAACCTATGATATGACATTGCTAATACATGTGCGTAGTAAAATATGTTTGAATTATTTTAACGATAACGATACGTATAAGTAAATTAACTTTCTTGTTTTTATAATATTTATATACCAGTAAATATTATCAAGTAATACCAAAGAATTTATATAATATCATTTCAGGATTATTTACGATTTCAAAATAGAATTTTTTACGTCCTTTGATTAAAATCTTACAATAACAATTTTGCGTAAAATATAATTGCTAGAGGTACTCCAGTAATAATTTTGAGATGTCAATAAAGTAAACTACTATCATTACAGCATATTAACTTATACATGTATAAAATACAAGAAAATATTAAAAATTTTCATCATATCCCAAGCAATAAAGTTAACGAACGCAACAAAATAAATAAATCACAAAACAACCCACACTTGTACGTTAATGTCCTGACACGGTATAACGATTACGCTATTCACACAGAACCGTTACGATACATGAATCTGACCGGCACCTGTATATTAAAAACAAATTTTTATATTATAAATATAAACTAAAACATATTATACTCAGACTACATTAATTTTTTAATGTAGTCTGAGATATTATATAATAATAAAAATATTTTTAATAAATACAGATTAATTCGTTAAAAGTACACATATAGACATACATATGACTTTCCTTAATACATTAAGTAGTATATAATAATGTAAACGACAACATCCATTATTATCATAAACAAAAAATAATGATGACATTATTCAGAATAACGATATCGATAACTTTATTCAAAATAACGATCATTATTCTCAACTGCATGGTATTAAGTCATACCGAGTTGGTTCAATGCTCGCCCTTCTCCAGCTCGGTTAATTCGTGCGCAGGCGCAACTTCTTTGTCGTTGTGTAAAGCGCGGTTTTTCTCTATGTCTCCCTGCGATAGAGACGTGACGATGATCGCACCTAAAGCGTCGCATACCACGTTGATTGTTGTGCGGAATCGGTCACTGCATAATAAATATATTTTTTTAATATACAATTATGATAATAACAAATGGCATAAGCCTCCACAATTTTGAAATTTGACTTTGACTTTTAAGAATTACAAAGGTTTTTTTTTTCAAATATAATTGTGATTTATTATATGGTAGAAAAAGTATACGCACAGCAACCAGTCGACCGCTAAAATAATGGAAACGTCTTCAGCGGGCAGATTAACAGTGTCCAAAACCATCACCATGGTAACCAGACCTGCCTGGGGAATTCCCGCAGCGCCTATACTAGCCGCCGTAGCTGTTACACTAAAAATATATCGGATATAAAAAATAACATTTTGATTTTTATCTTTGCATATTTTTTAATACTCGTATTGCATTTTTAATATATGATGTATTATGTTATTGTATCTATAATAATAATCTCTAAACCTAAAATGAAAATACGAGTAGCTCAAGTAATGTAAGGTCTTGGAATGAAGTCTTTCTATTGTAATTAATTTTAATGATGTCAGGAGATATATAAAATAGGAACAAACTTGATTTTAAAATACCTTTAACGTTTTGAGACAAATGTAATATTACTTGTTCTCTTGTTTTAAACATATAAGAATATTATATTTATAAGCAATTACCGCTTACCTTACAGCAATAATTTTGCCAAAAGACATGTCGACTTTCCTCAACTGCGCAATGAAAATGGCTGCCACTGCCTCATACAGCGCAGTCCCGTCCATATTTATAGTGGCACCGATGGGAATCACAAAGCGAGTTATTCGGGGATCAAGACCCATATCGTCGCAGCACCCGATTGTTATAGGCATTGTTGCTGAACTGAAATATAATACAATATTTATTTATTTCATTTAATCTTGGGTCCTTCATTATAAAACATTATATCTACAAGTCTATAACCCCGTGAAATTGTGTCAAGATTCTAAATTAATGCATGAAGCAGGTTTTTGTGTGCTAAAAAAGATGAGCCGATTTTTTGCAACACTGATTCAACGAACTCCAATTTACCCCCAAATTGTTTTTCATGAACATACGCTTTCTTTGCGATATACCTAGTGACACCATATTTGTATGTTGACAACCAACAATAATCTTTATTTTAACTAATTCCGGATGTATATTCGCTCCAGCATTCATCCCGCGAAGGAATCTAACCAGCCTGCCATCAGCCTCATTCTTGCTCGAAATTTCTATCCCCAATAAAATTCCCTTTAATATTGGTTTAACTAACAAATGTTAATAAGAATAGGCTTAGGTTTAGGTAATTAAAAATATGAACTCAAATTAGCCAAGTTTAATTAGAAAACTTATTATTTTACTGTCAGTCTTACCTTGAAGCAGTTCCAAAAGCCGTCGCCATAACCTGTCCCATTTTAGCAATATATCTACACGGCAATTTCTTGGTGGCAAGAATGAACAAAATACTTAAAGTACCGAAACCATGAATGAATAGCCCTAAAAGTACTGTCACAAAGTAAAGTCCTAATCGACCCACTAATTCGGCAAACGATTCTATTTCCATAATTTTAGCTGTGATTAAAAAGAAAACACCTAGAGGAGATAGCCTGAAAATAAAAAATGGTGTAATTTAATATTTTACTATTTAAAAAATAAGACAAGAAAAGAAAGCTATTGTAATGGTAAGATTTAAGCTAATTTTGCCAAATCAAATTATTATTACAACCAAATTTTTTATTAATCAATCACACTAGAAATGTAATAATGTCTGTCTTCCAGATTCTATATTATTAATATAGATGTATTAAATATATTTAGTGATATAAATATAATTAACATTCAAATTGGATAAATAATACTGGTTCATAAAATAGGCATGATGACAGTAACTAAAAACCACTAAAATAATGTGTTCATCTAATGAGATAAGATTAATAGGTTTTGAAAAGCGTATTTATTTTCATATTTAGGGCGAGATTGATATTTTATTTATTAAAATAAAACGACAAAATACAGCAGTCCGCCATGATAAGTTGAACACCAATCAGAGTGAATTACGTCACGGCCGTACAAACGTCACTTTGTTTTGTATAAAGTACTAACCAAAGACTACAGTTGGTACTAACTAGGACGTTTAAAATCTGCATTCTGCGTTTGTATTTTGTGAAGTATTTCATTATTTCTATCAATTAGTTGCTTAGTTTGTGTTTTCATAACATGGAACAAGGATTTACCAAGGCAAATAGCTCTAATTTGCCTAGAGTCGATTTGTTGATGTTGGGGGAGTTTTTGGCATCAAATAAAGACTTTTGTTCAGCTGAGTTTAGAAATGTCAAGACTACAATGTAAGTTGTGCATTATTATATCTTTATAAACAATAATTTAAAAATTCAAACCCGTAAAATTTTAATAATTTTTTCTGTATTAATAAAAAGCACTACGTAATAGATTAGAGATTGTTTCTAAAACATTGTTTTTATTGACTAACATATCGATTTCTTTGTATAAATAAAGTACTCATTAAGATAAAAATAGAGAACATATTTAAAAGACGAAATGTTATCTCAAAAAGAATGAACTTTATAATTAAATTTAGTTAAACAAAGTCGCAAATCATGTCACAATATATGAAATAAAGTAAAAACTTACGTCAAAATGATCTTCACAGAAATAAAGTGAAGAATTTATAGATATAACTGTTGGATCTCGCCGTGCAAGATTAAGCCACTTATTTCGCAATTTTTGATTGCGTGGAACGTAAACAAACAATTTGTTAGGTGTTTTTAATGACGTATTAACGCACTGAGGGACCGCACAGCACTTGTACACTTTTGAATTCATATTTAAACCCAAATTATCTGATTTGTTGCTTTGGCTCCCTAGTGTTTACAGTCAGATTATACGGTCGTGACGTCACAAGCAGACGCCATGACACTGTCGATCGTTTTGAAGCAAATTTTAAAACTTAAAATTTAAATAGCATTTTTTTCGTAATAAAACTTTGTTTTCTGCTGAAATAATGTATTTTTTGGAAATAGTAGATACTTTAAACCATTATAGGCCAGTTTTTCAAAATCAGTCATCATGCCTATTATAAAAGTTAATCGAAAGCAGGACATAATTAAAAAATAGCAGTCTTACCAAATGACCCATCCAGTGATAATCATCATAGCTTCTGACAAAGAATGGAAGAAGTCTTGCAACGGTCTACTCTGTTCACCCATTTTTCCTAACGTAATTCCAAGAACGATGCTAAAGCATACTAAACCTAACACATTGCTTCCACTCTGATAATCACCTTCTATTTTGTATGTTTCTAATTGTCCTGGAAAATGGCAAAAATGTATTTAGTTCCATTAAGAAAGTAATAAGTGACGACTGATTTTTTTTGTACGAATATAAGAAAAAAAATACTGTATTTTCATCTATGAGTATGTAAGAGAATGCAATGCTATAATCATTTTATACTCTTTTCTCAACACAACAAAATAAGTATAGGCTGAATACTAATTACTTAATGCCTTTACGTGTTCTTCAAAGGCATGGAAATTTCCCACTGGGACAATATCTAAATTAGAAATGAGTCAATATTGGAGATATCAGCAGGTATCGAATTTAGTACTATTTTTTTGAAGTCCCTCAAATTAAGAGTAATAATCACCTTTGATTGCCTTAGTGTCATTCTGGTCGTATACTAGCCTCGTCCTGTACGATGCGATCGTGGCCTGCGCTATGTTCTCTGGAAATACATTTCTGAAATATACGTTGAATATTTTAAATCTAAACCAATAACTTGTTACAATTGAAGAGAAAATATACATCAATTAATACAATTTATTTTAAGATTGTCTTTTTTTGTCTAGAATTTTTGCCTTTTTTGTATGCACGTATGATTCTTCACTACTATTCTCATAATAAAATCGAAGACATATATATAACATTCAAATACTCATACAAATTTATATCAGTTAGCTATTTATCGTATCGCACAATTGTCGAATGGACGGTTGTTCTAATACCGATATAATTCAATAGCTCAACGATAGAAGGACAAATCTTATGAATAGATTGGAGGTGCGACTGTCGGAGCTAAGGTCGAATACTTCCTGTATTATTGTACTATTATATATTTAAGCCAACGCATTGCAAATAATTTTCACCATTATGATGATGAAAGTTATTGCATGATAAAACAAAAATATTGAATGACCACAATACCTTTAGGTAGCTTTTAAATGTAAAAGTTACTATACTATTATAATTATGGGTCTTATTGATTAATAAGACCCATAATTATAATAGAGTACCAATTATTTGTATGTAGTTACATATACCTACGTTTTTTAATTCGATATACGATTATCATATTTTCGAGATTCTCTTTGATAATTGAGTGTACCAATTTTTATTTTTTTATTTTGATCGGATATGCGTTCGAAAAATTTAAGCGGGAGGAATCTTTCTGGATATCTCCAAAATTCTAAAGTTCAAACACACCTCTCTTAATGGCTGTTTATACAAACCAATACCTGCAAAACTTACTTGTAAACGATATGAAAATTGAAACTGCTATAATATTTTAATCAATGAATACCAAGTCCCAGCATCGCAGATATATGTTGTTACTTGTTCAGTACCTAAGTATCTAGACCCGATGAGTAACCTATGTCACCTGTCAGTCTGACGATGTGTTGTCGAGCCGTTGTTTTATTGATACTATAGGGTCAGGCACCGTACGACCAATCAAGTGAATTAGTCTCGGACAGAATTGTAACTGAACGTTCTCTAGTAAAATTCCATTATCTGATCACGTATTATTTTTCTTCAACTCTTTGGTAACGTACCTACTATGAATAATATTATTATATAAATACAATATTAACGTGACACACTTAATATTAATTATTTTCTACATTTTTGTTTACAATAATTTAATTATCCAAGCCAGTGAACCCTTTAAAGAAGTAAATTGAAAGGTCATCCCTTGATTATTAGACTTTCTGGCTTTTCTATTATATAATATTCGTTTCCTATTTATCGAAGTTATTGATAATTTACAATAATAACGGGTCAAGGGCGCTAGT
The DNA here is from genome assembly GCA_951802675.2 of Boloria euphrosyne. Taxonomy (NCBI): domain Eukaryota; kingdom Metazoa; phylum Arthropoda; class Insecta; order Lepidoptera; family Nymphalidae; genus Boloria; species Boloria euphrosyne. The sequence continues at coordinate 3,039,851 of OX637887.1, read as the reverse complement.
TACTAAATATTCAACTCGTTAAATTTTACACACAATAAAGTGATTAGCAGTCAGGCAGCCCTAGTAATGGTATCTAGAGCGCAATATAAATAGCGCGGGCTGATGAAGACTGACGAGGAGGGAACCGGCGTACGCGTCGCTTCTCTTGACAATTGACAATTACGACGAAACTTCGCGTGAAAATTGGCGCCTTGATTATACAATTATACCACTTTTTCGTCTATTTCAATAAACTTATTTCAAACTTTATCAGAATTCTTCTTTCTTACAATTAATATATAATTAGTATCTTACGAATTATGATTTGAGATTTATCTTTTATTGCACGATGTCAATTATTTTACAGAAGATAAATCAAAATATTCTAAAAAGCAATTGTGACCAAAACCAAGAATGAGTGATTATACATAACAATTGATCCTCTTAAGATGACCTATTATACTGTTGGATTAAAAGGTAGTTAACCTGTCAGGTATAAGTTAAATGGGCAATTACCGTCTCTCCAACAGGTAAAATAAGTAACAAGAAGAGATAAATGCCACTTTAAGTCGGACATGTCTAAATTTCTAACAGGCATCTGTAATTGGCTCAATTTTTTAAAAATATCCGGTTTAAATATCATTATTAATATTCTGTTTTAGATATTTTCATAGTGTTTATTTGTAAATAAATATGTTGGGACATTAACACACAGCACCATCGATCTAGTTCCATGGTGAGCTAACCATGAAGACTTGTATTATGGGATAACGCTACACACATATAGTTTTAAATAGATACATTTTATAAATTTAAACCCCATAATTGGAGTACAAACATCAGTGCTGATCAGACAAATGAATGCTTCTTGCGGGACTCAAACCCGTGACCGCTGGCACAGTAGAGTCATTGATTGAGACACAAACTGAGCCAAATGTGTCGTCAGTTCCATGAAAACAAGTGAAAAGTATATAGCGGGTTTCAGGAAAAATATGCAAATATTATGTAAAAAGTCAAATGATTAGAAACTTTAAAAAAAGTTACGAAGACATTAAGTAGATTAGAATATTTTTTTTCAAGTTTTCTTAATCATCCCAAAGACTTATAATGATTAATTTGTTCTAATTTATTATTTGGCGCTGATGTTCCATTTTTTCGCAAATTTCGCCCGGATGGCTAAATTAACACTTTCATTAAGCCAATCATGCGGCGGGAATACGCAAACGACGTGTGATATTTCATCTGACCATTTACAACAATTAGTAATAGGATATTGAGTGCAAACTTATCTATCAAGTTGGTATTCCCTAACGCCTAGATTAATTAAAGGGCATCTATGATTAAGGCATTGAGTCATTCATTTCGAAATAATAATAATTAATTAATACAACTATATCCAGTCAATTTAAAAATGCCACTGCTGGGCACGGGCCTCCCTCAGTACAAGGGGGATCAGGCCGTAATCCACCGCGCTAGCCTAGTGCGTGTTGGCGGACTTCACATGTGTTACGAAAACTTGCTAGGTTTTCTTAGACATGCAGGTTTCCTCACGATGTTTTCCTTCACCGTAAGACAAGTGGTAATCTCCCGTAGGGCGATTCGAGAAAAAAAATATTCTGGTAACACTGCACCACGCTGGCCAAGTGTGCGATCTCGGACTTTACATATCCTTCGAAAACTTATACGATTCTCTCGAACATACATACTGGTTTACTCACAGTGTTTTCTTTCACCATAAGAAAAATAGTAATTATGTTAAAAATAATTCGCACATGAAAATATCAGGGATCCGGCATTTGATCACATGCTTGTTAAAAATTTTTAGAATGATTTTATAACAACAAAGTCACCTTATCAAATCCAATAGAGTGTCCGAAGTAAGTGTATCTTTCATGACAATTTTTTTCGTGATATTCGGTTGGGCATATGCTTCGGGATCTTTTCCAGGCTTGATGGTGGTGACTAGAGCAATGCCGAGCATCACCGCGCAGATTGTTGTGGTCATGTAATAAATGATGGCTCGCAAACCAACCCTGAAGATTAAAATTAATATGAAAATATATTTTAGTGCCTAAAACCATTTTTTTTGCGTAATAAATTTTAATGACATAATATTATTAATACTGCATATTGTGTTCTCCAGTACACACTGTCCACAGAATATTGTTTTTTGTAATTCTATATTTACGAATTTCCGTTGGTTTTATTGCATCTTAATCCGTCAACGCGAACAAAGGAGACATAATAGATTTTCAATTGTTATAAATCTATATTGACCGCGCGCCCGTTGATAGGATAGATCTTAGAAGATCTAATTTCTTAGTGAAATAAATATAAATATGATTACCTTTAATATTTAGGAGTTTTTTAAACTTATAGTAAACTTTTCAACTTAATAAAATACCACAACTTACTTGCCAGATAAACTGAGATCCAGGGAGCCGATGGCAGAAACAATAGACGAAACTAAAAGAGGTACTATTAAGCACTTGAGCATTCTAAGGAAAAGCTCTCCCGGGTATTGGAAGTACATGACATCTCGTCTCGACCACTCAATTCCAGACGCTCTCAATCCCCATCCCAATAGTGTACCTGACAGTACACCGATTACAGTGAGTATGGTTAAAAGATTTTCCCGAAGAAATGATGTACACTGATTTCTTCTGATTTGTAGCGGCATCTTGGTGAGATACCGTCGTATTCTGGAAAAAAATATATAATTCATAATATATAATATTTACATGACACGTGTTTGTTTGTACAAACGTGTGTTTGTATTTTTTCGCTTGAATAAAATATTAGAAATCGAGTAAAATATTCAAATTCCATAATTTATATTAAAAAGAAAAGAAAATGTGTTAAGTTTTAGCAAAATTTGCTTAATATTATTATTAAATATGTACTTTCCTGTCCAAGAGCAACAAAAAACAAGATCATATTATAGTAAAAAAGTATTATGAAAAAAATCTAGGCAAGCAGTGGTACTTCCACAAATGAGACCCACTCATTAAATCTTGAGCATTTTAACAACTTTATAGGCTATGATCAAAGCCATAGCATTCGCAAATATTTTCGAACGTTTGAATGGCTTACTTATTATTTTTTTTGAAATATGGGATTTGTTTAAACTTTAAAGAATAGGATATTTTTTAATCAATTTTTTTCCTAATTTTATTGCGAACTTAACTATCTTTATATCCTGGACAGGGATTCCGGAGAGAGAAATGAGAACCTAAGAAACTGCTACTCTAAGCTATAAATTCTATCCCAATTTAAAGGAGAAAATTATAACACCCCGATGCCCTGCAAGTTTAATATTAATAAATAAATCATACTTAAAACCCCTCGTACTGAGGGAGGCCCGTGCTCAGCAGTGGGCGATAAAAAGGGCTGATGATGATGATGATGATACTTAAAAACTTAGATTACATAAAAGATAAATCTAATTTTCATTTAAAAATAAAAAGTTTGGCTCTATCTTCAACTATCTTGAACATGTCGATAACGTCTCTTATTGATGTAAAATGGCCTAATCAGACCTAGCATTAACCTGTTATGATTATATCAATGCTATGAATTATTAGTGCCTTCCGGCCTCGATTAACACAGTCCCTATAACATTAGATTTTTTTTTATTTTATAAAATTTAAATTATAATGTTTAAAATTAAAATTTTTATAAGTTACCTTGATGCCATTTTGATTTTTTTTGTAAATTATGAGTAGGTACTGTCTATAACAAGTATATAAACCTCTAAGACGTCAAATACCTTAGTCTCGCCCGATACCATGATTGCTGTAAAGCATTTGAAAGGTCGGGAACTAAAATTCAAAATGAATCCGCGACAAAATCCGAAAAGGTAGTTTCATGCATAATGTCGAATATTCGCGTAAACCTCAGAAAGTATTATATTAACATAAGAGTAAAATCGCCGACCAAATGTGATGTTTGTGAAACCGTGTGATGTTAAAATTTAAAAAAATTAAATTTTATAGTAGTTTTAATTTTAACTAGACGCATAAAAAGGCAATATTTTTTATTGAGAGAACCTCCAAAATATATGTGTTTTATAGTTGCATTTACAAGAAGCTTAATGTTCAAGTAATTAATATCAACTTTTAGCATTTACAAAATTTTAGCCTAAGATCCCACTGCAAGATTACTAGGTACATTTTATACTACATAGTAATCTAATTAGTTGATGTACTATGTACTAGTAACTGAGCAATAACAAAAAGATTACCATAAGTCTATTGACATCCAACCGGCAGTTATAAAGATCGCAGCCAAGTAGAATTGGCATAGGATCGGAACTTGGCAAAGACTACACGTGTTTTATGCGATGATTAAACTGAGCTAAATGTCACATTGTAAATTGCTACTCCCTTTGTTAAAAAGAACGAAATTAAAGCATTGAAACCCTGATTTTTTATAAAGTACTAGCGACTCACCCTCGCTTCACTCGGGTTCGTCCCTAGGTATCCCTTTAGTATAAAATTTTTACAAACTTTGAATGTCCTACTTCAAGTTCTACCTTTAAAAATAACGTCATTTTAATACATACATTCATCCCCTATTTCTACCTCTTACAGACCTTTTTTCTTCTTGACACGTAGCCTATGTCCTTTCTCAGGCTCTAGACTATATGTGTACCAAATTTCATTTAAATCGGTTCCGTAGTTTTGATGTGAAAGCACAACATACAGACAGATAGACAGAGTTACTTTCGTATTCACAATATTAGTAAGGCTTAAACTATACTTGTACAATAACAATTCATGGGAAATACCTCCTATATTTGGTATTAAGTTGGCACTAGTACAAAAATTATTATTATTGTTGTCTGTACACGTGCATAAGAAAGAAAACACAAACAAAGCCCCTTCAACTCTACAGTTTTGCTTTATTTAATTAATTTTATTTTATTTACCCTTTTTAGGGTCCCCTACCTCAAAAGATAAAAAAGGAACCCTTATAAGATCACTCTCTAGTCTGTCTGTCTATCCGTCTGTCTGCCCGTGTTTCACCGTCGATTTTTTCAGAATTGGGTCGACCTACCAAATTTTTCAACTTGTATATATGTATATGTATACCAGATACCGAAGTTTATAGTCCCTATTAGGTGTATGGAGATCAAGGTCCTGAAAATTAAAAGGTATGGGCAAATAAAGATTTTCGCGAAAACTTGTACTTCAGAAATTTACCTTAATTTTCAACTTTTTTTATTTTTAATTGACAATTCTCGGTCAACCGGAACCTAAAATTACGAAATTTGGCAAAAAGTAAGGTTTTACAGCACAAATAAAGGAGTTAAAAACCACATGCATAAAAAGTTGCCGCCAATTAAGATAATTATCTGAGTTGTATGGGCGCTCATACGATTTGGGGGACTAGCTTATTGTTATAAATAATGGTAGAACCCTTCGGGCGGGAGTCCAAGTTTCACTTGATGAGATTTTTTTATTTATAGATTATATACCTATCATAATCATAATAAAACAATATTATCAAAAATATTTTTTGTAGTTACAGCTTACAAGATAAAGTATATTTCAATTCACTTTCTTTAATGGCTTCGAAGGGTGCCAGTTGAGCATAGATTACTTCGCCAGTGTCACGTTTAATAGAGTATGGAGAAGACACAAATAAAGCCTAATTCTTTTTGCACCATACTTACGAGCAATGATGCAATATTTTGTTTCCAATTATGTCACATTTCTGTCATGATCTTTGACTTCGAAAATCGAATCGAAAGATCGAAAGTCGAAAGATTTGTACAGCCGAGGTCAAACGAATTTTAGAACTGGGTAAATAATATTTATTTACATTATTAAAATCAAAATTTCGGTATCAAATTTAGCGCGAGGCACACGTGGGATATAATGCGCATGCGCCCCGCGCGGATGTCATCGCGGAAATCTTTATTTAGTATCGCGATCAACTCTCCCCTCGCTCACACGCACTGCAATCCGCCTAACAACGTACCTGGCTGGAAATGTACACTCGTGCTACTAAACTTTATTGTATTGATAGGATGACGTAATAAAAATATAGGAAATTAGGGTCTACATAGCTCTTACCTACGTAGCTCTTGTATTGAATACTTTCTTTGGAAAATAGTACTTATTTTAAAATATCATACATGAATTTAATTTCTAAATACTGGCTTATTTAAAACACCAACAAAACACAAACATTTATAGAAAAAAAAATATTTATAGAGTTTTTTTAACTAAAATGTTTCCGCAGCGCAAAATATAAAGAAAAAAAACAAAACTAATTTAATTTTATGAAAGGCTTTTTGCCTATATCTGTACATGAACTGTTGAAGATCATTGTATAGAGGTAAAGGGTGAATAACCAAAGTAATTACAGTCAAGATGTAACATCTTGAGGACTCAGTACAGCGCACTGTCCGTGCCCCTGACATTGCAATTATTATAGAGCCACTTATCTGAAGATGGACAGCCTGCGATTATGTAAACATGTATAGGGTTATGTCTTTGTATTTTATTCAACCCTTTTTCACGTCCCACTGTTGGGCACCTTCTGTAGGAAGGGGATCAGGCCTTTGTTCACCACGCTGTTCACAACTGCGACTATGTCTTTCAAAAATGTTTAAGTTCACTTAAAAGTGTAGATTTTCCCACGATATTTTCTTTTACGTAAGACAATATGAGAGTCATTTTTAAAATGAATCAAGGATGAAAATAGCAGAGATGCGAGATCCAGAATTTGAACCCACTTCACTCGGTTTACCATCAAGCGTGTTAGTTGTTACCATTGAGCTACTACTGCTTATATCTAGTGACCATGTTTAATTCTAAATGTTTTTTGTAATTGTTTTTGACGGAAAAAACTAAACCAAACTAATAAACTATCTAAGCACATACATATTTGTTTTATTCTAGGAGTTTTGTTATATGACGAAAATACTCATGCCCTTCACATAAACTGAGGATGACCTCATAGGCTAAACACTAAAGGTTTTTTATTAATCAACTAAAAAAATAAAAAATAAATATTTTTTACCATCTACACGAACATAATTTTTTTATTTAAATATATTAAAATAGATTGTTCATATAGTTGTCCTCTACGCATTTCTGATATATTCAAGCATAGCTGCAAGCGGGGTGAAATCGCTCCAGTAATACATATTATAATGAAGTTCTAACTAAGTCGAATCTGCGCATTGAATATTTTTTGGAAAATCTCATTCAAATAGACAGTATTAAAGATACAGAAGCCAAATAATTAGTTTTTAGAATTTTTGCCATTCTGTCTGTCTGTTCGAGAAAATCAATGGACAGATTTTGATTTAATTTGGTACAGCTTCATATTAATATAGTTAGTCGATAATAGATATCGAGGTTAACTGGGTAACAATTTCTGATAAATACATAGTAGCAGTTAAAACGAATCAAACGTTATAGGGACCAACCTGGGCGGAGCGAGTATAGAGTTACTAGTTTAAAAGAAAAACGCAAAATCTATTTTCGTTTCTACCAACACTATATCACGATTCACCCCAGTTGCAATTGAGGTTTGACTAGGCACATCCCCCTCACTATTGCAATCACAACATTATAATCACAAGCACTTTAAGTCAAAGTGTATTTCGACAAAACAGCAGACGCACTAACGAGTAAGGTTGAGCGTGCACCGGCATTAAGTTCTAACACTTGTTAGATCGGAATAGTACGTACCATTTGTTTAAAACATTTCTTTCAATTACTTTTAAACAAAGAAAATCTCCATATTTTAATTTTATATTTGTACAAAAGCATGATGCGATATGCTTTGTAGTCATTAACATAGAAATGATGGCTTAATGACTGAATAATTTTTTATGATATATATTTCTGCAAATGTATACATTTAAAATTAAATATTAATGGATCCTTGACATACTATTGAAAACCTTTTTCTATATGGACTATAATTATTATAGACTAGCGTTTTCCGCGGCAACGCCCGCGTTTTAAAGACCGAAAACTAAATTCTTAGATTTCACATACCGTGTGATGTTTTACAGCCGGCTTGTAACGGTTAGTTGAGATTTCTCAGAAATAAGATATTTTTCAGCAGTAAAATGTATTCTATATGTTGATATGGATAACCAGCTATCATCATACCAAAATCAAAATCTGTCCAGTTGTTTTCTCGTGATGCGGTCACAGACGGACAAAAGTTCTAAAAACCATAGATTCGGCCTCTGTATCGATAATAATGACTATTTCAATAAGAATATCCAAAAAATATTCAATGTACAGATTCGACTAAGTTAGAATTTTATTATATGTAGAGACTACTAGAGTACAAACTAACCTGCTACGAGTATTCGCCCCGTATCGTACCACTCTCTCACAGGAGACCGGCGTAAAGTGGCAGCTATGCTGTCGCGTTTCGTCCGGTAAGTGAGAGTCCGGGAGGCCCACTACCCATCCCTACTCCCGTCGTTCTCCCTCCTCCCTCCCTCCCTTTCCTGAAAGGCTGGCAACGCATCTGCAAGCCCTGTGGTGTTGCAGATGTCCATGGGCGGAGGTGATCACTTACCATCAGGTGAGCCTCCTGCCCGTTTGCCCCCTTTGTCACATAAAAAAAAAAAATAGTCTTTCTAGAACCCTTCAACGGTAGAATGCGACGGTGATTCCACACAGTAGTAAAAAATTTAGGAGTTACGACTTCGAATTATTTTGGTTCTTTTTAATCTACTTATTTTATTTAGCAAATGTTAGAATTGAAACTTTTGACATGAAATGTTTTTTTTTGCGATAAAATGTTTATACTAACATTTTTCATGATAAAAAAAAGCCATTCATTTTTGAAAATTTATTAGTTAATACCATCAATCAACGAGAGTATTTTTTTTAGTTAAATGTAATTATATTAATGTGCTTAATTATTTCAATATGGGCATTAAGCACTAATTTAGATTTTTTAGCAAAATAGTAGTCGATCTCGAGTAAGCACTTCTATTTCGAGTAGTTGCTCCTGGTACTTCCTTCGTATTCATTAAATGATCTAGCTAACATATCGACTCCGCCGGTAGTCTCTACATAGCGATCGCTATTTTATCGATTCATGCCGCTAAGTCGTAATCATGGATGATTTCGATGTCTTATTAAGACAGATTGAAAATCTTATTTGAATGGACGTTATTATCAATACAGGGAGCGAATCTGTAGTTTTTAGATTAGTTAGTAGTGTAATGTAGTTTGTCTATCTGTGTGCAACACGAGAAAACCATTTGTCAGATTTTCATATCTAGGGACAAAGCTGAAAGGAGTGAGGTGAGGGATACCAGCGCCCAGGGTGAGATTTTCTACGGTGCTACTGTATCGATAAACTCTAATTCTAAAAAAAAGCTCAACTCCACTGTTCCCTGTAAGCTCAACTGTTTCAGTTCACTACATTTACAAGATTTAGTCGGAAAATGACCGGAAAAAAGTTATAACGCCCAAAACAAAATTTTCCCCAAAAAAAATTCGCTACAAATAATGTTTTATAAATTTTTTTGTAGGGTTACTACTTTACGAGATACAGGGCGAAAGCCCTTTGCAACCCTTTTTCCAACATCGCGGCCGGGAAACAAGAGCGGTGACCCTAGAAACTTGAAATTACGTTTGTACTGAACCTCCTCCACCCCTATACATCAAAACAATAAAATTGCTGTCTCTGAAAAACGCACGCTAATCACTAAAAATGTAACATTTCAATGGACTAACAGTGCATACAATGCTTCTATTCTGTCAATTACGGTGTGTCATGTACAGTAACCCGACACCGTTGTCCTAGAATTGTCCCGGATTTGATAAGTTTCTATCTGGCAACCCTAGTGGTCACCCTGCCATCAAATCAATCAATCAATCTTTCAATGAATATCTTACGAGATATCATAGTTTTAACACAACTTCGCAACAAAATAATAATCACCGCGTGCAAGACGGCGGTGGCGAGGGGGGAGGGACACCGAAAAGAATTTGGTTTCCAACCTTTAGAACGCGAGCGAAGCCGCGGGAAAGGCTAGTTGTATATAAAATGAAAAATTAAAAGTTGATATCTTCAAAAATTACTTCTTGTTCCCTCCAATTACATAACGTTCAAATTATTAAATATTGTCGTAAAATCTATAGTGCTTGCGAAGAACTTAGCGCATAAGGCGACATGAGTGTAATCCCCGTTGGAGGGCGATGCCTATTGTCATATCGAAAGGGAACGAGTGGGGATTAAGAGCTTTACTCCTATTGATGAGTTTTTAATGGTCTGACATTGAACATTGAATACTTTATTTCAGTAATGTAACACAGTATTGAATTGGGAGTACGTTTTAAAAGATTTAAAATATTTTTCAGCAAATAAAAAGGATAATAGCAATATGTGTTGAAATTTTGACATTCGTAAAAAATATTTATTTATCTTAAAAATGAAAATGCAATAAAATACATCTCGACAAACGTAATTTTATAATTCTTTAATTTTATTTATTAAACGATTTTTAAGTGTCTGTTCAATATAAATTTAACACATCAATATCGTGTTGCAGGAAGATGACATAATGGAGTTTGTTTGGTAAATAAGATATATGTACTATGATCCGTAAGTTACTTACGCGTACATCGTCGTCTAGTAGACAAAAAAAGAGTCAAAAATTGTTGTGTTATGTTTTTTAATTTAATGCTTTTTAAGCACATCATTTTAAACCAATTTCCTATATATAATACAGCATAAAACAGAATTTTTCTTATAATATAATTTACTAGCGACTAACCCTCCTTCGCTCGGGTTCGTCCCTAGATACCTCTTTAGCATAATTTTTTTATAAACTTTGAATGTCTTATTTATCTCATCAAAAGCCTAAAAAATAAGTTTCAAGCTTCTAGCTTTAAAAATTATTTAATTTCCATACAAACTTTCATCCCCTTTTTTGCCTTGAAAAGTAGTCTATATCCTTTCTCAGGCTCTAGACTACATGTGTACCAAATTTCATTAAAATCGGTCCAGTAGTTTTTGAGTTTATTCGTTACATACAAAAATCTTTCCTCTTTAAATAATAGTATAGATGAGAAACTAGCAATTCACTCTCGCTTCACTCTGGTCATATCTAGGTGCGTTTTAATTTTTAACGGAACTCTAATTATAATATTTTTTTAAATAAATATTGCTTAAAATATTGGTTACAATATCAACTATTAAAGTAAGATTAATAATTATAATATTGATGATATAACGAAACAATATATTTGTTCTTATTCCTAAACGTCATCGATATTGTATCGATTTGTGTCGTTATGTCGTAAAAATACCAGCACACGGTAGAGTACGTCAATAGGTAATAAGTACTTTAAAAAATAGGCAAATAAGTTATATACAACGACGATATGCGTCCGGACACTAATGCAATTTACTATTTTCTAAATAAGAAACAATGTTATGTAATTTTATGTCTTAATAATAATTTGAGGCTTAAGATTAATTTATATTTCGAAAAGAAATAATTTGAAGAAAACTTATCTTTTATTATATTCTAATGTAAATTAGTGACTTTGTCTGCTGGTTTCAGACACGGTGGCTAAGTTCACTGAGACTATCAAATTAAAAAAAAAACAAATAACTATTTTTTTTCATATAAAAAATGAAGTGTCTGTTTTAAATTTCAAATTTACAGGTTTTCACTAAATAAACATAAAAGAACATACATCAAAAAAATCATTTTCTAAAATGTTTATTTGTCTGTCTGTCTTAATCTGAACTTCTGTCTTTCTGTCTGTCTGTTTGTTTCGCCTATTCTCTGAAACGGCTGGACCGATTTTGACTAAAATGTTATATTAAATCACTTTCGTTATTTATCGGTAAATATTTAAAATAATATTATATTATTTTAGAAAAGGTATGGTGATACATTATGTAGTATTAATAAAACAATCTCCTGAAAATAGAAATATTTTAAATAATGTAGAAAAGTAACTGGCGAGTATTCGTATAAGAACGCGATGCAGAAGCGAGAAGTGTCTTTCGAAAAAATCAGTCCTTATGGCAGAGGCTCCGTTATGTTTTGGGCAGCAATTAATTTGAAGGAGAGTACGCAGCTAGTTTTCATAGAAAATGGAACATTAAATGCACATCGGTACAGAACGGAAGTCATAATTCCATATGAACAACTCGCATTGACTGGCACTTGGGGAAGATTCCATTTTTATTGATGACAACGCTCGCCGTTCTGGCGATGTGGAAGTGTACATGCAAGAAGTTGGAATCCGTTGCTTAGATTGACCAGCTCGAAGTCCTGACCTCAATCCAATTAAGCATGCCTGGGATGTCCTAAAGAGTAAAGAGACGGGTAAGATCAGTGCAACTTGCTCCACAAAACATCAGGGAGCTGAAAAGAGTCAATGGAAGAGTGGGAACGTATTCCTAAAATGTTATTAAGAACATCGTGGAAAGCATGCCCAGAATGATCCAAGCTGAGATTTTGGCAAGAGGAGGTGTCACACTGTTAGGTTTTTACATTTGTAACTTTATTTAATTTAAAAAATTTAAAAAGTCTTCTTCTCTTTATTGCCGACCACTTCTTATTGTTTGGCTGTGTACATCGGTTTTAAGGAATTCATCTTTTTTTTTAATTGCCAGAATTCACTTCACGCGTATTAATTTACACTATTATAAGTATACAGATTACGTCAAACAATTAAATTTCATTTAATTAACTCAAAACGACCATGGAACGTAAATTTCTTTAGATCCAAAAAAGCTTTTTGTAAATACGTTTATTTTGGTCTATCTATATCAGTGTAGTGTTCGAACTTTTTAGTTTTGTTGAGTAGGTTAGGGCTTAGTTATCCTTTAAAATTACAATGATAAATTAGGGCCTTAAAACGTTAGCTTGAAATACATAGCTGAATAAAATTTAAAGAAAAGGTTTTTTTTCGCCCTTTATCCTCATGGATAGTTTGTACTCATTTTAATTTCTAAAAAGACTTAAATGTTATAGGTAATAGTTTCTTTAAGCCATGTCTACATTCGCATTATATATTTCAGATATACCACTATCGAACTTGTTATATGTATATTGTACTAGCTGACCCGTGCCCACTTCGTTGGGCATAATGTTAATAATCCTTTTTTAGTACAGAGTGTTATGTTTTAATTTCTAACTGCCAAAGGGAGGGCTATAAATAAATTATCTATACTAATATTAAAAAAACTACTTTTTGTAACTTAAATATAAAAGTTAGACATATGCTGTCGTTGACTTTTTTATAGGCATTTTCAAGCTCCATATCTTTTCTCTAGAACTCAAAAATATATCTTTCATAGTTAAGGCAGCGTTCGTAAGAAACGCTTTCATTCGACCGTTTTTTCTCCGATTCACTTTGCAAAACGGACTACCACGTTAAAGCCTTTTTATTTTTCGGTTTTTTATATAACCTATGACACTCAGCAATAATGTGGCTTTCTATTGGTGAAAGAATTTTTAAAATCGGTTCAGAAGATCCCGAGACTACCCCTTACAATTTAACAAACACACAAACTTTACTTCTTTATAATATTAGTATAGATAACTCAATTCAATCAAAATATATTCAGCCAGTATTTTTTTTACTTGTATCGTTACACTTGCACTGTAAAGTAATTTTTTGCATTTTACTATAGGTTTAACTTTTGCCGCTTGCGGAAGACTTCAACGCGTCACTTACCCCTTTAATCGCAGTAAAAAATAAAATATAAATAATTATCTATTAATTTTACTCTTGTATTTCTAACTCTCATTACATTATTTATATTACATAATAACCTTAAAACACATCGAATGAATATTGTGACATAGTACAGTATGAAGCTAACACTTTGTACTGATGCCTACTTTGTCGATAGTTATAATGTGAAGTATACGAATTACAGACTAAAGTTAAGTTAATTAAGGACCGTGGATTGTACGGATTTATTATTATTTTTTAAAATACTATATCTATTTTTTTGCTACATTACTAAAGTACTAATAGAAAAGGTAAAGAAGCAATAATGTCATGCAGAATTATGTTATAATGAATGTTAATGTTTAGAAGCATTATTTTTCTCGATTCATTCTTATTATTAATTAAAAGAAAATATTAGCGATTAATTTAAATTAAAAAAAAAATAATGAGTCTAGCCAACTGCGCAGGAGATATTATATAGTGCACAAGTGTACGCACAGACACAAGTACACTCTCTATTCCTATCACTCTCATACTCGTACTCCGGTGGGACGATTACTCGATACGATCAGTGAGAGTTAAGGCGCTAGTAGTGTGGCACTAGGGTGACACACCGCTAACTTCCCAACTCCAGGCCTTTACCGAGGCTTACTAAATAGCAACACTCAATAAGAATGATGATGATGATGATGATGATACCTATTAAAAATATTCAAAAGTTCAATAGTAAGCAAATGTAACATTTGGATAGATTTTAAGTATTATAATAATGTAAGGATGCCCAACGCTATATAGTATATCTCTATTATATAAAAATCTCTTGTTACAGTGTTTGTTATCGAATTCCTCGGAAACGGCTTGACCGATTTATTTTTGAAGTGTAAACTTCTTTAGCGGCGTTGAGCACTTTTGTGGGATGGGTAAAAACTGTGAAACTCGCGTCAGGACACGTGGGCTGATCGAAAATTCGTAAGACTCGTAAGATCGAAATCGATTAATCGAACAATCGATTGTTTTCTTTCGATTGTTGATATTTTTTCAATAATGACATGGGTGTCATTTTCGAGGTTTCTCGGGGTGCTGATTGCGAAAATGAGGTCCATTTTCAAATCCAAGATGGCGGACATCCGGTTTTTTTTCAATAATGACATGGGTGTCATTTTCGAGGTTTCTCGGAGTGCTGATTGCGAAAATGAGGTCCATTTTCAAATCCAAGATGGTGGACATCCGTTTTTTTTTTCAATAATGACATGGGTGTCATTTTCGAGGTCTCTCGGGGTGCTGATTGCGAAAATGAGGTCCATTTTCAAAACCAAGATGGCGGACTTCCGGTTTTTTTTCAATAATGACATGGGTGTCATTTTCGAGGGTTCTTGGGGTGCTGATTGCGAAAATGAGGTCCATTTTTAAATCCAAGATGGCGGATATAAGGTTTTTAATCGATTGTAAGGGTTTCGATTAATTAAAAAAATCGATTCATCCATCGATGGTGACAGCTGATGGCTTGATCGTCTGTGTAGTGGTGACACTACTGTGTATTCATAAAAATAGTGTATATAAACTGTTTAAAATATGGAAATTGAACAAAGTGAATCTATTAATGAAAAAAGTGACGAAAAAATAGCGAAAGAAAATGAGTGAGTACTTTATAAATATACTAGTAAATTTTTGTAAATTTTTGCAAACAAGTATAAACAATCCAAATCTCCATATTCATTGTTACTTGAGAGTATGTTATATGCTTCCAGTTAGGTTAGGGTTCATTAATTTTCATTTATTGATTAATGTACTTGAGAGTATGTTATATGACTGGAAAATGCACAACGTTAATAATCAAGTTTTCACTTTTTTTTGGTGAATATTCGGTAGGTCTGAGAATAAGTCGTAGGCTATTTTACTTTCGCCTAGGTGATAAAGGTGGCCCTCTCCAGATTATTTATTTTTTTATTTTTAGACCAAATTTTTATTTAGACTTTTATTTGAATTTGCATCAAAAAATTCTTATAACCCTAAATTTTCATCCTTCGGGAGCGGGCGGAGCCGCCGGAATTGTTAGTAATATATGAAATGCTATTACGAGTATATACACTTTTGTCGAGACAAATTATACAAAATTACATGTAGGTATATAGTACAATAAATATAGCGACATTTGTCAAGTTGATGGTGTATTTTTCCAACAAATAAAACATTTTTATGCTACAAATAGTTTTATTACTACATCGTCATTTTTAAAACTTGGAAGTTTAACAATTGAACATTTAAACATAAGTTCCCATAATCAACATTTAAACTTATGTTTAAGGAAGTACGTTTTAATCATAATATGTTTACATACTTCTTATATGCAAATGTCTTGCTTTCCAAATCAGTCCAGATAACGTATTTTCACACAAAAATTGAAACGGACTGATTAACTTTTCTCAATTAATAATGAGATAAATATTAAGAAAATTTATAAATTGGCTTCAAATTGGCTTTTTAATGTCCCACTGCTGTCCACGGGCCTCCCTCAGTACGAGGAGGATCAGGCCGTTATAGTTCACCGCGCTGGCCTAGTGAGTTTGACGGACTTCATATCTCTTTCGAAAACTTGCTAGGTTTTCTCAGACATGCAGGTTTCCTCACGATGTTTTCTTTCACCGTAAGACAAGTGGTAATCATGATAGAAATGATTCGCACATGAAAATATCAGAGGTGGAGACCCGGATTTGAACTTATGCTCGGTTATCCAAGTGAGCGCGTTACCGCTGGGCTACCACTACCAGTTACCACTGTCTATATTGAATTACTTAATTATGTCTATATCACGCAAAATAGGCGCTAGACGTCGAGTTGCGGATACCAGCCCGTCTAAACCATAACCAACCATATTGAATTATTAATATTAAAGGAAATCGATTATATTGTTACTACATACTTTGTAAGAAGGACCTATAAAATATACAGTGTTTTTGAAACAGTACAAAGTTTTGTATAAAAGATAATCGTATCAGTGATAACAAGCATGGTAAATGCTATTTGCGCAACTAGTGTTTCCGGAGAACCAAGGCGACTCTCACAATAGCTAAGAGGATATTTACTTATCAGTCACATATGCAATAAGCAAATTAAAATATGTATTTACTTATATAAAAATTTTATACGTATGGCAGATTAGATCATGAAATGCCCAAATAATTAAATTAAAATAAAAACTAGAATGTATCTCTATGTTGAAGGCTCTAACTTCTTAATAATGTAATATCTAAATTATCCAAATGTTATGCATATGAAATTTTTTATTATAATTATAGGTACCTACCTATCTGCGAGAAATATAATATACTAGGTGCTCCCTGCCAAATTTAAAGTTTGTAGCAAACAAAATGAAGAACTTGCGAGAGCCCGCAGACCTCTTTAATTCGGCCCTGTCGCAAAGTCCGTTCTTAGCGGATTTTTACTAACCATAAACTTAACTGACCTATTTTATACAGTAATTTTACCATAAATTAATGGTGTTATAGAAAATTGAGGCAAAAGTAAAAGAATTTAGAGAAAAATACTTATTTAAAAATATAATTATAGTGTTTTATTAAAGAATTAATGAACATCATAGATATATAGTAAAAATTAAGCTCGTAGACCATATTATTATATCTATGTTTAAATTAAGTTTTATATACAGAGACTATCGTGAATCGATTAAATGGCTGACTAGAATCACAAGATTTTAGAAAATTCAATTCCCATCAACTCAATAGTATTAAAACTATTGTTCAACTGTTTAAATTAGATAAATATATAATTATAGACGAGCTTTAACTATAGCGACGATTTTTTATTAAATCATATAATTGCCAGCATCGAATACTGCGAGATTTATTAGAAATCATTCCTTTGACCTGCCATTTATTGGTATTCAATTAATGGAAAGCGCAACAAGTGTTAACTGCGCAGGACCTAAAATCTTATAAGTCTTATAAGCAACCGATAGACATTCAGCCTATTCCTGTATTGAAAAATAATTAAAATTATTATTTTATTACGCAAAAACACAAAAAAAGCTAAGCTTACCACTTAACTTAAATATATATTACACATTAGAACAATATTTAATAACTTACCGTTGCGAATAAAGAGCGGGAATCTATATAAGCACTCGTATAAATTCACTGCATATCTGGAACACACGTGCTCACTCACAGAGCGCCGGGAGCCGACTGAGATGAGCCACTCCGTCTGGAGTCTGGACATCCTCGGCACTCGGGGGAGGGGTGGGACGATTGATCTGCATCCGGCGGCGTTTCATGTCCTGAATGAAAGCCCATGGTACGTCCAACGCGTGTAGTATTCGCAGTTTATGTAGCGAAATTAGCTATTTTCTAACTTTCACCTATATAAATAAACTTATCTTTGCGGCAAGGACTTAAAAAAATAAATGAAACTAAACTTAATTTATTTAATTTTTTAATGTTGCTGTACAAATTGTATCAATAGCTGATACGTGATCAAATATATTATTTTTAAAGAAAATTCCTGAAAGTATATGAGTATATTACATAGTACATGTTTAATTCCTTAGTTTGTCATTTGTTTTATTCATAATGGAAGCCTCTACACGCTACTAAAATAGAAAATTGATTTTCACACAAGCTGACGTTACTTAAGGTATCATCATATATACTTACATTAATTCTATACCTATTATCTACCATAGGACTGACACAAGCAATCTTACTTCGTTCTTTACGGTAATCTGTAATTTGATTAAAAAATTCTTCAAATGTTCATATATTAAATAATGTTCATATCATATATTTAACTAATGTAAGAGACAATCATTCTAATTAAAAAGTTAGAGCTTTAAAGCTCCTTACATAAGTTTCAATTCTTCGGTCACCATTTCTGCGCCGCTACATTAACCGTCGTTGCACAGTACACAGCTTATCTTAAAGTAAGTTGCAAAGCTACGTCGTAGACATTGTAGAGCCTTGTAAATTGGCAATTAGCGTTTGTATATCTTTCTATTAATGAACAATCAGTTTTAGCTTTTTCACAGAGATATCTTTTGTAATTCATACCAGTTGCTTCACAGCTTTATTTACCGTATTGGCATTTCCTTGAGGTTTAAAAGTGCAGTTAAAAATCTTTTGTCTCTACTAGCAATTTTTTCTCTCATGTAAAGTTATTACATGAGAGAGTCTTATTTATTTCTAAATAATAATTTCAAATCTTAACTTGATACAGATTCTTACAAAAGAAGTGATAATTTTTATCACTTTTGTTATACTGTTTCTTTTTAATTGTATTATCACTTTGCATAAAGAAGCTTATTTTGACATGATCTTAGCTAGTACAAGGCCGCCGAGTAACTGAATTATGGTATTAGAACTATGGCAGGAGGGCAAAAGTTGTAGAAAAAACATTTTTTTAGATGTAAAGTTGACAAAAATGTAGCCTAGTTAGGTTTTTAAATAGCATAAGGTCATAGGTCATATGGTACGCGTAAATGCTTTTCTAAACCGTAAAAAAAGCCAGAGTTATATAAATTAGTTATATAATAGCCTCGTACCAAATAACAAGCTTGCTGAGCCCATACATCAAAATAATTAACACATAATGACTGCGACCTTTAATAATTGCGACATCCGACGCCATACATTAGGTAAATTGTCGGATCTAATTTAAATAATGAAACTGTATGGAAACTCTCGCTTGATTATCTCAAATGTGAACTTTTGGAACACAAATATGGATCTAATATATTATATAAACTTCAATGTATTCATTCATCAATTTTTGATTTCGCAATACTGGGCACAACCCTCCCTTCGATATGGGGGGGGATGAAGCAGCAGTCCATTATGCTGGCCAAATGCAGTTTGGCGGACTGTCGGAATGTCACGTCTTTCAGAACCATGTTTCACGATGTTTTCCTTCACCGGCAATTATTTTTTGGAAATGAATCACATGAAAATTGCTTTTATGTAAATTTAAATAATAAGGACAAGTAAAAAAAATATCTAATAATTAACGGACCGAAAACATAAATAATTTAAGTATTTTTTAATAAAATTAGCGTCGTCAAGAGGTATAAGTTTGATTAGAATTTACTTATCAACGTAAGTGCATACGAACTACTTATATAACGTCACATATATAGGGTGATATTAGTAAATAATAAAAAATGCCGCGACGAGGGTCGAAATATACTTCTTTCAATCTTTCTAGCTTGCATTCGTCAAATGCGCCGAGTGTAATGTCATGATCCAAAAATGTTTTCATATACTTACTTAGCTAACTGCACTGGCTAAGCCTAAGATATACATCCAAGCAATGTAGAGAATCCCTTCAGAAAAAATACATTTTTTAATGTTAATAATTAATAAAATGTTTTGTATCTCCTGAAAAAACTATTTTTATCTATTTATAAAGTAGGTACTAGTTCATGGGTCCCGGAAGGATGATAATGGGGTGGCCTTCCGCTCAACTGCCATATAGTAAGAGGTAAAGAAACAAAATTATGCAAGTAAAATTTGAATAAGAATTATAGAGTTCATTATTTCAAGATTATTTAGTAGTTAATGTGAAGAATGTTGCGCCCGCCTGGAAATTATTCTACCGCCACCCATGCGTTCCTCGATTACACTTTTGATCATAAAAATGAAATCCCGTGAAATGCAAGAGATGTAAAGTACCATATTCATTGCATATGAATTTGTCATCTTGTACTGATCTATACATTGATCTATACACATAAAAAACTTATTCAAATAATATGTACATTAAATATTTTTTGGAAAATGTAATTGAAATATGTAGTTATTATTAAAAATACAGAGGCTAAATCTATAGTTTTTTTAATTTTTGTCTGTGTGTCTGTCTGACTGTAATCGCATCACGAAACGCTTTTTTTACTTCAAGAAAATATTTCATCATCTCTGAGAAATCTATAATAACAGTTAACACATATTCTCCAATTACTGGAGAATAAGTAATTATTATTGATTAAACTCAATCCAATATACTTAAATGAAATGGAAGTGTCCGTTTTTAATTTCGAATTAACAGCTTTTCACTAAATGTATATGAAAGTATATACGGTACTTACATTACAAATATGTTTGTTCTGGCTAATCCTGAAACGGCTGAACCGAAAAGACTTTCGCTCGCATATAACTAATGTTATAAGGAGTAACTTTCGCTACTTTTATTTGAGTTTATTTATTTTAATGATGGAACGGATTTTTGAGCTAGAATTATTTTAAATTTTAAATTTGGCATGGAGCACCTAGGGACGAACCCGAGAGAAGCGAGTGTGAGTCTCTACTATTATATAATATCTAAAAATTTTGTTTCCGGTCTTTAAAATGCGGACGGGAGGCCATGGGGGTGGGAAATTCCAGTACGATGTGTAAATAAGTGTTACTCCGTGCAAACTTAAAGTTAAAGCAGTGAATATACAGTCCGAAAGAGAGGCCATGGTAGAGCGGTTGAATCTCACACTCAGGTCAGTCTTCACTTGGGGCGATGCCAATCTTGTGAGTTTCAACGCCACCAAAACACAGACGTGTCTGTTGGCTGTTGACTCCTACTTTCCGAAATGTGCCTCTGGAATACACTGACCGTCTGCAGTTACTGGCGATGGACATTACCCCTAACATGAACTACGGGCGGTTCATCGAGTCTAAGGCTAATGTAGCAGCGAGGAAAGTTGGCATCCTCGCAAAGGTCCGACAGTATTTCACGCCGGGACAGCTTCTTGTTTTATATAAAGCTCAAGTCCGGTCGTGCGTGGAATACTGTATTCACATATGGGCTGGTGCTGCGAAATGCCATTTGTAAGCCTTGGACTCGATTGAGAGGCGTGCGCAGAGGCTTATTGGTGACCCTACGTTAGTAAAAGCCAACTTACAAACCCTCGATCACTGACGTAGGGTTGCCAGCCTTTGTGTATTCTATAGGTTACATTTCGAAGAGTGTGCGCAGGAATTACACGACTTAATTCTCCCATCCCCTTTCCATCATCGGACAACCCGACGAACGGCTGGCCTTCATCCTTATGTCGTGGACATTCCACCCGTCCGGACGAAGCGTTTCGCTTCGTCATTTATTATACGTGCGGCTAAGGATTGGAACAGCCTGCCTGCCTGTGTTTCCGTCCGATTACAATATGGGAGTCTTCAAGGCAAGAGTGAATAGGTGGCTACTGAATTAGTGCGACTCCATCTACGACTGCGTTACCACTTACCATCAGGTGGAACGTAGTCAAGCACTAATTCTGAATTGAATAATAATAAAAATATATTATAAAACATATTATTTAAATAAGTACTTGCGTAGTTTTATAGCTATTTTATATCGATATCGATAATATTTCGATTATTAATTAAACCTAGTTACCGTAAACGCTAGAAATTCCTGTCACACATGTCAAATTCCTGAACTGAATGTCAATATTTCATTTTGTAAATTAGTATTTTGTACATCATATCATTGTCATTCGGCATTGTGTTGTTTGTTTTTAATTTCTAATTTCATATAAATAGAAAAATTTATAAAAAAATATATATATAATAACAGTGGATTTCTTTTTGCACAGCGAGAGTAGCCATATTTTGAGAAACATCTCACAAGGAATTGCATAAACTGCTATGGCAAGTAGGCAACTATGGGGTGAATTTGAAGACGACGATAATGATGAAACAGTACTTCAAAATGTTAACTTTAATCCAATTATTGAGCTGGGTATGCAGAATATTCCTGAAATACCAATTACAGTGAAATCTTCACCAATCGAACTACCTAAACCAAACTTAATTACACATACTATACAACTACATGCTTATTCGAGAGAATTGTCTGCTATTATTGATAGGACTGAAGCTGCTATATACGAAGGTGCGAGAATAGATGCTTTGAGCTTACCAAATCCACCACCAGAACCAGTTTTAAACATTGAACATGAAGCTGTACCTCCTATAAACTTTCTTCCTAAGGAATATTGTGACTTTTCCTTGGGAAAGGGACCTGTGATTTTACCTTTTACTCCAGAAAGTCATAAACGAGCTTTGCAGCAGTGTGCGGCTATAGCCATAGGTCATGTGGGTTTTGCAGCATCTACAAATACTGCCCTGAATGCTGTAGCAGATTGTTTAGACATATATTTGTCTAATATGTGTAAACTAATCCGAACTGTAGTGGATAAAGAAGCTAGTGGACTCAATTCTGGTTTCCCAGATGTCATTTCTAAGGTTTTTACTGATCTCAAGGTTGGAAACTTACATGATTTTTATCAGAATCGTGTTATCAAATACCATGAAAAAATAAAAAGTAAATGTGAAGAACAAAGAAATCACTGTGAAGCATTAACAATTGGTGAAATTGCTCCGCAACTAAAACTTGAAGAAGTACCAGAAATACATTTTCCTGCTGCACTGGATGGTGCCTTTACACCATCTCTGGAGCCTGGTTTCCAAATGCTACACAGCTTGGAACAAGAACAGCTGCAAGGTCTAGAACTGCTGGATAGTGTGCCAGATGATATAAAAGTAGAGTCTATGGATTTCTCACAATCAGAAACAACTAAGTTACCTTCATTATCTCCTACTGCTAAGAAAAAAAGAAAATAAAACTATTTTTGTAATATTCTTATCTTTTATTTAACGATAAATTGATGTTCAATACCTACACAGTTTTAACATGGAGACAATAGAAATACGGAGTCATATTAATTCTTAATACCAAATGTTGCTTAATAAATTTTTAAATGACTATTATAAAGACAGCTGCTTCAATTACTCTAAAAAAGGATATTACTTTTCATGGTATAAAGTAGCACCAAAGCCTATGCCTAGCCTAGCCTATAAACATGACAGTCCAAGCTGCCATACACTAATGTCCCAAGCGAGTGTATGACAGCTTGGGCTGGCTGTCACATCCATTGGCAGACTATGTTTCATAGGCTTTGGTAGCACTTTGTCTAAACTGATAATTTTGTAAGATAGTATATAAATGAGTAAATATGTCTAAAATATTTTGCATAAGTTTTCTTTTTGTATTTAGAATACTTCAATTATCCACTTTATGTACTGTCAGGAGAAATTACAGTTATGGAAAATATGTTAGTAAAAATTACAAATGCCTCAAATAAAGGAATGTGTGTTGTATAAGAATCATCATATTAAAGGATTGATGTTCTCAGGTACTAGATTTTTTGGAAAACTATTTTCATACTTGATAAAATTAATGATTATTATTGCAATTTTAGTGAACTTTCATAAAAAATAAACTTTATACTCACGAAGCTCCTCTTCTCACCACTTGTTTGTGTTTCTGATTCACTTGAAATAAATAATGTAAAGCACAAGGTTAGGTCCAAAATTCTTCATATATTTATTATACTATACATGTAATTATAGACCAGGAGTAATTGGATTATTTGAGGGAAACAATTGAGTAAATAAAAATACCCAAATTTTTAAATAACTACGGTGACTAAAACATGTAAAAATCTACAGAAAGATAAAAAAAACACGTGATAACATAGCACCAAATAATTTATTTGTACCCAATTTCATTAAATTTACAAACATCAGATACAGTGCTGATTACAAAGTTTCATTATTTACAATTAGAGCCAAACTTATAGCATTGATTTTACTGATTGGTCTAATATTCACCAAACTTATGATAATAATCAAATTGGCCATTTGTATTTAAAATCTTATACAACTAATTTTGGACATTTTTTTACACATTAAAAAGATTCCTAATGAAACTTACTTAATAGTGACTCATTATGTTGAATTAATAATAAAAATCAAGATCATTATACCCATAACAAATATATATTGATTTATGGCAAACTGGGATATACATAGAATAGGAACCTTCAAACATGGTAATTGTCACAGCACTTAAGGTGGAGAGTCAATAACATAAAAACATTAATAATTATTGTCACATTATAAATATTTAATTTTACTTTTCTTCATAATACTATTAAGCAAAAAAAAATTATTATGATTATAATTTATAAAATCAATTAATATTGAGTATTTGTAGTCCAGATTTGGAACCAGTCCCTTTGAAGAATACATTAAAAGTTAAAGTGGAACACAAATTTCAAAGCATAATTATTAATAATAAAATATAACCAAAAATAAAATCCTACAACAGTTCCTGAAAAATTACAATGAACAAATGGATAAGAAGAAATGCAATATTAGAGAAACATTTACATTATATATTAAGTAATTTTCATATCAAATGAAAATTGTCAAAGGCTTATTTATAGTCAAACTAAGTTTTAAGTCTAATCTCATCATCATGATAGCTGTACAATACATCGACATCACATCTTTCCCTCCTTTATAACTTACTTCGAGTTTGTCTTCTTTCGTCGGAACAGCAAAATGTGTGGTTCTGTAAAAAGCACATAGTAAATATATAATAAGTTTTTTAATATATATATTAAAAATATGCAATAAAAATTACAAAGCATAAAAGATATCATATTATCAGTTATAAGGTCTTTTTTATATTTTTTTTTTTATAAGTAAAAATCCACCAGTTTGAATGACATGGCTCAAAATTCTTAACCTCTATTATACTTGTCTTTAGTATATTTCATATTATAAAACAAATTAAGATTAGAAGAAAATATATAAATTCATATAGATAAATATATATATTCTTGTTAAACAAAACAATACCTGGCTGGTGTGTCATATAGTGCACCCAACCCTGGCTTTGTTGGACTCCAATAGATCGCCATTCTTGTTCAGACATAAGATGGTTCTTTGGAACTAATTTCACCATCTCTTTTGGCAAAACCACATGCCTGAAATAAATGTTTTTCTTTATTTACATTTCGCAACCATATGTGGTCATTGTCAGTATTAACAAACAAAAGGAAATTGACCATATGATGCATGTATGTGTTTGAAATGTATATATATATAAATATTAAACTCAAAAATTACGCCATGAGAATTAAGGATTCATTATTTAACCTTTTGAGTTTGAGAATTCCATATTTGATTGTTTGAAGGTTTGACTTTTAATGTATTCACTATTTTTTTAACATGATACAATACATATGACAAAAAAACAGTACAACGTTGAAAGTAAAAATAAAATTGTAATTGAAATAATAAATAATAGGTTTAGTTACTTATGTACTAAACAAAACCCACCTGTATTCATGTTCCTCATCATAATATTTTTCGGAGTAATAGATATCCCTCGACATATTTTTAGTTGGAATATTCTTACTTTTTCAAAAGTTCACCAATCTGACTGTTTCTTAAAGTTGCAATATACTTATATAAATAAATAATCGAATTAATAAAAACGCCACAAAGAAGTTTAACTTTCAAAGCGACTCGACAAAAATGTATTCGTTAACGTATTTGAAAATTCGAATATATTTAATGTTGCCAGTATTAGATCCATTGCACTGCTCTTTGGCACTGCTCTACAGTTTATTTATTTATCTATGACCATATGTAGCAATATACTCTATGTCTATGACCCTGACTGTGAGAACCTTTATTTTTCATCTATGGTGAGAACATGCTGAGAACCTTTATTTTTCATCTATGGTGAGAACTGAGAACCATAGACTTAGATAACGGTTACGATAGATATTTAACCGTTTTACATTCCATCATATTATAATTTTGAAGAATGTTATTTTTTGCATTCCATTTATAAATTTATATTGGAATAATAGAAAGGTATTTGCCGCACGCTCGCTTTGTCCCTTTCTAAAGGTTAGTCAACTTAAATAACAGTATTGCTCACAGCTCAAACAATTCTCTAAGTCCATGGAGATCATAGAGTATATTTGATTGAGATTAGAGACCAGGAGGACAATCGCTTCATACCTAAAGCATTACCAACCTGTCCTTGAAAATTGGATTTGAAAATTTGGGAGAGACCATGATCAGTCAGTCTTTCCCACAGAGCACTATATAATTTTCCCGTGACCATGATTGCTGTAAAGCATTCGAAACGTCGGGAACTAAAAATCAAAATAAATCCGCGACAAAATCCGAAAAGGTAGTTTCATTTATAATGTCAAATATTCGCGTAAATCTAAGAAAGTACTGATTAGTAAGTTAAAATAAACTAAACATTTTTATAATTTTCCATTTTTCTAGTAAAATAAAAGTAGCCTAAGTTACTCCTTATTACGTTAGCACTTAGCTATCTGCGAGTAAAAGTATGACCCTGAAGTTAGCCAACATCCGACATTTTTAAAATTAAAAATTCTTATTATTAAAATTTCAATTTAAAAAAAAACATTTTTTTCAAAAGTTATAGAATATTTGAATTAAAAAATGTCTGATGTCGGCTAACTTCAGGAATTAGAATTAATAGAAAAAAATAAAAAAATACTCGTGTAGATTTCTAAAAATGGTAAGTAAACAGAGCAAGCTTTTGTTTTTCGTATCACTTTAGAACCTAGAAATAAATGATTTAAAATTTTATTTTTGAAATATGACGCAAATAATTATTTTTTTACTAAACTAAAAAAAAATCGTCTTCATTTTGAAAAAATAAACACGAGTATTTTTTTTTAAATCCAAAAAAAATTTTTTTTCATGAAGTTAGGGAATTTTTTATCTATAGGTCATAGGGGAAGTGACCCAAATATTGGCACTTTAAGACATGGCTATTAATCAAATGAATGTAGAATTGTCTTTAAACTATTTATGTCGATGTTTATTATGTTCTAGTATTTCCAATATAATCTACTTTTAAGATCATACGCTAAAACAAATCTATTTTGTCGTATAAAATAAAAAAATAAGATTGTGTATTTTTTTTGGAAAAACCAATTATTGGCACCTATAATCCTAATCATTGACACAGTTAATGCTAATTATTGGCACTTCTAATTCGTTTACTAATTCTACTTTGTCTTTAAATATAACTATCGGTATTTTCGTAAATTATAATTTAATTTGTAAGTAGGTTTTATACAAGGAATAGTTCTCTTAAAACAGCTAAAAAATAGGTTCTTTCTCAAAGCTCAGCTCATCCATCTCTAACAGATTTTTACATTTCATCATCGTTTGAATCTGCAAGCATTTTAAAAATTTCTGATGCACTGTAGGCTTTTCTAACTACCCTTCTTAAAGTAGGCACAACATCATCATCCTGTTTCGTACACATTTTCTTCTTCATTTGATTCTAGCTCTACTACTTTTATGACATTTTCAAAAACATTATCTTTTTCCGCTTCTTGAATATTTAGTAAGTTTTTCTTTACATCATGTGCATTACTTCTTTTTCTCTTCCCTTTGCCCTTATCAGCTGTGTTTTGTGTTTTGTTTGTATTTTTAGTGTAAGTATTTTTTTCTTCTCATTCTAATTTTCTTTTTTTAACACCTTCTTCTTTTAACTCTTTTGCCTTTTTCTTTTCTGTGTTGGATCTGGGTACCTGAAACTCTCTTGCAGCTTGTTTCTTGCTCATTCCTAATTTGACTGCATTTAAGGCCTTTTTTAAATTCTCATCATCATATTTCACTCTCTTTTCTTTAGGCTTCGCTTTACTTTTGGTCTTCATTTTCGTCTTTATTCGTATATATGTAATAAACCATTTATTGGCATATTATCGACCCAATTATTGGCGTAGTGTCCATAATGGGTATTAGACTTATTGGTACTGTGCCAATTATAGGATAACCAAATAATTTATTGTTATTCATTCAGAGGAAATGTAAAGTTAATAATGTTAAAAGGTAATGAATAAAAAAGAACGGGAATAGAATATTTATAAAACGACTAATTATTGGCATAGTGTGCCAAGAATGGGACTATGAGCTATTTGGCATCCAGTAATTGGCACCCCCGATTAATAGCGAAAACATAACTTTTTATCACTTAAAATCGTTACCATATTATGCTTTAAGCATCATACAATATTAAGCAAGTACACTCATTTGGTCTCTAATTAAACGAGCATAATTAGAAATGTATAATCAAATTGACTTACCTTATGAAAACAATAACAAAATCGGTTTTCATTCACAGCGAAATTTTAAGCGGCTACTTTTGAATGAAGTTCAACGGCATCAAAGATTCAGTGTTGGCAATTTAATAATGCAATATTACTACTAAAATATTTTTGTTGTTAACATTATCTTGGGCCAAAAGGAACCTTATTATTATAGTTTAAATGCACAAGTGCCAATAATTGGGTGAATGCCAACATTTGGGTCGTTTACCCTATATATATCCTATATCTATTCCTGTCCTGAATAATTCCTATTTCCTAAATTTAACATCTCTCGTTCTTTTTAAATGCATGAAAAAAATTCTCCTGCTTGATAATGGCAAATGTACTATGTACAAATATAACCAGAATAAAAAAAAAGGGAAATTTTAATTTTCAAAATTTCGAATCATTTAGTGAAAAGCTGTTAATTTTAAATTAAAAGCAGAGACTCGATTTAATTTACAAGTACTAATAATATAAAATTCAAAGATGTAATATAAATAAAAATAAAATAAAAGAATATGGTTTATTTACTTTTAACATAATTATGTATCTTTTCATGTTTTAAAAGGTCACCTTTGCAATCAAATTTCAGGGAGCACTCTGCACATGTAAAGGTTCTTCCTTCATTATGAGAAAATTTCATATGGCGTTTTAAATTTGATGCACGAGATAGTCTCATACCACAAATGCAACACACATGTGGTTTGTCTCCAACATGTGTCAAGAGATGCTGTTTTAGATCACTTCGTGTAATGAAGGCATGACTACACGTATCACACTCATAATTTTTTTCACCAGTGTGACACCTAAAAAGTAATTAAATGTATGTTTTATTTTAAACTCAATTTTTACACATTATGTAGTATAATAGTAGTATTTGTAATTAATAAGAATTGTCTAACCTGATATGATATTGTAAATGCCCTATAGTGCGGAAACTTCTTGGACATAATAGACATTGATAGGGTGTTTGACCTGTGTGTTTTCTTTTGTGTGCAGTTAAACCTGAGGATTGTGCAAATGTTTTTCCACATAAGGAGCAGGTAAATGGTTTTTCACCCTAAAAAGCAATTTTTTCAAAATTCAGACTCTGTTATTTATTTGGTATCTAAATTTTTTATTGTGACACATAAGCATGTTCTTTTTTAAAAGAGGTATGACCATAATATTGGTTTACATGAATTTATAAAATAAGCAATAATGATCCCTTAAAGCTTTTAATAAGATTAAATATGGTAACAGGATTACATAAAAGAAGTATGTGAGTATTCCAACAGTTGCAAATATTACCGTATGTATTCTCATATGAACATTAAGGTTCTGTGCTATACTAAATTTCTTGTTGCAATGTGTACATGCATAGGGTTTCTCTCCAGAATGGGTTGCTAAATGTGTTTTGAGACGGAATCTGTAAATTATCAATAAATACCTAAATAGATCAAATAGAACTTTCTGTATGAAATGTTTAACATTAAATAAAAAAATAAAATTTGAAAATAAATATAAAATTGAAAATAATCTTTTAATACCTGGAAGACATAATTTTTCCACAAGTAAAGCATTGCTGTTTTTGCGATATTTTTTCAAGTAAATTTAAGTTACTAAGATTATTTGAAGTAGTATCAGTCTTATTAGATTTTATAATTTTCAATTCTGTTTCATTGTTGCCTTCAATTAAAGAAGGCAAATTTGTTCTTTCGTGACACACATGTGAATCCTTTTTTTTTACTTCAGCAGTTGAACTCCCCTCTATTTTTATTGTTATTAAATTATTTCTCATAACTTTATCTGATTTTTCACACAGTTGTATGAATTCTAAACATATTTCTAACCTTTTATTACAATTCGTACATATGTACGTAGGTAAACCATCATTTGGTTGTATCTATTAAAAAAAATCATTTAATTTAATTAAACATGTTGATAATAAAGGCACATTTGATACTTTTTTGATTTCTCACGATACTTACTTGAACTTCAGCTAAAGACATTATTTTGGTAGATATCTGACCCGAGCTAGTAGTTTTAAATATGTCTTGCTTTAAATTCATAGTTGTTAAACATATCCTACATTTATTCGTGTCCATATTTCCTTATTAAGTTCATGTACGAAGTATAAAATATGCAATTACTAGATTTTTAAGACTATTATTGTTCTGAAATTAACAAACAATAATCTGTCAATGTCATATGACTTTGACAGTACATTCAATCTTGAATCTATAATTTCTTGGTTTTTAATATATCTACATTTTTAAAATTAAAAAATAAATAATAAACATTTAATTGATTTATACTTAATTGTAGTAGGAAAATTAATTTTATAGAAATTGAAATGATTTTCAATGAAGTTTTTCGTAGTATTTTCATGTAAACAATGCAATGCCCATAGAGCCTGTGGCCTGGCCCACCTGGGGGCCTTTCAAGTATTATTGTTCTGTGGGGCCTTTACTTGAGGTCGGTCAGGTCACAGGTGATTAATGATTATATTCAGAGTTCTGAGGTCATTATCCTCTTAAAAGTATGACTTTGATAAATTAGATTCTAGAATAGCTAGAATTAAGAACACAGAGTTGAGAGTACCTACATTGAGTAAGAAAACACAGTAAAAACAGTGACGAATATGTCTGGTATAAAGTTGTATCATTTTAACGTTAGCGCACCGTCCAGGGGTGCGTATATGGCGACAAAATTAATAGGAGTACCGGCAGAAATTGTTATCATTAATTTGATTAAAAAGGAGCAACTTAGTGAAAGTTTTATAAAAATAAATCCCCAGCATTGTGTACCAACACTTGATGATAATGGCTTCGTCTTATGGGAAAGTCGTGCAATTGCTTGTTATTTAGCTGATAAATATGGAAAAAATGACGATATATATCCAAAAGATCTTCAGCGGCGTGCAGTCGTCAATGCAAGATTGTACTTTGACAGTTCGTTTTTGTATCCCAGGATAAGAGCTATTTGTGTAAGTTTATATTACCTATAATAACAAGTTTCTCTTATAATTAATTTGGTAAATGACTGTACCATATGCACCTGCACCTTTATGTAGTATTAAACAAATTCGTTCCCTAGGTAGCTCTTTCTACGTTTAGATATTTTAAAGTAATGCAACAGATTTAAATGCATTTTTTAAGAGAAATTTTAATATATATAATATACATGCATATTGTTGTAGAAAAAAAAAATGAAGGAAATATAACATTTCTGCGAAATCTTTACTATCTTTAATCTTTACGTAAGTTTCTAGTTAGATACTATATAAAAGTATTTAAAAGTTATTAAAATTGTTTGCCAGGTTGTAGTGGTAAGGTTTCCTTATTACAAGATTCACATTAGTATCTGCAAGTTAAAGTAAAAAACATAGGTGCTGATAAATCTTACTTCAAAATAGAAGCAAAACCTAATTTTTTCTAACATTTTTATTAGCAGCTTTTGAAAATTTAATATCTAATTTTTTCTAAAAGAAAAGATACAATTTCTATAAATTAACATTTTTTATTCATTTAGTATCCAATTATATATGAAGGAGTGACTGAAATAAAGGAAAAGTTAAAAGATGATCTAAATGCGACACTTGGCTTCCTCAATCAATTCCTGGATGGCAACAAATGGGTCGCTGGCAATGACATGACTATTGCAGATACAGCTATACTTGCATCAATGTCTTCAATTATTGTAAGCTTTATAAGACATAACTTTTATTTAAATTGTACTTGATCAAATTTGTCATTTGTAGGTTTTTTTATTATATATTTAGTCTATCTTGTACTAATTACATAATAATATAACTTTCAGCAAGTTGGTTGGGACTTGTCTCAATTCCCCAACATACAGAGGTGGTTCCAGGATTGTTCCATAATACCTGGTTATGAAGAAAACATAGAGGGTGCAAAAGTGTTTAGTGAACTTGTCAAGAAAAATCTAAAATCAAGTTGAAAAGAAATTTATTAACATTAAGACAAATTATACACATATTGTACTTATTTTTATAAACAATAAAATATTTTTCTATCTATAAAACTTTAATACTAATTGTTGCTCATTTTTAACTTGTCTCTGTATAACAGTCTCTGATTTATAACCATGTTTGGACATGATTTGTATGACTTCAAGTGGAATGTTTTCTTTGATGAGTAGGAGATAAAAGGTGCCATCGTTAGCTAATATCTTTGGTATCATATCCAGAAGTCTGTCTGTGATTTCTCTGCCTTTGACTCCACCAGCCCAACTCGCTTCAATACCATAACTTCCACATTCATTTGAATCTGTCACAACATATGGGGGATTAAAAATGATAACATCAAATTTATTATTAACAAAACAAGACCCCAAATCCATATTAATTGCATTTAATGGTACTTTATTTTGGATGGCTGTACTTTTTGACATTAAGCAGGCTTTAAAATTAATGTCAGTACTGAAACAAACAGTTTTTGGAAATGCCATGCCAAATGCTGTTATAACAATGCCACTTCCTGAGCCAACTTCTAAACAAAAAATGGGGTTTTTAGATTTTATATACAGTAGATCTTTTTCTAAGGCATCAAGGAGTAGAAAGCTATCTTCAGCTGGCTCATATACATAGTCAAAATCTGCTTTATCAATGTGACTTTGATATGGTGTTACTATTTTAGTTGATACTGCCATGATCAGATAATACAGCAGTACTAGTACTTTGTTCTGGTTCTTGAGGTATTTCTGTTACTGTTGGTCGAACACTTTTTTCTTTGCTTATCATTCGCCTTATTTCATTAAGTCTATCCTAAAATTTAAAAAGGTCATTAAAGAGAGAAAAAATGCAAAAATAAAAAAAGACTATTAAATGAATAGTATATAAATTAAAAATCAGAACATACTTGAGATGCTTGTAATATATTAAGTACTACTGTAACTTTTTGTTTACAAGCTATTAGTTTTTTGACATAAGGATCCAACTCAGGATGGTTATTGAGAGCCTCTCTCACTTTCAGTAATTCTTCATTTAATGAGTCAATCTGCTGCTTTAACTCCAATTGTGAAATTCTGACAAGGAAATTATATAAAATATATCAATTTCCAATTTTGTAAAAAAAATATTACAATTGTTTTGCAAGATAATAAGGAGCGGAATGAACGGGGCAAGCTTCATAAAAACGATCTTAATGTTTTTGAAAAGATTACCTAGTAGCTCTAACTCGATCATCAAGTTGATCTACTGTTGGCTTCAGAAGACCTAATAGACCCTCGGCTAGGGTATCCCTTGTTGGATTGTCGCACAAATTACCAGTGTTTTCATCTGCAGACGTTGTAGTACTTTCTGTGTCGTCCATGTCGCCGTAATATAAAGGTATAATCACATTCTTTTACTATAATGAATTGAGAGTTCGCAATGTTGAAAAGTAATAAATAATTGAACGTAAATATAATTAGTATGTACTAATTT
This sequence comes from Boloria euphrosyne, assembly GCA_951802675.2. NCBI lineage: Eukaryota > Metazoa > Arthropoda > Insecta > Lepidoptera > Nymphalidae > Boloria > Boloria euphrosyne. The sequence continues at coordinate 3,005,746 of OX637887.1, read as the reverse complement.
TTCCAAGTTGGCTAGATACTAGGTAGTCAAATTGGATTTTGGCCCAAACTCACCATTCACCAAAGAATAAAGATATTTTGGCCAGGCATATGACAATGACAATTGACATTAAGCTTGACATATGTTTTACTTCTATAGAGGTAAGGAGGACTATCTATTATGTATGAAGTGTTCGTCGAAATGTGTAAAATTAGGGTAGCGCCACATTAGCATCAGGGTAAATTTCAGAATTATAATTAATATTATCTTATTTATGGTAGCGCCACGGTAGCAAGCAAGTTAATCACACTTCACTCAGTTAACAGCTACTAGAACCATAATATTATACGCTAATCCTCTGAAGTATTTAGGTATATAAGTTGTAATCGACATTAAAAAATTCTTTTATTTCAGAAATAGAAATTGTCAAGAATACCATATTTTGTTCCAATCTTCTAATCAATTCTAGTTTTTACTAAGGCGTTTCTTCTAAACTAGTTTTGACTAGTCAAAACGCGTTTTAACTGAGAACGGGTTTTAACTGTAACATATTATATTTTTTGAAAGTACGAGTAAGTTTATACTTTATATTTATAAAAATAAAAATTGACGACTTTAAAATACCTTATATTTAATAAACTGGTTTATTTCTACATAATATAAATACAAACTTAAATCTAGATTAGTGATTTTACAAAATATTTTCTTTACTTATTAGTTCCTGCTTTATATTCTATTGAGCAACTAGGTATGCGAGTCATGTATCAGTTCTAATGATGATTTATCACTGTGATTATTATATTTGTATATATTCATCTATATAACAATAATAATTTCATATAAAATAAAAACAATAGACTATACGATATTTTAGCTACCATATCCACTTTGCTAAAAACTGTGATTTGCTAAATTCAAAATGAATTTCACTTAAAAACAAATTAAAGAATGTCACAAGGAGTCCATGAGCATACGCATTTGATCTTTAACATGTGAATCCATGTGTGCGAAATCTCTTAATACCTCCTCAATCATATCAACAAATATGGTAGGCCATTGGAGCTCGAGGGTGCGAAGTCGTACAGCGGCTCCGCATGCCAATTCAATAGCATGTGACAGTTGACCACGACCACGAACTCTCCAATTCATATCCTCCTAAACATATAAACCTTATGATAAAATGATATATATTTACTAACATAAAAATAACAAACAATGTATTTTACAAAAATACTAGTTGTATAGAGTACCTGAGATACGTGTCCCTTTTTATATTGGAGAGCTTCTTTAGCGATAACGTCTCTTAAAGCAGGATCGGCAGTTCTCAGCCAAGCCTTAGCACTGACGGAACTATTTCCGCTTTTGCCGAGCCTAGAAAGTAGAGGCTGCAAGGGAGCGTCGGGTAGCGCACGAAGTACTATGTCACTTAAGCCAATATACGTTTGATTAGCAGATTTTATTTCTTCATCTGTTACCTACGACGAGGAAAAAGATATTGCAGTGCAATTTTTATGAATTGTTAAAAATATTAAAATTACTGATCATTTTTTATTAAAATGGAGGAAGAATTTTACAATACTTACAATGATTTTACATTTTTATAAAGTAAACCAGTTTAACTAGCAAACAAAAATAAACCAAAGAATAGCCCGATTTGGGTAGTCCAATTTCATTGTATTATGGGATACTAAAGCAAGAATAATAATAATTTAATTAATAAGAATAATATTAATACTAAATTAATGTAAATTTAATGAATTCCAAACCAAACATAAGATATTTGAGATCAAAGTGGCTAATTCGACAAAAAGCCATTTTAGTATTTAAAGACCTAAATGTTATGTTGTAGTACATATGAGTAGCAGTAAATTGGAACTAAGTAGATAGGTTAGTCGAAAAACTAGCAGTCTAATCCAGTTTAGTTGAAAAGTCTAATCCAAGTAAATCTAGTCTAATCCAGTTTAGTTGAAAAGTTTACAAATACAATAAAACAATTCGAACTATTACTACGGAAATCTTATCGCCACCATCATAACTTACCGGTTCGTCATTAATTTCCTTGAGTCCCCAATGAGCAAGCCTGTATATTGCGTACTCTCGCCAGGTTTTCATGAAGATAGGGTTACCTTCCGGCATTATTGTTAAACCTGTTAATCCTCGAAGCTCTGCTAAAGCGTGTAACTGCCCTAAGTGTTGAAGTCCAGTGGCACGAACGGCCAGGTGGTTAACATTCGGAAATCTGATGTATAAAAGTAAATTATATTATGGCTGAGAATGAGATATAACAATTTTATAAATGAGAAAAGTGCAATATACAGAAATTAATATAACATTATTAAACCATACTTACTTTGCTTTTAATTCTGGTAAGGATTGAGCAACTGCATTGAAATGGATATAATGAAAGGCAGCTTTTGTTACAGTTCGGGCTCGCTCCCACTCCCACTCGCGAGCTAGGCGACGCACTGCACCAGCGCCCCATGCACTTACTAGTCCCTCGTTTACTTCGACTAAATAATCGACCCCTTGCTCTCTATCTTTCGATACCGGGGCCGCTTTAGAAACTGGTTCAGAGGATTTCAAATTTGCCAAATTAGTTTGCTTCGGCTTACTTCGAGCTGTTGACGCCCGATGTGCAGATGATGCTCTTTCATTTCTCCTTGTTATGGTAGCACTGCGTATGTTTCTATTACTTATTCTGCTATTGAGTGATGCCTGCCGTTTAAAAATTTTACTATTATTGTCACTACCCGACGTTGAAGAGGTCGCGATAGAACCATGGTTCGTATTACAAGAAATGTTGCTAGCATTCTCACTGTTATCACAATTTTTAATGTTTGTTTTTATTCTTCTGCTTTCCGGATCGCAAACAGACTTAGATCGTATTGAGCCAAAATTTTCTCTTCTTCTTAATACTGTCGGGCACCTTCGAAATTGTCTTTTGTTTAATTCTTCTTCACTGTCGCTAGTAGAAGAGGGTAAGGAACTAATTGAAGAATCTCCTACTGGATCGACACTTGAAATACTCTCCCATCTTTTCAAAATAGGTTCCGAACTATCGGATAGTTTAACGTTTTCCAGTGAGGATATAATTGGCAGTAAAATTGGCGGTAATCTTAGATCACTACTAGTAGATGTTGAATGAGATGCATCTGTTTCTTGCGATGCACTTCGTTCCGAAAAGTTTACTCGTCTTTCAGAAGGTTTTCGAGCAGTTGAACTTCTCTGCAACTTTCGTAGTCGCGGATTGGAGATTAAGTTTTCAGTGGAAGGGCTAGTATCACTATTATTTACTTTGCAATCCGAATCTTCAACGTCCACGTGCCTTGTAGATGCTATAATATCAGGGATAACGGAAGTTGAAATAGCTTGCGTGTCGTCAGTTTGAGTAACTGCTTCTGAAGATGTTTGAAGTTTAAACTCTTCTTCAATGTCTACTTGTTTAATTGGACTTGTAGTATTACCGAAACATTTGTTTTCTGATCTGAAATATTATAACTGATACATAATTTGTAAAGTTTTCTCAACTACTATACGATACGAATATATTTTAAAATATCATATTAATAGTAAATTTTATTTCTAAATATAGATGTAATAAAACCTTAGTAATTCCCAATTAGTTCGTGCATTGTGTATTATTTGATCACGTCGAGCGGCTTGTTGAGCAGAACCACTGAGTGCGCAATATGCTGCATGTGCTGCTTCCTTGTTACTTCGCCAAGCCATAGCAGCTTGACGAACCTGTGAGAAATAATTGTGTCCCTCTTAACTTACACAGATTGTAGTCATGGTAACCAACGTCATTGAGATTAGCGTTTTAGGTATACTAAACTTAATTTAAACTTAAATTACGTCTCGGATTCTTTTTAGTTTACGTAATCTGGTATCTTGCTGCTGAAGACAGCAAACTAATTAATTGCTGTAACATCAAATACCACAACAAATTGAAATAAAGGAATATTAGCTAAATATTTTACCACACATTTTATACGGATTAAGGAAAAGTTATATCATAATTACATTATTACCTGATCGCTGACATGCATATTTGTAAGAGTAACAAGATTTGGGAGATAAGACACTAAAAATGGTGTGCAGTCACCGCCTAGAGCTACTGGATTTCCATCTAAAGATACTTCTATTAATGTGGTGGCTTCCGCTAGTGATGAAACATCTTCTATGCTACAAAAAACACAAACATGTGGCCTTCTCCTTTAAGAAAAAAAATATTTTTTTTCAATACAATAAAAAAAATTGTAAACTCATAATTTATACCTTTGCAAATCATTATTTCCGAGATATAATTTTTGTAGTTTAATTGTATTTTGAAAGCCAAGCAACTTTCTCAACCTATTTCGCTTTAAATTTAATTCTCTTAAAGATATCAATCCTTGAAGATCCATTTGCCCAATGCATTTTATTTGATTACCAGCCAAATTGAGAACTTTTAATTCGCTTTGATTAGATAAACCTCCCACTTTTGTTATCCTGTTACCGTGTAAATCTAATACTTCTAATTTTATTACATTTGATAGACCTTCTATTCTTTTTATTCTGTAAATAGATAAAATTAAACATAAATTATTCACCGCCTAGATGGGGGCAACCCGTCCCGGGCGGCATGGTTTCAGGGGGCGTCAAAATCGTAATATTGTTTGTTTAAAAATATAAAACTTGCTCTAAAGCTCTAGAAAGTGAACACCAAAACTTGTGGATTCGCGAAGCCAATTTGAGATTTGCCGTGTCAACAACTGATCATTTAATGAGTGCGAAAAATATTCGGGGCTGAATTTTCAATAGAATTCTGTCTATAAAACATATAAAATATTAACTGACCTGTTTTTACCCATTAATAATACTCTGAGACTAAATAGTCTTTCAAGCGATGATATTTTATCAATTTGATTGTCATAAACGTCGAGGAATACTAATTTGCTTAAATCTAAAGGGCACAATCCAGATAGCGTGTTTATTAAATTATGCTGTAGTGATAGTAAGCGTAGGCCGGGTTCTCCTACGATATGTGGTATTGAGGAAAGTCCTCGTCTGAAAATTAAAAACGCAAAAATCGCTTTTTATCTCTAAAAATTGGTAATATGCGGACGAATTGGAAATCTTCATCAAGCGCATGTAAATTATTGTTTGTGCACAAGTATTATTGTAAAATATTTTGTACCTATCGAGGCTTATTCTATCTGGTAAACGATCTTTTTCTTGTGGGGTCCTAGATAGTTGCACTTTACCTTCACCCACAGCTTGTAAATTAATGGCATCCTCTTTAAAATCTTCTTTACATACATAATTATTTCTGCAAAATAAAGAATAAATAAATTAAAAAAAAATAAAACAAAAAAGAAACAAAATTAATGGTGAATTGAAAATATAAGCACCCAGAAAGAATAGTATTAGAGCGTTGCAATGTGGAATTACGATGATCGGCCAAAGCAGGTCGTATTTGAAGAAATTGTCGACCATCTCCACCGGCATTTGCCTCTACTCGCGGTCCGCTGACATCAAGAGACTGTGCTGACCTTCCTCTTGCTCGAAAAGCTAACTTTCTTACCTATAATATTTTATAATAAACTTTAAAACTTTCAACATTAATAGTTACAAAAAATCACATCAACTGCAACATTACATTTCCACGGCTATATGTAATAGGCATTAGTTTAACAGTAGATTAACACTGTATAATTATTTATTGTTTTATTGGTCCCATTTCACAAAAGTTCCTTTTTATGGATAAAAATTCGTAAAAAAGGCAGTTTTGGTCCATTTTATCAGACTCGTTAACTGTTGCTTGGCAACCAAAATATTTCAAGTGAGCAAACGCAATTTAATAATAAAACTGGTTACGATATTTTAATTTGTGTTCCTAATAAGCATACAGTAAGATAAAAAATATTTGAGCTATATTTTAAGTGTTTTTAAAAAGTAATGTATGCATTAGTTTATAAAAGTTGCTAGATTGAATGAGCCCTAAAATTACAATGGTTAAATTTTTAGTACGAGTCAAAGAGTATAGATAATATACTGGTACGCCGTACGAGTATTCAAATTTCAATCTACTAGTGAGTAGTGACTAGTGTCATAATATTGTTTTGAAAATATGTTTTTAAAAACAAAAGAAAAAGTGAAATAAATAAAATTTTAATGATTTAAGTAACATTAATGAATAAAATTTAGCCAAAAGTATTTTCGCTGCGCAGTTTTCGTAATTTTCTATCTACGTTACCTTTCGGATTAAAGATGGTGAGATTTTTTCCAAATCCTTATGAAGAATATAAAGAAGGAGCAGGAGTAGCCCTTAATAAACATGAAATAATTGAACAAATAAATATTCATGTCAATAATATATCAAAGCGCCTACAGCCATCTCATAAAAATGTTGATGGAGGGCTGTACGTTGGAGTAACCGGCGTGTCGTATATGTTCTATTATTTGTCTAGAAATACATTGCTTTCAGAAAACAAAAATACATATATCCAAAAAGCTTTGGAGTATCTCACTCCAGCGTCAGAGATTTCGGCTGGTGATCAAACCTCCTTTCTTCTTGGAGATGCCGGCACATACGCAGTAGCCACTGTACTAAAAAAAGAATTAGGTGATGAGCATTTTGCTGAGAATTTAAAAACGTATAAAGCTCTGTATAGTTATTACTTAAACCCGAAGTTCCTTAAATGTGGAGGAGACGAATTTTTTGTTGGTCGAGCTGGGTATCTTGCTGGGGCTTTATGGATGAGCCGAGAGCTACAAGCGCGAATTTTTACAAATGATGAATTATATAAAATCTGTGACATGATGGTTATGTCAGGTCGAGAATATTCAAAGAAACACAAAAGCCCATGTCCATTGATGTATCACTATTATAATACTGAGTATTTAGGTGCAGCTCATGGTGTAAGTTTTATTTTGCAAATGCTGTTATCAGTGCCTGATTATTTAGATTATAATAAGTCAGCTGCCGACGATATTAAAGCTACCGTTGATTACATAGCTTCTATACAAACTGATGAAGGTAATTGGCCTTGTTGTATGGAAGAAATTGGTTTGTCTGATCATAAACTTGTACATTGGTGTCATGGAGCACCTGGTGTGATTTATTTGATGGCAAAAGCCTATTTAATTTTTAAAGACGAGAAATTTATCAATGCTTGTGTGAGAGCTGGTGAAGTAGTTTGGAATAAGGGTTTACTTCGTAAAGGGCCTGGAATATGTCATGGTGTCGCCGGCAATGGATATGTCTTTTTACTTCTATATAGATTAACGGGAGATGAGAAATATATGCATAGAGCAAAACTTTTTGCTGACTTTATGAAAACTGATGAGTTTTTAAAAGATGCAAGGCTTCCAGATAACCCACAAAGCTTATATGAAGGCACAGCTGGAACGGTATGTTTCTTAGCTGATCTTTTAGTTCCAGATAAGGCTGAATTTCCTTTTCAAGATGTATTCTCAACTTATGATTATTAGTTGTTATTGTTTTTTTTTATTGTGACTTATGAATAGTATTTATTGAGAGAGGTATTGAGTGTATTACAATATATTATTCCCGTCTAATTATAATTGTTTCATTTCTAAAATTAGATAACAGAGAAATTATGAAAAATTAAACATATGATTGATCATATCTAAAAAAACTCCTGAGTAAAAACGTTTTTTTGCTCAGTCTATATATAAAGCCTTCAAAATTTTATTATGAATAATTTCGCTTCACGACGACCAGTGAACGATCAAGCACAGGAGGGTCGATGGAGGGCATTAAGCACTCACAGTGCTCTCCGAGGCCCAGAGTTTGCTGCCAAGACTTAATAGTACCTGCTCCACTACAAACGTTTAGAGGTAGTTTAAGTTGCTTCTTGAAGAAGATTTAAAATGTTCAGACTAAATATAAAAAAAAAAAAAAATAGAACGAATTGAGAATCTCCTCCTTTTTGCAAGTCTGTTGATAACTAAACTTGGCTTTCATCCGGGACTCGTACCCAGGACCTCCATATTATATATATTTTAACCTTCAATGGTAGTCCGATATCACTCCTTTTAGGCTTTTAACTTACCCGTATAAAGGAAAACCTTTTATATAATATTTTTACATGAAAAATGGATAATTAATTCCATCTACGACCTACTTATACCTATTACCTACTTATTTCTGTCATTGATTTCAAAGTAGACAATATAAATTTTAAATGAAATAGATTTTTTTTAGATAATAACCCTAATCACAAATACGCATTAAATACATTTTTATGCTGACAGTAATAGATGTTATCATCAATTTTCTTGTCACTTGCCATCATAGAATTACTTATATCAAGAAAATGCACCTATGCTAGCAATGCTATAAAAATGGCCTCTTTTATTTGTTTCACTTGCAACTGTAAGGGCTGTGAGGGCAAAGATGAATCTAGTAAGAATCGTCTTTATGTTAGATATTTGTTCTGCAACCATCTTTCCTGTTTACTATGAAATTTTGAAATCAAAAAATGTAAAAAACGCAGTGTTATTGCACTGTAATGCGAATTACGATGTTCTTTCAATGCAGAAAATATTAATTGAAAATAATGTAAGAGTCACATCGTTTAAAACAACGCATTTTACGCATGTGCCAAATATAGGCGACTCTAAAATTGCGTTTATGATCGACACAAGATGTGCTTCATGGGATCGTATTTTGAGTACTGTTGACGAGATATTTTTCCGAGGATCATGCACATGGTTGGTTTACACTGATGACATTCAGACTACGGTAGATACGCTATCAAGATACCCTGTTGATATTAATTCAGATTTTATAGTTATCACAAAAGACTATTTTAAGGAAGTATATAAATTGTACGAAGTTTTTAATAAAGGTTTTTACACAAACGGTTCGTTTGTAGTTAGGCAGCTGGGTTATATGGATACAAAATTACATATGTCACCTAGCAAAAGGGTAGACTTAACGGGGGTAGTTTTAAAAAGCGTGGTGGTAGTTGTCGATCCCATTGTGAACGAAACGTTTGAACACTACTTGGATAATACAAAACCCGGTGTGCTAGTGGATTCTCTACATAAGTTAAAATTTTATACGTTAATAAAGTATCTCAAAAAGATATATAACTTTAGGTAAGTGGCATTTTCCTTGAAATATTATTAAAAATGTTTAAATAAATCCAGAAGTATTATTTTTCAAATGAAGCATCAAGTTTCGAAGGACCAACTCTTGGGGGTATTTACTCAACGGAAGTTTTGACGGCCTCGTCGGGTCTCTGCAGCGACGTGAAGCCGATATAGGGGGAACTCCCATATTTTTCAGGTCGGACAGATCAAAGTTTATTGACTATGTAACTCCTACTTGGCAATCCAGGTAACAAACTATCTATGGTATATCATTGTGATTTTAAGAATTATAAAAAGAATTAGTTTTTGTAAATTATATACTTACGCTTAAATCGTGATACATAATATAAATTACGGGTGAAGACTTCAGGACCTGACTGTTCATTAAGGTGTAGGTCCCTTGGGCCTTACGATTTGACCTATTATAGCATTTATATTGATTACTAGCTGTGCCCGCGACTTCGTTCGCGTGGATGTCGGAACTTAACAATGTATTTTTTAGTGCGAAGCGCTGTTGAAGGATACCGATACAAATATTTTTTTTTATTTATGCTAGTGTTTCTTTATAAACAACATTAGCTGTGGAACCATCTGGAGCGTACACTTTTTGTGTATTGAGGTTATTGAGGTTGTTTACGCGGGAAAGAGCTACGTATAGTTGACCATGAGAAAAGCATCCAATACTTAGGTCCACCCCCGCAACGAAGTCATTTTCAAAATAAAAACCAAACAAATCAAACTTTCAAAATGAGAATGAAGACTAATAAAATTTCAAACTACGAAGTAAATAAAACTACTTGACTCAAATTGCAAGTTATTATTTACTTCGCACTTCGAAATTAAGACCGAATCTAATTAACTAAAATTTTTTGAAAGATAAAACAAAATAATGAATTGACGAACGAACGATTTACGATACTATCAATTTAATTCAAGACCTTTACATAGACAAACCTCTTTAAAGACAGAACTTTAAAGACTCCTACAAAACTCAAAGATAGCCGGCAGACATGGGCGAAGGTCATTCTTTCAAGGAAAATCTTAACACCGCATTCAGAAAATGACTTCACACGCACAACGCCATCTATCGAACAATACTGCACGCAGTTGATCTCTAGTTCGAATACTCGTTGATGGCGCTGTTTTAATATTTTACTTCGGAAACACTATTATAATTTTATTAATTTACATTTTTTATAAGGTGTGAACTGATTACTATGAAACAAAAAACTTAATGTTACTTCAATTTACGCACATATTGTTGTGTATAAAAGTTACTTGAAGTTGTGAGATCAAATGCACATAGCCCTAATTTTACTTCTGGAATTTCTCTACTTCTTCACTTTAAACTCAAATATCTTTTGATAGACTGAACCGATTGCAATGAAACAATAACTAAATGTTACTTAAAGTTACGTTCAATCGTTGTGTATAAAAGTTATCTACATTGCTTTCGTACGTTTTACGTGATGCCCGGATAAATAAACAGACAAACTGACAAACCGACAAACAGACAAACAGACAAAAATTCTAAAAATGCTGGAAATGGGTTCTATTGGTTGTCCTTTAACACCCTGGCTATTTTTTTTGTATTTTTTTTTTGATGTACAAAAACGACTTTTCTACAGTTTTATTATATGTATAGATTATAGTAGGTTGTTAGTAAAAAGAATCCTAAAATACATTACATGACAAGTTAAACGTATGTACTCTAATGAAATTTTCATTTTTAGGCCCTGCTTTATTTTGCGTCACCCTAAATACCCGGGAGGTCTTTATACGATATATACTCGACCATTGACCAATGTCGTCTGGTATTGGATTGTCTTCACACTAGCACTTGCTGGGTTGGTTGTACGCATCATGTTGAAGATTAATATTATAAAAACAAATAGAGACGACCAGGACTCTTCCTCGTCTATGGCTTTCATATTTATATTTAGCGCGATAAGCCAACAAGGTAAAATCTTTTATTTTTAACCGACTTCAAAAAAAGAGATTCTCATATCGAAATCTTGACGATGACGATGATCGTTGAGGATGTCTCGCTGACTTAGAGCATATATATGAAAATAATGTACCTATTACTGGATTATTTCTTGATTTATAAAGACTCATTTTTGAATAATTAGTAAGATACAATACAATATTAAAAACTAGATTGGAAATATTAAAGTGCTTAGATACATGTTTTCTGCATTCATTTAATGTTCGTAAGTACTTTTCGTACGTACCACTTGTCTATTATTTTTTCTAGGTACTACTCTAAATAGAGGCTCGATATCGATAAAGATTGTTATTTTCGTAACTTTCGTGTTTACGCTGACGTTGTACCAGTATTACAACGCTACAGTAGTATCGACGTTATTGCGAGAGCCCCCCAAAAGCATTAGAAATCTCAAAGATTTGCTTAGAAGTAGCTTGAAGGCGGGGGTCGAGGATGTTCTCTACAATAAAGACTATTTTAGGGTTTGTTAAACAATCCATAATATAGTTATCTAATGAGCTTTAAAATATATTTTTTATTAAATTAGAATAAGTAAATACGTGTTTGAGGAAGGTACGTACCTACTAGTTTTTTCGTCTTAACAATTGTGATAGGTACCTATAACTTCGCAAATTAATGTTATTTTGTTATATTCTAAACAGAATAACAATTGTGCTTTTAATCAGTAATACTTATAAAAAAAAATGTGTTATTAGTACTTAGTAGGTAGTTATATACTTTACCCACTATAAGTATATTATTATTTGTACCTACATTCCAGCGAACTACAGATCCCGTAGCGTTAGAGCTCTATCGTAAGAAAATAGTAACAAATACAGAGCATAATTTTTACAAGCCTGACTATGGCATGCAACTAGTGAAGGCAGGCGGCTTCGCTTTCCATATAGATAGCATTAGCGCGTATCGCATCATGAGAAAGACGTTCAGTGAACGCGAGATTTGTGACGCTCAGGAAATATATTTGTATCCACCGCAGAATATGGCGGCGGCTCTGCAAAAGAATTCGCCGTATCGAGAACATGTTGTTATTGGGTGAGAATGTATTTCATTAAGATTTAGGCCATTTGTACCAAATTCGTACTTTGATTTTGATTGTAATATTTCTTTTTTTACACCTGTTGGCTCGGGACTTCCCGGACTTCGGGGAATTCGACGAGATCAATCAATTACAAACCATCGCTAATACATTCGTATTTAAGATACCTTACTAGTTTTTTACACAGTAACTAATTGACTTAATTTTGCAAGTAGTTTAAGGCCACAGAATGCTGTTATATTTGACCCGTCGGTATCTACTTCCGTTGCTCAGACCAAGGAATGGTATAGACACAACTCAATTATTCTTCTAATACGAGTAAAATAGCACCTACTCCATTATTATTGTTAGAAAATAAACTGTTTCGAGACCGGCATTCGTGTAATGAGCACGAATGTTTGTATTTCAATCTTGGGTCATGGGCGTGTATATTTCTAGCAAGTAGCATCCATATTACAAGTCCCATCAGACTGGCTAGCTTACCATAGAATAATAATACTATACTTTATTCTTAGTTCGATTTCTGTGATATATATTTGCGGTTGTTATAATGTGTAAGCTTTATTCCAGAATACGTAAAATATATGAATCAGGATTGATGTACAGATTGAAGTCGGTCTGGGACGAGCCCAAGCCGCCCTGCGTCCACACACCAGATAGCAGTATCTTCTCTATCTCACTGCGAGAGTTCTCAAGCGCTCTGATAATACTAGCTTTTGGAATGCTTATATCTGTTATGATATTGCTTGTAGAAAACTTGGTGTTTAGATTTAATGTAAAACCGTATGAATTTCGCCATTAAGTCAGAAAAGTGTTGCTAATTGAAGTAATAGTATGTGTTCGACCGTTGATTTAACTTACCAATATTATCGTACTAAATAAGAAGCATAAGAAATCTTTAAAATTAACTAAATATTTAATTTATCCAAACTTTGGAAAAGAAAATCTGGCAAATTAAAAAAAAATAGGAAAATTAAATAAAAGGCTCAACTCGTTCCGTTTGTTATTATATTTGAGTACAATTTATTTAATATATTCACAATATTGTTTGATGAAAAATTACAAAGATCGAGTTCTGTGACTTTTTTTCGTACATATTATGCTCATTTATTTGTACCCGATGCCTCGCTTACAAATTACAATTATTGCTGCATAAATTAGATCAATAAAATGTTATTAATATTGTTATTAATTGATACTTATTCATCATTTAACAAAAAACAAAAAAAATTAAGCACATATTCTCGGATTTTTATTTATTAATGAATTTAATTTTGTTTTTCTTGTGCTTGTGTTTTAACCACCGCAATATTTTTTTTCTTACGGTGCAAAATTAAACTGTTATATTCGGATACCCAATATAGCGCCCTAAACTCTAAATGTTGCGATTCTCGGAAATTTGAAGATCATCATATTATAAAACTGACAACAATTGAAAAAATGTGTGTGTATTTTGTTCCGCGCGTAAGAAGACTTCTTTGTGTTTTGAGCGTTTTTACTTTTTATTTTACTCGTATTCTTCTCTGCAATCACTTACGCGATTTGATATCCATATCATGGGGATTCATAAAACATAGACCCGCCATATTGGATTTACAACGACAACATTTCCTTTATCATGTTATATTCAAGATATTTATCCGCTATTATTTAAAACATTATACTAAAGTGAAATTTAGCGACTAACTTCACGCTTTAGTCAATATTGACTAACTTTCATCTTTAGTCTAAATCAGTCGCATTTTTAAAATTCACTCTCATCACGTTTAAGGTGCCAAATAATATCTAAGGCACCAAAAGAAGTATAACATCAAAAAGAACTACTCGTTATTATGCGATAATTTGTATTTTAAATATATTATATCGTACTTGATCTTAATAAAAATTTTATTACTGAGATTAATGCCATTGTATTATGCCATTTCTTTTGACCGTCCACAATTCATAGTTTTTGTTTTTTCTTTCTTTAATTAAGTGTCCCTGTGGGTGAAAGAAAACCGCGAGGCAAAAGGATAGATGCAAAGTATCAAATTACGCGGTACATTTTTTTGAATATACAAAATAAAAATAAGGTTTTTTAAAATTGTTTTTTATTACTTTCAAATAAGGTAGTTTTAGTATTCTATTGCATCATGGGACGAGGCCCGAGGCATGAAGAAATATGATTATTGGGACATGGAAGTAACATATAAAATCGATATAAATCCGATGACATTTAATACTTGCTGAACTCGATAATCATTATTAAAAAAAAAATCGATTTTACAATCAAATTTCGATTTCCAACGACAACTTCGGGGATAAAACTGTTTAAGCATCTATTAACAGAACGATGTATTTTTATGATAATTTATTAAATCTTTTACAATTCACATACAGTACCATTTATACAAATATAAATCAATCAAACACGTCTGGAGTTAAAACAATAGAGCTCTTGAGGTAAACAATTCGACCGGGAATTGCGTACAAAGAAAAAATCGATTTGGGTTCCTTAGCTTTTGGAAAAACGACCGGAGCCGCGGGATGTTATGTTTCACTTCGATATTGCTGTTAAAGAATGAACTTGTGATGAATATACGTGGAATGATATCGTGCTAGTTAAAATCGATATTTAATCATTACATTATATATACATATTTCGAATTAAATAGCAAAATAAAAAGTACTCGAGGCCCTCATCTACAGTTGTAAACGTATTGCAAATTTTTATTTTTCTAACATATTAATTGTATCACTAAAATATTTGACGAAACACGAAATTCTTGAAAGCACAGAACAATTATTTATTATAACACAAATTGGTGTTACCAGTCTTCTAACACCCATATTGACACAGATAACTAAAACTCACAGAATATAGAATCGTATTATGGCAGTATCAGGGAAAGGTACAGACCAAAAAAAAAAAAAAAAGAAAAAAAATTACAATATTTAAATTTTAAAAATGGAAACTAAAATAAATACAGATAATATAATAAATCATAACGCCCCGATACAAGTGATGATGTGAAACGTGTCTCGTGAAACATATATCCTAGGCCCAGTGCTCGCCATTCACCGCTCCTCCAACATGACGGTCTCTTGCGGGTACAGTTTTAAAGCCTTTAATGTACTGCTGTGAGATTCCATTGTGAGCTATAACAGATAAAAATTATATTCTTGAATTATATAACAATGAATAGAGGCCGAAATTATAGTTTTTAGAATTTTGATCTTTGTTTGTTTTTTTTTGTTTTTTTTATGTGACAAAGGGGGGCAAACAGGCAGGAGGCTCACCTGATGGGAAGTGATCACCTCCGCCCATGGACATCTGCAAGACTGCAAGACTGCAGGTCTTGCAGTTTTGCAGATGCGTTGCCGGCCTTTTAGGAAAGGAAGGGAGGGGGGAGGAAGGACGGGAAGAGGGATAGGGTGTGAGCCTCCCGGACTCTCACTTACCGGACGAAACGCGACAGCATAGCTGCCACTTCACGCCGGTCTTTTGGGAGAGAGTGGTACTATACGAGGCGTGCCGGCCCATTCGGCTGCTACCCGAAGGTTATAAGCATGGCACTACCACTAATCTATGATAAATAAATCGTAGCTAGCTAGTAAAAGCAAATTAATAGCTTATTTAATGATAAATTAAATACAACTTTATTAATAAGTATTTATAATAATAATAATTGTAATCACCTAATATAGTATTATTACGAATAAATACAAAATATAAAAAATACTTACGTCTCTTCTAGGCCAGCTAGTGATAACCTTGTAGTTCTCTTGTGGGTAGCCTTTCGACGCGAGGAAATCTAATAAAGCCTGTGTTAATAAAAATAGATTAATTTATATTTTTTGGTAACTTTTATATTTACTTATATAGTATTTTTTATTACAAATTCAATTTATGTTTTTCATTACAGTTTAAATTAACTGTTATTAAGTTAATTTAAAAAAAATATCACATATGTATAATAACAGTTTGATTTAATTAATAAAGTTATATACTCATAACTCATGATTAATAAAATTATACGTGTTATACATACAATGTACATGTATGCATACTTACGCACACGCGCGTGGAAGGTATAAGGTATTTGAGTGTGTGAGGTTATTTTAGCTTAGTACAGATGACTAAGTCGCCCTGTGTATGTATGTGTGTGTGTGTGTGCGTGTGTGTGTTTTTTGGCCGGGTTTCCCGCGACACTGTTTTGTGTTACAACTAACATCTAACAAAATATTTACGTGGCCTAACTGTTTTGTTAGCAAAAACAAGCAAGCATGTTATCCGAGGCGAACGGACAACGGTTTCATTTCATTTCATCGTTGTTTGCGAAGATTGAGGTTATGCGTTTCGTATTTCCTGATTTATCTGTTTTACTTAACTATAGTGTTGTGTGTATTTTAATATGAATTGGAGTATAGACAATACATTGTTTTTCATGATTTGGGGTGCGTCATTGTTGGATCACAAGAACAAAAATTAAAAACAAAGCTTCTTCGTCCGAAGTCATTATGTTGAGTAGATGTTTGATGCTAGAGTTTAAAAGTAGTTTTGTTCAGCATAAAATTATTACAATTTTTTACTGAACGTCATGAGTCTACTACCAGTTAGGAAAGAAGAAGCTGCTGACCTGAGAAGAACTGGCGAAAGAAACTCAGCGGGACTAATATTTTTTTTGTCTTAAGTCTGTTTCTTTTTTTAAATTAAAATGAAATTATAATAATGCTATAAGTTGAAAATAGCAGGAGACACGCCTTCAGTGCGTGTGTAGTAGACTCATGACGTTCAGTAAATAATGTAATAATTTCATGCTGAATAAAATATTTTGAATTTGAATTTATGTGTACTCACGGCGAGCGTGTCGTCTGCGCGGAAGCGGCGCTCGAGGCAGGAGTGGTGCGGCGGCGGCAGGCGCACGCGCACGCGCGCCACCTCGCCCGCGCCCGCCGCCGGCTCCGCGGGCACGCGCGCCGCCGCGCCCGCGCGCAGCGCCTGCGCACACACGCACATTCAATTAAAATAATACTGATTTTTATTAATTCTAACAAAAAAAAAATATTTGCACAAGGAAAAACTTAACAGTAACAAAGATTGTTGTATGTATTTCACAATTTTTGATTGAATAACGAAAAATCGTACATTATGAATTCTAATCTATATTAATAAATATGAATTGTCAAATGTGTTCCTAAAAAAATAATAAAATGACACTTATTTTTCCATACAAAACAAATAGTAAAAAATTAAAACACTGACCATCTAGCAGTCAAACATTTGAGGTCAATCAAAACAAAAGAAAGAAGTGTCAGGACTATCATTAGTATGCCTTCAAGTTGACTAGCCTGTATGAATGGGTATTCTAACTTTTAAAACGTATGTACCTTTGAACGAACGCGAGCGAAGCAAGGCTGAGTCGCTAATATTAATAAAAATTTTCACTACTGTTGTTGTCTACTAACAAAAACTGTTGTATAAATAAGTCCGATAAATACAATTTTATAAATTACTTCATAATTATATAGAACACAAGTAGTTTAATTTAATCTAATATACGTTACGAAACGTTAAAGTGATTTAAATAATTAAATTTAATTTATAAGCAATTGAAATATTACATTGTTGGCTTTATTGTCATTACCTCTTTCCTAGCTTCTTCCATAAGTCTTTCTGATTCTGCTCTCTCCAATTCTTGATTTCTTTCTAATTCTTGCTGTTTCTTTATTTCTTCTTTCGCTCTGTAAAAAAATTCTTAATCAATAAATTTGTTGTAAGTTTTGTTACCTCTTAAGTATAAAGCAAAGTTAACTCATTAATGCAAAAAATCTATAAATTGCAAGACACTAAATGTACTACTAAATGCTTAACATTTAGTCAATGACGTGTGATAGGCACGTAATGTGACGTTTGAAGCTCATCAAACAATTTATAAGTAATAAATAAGTTGTGTTTTGTTATTTTCTTAATTTTGTTTCATATAAATATTTATTTTGAGAGATTCTTGATTCATGAATGCCATGCCACATATTTCTTAAGCCTCTGAGCCAAGTCATTACACACAATATCTATATTAATATAATTGAGCTGAAGCTCGGAACAGAGGTTATATAAAATTAAATCAATGAGTACCTGTCGGCCTCGAGGCTCTGCTGGTAGGCCTCGTCCTGCTCGCGCTTGACGCGCTGTCGCGCGTCGCGCTCGCGCTCCACGCGCGCGTCCTCCTCGCGCTGCGCCGCGAACCGCTCCAACGCCTCCACCAGCCCGCCCACCAGCTCCGACACGCCCACGTTGCCTGCACGACACAAACACTTACATTATATATATATATATATATATATATATATATATATATATATACTAGCGGACCCGACAGACGTTGTCCTGTCTACACGTCTTTAAATTGAAAATTTCAAACTTTTTTTAATAAGCTAAAACATTCTGGACCATTTTGAAATTGTGAATCTAAACCATTCCCAGATCCCCTTGAACACACACAAAAAATTTCATCAAAATCGGTCCAGTCGTTTAGGAGGAGTTCAGTCACATACACACGCACACAAGAAATATATATATTAAGATAAAACTGAAGAGTTTGTTTGTTTGTTTGTTTGAACGCGCTAATCTCAGGAACTACTGACTCGATTTGAAAAATTCTTTTTGTGTTGGATAGTCCGTTTATCGAGGAAGGCTATACGCTATATTACATCCCGCTACGATCAATAGGAGCGGAGCACCAATGAAAAATGTTGCAAAAACGGGAGAAAATATTCCTTTTGAGCTTCCGTTGCGTGCGCTGCGTAATCGGTTAAAGTTATGCTAAAAGCATGTATGATGGAATTGCTCCCCTTTAAAAGTTCTATAAAAAACGTCCGCGATAGCATATGTCTATCTTTTAAGGTTGACTCGCTATAACCTTTTTTATGATAATCAAATTTATTTTAAGATAATGCATTATTTGCGAAGGTGTTAAATAAACATGATATTAATCCTTATCCAAATAAATAAGTTATTCATCACAAGTATTTCATTTTCAACAAAATTGATCTTGGAATCATTTATTTTCAATGAATATCTAACGAGATATCATAGTTTTAACCCATCAACGGGCGCGGGGACAATATAGATTTATAACAATTGAAAATCTATTGTGTCTCATATGTTCGCCATTGACGGGTTAACATAACTTTGAGACAAAATAATGATCACCGCACGCAAGTCGGATGGACGGGCGAAAGAATTCGAGTTTCCAGCCTTTAGAACGCGAGCGAAGCCGCGGGAAAAGCTAGTATAATATATAAAGTTTTAAAGGGTATGTCAAGGAAAGATGTTGTTGACTTTCAGAAGATATGTGTTAAGTTTCATAATGTATAGTTATTTTCAAATGGTACATTGAATTTCAATAGGTATTTTTAATGTGTTGTAGTGATTTTAGAAGATACTCTTTTCAAAATTAAGAATGTAAATATTTCTGACGTTTAACTTTTAAGGAATTAATATTTTCAATAAAAATTAAATAATATTCATCTGTTGACAACTGCCTAAAACATGACAAAATATACACTGTGAACAAATTCGGTGGTGCAATGGCTAGCACTAATGCACATGATGAGTCTGTGGCTGACATGATTAAGGACATCATTGTTCACTGACCGTTAATAACCGAGTATATCTCGGTGTTGGAGCGCACGCGCATGATGATGAGCAGCGCGGGCAGGCGCTCCACCGGGATGCTGCGGATGGTCATGCTCGCCACCGGGCCCAGCGCGCGCGTGATGGCCGACAGCAACCTGCGGAAACCACAATATTAATTACTGATTAACCCGTGCCTTATAATTCGACAGAATTTTTAATCTATTATTTTTTTATACAGTAAAGGCGCACGCTTAAACATTATCACACCTGGTGAAAGGTGATGGATGATGCGGTCTGTGGAACGCGCGTGCCTATGAAATGCCTATTCACCTATTGTCAGATAAAAATTACCGACATTTAAGTAAGAGTAAACTTTCCTTTCAAAAATATGGCGAAGTGCATTCCGTTTACAATCTCGCGAGATTGTAATCTGCGAAATTATAATCTAACGGTATTTACAATTTAACGACGCCATTATAACGAATCTAACCAAGTTTAAAGACTAACATGTTATTATTGTGCGGATGCGTGAGGTCCCAGCCGTAGAGCACGAAGTTGGCGGCGAGCGTCTGCAGCACGGTGTCGCAGCCCAGCAGCTGCGCGCAGAACACGTTGGACAGCACCGACTGCTCGTGGTGCAGGTACACGCCCAGCAACTTCCTCTGGCACATTCAACAATCATTATAATTAACAATACTTGCTTTAAATATTCCAATTTCTAAAATATGATAAATATATCTAAAATGACAGAGTTTTTAAAATATTGAATCATTTAAATTTATATTTTATCCAGCCCTTTTTAATGCTGTCGGACATCATTTTGAATGAATGCAGTTTGAAAGAAAGTATGAAAAGGAATTGTACCTTTCATCATCAGCTCATGCACATGCACATGAGATGATAATTTTCTGACGCAAATATTAAACAAGTGCCTACAAAATTTAAGGGTTGCCTCAATGTTCCTGAGATCGCATCATCAGATCAACTAGGTGACAATGGGACCAAATCGGAAGTATATTTTACCAAACAAAAGATTTCATTTCTTTTTATTTAAATCGGTCAACAGCTAGCAGAGAAATCAGTGAACATACATTAAAACAATATTGTGTAGAACATAGAACCCCCTTTTTGTCGGTTAAAAAAGGTTACATACCTCTTTTGCAGGTTTCAAGCAGGACTCCTTTATAGCGTCTTGTAAACTGCCTTCGAAGAAGTTGGGGGTGTTGGGTCCGTACCGAGCCCGGAACCGTTGTGCGAACTCTATACAACCTAACACCTCATCCCCTACGTTTTCTGACACTGGTGGACAAATTTATTGCATTAGATGATTAGACCTTCAATTTAATTCAATTTTCTTGTTAATGGCTTCAAAGTGTGTCACTTAGTACAAACATAGTAGCATGATTATAATATAATATATAAAAGTCAATTATTAATATAAAATAAAATATAACTGTCTAGTGAAATTGTAAATAAGCTATCCTGCATCATGAAAAACCACTGTACAGATTTTGATGAAGTTTGATATAATGATTGCTGGTAATCCAAATCAACATGTAGAATACTATTACTGCGTAAAAATATCAGATTTTTGAGAAATCCATACTTAGCGTAAAACGTTAATAGTTAGAAGTATGAGTACAATATAGTAATTTATGAGGGTGTACTCACTAAGTGGCTGTAACCTTTCTGACGGGACATCAACAAATATGTCGTCTTCCGTGGGAAAGCTGTCTGCATCCTCCACATCTTCAACAGAACTGTTTTCACTGTCTGAACTCTCCACTATTATCTAATAGTAAAAAAAACATATTTATTATTTTTTAGAATTCTTCTTAATCTTTGTTAAGTTGATTCTATGAATGATAAGATGATGTTATATGAAGTTATAGGTACAATAACGGAAAAAATAAAGGCAGTTAGGCTTGATTGGAAAACAAAGTGAAGAGTACTAGCATGGCGATCATCTCTTATGGAAGGGAGGCTCATGCCTAGCAGTGGGACGTTAAAAAAAGGCTAAATACAAGACACTTTATACTATTAGTACTCTTAAAGAATCTAATGTTTAAATGAATGTTATAAAAAACTTTAATTTATCTTCTTCAATCTTCTTTCATTCATTATATAAATGTGCCTTCAAGCATAATTGAAGACATGAATGGATGAAGGCGATTTGTCGCCTTCTTCGAAATTCTATTTTCGATTCCGAGAAAATTGAGTTCAAAGCTAGTGTAAATTATTAAGTGTATGTACATAAAATGGCTCTGACAAGTTTCGGAAACTGAACAACAATAGTCAAATACGGCTATTTTAAAATTCAAAACCGTTTATACACCCATGACACCAATATCTATGCATAAACCATCGAAAATGCGTCATATCACCCTCACTCATTCACGTTTTCAATTATCAGCCTCGATAACAAGTTACCTAGTTTGATCTATATAAACTTGTACAGGACAAACAAAATGTGCTTATGAAGCACCAAAAGACTGAGTTTGCAATACTATTTTAAAATTCCCAATGTATCATTTTTATCAACTCGATAACATTATAGTGTCTTATCAGTTATCACGAACAAAGGAACCATAAACTCACTCTCTTATATTCTCTCTGTTTGTTTGGGGCACGCTTCACCGTCAGTTCGTGTTGGGGCATGTCCAGCCCCACCATGGCCAGCACTGTGTCGTCTAATCCTGCCACATTCGGCCACCCTGTCCATACCTATTCAAAATAATAATATACAATCACTCCAAATCATTATTATAGCTGAGAAAATTTGTATCTATTTTTGTTATCTCTTCACATGGAAAAGACACATTGAAGCTTCTAGAACCAATATGTTAACCTATGTTGGTAGCTCTGGAAAAACATAAATTATAAGAATCAGTTCACTCAAAATAAAAATAATACTTTTGTTTATAAATATTCAGACAATATTAATTATTTTCAGTAGTCAATTCAGGTATACCCTCATTTTATAGAAGTTGATCAATAAATAGAGGAACAATTATTGATACACAAACAACTGGCCAGTATGTTGACAAAAAATTCCATTCCTAAAAACAAACTTTTTAATCTAACCTGTAAAAGAACATAATATATATTAATTAGAAAAACAATATGTTACCTGATGTCGAACAGGTATGTCTGTTAATGAGTAGAGGTCGTTCTTGACTTCTTGCACTGTTTTAGTACCGGGGTATTTCAGGGTGTATTCTCTTTCATCATGCTTCACTCGCAACACATACGTTGTTGTTAGCCTTTCTGCTACCCTGGTGATCAAAATATTGTATTAAACTTAAAACGTGACAAGTGTGGGCTGGTGGTCGACCCATTTGCCTAAGAGCTAGCAACATTTTCAAGAGAGCAATTCAGTAAGGCCAGTTTTTAGATATGCTATCTCTCTCACTCTCCCGGCCACAATACGCGCTATCTGGTTGGTAGTGGTTGCGTTCATCAGTGCGCATCGTACTTGGATACATAAAATATCAATTTTTGAAAGAATTTTAAGAAGGTTCCTTTTGTTTTCATTATGTTAATTGAACTTTTTGCAACATTAATCTATTATTGCCAGACAGTTTCATTGTTGTTTAAATTGTGCCAGATGCTAAAATAATTTTTTGTAATTAATAAGTTAAAATAATTTTTTGTTAATGCTCAACTTCAAAAGGCAATTATTTTTAATCTAGTAATTGCTACTTTTAATCTGTTAGGCGCATAGACAAATGTATGTGTAATTTAAGTTTCGCTACTTGTCGTCGTCCACTTTTGCGCAGACCTGATGTTTTTCTGCGGTTTTTCAAACAAGCATGTTACCACTGGGTTATCCAGTGATCAAAATATATTCAATTCAAACTGTGCTACATTAAATGTCATATGTGGGATGACAACTTTACTATTACATGGCTTAGGATGTATCCAGCCAGCATCAGCAGCAGCAGCAGCCAGCCCCAAGATCAAATTAGACACTTAGATAACAAAAAAATACTAAGACTTCTACTCATATAATTATAATGTATCTTACTCATCATCTGCCATGACCCTATCAGCAGCTTTAAGCCGTAGCACCATGTTGCGAGTCAAGCCGAGGCTGGACAGTGCCGCATTGGAGGTGGCCCGCGACCCACCTAACCCTGATATCTGCTGTCTGCATATTGGTATACCACTTACAGATTCTAGTTTTTTTTTGAGATCATCTGTATGAAGGAAAGTAATTGTTAATTATCCATTTTTTTTATTTTACCTATACATAGAATAAAATTTTAACTTGGGTCTGATTTCAAATAATGTTGGAAAATTTTATAAAGTAGTTAATAATAATAATTGATACAGATGTTGAATTCAATATTTATAATTTCTGTCTGTTTGTGTTGCAACACTAGACAGATTTTGATGAAATTTAGTATGATACTAAGTAAAACAAATAGGATTCTTTTAACCCATTCATTGCCACTTATATTTTAAAAACATCACCTGGGTGCCACTTAATATTTTTAATGATTACAATAGAGAATACGAAATTAAATGTGTTTTTCAATTAAAAAAAAACCCTAAATAAAAAAAACCCACCCAAAAATGGTAAACGCAACAAATGCGTTGGTGGCACTGGTAAAAGAATTTAAATCGTAAGTGCCATTCAACACACCGTTTGCGTTGACGTTTAGATAGTATTATGCAACATGTTCTGGGAGACTGCTGAGGCCCGATTTGTCAATATACTTGCCGTTGTTTTCTTTATTCAGATAATCTATGTTTATTTATAATTTAGCATTAATATTCCCTACTACTCCTACTAATATTATAAATGCGAAACATTGTGTGTTGCTTAGCAGACTGGTTAAAACAGCCAGTATCAGTTTTATAATAGATTTAATCAAAATGTTAGTAGGTATAAGCAGAAACTTTAAATGTTCGCACGATGCCAAGTGGTAGTGCCATGCTTGTTACCTTCGGGTAGCAGCCGAATGGGCCGGCACGCCCCGTATAGTACCACTCTCTCACAGAAGACCGGCGTGAAGTGGCAGCTATGCTGTCGCGTTTCGTCCGGTAAGTGAGAGTCCGGGAGGCCCACTCCCCATCCCTACTCCCGTCCTTCTCCCTCCTCCCTCCCTCCCTTTCCTGAAAGGCCGGCAACGCATCTGCAAGCCCTGTGGTGTTGCAGATGTCCATGGGTGGAGGTGATCACTTACCATCAGGTGAGCCTCCTGCCCGTTT
Organism: Boloria euphrosyne; assembly: GCA_951802675.2. Taxonomy (NCBI): domain Eukaryota; kingdom Metazoa; phylum Arthropoda; class Insecta; order Lepidoptera; family Nymphalidae; genus Boloria; species Boloria euphrosyne. The sequence goes on along the minus strand of OX637887.1, from coordinate 2,980,783 downwards.
GCCCCCTTTAGTCCCATAAAAAAAATCGAACTAAGGAATGACCGGAGAGCAGTTTTGTTTGAAGAAATATAGATTAGAAATCTGCTCCCCTACTCTTGACGGGATCAAGATCACATCAAGATCGAATTAATGTTAAAAATTTGTTAGTTTGGTACCTACTTTGGAAATCATTTCCATAGTACCGCTTTGACGTTAATTCAATTCAAACTCGATCTCGTCGGTTCTACTGTTTCAAAAGATTTCGGCTTAGGGATGAATAGCATTACAAATGCTACTGGTAGTTCCACGTAAAATAAGTTATAACAAAAATCCTGTAGGTTCATAATTAAATATTACATTTTTCAATTTGTCAAAATATCGGTCAGCTTGCAAAATATTTAGTAGGTATGTAAGCAGTTTACTACTCGAAATCTATTTAGATTACGAGCAGTAAATTTAACCATATTAATGTATAACTAATAGATTAAAAAATACGTGCATACATTTTGGCGTGATTTGTTATGGATAAAACCATCCAAAAAGATTTTTTACTGCTATGCCAATGAACGCACCGTATCGGTGCACGTGATTTCATTGTAAAAATACACGATGAAACAGTGAAAAAAAAGATAAAATTAAGAATATTGCTTAACTTTATCTCCCAATTCAAAAATATTCAATAAACAATCAATGAAACTTCAGTTATGCGGAAATTAAAATAGACCTTCACAACACCAACCGTTCTTTCCTTGCCAAAACAAGAATGACAGTCCGAAGCAAAAACCAACTGTGTTTCCACATTTAAAAATTGTTTCTAACCGTGAATGTTGCCAAATATTTAAATAATTTTCTACCATTTTTATGTAATGCCAAAAAACTTCTTAGAGTACACTCAACGCATATGGTACGTTGGTGGCATGACATAGTAATCTCGATCAACGCAAATGGTGCGTTGGTAGCAACGAATGGGTTAACTGCATAAAAATATTACATCTCTGAGAAATCTATTTGATCATACCTATGATCAAACAATCATACATTATCAAACAAAGCAGACAAAAGATTCATCACTAGTACTCTATAATCTATATATTCATGTGTGCATACAATAATAAATAATGCATAGTGCCTACAGTTTTGAACTTTTACCTGTTTTTCAGTATATTTTCTAAGATGATGTCAGAGATCTTCCATCATTCCATGAATAACAAGCAAGTATTTTAAAGCATATGTAAAATAGTGTACAGATTTATCAGTTTTCTAGTTTGTAGCATGAATGCATATAAACTTTGTTTCCATTATTTTCAAAGAAATAAGTCTAATATTTATGGGTTTTTAAGGTTTTTTTTCCTTTTTCATGCATTAGTGATCATTTAAATGTTTGATTATATCAGAACATATAGTATTTCAAATTCAATAAAATACTTACGGACAGTTGCAGAACCAGGCATTTTGATCTCATGTATCTTATTATTAGAGTGAACTTGTAGTTCTACTAGATCATTTGAACTATTTCTAGGGGATGAGGTTGAAGCTTGATTACTATCTTCTCGATCTGCAATATTATATAAAAATCACTATTCTATAATTTTTATCATTCGTTTATCATAATATAGGTATAAAATATATTATGATGTTTTACATAATGAACATATACCTAAATTATTAGTATAATTTAAGAATATAATATCAATACAATGCAGTAAATTCACTGCATGATATAAGATTTTTTTTTCTTGAATAAATTCATATGTAACCCTAATAACTTATAGGTTTTAATTGCTAAGCTCACCAGGTGGGTGTGTTTTTGGAGTTATCACAGATATATCATCATCTATCATCTCCACATCATGTGTGTCATTTGATTGAGAAGTTGAACTGTTGCCATCTTGAGGCATAACTCTTTTGATGGCAGTCTGAAATATTTAAAAACATGTCCTTTATTTTAAAATAATAGTCTAATATATTTAATAACTATAGAAGGGATATCAAATAAGGAGCTAAATGTGAACTGAACAAATTCATTCATTATCAAAATTTGGAATTTAAACAGTGCATATAAATTACAAAATTAAAGTTTTCTTTTTCTTAAGTTATAAAGATGACTTTGACTTACAATTAAATCCCAATTTGATTCATCTAAATGATATATAGCTTCTGCAACATCTTCAATATTTGTAATTCCCTGTAATTATAAGAAAAAATATTATTCTCTAATTTAAACACTGAACACAAAGAAAAGGACAAGATTTTCTTCTAAGGCGATACAAGATTCACAAAGAAACGCCATAAATATTACAATTTTACCTTGAAGCACTAAGACGTAAATTTCAAATCAGTACAAAGAACGAATTACAATATTCAGATAAAATCATACATATTATGAAAAACGTAATATGACTGAGACTAGAATATGGAGCTAATGAAAAACGTAATATATAACACAAAGAATATTGTTAGTTTTCATAATTTAAATAGTACAAAGAGATAAAGCAGAATTAACAGTCACTGTTTTTGTATTTCACATAACCTTCACATGTTCGAAATAAGACAAAATCACATAATATAATTACTGTTACAATTCATTTGGTGATACATACCTGAAAATTTGCAAGTATTTCTTCTCTGTTTTCAGCCATTCCGATAATATTGAGCTCAATAATACTACTCTTCTAAAAGAATGACATTTAGGATTGCAGACAAATCACAAATCACATTCAAGTCTCAAACTTTAACTATAGACAAAACCACAGACCATGGAGATTAGAGACCGGAGAACCAAGGCCCTAGAATGTAGTGTCTCAGAAATATTGTCAAACCAAGGAGGCGCTGCGATCGCTATGTTGTCTCAATGCCTAACTTCACGTTGTCACAATAGTGACAGACTCCACTGACCTCTATAATAGGTACCACTGGACTGGCTGTTCCAAGCATTTGACAGCAACTTTTTGTGTCCATTTGAAGCGCCACTAGCTAGAGTCCCGAGAACTAATTTTGACGTATATTGCAAAAAACAGCGAGAAGTGTTTGTTTACTGTAAAGTAATTTTGCATTTTCGTTGTTAATATAACATAAGTAGTAATTATGATGATACGGTTATTGATTAATAAAAATAAAAAAAATATCGACATCATTAGTTTTAGTACCATAAACTCTCGCTACGTCCGACAGCGGCGGACAGCGCCAAAATGGCGAATATCAAGCAACCACAAAAGCACGTTTACAAGAGCCAGTCCAGTGGTATTATGATACTACTTACCGACAGCAGCGCGTTGTAAATTCTACAAATTTTCAGAGACAGGCGGGTAATGCTTTAGTATGAAGCGATGGTCCTCCTGGTCTTTAATCTCCATGCCACAGACTAAGTAGAGGTAAAAGACAAAGAGTTCAATACTGCCATTATTTTAAAAATTAAAGTGATTTCAATTGCAAATGCTATAACTTTTAATCGCATCTAATAAACTACTTATTTATGTTTAAGAAGACCAAAATCATCAATAAAACGACCTAAGACAGTGGTAGCCCAGTGGTAACGCTCTCGCTAGGATAACTGAGTGATGCGGGTTCAAATCTGAATCTCGCACCTCTGATATTTCATGTGCGAATCATTTTCTAACATGATCACCACTTGTCTTACGGTGAAGGAAAACATCGTAAGAAAACCTGCACGTCTGAGAGAACTTTGCAAGTTTTCGAAAAACATGTGTAATCCGCCAACCCACACTTTTTTACTTATTTTAAAAATAGGTTGTACAAGGCTTCAGAAACTACTCTTCTGAACTGATCCCGCTTATTCTTCAATTCAGAATGTAATTTGGGGACCTTTAGAATATGGAGTGTAGAGGTGCTACCCTGCATACTTTAGAAGCATTGATATCTAATATATAAAAAATGATGTGTGCTATAAAATGTATATAAATAGCTAGGCAGCGGTAGCTCAGTGGCAACGCGCTCGCTTAGGAAACCGAGTGTTGCGGGTTAAATCCTGGGCCTCGCACCTCTTATTCATGTATCAATTCTAACATGAGTGTTATGTTACTGTGATGGACAACATCTTTATGTGCATGTCTGAGAGAACCTAACAAGTTTTCGAAAGACGTGAAGTTCACTATAACCTACACTAGGCCTGATATCCGCTTGTTTTGAAATTGGGACGTAAAAAAAGAGCAGATACATATAAATAGTAAATATTATATTAATGATAATTAAACAAATGGAAACAGTAAATTCCTGTGTCCTATTTCCTGTAAATTCCTATTCCTGTATCATGGTAAAAAATAAGGTAATAAAAATTTATATTAGCTTATTTTTTACCGTTTTACGTTTAACTCATACTGCAAGCTGCATTAAGCTTAAGTGCGTTCCAAAAATCTTGAATTCGTAAAAGTTCGTCTAATGGCCAGCATTAACGACTGCAGAACACAGAGATAGGGCTAAATATCGTTATTACAGATCTGGATTCTTTTTTCAATAAAATTTACAAAATAAACAGTTCAGATTTTTTAAAATTTTTCAGCGGTCCTTTTACCTTTTAGGCTTTCCTTTTCCCCTGGCACACTTCGAAATAAAACAAAACTATAAGGGTGCCTTGGTGTCTTCGTAACTCTAAAAATTGAATGGATTGATGGACGGAAATAATCAAGAATGGATTTAATATTTATTTATTTTTTTTGTCTTTATCTTCAGAGCTTTTATGATTGCTTAAATATTATATACAGCGTAAATTTTATACATTCACCCGTAAAAACTTTGAATAATGTTGTGTTAATAAAAATAACAAAATAAGTCATCTATGTATATTTTGGTCTATGTAGAATTCATTCAGACTTCAGTCGAGTTTGCGCGTACGCACTTCGCGCACGCGCTCTCACCACGAAAAGCTCGATCGCTGGAACTTCGAGCAAGTCGCGAAAATAATAAGCGAAATAAATTCGCTCGAAGTTTATTTAGTTTTAGAATTACAAATAGAGGTAATATTTAATTTTTTATTATCGTTATTAATTATTACACAGTTTAGTTATAACTAGTAAATCCAATTTATTTGAGAACAAAAATATCGCATCAATAATAATATAATATGAGATAAGTACTATGCTACGATAAAATAAAAAATAATATTTGCTTTAACTTAAAAATGGTGGGAATTTCTTGATAATTTATTTATTAATATATTTTTATGTACTTAAGTAAGTAATATATTATTTTTAACAAATCATATTTGTATAATTTTACTGTACGTATTAATTAGCCGGTGATTTTATCTATCAATTATTATTATTTTCATCAAAAAAAATTTAACATTTTTTTGTAATAAAATTCATTCATTAAATATTGGAATACAATAATGGAGATATCTACTTATTTAGTGTGGAAAACGTTTTTGTATTAAGATTATGATATAAATTAAGATTGCGAATACTTATTAAAACAATGGTTAGTGTGATGAAGAAAATAAAACGTTCAACGAGACAGAAATATTTAGCACCCTTATATTATTTATTTGTTTTCGACAGGAAGCATGGCTTCGCAAGCCATATGGTTGCTGGTGATTCTCATTGCGGCATCCGCTACAAATTCGCTCACATTAGACGAAGGTTAGTGCACTTAAGGATGTACTCGTACATGCAACATTGTATGTAGAATGCTATTTTATACTTAAGATTAGAAAGTCCTTTTTTTTGTTTGTTACACCAGGACTTTCTCGTTTATTAACTAATTTAGGAAATTCTTCTTTTATTAAAAACTGTATAATTTCAGTTTGGTTTAATTTAAGTTTCAAATTTTGTTTTGTGCAGAAAACGATGATTTAATTTTCAGCTACCGAATATTTAAAAAAACTTTTGCAAATGGGTGAAAATCTTACTTTGCTACAGTTCTATACAATTAAATTGGACTATACAATTAAATTGGCTAAATATACAATTAAATTGGGAAAATATCTTTTATTAAAATAAAAACCCACTTAAAATCTAATATATTAAGTCTTAAAGCAGACAAGCTTTTTGCATTCTATCCAGAATGGTTACAAGAATGTTGTAATTTGTAAGAAAGTTGCTTAATGTTGAATTTAGGACGTGTTTATTTAAAAATCGCGTCTAACAAGCCCTTAGGTCGGAACTATTTGCGTACTCATTAGTGCGGGAGACGCGGCGTGGAATAGAAAAGGAACAAAAATACGCAGTCGGATAATTATCAACGTAGCTAAAATAATGGAGATAAACCGAAATAATAATAATAGTTTTGTTTTATAATTTGAAATTATATGAAATAATTATATGAAAATATTTAAATAGCCAAAGTAATAAATTGCATAATAAAACAGTGATTCTTTACCTCCTTCACAATTATTGTGATCACGAAAAAATATAGCTATGATAATGAAAGAGAACGAACTAATTTGATCTGAATTAAAATAATTGTTTCTCGGTCCGAATATCATCTTCAAAACGGTTCTGATAAAATCCAGGGTTCCAGTTATTTCTTTTTAATAAAAAAAAACAATAATTCACACTCGAATATTTTCAAATTTCTTCATAGTAATGAACTTTCATAATTCTTCATAATAATAGTTACGAGTATAGCAAATATCTTAGAACTGGTAGGACAACTTATTTTAAAAGTAGAATATATAAAATGAACACGTCTTATAAGTTGTTGATAACATATATTTATCAAATGTTTACTACAATACTTGTTAATAGCGCGAAAGCTTTAATACAAATACGTCTGATAAGAAATGGGTGTCAGAATCAAGTTAACCTTGCTATAACCAACCGTACCTAATCTATCTGTTACACTTAGTTGGGACATATTCTTAAATAGGTTGATCTCCGCTACTGGTATCGAATGTTATTAAGTTTTAAGCATTGAAATGAAATATTATATGGACGTATGTACATTGTTCAATTAGGGATTCGATCTCAGGGATGGTCTCTTGGTGCATTTTAACGGTTAGTTTAGAATATAATTTATTTTGTTGATATTTATGGGGGGAAACCGGGGCACCTGCCTCGGCGGCAGTTTCAGGGGACGACAAAATCATAAAATAGTATGATTAAAAATAAAAAATAATAAAGCATTTAGCAAATAATAAGGCAGTGGTAGCCCAGCGGTAACGAGTCGTTTGTATCCGAGACCGCACCTCTGATATTTTCATGTGCGAATTGCTTCTATCCTGATTACCACTTGTCTTACGGTGAAGGAAAACATCGCGAGGAAACCTGCGTGTTTGAGAAAACTTAGCAAGTTTTCGAAAGACATGGGAAGTCCGCCAACACGCACTGGACCAGCGCGGTGGACTATGGCCGGATCCCCTTCGTACTGAGGGAGGCTCGTGCCCAGCAGTGGGACGTTAAAAAGGGCTGATGACAAAGCATTTAGCATACGTACGCCTGGGTGGCTCACTGTCGACTTGTAAGAAAAAGGCGCCACACCACAAGTGAACTTTTTGACACGCGATTTGCGGTGTCCACAATTGACGTCATTTAATGATAGAAGGGCGCTTACAACCCCGTTTCTACCCCGGTTCAATCGTAGATAAGGGTAAGATCATTACACACTCTGACCTCTCCACTACGTGACAATCGGCGTAAAGTAGAAAATCAAGAATAATTATTTCACATCTTGAACACCGGTTAATTTACATTTCATCTACTTTTTAATTATATAAAATTTTGAAATTTAAATTATATAAAGTTTTAATGTTTTAGTTAGAACATTTTTTTTTATTATTTTTGGGTATAGACGTTGCTAAAATGTGTTTCCTCAAATCCTCTATTAGTCACTTCCGTGACGATGTTTGCTGTCAAATACGAGTACTTATATGGAACATCGGGAACCACAACTAAAAATAAAACTGCAAAAAGGTCCAAAGTTATTAGGTATATATTAAGTATTTGAATTCTATTTATTATTTAAGTGATTGCGCAAATCCATTTCTATATAATATAAGGTTACAAAACATACATAATAACATCATACATGTGAGGTGTATCTAATATTCTTTTTAATATACATAATATTCTTTTTAATTTCCATAATTTTTCATTAAGTGCCTTCATTTCTAAATGGCGCTTTCAAATAAAGTAAAAGCTAAGATAACGCCTTCTTCGATCACTAATAATAATAGCAAACAAAAGTAAAACATTCGCATAATTTTTAGACCTTTGACCATGTTACTTTTTAAATAAAAAGAAATGACACTTTTCTTTTTCAATATGTTTTGTTATCGGCACATTTCAACTTCATTAGACAACTGTTTGACGAAGGTTTAATTTTCAATGGTTTATGAGTGATGTCAGTAGGTCAGGGAACAGATGCGGTGGCCATATCAGGTGACTTGCGCAAGCGACTGAACTTGAGCTTTGTGAATCAGACATTTCGTAAAATGGCCGGAATAACGGCATTCCTTTATTTGAGGAAAACATTTATGGTTGATGTTATATATTTATTGTTGATTGTTGAAAAGTGTTACATAAAAGTGTTCTTTTTATATAAATATCGTAATCATACTGAAAAGTGAAATATTTTGATTCTGAATTTCTCTCACACCTATTGTACCGTTTTAGTGTCAACAGACTCACTAGCTTACAACACATATGGTAATATGAATTTGGGACTCTACACTATGACGTTCTATGGCGGTGCCAAGCTATCTTCAATGTTAAAATAATTATAATGATCTCATCCTAGTTTTAATGATTTATTTCGTTGAAGTTGAAGAAATCCACAGATGTAAAATTATGCTACTTAATGAACTTACCATACTAGATTATGTGATGAAATTAACCAAAGCTACATTCGTTTAACTATCATAATATCACAGTGTAAAGATGAAACTATATTCTAATTAATGATACAAATATTTTTAGTTTCAATATTTTATTTTCTACGTCAGTAAAAATGATCATTAACAATCTATTTATCATAATGTATACATATACACTCTACCTAATATAAGTACTATACCTACATATTTAGTACTTCTAAGATAATTAAAGTTACTCTTTTTAAATGTTTGTCAAATATCCAAATCATTGAATAATTATGGACTTGATAATAAAGAAAAAAATAAATATAAATGAATACTTGTTTGTATCTATTGCTAAGGTTTAGGTCTTGATGCAAGTAGGTATAATGCAAGGCAATGACATCAGCTCAATTTATAGAACACCTACGCCTGGAGCCGAGAATTGACTGCGAAAATTATTAATTTTATGATATTGCAATACTGTATATTTAAAAAAAGTAAGTGTTTATTACATTTTATTATATTCGGAGAGGTTTTTAACATTATTGACGCTACATGTAAAATGATGGCAATAAATTGTCTAATCGCGTACATTAGGATTTAAAACGTGCATACATTTTTAATCATATTAGGTAAATGAGCAATTCTTGTATGTATGAACAAACATTGATGATCCTGTATCTTGAAAACAGCTCTAAGGCCAACGGCGCGGCGTATAGAGTATTATCAGTACACTTGTGTATAGGTACTCCGAGGGTCTCTACGTATGAATGCGAACGTTTCTAACTCTCAATTTTTCCGAAATTCTTATTACACTGAGTGTACTTTGCATTGTGTTTTAACTTAAACTAGTCTTACCAAATTATGTGGATAAAATATTGTATTTAGATAATTTTTTTAAGTTTATATGTGATTTTTAAAATAAAACGATTTTCTTGTATGCCATAATATGGTTAATACTGTGTAGGTAGCTTATTGATTTTTTGTTGTTTTTTCTTGATTGATTGATCTCAAAAGATTTAATATTACTATTATAAGTACTTAAATAATAGATTCGAGGCTTCTCCAGCCCAATTTTAACTTGTAATTAACGTATACTGTGTCTAATTACAGTCGCTGTAACTTTGAATTATTATATTATGATTACAGTTTAACATTTACACAAAGCACTTCAAACATTTATATAGCGATCATTTAATATTTTGTGTTAAGGGTACTTGTGAATTGTAAGATCCCATTTTGCAAAGGTTTCATCTAAACATGTTATAAAATGCTAATTGAGTGAAATCTGTACATTAAATATTTTTTAAAAATTCCTATTGAAATAATCATTACTAATCGATACAAAGGTCTATTCTATTCTTTTTGAATTTAGTCTGTGTGTAGCCGCATCACGAGAGAAAAATGAACAGATTTTAGTGAAATTTAGTATAATGATATGATAAGACTTGGTATAATATATCCGGGTCAACATATGGAAAACATTTTACTGCAGCAAAATATCTTATCTTTGAAAAATCTACATTAATCATTAAAACGTACCTAAGAATCGAACCCTAGCGGACGAAAATTAAGTCCCTAATTAAACAATTAGTGCCAATAACTCCCGCAAAATCATATATTTTTAGTACCTTATACCTATATGAATAGGCAATTGAATTAATGACATGGATAGGTTACATAATATTCCTTATTCTTTGTAAGTGATGTATGTTGTATGTTTGAACTTTATTTTACGAATCCAAATGTGAACTGTAATAGTTCACATTAATGACAGTATTGGGTTCTAACTCATGTCCCTTCCAAGTAATAAAGTTAAGAATGAAAGAGTCACACGTCTCCGTGCTTTCTCTATAACAAATTAATATACATAGATTTTTGCTTCTAAATTAACGAATTTTACGAAATATACAGTATAGAAGTAAGGTCTTATAATAATATTATAAGGTCTTTTTATAATTGCAGTTACAGCACAATACAGAGATAGAACAGTAGCGTAACTCAGCCGTCTTTTTGAAATTTACACCTACAGCTGAGCGGAGCGCTTTCGCATTCTTATGAAAAGTTTCATTAAATAAAGTTTTGGAAAACAGGGACACGCGGCAGTGGAGACAGGTTAATTTCTTTAATTTCTTTTAAAATTGATGCTAAAATCTTGCAATTTATATAAGCTCGGCGAAGCGCGGTGTGGCACTGCATAGCTTTGCCACAGTAAAAATATGGACAGTATAGAAACTAGGCCTAGTTGTTAAAATAAATACCTACGCTCCATTGCAGTGTTAGAGTCGTCGCACTTAATCTTTTTGAAATTGTATTTATTAAAACATTTTGTTTTCTGTAGTGATCTAACAATCGAGTTGAAATACGTAAGTAGCTTATAAATAAAATATAATCTCAATTCAATCTCATGATGTTAATATCAGTAAAAGATGATAGTTTGTAAAGCGGAACAGTTTAATATTAACACACAACAACTTTTAGAACTAAAGATTATTAGCGTTGTCAATATGTATCTCAACGCGGCACGCACGACTGACAGCACCGCAGCGTCCGCTAAGGCGACGTCCTGCGTGAGCGATCTAGACGCGAACGCGAAGCGGCGCGGCACGGCGCGAAAACAACAAACATTCGAAACCTATTGAAGTGGCCTATGTGACCAAACGCACGTGGGGTGCGGTGCGGAGCGGCGCGAATTGACGCGAACGCGATCAGTTGGCTTGATATTTTCGCGCGAAGTGGACGCGTCGGCCATATTTTTTTCAAGCAAAAATTGTTGTTGAATTAATGTCGGAAGTAGAACTTCTTATTAATGCTATCCAAGAACGTCCTACATTCTGGGACAAAAGGAATAAAAGTTATACACTTCTTCAATATCTCATATTTAAGACTAGCTGTGCCCGCGACTTCGATCGCGTGGACTACAGGATAAAATCAAACTATGATAAAAAATTAAGATTTGTTTTTTTCTACGTATTTTTCCAGGATAAAAAGTATCCCATTTTATGCCCAGGATAATAAAGTATAATTATACCAAGTTTCATCGAAATCGAACCGTTAGTTTTCACGTGATGCCTGAACATACACACAGACAGACAGACATACAGACAGACAGACAAAAAAATTTTTTAATCGCATATTTGGGTTTGGTATCGATCCAGTAACACCCCCTGCTATTTATTTTCTCAATATTTTCAATGTACAGAATTGACCCTTCTACAGATTTATTATATGTATAGATATGAATTTTCCAACAACATTAGCTTCCGTCCGCCCATGACAAATGTTTAATGTTAACTGAACTGAACGGCGGCGGAGGGGACGGTTCGCGCGCACGTAGGACAGAGTAGCCGCATCGCTCCGCACCACATTAAATTCGCATCGGATCGTTTCGCAATCGCGTTCGCGTTGAGTCGTCCACGTAGGACACTGTGTAAGAGGCCTCGTTGATGCGCGTATTTGTGTGAGTGTGTCGTTTCGAACGTTAAGTATGCAGTTTCCGTACTGTGTCATATTTTTACTGTGGTTACAGGTTAAAAGATCGTCTATCGTGCTAATGTAATTTTTATTACTGGCCTTATTAGTTTTAGCGTTATTATTGTCGAGAGCGTCCTCCAAAGATAGAATAACAAATAACTGAAAATGAAAAAGAATGAAGAATATAGAGCCTCTTGATATTTTCTCTTCACGTAGAGATTTTTTTTACCATCCTTCGGTGGTTTCGTAACGTACGAAATAATTCACATAATAAGATGAAAAACATTTATTTACATATTTTCTTAAAATTTATTGTATTAAAAGTTCATAATTTATGGCATAATCAAAGGAATTCAAGTATAATAATGAATGGGCTTTTGTTTCATTGTTTATCATGGACCCAATAAATGACATCAGAAGGTATAAGAGTTTTATACTTGCTAATTTTGGTTAATTTACGTGAGACTAACAAAGGCTTGTATTATTACTTGTCATGTTCTATCTTAAAGTGGTCTCTCTGTATATTTGTGGTGTGTAGAATATCCTCAAAGAAATATAAACAAGTTATCAAAACCAACATTTTTCACTGGCAGTGGTCTGCCGTTTTCTTAGAGCATTAAATCAGCTCTAAGGCCGTTTTATCCAACACTTTCCAAAAGCTTTTGTTTTCCATGCAAATATTGTTACCTTTTTTGTTTATTTAACTGTACGGTCTACACTGTAAAAAATGTGATGCTATATATGCTCGCTCCCATTGAATTTGAATAAATCAATTTTAATAGTTCTCTATAATTTAATTTCCCAATAAAAATCCGAGTCAGCCTTTTTTAACGTCCTACTCTTAGACCCAATTCTCCCAACAATATCAGTCCACATCACATGTTGGCCAAGTGCAAGTTGGTAGACTTCATGTTTCGGAAACTTGCTAGGTCTTGCTATGTCTGAAAGAAATGTTGATTAAAGACAAATAGTAGGTACGTTAGAAATGACTCGCTTATGAAAATTATAGAAATGCGAGAATCCGGCATTTGAACCCGCTTCCGGAAGATTCCTCTTATCTGGGGGCTGTTACATCCCTATATTGCAGAGATTAGTGATGAATAGGTGTTTAATCATCATCGTTAACCCCTATGACTATTTCATATGTTGAGCTTGAGCTCAGTTCGGATCTGACTGCGGAACTAGAAACACTTGTCGAATTTTCAATTGTCCTATCTTAAATTTAAGTTTATTAAGTGGTACTAAATTATATATTTTTAAAAAAGGATTTTAATTTTCCTGTGATAACAGATTGATTTCCATATAATATATTCGATAAACTAAATACTGTTGGCATTGTAATTAATTTCAATTGTAACTATTATATTAAATCATACCAGGCAAATTATTTATACGATACTCATTTTAGCTTATTGCGATTTGCAATTGACATTCATTATTGCCTCTGCGGTAGGTACCCGCAATGCATACTTCTCATTCATTTGTATAATATTATGTAAGTTTATACTAGGGTTCATATTATTATAATATATTTTAATATGTTGTTTCATAATTTTATTTACATTACAAAATTAGAACTACTATTTTTTTGTAACAAAATTCAGAACTAGCCCGTGTCCACAATTCTCTTGCATTTTTTACTTAGGTATGTAAAATTGTTTTCCTTTAAAATGTTATTGTTTACAAGAAGATAGGTATATAACTATTGATTAAAATAAGTAAGAAAGGTCTTCTTGGACTGATCCTCATATCTTTGTTTAAAAAGTTCTACTACGCAGTATGTGCTACGAAGCTATAATATATTTATTTCGTTTAATAAACATGATACCAAAAAAGCCTAAACCACAAAATGTTCTTGATCTTATACATCACAGAGGCTCGTGTCTTTATAAGGCAGTGAAGTGGGTATTATAATTCAGCACCCACGTCTCACTGTTGTTTGTGAGGTACTGGCATGGATTATATAATATAATTTTACCTTGAATTAGCTGAAACAATGTACGTAATACAGATCCTCTTAAATGAATATTTGCTGAAATATTAGCAAAATCAACTAATTACACAAAAAGATAGAGTAAGAAATGATCTGAATTAAATTCTTCTTTTATTCTAATGTGGGTTAGGAGATATTTTTATTTATTTATTAAAAACGCCAACAACATAACGTACAATACATAATAAAAAAACATATATATAATATCTGGCGCTGTCACAAATGGCACCCGAGTCGAGCGATATTAATTGAGTTTTCTAAATAAGAAGAATGCTTATATTGCGTATCAATAAGTAAGCGATATTTTATATAATACTAGCGAATAACCCTCGCTTCGCTCGGGATCGTTCATAGCTTTAGTGCGAGCGACGCCGCGAGTCCCACTAGTTAAAATAAATAATATTTTTAAAATAAACATAGTCTAAGTTACTCCTTATAACATTAGTTATCCTTCTAACATTAGTTAAACAGACAGACAAAAAATGTAAAAAATGTTTTTTTTTAATGTAAGTTAATTTGAAATTAAAAACAGGCACTTTTATTTTAATAATATGTATTTACGTATTGATGGGTAGATAAATGCTTAACAGCTTTTCAATTTACTGTAGGTAAGTTCCTAACACACATCTCAGGCATTCGTAACGTTTAATCCTAGCTGTACCTGCTATTATCAGTATAGGGCAGGAGCAGGAAGGCCTTACACGGTGCACTTTTTGTAACTACCGTTATACTGTATCAATGATGCTACTGCCGAGTTATGTGACTTATCTTAAGTGTAAATAAAGATTAAATACTTTTAGATACTCGCAAATATTAAACGTTTTGATTCTACGTCGGCCTATTAATATGTGAAGGTATATAAGGTATACAATCTAAGGAATTTATTTGATCAATAGATGTTTGATAGAGTATGTAGGTATTGTACTTTATTAAAAAAGTGTTCATGTGATAAGTGTTTTACCATTATTTTTGTTAGGTAAAACAAAACTTACTTTTGATGTTTCCATTACCATGATGCTTGTAACACTGCCGAAATATCGGGAATTCTCAAAAGTAAGTGACAAACAAGGGTAAACATCCCGAAAGTTTAAAGACTTTGTTTTAACAGGAAAATATATGACGATAAACATATAGTACATTAGATTGCAATATTACATGCATTGTCTGGAATAATTATTAGCTATTACACAATACACTTTTTTTTTCATTTTAATTTTGTCAATTTTAATTATATGGATGTAAAATAAAATGAATACATAAGAAAACAATTTTACAAATGTGAATAAATCGGATCTAATATACCTACAACGAATACCTTTATATTATAATATTACTTTTAAACTTACACGTCTAAATTAAGTTAACATGCTGAACTCGATTATAACAAGCCATGAGCTGACTAACAACGTTCGTGTCATCCCGGTTAAGAATAACTTGTTACGTCACGTCGAACGTGTGTTTTGTTGCGAATAAGTCACTTACTGATGTGTTAAGAAGAAACTTATAAAGATAATTAAATTTGTTATTACTTAAAAAAGCTATTACATTTTTTTCCTTCAGTTTATTAGAGGGATATAATATAGGGTATATTTTCGACTTGGCTAATTTGAAAGTTTGCCAGAAATCTTTTAATATGACTACAAGCTTTTGAGTTCTCAAAATGTCTAGTTCTTAGAATCAAGGATTCACAGATTCTTCTCAAATTTTCTTTTATAATTTTTATACTTATTTTTATCTTTGATGTAAATTGTAAATCTGTTCTGAGTCTCATTGGTAGTTCCTAGAATTAACATTAACCAATCAGTTTAGCTTTTTCAACTATAGAACTAATAATATCATGTAATTGCGAATAACTGCGGTAAGGGACATTCATGTTATAAAATACTTGATGATAATAAAATGTGGCACTCCTAATGCGGTTTTAATATCATCCATTATAGGCAAACCTTTTTCAAAAAATAATAACGATAAATAAATAATTTCAATAAAGGCTTTTCATGCGTTATAAGCAGTTATTTATATTATAGGTAGTTAGATATTATTCTCGATTTACACACGAACTATCCTAAATCTCTATCAATTATCTGATTACCGGCACTGAAACATGTTATAATAACATTTTTATAATTTATGCTAATATACGATTTGTAATGGAAAAGTTTCTGCTGCTCTTATCTTTTAATATATATAGAAAACTAACTTAGTTTAAGATTTGAGCTGTTACAAGTGCACTTAGTGGGAACTTGTTTCAAGTAACTTCGTTGCAACCTCGAGTTAAGTGTTCTCAAACACTTCAACTAAAGATTAATTAATATAAAACTTATGATATTTTTCATAATTTATCACAAATACTAATATATTTTTTGTTTAAAATATTATCATCAAAAACTAACCGTTATATCTTGCAACTTTACAACTTTTGACTCATTAACTAAGTGATAACTTTTTTACGCGTATGTATTTTCAAAATAATTGACATACGAGTAGGTACCTACTTCTACAGTTTTTTATTTGCCTAAAATGTTTCTGGGGACTACATTAGCATAGTATAAATAGAATGTTTAAGATTATACAAATAGTATCGTGCTTGTAGTTTAGTGGGTCGAAGTACGCTTATCTACACCAATTCACGAATTCATATCCACTATCACGATGAACTATGACATTTTGTATAATTTCTTTATAATATTTGCTCTTTTGCATTGCTTAAGTTTTACTATAACGTAGCGTTATAATTTGTTTATTTATAGCATTTCTTGGTGGATTCTTCCTTTTTTTATGATAGTAACCATGTCGTCCATAGGAAAAAAAACTGAAATTTCAATATTTCAAAGCAACTGATAAAGAACTTTCGAAGAAATGTAGCATTGAACAAAAGCAAACTTACGTTTCTATTTATAGTTTATACCTACGAGTATGTACCTACCAGCTACCTATATGACTATGAGCGTATAAGATATACTATTAAAATGTTTTTTATTGTACTGACAATATTCTAAATTAAAAACAAAAGTACTTGAGATAAAAATTGAAATATAAAGAATAGGTCGAGCTCCTTGTTCAAAAGATCGTATAAATAGGAATTCAGTATCTAATATGGGTGATACCATGCGGTTAAATGCCTTGACATTGAATTATTTTAAAAAAAAAAATTAAACCGACTTCAAAAAATCTGCACTAAAAAGAGAAAAATCTAAACTAAAAAGTAGAAAATAATACTTTTAAGAACTTTGTTAATTTTGGAGTCGGTGCCAGCCAGGTATTTTGATTATGTTAACAAATTGATAGATTAATCGAATATGTATCTATTTAGGGTTATTTTGCTTTGGCTGGCACCGACTCCAAAATTAACAAAGTTCTTAAAAGTATTATTTTCTACTTTTTAGTTTAGATTTTTCTCTTTTTAGTGCAGATTTTTTGAAGTCGGTTTAATTTTTTTTTAAAAAATAACTTATTTTTCCATTTTTAGTGTGTCTTTTATTTAGCTGATTTAATTATAGTGACTGACTATATGTCAATAATTTAAAATCTGTTTAAGCTTTATATTAAACAACGAGCATACCCATTAACGAAAATAGTAATTAATTATCGGGTCTGCCGAAAGGGGGGGGGGGGGGGGGTTGGTGTTGGTGTCCAAAGAGTACTCGATCTACGACTACTGTAGCTGTAACTAAACTACGAGCTCATCTTTATGTTTACATTCCCCATACGAAATAGTTTAAATAAACCACGTTCATTATTCCACCTAACTCCTAGAGGTTAATGAGATTTACCTTCTATTATCATATTCCCGTAATAGCCTGGAAGAACACAACTATCAATCTATATGTATGTATAATTTTAAAGGAATTTCCTTTCAACTCCTAGCCGTTGAGGAGTTGTACCTTCCATCATCAACTTATCCACATGAGATGGTAATTATCAGATGCAAATCCTTAAAAACTTTAGAAAATATATGAAAAATGTAGTAAGTGCCTATAAAATTTAAGAGTTGCCATCGATTTCCCTAGGATCCCATTATCAGATCCTAACTTGGTGACAATAGGAACATCTTGAAAGTATACCCTACCAAACAAAAAGTAAATTTTTGAAATCGGCCCACAATTGACGCATAAATCGGTGAACATACATAAAAAATTACATTTGAAGAATTCTACCTTCCATCATCAGCTCATCACATGAGATGACGATTTTCAGACGCAAATGCTTGAACAGCTTTAGAAAATATATAAAAAACATAATAGGTGCCTATAAATTTTGAAAGTTACCCTGGATTTCCCTGGGATCCCATCATCAGATCCTGATTTTGTGATAATGGGACCCCCTCAGAACTATACCCTACCGAACAAAAGAAAAATTTTTGAAATCGGCCCACAGTTGGCGGAGAAATCGGTGAACATACATAAAAAAAAAATACATACATCGGAACATATAACCTCCTCCTTTTTTGAAGTCGGTTAAAAAATGGAGAGTATGCAAAAAGTCTCTTAGAAAGAGCTGTGAATTAGAAAACTCAATTAATTCTATTTTTATTGAGTGTGCATTCTACAATAATATTCATTTTTATTAAAGAAGCATTAAAATTATTTAATGGTAAATTAATAATTGTAAATTAATATTTTTTTCAGAGGCAACAAACGATGTAGTAGCGACAGCTGCGGCAGCTGAAGAAGGGCAGATCGCTATCCTGATGAGAGGACCATCCAGAGAAGACTCGGGTCGTGAAGAACTGCTTCATGCGAAAGGCTCTGATGATAATTCAATATCATTGTTCTATAATAGCAAAACCAATAAAAGTAAATAATAAAAATGTTTTGCATTCTTAGACCAATTCTTTTTATTAAGAAAAAATGTAAACTTAATAAACAAATAATTTTTTTTCAGTCTATCTGGAAAGCTTAAATGGAGGTCATATAAAATCAGTATCATGGGGCTTAGGGGCTCATCCACGGGGCACTGTACTGTTGGTGGTAAACCACTCAAGAGTTAAAATCGTGGTCGGCTGTAAGCCATTGCATTGGCACAATATGTCCAGTAGGCATGACTTGTTGAAATTGTTCGCTAGTCAAAAATTGAAACTGGTAAGAATCTATTTACTTCTTATTAAGTGTTTTTTTTTTTTTTATGGGACAAAGGGGGCAAACGGGCAGGAGGCTCACCTGATGGTAAGTGATCACCTCCGCCCATGGACATCTGCAGCACCACAGGGCTTGCAGATGCGTTGCCGGCCTTTCAGGAAAGGGAGGGAGGGAGGAGGGAGAAGGACGGGAGTAGGGATGAGGAGTGGGCCTCCCGGACTCTCACTTACCGGACGAAACGCGACAGCATAGCTGCCACTTCACGCCGGTCTCCTGTGAGAGAGTGGTACTATACGGGGCGTGCCGGCCCATTCGGCTGCTACCCGAAGGTAACAAGCATGGCACTACCACTTAAAATATTGTGTTATTAAATACGTTTGTATATTATATTATAAGTACTTTATATTTTTTCAGTATCACGAAGAAAATGCACCAGTAGAAGTTTATACAAATGAGAAATCAGCTTTAGATTCTATAAGTTGTAACCATCAAGAAGAAATAAAACCACCAACTCTAGTCACAGTAGATTCAGACGTAGATGAAGTAAGAGATTTCATAAAGAAAGAGGAGAGAATGAAGATGGAAGAAGAAATGCAAGGAGATTATCCTAATAATAATTACATCGATCCTAACATTTACCCAACACTGCCTCAGCCTACAGTTCCTCCACGAGGGGACATTCCTGCAACTGATATTGTATCTTGTGATGGTGAGTATTTTACACTCTATTACCAATACCTTAATTAATGATCGATTTTTTTAAATTTATTACTAAGCCAATTCCACTTTCTGCATTATATAATGTTTAGATAAAAAATAAAACGTACGGTTTCAACTTTCATTACAGTTTCTGGCATAAAAATGGACATCAATACACCTATAAATTTTTTTTTATTAAACTTTTTAAATATTTTAACTAATTTCAGACGAAGTGATTCGACAGTTGACACTACTCCGACAAACCATAGAATTGCTACGAAATGAATTGAAGGAGCAAAGAGGAAATATTGACAATCTCCGAAATCAACTTCGTGTGTGTTGCAACAGAGTGCCGGCGCCGCCGCCCGTGGAGCGATGCTCCGGCTCATCGTGTTACCCTGGTTACTGACATTTCTATTAATATTTATTGTCTTTTCATACTACTTTCAAACTGTATTACTAATTCTTAAGTTCACTTTTTGTTTCTTCTTTGTATTGTAAATCTAAGTTAAGGGCCCATTCACACTTTTCTGATATTCTATAGGCCTAAAGAGCAAATTAAGGCTATGTTCTTCATACCTATTGCTGTATTCCTATATTGAAATTATGACAATCTATTCTAGTTCTATAATGTCGTCGCTTTTAGTGTTTAGACTTTTTAAAGGTCACAAAGTGAGTCAAACTTTGAAAAATAAGAAACTTAATGGATTCTAGTGTAAAATAAAAAAATAACAGCTGACGGATAATATTGGAATAAGTTAATATTTATATGTTTACAACACATGGGGTCTTTTAGTTGTACATTTTTTTTCCTTCTTGCTTCGAATACCATCGATTGATGATAATTCCTATGAAGGAACTTGTCATTTTCATTTATTATAAGTACCCGAATGTGAAGCTTATAGGAGGATTGTATTATTAACGATAAAGTTTGTTAGTAAATAACGTAAAGTTAGTAACGTTGACAAGCCTTAATGAATCAGAAAGACGTGAAGAAGTCTTAATACTCATGCATTTTTTTTAACATTAGCTGTAGATTTAAGGTAAATCAAGCAACATTATCAGTGTGGGTTTGATTAAATATTATAATAAATGACCGCGTTTTATTTCCAATACCCTTTGCTAAACGAACCTTTAGTTATTTATGACAGAGTTTCAAGTTTCGCCCACGTTTTCGGTTCTAGTTGCTTGATTAGCCTTGGCTGAGCCTTTTAAGGCATCTTGGGAAAATTGATTCTAATCACATCTGGTATTATAATAATTGAATTTATTATGTTCTGTGGGGTAATGACAAACTCTGTTCATGAATTGTTAATTAGTAACCTTTCAATGAGCGAAGCCAGTCGACAGTTCTCTTTCTAAAAATGAATTAATAATCATCTGAATATGTAAAGTGTGATATGGAGATTGGTTTGTTTGTCTGCTTGTATACTATATCTTTAAAACAGTTAAGAAACCGTTTTTAAAATATTGGCAAGTATTTCTATCACAGAATAATTTGCAATGTAGATGAAGATTGAAGATTGGATTTGAAGAAAGCCTTATGCTTATTCAAAATTATCTTTTCTAATTTTACTTGGCGTTTAAATTACAAATTTCCAACTGAATTGACAATTTAATTTAAAATTAATTACCTAGCGTAAAGTCAATATCACATGTATGAAATAAAACAAAAGACACTTATTTGTTTACAACGTAAAAATATATAGTTAAAAGTATGAAGCTATTTAAGATGAGAGCATAAAAATCGGAAAAGTGTTTAGGTATTGCTTACTTAAAGAAAGTTTAAGAAATAAGTAGTAAGAAGGATGGATGAACCTAATTTTGATAAGTAAATATTGCGCACTGCTGCTGTTCAGTAATTCAAGTTGTTGTTGAAATTTACTAAATGCAAGTGAAAAATAAACGAGTGATGGATATTCAAAGGTACTTTGTGTAAGTTAGAGCCATAATTAAAAAAGCAGGGCTAAATCTCAATTGGTCACCTAATTCTTAGGCTGGCCACACACGCAGTATTTTCTGATTCGATTTTCAGCAGGTAGGAACTATTCATAATCGGTCCGCCTAAAGTACAGCTGAAACTGCCTAATTTAAATACTTCTACTGTAAGGAATATTGATTTTTGTGTATACATTTTTAACATCATTGCGACTCGTCTTACGGTGAAGGAAAATATCGTGAAAAATCTGCATATCCGACAGAACCTAGCGAGTTTTCGAAAGACGTAAAGTTTACGGAGCACATCACTCGAAAACGAATGAACCGATTTCGCTGATTTTTATGAAATCTCAATTATAATATTTAATATTAGCATTCTCGATATATTTTGATTTGCAAGACAATTATCAGGTGTGGAATGCCGGAACACTGCTAGTGGAGTGGAGTGCGGACCTTGTCCGTCCGGCATGGAGGGAGACGGCCGCCGCTGCAGGCCTGTGACCTGTGACCGAAGACCGTGTTCACAAGGTACCTACCTAAAAATGTTAAAATTACACTTAAACTATTCATGCATATATTATGTTATATAATAAATCTTTATGTTTAAAAATAGAAATCACGCAATAATTTGCGCACAAGTGCAAAGCAAACAATTTCTTTACATTTTGATTTGTATTTTTTCAATAAACATAATTTGTACAAATTATTTTTGGAATAAAATATTACAAAAGGCATTTTATTTCAGTTGAATTCTGTACTGACACTGACAAAGGCTACCGATGTGAGCGGTGTCCCGGCCGCCATACCAGCGACGGTCAGACGTGCCGGTCCGCCTGCGATCCTAACCCATGTTACGAAGGACGTAAGTAGACTACGGTCTTATTCATAAAAAAATATAGAAGCTTTATTAGCTTGTTAATAAGCAAATTCTCAAAAACATTATTCATAAACGTTCAATAGTGTTAAAACGCTCTATAAGTATTCAATAACGGCTCTGTAACTTACAGTAGCTTGAGGCCTACTATAAGCCTACTATAAACCTTTAATAAAGGACAAGATGGTCGTCTTGTCATCAGTGACAGCTGATAATTTGATTAAACTTGAAGTGAGATTATTTTATTTGGTGTCTAGTGACATTGCGTAATTGTAAAACATTGTTTAAAATTATAATTGCTGTGTATCAAACCAAGATACCATATATGATATAATGCAAGCTCCCCAAACTATAGCCGCCATTGGCTTTGGTGTTTGGAAGCAACGGTTTCAAAGCTTGTTGTATGGAGACACCGTTCACATGCGTAACGTAAAACCTACATATGTGGCTCTTGCAGTTTTGCATAATATTGCAATAGATCATCAGGACACAGTTCCAGGTAATTTTTTTCATATTATCATAACTTTACATCAACACATGTATATTACTATTTATGTAAGCAATATTTTTTACAAATGTTATTTTATTTCAGAAAATGATGATGACATTCATATTATTCAGGAGAATGGCTTTGCAGCACCTACTGATATGAGTGAAAGAGGAAGAGTAGGAAACAGTACTTTCCTGCGAGCATTTATAAATGAACATTTTAACTATGGATAGAAAAAATAATAAATTATTAATATAATATTATAAATTCGAAAGTAAATGTCTGTCTGTCGCGGTTTCACGCCAAAACTACTGAACCGATTTAAATGAAATTAAGTACACAGATAGTCTAAAGCCTGAGAAAGGACGGGATGAAAGTTTGTATTGAAATTATGTCATTTTTAAAACTAGAAGCTTGAAATTTTTTTAAGGATTTATTCTAGGATTTTGATTAGATATAAATAAATAAGACATTCAAAGTTTGTAAAAATTGTATTCTAAAAGTACCTATGATATAAATTAAATTAATGAAAGAAATATATATTTTATTTTAAAGCATTTTTATTTTTATTTTTCATCTCGTAATATTCAATTTTTGCTCCCTTTGCACGTGCAGTGAAAACTGTGAACAATATTACAGTTTAATCTTTATTTACACTAATAATGCACTGTATTTATTTAAAAACACTATACCTGTTGAATAAATCTTCCCATGCTGCCTGCTTTTAAGAGTTTGTGTTGGTATCTGTATTTTTGTTTTCAATGGCGGAAACCCTCTCAACCAACCCTGACCAACTCCGTCAATAATAATTAATGCTACGGAAAGAAATAAGCGCGAGAAAATATTAAGTAAACACGTAGAAATACACAGGATTAAGGAAGTACACCAAATACACACTTATGTAGCTTGAAGTTTAAATTCTGTACTAACCTGCTATTAGCTTAACCTATTTGCACTTCTGTCTCTCTTTTTAGCTACTTTTATTCCTTTTTCAATAGTTAAAAAATGGTTTTGTTCACTAATTTACTTTTGGCGGAAAAGTCAAATCAAATGTCAAACTGATTCACGGAGCATTGAGACCAGTATTTTTGACATTTTGTCCATGAGTTTATCAGAATGACAACACAATAAAACGAATCCAGCTTATAGCAAGCATTTAGTTATGAGACGTTTATTGACCCGTTATGAATAAAGAAAGTTATGAAACGTTTAATAGGCCTATTGAGCATTTTAGCTAATGAACATTGTAAACCTATAATAAGAGATTTTTATGAATAAGACCGTTAAAGTTTAAAGTGGTAGTGCCATGCTTGTTACCTTCGGGTAGCAGCCGAATGGGCCGGCACGCCCCGTATAGTACCACTCTCTCACAGAAGACCGGCGTGAAGTGGCAGCTATGCTGTCGCGTTTCGTCCGGTAAGTGAGAGTCCGGGAGGCCCACTACCCATCCCTACTCCCGTCCTTCTCCCTCCTCCCTCCCTCAATTTCCTGAAAGGCCGGCAACGCATCTGCAAGCCCTGTGGTATTGCAGATGTCCATGGGCGGAGGAATCACTTACCATCAGGTGAGCCTCCTGCCCGTTTGCCCCCTTTGTCCCATAAAAAAAAAAAAAAAAGACATCAAAAAACATTAACATTATGTCTTAATCTAAACAATACTAGCAATTCCCGCGGTTCCACCCGCGTTGTAAAGACGGAAACATAATTCTCTTACATATTAATAAATTACTTATACCTATACCACTTTTACTGCTCACTGCTCACTGCAATAATGCTTTCAGGTTTACGCGAATATTACTCACTGCAATATGAAAAAAATGTGACCGTAGCTAAAATGAAATGCCTCCCTTATCACCTAGGGGAATAAAAAATAGCTTACTACTTATTCTTAGACCTAGTTCTAAATATACACAAAAAAATAATAGAAATTACGATATATAGATACGTAGTTTTGTTTACAAATAGGCTTAAAAGATTTTAGAACATTTACTTAATAACAATAGTAATTCAATCACTTTTCACGCCCAGCGTAAAGTTGAAAGCAGCCAGATCCCTGCCTGCCTTTTAATTTGACAGGGATCAGGCTGTAATCCACAGAGATATAAAGTGGGTGTTGACAGATAATTCGAAAACAAATTTTCTTTTCTTCACAATCTTTTTCTTCGCCTAAATACTTGAGTATATTACGTTGAAAAATGATTATTAAGCATGTTTCAACTGAAACCCTAGGTGTCCAATGTCAAGACCTACCTGACGGCAGGTATCGCTGCGGGCCTTGTCCCGCCGGCTACACTGGCAACGGGCAGGAGTGTGTGAGGCTCGCATGCCGCTCCAATAGTTGTTTCCCAGGTTTGTACGATAATAAAAAAAACATCCGCAGGTGAGTGAGGTGAGTAGGAAGATGTTTTCATCGGTTGCTTCCCTTCGGCGTTTGCGTAACTTTCTCCCTATTTCCACCGAAATTTGGCTAGCACAATCACTCCTTTTACCAATTCTTGACTACGCTGATATCTGTTATCTCGATATCACTGAGGAGCAATTAAATAAACTTGAGCGAAATCTTCAAAATCTGTGTATTCGGTTTATATTTGGATTGCGTAAATATGACCATGTTTCTGATTTTCGTAAAAAGCTCAAGTGGCTCCCCATCCGCCTTCGCAGAAATACTCATATTCTTCACCTTCTTTACTGTATTCTGTTCGATCCATGTACACCGTCTTACCTTAAAGAGCGCTTCACCCTCCTCGGGAACTCACATTCACGCGTCCTTCGCTCCAATCAGAACCTAATCCTTAAAATCCCTTCTCACTCTTCTTCCTTCTATAGTAACTCCTTTTCTGTCACAGCTCCTCGCCTTTGGAACTCTCTTCCCCAAACTATTAGGAATGCGAAATCGCTAGTGATTTTTAAAAAACTTCTAAAGGAGCACTTTTTAAGTCTCTAATTAGTTTTTACGAACAAACTTTTAAATATTATTATTATTTCTGTAATATTATTGTATGCATGTATGTATGTATGTATGTATGTAGGTATGTATGTATGTATGTAAGTATGTATGTATACAATTAGTATTTTACATTAGTATTTGTAGTTATATTCTATTTTTATCTCCTTATTTAAAGCACACCCTTCCTGTTTTGTACTATCCTACACCTAAAGGTTGCCTGGAAGAGATCGCTCTTTAGCGATAAGGCCGCCTCTTGTACATTGTCACTTTGTGTTTTTATTTTTTCTCTGTCTCTCTGTGTGTGTGTGTGCAATAAAGGATTATTATTATTATTATTTATATCCAAATATTTATTATTTGAAATAATAATAGAAAACTTCTAGCTAACTTTTAAAAATCCTTAATCAAATCGGTTGGAATTATATATAATACACGTCTTATGTTATTATTAAGTAAAGACAAGCGCTGTGTATCTAGAACAAATGTTTTGATCGACAATAGAAACATTTGCAATATCGAAGAGGTATTTGAGAAAAAAAAATACATATTTTATTAATATTACTAACTCTAATTTATAGGAGTTCAATGTGAAGAGACGTCATCAGGTCCCCAGTGTGGGTCCTGTCCTAGCGGATATTTGGGGGATGGTCATCGATGCCAGACCATCTGTGAGGCGAGGCGGCCTTGCAGCGACAGACGTTGTACACCCACATCTGAAAGCCCCTTCTATCAGTGCGAAGAGTGCCCTAGGGGTTATGAGTGGAATGGTGAGTTACGGTGGCCAATTTCACTAAGACTAGCCAACTACACAGAGGATATTTTAGTGCACAAGTGCACTCTCAATTTTATTCTCTCTCATCACTCTCTATATGGGATGATACTTCGACATGACCGGTTAGAGTTAAGGCTAAAACTACCGGAAATCTCTTAACAGAAAGCCTTTAATAAACTTAAGAATGCAATTGTGTCTTATGTGTACTCAACGTAAACAGTAAATGAATCAATTACGAAAAATAAACGCAGGCTACAGCTGCGTGGACATGGACGAGTGCGACCTGGTGCGTCCGTGCGACGAGCTGGTGTCGTGCCGCAACACGGACGGCGGGTTCGAGTGCGGCGCGTGCCCCGCCGGCTACGCGGGCGCGGCGTGGGCCGGCGCCGGCCGCGAGCGCCGCCGCGACTGCCAGGACGTGGACGAGTGCGCACGCGACGTGTGTCCGCGCGGACGCCTCTGCGTTAACACGCCGGTGGGTAGATGGATTTAGGTTTTTTTTGGTTGTATGGGTAAAGGTTGAGGTGTGAGGTCGATTTTATGTAAAGCAAAGGGTATTGTGTGTTAGGCTGTTAGGCTGTTGATATTTAAGGTGAATGGGAAAGAGTAAGAAATATTTTAGTTAAATGCAAATCTAAATTAAGTTTGTATCTATGATACTGATACTTAATATATAATGTATTCTTTCTATGAAGAAATATAAAAATTATAGACACAACGAGGTTCCTAAAAATATCTTTGTGTAAAAAATCATTCATTTTTAAATGATTACTATGATTTCTAATATATTAATTTATTTAAAGATGATAGGTTTGAGGTTTTTACTTCCACAGGGTTCATACACGTGCGTGCCGTGCGGCGGGCACTACTACGTGAACACGTCGCGGCCGTGCGTGGAGGCGGACGAGCTGCGCGTGCGCTGCGAGCCGGCGCGCTGCCGCCGCTACAACGCCGTGTGCGGATTTGGGGCCTCCTGCGTGTGCGCCGTGAGTGCTTTTGTGCTTTTTTTTAGTTTTTTTTATAGAAGCATAGCATTCTTAGATTTGTATTATTAAATTATGTGTTAACGATGTAAATGGAAAGTTTCAAAGTTCATTCAGTCGCTTTTGCGTTATCAAATAACAAAGATATATGTATATATCTTTCTCATTATTTACATACTATACATTAGTAGGACTATAGTATGTAGCTTAGCAGTGCATTAAATTAAAAAAATAATAATAATTATCCGTCCTGAATCCTGATATAATATCACTAAAGTTATAATTTTGTATTAAAAAAAATATTAAAAAGTAATTATATATTTTATGCAGACCGGCTGGGCAGGTAACGGGACAGTATGCGGGCCGGATAGCGATTTAGACGGCTATCCCGATCAGCAGCTACCCTGCTCCGAGCTACATTGCAAAGCGGATAACTGTCCCCAAGTGTCTAACTCTGGACAAGAAGATGCGGATAAGGACGGAATTGGTGACTCTTGTGACCCTGATGCTGATGGTGATGGGATACCTAATATACCGGTGAGAGTGTGTAATTTTATTAATATTTTTTGTTTTTTTTTTCGAATTACGCAAAATTTACATAATATCATTTCTATTGGTCTACAAAATGCAATATCTTCACTTGGCCAACGTGTTGAATTATTATGATCTGGTCTCCTTGTAATGAAAGATAGCTTCTCTTTGAGTTTGAATTTGAAGTTAACTTTGACACGACCAGTGAGAGTTAAATAACAGAACGGCTTTTCTCTCCAAGCCATTGGGATAGAACACTACTAACTTCCCAATTTCAGATTGTCACTGAGAACTTTTACCGAAAGTCACTATTTAAACCCGCGATTCGAACTGACCTTCGGATGTATCGTATATGCCAGCTACTTCCATATATACGTACGTGTCATACTTCATACAGACATTAATAATCTCGTAACATTTCCAGGACAACTGCCCCCTCACAGCCAACCCGGACCAGCAGGACCGCGACGAGGACCGCAGCGACAAGCGCGGCGACGCGTGCGACAACTGCCCGCGCCGGTACAACCCCGCGCAGGAGGACGTCGACGGCGACGGGCTCGGCGACGTGTGCGACCCCGACATGGACAATGATGGTTTGTCATTTTGTAATGTTCATACAATATGTGTACGTACATCTTATGCCTAAAATGGTATAATAGATAAAGCCTTTTAAAGTTAAAGTAATGAAATTAAGTATTATGGCAACATTTTAGTTATCAAAAGTGGGCTACTGGTTATATATCACTGTCTGTTTGCAATTGTTCTGATTTTGAATGAATGAATGAATGTTGATTGATTTTGAACTTTGTGGATTGTTTTTAATTATCAAAGAGTTATGTATTTGACTTGTATGTAAATATGCACCATGTATAATGTACATTTAACGAAGGACATTGGAGACATGAGTACACGTAGAAGTTGCAAGTACATGAGTGTCTCTAACTCTATAAAACTATGTTCCTTGTTCGCTTTTACATACTCAGGATTTTTATTTTTGTAAACTATCTTCTTATTTTTCCTACCAAACGTGGTCTTTTGTAGAATACAATTATTGAATCCCTCAGGCATAGTGAACGAGCGCGACAACTGCCCGCGCGCGTACAACCCGGCGCAGGAGGACGCGGACGGTGACGGCGCGGGCGACGCGTGCGACAACTGCCCGCGCGTGCGCAACGCCGCGCAGGCCGACGCCGACAGCGACGGCGTGGGCGACGCCTGCGACAGCGACGTCGACCGCGACCAGTCAGTGCATATCCTCACTAATATTATTAATATTATATAATTTATATAAACTACTGAACCGATTTAAATGAAATTTTGTACAGACTACAGAGATAGTCTAGCGTTTTGAGATATTTTCAACGCGAAATTAGTTTACAATCACCAAAACACTGTTTTTGTATTCAACAATAATAAAGGAATTAACAAACAAAATATATGGTGGTACCTATCAACCATGAACACGCGAGGTGTGTCGCGAGGTGCGTTCCGTCGCAAGCCATTTCACGATTTGAAAATCTTTCGGTATTTACAATTTTAAGGTGACATATACACTGGTTTTATTATTTGTCGCTCTACAATTTGGTAGAATTTAATCTAATCTACTATAGAGATTTGGAAAGTGTACGCAATACGTGCGCTGAAATTACGCGGATTTTTTCAGCGTACACCAACAGAATACGACAAGTCGACAACAGTTGGGGTAATATTATGTCTGGCAGAGATATGGATCGCGACTAGACTTTTAAATATCTCATTTCGTAAGCAAACTGCTACTCGCATTTGTTATTTAGGTGCAAATCCCCGCCATTTTGTTAGCAACGTCAAAATAACAAATGTTTGTCTAGAGGTTGTTAGATGTACATAGTTCACAAAAGAAATTCCTCTCCGAATTACTTATTTTCCTTATTATTTCGTACATGATGATGAGACTTTTTAAGCTTAGCCAAATCCAAATCGATTTAGTTTAAAAAAATGAATCGAAAAATCAAATCGATTCATCTGCTTTAAATGACATGGCTAGTTTTATACGTTAAAACGGATATTACACGACTAGAAAATCATTTATGCTGTAATTGAATTGTTTCTGCGTGTAATCATGTCGCGATGGAACGCCCACGGTCATAGAATATTTCGTTGAAACTATGCGAATTGCGATATATGACATGAGCTAAACTGTACTCATTAGGTTTCAAATTCCGTAGATAGCTTCGTACTGTATACAATGGGAATCTATGAAAAGAGAACTTTTTGCGTGAAATTTGGATCCTTTTTATTTCCGCAAGATCCTCACAATGTGATGAATAAGCCATTTTTTTGGGTTCTCTTTATTTATCTAGATATTTGGACTTAAAAGATAAGAAGAAAAAAAAGCTCCAACAGCACAGCACAGCTTTGGCACAGTTTGTAGTGATCCTACTTTCTGCGCCAGCGGTCGCGGGCTTGAGTCTCGTTGGGTGCATTTATTTGTTGAGCACGAATGTTTGTGAATGCTTGTACATACTTTAGTCATGGGTGTCATGTAAGAATTCTGTATAAATATTGATAAAATACATCTTCCGGCTTTTTAAATTAAAATGTGGATTTTGTTTCAATTTAATTGACATTTAAAAATCAACAATACTGTATTAAAAGTTCTCTTTAAAAAGGATAGTGTATCCACGCTGCGATTAATATGTAGATTTATGTAAACGACAAGCGAGTACATGACATTTTCCAGTCGCTTTATGATCTTAATTTAATAATTCAACATAAATATACACTTTTTCTATGAACGCTATCGCAAATGAAAATCCGATATAATCTCATAGATACGTGACATCAATACATCTCTTGTTTTCTCAATCATAACGATTACATTGTATTCGGTCTTTGTGCCACTCCTGGGCCTATCCCTCTTCAATAAGAGAGAGGTTTGGTCTTCTGGCCTAGCTGGCCAAGTGCGGGCTAGCTCATTAACCGACTTCAAAAAAGGAGGAGGTTCTCAATTCGTTGGGGACTTTTTTTTATGTACGAGTATGTTCCCCATTACTCGAAGATGGCTGGACCGATTTGGAAAATTCTTTTTTGTACATAAACAAAATAAGTATCTACTTTCCGCTAAAAATTTGAAAATAAATTATTTTTAACAAAAAACAAAAACCGACTTCAAAACTAAACAAATCTAAACTAAAAAGTAGAAAATAATACTTTTAAGAATTTCGTTAATTTTGAAGTCGGTGCCAGCCAGGACGGATAGATTTATCTTGCCTTTGCAATGGACTTTCGAACGGTATTTTGATTATGTTTACAAATATAGATATAGATTAATCGAATATGTCTATTTAAGGTTATTTTGCTTTGGCTGTTAAAAATAATTTTGTTTGTTGTTAAAAATAATTTTACGTGTCTTGATGTTCTGAGAAAACTGCTAGGTTTAACTTGCTAGGTTCTGTCAGACATTTAGGTTTTTTCAATGGTATGATTACCATTCACCTACTTACCACTTACCGACCACCTACATGTCTACACATGTCTACATGTCATGTTGAAAATGAAAAACACTAAAGGTACATGATATGAACACGCTTCATTCAGTTTCTCTTTCTGAGCTACCACTACGTTATGGCTAATACAATGAAGTCCTCCTTAAACATGACCCAACTTCCAGGGACGGCATCCAGGACGGGCTGGACAACTGCCCGAACCTGGCCAACAGCGACCAGCAGGACGTGGACGGCGACGGGCGCGGCGACGCCTGCGACGCCGACATCGACGGCGACGACGTGCCCAACCTCGAGGACAACTGCCCGCTCGTCTACAACCCGGATCAGGCGGACGCTAATGGTGAGGGTTCGGTTTTACTCTGAATCTATGAAACGCTTCTACATTCTTTATTGAGCCTTAAATGATATCATATTTAGCTGTTTTAAACTACCATTTTTTATTTTATAAATATCAATAGGCATTTGTTTCAAATAATACTATCTTTAAAGATAGTTTTCGTGAATTCAAGGATTTTTTCGATTTTTAAAACCAAGACTTTATTTTTTACAAAAAAGATAATTAAACTATTAAAAATGGTCAATATTACGTATATTTAAAATATGATTATTCGATTTGCTTACAGGGGATGGTGTCGGGGACCTCTGCGACAACGACTTCGACGGAGACAACGTCACCAACGCGTTGGACAACTGCCCCAATAATTCAAGAATTTATAGAACTGATTTTAGGTCAATAGTGCATAAGTTTTTTAAAAGTAGCAAAATATATTTCAAATAAATAAAAATTACTATATGTTTAGTGTTCGGTAAAGAGAAGAAGTAAAGTGTAGGTACTTCTTAAAATTATTGGTTAAAATTTTGGAAAAAAATCAATTAATATTTAAGATTTTAAGAACAGAAAATTAAAAAATAGATCCATTCATTCATATCACAGTAATATTATATACAATATAGAAGAAATACTTCAATTACAGGAATTATATGACAGTCCGTTTAGATCCGGAAGGCACATCACAGTTAGACCCTAACTGGGCTATCGCCAATGAGGGGGCTGAAATACTCCAGACCCTGAACTCTGACCCTGGACTTGCAGTTGGGTTTGAGAGCTTCGGGGGTGTGGACTTTGAAGGAACACTATTCGTTGATACTCCCATTGATGATGATTATGTTGGCTTTATATTTGGGTGAGTTGATAATTTGTTTTTTATTTAACAGGTATAAAAAGGTATGTATTGTTATAAATACAGTGTTTAGGTCTCATTTAGTACTATAACTTAGTACTTTTATTTAGTACTTATAGTTAATAACATAAACAAATCTATTCCACGGGGATTGTGCATTTGTTTGAGGTTAAAAGCTTTGTGCAACTCCAGGTCTCTCTCTCTGTGTCATTTCATTTATATTCGTTCAGCC
Organism: Boloria euphrosyne; assembly: GCA_951802675.2. Taxonomy (NCBI): domain Eukaryota; kingdom Metazoa; phylum Arthropoda; class Insecta; order Lepidoptera; family Nymphalidae; genus Boloria; species Boloria euphrosyne. Next base: position 2,947,379 of record OX637887.1, on the reverse strand, counting down.
GTTCTGACGTGATTAAATAATAAATATCTATCAATCATTAAAAATATTAACTTTCTATAAATATAGTAGGTAGAAGTAGTTGTAGGTACCCACTAGAAATATTTCATTTGAACTATACTTCAAAATAGTAGTCTTCAAGATTTTATGGTCATTGACAATTCCTCACGATTACCAGCATGACTTTATGGTCATTGACAATTTTTTGTGGTTTAGAATGTGATATTTACATATTTTTTACTTTACGAGTTCCTATACATTTTGGTACTGTTACAAGTAGTGTGACTGACATAGCGGGTAGATGTTGATTTTCTGTAATCTATTACTCTTTCTAGATCTCTTTTACGTAATTTAAAACGAAGTAATCCCCAACAGCTACCAGAACAGCGCGCGCTTCTACGTGGTGATGTGGAAGAAGAGCACGCAGACGTACTGGCAGACCGCGCCCTTCCGCGCCGTGGCGGAGCCCGGCGTGCAGCTCAAGCTGGTGCACTCGCGCTCCGGCCCCGGCCGCCTGCTGCGCAACGCGCTCTGGCACACCAACTCCACCGCCGACCAGGTCCGTCACCCCCTACTCCTATACTACATCATATGAAGGGTACACACCTACAGGGGAAAAACAAGGAATGGCACAAAGTTATTATTTTTTTAATTAACATTGCATTCTATATTACGTGGCAAAATCTTAATGTTTCCATACTTTTCAACTTTTTTAATTTTATGTGACATTTGTTTTGCCCCTGTACCCTTCATATATGGCGAGACGTTTATTTTATAAATAAACAAGATTTACTTATAAAATAAACGCGAGCAAAGCCGCAAGTTTCATAAACAAAAACTTGACAAATCATTTACTAAAACCGAACTCAAACTCGAGATCCACTCTATCTATTGGTGAAAATAGTATGAAAATCGGTGCAGTTTTAGTTTTTGATTTAAACGCGAAAAGACAGACAGACGCGACGGAGGACTTTTGTTTTATACTGTATATGGAGTATGGATGGATATTGATATAAACACTCATAACTGGAGTACAAACATTCGTGATCAACATGAATGCCCCCAGCGGGACTCGAACCCGCGACCGCTGGCACAGCATACTTCACTTAGTTCACTAAATAGTTTCTTTTGTAAATAAATATTTAATTATTTAAAACATACCTTACATATTTTAGGATATTTATAAACTTTGTACAATATATATTTTTTAATAATTTATCTTTTTACTGTGATAAAAAAAATGTTACATATAAATATAATTCACTGTTTACAACAGGATCGATTCATAAAAATCTTATACAACTTTCGGTAAAAAAATCGGAAGATATATCAACAATCATTTTATTACCGCCGCCCTTCTATAATTAAAAGAATGTTTAATATAGTTAGTTAAAAATTCCTACAACTCTTACTAATTATTGTCTTCTACTTGTCTGTAAAAATTTCTAATTAAATAGGTGGTTATTTTTAGCCTAATGTAATTAAGATGGCAATGGCCATTGAAATTGATAGCAAAAAAAAAGCATCATTGAGCCTGACTTAATTAAGAAACTTTTCAGTAACTTTTATCCCTTTAAAAATGCTACGTTTTTCTAAAATTTTTTACAGATGGACGATGTCTATAAACTAATTAAAATTCATTGGATTCGTGTTGAAAAGAAATCATTCAACTATTGTTTTTTTTAAATTAACTGTCCATTTTAAAATCAGGTTAAGGAATATTCTATTTTATTCTTCTCTAGTTAATGGCTTCAAAGCGTGTCGGTTGAGCACAGATTACTTCGCAAATGTCACGTAGAAAGGCTAAGGAATAAAAATATAATTATTTAGTCGGAGTTTTTAAATAAAATGATTTTGATTAATAATTCTTAACATACGTTTGCAGAACGTGTTGGTAATCTACAATAGAAGCCAAACGTGTCATCAAACTTGAATAAGAATTAAAAAATAAGTAAATAATTTACATGATAAATGAACGTATCCAAAAAATAACAGAGTTTTTGAATAAAATAGAAATCATCTTTCACAATTTCAGAGATAAATGAAACAATCACGCCAGCGTTACGTATAAATTTATTCATTAGTCTCTATTCTTTTGTCTTTATTAGGTTTACCAAGAACTTAACATTTGACAATTACACAAGACATTAAATTAAAAAAAAAGTGCGTGCGAACAAAGTACACATGTCAGAAGTGAAACTTCTTTATTTATACATTTAACTCACTGTTTACACACTGTATAATGTAATTTCACTTCAAAAACCATTCCTCACGATTACCAGCATGAGCAGCCACGTCACAAGTTAGGCTGTATATTGTAATACTTTTGCTACACATAACGTCACATTAAAAATCACCGACTTGCGGTGGGCGAGACCCCCGACCTGCGCGTCTTGACCGTCTGAGGGGTGGTGGCGCTCCACTCTCCCTCCAACTCTTCCCCGTCTCTAAGTGCCTGGTACTTGTACTGGTGCTCGTTTATATTTATACTAATCTAAAGCTTTAGATTTCCGAGACTTAAAACCCCAAGGTTTTAAGTCTCGGAAAGCGTTAAACGTCTAACGCAACCTTGTTGGAAGTCGCATAAGAAGTTTCACTTCAAAAAATACAAATGTTATATGACTACCAGGTGACGCTGCTGTGGAAGGACCCGCGCAACGTGGGCTGGCGCGAGCGCACGGCGTACCGCTGGCGGCTGCTGCACCGCCCCAAGATAGGCCTCATCCGCCTCAAGATCTACGAGAACGCGCGCCTCGTGGCCGACTCCGGGAACGTCTACGACTTCACCCTGAAGGGCGGCCGCCTCGGCGTCTTCTGCTTCTCGCAGGAGATGATCATTTGGTCCAACCTCGTCTATAGATGTAATGGTAAGAGCTTTTCGTTGCTAAGTTTTGTTTTATCGAGGGTAATAGAAACAGTGTAAGGGGAATGCTCAAAAATTATCTAGAGATTTAGAGTTATATTTGGAACTTGAAAAGGACCATTCATGTTTAATTTGAGTAGGGCAGAACCTTCAAAAAACTGGCCAAAGAGAAAACGGCTGTACAACGTATGAAACCGCTCAGTTCAAGTACTTCTTTACCACAATTTCAGTTAATACTTTCTGAATTATTCTTATTTCTATTTAATTTTTGTTACTGAAATTGTTAAATAAAAGTGTTGATGTTGCAAACTTGCACAATACCACAAAAAGTACCACGACAATGAAATTGCGAAATTGAAAGTTTCACAAGTTATGTTTTATTTTATAATATTAAGATAAATGTCCATAAATTATTCCTATTTTAAATAGATTTATTATTCATTATATAGTTATTCATTATACTCATCTCGTGCTATGTATATCTACGTGGTCACGTCACGTCATGTCACATTACACTACACTCGCTCACTTTGAAGAAGCTCAAGACCGCAACCTACTTACAGCGTGAAACTTATAATATTTTAAATTCTACAATATATTGTTATCATTTTATTGTATTTTAAATATTTTAGTATATTTTACTGTAATATTGAAGGGTGGCCCAGTAGTAGGACTTTATTACAAGCCCAATTTATTAAATTATTTTTTTCTTTTTCTTTTAGATAAAATTCCAACCAACATAGTATCGGAGTTGCCGCCGAGGCTGCTCAAGAAGCTGGATATAGATCACGACTTTGTATATCTCTAGTTCAAAACAAATGAATTTAAAAAGTAAACGATTGGTTTAAAAAAAACTTGGTTAAAAAAGTAATAAAAAATAACCGGTTACAAACAAATAACATACAAATTATATAATATATACTAATTTATAAAATAATTATTCGAACTTTCTAATAGGTTAAGTTTTCATAAATAAGAATAAAATATAAAATAATAAATAATTTTTATATTTAAGAAAATGTGTTTCAATTTCAGCCATCTCTACCCATGTTGTTTATAAGTAATAGATGAATTTTTAGTACAGTACAAGTTTGTAGAGTACTAAACCGTTAAATATATCCATTAGCATTAAAAGTTAAGACTTTAAAACATCACGGACGACACGTGTGGCGCAGTTTGTAGTGATCCTACTTGCTGCTCCAGCGGTCGCGGGTTCGAGTTCCGCTGGGGGCATTCATTTGTTGAACGAACGTTTGTACTTCAGTCATGGATGTTAATATTTATAATACGTATATCAACCATCTGGTATCCATAACCAAGGCTCATACCTTACCATGGAACTAGGTAGTTCTGTGTGTAAATGTCCCAACATATTTATCATGATCGTAACAGAAAACCTTTAGGTACTTCTGATAGTACCTGCCGTGCCCGCGCCCAGCAGTGGGACATTAAGTGATTGAATACTATATAATATTTTTTCTTCAATATTTTATTGAAATCTTGAGTAATTAAACCTCTTTAATAATAGCATGTTAATATTTGACATTTGAAAAAAACCGAGAGAAAAGTCATATTTAAAGCTGAGAGCTAGCTTTTAGAAGTTTATATTTAAATGCAAGAAAAATATATTATATTATAGAAAACATATTCGATTTTTTTGAGAAAAATATTTAAGGAGAAAATGGACGATTTTGAAGACGATTTTTTTGATGCCGTGACAAATAAAATTGATGAGTTGAGTCAAAAAGGCCAAATCAATCAATTCGATCAAGCAATGTGTGATGGAAAAGAAACTGTACCAAAACCTAACCCTTCAGGAGACGCACAAGCTTGCACCAGCCATGAATTTTTCAATGCTGTGCAAACTAAAAACTACGAATTGAGTCAAATAGACCAAAGCAATCATATAAATCAGGTAGCGGGTGATAGAAAAGAAAGTGTAGCAACACCAAATCTCGCTGGATATGCGCAAGCTAGCACCAGCCGAAATAATAAAAATAGAAGACGATGTATCCCTATTAGACCAATCATACCGAGAGATTCAAAAAGTAAAGCACGATATTTAATAAAAAAATTAAGTAAAGGTATATTTTTATCAAAAGGCGTGACTCGGAGCATATCTCTTCGTTCAAATTTTAATCGTAAAGCGGTCAGGTCGGGCGCTGAACTGCGGAAACGATTACGCAAAAGAGTATCGTCTCGGTCCATGCTAGAGCTTTGCCGCCGATGTGGACATTCCTGCTGCAAACGAATTAGAAATTATAATTAATTATCAACATGCTATGGTTATTCTTACTAGTTTTCTATAAAAATATTAAAACAAATGGCTGTTGCTAGTTGTACGTTAATAGCATGAAAAAAAATTTTTTGTCCGACTATTGTAAGTTTGTACGAATATCTATAACTTTTTTGTTTCGATATAAAATAAGTGATTTTTAGGTGCAGGTTAAATGCAAAAAAAAAATCTTAATATACCGAGCTGAAAATTTTTTATCGGATATTTAATTTGATATTGGAAGAATAATTAAATTTACACATCCTGTTAAGAGGACGACTAGACACTTCGAAAATTAAATTAGAATATTACGTCAACCACTAATTCGGCGGGTAGGTAATGTACACTGTACTAGTTGTGACTTTTTATCGCCCACTTTTATGGATCAACACTCATTCTTAACTCTGAAGTTTTCATTTTTATAGTAGGCCAGGAGATACTTTATTTTATATGATCGTATGCACTTTTGTGATCTGTCATGATTTCAATCAATGTTTTGGTTACTATAGGTAATTGAATAATAACATTATAAAAAATGATTTTGTTTCATTTTAGTAAAGATTTTATTTTTCACTCTGACCTCCTTTTAAACATTCTGGACCACAATGTTGAATTTGAAAAATGTTGGATTCTTATGATGTTGAATTTGCAAAATGTTGATCCCCAAAATGTTGGATTCGTAAAAAGTTGAATTTACTGGACCCACAATGACAAGTTCCTAAAATGTTGAGTTCGCTAAAAGTTGAACTTGCAATTTGCAAAAAAGTGTGTGCTGCGCGGAACACTTTTTTCGGTTGTTTAGTGAGCGTATAACATATCTGTCTATTAGAATATCATTGGAGTCAACATTTTGCGAATTCAACACCATAAAACTCCAACATTTTGCAAATTCAACATTGTGGTCCAGAATGCTATTAAATATAATTAACCTCACTTCTGAGGAATGCATACTAAATACGCAGGAACTTCCGAGCGGAGTAAGGGCAAGTGGCTAGTATATATATATATAATATGTATATAATTGGTATATGGCATATTTTATTGCATAAACAACTTTTTGTTACTAACATTGTAAACCTCCATAAATTTTAAGTTCGCATCAGAAGCATGATATTTGCATTTTGCAAAGAGATTGGCTCTTAAACTATACTAACAGCAGTAATAAACGAAATGGCTGACCGTCGTCCGGTCAATTCGCAGTAAGTGCCTCCAGCTACGTGCTTATTTCTTTTGACGACGCGCTTCTTCTCTGAGCTCTTACACTATTTGATCACTGAAAGTGGTTACTAAAAGGTTATTAGCAATACAGTTTAACTTTAATGTTTAAATTTACGTGTTTGCTGTATTTTTTTGTTATTAAAATTTCAACGACACGCTTGACTCGGTTTGTAGTGACCACTTACCCTTCTTGTTGAGCAAGCGGTTGTGGGTTCAAGTCCAGCTGGTGGCATTCATTTGTATGATGAGTATGAATGTTTGAACTCTAGTCACGTATTTAATATGTATGTATTTAAAGTTATATAGATACTTATAGACTATAGTGTAGTGATTGCGACTATAAACAAATATCAATAAAATCTGTCCATTGGTTTTCTCGTGATCTCTCACAGGCAGACAGACAAAAAATCCAAAAACTAAGATACATATTTCAATAAGATTTTTCAGTAAATAATGTAAGAAATCGTGCCGTAAAATGAGTTCGTTCTTGTAAAAGGAAAAAGAAAGCCAGCTTTACTTGTCTATAATCAATCGGGCAAACTTAACAAATGCAAGAGGGCGGAAGTACTTATTGAAGATGGTATTATCTGTAGATGAGTGATTTTGAATACAATCTGAATGTAAAATCTAGTTTCAATTGTACCATTGATTAGACCGAGTTTTTGGATATGCAATAGAAAAAATATTTTATGTAAGAATGTTTAATACTTAATTAGGTATCTATTATATAAAAATAAGGTAAATTCAAATTTTCCTCAAATTCATTTTTGGTTCACCTAAACGTAATAAAAAAAAATCTTCACTAGTTGCTAACCATCATCGTCTTTGCCGTGCATCCACACCGCAGTAACTTTTTATAGATCAACGTTTCCAAGTGTTACTCAGCAACATCCGATAGCAAAAAGTTATTTATTGTTAATATGTGTTGCCGTGTTAGTATAATAATTTAATGTAATTTTTATTGTTGGCGGTGGACGCGTTAGTAACAATCAGCAAATAGTAACAAGGAGCCACATAAGTTACATCTAGTTACCTAATGTTACCGTGTTGCATTTTGTTGTCACACAAAAGTTAACTGCGGTGTGGATGCACGGTTGAAGGTTGACGTTGACGTAACCTATATAATAGGATAAGATATGTAGGATATTTTATTTACATACAAAATTACTTTTATTTGCAAACTCGCATGTAATGGAAAACATTTACTTAACTTTTCTTTTAAAATATACTGTTTACATCAAATTAGGGATCCTTTGTGGAATAAAAATAAAAATACAATATTATCACAAATATATTTATTGTATCATCCATGTAACACAAAGTACTTTCACTCAGAAGACTGCTATCAAGGAATCCCAATAAGGATAGGTTATAACAGCTTTTAGAAGTATAAACATTGTGCTAAAGCAAATTAATTCAATTACATCTATGATATTATATAAAATATGTAGTTGTGCTTTTACTTAAGCGTTGGATCACAATATTGGCGAAATGATAACACAGACAACATTTTTTTTTATATACTTATTACTTTAAAATATTAAAATAAATGTCCGTCTATTTGTAAAAATATAGTCAATTTAAAAAAATATATATTAATAATCAATCTATGTAAACTAATCATTTTCATATATTACGAGTAAAACGTTTTAAAGAATTTATATGGTAAAAGTAAACAAATATAAAATTGTTTCTAGTTAAATATTCAAAAAATCTGTCAAATGTTATCATTTTACCAACAAACGCAAAAAGAAGGTACACGAGACAGCGGAGCTCTCATCACAGTCATTTCACACGGTATAAAACGCCTCATTCACATACCGTATATACATTTATCAAATCTACTTCCATATTGCATATTTCATTGATCTACTTAAAATTGAAATTTAAATACATATGTCGAATTCTCTTTCTCATTTAGACTAGTTTTGATTATTGCAACAAACTTTGAAACGAAAATAAACGATTCGTTTTCACGTACATTACGTAATTCATATATTCAAAAATTCATTGCACGATATTGATATTTATTATTTTAAAAATCTCACAAATTTTATTTATATTGAAAAAAAAAGAAATAAATCTATTGGTCAGTGTGTTATACAAATAATAGCTTGATAGAGCTTTTCCAGTTCAATGTATATACATACATAAAAAAACGTCTGTCTGTGCGTAACTTGAACTAAATATTTGGTATAATTGAACACATTGTGATGAAATTTGCTATTTGATCAAAACTAAACGTGGTATTCTCTTTCTCGAGCATTATAAAACTAGCAAGAGGTCAATTCTTAGAAAATTGATAAGCAAAGGGATAGCGATTGATATGATCTTGGTTGAAGCTTGGCCTAATGTATGAATTTTTTATGAAAATTTGGACTTAAGTTAGAGTTAGTGTGAATATTTCACTCATATTTGATTAGATATTAGGCTATAATATAGCTTCATTTAATAACCATTATACAACCAGCTTTTGTACGTTTAGACGTCCAGTAAATAATAATCTATTTAAAAACAGTAAATATACATAATAATAATTATATATTATTATTTTTCTAAATAAAATACACCTTTAGACAGCTACAACATGATTATGTATAGGAAGAATTGCACTATATTTATAATCTGTACAGATTTTCCGATATGTCGAGTGTAAAGTATTAAGTACATACTCGTATTACACTAAATACAGTATAAGATTTTAGAAAAAAGTGCCAAGTTTAAAAGCTTTAATAGACAATCTTAAGTCATAGATTAAAAAATTCAATTTCTTAAGAATATTATTATAATATACAGGCTAAAGGACAGTGACAGATAAGATAGAAGTTTTTCTAATTCGTCCAGACGAGATGACTTTCTAAAATCGATATTGCTAACAGATAAATAAAAAAAACATGCGAATGCTTTAATTTGATCATGTCACAAATGTATTTTCTATGGATAAATTCTATTAGCGATGTCGTTGGTAGAATGTCAACTTTCTAAACTTTGGCACACACGCTAGAGTTTGTACAATTGTGCATTAACTTGCTTGTAATAAAATACCTCATTAAAGTCGCATTTTTATTACATAAACTGTGGTTCATCATCAATTTTCAAGCAAAACTGCACAGTTTACATACTCTGTACATAGCGTGTGTGCCTACCTTTAGATGGCAATTTGCAGTAATTAAAATACCTAGTAACCTGTGCAGTTAAACTGAGCAGGTACACCCTAAGATATATAGCCAACATTAAGGAGGATGACCACTCGTAAAGTTAATTGTTTCTTATCTACTTATTTTAACATCATCTTTATCCATACGCTGATATTTACACGTGAGCACTAAACGTTGTATTGTCATTGTCTAGATAATATACTATTCTGTACAAGAATTTGAAAAGCTTTTTCAATTAAATAAACGATCATTTCTTAGAAATTCAGTTCTATGATTTGGTTAAGTTTTCTTGATGTGAAACGAAATTCCAATATTCCTTTATTTAGAAGATTACTTATAAGTTGATTTAAATTTTTGTAAAGTATCAATAAAAAAGAAAGACAAGGAAAGAAAATGATAACGAAATATCACGAGTAAAGTTAAAAGACATTTGCTAATTAATTCTAAAAAATATTTCCAAAATATATTTCATAAGTACAATCTTAAATGAATGAATTGTATTAAATTATATGTTTAAATCAACTCAACTTAATTCTTTAAATATAAATAATATTTAACTCTCAGTTTCAAATCGACAGTTTAACATTTAAAACAAATAACCCGCTTTTATCTATTATTGTATTGTTTGTGAATGGCAACCAACAAGAGTTTTAAATATTTTATCGCAAACATTCATTCGTTCATCAATATCCGGAATCCGGATAGAAAACGGGCAGAGACAATAACTCATATTACACTTGACATCAAACGCTTCCGTTTTATGTCCTTGACAGATTTATGTTTATGTTAGACTGAATAAAAAAATCATTCAGCTTCATTTCTACCGTTCGTTGTGTATTCATATTATGTTAATTATATGATTTATTATAAAAACATTCTTTATTAAATATGTAAACGCTTTTATGAGATTATTAGATTTGATGTATTATGTACGTATTTAAGTACTTAAATATTGATAATAGATATGTGAATAAAATATTTATTTATGTTTTTTTTCTTTATGGACAAGCGGATTTGGCGCCCAATAAATGACAGCTGTCACGTTGACAGTTATCTACTGCCATTTCTGAGTTACGTGTTTTCTAAATTGCATTTTCTTACGTCACATTAACTACAGAGGAAATAATATCATTGTTTATGTTTTTTTTAGTATTTTACATTATATGTATGATATTTATTTGAATGAATATGCATTGTTTTATTGCTACATTTAATTAAATGAGTTTAAATAATTTTGTGGAACTACTACAGTCTCGTAGAGATGCGTCATTTGGTAAAGGGGTTTCAAAATGGCCTTCGTAATATCAGAAGTTGTTAGGGTCAATGCTAATTACGTAAAATTTAAGTACTGGCATAAAAGCTACATGCTTACCGATTAGTTCATATAAAATTTAATTTTATTTGACAGTCTAATAACAATTGTTTCTTCTGTTTCCTAATACGAAATTAGTTTTTGTATATGATAATCGTTCAAAATTAAATACTTATAGTAATATTTTTGGTATCGTCATTATAAAGGTTATTTAAATTTTAAGTTACGCAAAAGCAATGGAGGTCATAAGTTACCACGCATCTCCTTATGAGTAATTTTGTTGTCACTCACTCTCTACTGGGATCAATACGTAAAAACCTGCAAATAAAATTAATATATTATTGCATAATTTCTTAAACAGTTTAGTACAATAAAAAACTGATTTGTACCAGAGTAACCTACGAGTGCATAGTTTCCTACATATTATGTCCAATTGTGATATCTCCTTTTTAGCACAGTCTCTTGTGATCATTCTCAAATATACTATAATTTTCATTATTTACATCCCATTCGCTTTTAACCCACATAGCTTCCTAAACACGTAATGCCTAGCTTATACATTTCACTTACTGCCATTGCCATTACACTTAAATACCCCACTCTCCCTTAACTGACATGGTGTCCACACATGACCATGACCAGCTATTACTGGTACAGGTGCAATACCTGATGCTGTACACTTACATCTAGCACATGGTCTCGGGGCGCTTGGGCGGCGCGGGCGGCGCGGGCGGCGGCTGCTCGGCGGAGCGCTGGCGCGGCAGCTGCGACGAGTCCAGCACGATGGAGGGCCGCGGCGGCAGGTTTTCGCTCACCATGTGCGAGAGGGACAGCTCGCTCGACGCGTTGGTGTCGCCTGGTGGAACATATTGTCCGTGTAGATAAACAATTTGGTCTAATGCTTTAAGGCTTCGGGCCAAAGGAAAAGATTACGTACGTTTCTTTATTTCTTACCAAAATCATAGGTTATGTTTTTTCCTCCTCGAGAAATGATTTGTTTCATTCTATTTCCCTTTCAAGTTTATTTGCAACAAAAAGTAACATATTCTTCAGGGTCCTTTCATTCATCTCTATACCAAAATTTATTTAGAATTGATTCTGTAGCTAAGGCGTTAAAACGTAAGAGACAGAAAGTCAGTCTTTAATACTTTTAATATTCAGTGTTGATTAATTAATATATCACGGATGGGTTCAGAAAACTGCCCCTGTTTAGAGGTATTGAAGTGACAAATAATTACAATAATTTACGTCATAAAATCCACGAAACATCATATTAGTATCTAGTACATATATAAATATTTAAGCTAGTACAAATCTATACAATCAACAGTTCAAGAACAAAACTCATATATAACTTATATTATGTTACTAGTATATAATAATAAGATATTATATCGTAATACACATATTAAATCTTAAGAACTAAAAAAAAATATTCCAAAATCCATTATCAGCATAATCTAAGTTGTAATAGAATCTCCAGATGCGCATTTGTATTTACGATCGGAAACAAAATATCTAATATCTGCGGCACAAGCAAAAGCCGGACTGAAAAGTTTTCGCGTTATAACTTTCGCACCTCTTACATTATCGTCGACAAATTCCCAAATGGCCACCACAGAATCAATAACTTTTGGTCTGAGATTGCCATCTAAACATTATATAAAGTCCATATAGATTAATTTAAATCGGGCTATAATTTCAGATTATGAATAGCTGTATTTTACCATAATATAATGTCATGAATAAAACAAAGATCGCTAATATAATTACTATAATTACGGGAAATTATTGTTGATTATTATAACGATAATCATATTATGCCATGATTAATAATAGCTTTCAGTAAAGGGTTCCTTACATATGAATACTGTAATCCATCTCTAATAATGAATATTATAGAATCCTAAAATTTTATAATTTTAACTTTCTTGATGTCTTCTTGACAAGAAAATAATAAATTGTAAAAATTTAATCTTCGTCTTAGTTCAAACACGTCCACAGTCCACTGCTATAGGCGGATATAGGCGGCCCCCAAAGATCTCCATTACAACCTTGGCGGCTCTTTTTTTAATATAAGTAGTATAATAATCTATCCGTATTTTTCCGAGATTTTATTTTTATTTTAGGTCCATCTATTCGAAAGCTTTATAATGACGGTCACGGAAGAGAAATTTTTTTTTTTTTTTTTTTTATTATTAGATAGGCTTGCGCTTGACGACGATCAGTGCTGGAAAGCACTGATGAGGTCTAGGTTGGAGCGCGCTTGCCTAGAAGGTGCCTATTCACTCTTGCTTTGAAAGTACTAAAATGTAAATGCAAAAAATAAGATTTTATTTATTTGAGTAATTTAAATGTATTATTAACATTAAGCTAAGTTTAAAGTTTAAAGAAAAAGAAAAACCACCGAGTCCGCATATAAGTATAAGACTGAAAGTAGGTACATTATGTTTTCATATTAAGATACGCTTCCATAGTATTTTAAATGAGAAAAAAGTGGATGCACTAATATAAGTTAAGATGCGAGATAAGTTAAGATACTTCAACTAACAAGGTTTCTTGAAATTTAAACAAGAATTATGAGGATGCATATTTTACGTAGAACAAGATGCAGTTTGCAAGATTTTCGATGCAGATTAAAATAAAACTACTAATGAAACACAATAACCTTTGTTTTGAACATCCACTGTAATAACAAGTTGGTAGTACCAATTTTCAGATCGATATTCTTCATCGTTCATCTCCATAAAGAATATATTTTTTTTAATTCTTAATTAAAATAAAACCCGAAGTGTATGTAACAGTACGTACTTAGCAAGTAACTAAACAGTTAAATACGATAATATGGTTATAAAAAATGATTTTATCGGGTTGGCTTAGCTCCTTTCTTATTGACGAGAATTTTTGTGAAATTGCAGCACTTGGGTACTTTTAAGGTAACTGTTATCATCGTCGGAAAATATGGCTCGAAGGGATAGGAAATGTATCTTGGGGAATAGATAAGTGAGCTTTATCAGTTTTTTTAGAAAGAGGTAGAGTCACTAGTAAAATAAAGTAGGTATGGGATCAGGAAAGGAAATATTTTTTACTCGAATATTTATATTGTAGTTACTGTATATTATTACGGTATCAATGTTAATAACGTGGGATATGAAATATGTATTGTAAAAATATATTTTTTTCTGAAGCTTTCTTAGGAAATTCTTCCGAAAAAAAGGTTGAACGCGTATTGAATATTTATAAACCTTTTGTTTGCAGCGACTTTTACAACTGCGTCCGTAGTGTAATGAAAGCATGAACGGCTACGTATCTGGCGGGACTGAGTTCGAGTCCTGGGTCGGCCAAGTTTAGTTAACTAATCTTTGAGACCGGAGTTTGGAAGGCAGTGTGTCAACCCCGTGTGTCGGCTCTGAGCGTTAATAAAAATAGTTAAAAAAGATATAGTAAATAGGAGTATTAAGTAAATTTTTCCTATGGCAGATACTAAATCACATCAATCGAGCACATTTTTATGATTTTTAAAAATGAAAGTTTAATATTAAAATTTGTTACGACACATATATATTATAAAATAATATGCAAAAATTAATTTCTTATAATATCAAAGTTATAACGCAATGGAAAATATATATTTTTCTTTACTTTCGATGCTCGCTTCTTTGTAAAAAACTTTTTCAAATTCCTTTATAATTTTAATAGGACGAAACCTAATCTAAACACAAAATTTGATCCAAATCCTGAGAATCGTAGCTGAGATTAACAAAATAATTTCATACATATCCACACAATGACTTATTTAATATTATAAGACAGGTTCCACTCACCAGAAGGCTGCCTGGGCACCGGCAGCAGCACCTCCCCGCACGCGTCGTCCCCCAGCAGCGGCTGCAGCGGCGACGGCAGCTCGCGGCTGTCGATGGCCGACGACCTCCGCAGAGAGTGCCTGTGTGGAAAATGTCATAGAGTCGTTAAAGTGAACAGTTACATTAAGAGGGAAGAATAGCTTTGCCATCCTAACGAAATAGGTATTTTTGAAAACATATGCCATCGCTCCTGCGCTCATGCCCCCGGGCATCGCGGTACCAAAAATTGTATTCTATTAGCTTCTAATTTAATAGAATGTTAAAATAAAAACCCCCGACCCTCAATCGTGCGATAGAGAGCGTTGCAGCTCGCGACTGACAATAGGTACTTTTGTTGATGACATTTACATTTCGGGAGAAAACGTTTTTCACTAACTAAATCTTAACAAATCTCTTTGATTTTGATGTCGATCGTTTCAGCATAATATATTCTAAAAAAGCAAAACCTATAAAAGGTTTTGCTTTTTTTTAAAAAATACATTGTTTTTTTAAAACAAACAGCTTAATTCGACAAAGTTTTAATCACAAAAATTGAGTTATTTGAGGAGCCTGTAAGTTTGAATATAATACAAATTTTGAAAAAAGGGAAACATATAAACCTAGTATTTTACTGTGTTAATAACATACAAAAAATCATGGAGATTGGAAAATATTTAGAAGTGGAAAAACGTTTTCTCTTTTTGTATGGACGAGTACATACTATTCTTCCCTCTTAATGTTTCGTGAATAAAATTTAAAATCATTATAACATCGAGAGAATAGTTACATCCGATTTTCCCTTACATTTAAATGTATTTCACATATTCTTAAAATATTTAAATACAATAATCTATTTTTGAAAAACACTTGTCTTATGTCTTAGATAACTTTACTATTTAGTTTACAAGAAAAAGAGCTAAAAGCAAAAACACAAATACGTTTCTTTCAAAACACAAGTTAGCGCTAAATGAAAAACTATAAGTTTTAAAATATACGAAGATATTTAACATCCATTTCATTCATTTGAAGTTATCGTATACGATGGACGAAAAGTTCTCTTATGAGTACGTACCTTTGATGCGGCAGCCGCCTGTCACTAACAGTGAGGAGTTTGGTCTGCGGAGTATCCTCTGCACTGGTATTCACACACACGCTGATGCTGACTCCACTGATGCCTGCCTCTCCCTCTCCATCTCCAGCCTCCTCCTCCTCGTATCTGCCCAGGACAGACTCCATTTCTAGGCTACAGTTGAGAATTGCCCCATGTATTGTCGGTATTGTATGTTAGTGTGGATGTTATTGTTAATATATATAATGTATTATAATATATTATAATTATAACATAATATGATATGTATGAACAGCAAAATAGATGGACGGATTATTTTGTTTTAAGCCATCTACTAAATATTTCATAGATATTTGCTCGGTAAATAAAATATTTAATTTACAGTTAACTGACAGTTATGTTAGTTTTTTTTAAAGTTACGTAAGTGCGCATAATATTATAGAGATAAAGCCAACTTATCCAAAATTCTATAAAAATGGTTAGTAAATTTTGCTACTTTGGAGTATAAGAAGAATTTTTTCTTCTAGTCAGTCGAGTCTTTAGTTATTTGAGAACATATAGTATTACCAATTTTGAATTACGATGACCTTTTTACGTACAAAATAAAAGCTTAAGTTTGGAGGACACAAAACCATTATTTTAAGCTTTTTATTATTGTAATATAAAAATAAGTTATTTGAAAATAAACCTTGTACTGGTGATATATAAATAATTTTCTGATTAATATAATATGGTCATTATAATTCTGCATGTATGTAGGTACATAATGTAAGCGAGTGTGACAGTCGTGTTAGCTCAGTGATGGGTGCATTTCAACTGTTACGGTCTCATGCCTCATTTGGCATTTACATGACGATAGTCAATCAGATACAACATAATCTAATATTAAAACACAAGTTATGATATTAATCTATATCTGTATAGTTGTATAAATTAGAAATTAATAAATAAATTGCTAATTAGAGTAGCTTCTTTTACCTAAGCTTATTTTATAAAAGACTAGTTTTTGCTCGCTGATTCACCTGCATGGGAAGCGAGAGGGAAAAATAACCATTTTCCGTCCTCAGAACGTAATTTATCGTAATTTAAAAGTAAAATACGCATGATTTTTATCGAAATCTGTTCAGAAATCTTAGGTAATGAACTCAGTTACTAATAGTAAAAACAAAAACTATCATACACATTTCTTAAGAAAGTTATAATTTACTAAACACAAATTTTAGCTTACGTACACCACGAAAACCATTTTTTCAAACTTAAACATCCCTTGGCAATGAACAAAAGCGATTTGAAAAAAATGTGCACATATTCGAATCTACTGTTAAATGTGCATATTTTTGAGACTTTTAAGACGCTATTGTGTATGGATTTTATTTTCCAGTAATTAAATACATATTTCTGAAGAAACGTTTCTATTTCATTGCATTAGATGGGTCATTACATGATTTTAACAAGATATCTAACTTCATTATAAAATCAATTTAACTGTTAAACAGTAGCTTTACTCTCCAATGAACTTTAATTAACGGTTAACAAATGAAATTTTAATTAAATATCACAAGTATTTCTAATTAGATAGAGGAAATGTGATTTATTGACTAAAACCTCAACTGATTTATACAAAACCGTGAGTGTAACAAATGAGTCATTTACCATAACATATTAAGGGTTTAACGTTGTAATTACTACTGAATTAACCATTTCAACAGATTTTTTTGAATATTTTCAAAATTAAATTTAAAACCAAGTGTGAACTGCAATTAAGACGTATCCAAATAAAATAATTGGGTAAGCCTTTTTATGAATCAAACAAATGGACAAACAGAAAAATTTGTTATACAAAAACAGACTTACCGGCGTTGAATTAAATTCTCCATAATAATGTAGTCATCTTCTTCAGCTCCTCGCAAATGTTCTTTTTCCATGAAAAGGGCGAATTCAGGGTTGGACATTTCGCTCGCGTGCCGTCGCCGCGTGGAGGGGGAGGAGGGGCGGCCGGGGGACAGCAGGCGAGTGGCTATCGGCGTTCTATGAAACCAAACAAAGGAATCTTTGTTATTTAGTGATCTTATTTCTTTTACCACCGCATTTCTTAGAATCTAAGATTAAAGTGAACTTAAAATTGTGTTTAATGATTATGAATGTGAAAGTATTTTTCTATTTGAATTGAAAGAAATATTAACCCTACTTTCATTGATTACACAACCATGATAAAATGCCAACTGAACAACATTCTGATGATGGAGCTGGAGCGTAAAATAAAACCCTTTTTAGCTTCCTAAGAAATAATATATGGGACATTATTGTCAGCCAAAGCAGGTATTTCTTTTGTTTTTAAATCTGTAATAATTGTTCTATAATGCCTGTAAAAAAATAACACCAGAACGAAGCAATTACGATAACTAAAGATATATAAGTAACATGATTTATCTTGAATTTCTGCAAGGGATCAGAGATTGATTGATTTAGTGGAAAATTAGCTGAATGAATAATAATTAATCAGTTACAGCAAGTAAACCCGCTGATTTAATATGGCTAACATTGGCTGTATGTACTAAATTGTGACTGCTTGACTGATGTATTGGATATGGATAGTATGGCTGCAAATTCTTGGAGTTCCTAGATTCGAGCCCCGGTAGAGCCAAATATAATCATTGGCAATTTCAGTGAAGAAAGCGAAATTCTTAAAATAAAAGATTCATGTGCTCTTTGTATTATAATGCAGCATTAAAGTATTATAAATTGTAAAGCAGAATATTTCTACTTTATCTTTATGGATGGCGAAATCTGTAACAATGAGGATTAACGAAAAGTCTTCAAAGGACTATCTCGTTTTTAATAAAAACTAAGTTGCTTTCTTATATCTTAAAAAAAACCTTAATTTTTTTTATTTCTTCAATAATTTATAATAGGTACGCTTATAAGTAAATTCTTGATACTAGTTATTTATTTACTTTACTTGATACTAGTTATTTGATATATCTACAACAAACGAAGACTTTTCTTTTAAATAAAGTCGTTATTTTAAATTGCTGAAAATTTGAGTATTGCGATAAATTTTAAGAGCTTTTTTTGACATTATACATGAACTTCTAACACTTACGTATGTTTTATGCGAAAATATGTTAAAGAGAAATAAATAATAATTTGTTTATAACCTAAAAGTCTCGTTAAAGTAAACGTTATTATTAATCCAGTCGATATAAGCTCGTATCTACTGCGCGTTTTTATGATTACCAAAATATGTATCCATAAATCAGCTGTATTTAGTTAAAAGATTTATAACGAGAAAATATTCATTATAAAATATATTTATAAAACGTTAATTCTATGTAGTTAATATAATATCTATAGTCAAACAACAATTCATGTAATATAATATCAAAAATCAACATAACAGCTAATTAGTAATAAGCTGTTGTTACCGTATACTCGTATAATTATAAAAAAATATATACGGAGAAAAAAAATTATCGGTTTCTTCGTTGTTTATGTATTTTCCATATAGTAAATGGCAGAAGCACGACACTCCTCAAAATCATAGATTAATTATAAATTAATATATTGTACAAAATAATGAACTCTTGATTTATTTCGAACACGGCAGCTAAGACGCGTTTAAAAACTATCCGTAAGCGCGGAAAACATTAACGTACATAATATGTGCAGTTAGCTGAAATACAACTATATTTTGCCCAACCCAAGACTCGAATCCAGAACCAGCGGATGGAACAGTGGTAGCCCAGCGGTAACGCGTCGCTTGTATAACCGAGTGATGCGGGTTCAAATCCGGGTCTTGCACCTCTGATATTTTCATGTGCGAATCATTCCTATCATGATTACCACTTGTCTTACGGTGAAGGAAAACATCGTGAGGAAACCTGCATGTCTGAGAAAACCTAGCAAGTTTTCGTAAGACATGTGAAGTCCGCCAACACGCACTGGGCCAGCGCGGTGGACTATGGCCTGATCCCCCTCGTACTGAGGGAGGCCCGTGCCCAGCAGTGGGACGTTAAAAAGGGCTGATGATGATGATGAAGAAGAATAAAGCTTTTACTGTGTAATTTAAAATAATTTAGAACATCCTTAGTTTTAAACTTAATTATTGGTTATCGAGGATCGATATCTCGAGGAGCTTAATGGTTTTCGGTCAATGATTATTTGGTACTCAGCCTAAGCATGCTTTTCAATGGGTACAATCGACGTCTAGAAGGAAATAGAGTCTAAAATATAAACTATTATTCTATTTCATTTGTTTTGGCATTATCCTTTTTAACATTGGAAAAAGCGTTTAGACACACCACATGCATTTGTGGTGGTCACCACCCTGTGGTGGTGATGCACCGGCATCACGACCACCTGGCGTTATGTGGGACTCACCAGTGCATCCAGCATCACCCATTAAAACGTAAAGAAACCTTCCTCGTCTTAAAGGGGCGTCGCAGGATCTATGATGCACTTAACCACGACGCCTAGACGATAGGTCTGCAGAAGTAGACCGCAACAACTCTTGTGCGTCTCTTGGATTCGCACCCGGTTGGATTGCCGGTTGACCCACCCCAATGGCAGCCCCATAAGGTGAACAAACATAGGTGGAGACGGGTATAAGTTGGTACTGCTGTTGGTCTAGCCTACTTTTATAGAGCAAAACCGAAAAGTATTTTAATCTAATGTATACAGGCTTCTTTATATTTTTATCTAATATATAAAAATCTCGTGTCACAATGTTTATCATCGAACACCTCCGTTTTCTTTTCGTGGCTAGACATTTTTGTATAATTTTGATTGCTTATATTTGGTAGGTCGAAGAATAAGTCGTAGGCTTTTTTTATTCCCCTAGTGATAAGGCTGGCCCTATTCAGATTTTTTTTATTTTTAGAACAAATTTTAATTTTCTATTTTTTATGGTTTGGCATCAAAAAGACTTATAACCCTAAATTTTCATCATTCTACCTATACCTATTTTGTAATAGTGATTAGAAGCGGGCGGAGCCGCAGGAATTGCTAGTATCTATATAAAGACCTTGATATATCAAAGGTTCTTTACCAAAAGCCATGTTATGAGAAATAAAATATAAATGTCGCACAAAAATAAGCAATTATGATAATATATATTAGGCTGAGCAAGCTTTGTGACTTCAAAGTTATTTTGATTTCAAAACCGTAAAAGTAATGAATGTCCTACCCTTAGGAGTGGGACCTTTTTTGCTAAAATTTATATAATATGACTTCACTATTGGGGATGAAATTGCGTAACATACGAAAAAAATACACACCCGAATTGAGTATTTCCTTTGTTATTCTCTGTCAAACAGAATTATAACTGGATTTTCGCGAATTTATTTATAGACAGTCTCTCCCGTGACCATGATTACTTTGAAACGTTCAAAACGTCGAGATTCAAAAATCACAAAAAAATAAAAAATCAACCGAAAATATCCGAAAAATAGTTTTCTCAACTGTCTGGATAGCTAATAGTGGCTATTGGGCATATCTGGCTACTCTCCGTAAGATTGACCGCCGTAGCCCGTAATCTTAAGAACCTATTGTGAAAAAGAAAATTACAACCAAATAACTCACCTAGGTGTATGAGGTGGAGAGAACAGCCCATACACGGTCTCCAGTTCATCAGTGATGCTGGTGTACTCGTGCATGGCCAGCAGGAGCGAGCGCGGCGCGGCCACCCGCGCACGGCCCGACGGCACGCCGGCCGCGCCGCCAGTCGCCTCCCAACCTGATTGTCGTCCTGAGTATCGTTATCCAGATATTTTCATCACAATATACTTTTGGGTATTTTATCAAATGAAATCTATACTTATAAATAAAATTGAAGTCTGTTTTTAATTTCAAATTAACAGCTTTTCACTCAATGCATATGAAAGTATATACGGTATTGGCATCAAAAATCAATTAAAAAAAATTGTCTGTCTGTTTGTTCCCGCTAATCTCTGAAATGTTATAGGAAGTAACTTACGATACTTTTATTTTAGAAATCTTATCTATTTTAACCAGCGGTATCGATAACATTTACTTTGATCTTGGATCGTTGGGCACATTCCCTTCAATGCAAAGAAGAATAGACCTTAGTAAACCACGCTTGAATTTTGGCGAATTTTACGCTTTCGAAAACTAGTAAGGTTAAATATCATCATTGTGTGTTATAATAAGGGACATACATAATTTTATTAGTAATTAAGTTATATTATTAAATGACTCCCCTGTAATCAAATCTCTACCCATTTAAATCGTTGCAGGAGGAACTATTAAAAAAAAATTCTTGAAAACGCAATAGACGAGAAAACTTTCCCGTCTATTGCTTTTTCAAGACTTATTTATATTTTTTTAAACGGTAGCTGTGGTTCATTAGAAACTTTTTATATTTGAACTCGGAGCTCTCCTCCAGTTTAATGAAAAAGTACGCTTCACTTCAATTTTCACGCCCCGAAAAAATCTGGAGTGCTGAGCATTGATAAGAGTAACGTTTTGGGAAAGCAATTTAAATAGATTAGAAATCAGTATTTAATTTAATACTGATTTCTGAATAGCGTCAATCAAAGAGTATGAATCAGCACAAATGAAATTAGAATTCGAACTGGTTTATTGTATTTACTTTAATTTTATATATAAATGTAAAGTTCTTCTACTAACGAGTAGGTACGTTGATAGCAAAATATAAAAATGTAAATACAAATGTCTGTTTGAAACATTTATAATTAGTCAAATTTGCTGTGGTAACATTATTATTAACCTTATTTGTCAATACAAAGACGAAAAAGATTGCTTTACCGCAAAGCCAATTAATGAAAACCAACAACTGTGTAATTTGAAGTACGGTCAGGCGTAATTTCTAATTTTACCAATTAAAAGTATAAAAAATTGTAAATGAAACTAAAGTAATTAAGTAAGTTGTTAATTATATCACTTAATATTCTTACCAGTGACAGAATTCTGTAGGGAACTGGCGTCAACCGCAGAATTGTCTGGTTCAGAATGCGTTTGACTGTGCTGTCGCCGGGGAGCCAAGTGTTGTGCGGAGTGGTGACCACCCATACCACAATCGTTTCCACCTTCAGATCGCCTGCGGATATATTACTTATTGATACTTAATTATCATCAAAATGACTGCGCAAAAAATGAATTGTATCATTTCTTATTCAATTTGGATGTTTGTGAATATGTAACTGAGTGTTATGTTTTTTTCCGCAGTCGTGATTTTCTATACAATAAAAGCGGTAATATCTTAGCTTCGAGTGTCATATGTCGTATTTGTTTAAATATTGACGCTGTAATGGTGTTTTGTTTACTTTATATTTAGACTTTATTATTGTATCAAATTTGTTCATATAAAGAAGGTACTCACCAGAGGCAAATATTACAATAATATCAATTATTAAATTCAAAGTTACAAAAATAGAATATAATTCATAATCAACTCTATTATTTATCAAAATGCATTACGAAATTGAGCTAACTGAATTTAATACCTACAAGTTAAATACAAATTAACTATTAGATAGTTTAATTAGAAATAGAGTGATAAGTAACTATTGTGTAAATTGCATTCAAAAACTTTTTATTATAGACTTTTTTTTATTTTCAAGATTTATTTAGAAGATTTTATGTAAGAATAAGTAAGTACGAGTAGTAAAATACGACATATAAGTACGTGTTTAATTCAACTTCATTAACAAATGTAGATGTGACACCAAACTTCATAGACAAGTGTGTGTGAGTGATAAAAAAGTGCGAGTTATTAGAGTGAGGACTTACAAACAAATGAGCGTGTGAAGTAAAGCTAATATATTATAATAATTAAACATAGGCTAAGACTAGCTACATCGCTATTTACAAGCTAAGCCATTCGCCAAATGACTATTTGACTTACTGTTTCCACAACCGTCTCCTAACCGATGCAAGAAAGTAACAAAAAATAAAATTATAACAATCATGGCGATGATAAATTTAGGAATAGAGATATTGAATTTCCGAATTCTATGAATGATCAAACATAATTAGGTTTCTCGAATACTAAACGTGAAATAACTGAAAATGATAACATGCTAAATTAAATTGTACGAATGAATGAGTCTAAGTCCTATAAAGCTGTCTGTCCTTAGCTTAGCGGAACTGTGACAATTATTTACATACTAAATAAATGTCTTATTTCTCATTGGCTTGTTACAAAGTAATTCAGCTGACTGGCGGCGTTGTTTCAAAGTTGAAGAACTTCTTCTTCATCCAGATTTGATTAGACTTCACTTAGTTTATACCATTAATAAGTTGTACAATCATAAATAAGTCTTAAAGTTTACTTGAATTGAGCACTTGTTTTGAAAACATTTAAAATAATTTAAATGTAAATAAATTAGCACGCTTACAAAATTATAAGTCTTAAAAGGTCGTAGATTTTAAATAATACTTGATGAAAATTTTGACATTGATTATTATTTTCGACCTTTTGTACTTCTATTTTGGACATTTTCCATACATGGCTCGAGTTAATGAATTATTAAAAACTAAATAATAGCACATATATAACAAAAAAATAATAAGTTTTACTCACCGTCTTGTATTTGCCGTTCTCCTGGTGCCGGCTGAGGTGGTGCGAGGACGCAGGCTTTGTAAATCTGACGGCATTTCACGCACTTCTGGCAAGAATGCATCGTCCGTACTCGATGGCACTGTATTCACGATTAATTATGCAATGTTTTCATTCCAAATTTTAACTCAATTGATTCTCTAATTGCTTTTATACATATTATATCTTTTTTAAACCGAAAAGGATGGTACGGCTGTGCCCTTTTTTGCACGACTTGGCGAGGGCACAGCCGTGCACCATGATATGGTAAGAAAATGTAATATTTATTCTATAGCCTAGTATAAGCAGCAGCAGTAGGCATTTGCACTATCAGTTATATTATTGGTGTAATTATTATAATACAGTTATTTAATCAGTATCTACAATACCTTTCTTTTCATCACTAGGCTCAGTTCTGTTGCTATCAGACGACCTTTGCCGAGCGGGTGTGACGGGCGCAGTAGGCCTCACGACGGTAACGTCAGGTCCGGCCACACTACCAGCTGAAGATGTTGATATCGAATCTCCCTCTGCCTCCTTTTCGACCACTTCTGGTCCCGAATGGGGTAACTCTTCCTAAATTCATTATATACCAATATTTTAGGAATAAAGCAAAATGGTAAATACTTATCTAAATATAATAGCTTCTTGTTATACTTAATTTAAAATACTTAAGTGGAATGTTATAAAAGATCACTTTGTCATTTATAGGGGAATGACGTTTATACAGTAAATTAAGTACACAGTTAATTATTAAATAATAATAGTGAAAAAATGTTCGTGACTTGTGTAGATACATGCGATGGTTTCTTTATTTAATATTTTTTTATGTATAAGTGGCAAAGGTGATATGTATTGCAATGCAAATGTACATTGAGCACAACATTCACACACATTGTGGGCCAACTGACGTGAAGTTTGCACGCTTATGGGGTAGTGTTAGAATGCAAAAAACAAAACATGACATGTTTATAAAGAAGCAAAAATGTATTATATCAATAAAATGGTGAAAATAAATGTCAAAACACAAATCGGTGCCGTCTCACGCGACACGAAGCGCTTTGATATTCAAATAGGTATTAAAACCGATCTAATGATATTAGTAATTAAATTTATTGATAGCCCTTTGTTACGTGATTTCAGTGCCCTATATCAAAAAGGTTATTAGTCAATTTTTAATAATAATTATATCAAGAATAAAAAACGTGACATTGTCAAAGTAATAAGTGCTCAATTGGTACGCCTTGAACATATTAATAAGACAATTAAATTGAATTTATAGTTTAAAAAAAAACTACATATGGCAATAAAACGCGTAACATTAGGTATGCGCTTACTTCGGAGGGCTGCGAGGCGTGCTCGTCCTCCTCCTGCACGGGACGCACCACGAAGCGCGCCACTCCCGTATCGCTGTCCGACAGCACCTGCCGCGCCACCACGTTAACCTCAGCAGCGCCGGATTTACACTTTTAAAGTATAGGCCACTTTGCTTTTTACCACCAATCAATCGGTAGGTATATTACCGCAGTATAAAAATCCATACAGTAACTCGTCTACACATTTTAACGGAAATGCTGCCAAATGCACAAGTTGTAAAATATAATATCATTTCATGATAATACTTTTGAAAGTAAGCTACTACAGTGCCATCCCCTTTTTTGGAATAGTTGGGTTCTGTTTCATAAAATTATGACGTAGGCTTTCGTCACGTCTCACCGCCCTGTCTAGACGCCTTTAAACTGCATGGATTAAGAGACTGTGGTGTTTCAACAGAACACACAAACTTAGCAGATTACAAATACTGCCTCTACCTGAGGCTATGGCCTATACTGTTTGTATGCAAGTCCAGGACTGCACATCAATGGTGGACTTACATTTACTTATTAAAATTTAATTTTTATCCAGTCCAATAAAGATGGAGAGTAAAATGTTTGGTCCGTTTGTACGATTTAGCATTTGATATTTATAAATTAAAACTTTTATTAAAAATGTTCATACGGAAATAAACCTACGGAGTATAATTTCGTAAGTCCACCATTGCGCCACATCTAGTAATCTGTGATCCGTGTTCGGAAGTAAAGACAAGATTTATATAATTTTGTTTGATGGGAAAAGTTTACTTAAATTGATACGTTTGATTCAACGACTTCTTTAAGTTCTTCATCATCTCAGAGTTTGTTGTTTAAATTAAGTTGGGGATGATAAAAATATTTTATATATGTATAATAATATGTACATTTATCATAAATTATTTATATAATATGTATGTTCGTATGTAAGAAATGCACTACAGCTTAAAAATTAAAAAAAAGACACGCATATACTTTAATCAAACTTAAAAAATATTTTTGAAAGACATGAAAATAATTCTTTGTCTTCTAGACTGGAGTGAGGCTTAATGCAGACATTTGCATTTTAATGAAGGCTCTATGGCGTACTTTTGTGGCTTATTTAAAATTTAGAAAGCTATTCGAAACTAAAAGTAGGTTAGGATATAAGCTATCAAAGTGTCTTCTCGTAACACAATTTCTCATCCTTAGATAAATTACAAGAAAAATGCCTGTGCTGATATTTGAAACAATATAATGAAACAAAAGGTAAAATTACTTTTGAGTTTTGAATATGGAATGAGTTGGGGCCGTAATTATCGAGATCTGTTTTGGGGTTACCACATTTTATTCAAGGAACTTAATCTGGCATACCTTTTGAATAATTTTAATATTTTATTGTGAAAGGAATTCATAAATAAGCTTTCGAAGAATTTGTAAGTTTGAAAATCGCTTTATAGTCCTACATCTTATATCTAGGTCTTGTGTATTTATGCATAGTAATTATCAATTTATTAATACATTCCGAACATCAGATCACAAAACATCTAAAGCACATGGGATTTCACAAAATATAAAAAAAATATGCATAAAACCTTATTACTCAGGAACTCCATCGACAAACAAAACGTGAGGAAAATAAACACAAACAGCAACAAACATAATACTGAGAATGTTAATAATGAACATGCTCAAACAACAAATTGGTAAATTGAAATAATATTGTGACACGCTCGTCGGTATAATATAATAATTCGAAACAATCCTAGTAAAAGTAAATTTTAATTGGTGGTAATGGTTATAAATTAAAATTTTATTTAAAAATAAACATTTTCCTTCAGTAGGTACATATAAATTAAATTGGAAGTGTCCGTTTTTAATATCAAATTAACAGATTTTTACTAAATGCATATGAAAGTATATACGGTACTTACATTAAAAAA
This sequence comes from Boloria euphrosyne, assembly GCA_951802675.2. Taxonomy (NCBI): domain Eukaryota; kingdom Metazoa; phylum Arthropoda; class Insecta; order Lepidoptera; family Nymphalidae; genus Boloria; species Boloria euphrosyne. Next base: position 2,919,796 of record OX637887.1, on the reverse strand, counting down.
ATTTTTTTTTGTCTATCTGTCTGTTTGTTCCGGCTAATCTCTAAAGCGGCTGGACCGCTTTTAACGGGATTTTCACTCGTAGAAAGCTAATGTTATAAGGAGTAGCTTAGGCTACTTTTATTTTATTACAAAATTATAGAAACCGTTTATTTTACTTACGCCCAGAAAAGTGGGCCGGTTATGCTAGTCTTACATATGAAAATTACAATTTACTTACCTCAGATCTGTCGCTAGCTGTTCTCAATCTCGCTCCACCAGTTTGGAAGGTGGGGGGAGGAGGTCCCAAGGTGTCTGTGGATCCACGATTGACCAGAGATGGATGGGTGGCCATAAACCGATGGATTACCGCGAGGTGATTCATGGTCTGCTCGGCAACGTCTTCTAACTTACGTAGCCTGAATTCGACACTCTAGAAATGTTTGTAAGGTTAAAAGAAATTCTCATCCTTTGTATATGAAGCAAAATATATAAAATTGTAATATTAACATTTGATTGATATATATATATATATATATATATATATATATATATATATATAATTATTTATACTAAATAAAATTACAATATGAAAGTTCGTATATCTGTTTTACTGTTTTTAACTTATTTCCGTTTGCTTAAACGGCGGAACGGAATTGAGTTATTGACAAGTTAGTATTTTATTATTTACTAGCAAATCCCGCGGCTTCTCCCGCGTTCTAATCACTATTAAAAAATAGGAATGACATAGGAATATATAGAAATAGGTAGGACGTATAATTAATAATTATTTTATAATGCCAAATCAAAGCTAATATCCATCGCGGACTATTTTGTAGACCTATATAAGGTACACAATCCTTTACATCATTTTGTTATATTATCTCAGAGTTTAGGTAGCGTTTTCGTTGAAAGCTTCAAGACGGCTTATTATTTTCCGACATTTTAGCCAATGTATCCAAAATAAATTAAAATACTTGACAAATTATACCTATATTAAAACCTTCCTTGAGAACCACTCTTTCCATTGGTGAAAAGAGCATGAAAATCAGTGTAGTAGTTTTTGAGTTGCGGCGAAGGGCTTTGTTTTATAATATGTATAGATAAAACATCCATAGTATGCATATTGTATTCAAAACTTTAAACATTTTTAAATCTCTATATTGTTTAATTTATAGCTTAAATTTATAGCTTAAATTTATATAATAGAACTTGGTAATTTTAAATTTTAGAAATATTTGCATCATATGTATACATTCTTTTAAACACAATCGTATGATACCCATAAAAGTATTTTTCTATACGTCTTCCATGTAAAAGGAATATTCTTTTCTTACAAAACTAGGTTAAAATTGAAAAATTGGCCAATGTGGTGGACTATGGCCTCCTCGTATTGAAGGAAAGCCCGTGCCCAGCAGTGGGACTTTAAAAAAGGAATAAATACAAATATATTTTTTTAAACGTAAGTGGCTTGGGATTGCGTTTACAGACGCAATACATTCTGCCAGTGTCGCGTTTTGTGAGAAAGACACGAATGAAATTAAGCAATAATTTAGAAATTTAGAAATGGAGAGTGATAATAAGCATGTATACATGAATGGTCGGTTTAAGACATAAAATAGTGCAGTGATAGAACATGGCAGGAATAAACAAGGAATATAATTGAAAAAGAATTTAAACACATCTGTCATGAACACGCGTCGACATCGACCCGTTTCAGTGAACGACGAGGAAGTGGAAACTCATTGCGCGAGCTCGATTAATTACACTTTTAAAAGCACACACTTTTCAGTGAGCGAAAAATATAGGAATGGTTTTTAATTTCGAAAAAGTAAATTTCGTAATTTTTTTACCCAATGATTATAATATTATTCTACTTAGGTCCGATTTCACCAAAGTAGAATAAGTTTTATTCCTAGGATAAAGCTGCTATTTACTCTCAGATAACCATACTTTCATTTCACCAACTACTTACCCTAAGCATAACAAAGTTATACGAGAGTAACTCTTATACCACCAATTTTGAAGGAATAACCGGCTTATTCCTCAGATAAAATCAAATTGGTGTCAAAATTATGTCACCTGAGCGCTTAGAGTACATTATTACTGAGCGACCATTACATAAATAAATAAATATAAATAAGCATATAAGTTAGCACTTCGTTTCCTTTAAGATATTTTTTTTAAACAATAAACACAACACAAAGCATATTAATGAAATTTAAACACCAGGCAGCGTGACTTTACAGATAGTTTGTTTGAAAAACAGCACTGACACATTGACACAAAGAGTATAGATAATATACTGCATTGACACAAGTTCAAAGTGACGACTAAATTAGAAATGTCCTGTTATGCTATACTGTACTAGACCATGACAAGCCTATTTAATTTGTCTGCATTCACTTATCTAAGAATAGTAATACTAGGAGTAACTTTTTGTCCTTACAAAGTGGTGAAACGTACTATAAGTTATTCTGAGAATAAATGCAGCGAATAATTTTATACCTGGCATAGCTATTCTTCGATAACGACACCATTGGTGAAATCGGACCTTAATATGTTACTAAATATTTTAATATTCAGTAAAATAAATTTTTTTATCACATTTATTTTTATTTAACTTTTAGAACATATATTGTTAATATATGAAAATAAACTACGGTGTATTAACCAAATGTCATATATATATATGGTGATATAAATATAGAAAATAGAAATAAAGACATAAAATGTCAATAAGACGGTTTTCATTTCTCAGAACACATAAAAATTGTTGGAACATCTAAATTGATAGAGATCGCAAGAAATAAAACTGTTGAGCTCGGCACATCTGTCAGGTCGCGTCGACCTGTTGAAGTCGTAGACGCGGAAACGAAACGTTATTGAGGGTCGGATTATGTCGTTCAAGAAATACCATAAAAGTTCTAAATATTAAATTTTGCGAGGCCTTCTTAAGTAATAAAATTCTAAATGAAGATGCAGCCGGTCGAGATTTTTTCTTATTATTATGTTCTTTAAAACTCGTCTTTATTACTAACGATCTACTCTCAGTTAGTTCGGCTGCTCTATAGAAGTCTTAATACAGCTCTACTAGAAGCTACTATTTATTACTCCAGGCTCCACTCTATTGATGTACTAAATTTCCTCTAAATTCGTTAAGCCTTTTCAGCATTAACGAATAACAAATATACAGACCGAAACTTTCGCATTTTATTTAAAAGTAAAAAAGTAAATTTCTCAAGAGGGTGTTTGATTGGAAAATTCGAAAGGGCAGATAATTGTGTAAAGTGTTTAAAAGTGTCAAAAATATTCTTGTATGACACTTGTCTAAAGTTTGTCGTTTTAAAAAACCCCCGCACAGTTTTTTTGAAATTTAATAGCTGGTTATGTAGGATATTTTTACTGCGGAAAAATATTTCATATCTGAGAAATCCATAGTAACCGTTAAAACGGTTAGACGTAAGTCTATACATACTAAAGTATTCTTTTTTCTTTAAAAAAAAAAACAAAAAATGTTATTAATTTTTTTACTAAAATAGTATCTAAACTGTGAAGCTTTATTAAAAATGTAAATAAAAACTTCTATTTATAAAGTAATAATGAGCTTCATTATTTTAGACACTTTAGAATCCCCTCAGACATAGCTCTTGAATTTTATCAGTTAAATTTTAATTAGGATTGAGATAATTTGAAGCATTGAGTTTTAAACTTTAAAAGATATTTTGTAATAAAAACAGCGACTTTTTTCAATCTGCTCGGATGTACAGTTTTTAAATGAAACGTTTATCTCTGTAAAATGAAGTGTTAAAATCTGATATAGTTAGTACCTGCATCGACTGAATCTGGCAATTAGCTTTCTGATTCAAATCCTCCATCTTGGTCGTTATATGTTCCACTCGATCTGTTGTGTTTCTCACTCTCTCTTCTATTGAGTTTGATAACTTGACTTCCTGCAAAATAACAAAAAATATACTAAAATTGTCATTTGTAACGTGTAAAAAAAATTTAATATTGGAGTCAGTATTTTTTATTTGACAGTGGAGTGGTAGCACAGTGGTACCTTGCTTGGTAATCTCAGTGAGAGCAGGATCGAATCTCATATCTTACACCTCTGATATTTTCATGTGCGAATCACTCCTAACATGATTACTTCTATATTGGAGAAAAACATCGCGAGGAAACCTGCATGACTGAGAAAATTTACTAGGTTTTTAAAACACACGTGGAGTCCGCCAACCAGCACTCGCCCATAATGATGGACTAAGGCCTGACCCACTCTTATTAAAGGGAGGCTCGTGGCTCGTCGTGAAAGCTGAACACGAATACGAATTTCTTATTTAATAAAAATTAATATTTGGTGTAAATATTATAACTGTAGTTAATCTTATAAATGAAAATTATTTTCAGTTTCAGTCTTTAAAGCCAATATCATCAACATGTAAACGATCATATTTTTATATGGCCACTAGTAGCCGGTATTGTACTCGTAAACACTCATACTTTCACATAACAATTTGCAATTCCAATATATTGCCGCTAAAAAATCTGCACTGTGCGAATGAAATTACGCTATAACGGGACAACTTAAAATAAAATACAAACTACTGACTGAATAAAAAATGGTACTTTATCTTCAGCCCCTATTGTAAATACTATATGATATATTTCTTAGAAAATGTATGTTTAATGTTTACTATAAAATTACGTTAGCGCATATCTTTTGGATTAACCTCAAAACTAATATGAAGATGATGCCCAGGCAGACCGACGGACAGACAAAATCTTAAAACTATAGTTTCAGCCCTTGTATCGATAATCATCATATCTTAATAAGATTTTCCAAAATATTTAATATACGTGTAGGTTCACCTCACAATTTTATTGTATGTATACTTGATTCTAAGAAATATTAGTATCTAGGTATACAATAATTATTAACAGGTACAACAATGACAACAAGATAATTTAATATTAAAAACTATGTTAACTTACTTGTTCCCTAAAATATCCTTCGACGCATTCTTCTTCAAAATCATACAGCCTTTCCATATCCTCCTTTTCTAAGAACAACTTCAGTCCGTTGTCGTACTGAAAGCGTTTGTGTGACACGTTCCTAGTCACCCACTTGCACGTAGCGTATATGTGGCAAAATATTATTAAGGGCGGTGGTAAAACTGGCTTCTGTTCATATTCCATCACCACAGTGAATCTTTGGAACATCCATACCTATGGGTGTGAGGTACTGATGAGATTAATGTATCATTTGGCAGAACATTTGGTTATACTACGTATGATACTAATACTTCCCGACTTTTAATTAAATTGAAAATATTAAGTATACGAGTGTAGAAACCTCATGAAAAAATAGCCTTTGCATTGCTCAAATATATAAGTTTGATCAAATCCGTTTGAGCATTCCGGCATAAAAAGATTAAAAAAAAAACATTTTTCCTAGATGCAAACCTATATAAAATCTATCAGTAGTGAAGTATGTTGGTCAAACAGACCAACATACTTCACTACTATTTAATTCTTAATATTAATAATTATTAATTGATATATTTCTGAAATACGTAACATTTATTAAAATAATGTTAGTAGAAAAGCTTTTCACAACATCAAAAGCTCATACCGAAAGCGAAAGTGCTTCAGTCTAATACTTTACAGTGTGATTTTACGTTTAAATCTGTCACGTTTTATGGTTTCAGAACAATGGACTTCCAAGTCCGGCAAACGTATTATAATTTGCATACAAATTGCTATAATAATAGTGACACAATTCCTCATACACTCGGTTATTTTGGACCCGACGTTTAAATGTTATTTTATTCCAGGGGATAATTTGGGTATGATTTACCTCATGTGAAATTATTAAAATTATTGTTGAAGTCATTATAATATATTATAGCTAAATTATTATAATATAGATTAAAATTTCAATGACACTAGAAATGTGGGTAAGAATAAATACGTTGTCAAAGTAGTTTGGGCTAAACTGGCATAACTTTTTTAAGCCATTAACAAAAGAATTAAATTGAATACTTTATGACGTTCACTAACCACAGATTGTAAATATTTGTATTGGAAATAAAATAATAGATTAATAGTTTTCTAGGTGTAATAACATTACTAACTGTACTATTCAATTAAATTTATTAATCATGCAAGTTTGTTTCAGAATTTCATATTTACCTACTTGTTTACAAAATAATAAAACTCTTTTATTCGTATGTACATAAATACATATTTTCTAACAATTCTGAAACAAACGCAAGAAGACAAACAAAAAAAAAAAGCAAGAAAAAGCAAAACCAAAAAAAAAGGAAACCTGATGCGAGACTTCATTGACTTCATTAAATATGTTATTAAACACCGCAATAAGGAGGTTTATTAGCAGTATATTTGCGACCAGGAGGTACACCGTCATCGCTATGGGCGTTATCCACCGTCCGGTCACGCATTTCTGATCGCCGATCTCAAAACCGCACGGCGGGTCGATTTCCGGAGCGAACACTTCACCATACAACATGAAGTACGGTTGGAAGAATATCTACAAACAATAGCATCTACTGATCTAAAATAATCAAATAAAATTTCACGACGGTTTGGTCTGGTTAATATTTGTTGTTTTCCAAACCCAATGAGGTTTTTTGTTATTTTATAATTTGAGCTTTAATTAAAAAATATACTGGTACTATGTGGAAATTTAAATCATTTTTGCTATTTATTGGAGCATTGATGAAAATATAACTCCAATTTTCTCAGACTTTAGCGAAGAGGAATCCAATTCAGCTGTTTTTTTTTCTGTGTATGTAAACCGATTTTTATGATGCTTCTAAAATGTATAAGGTCACATTATAACAGCGATTCAAAATTTTAACAATTTATTTTTATCTTCAAGGCTGGAATAATTACTTTAAATAGATTTTTGTAATCGGTGTTCCTTAGTAATGTAAAATATGGATTTATTATCATTAACATATATATAGAGACAGCGCTTGACGCTAGGATCTGTTAAAAAAATCCCTTTAGCCATTTTATTATATTAGTGACCGTCGTGAGTTAAAATTAAATAAATAAAGTGTATGTGCAAATAAAAATTATTGGTAAAGCAAAAATATAAAGGGGCAATTAAAACAAAAACCTAAATTACCTACGCAACATAAATTACCGTGTAAAATAAACAGTACAAAACTAGCTATAAATAAAGTAATACAATACTACTTCAATTTACATGATACCCTCAACCAACCAATATTGTAATCAAATCTCGCAACAGGCAACTAAAACATCGATAGATCAGGAACAGTGGGTCATATTGTGATAATACTTCATTGCTTTGTTGGATACCTTCTACGCTACATCTATACACCACCTTTCTATTTGTATCTACGAGTACGTTGATGTTGCCCATATATTTTTAAAAGTAACAGAAATAATGTAGAATATAATCAGTAATGTCAATATTACAGCATATTTTGATGTCTAATAAAAGTATAGCCACAATACAACCCACATAGCAAATGAAAACTACGTAACAACGATTCCAATTCAATTCATCAAGAACCTGATGCGACACTCCGTTGACTTCAATGAAGATGTTATTAAAAACCGCGATCAACAGGTTGACGAGCAGTATGTTAGCTATCAACAAGTATATGCTCATGACCACCGGGGGGACCCAGTGGCCGACGCGACACTCCTCGAGGCCAGGCAGGCCGCAAGGCGGTGCCATCTGTTCGGCAAATACCTCCCCGTACAGCATAAAGTACGGTTGGAAGAACACCTGAAATTGTTAGTTTGATGGATGTTGCGGCTGTGGGTTCGATTATTGTAAGGTTTCCATTATTTGATGTGGTTTTGTTCTTTTAAGTGTAATGATGTAATGTAATTGTTGGATGTAATGTGACTGTTGTTTTTGTTGTGTGATCAACCATCGCGTTGTACATATAATAAAGAAATTTCAGTTTAGAAATTTTGTAATGGGTTTGAAATTTAATTTTTTTTCTCTACGTGACATTTGTTTATACGTATATAGTAAATATTATTGCGCTCTATTATTGGAATGTGAAACGGAACTTTTACCGTGTCTATCAATTACTTTTGAGAGTTCTCGATAATTCGGCACTATTACGAGTGCCATGGTCCCAAATTTAATGATCAGTTTGAGAATGGATGTTAATCTTTTTTATTTAAAGGCATACCCTACTAAAGGCATAGAGGCTACACATCCTCTTAAGAGTAACTCGAGGGAGAACTCTCAAAATAAGTGATAAACGTGGCAAATATGCCATTTCACATCACAATAATATTGTTAGTGATCATGACAGTTGACCAATGAAGACTTTATTATTAGTTTTCACCCTTTGAAATTATTAAGAAGAATATTTAATTGAATTAAAAATTGCTTCAACGCCTAGATAATATAAAAAATATAGAAGATTCAAATTAAAACGTCAACAAGACAACCGTGAAATTCATTCGAATGATGCAAATGAATGCAAATCTTCATTGCACTTTTTAATTCCGAGCCGACTGCAAAATATGATTTACATTAATTATACAGAATTTGAAATAATAACTCTAGACATACATTTTAACGATCCGACTTAAATTATTTTGCATATTTAACTGGTGCTTACGCACGAATTCCTGTCGTCGCGTTAGTTTAGTTTACTACTGAAGTTTTGTTATCGCGGTAATAATAATTATATCAATGATTTAACGACCTCGTTAGCGAGTAACGAGTTATTGAAGTCATGAAAAATTAAACTACAATGTTATAATAAAAGAAATTAAATATTGAAGAATGAATATTTGCTGTTATAAAAGATGAATTGTATAAATTTCTATTGACATAAACTTTTCAGATTGTAGACGAATTCACATTTTTGTGAAGATATTAATATAGTATAGATATTTTTATCCTATTGAATATTATTTTTCATTTGTATTGTATTGAATAGATTTTTTCGAACTTTATTAGTAAAATAATGGTATAAATACATTTTTTAAGTTTGTAAATTACAACTCTTAAAAACATATAATTTTAAATATGGCAACTTACCCCTCTAATAAGGTACCAACTAGCTTCCTTATCCGGGTACAATATCGCCTGTCTCGCGACTCCGAACGACATGAGCACAACCAATAACAACACCACGAAATATATCATATTCTTAACCATTTTACCCATCATTGTGACTAGAGGTCCTGAAAAAGGATAAATTGGTTGAAAATCGATGGCATTTCATCATTAAGACTAAAAATGAGTCTACGATCTTAATAAAAATAGCTTATAAAATAACATTTACTGTACATCTTCCTCTACTTTTTTTTTAATCTAAACCTGTTTAAGTCAGTGCTTAGCCAAACCTCACCCCTTCTGACATAAACATACATGCATTCTATACATAGATATAGCATCTCAAGCTTTTCTAACTTTTATGGCGAACAAAATCCATAAATTAAAATAATATTTAACTAACAGTTTAAATTTAAGACTAAGTTAACAGATGTTTGTCTTATATTATTTTTTTTATTTTGTTCTAGAGAAAATTACTAACTACACTGAATAACTAAACTAAAGCTAAAACTTACCTAAGTACTTATTAACGCCCAATATATTAAGTATGCGTAGATACCAGTAGATGATATCTACGCAGTATATGACGCGGCCGACGTCCATCGAGCTGGCGCGCAGGCGCAGCGTGAGTCCCACCAGGAAGAATATTATGAACCCCGCGTCGTACGTGTTCCACATGTTCCATGCCCACACACTGAACTTATGTCTGTTGGTAACACGAAGTTTTTGAGAATTCTTGTTATTCTTCTAATATGTTTTATTAATATTGAATACTGCTTCAATTTTATCTAGTTATATTACAATAAAGGTTGCATCATATGTCAAAATAAAAAAAATGTGGCTCAGCACTTATTACGATAAATTTTAAAGAAGTCTTTTCTTACTTGAGACATAGCCAAGTTGCACAAACTATTTTTAGGTATAGAATAATTATTGTAGATGGTCTATTAACTTGTGATCAATTTGGCTTAGGTTATAATATGAATAAAATGTGATTAATTCAGATAAGCAAATGACAAAATTTTAAAATTCTGTTGTAAACTATACCGTTTCTTTACTTTTAACCATTGAGTTATTATTACTACGTATAGAGTGGGCGCCTCAACTAGATTTATTCAAACACCTGTATAGGCCGATCGGCATATACGCGTTTAGTCTGTGCCGAGCGGCTGCGGTAGCTTGACGCATTGGAGTAAAAATTATTACATCTAAATATGCCGTCATGTGTAGTGAGGTACTGTACAAACCGTTCAGGAAAATCAAATAAAAGTCAAGGAGTGACTTTTCACGCGTAAGTTTACTGCATTTTCGTTTAATCACGCTTAATTTAATAATTTTGTATAAATTTAAAGTCATGCCGACGCGCCATGCGGCGCGGCGGCGGCCATGATTGTTGAAATCAAAGAGTAAAAAATAGGTCTACGCAGAAGTGACAATATCGAGTTGCTATGTTAATTAATACAGATAATGAAATTATTTTGTAGTTCCCTATCAGATAAAACATTTTATATTATTATATATATACTTTTTTATTAAGCTATTGCTCAGTGGATGTAAAGTGGGTTATAGGTTCGATACAATTACAGAATATAAAACCTTATTGGTGTTAGGTTTTTTCGTTACGGAATTTCTCGATTCGGTCGCCGCGCTCAAAGCCCGCGGTAGAATTTATGCAATGCTTAAAAAGTAATTGTAATTAAAATAATTAGTTGTATGCTCATTAGGCAGAATATAAACAAAGTGTCCGTGTCCCTTCTGCATAGTAATCTATGATGCGGTCGCCTCCTCCCCCGCGCCCCGGGCGGCCGCTAGTGGCGAACAGATTTTGTTCGCGGCGTCTACTCTAGTAATAATAACTCAATGCTTTTAACAAAACTTTTTATCATATAAGCTTTAAACGTCTCCAACGTAACGTATCCAGTAAACTTTTAATTAAGATAATTATGATGACTTTTAAGACACGTTCGTTTAAAACAGTTTTAAATATTAGTTATATTTGTGAATTATTGGCGTCTGTAAACGAAATTGATTAAGTACAAAAAAGAGTGCTTTTGCTGAAGCACTAAATTGCATCCATTAAAAACACACCCTCCAGAGCTTTTATGAAGAAATAAACTTTTAAAGGAGCAGGTACAAAGAAAGAAAGCAAACACTGGAACGCTTAACATTAATAGCGTTGCGTTTAGGCTAAATTGACTCATTACCACTGGATTAGATGAAGAAACCGCAATGCGTTGCGATGGAAAGTATCTAACAAATTATTTCCAAAGAGAAAATGTATGTACGAAAAGTGTATAAATATAATTATAGTTTTTTTTTTAAATCACTTATATTTTACATTTTACGTTTAAGTTCCCTTGCAAAATTCTAAAAATTGTCACGATAAACTTTCATTTTAAATAAATATCATGTTTTTAAAAATCACGATAGAAATATTATCAGCTCAAAAATCTTGTAACACTTGCAAAAACAAACGCAAAAATGGTATTTCAAGGCAGTACATTTTGAAAACTTGACTTAAACAAAAATCAACGACAGTTATGTAAACAGTTTTCACTATTGTTTAGTTCATATAATATATAGTTTGTATCATTAGAATAAGCTTAGTTTCTTGTATATAATTTATGTTTAAACTTACCTAATAGCCACAGGCTCGGACGTAATAATTTCCCTTATCTTCTCACATAAAAACGTTATTATATAACATATGGAGTATATCTCCGGCCAAGACGGTGTTAGGTCCATCTTGACTAATACTGTATAAGTGAACATCAGTAGGAACAATATGTAGGCGATCTGGAAACAAAACACTGTTGAGGCTTTTCGAACAGAAATAAACAAAGGAAAATAAAAAAAATAATGTATAACATACATTTTAATATCTTAGATATTAATCTATTATTGAAATATATTTTAATTCAAGTATTTCAAGTAACAATGAATCTATTACCGAGTTGAGAGTTACTTAAAATTTTCACGAAACAAATGCGCCTTTGAAGAACTCAATTATAAGTAAAAAGATTTCACTTTCACTAAGATCATTGAATTAATTAAGCACTAAACAGTATAATATAGCAAATTAAAATAAACATTAAACGTAAATACTTCTACCGTATATAAAACACCGTCTCTCATATTAACTAAGGTAGAAGAATTTATAACGCCAGGCATTCCTAAGAAGCTTTGAGAGCTTCTCGTATAGGGCCTAATATGGGTAATAACTTTGTACCTGACTTAATTTAACTCATAACATTGCTTAACTTTATGATTAAGAGAACTTGGTATAAGACTTATACCCGTACATACATACTTACTTACATACCATATACATTCAAATTTTATAGTGTAACCAAAGTTAATGAAACGTTCTTTTTTTTACACTGTGTATTGTCTTCTTGATTAATTAAAATAAAAGAAAAAAGTAGAAGTTACTATTATGGATGTTATTTTATAGATTTAACGCGAGCGAAGCCGGGGTTCCTCTAGTAAATGTATACAAAAACTTGACAAAATATATAATAAAACCTTCTTCGAGAACCACTGGTGAAAACAGCATGAAAATCGGTGCAGTATTTTTGAGTTTATTGTTAAAAAATTTAATGGAAAATCATTCTTTTTCAATTAATTTTTTTAATGGTAAGGTTGTAGGGTCACGTCTATGCCAGAGGGCCTAGACAACCGGCATTCGTTATGAAGCGATTCGATTTCTACAATCGTCATCGCTTAAACGCAGCGTATGCATCTTGAACTTTAAATCGCTAATAATTGAAATGAATGTACATTGTCTACCATCATCTATTCGTTGACAACAGATCACGTGACATATCTAAGGCATATGTCAAACTCATACATTTTGGACTTTTCTACTGTCGCTTTCGCTAATCGATTGTTACATTGTCTAGGCCCTCAGGAATCTGAGAGAATGTCATATCGTTATCTACATATAATAAAATTCTAACTTAGTCAAATCTGTACTTCGAATATTTTTTTGATATTCTTATTGAAATAGTCATTATTATCGATACAGAGGCCGAATCTATAGTTTTTAGAATTTTGTCTGTCTGTCTGTCATGACCACATCACTTGAAAACCCCTGGACTGAATATGACGAAATTTAGTATGATGATATTATGATATTAGCTTGTTATCCGGGTGGGGGTTTAGGAAACTTTTTACTGTTGGATAATAGCTAATTTCTGAGAAATCTCACCTTACCTATACACACGGTATGCGAAATTTAAGAATTAGCTTTAGAACGCGGGCGAAGCCAAGGGAAATACTAGTGTATTTTTATTATATTTTTATTATACATATTATATTTTTTAATATAGTAAAGATAGCTGTAATTATATATATGGCAAACAATTTTAAAAATATTCTATTAATTATGAATAAATAATAAAATTACTAGGTTATTTTTGGTAAAAAAAAAGACAAACGATCAAGCGATTAACATGAGAAATGACATTTATGACAAATTACTGTTTTTATTTGAGTAAATATAACTTACGTTCAAACAAATGTTTGTGGTTTATACAAGAATTGAGTTTGGGTATAGCTAAAAGACAATTTATTAAATTCGTTTGGACAAAAAAGGCTAACGGACGAATAAATTGTGATTGATGGATAACAAATTACTATTGTGTTTGAGTATCTATAAATAATGCTACGTATTAAGTATATTGACCTTAACAAATTATATGTGAAGGTTTTAAATTAAGTGAATATAAATGGAGCATCGAATTTTTAACTTTTTTTTTATCGTTTATTGGTTCACAAAACAAATGACAATCGAAACACATGTACAAAGTAGTAAATGCTTATAAAACTAATACAAGAGATTGCATTTTTCTAGATGCAGACACAGCATGCATATACTATTTTACAAAAGGAAATTAAACCTACGGTAACTTCATTAATTATGTGTTATATTCAACCCTTTTTAAACGTCCCACTCCTAAATACGGGTCTGCCTTTAAGGAGTTCAGGAAATAGTCAACCACGCCGGCCAAGTGTCGGTTTGCGAACTACATATGCCTGTCGAAAACATGCTCAGTCCTCTGAAACATGCATGTTTCCTCACAATGTTTTCCTTCATCGTAAGACCAGTGGCAATCATGACAGAAATGATCCGCACATGAAAATTTCAGAGGTGCGAGCCTGGAACCGCATGAACTGGAACTAAAGCTGATTTGTACCCGCTTCACCCGGTTTTCTAAGCGATCACTTATAACTACTGCTTGTTAATATATATAATGTTTAAGAGAAACAAAAACCATTTCAATTTAAATAGCCCTATAGAAATGTAAAAGTTTGCATACTAAAGTTAATATACATACATTCAAAATAAAACTAAAATAATGAAACAACGTGTAGTATTTATCGCACCAGTTTTGCATATTCTGTCAACCTTTTATAAATTTTAGCCTTTATTAATGTTGTGTGTTAATTTTTTAGGTCACGGAAAATCATATTTCCCGTTTAATTATTCATAAAAAATTTAAATATGAATGCGGCGCTGTACCTACCTACTTGCCAGTCTTCTATTTCTGTAATCTATGACAATAATTTATCGCCGTAAAACATTAAAGGCATTATTTGATATTAAATAAAATATTTTAGATGTCGTTTCAGTAAATTCGTTAAATGAACTTGGTGACATGTAATGTTTTAGGGCTTCTTGACATTAATTTCTTTTGTTTGTTTTATGGACCGACTAAACAAAGCAAACATGCAAAAGAAATTATAGCAATGGACTATTTTTACCAAAAGTTATTTTTAGGGTTCCTTGGTCGACAAAGAACTAATTAGTCACGCTGGCCAAGTGGTAAAATAAAATCTTGAAAAAAAGACAAAAAATTAGGGTAACTTCTCTACACGTAGTGTCGCATGATAGGTATTTTAAAATAATGTGAGTCAAGTGTCCATACCAGCTTAATGTTTGTTTTTGGATCTTTGTAAAAAATCACGATTCGAATTTTACGTGTTATAACCGACTAACTTATGAAATATATACTTATTACTAAGAGCCGTCGACACCGTTAACGTTAAATGTTAATGGAATGATATAACAAAAAACCCTCTTCTTAGTCAGCGTTATTCTAATGGGCTAAAGATGGACTGAACCCAACGTTGCGCGCGGCCCGACACGCTCTTGGCCGGTTTTTAATGAGACATATTACGAATAACAGCTTAAAGTTTTTACTAGTGCTTAAATTACTTTAACGTAGAATAAAATAAAGAAATATTTCTGTTGACCCCTCATAACTTCAGTTTTTAGCATTTAACATTACTAGAAGAATAAATGATTCATTTAATTTACTTAAGTCCTGTCTCAGAATATACTTTTTTTAAATGAAAACTAAAACAATTTCAATACAAACTCATTTTGCTTTTAGAGTACATTGTAGTTTTTGAAAACATTTCTTTCAAAATGTCTATAGTGCCGCTCACTGCAAACAAATTTCATGGGAGTGATGTCATCGACAAAGGTGGATGTATTATTTTGCTACGTCAGAGTTTTTGTAGTTCAACGCGACGGGGTAAAAGCTTTTTTGAATATTCATCATTTTACTTCAAGTTACTTTTATGAATAATAACAATAAATAAAGCAAATAATACAGTTATTAAAAATAAGTGCTATATTTAAATTGGTTTATATTTTCTATAAATTGATTGGTTTGGTATGTTGTGTAGTTATATATTTTGTTAAAGAAACGTAAAACATAATTAAACAATCTAATATAAGTACAAAACAACATAACTTACCGAGTCCGCCCAAAACTTGGTGATGGGTGCCGTGAAGAACTCGTAGATCTTCTTCCTCAATCTCAACGGCCTCATCCTCTTGTCCTCTGGTACGTGGTACTCCGGCAGGTCCCTGTATGTAGGGTCCCATCCAATTTTACCAACTTTCCCATTCTGATCGACCCGAGTTTCACATTCCCCTGAGCCAATCAACGCCTGCTTGAGTGTAGAAAAAACCACGTATAAAGGTTACCAAGAAATTTCCAAGAGTAAGTAAGTATAGTAACAGTTTGAAGGCTTTAGATTGATTTGAAGTTGAAATTAGCAAAAGAAGCGGACTTATTTTTTTATTACTATATTTGAAAAAGCTATTTTACATAAGAGATAATTTTCATCATTTAAACCAAGTACTGGACTATTAATGTCCACCAAAAGGAAACATTAAATGTACTTTCGAATATTTATTATTATCACAGCGATGTCCCCAATTGATAGTAGAATGTTATCACGCTTTTTTTTTTATTATCGAACACACAAAAGCTTATATTTACATGTACTGCAAACATTATGATAATTGGAATCAGCAAAAGGTGTGATAAGGAAAATAAAAAAAAGTGAAGTGATATTATGTTGTAAATGCAGGAATGAACTTAAGTATATAAAAAGCTTAAGCGAATTTAAAAATAAAGACAATAGTGTGTAAAATTTGATAAAACTAAAGATAAAAGTAATAATTAAACGTAAGAAGATAGAATTTTAGAGAGATTTTTTTTAGTTATTGATTAACATTAAAGTTTTTAACGAATTTTACTATCTAAAGTGAATTATTTTCTAAGCAACATACAGCCCCTATAACACCTTTACACGTTACCTTGTTTAGACATATTTTTGCCATAGCAATTTATGTAAAGTTTGATTAATATAATTAATTAATATATTTTTTACTGAACGTCATGAGTCTACTACCAGTTAGGTAAGAAGAAGCCTCAGACCTATACACTTTACAAGAACAAAATGCACGAGATTTATTCTATTGCCAACATTTTTCTAAAAATTTAATTAAAAACAAATATTGCCTATCTGTTCTATCTATCTATTACTAATAAGCTTTGGGGCATAAAGATCATTTATGATTATCAAGAAAAAAAAATATTTTTTTTATGACATTGAATTTATAAATCGTATAAGCTTTTTCTTAAGCTTAAAAAGCTTAAATAGCTTTATTTGTAAGAGAAAGGCGTATAAACAACTGTGGGCAAATTAGACGTTTCTTCGAAGCTAAAATTAAAAATCCACTGCAAAAGTTAGCCAAGTCGATATTCTATAGACAAGCGATAACAGAACTAGTAGATAAAAATAACATATCTAACCGTCAAATCGATGCTCAGAAAATATTATTCTCTCATAAATTTATATAAAAATCTATCCTATTAGCGACAGCGAATGTAGAATTTCATTTTGTCAAAGCTCAGTAATTCGAAGAGTTTGCTTAAAGTGCAAAGCAGATAAAACGCAGTGTTCGCACAATCCGTAGTACCTGTGTGCCTTTGCACTGTTGTCCCGGCGGTATTATCTTCTTTATGGAAAGAGGACGCCGTTTCACCACTCCAACCTATCGCGATATATTTTACAAAGAAAATTTAAGCTTTTATTCAAATTCTCAAATGTGAAGCTGCAAATTGAGTATTTCGTGAATATTGCATTATCTAAAAAGTGCTGTAAATTATTAAAAAATAGTTGAAATATGTCTAAATGTTCTGTGCGATGATATGGCTCTCTACTGATACTCTTTAACAGTCTCTACTGATATTGCAATATTAAGAATAAGTAAGACTTTTCAAAAAATATAAGTTTTATTTTGAAGGACTTTATTCTTTGTAAATAAAAATATACCGTTGCTAGCATTTGTCCGCGGCTTTGCCCGCGTAATTTAAAATTAACAGATGTTCATATAAACTTGTAATACTTTTTTACCCCTTAGAGCTTTTGTATAATATATAGAATATAATATAATTTTGAATAATCTGTTTCCCATAAAATATTTATCCAAGATACGAATGTATTTTCTATTAAATTCTAAGACGTTTTGATTAGCTTTTAACGTGCAAAATAGTGAAGTGCGCTATTTCTCGACATTATATACCTGTATGCTATCCTGCGTTGGAGGCACAATCTTCTTAATAGAAAGTGTGCACCGTTTCACAGCACCGATCTAAATGCGCAAGATTTTTTATATATATCGGTATCAAAATATATTATACCCTACGTATATTTTGAGTTTTGGCTTTAGAATATCGCCTAAAATACCTATAATTTTCTTTTTTTCTTTCAAAGTATCGTAGGACTTTTATAGCGTTAACGGAGAACAAAAGTAACCTAAACGCACAAAGAATTACATACTTGTTCAAACAAATCCATAAACATAACTTATTAAAATAGTCATTATTATTAATTCAGAGGGCGATTTGCCCTCTATAGTTTAAAAATTTTTGTCTGTCAATTACCGCATCCGACGACAAAACCACTGTTCAGATTTTGATGAAATTTGATATGATTTTGAAATTTTTGATTGCGGAGTGAGGGAGACTCGCTAGTTTCCGATATACCTACATATTATATCACAAAATGAAAATGTACTTTATCAGATAAATGTGTTTATGAACGAAAATAACTTGCTTTATATGATACTTTCTTCATATATAATTGCTTTAAATAAATAGATGCAGTAAATTAATATTATACGATTAACTTTAACGATCGCTTCTGATATTATCTAATTAGAAATTGTATTTTGAATATTGAGCATAGTTTAATCAACGTTGCCTTTGACTTTAGGATTTAGGCGATTATTTACGACGGAAACTCTTGTTATATTAAACTCAGCGAGGATAGCAATAAGAGATGAAGCCCATGAGATTAAAATATATACTTGTAGTTTTACTTTGTATTTTTATAAATTCTTAGTAAATGTTAATTTTTGGGAGATATATTCAAACATTCACTCAATCTATGATCTGCATTGACTTTCAGTTAGTTTGTTAGTTTAAATGAATAATATTGAAAATTGTGCATTGATATTTACCAGTTATTCGATAGCGAGAAAATAGGTACCTTTTAACAGTTAGTGATCCTTAAATAAATAAACAGAAGTAAGCTTTTTAATTTTCCAGATTTTTTCTAGGCTTTCTCTGTTTTTTGATACTAAAACCACCCTAACAACACGAAAAAGATTTATTCGAAACCGTTTTTGAGTTTTAGCGACACTAACGAACATAAATTGATTTTTTAATATATACATAAATTCGGTAAACATAGCAAAAGTTCCAAAACGCTTGCAATTTCAGATTGCAGACGAAAGTATACTTCATTTTTGTACCACTTTTCGACGCCACAAATATCTTTAAGTACTTTAATATGCAAAAACTTTTACTACATTTTGGCTAAATTGCAGTCTGGTCCAGAAAGATAGGAGGGAATTATATTTTGGGAGTACAAAGTTTATTTTAGGGTTTTTATTATACATTCAAATAAAAAAATGGCAGTGTCTGTTTGTAATATCATACCCATATGTAATTGACTAATTATGTAAGGTCTACTCATTTTATGTGACTGTCTGTCTATTTTTCTCATTATTTTCGCTAATCTCTGAAACGGCTGGACAGATTTTGACGGGACTTTCTTTGGAAGATAGCTGATTTTATAAGGAATAACTTGGCCTACTTTTATTTTAGACAAAGAATTATGTTCCGCTCAAAAAAAACACACAAAAAACACTCAAAAAACCCGACGAAGTGAACGTGAGCGTGAGTGTTATTAAGAAACAGAAGATATAAAGATACGAGTACAAGAATAAAAGTCCATATAAAATATTTAAGCCCAACACCCCAGGTTAAAATATTATTTAAATTATTCCATTTAATTGTTTATTAGATTATGATTGTTATGATATGAACAAAATCATGCATTTTATAGTATTTTTGCTGTAAATTATATAATATTTAAAACGTAAGGCATATTTTTACAATCCCTATATGAAATGCACTATACAAATGTCTACTATAACATATATACAGTTCAGAAACATTTCTTCTAATTAAATTAATCTAATATTAATATAATACTTTAAATATTTTGATATTCACATACGATTGTGTGTAGCAAAATATCGAAGCAATGGAGGCAACCAAACACAAAAACATACCTCAGCGTCGTTCGGGTCCCTGGTGCTCCTATCGTCTTCCATACTCTCGTTCTCGAGATGCTCCTCCTCCGTCTGCGGCATCAGCTGCAGTTCCTCCTTGGACTTGAACTCGAGTTGCAGAATGTAGAGTGGACACAGCAGGCTCAGTATTACCTTAGAGTTAAAGCCGATGTGGCAAACGAGGACACTAACTATATTGACTTAAGCATCACATGCTGACTATTCGACGTCGATTATACTGGAGTTGTTTCAATATGGCTGTTTATTTTATCTTTCTGTATTGTAAGAATAAAAATTGTGCAAATATCAGCAAAAAGATTTTGAATAACCATTTCAGGAGCATGTATATGCTGTATTTCAGACAAAAACGGTCAAGCGTGATTCTAAATTGGTGTCAAGCTTGCAACTTAAGTATATACAGTTCAAAATATCCTCCATAAAATTGGTTCTATGAGATCAGAGCGTAATCAACATTTAAATATGTACAAAAACCAAAAACACATATGAAACAACCCCTATAAGGTGACATTTCATGATTTAGGGGATAATCGGCGTCTGCATGCTCCGCAAGCGACTCATTGACACACAGACATCTCGGCTGCCCAATTTAAAAACACAGTAACTGCAAAATTTTTATACCTGATTTTTTCTAGTATTGCTGCATTTTTTACAACTTTAAGACCTTAATTTTAAGTATTTTTTGCTAGAAATATTTATATTCAAGTATTTTCTATTCATAAATCAAATTTTTCATCAATTTGGCGGTCAAACTTTTTTTTAATAAGAAAAATTGAAAAAAAAATTTAAATGTTAGTTACTGTGTTTTGAAATTGGGCAGCCGATCTATCTCGTAAACTTCGTTACGATTGTTATTATCTAGAACTACTACGTGCCAATACAAGTCTGTGAGTTAATAAGATGAAAGAAAATTTTATGAATACGGTACGTGTGGTCTCTTACCTTGAGATTTGTGTTCTTTCGTGTCCTCAGTCCTCCCATCCAGAGGTCTGCGAGGATAATTTGTGAGCAGGGATGGGCGAGGAGGGCTCTGTGGTTAGCCGCTACTGCTAAACTCAAACACGTCTGTCCTGACCAGTTTTGGAGTTCGCATGTAAGCAATTGTTGCGCCTGGTCGTCATCCTGACGGTAACAGTAGTCTAGCAGTTCCAATGCTGGAACAAAATATTATATTCCTATTGAAAATCATAAACTTCCTATTGCAATTAATGCAAAAGTTTATGTGTGTAGGACAGAAGTTTTTAAAATTCGTCTTCTATGTAATATTTATAAGTTCTGTAGTTGTAGGAACTGACTACAAGGTATGACTAAAATTGCTGCCGCTACCGCACGTGTTGTAGGCACATATTTGCTTGGTACTTATTCACGCTAAAAGGGCTCGATGAATTTAGATGAAATTCAGTACACACAAAAATTTCAGTTTCTAGACTAATTATACATAGATCATACTACAGGTCCTTGGACGATTCACGACACGTGACATTTTTTTATGCTGTACTTATAGGAGACATTCGTTTCAATTTTTATGGGATTACGAGTACATGTGAAGGGTACAGGGGCAGAACAAGGAATGTCACATAAAATTAAAAAAAAATTGAAAAGTATGGGAACATGTAGATTTTGCCACGTATTATAGATTGCAATGTAAATTAAAAAAATAATAATTTTGTGACATTCCTTGTTTTGCCCCTGTACCCTTCATGTGTTAAGTGACGCTCTGGTTCCAATAATAAAACATTTACAAGTATCTTTATCTCGAATGAGAATTAAACTAACGACACGAACGGATAACAAATAATTTTTGAATACAAATTTAAAAAAAAACAAAGTTAAATAAATTGTTCACATTCTAAAGTGAAAATAGTATTTTATTTATACATGCTATTTGTACAACAATTAAATTAGTTTACGTTGAATTAAGCATCGACGCCGGCGAGCGTATTGACCCGAGCCGCACAGTTCATGCGGTTTCATTCAGTCTGCAATCTACTTCAGTTAGATATTGCATCTTGAAAAATAATACCTATTCAAATAGAAATTCTGAAGAGACCAATCAGGTTATTCTTATTTGAAATTGAAAGATCTAACATTATTGTGTTATTATTACTTTTCATCCCTTTAATGGATGTTTTTCGGGATGAAAACTATCCTATCGTTTTTTATAGCTCGGTTTGAAAGATATCTCTATAAACGGTTAATTATTATTACTTGTAAGTCTACGCAGTACGCATCCAAAGGATCACTGCTTGAAATCAGAATCAAGACTACCCCAGAGTTTAAGTACCGCCCGTGGCAAGCATTAGCATATAACAAGGGTATCTCGAGATCTAGATATACTCGTGTATACATACATATATGTATGTAAATGTGTTCCGCGTAAATGATACTGATCTATAACATAAGATATCATTAATAAGGGTTCAAAGTACATTTTATGAATAAAAAAACTTTTTGTTATGTCAAATACTAACAATTCAAAAAATGTACAATAATGTTTCCTTTTTTATAATATGTGTGTATTTAAAGTCTTATATGCGTAGTGAATCAACTTTCTGGTATCCGTGGATTTAGATGGTGCTGTGTTTTTTTCATTAATAAAATTTCATTAATAAAATTTATCTTACCTTTTGTTTCGAATTCCTTCCCGTAATGCCTCAATTCCTCATACACCTCAGTCTCCATATCATCTTCAGCAGCTTCGTGGGCCATAGCCTTGTACAGTTTGCACGCGACCAGAGACTTAGCGAGGGCTTCCTCCCCATGAGTCCACATAAGCAACGCCATTTGATGTCGTTTCGTTAGTACCGCCCACATCTGTATGGAAAATGAATTCATTAAAATCTAATAATATTGTATCCTCCCGATCGAATTTTGCGTAGGCGAAAATACAAGTTTCTTTCTTTCTGTATCACTCGCAAGGTCCGATAGGACAATACTTTGAGAGACTGATGTGAGTTAAGGCGCAGAAGCGATGGGTTTATAAGATGTTCTAGACAAAGAGGTGTTACACTTCCAAATTCCATGTCCGGGCTGCTATTAAAAATCTTATCAAACTAATCTAAATCTTAACAAACTAACTAAACTTGGGTCAACCCGGGATTGAAACTAAGGATTTGAGAATCACTAGACCACCACACATTAACGAATCAGTTTGAAATAAATACATTAAATACATGATTATGAAAAAAAATATTTGTCTTTTAATATAATATTTTGGTATTTAGGTCAAGTGGTTCTTGTACATAAATGTACAGGTATTACATTTATAAATTGAGAGTACCTAGGTGTAGTTTTCGATTCCACAACTATAGCAAAAAGGCTAAGGCTAGATACCTAAGCCTAAGAAACTAATAGTGTATATGTCATAATACAAACAAAAGAAAAGTAAATTAAAAAGTTACAAATAAAACTTTCCAAGCTTTACATTCAGCAAAGTAGTTAATGTAATGGAGGGTTAAATAGCGCGTATTTCAGTCGCAAGCCAACAGCGTCGTATACGGTAGAATACCCTCTTGCCACTTTAGTTTATTACAACTGTTTGCTGACCTTAAACGTGTTTAATGAAAACTATAGATTGTAAATAAAAGCTGTTGTACTAAAATAATTAAATCATTTATCAAATAATTTTAAAACCAAAACTTAGAGATAAACTTTCACTATATCAGCACTTGCGACTCGCTCCACCCGGGTTCGTCTGTATCTGTTTTATTTTCCTATCATTATGTCAAATTTCATCAAAATCTGTCAAACGGTTTTCTAGTGATACGTCACAGACAGACAGACAAATATTCAAAAAAGTATACGAGTATTAACGCCACTATATTTCGTGATAATGACTATAAGATTTTACGAAAATTAATTAATGTACATTATATTCGACTCAGTTAATTTTGTTATATGTAGTATACAGTATAGATTTTTTTATTAGTTTTTATAAGAAGTCGTAAAAAATAAATGGCTAAGTTCAAGGAAAAGTTATAACGCTATTTCCTTAATATTTTACGCATAAAAATAATTGTATATACCTATACATATTGCCTGTAATATCAGCTGGAAATGCTTAGCTAACATTATTTTATTGAAGCATAACGTGTAAATGAACGATAATTATGAAATTGAAAAAATAAAACGATTAAAATTAATGATTAATAAGGTTATAGTGCTATTAAATGTTCATTAAGTCCTCACTCCATCTCTCTTTCGCCAACTAAAGCTGAAAGCTACAATAACCAATTACAATTAGACGATTTGTATGCGTTTTAACCTTTAAAAGACCTTTCTAGGCTTATAGTATTAGCTAATCCGCTCTTATTAACGTCCCACTGCTGGGCACGGGCCTCTCTTCAATACGAGGCAGACAATAGTCCACCATGCTGGGCAAGTGCGGGTTGGCGAACTTTACTTGTCCTTCGACACATATTAGGTTTTCTCAGGCATACAGATTTTTAAGTTATTTTCCTTCACTGTATACGAATAGTAATCATGTTGGAAAATGATTCAAATCTGTTTTACTCGGTTTGGCGAGCGAGTTTATTACCTAGCGATAGCTTTAGCTAATTCCATACTTACAAGTAATTCATTAAAGGGGTAGTCAAAGCGAGCCATCTCAGTTGTCACAGGCATGAAGCCGGTGATGAGAGACAACCCCCCAGCGTTGTGACGAGTGAAGGAAGCACTGTTACGGTGAACGTTGACACTCTTGTTCATCACCTTCGCGTATATCGGACGGAACTTGCGACGGGTGTAGTAGCATCTGCGATAAAAATGAACATTTTGATTTCGCTGGACCAATCTTATAAATAAAACTGACTTTTCGGAGATACTGGCTTTCTCGTGGTCATAATTGCTGTAAACCGCATTTAAACCGGGAACCGAAAAGATGGTAATATTTAAAATTAGTATAAGTCGTTGAAATACAAATATAACTAGTAATTTAAAACATTAAAAATCACAAGCTTATTAGAAAATTGGTGGTATGAATAAAATTATTTTAATGCACTTAAGTAGCGCAACGAGGCAAACTTTATCGGTAGTTTATTGCGTTGTGCAGCTCCAAAGCTCCATAGAAAGTACGTTATTAACTGACCTAGTATCCTATTTTTGTTATAATATTACGTTAGTTTTATGCAGTATAAGATGTAATGTAATTTTGATAAGTAGAACAGTTTTTCGAAAAACTGCTTATATATAGATTATTTTTTTATATATAGATTGATTCAACTATAATTTGGTTTGTAATATAATAGAAGTAAATAAGAATCGGCTACCAGGAAATTACAAAGGTTTTCTTTATCATTAAATGTTGGTAAAGACCTACTTTAGAATATATATTTCTTAGAATAGTTTACGTGGCGACAAGGGTGAAAAACTGCTGTGCGATAAATCTACGGGATAAATTGAAATAGCGTCACATTTCCCTGCAGTCAAATTTCGCTCCTAGCTGGTGTTGACGTCTTATTACTTTGCAGAACCTACTTTTATTATAAGACGAGTTCTACCAGTGTCTCATTGTTCTTGTGGCAAGTTGAAATATTAGGTTTTTGGGGTTAAAAGGCAAAATATTGTAAAAAGTAGATTAGTTAATAGATTAATACTTCACTTGATAAAATTTAAGTTAACTTTATTTTATTAGGCTTTTATAAACACTTTTAAATTGACACAAGGTATATAGAAAAATTATGCCAAGTGTAAATTTAAAACGATAAAAAGACTAACTCAAGGCCATATTTTGAGAAATTTCGTTGAGAATTCAACGACAAAAATTTTATAATGTCAATCAAATCGGATGAATAATAAATACCTTTTAAATAAAAACAAATAATAATATTGTTTTATCATGTCATTAGTAGAAAGCACTGCATTATTTATACCTCCATATATGCCATCATTCACAGTTGAATGTATTGCACACGTAATATAAAATTTGTATCATCAATCACAATTTTCATTTCCAAAGTTTCTATATATAGTAATAAAGTTCGTGTAAAAGCTTCGCAGTGTTCTTTTAAGACACTAAGGGAATTATTATATCTCTTCGGACGTCGCAAATAAGTTAAATTAAAGAAATGGAAAAGATGATGCAAGAATCATAGCTAAAATGTGTATCTATTTTTTATTTAAAATATAAAATCATAAGCTTTAGAAGTTTTAACGTTATTTATTCGTAGTAGCACAAAAGAAAAATTTAATAATAATTACTTGCGATGGTATGTTTATGAATTGTGATTATAACAATTATAAGGGTTTTTTAACATGTAAAATAATTAATTGGCCCCACGTTGAAGGAAAACACCATAAGGAAGGTTTCCATAAGGTGTCTGAAAAAATCACTAATCTTCTAAACTATTTTAAGACTTTAGGACTCCAACCTCTATTGGGTAATATGGTAAACATTGACCTAAGCCTTGCCTATTTTTTCATAAAAGTAGGGCCAATTTTACTCAGTCGAACGTTAAAATGGACTAAATATTTTTATTCAAAGCCCTTACTATACGACAACTCTTCAAAAGCTAACACTTCGTTAAATTAAAGAAGAGAAAAAAGTGGCATCACTAGTTAGTATGATTTGCATATAATTCAAAGCAAAATCGCGCCATTTGACTCACAAGTCACAATCTTTTCTAAGTTTTATTTAATCTCCTTTCGTTTCTTTGAAGCAGGCACAAAAGGGAGCCATCTATCACTGACAGTGCGAGTCGGCTCATGAAAATGCGATACAAAGGAATAAATAAACCCGACAGCAGAACACGCGTTTGTGAGTCTGTCCGTGGCATCAGACAAAAAAATAACATGTATTTTACGAAACAGAATTAAATCCTTAAACTGTCCTTGTTAATAAATTTGGTACAAACATTTTAAATTATTCAAAGTTAGTTTTTCACGCAGCTCTAAAAATATTATGAGGAGAAAAATAAAATAAGCTTGTTCATGACCATTTTATGTCAAACTAAATCTTGTCTCAATCCCTAGATTAGTTTTATTGTTTTCGTCGAGGAAGAAAATAGTGTAAATTAATTGGTAACTAGTACATTTATTAAAATTAATAAATAATAACTAATAATAGCATTTAGAATTTAACATCTAATCTCATCTAATCATAAATCGACAATCGAGTACGCATCACAAATAGAAACGGAAACGAATGGGACTATGGTTAAGACTTTAGGAGCTTTAGAAACTTTAAAGCTCAACAACAGTTTGCTTGAGAGCCACTAAGGCTACTACTAACTAACTAACTAACTGCTTTTCGGAGATATAAGCGACAGCAAGCATATTATGTGGACTATCTTTTTTCAGCTTATAAAAGCCCTTATAATCGACCAAAAAACCCTTATAAGCGACGTTATATTAATATTTTTATATTTCTTTTCCATATCTACTCGTAAGTATATTAATTTTTAGTTTTACTTCCATTAAAAGTCCCTTTTATTATTTCCTCTTAAAAGATATATGTTGATGACTTTTACTTATTAAAATACCATCGTCTGAAATACTAGAATATACATATATTTAACTCACCTATAGGCGCCACCCATTAATTTATTTATAACTAGGCCAATATCATGCAGTGTGTAGACGTAGCCTCTTGGCAGGTGCGGTCTGACATCCCTTAAAATGTATCTTAAGGTATTACTTGGACCGCTCTTGGTGTTATACAGCTCTTCTAATCGAGGGATGGTAAGAAATTTTCTCATTGAAACGCCATTTTCAAGTAGTAGCTTGACGAAGTCTATTCTGTCGTGTTCTAGCGCTTGCATCATTGCTTCATCGAGAGCACCTAAAACAAAATATTAATTAATATAAGAGCTAAAATAACCTTATCCGTAAAAACCTATTGACCCAAAACCCCCTTTTTAAGTCAAAGTATAACTTATGAACATACCACCTCATCGTAAGTAGGTAAAATTTTAATTTTTGCCATTTGTCACCAATTTCGACCACGACGGCTTTTCATATATAAACACTACAAAGGAGATATTGTAGTGTGTACGTGCAGACACAAGTGCCCTCTTTGTTCTTGTTACTCTCATATTCCTTTGGGACAAAATCATTCTATGAAAGAATATTTAAACGAAATAAAATGTTATTCGAAACTATTTCTACATGACCATAAAAATATAAATAAAGTTACACACATACACAAAAATAGTTAGTTTTATGGAAATTTTCCATATAGATAATAAAACCGATATAATATTTTATTGTATGCAAATCTATGTTTTAAAAAACAAAGAAATCTGAATAATTTTAGAATATTTTCATTGTTATTCAGTAGACGAGATCAATAAACTGTAAAAGTGAGATTATTCATAAAAGGGTAGGGTATGACACCTGCGGCTTACTGTTACGATCCCTAACTTAGCTAATAAAATGTATAAAGGACGCCTAAGTCTAAAAAAGTAACAACTTTAAGCTAAAAAGCACGTAAACAAAGACGTATTTTTTGTTTACAGGTTTATTTTAACTATCTATATCTTAAGGGTTTGCTTATTTTAATATACAAAAATCTCGTGTCACAGTGTTTGTTATCGAACTAATGCGAAACGACTTGATTTTTTTTGTGTATATTTCTTAGGTCTGAGAATAGGTCGTGGTCCTCTACAGATTTTTTATTTTAAAACCAAATCTTTATTTTTTATGTTTTATGATTTGTCATACTAAACTACTTATAACCCTAAATGTTCATCCTTCTACAACCAATCATTTTTTAATAGATAAGAACGCGGGCGGCGTGGAGCCGCGGGAATTGCTAGTTTCCATATAATATGATCGAAAATACTGATTAGGTAACAGATGAGGCTTTAACAAAATCATATAGGTTAATTAAGGGTTAAGAGAAGAATTACAAATATTCTGGGTTCAAACTGTACACACATTCCTCAGCAGAAAGATTGACGAACTTATAGTTATGAAATTACACTACTTTTAAAAGAGATTGTAGAGTTTACACTTTCGTACGAGACCCATTTTATATACCAGGATAAAAAGCATTTTATGGCGTATTCCGTCCCATAAAATACCTTGATGGAAAAACGCTCGATCTATACGTATGTAAAAAAAGATAAACGGTAAATGAAAAATAAATTTGTTACATCAACTTTTATTACACATTCGTCGATACTCTTTTAGGGTGAAGCCAAACGAGCGTAATTTTGTGAGTCGTGAGACTCATGAGTCGCAGAATTTCGTGTTCTGGTACGGTGCAGACCACTCATTTAGCGTCGCGAAAGACTTTTTCTATGAAAGCGACCGAAATTCTGCGACTCACGACTCACAAAATTACGCTCGTTTGGCCTCACCTTTAAGGTAAGTTTGAAAAAGAAAAATTTAACCAAATCTGCAGTTATAGCCCAGTGATAAGCGAGCGCGGGACACCGAGTGAAACGAGTTCAAATCCAGGTTTCCTTGTATGTTAATGCGCATTTAAAATATGTGTTTAAAAAAATATTTATTATTTTCCAACATGATTATTATCACTTAACTTACGGTAGAAAAAACATCGTCAGGGAACTTGCATATCTGAGAGATCCTAGTAGGTACGTTTTCGACATGTGAAGTCCGTTAACCCGCACTTGGCCAGCGCGGTGGACTATGGCCTTATCCTCTTCGTATTGACGATAGCCCTTGCTCAGCAGTCGGAAGTCAAAAAGCAATATTTAAAAAATGAGATTCTGCGATAGAAGGTCAAGCCTAGATCTGAGTCAATAAAGTAATAGGTACATTTTACTTCGATAAAATACGACCCAAGTAAATAATCTGCGGTATTACTAGTCACTTATTTGATTTATTACGGGTTAGGCTGAATGTGATTCCCTTTACCCTTTTACATTAAGGTAATATAATTTAATAAAAAAAAAAGAAAAAATGGAGCATGAAAGAATGAAGCTTGCTCCTCTCTTACTCATATCTATTCCACGACCGAATGTAAAATAATTCTTACAATAAACTTTTGACGCCATATTGGTTAATTAATGTAAAACATAATGTATTATTAATTAAAGTGTTGCTAATTAACTATTATTACTATAACTTGTACAAAATATAATTTGTAACGGTTATGTTATCCTCGTGTTTCAAAAGAAATGATTTAGAGTGATATATCAAGACAGGTTTTGAATAGGTTAATAATTACAAGCTTATTTCATCTGAATTTCTCACCATATAAGAGATAATTATGCGTTCTGACGGATAGTGTAGGTACTTTTAAAATCTAATAAAGTATCGCCGAATACTTTCTTAGGTATACGCGAATATTCGACATTATAAATGAAACTACCTTTTCGGATTTTGTCGCGGATTTATTTTGATTTTTAGTTCCCGACGTTTCAAATGCTTTACAACAATCATGGTCACGCAATCATTATACAAAATTCTATTTGAATTCAAAAATTGTGCAGGTTTCCTTCCATTTGAATATAAATTATAATATTTATATCAGTCAATACTAATTTATAAAATTACTGGTCCGACAGCCTGCTATTGCTTTTTTATCCAGAGCACTTACCTTTTAAGATGCGACAAACGAAACAGTAAAAAAATAATAGGTAATAGAGAGCTTAAATCCAATCGCCTGAATTTATTTTGACAGGAGTTTCACTTATCGATAGAAATCACAATAATTACAACTTATAGATGATTTTCATTATTATTTTTACGTGGAGCCATGAAAGATAAACAGTTTTGTATAAACAGGAAATAAGTAGTAAAGTCGTAGAAGCATTTGCTCTTTAAACGGAAAACGGCTTAGAATGGCAGGCAAAAGGCAGAATGGAACTCTATGCTCAGGATTATATACGTTAGAATAAGCATAATCCTAATAAGTACTAAATATTAAGGATTCAAACTGAAGCAGCTGTCTAGAACTTCGTATCTCGCAGCAGAGTCGAGAATGTGCTTGCAACTTTGAACGTTAGAACTATGAATTTTAAGGTAAGCATAACTAAATGTTACTTAGAATAGTGAATCCCTATTATATTTGTTTAAATAAATTTATATATTATGATTTGCATATATTTTGAGATGCATGATTGATTAGATTTCGAAATATGTTATGCATATACAAATGCATATGATATTAGATATATACGGTACTTTTTTCCTGTTTGTCTGTTCGTTCCAGCTACTCTCCGAAACGACTGGACTGATTTTGACGGACTTTCACTGGTATAAAACTGATGGTAGTGTAGTGTGAGACCAAAATAAATATTAAAAAGATCAAAAATATTAAAGTCATCAAAAATGAAATTTTAAATATACGAGCACGTGCTATTATTTCATTAAATTAATATAAAATTGTTGACAGTAAATTATGAATACTAAACATAATACTACATCAAACATTAACATTAATATGTGTACTTATCACACAGTATACAAATTATCATTTGTCATCTATTTAAAAAACACTATAGTGTAGCTTCATGTTTAGTTCTATGAGACTCTACATTATTCCGTATGAGCTAGTAAACTAGTAATTTTTTAACTCATTTTCATTTTATACAAGAAATATTCACTTTAAAATATCACCAATATTTTATACGAGTAAGAGGATTGGCTTTAAAATACACTTAAGAATTAGCACAGCTTGAACCGCTGTAAGCTAGAGGCAATCTAAAACATCGTTTAGACTGGTCTAGCCGAGTTATTTATTGTTGTCATTTAACCCGGGCAAGTTGGAACTTAATTAGGTGAATTCTTTATTGCTTGCTTCTTTCCACAATTTTTACTAATATTTAAAATCACTACAAATTATAAAACAAAGTCCTTCGCCGCATCTGTCTGTTCGCGATATACTCAAAAACTGCTGCACAGATTTTCATGCTGTTTTTACCAATGGATAGAGTGGTTCTCGTGGAGGGTTTTAGTATATAACTAGCGGAACCCACGGCTTTGCTCGCGCTAAATCTAAACGAACTCGAGCGAAGCGAGGATGAGTCGCTAGCTTACATAAATAAAATTTTGAAATCGGCCCACAGTTGGCGGAGAAATCGGTGAACATACATAAAAAAATACATACAGTGGAACATATAACCTCCTCCTTTTTTGAAGTCGGTTAATATATCTTCCTCTATAAATCACAATGTCTATTGATGAAACCGCATCAAAATCCATGGTACAGTTTTAAAGATCTAAGCGTACAGACCGCGGGAATATATTATACACTATGTAGAGAGGTGTTCGTAATTCTAATCCTCCTATGCAACTTAACCAATTTTGATGAATTTGTTACGATAAAGTAACTACTTATGAGGTCACTTGGAAGGTTGTTAGATACATTTTATATTTTTAATTACAACCAATGTCTATAGCAGGACAACGTATGCCTATGTCCGCTACAAGAAATATGATTATTTTTTTTAAGTATTATTAATCAACGAAGACGAGTCATGAATATTAAGAAGAAAATAAAAGTATTTAAGAAATACTTCTAACACTTGAATAAACAAATTTTTTTACCTGGCGGCCATTCTTGCCCGTACACGAAGATCTC
Organism: Boloria euphrosyne; assembly: GCA_951802675.2. Taxonomy (NCBI): domain Eukaryota; kingdom Metazoa; phylum Arthropoda; class Insecta; order Lepidoptera; family Nymphalidae; genus Boloria; species Boloria euphrosyne. The sequence goes on along the minus strand of OX637887.1, from coordinate 2,887,276 downwards.
AGATCGTGCGATATCCACTCTGTTCCAAGTGAGAGCCAAACTTAGCTGCTCGCTGGGTGACAGATGCTGCGCACGAAACAAAGCTGTTAAGATGACCTGATCTAGTTCTTGAATTTCGCCGCCTTCTGCTCTCTCTTGGATTCTGAAGACCGTTATCTGAGAACAAAACAGTAGATGTACCTATAAGTATAAATAAAAATGAAATTAAATTTCACAAGAGGCGACAATCATACACACTTACAAGCACGATCAGAAAGCTTATCGCTTACATATCAGTAAAAAAAGTACTATTTGCCTTTCAATCTTTTTAAATGTGAATTTGAATATTTGGCTAAAATTACTATATTCCCACAGCATTCGTAGAGATAATAAGTACTTACTCAAACTATTAAGTAATGAATAAAGATATCTAATTTACATTTCAAAGAGACTATAATAGTGATTCTGTTCTACACTTTACTTGAATATAATAGCGCTAGGTGCCGGCAAAGTAATATACTCGTATATAGATAATGTCTTATCTTAATAATGTCTAGACGGGCATCCATAACTTCAATATTTAATGCTGTTGTTGACAATGAGAGCTGTAGCGAGGTGTCAACAGATATGCCAATAATCTACCCTATTTTTTACAATTGAATCGTTTAAATAAAGCAACATGTCAATACGCGTTATATATTATATATACTGATATATTTATATAGAGCTCAATACACTAATACGCGAATAAATGGAAAATATTAATATTTTATATGACGTGAATACCATACTAAGTATATATCGGCCAAAAAGTAAATTTCGTATCAAAGCGACGTATATAATTTGTGATCAAAGCAAAATGAAACTGACGAAAATATTTTATCTCAAAGCAAATAAAAAATCCCCTTGATTTGATTTATAATGAAATATATTTAAAAATGTTATAAGTATTTCTCACATATACCTACTATCCTGAAAAAGCACTAGTTTTTTTTCCTTATATAACATTTACACCTTCACTGACCCGAAGATGGTATAAGGAAAATTAAATAACATTATTTATTACCAGAAAACCCTTACAATAAAAACAAATCACATCAAAAGGTTAAGGAAAAGAAGGTCTACTCGTATTCATGTAAATATTGAATGTCTTGACCCGTAAGATGATATTGTAAGGAAAGGTTGCTAATCTTTAATGCAAATCTCATACAAAAAGATCGACTGAGCAAGGACGAAGAAAGATAATAATATGTTCTAAAACACATACTCGTAGGTCGTGTAATGCAATGCAAAGGTAGCTTAGTGCTAACGCGTTCATTTGAACAAGCAAGTAAAGCAACTACAAGCTCCGAGCTTTCATATGTTCGCACCTCTAATATTATTTTCAATAAATACCTAGTCTTGCCATAAATATTGTCACAAAGAAGAAAAAAAAATTTAATGCAAATAATATTTATTACTTTTACAGTGTGTTAGTTTTATACATAAATATAAAACAATTTAAAATATAAAAAGCTTATTCGAAGTGGTCTCCATTGGCTGCAATAATATATATATAATGCAGTCCTTTAAACGTTGAGGCCAGTTATCAATAGAAGCACACACTCTTTCCATGGGAAAATTCTTCACTGCCAATCGTATGGATTGTTTTAGGGACTCCAAATTATCATGGCGTTTAGAGCAAGCCGTACTCTCTAAAACTGACCATAAATCATAATCCAGCGGATTAAGATCGGGACTGCGTGGACCGAGCTTTATGACCCGGCGCCGAGTCTTGTTGGAAAGACCATGCTTGGTTATTGAACATGGTGTTGTTAAGGGGCTTAACTACCTTCTCAAGAATGGTATCTTGATACACTTGTGCCGATGTTTTGATACCTTTTTCACAAAAATATGGCTCTGTCACTCCTTCATAGCTATCAGTGATGGTTTGGTGGGGACCAAACCATCACTGAAGTCGGGTAATGCCCACGTTGCACTCTGCCGACTAATTGGGAAGCTTCCTTAGAGGTTTGAGCATAAATACGGTCATTTTGTTTGTTAAAATGTTGCTCAATTGTAAAGATTTTCTCATCCGTAAACAAAATTTTTCTGTGACCTCTCTTTGCGTACCGCTTCAGTAGTTTTTTCGATTTTACCACCCTATTCTTTTTTAAATTATCAGTAAAAAAATGACCAGTGCGTCTCTTATAGGCTGCAAGTCCTAAGTCATCTTTTAAAATACGCGACATGGTTCTGGGTGCTATATTCATCTCCCGAGATAAAATCTTTTGCTTTCGGACAGGATTTCTGCGAATTCTTTCCCTTACTGCTTTGACTACCTTTTTCGTACGAACACTACGTAGACGGCCAGATCTTTTTCTGTCACAAACAGAGGAGGTCTCATTGTACCTATTGATAGCCCGGTACACAAACATTAGACTAATACCAAGCGTATGGAGCGTTTTAAAAATTGCATTTGGCTCCATACCAATTTTGTGTAATGCAATCGCAGCGATTCGGTTCTCTTTATCACCCCACTCCATTTTAATATCGCAAAATATTATGAAATGTATTGGCGTCAAAATTAGAAAACACAATGATCAATCGTATAAAAATGACAGATTCCAAATTCGAATGTAATATCTTTCTTATTTTTAATTGTAACAGTATTTATGGTCAGACTGTGTATACATATACTTATATAATATGTAGGTGCGTATACCATACGGAGAGAGAAAACATATGAGTAAACTTGAATATCTGAGAGAATCTAACTATAGTCTTAAAAAGCATGTTAAGTTCCGCCTACCTGCACTTAGCTTTACTTGGCCTGTTTATTCTTGATTGATTGAATTATTAAAAAAATATGTCATGTTAGAACATCAAAATAAGAGAAACACATGAAACAAAAAATGTATATAGATGAAACAAAAAATATATTTTTAACTAATTTCTTTAGGTGAGCCGTATCTATCAAGAAGATTATCTTAGACATTTTTTCAACGTTTTACAACAAGGAATACAAGCGGAATAGATACAGTAAAGCCGTCATGAAAAGCCCTCGAGGAACTCAATGTAAGTATTGTGTCGTCGTTGTATCGAAGAATCATAAGAGAAAAATAAAAACATGTAATCCCACATTCTTACATTCAGGAATATAAAAGTAAGAAGTTTGTACCAGATATTAAATAAAAGGCCTGAGGCCTGAAAAACCTGAGAGTCCAGTTTTCTGAAACCAAAAAAATCTAAATGTGCCAAAAATCTTCTAACGGTAACCCTATAATAATATAGGTATAAAGTAGTCTCATAACCAAATTGGGTACTAAATAGCTTAAAATTCAATTACCGCTTTCAACACTGAATAAAATAAGATAATACAAAATACCTTCCTACTGGCAATTCCCGCGGCTCCACCCGTGTTCTTATCACTATTAAAAATAGGAATTGGTGGTAGAAGGATGAAAAATGACAAATTATAAAAAATAATCAACTTAAATTTGATCTAAGAATAAAAAATGAAACTCAGGAGAGGGCAACCCTACGACCTATTCTCAGTCCTACCAAAAGTAGTACACAAAAAGCATCATAAAAATCGGTCAAGGCGAAGGAGTTCGATAACAAAATTGTGACACGAGATGTTTATATATTAGACTTTCCGCCTCTTTCAACAAAATATCTGAATGTTGAATAGTAAGTAGTAACGAAATATACAGTATAAAAATAAACCAAGCAACAAACCTCCGGGCTTATTGAATATTCCAATTACTTCGTTTGACAGTTTTCGTGACCAATACCTTATTGATAGAAGATAACAAATACAATAGACGGTTCATTTCAAGTAATAGCCTTCTAAATATTCTTATGAACTTAGTTATTTCAATAAGTTTATTCTAACAGTGCGTAGTAAATATTACTTTCTCTGCGAAAAGCTTTAACCTTTCAATAGAAGGAATGTGCAATAAGTTTTTCGAAATATATATTCACTTATTGTAGATTCTTACCGTTTTGATACTAGAACATGGCGTTTAGTAAAAAAAATATGTTTTGAATCTACATTTAAAAAACTGCTCGTACTAATTCAAGTTGCATACAGAAATAGAAGCTCTGATCGATGTTCGAACGAATTCACTGAATAAGTCCAAAGTCGCTGGTATTTTCGTTATTTTTAAATTTCCTGTAAAATGTACTCGTAATTCGCTTAGATTAGATGTGAATGAAATATTTAAAAATCAGTATATGAATTCTTGTCTTCTCATAAAATAATAATGTATAATAATTCAGAACATTACACAAAAACATCAAGGTTTACTAAACCGCCGAATTTTACGATAGTATCTATCTGTTCTTTAAAGGCAGTTAATAAGCATGAAAATCGAAATAAGCTGTACGTCTTTGTACAATAAAGTAGATTTTCATTTTATTTAATGTGGTTTCAATTTACTTTCGGCAAATGAAATTTATATGCAACGATGAGTTTAATTGAAGCAAGTGTCCCGGAAAATTGATCATTTTATTATATAATCGAGAGATCTTAAGATTCAGAAGCGAGTGAAGGACATTAATTAAGCTGTGATTAATATTACTGCCTTGTACTTATGTATAACCCACTCTTTGAACGGACGAGGCTTTGTCTGTTTGGATTTCAATTGCTTTGCTACTAATATGTATTATTATTTAAAAAAACTACGAAAAATCGACTTGAATGTTTTTAATAATTCCTAATTATAAAAAAAAATAATGAAATAAGCTATATAGCTAAATATACTGATATTGGAATATAGAGTAGAAATCATAAAAATAAAACTTTTATTAAGAAACATGGAGCAATGTAAACTTTACATCGATAGGAAAATTCTATTATTTAGCGATAGCCTGTGTACATTTAAGGCCTAATTGAATTAATCTAAGAGTAAAGTATACTAGAAGTGGCATATCATCATATTTACGTTCATGATTACGTATATCATAGTCATAATATTCTTCAATAACAGCTTTGTTAGCATTCACTATTTTAATTTCCGTTACAAAGCACTAAAAGCAAAAACCTGGGCGCCAGAGCTTCACTCGGCGATTTCGGTATTGATATAAATGCGTTTTTCAGGGTTTTCTTTCATCAACCAATATAGATAACCCTAAAAACGGTATTTAAATACAAAATGTGATCCAAATCGTTAGAGCCGTTTCCGATATACACGAAAATTTTATGTATGTGATACAAATATAATATGTCCCTTTTTGACTTATAACAAATTACAAAATATTATCATGAAGACGAGAAAACATAACAGGACAAAAGTAAGTCTGACGCTCATTGATATGTTTAAAAAATATAAATATACATATATTAAAAATAAAATTTACACCCATAATATTTATTATTTAAATAGTAACAGTATAAGAAATTTTTTCGTTGTTCTTTGAAAATCCACCAAAAATGTCCAATATCAAAAATAAACGTGACATACACACGAGTACCTTCACGTAAGTACTTTAACTATGACAGAGGATAAACGTTTAAATTGTTTATAGCTCCATTTTATTTTAGCAAGTATTTTCAATTTTTCCATACTCTATGGTATTGCACGTGGAGTGGAGGTATAGACAGGGCTTTTAATAGGTTAGCGTTGATAGATCGTAGCAACCGTTCCACTTGAACTGAAAACTTGTTAGCAATACAATATAGTCATATATTTCGACGACACGCTTGGCTCAGTTAGTAGTGACCCTACTTTCTGCGCCAGCGGTCGCGGGTTCGAGTACCGCTGGGGGCAATCATTTGTTGAGCACGAATGTTTGTACTCCAGTCATGGGTGTTAATATTTATAATATGTATGTATTTAAAATTTATATGTATAGTATATCAACTATCTGGTATCCGTAACACAAGCCGTAGCTTACTACAGAATTAGATGGTGCTGTTGTAATTATGTCCCAACATATTATTATATTATTATTATTAAATATTGACCACTAAAAGTAAAGGTAATAAATAACTTAATTTACTCATGTGTTATTTTATTCATTCACGTCTTACATTCTCACATTTATCTCTTTATTCGCTTTTCTTGTTTTCTTCTTTTCTTTCATGTAGACATGTAATTTTGTATTGCATTAAATATTAACTGATTGATGTTTTATTTGTACCCTGTTCTAATTTAGGTTTTTTTATTAAAAAAATGAATAAGTGCGATTCAGACTCGCAAACTCGAGTGTTCCGTAGCAATATTCAAAGAAGTTTATATTTGCAAAATATATCTGTGATGTAACTAACTATATTTACGGTTTTCGGATTTTTCGCTTTGCTTATGCTATATTACTTATTGCCAAATTTCATGATTCTAGGTAACGACCTACGAATTGAAGGCATGCCAAAGTATAAAAGTTTTGTCTAGGGTCAAAATTACAAAGCTCTTTTAGCTTTAGGGTGAAAAGCCAGATACCGACAAGCGTTACTGAGAAAAAGGGTCTTGACAAACAGACTGGTGGACGACGAAGTGATCCTATAAGGATTATTTTTTTCCTTCTGACGTACCCTAAAAATAACTAACACATTACATGTTCGTATATAAATAATAAAATAAAATTAAAATATCATAACAAAAAGCACAATGTTTCGTTGAAAAATATGAACAGTTTAATGTACTCACCAAATTCTTTTTTCTCGTGCATTGCAAGAGTTCGCCGTACAAACACTCAGCTTGCTGCAGTCCGACTTCAAAGGTCTTTTGAATGGTGCCGATTAGATAATCTCGCATCGACTCTAAAACCGTCTGCTCTCCACTTTCCGCTGCGTACCTGTTTAATAAACGAATAGATCATGAATAAATAAATACATTAACAGCCTAGTTAGTTTTTCTTGTATTAGAGTTTGTGAACTATTAAGCATAAATAAAATCTACACGGTAACGACAGTGGTACAAGCGCTCGTTTGGATAACCGAGTGATGCGGGTTCAAATCCGGGTCTCGCACCTTTGATATTATTTTCATATGCGAATCATTTCTAACGTGATTACCATTTGTCTTACGGTGAAGGAAAACATAGTTAGGAAAGCTGCATTTTTGAGGGAACCTAGCAAGTTTTCGAAAGCCATGTGAAGTCTACCAACTCGCACTAGGCCAGTGCGGTGGACTATGGCCTGACCCCCCTCGTATTGAAGGGTGGCCGCGCCCACACATGCGTACATACAATCGTACTATGCTATATACTATGAAAAATAAATATAATGCCTAATACGTTACAACAATCAGTCTAAATTTAATTTACTTAAATAATATAATTACAAATACATACTATTTTCTTAAAGTAAATGAAAAGTTATGTTAGTAAATACAATGTAAAACTTTTAGTTAAAACCAAGTAGAGTTGAGATTCACCACTAGAGGAATGTCAATAGTTTGAAAGTTTAACTTCCTATATAAACTACTTATATAAACTTTAAAGTACATCGCACAAAGAGAAACTTTTACAAGAGATTATCTTAAGTTTGTAAAGTAAAATATGAGGAGGCTTTATTGAAGTTTTGAATTTATTACTCTTACAGTAAAACCATATTGAGCCTGAATTTAAGAAGATCTAGAATATATCACGTCTTATGTATATTTATTATAAAAAGCTGGTTTTTTGTTTAATTTTAACATTATTCAGTAAATTATAAAAAAAATAATAATAATAATTTATTTGCATAAGGAAAGTTTACAGTAACAAATATTGTGGTTGGGATCCCCTTTTAAGCAAATTTTTGCTTGTGTTAGAGGATCTCGCCCTCCATAACAAATATATTAATTTATTCCTTATAAGGTACAATTTAAACATATATATATATATATATATATATATATATATATATATATATATATATATATATATATATATATATATATATATATATATATATATATATATATATATATATATATATATATATATATATATATGTGGAATCGGAAATAGTTTTATTTGTAGGCTCTATTGTGTATTTTATGTATAAGAGTGTATTTAATGATAGCTTAAGAAATATTTGTTAGGCTACAAATGTTTATTTCAATGTAAGGTTTAAAATATTGTAAAGAGCACATGTTAATTTTATTGTAGGGTCTAAGTTATTGTACGAGATCTTGCAAACAGATGTTCATCAATAGTAAGTTTAAGTATTGTTTTAAAGATGGTGAATAGATTAGAATGACCCTTTGTTATAATAGCTTTACTTTATTATAGTTGTGAAAGTTGCCGATTCTTTGTAAGTTTGCTTTAGTAGTTTACCTGCGAGTAAGCTTGGGTGGGGGAGGTATAAATAAGATGTTTGATTGTAAAAAGGAGAGTCCTAAACTAGAATTGATGTAAGACAGACCTCTGTTCATCAATAAAGATATTACGCGCTTATATTATTTGCTTGCCCTGTGATTTCATTAGTCTGTATCATACATAACATCATAACGCGATACTACATATATATATATATATATATATATATATATATATATATATATATATATATATATATATATATATATATATATATATATATATATATATATATATATATATATATATATATAGGAAATAGTAGTGAGTAACATAGTAAGTTAATTCTTAACGTTAGTGATTGTGCATGAGAATGAGTGCGAATGTAAGTATAAAATGTGTGTGTGTGTGTGTGTGTGTGTGTGTGTGTGTGTGTCATTAGATAATATTTTGTAATAGAGCTTCGGTCTCATGATAATTAAATGTATTGATCCAATTTATTAAGGTCTTTTTGCATTTATAAGTGTTAAAGGGATAAATATAGAGGATTTTATTGATTCTATTATATAAAAGTATAGATCTTTTAGCGAATTGCCTTGACGCAAACATCGTTCTAGTTTGAGGGGTTTGAATTATAATTTCTTTTCTTCTCTTTAATAATAAAGACGCATCAAAGGCATTATCTTTATGCGCCTTTAGTACAGTATGGACAATAAAAAGTTTTCTAACTGAGAGCAGATTGCTAGTATTGTACAGCTCATCAGTTGGAAATGTTAGTTTTTTAAAAAACATACATTTAATTAGAGCACGTTGGGCTCTCTCTAGTTCGATTAACTTTGTTTTTACAGCGCCACCCCAGATCGGGATACAATAAGATAACACCGATTGTACTAAAGCTGTGTATATTTCAATTAACAGATTTCTTGGGCGTCCAGAGAGGCTGGAGACTGTTTTGGGAACTACATGTCTTAGAGTCCGAAAAGTCCAAGTTAATTTCCTAACTCTATTTGCCATATGATCAATCTGTGGATGCCAAGACAATCTCTGGTCAATGAAGACCCCCAAATACTTTATACTTGAGACTCTAGTAATGTTAAAGCAGCAGCAGCTTGGGTTATTAACATTATTACAGAGATGTATTTTTATATTAAAGTCATCACTAGGTTGTGTTCGCTTACTTATACTAAAACATATATAATTTGTTTTAGATATATTCAGTGTGAGAAGATTCTTTTCTAACCACCTAGCTATTATAGCCAACCCAGTTTCAGCGTTAAGCCGTACATCATGCCAAGTATCGCCAGTAAAGATTATGGCTGTATCATCGGCATACGAAAAGATCTTAGCGTTCCTTAGTTGCATGTTGCAGAGCTGGTTAACGTAAATAATAAATAGAGTAGGTCCTAGTACGCTTCCTTGCGGGACGCCATATGTTACATCAGCCACCTCACTAGTATATGCCGAAACCCTGACTTTTTGCTTCCTATCTGATAGGTAGTCTTTTAAGAGGTGTAAAGCAACTCCTCGCACACCGATATGTTCCAGCTTATTCACAAGGTTTGGGACAGAGACAGTATCAAACGCCTTTTTTAAGTCAAGAAATGCTGTTAGACATGGTTTACCGCTATCTAGTTGTTCAGTTATAGTAGTAGTTAGTGCAGTAACTGCATCCTCAGTGGAAACACCTTGGCGGAATCCAAATTGCGAATTAGAAATGATGTTAAAGTCTTTAAGATAATTTAAGAGCCTAGAATTGATAAGTTTTTCTATTATTTTGGAAATTGAGGGTAGAACGGATATAGGTCTGTAATTCGTAATGTCATCTCTGTCCCCACCCTTGTGAACAGGCGTAATGATAGCTTGCTTTAAAGGACTAGGGAAAACACCTTTTCTGAAGCATAGGTTAGCAAGGTGAGTAATAATAGGGACGACCGCCGTACTTATATGTTTAAGAAATCGTGTTGGTACGTTGTCCCAACCCGACGCACTATCAGACTTAAGACTCATTAAAACACGATTCACTTCTTCTACATCTGTATCTAGCAATACGAAGGAGTTAGGTTGTGCAGATGGTAAACTAAAGAATTGATCCCTAGAGGCAGTGCATTTCGGCAGTATTTTTAGAGCAAGATCTTTCCCGATGTTTGCGAAATAATGATTTATATAGTTAACAGATTCTATAGGGGATGAATTAAAACTTAGTAATTGCGCACAATAATTATTGTTTTTGTCAGAATCAGTGATAGTTTTTAAGCTATTCCAAAGTTTTTTATTATTAGAAATATTATTAATAATTAATTCTCTTTTATACTTACGTTTTAATTTTTTTATCAGACTATTACAATGGTTTCTGTATCTTGTATAAGTTATTTTTAATATTTCGTTATAAGGGTCATTTTTTAAATTTTTTTGTAATTTATTACGATTCTTTATACAACGTAGAATACCTGTACTAATCCATGGTTTAATTATACGTTTATTATTTGGAATTTTTAAATGGATTGTATTCTTATTTATCGACTCAGTGAGCTTATACATAAGAAGGTTGGCAAGAGACTCAGGGTTATCACAAAATAGAAGCTCTGAAAGATTATTATCCAGCAGATATTTGTAAGCTCCTTCAAAATTTATAGACATTCTAAACTTGTTAGCAGTATATAATGTGTCTTTTAATTTAGACAATGATAAAAAAGTTGTGTAGTGGTCAGTAATACTAGTGTGTAAGATAGCAATAGAAGCAGATATTTTTCGCTTATTAATTTTTAACATGAAGTGGTCTAAGCAGTTAGTATCTCTAGTCGGCAAGATATGTCCAGGTAAAATACCATGAAGTGAAAGCATGTTAAGGTAATTAGTCCTGTTTGTGTTCTCATATGTTGATGCTAATTCCCTAGGCTTTAAGTTGATATTTATATCGCCAGCTATAATGATGTTTTTTTGTGACTTTATATTATCAAGGTGAGTGCTAAGTGAAGTAATAAAACTGTCACTGTCCAGGTTCGATGGGGAACGGTAGATGCATAAAATTATATTATTTAATATATCAACTTGTATGCAAGACGCTTGTGATAATTTTATTTCTTTTATAATGTATTTTAAATTATTTTTTATATACACCACCACTCCATCATTTTGATTTAAAAGATAAGTTGTATAGAAGGAGGAATAGCTTTTAAGTTGTGGAATAGGTTTTTCAGGACTCAATCTACATTCTGTTAGAATAATAACATCCGTTTCGAAGCTAAAATTCGATAAGGAGACTATGAAATTGTCAAAGTTACAGGAGATACTCCTAATATTTTGAGAAACAATTGTAAAGTCATTCTTTTTTATATGTATATACTTAGTTAAATCTGAGCAGTCACATTCAAATGTGCGCGCAATTTCAAAATTATCTATTGCATTTTGTGTTCGTATCGGGTCACCCATTGTAAATAGTTTTTAATACTAATTCGTTAAATACATTAAACTCTAATAAATTGGAGTTTGAGTAGTAAGTAATAATAATAATAATAATAATATAATAGTTGTGTATGTAATTTTGAATTTGTGTTTTAGGATTTAGTGTGCTGAGTGTATTTGCATAATATAGTGCTAATAAAACGTTATTTGAGTAAATATGAATTATAAATAAATTATATACTGACTTAAAGAGAGCAGTAAGAGCTGATATTTTCCTACACTAAAAGTATCCTATATATTGACCCGAACAGCTATCATACCAAATATTTTCTCATGATGCGTTCACAGAAAGAGAGAAAAAAAACTGTCCAGTACTTTGGTGATGCCGTCATAGACAGAAAGGCAAAAATTCTAAAAACTAGTTTTAGTTCAATAAGATTTTCTAGAAATATTTAACATAATGTCCTCCCGGCCGATTACGGCCACGGCGGCCGATCTCATTGAGACTAGCCAGCGGCGCGGGACATACTATATATAGTGCACGAGTGTATGCGCAGACACAAGTGCACTCTCTGTTCCTCATCACTCTCATATTCCGGTGGGACGAATGCTCGACACGACCAGTGAGAGTTAAGGCACAGGACCGACGGCTTCACGTGCTCTCCGAGGCACGGGGGTGAACCACCGCCAACTTCCCAACTCCGGGCTGTTACTGAGGCTTATGAAACAGAAAGACTCAATAACTAAACTTGGCCCGACCCGGGACTCGAACCCAGGACTTCCCGGTGTGCGACCGTACATGCTAGCCACTACACCACCGAGGCAGTTAATATATTTAACGTACTACATATTCGACTAAGTCAAAATTTTATTATATTTGTGTAGATTTAATTTAGTTTTAATATATTATACGTTCCAATCACGTAGCACGTCTTTCAATAGCTGTCTGCTTTTAAAGAGCGTGCAGCTGCTTAAAGTGAAATAATTATCATTCAAGCTACATTTTAAATGTTTTATTCGTTTTTGTTTAGTCTCAGTTGTGAATTTTGCTATTCAAGTACTAGCTTTGAGAAGTTAAAAAAATTCGTCACCGAAGTTCTAGTCATGTTCGAGTTATTTGCTGTTTTATTTTAAAAACTGGAATTGGTCCCTTTGAAATCGTGACTCTTTTTACTAGAGCTATATTTTAATTTTAATTCTAGGTTTTTGAAATATTTCTTCAATTAAAGAAATTTTTTTCTTGTTCCATAGAGAGAATAAACATATAACTAAGGTTATTTAGTTATAATATGCCTATTAAAATCGCAATACAAATTATAATTCGGGGTAGTTGGCGTCGCAATCCGATTTACAAACTTGTTGTCCACAACACTTAAATCCGTTGCATATATTTAAGTATGTCCGTATTTTTCCGTCCATTTTTAGGTACTACTAATTAGCAAAATGCCTTTAAGAGCTCAAAAGAAGACAATCTTTAGAGCCTTATACAAAAGTTTGTTTTTTAAAGTTTATCATAATTTCTAAAGGGTTAAAGTTTAGTTTGTGTGTGAAATGTAATAACAAATTTAAATTGGCTAATCTATAGTTTTTAGAATTTGTCTGTCTGTCTGTGACCACATCACTAACGAAATTACATATTTTGATGCAATTTAGTATGATGATCATGGTTATGCGGTTCCACATATAGGATACTTTTTACTGGGGTTAAATATCTAACTTCTATGAAATCAACACTAACTGTTAAAACCTACTGCAATAAGGTTTAGGTAACATTTTCGGCTTTTTCATTGATTTCTTTGTTATATAGCTTCTTATTAAGGTTTGTCCTGAGACAATTAAACATAAAAAAATGTTTTACCTAATAATAAAACGTTCAATTAAAATAAGTCCTTACTTGTGTACAAAAGCTATTAAGTCAGCCGCCCTGCCGCTGCCGTCACACACGACGACGGGCACAGGTGGCGTGTCGGTCACGTACTCTAGCACGGCGCGCACCGTGTTAGTGCCGCCTTCTATCACGAGACAGACGACTGGCGTTGACGAATGAGTGTCTGGAACAAATGTTTGAATTAAATTCCTAGTAAATACTTCGAGATTAATATCCAAAGGGAATTTGTTTCGCCGTGTTTAATAATAATAATGACCCCTTGGCCGATTAAAGTCACGGCAGCCATTACATTGAGACAAACTATGCGCCATAGTAAAAAACTATAAGAGATGCTTTGTTCCAGGCTGCTACTAAGATTATTTTTACAGTAACACAAAATAGCAACACTTGGCTCGATCCATTAATCGAAAACATAAACAACAAACCTATTTTCCTAAATCATTACTACTATCATACGAGTATATATATTATACATATGTAAAATAATAATAACTGAACGAAACAAGTTCAAATACCTGAAAATAATATAAACCTGCATGTCTGGAAAACCTTAATAGTCCATAAAAGACATGTAAGTTTCAGCAACCCGCACTGGTCAAGCGTGATGAAGACCTAGTATTCGGAGTCCTGTGCCCATCAGTAAGATATTGATAAGGGCAGATTATATACAATTATCAACCGACTTCCAAAATGGAGGATGTTCTCAATTCGTTCGTTCTGTATTTTTTTTATATAAAAAATCATACCTTTAAATTTATAACTTCAGAAAGTAAGCTTAATTTTAACTAGTAGGTACTATCCGTAGCCGAATCGATATAGTATTACATAATTATGACTACATAATAATTGTGAAAGCTTTCCATAATAAATCAATATCAAAAATAATAAACAAATATTTAAAATTTGAAATATTTATTATAACGAATGTTTAATAAAAAGCCCTTAAAAACATACGAAAAAAAGAACGTGAGAGCTATCGATCCATATTTTTTGTCAAATGTTTTAACAACAACGAACCAAAAGTACTTGAAAAGCTCTGGCGCTTTGTATTTGAACCGGGAAAGCGTTTTACAAAAATTTCCAAATTTTCTCCAAAACTACGAAACAACTATAGTTTATGTGTCAACATCAAAAGGAATATTAAATTTGTTTTTTTTTGTTTAATACGACTTTCAGTCCGCGTTTTCACTCATCTATATAGATTAGGTCAATATCTCAGTAATTTATTGATGGATTTAAAAAAAACACTGATTTATTATTTAATCTACGAGTATATTATACGAGTGATTCCAATAAGTTAATATAATATTAACAACATTATTAAACCTCTAAAGTTGAGCCATATATAGCAATGTGATGATGAAACTAACACGCGTTCGCTTACCAATCACTTCAACTTTCAAATTTATTACTTTATCGTGATTTTTTGTACTATGTATCTGTAAAATAAACATTTATTTAAAAATCCAGAACTTTATTTCATTGGCAGTCGTAAAGTGCGAGGTGATACTTAAAAAATGTACTCTTTACGATAGTATCGTACACCATAAAACTGCGCTAAAATACCTTTGACACTTTTAATGGGATTGTAAATGTTTTATTTCTAAATTACAAATATACAGGGTGTCCCAAATGAGCCAGTAAAAAAATTAGCGGTCTACACCCAGTGACTAATTACAAGTAGTAAGTAGTAATTTAACTTTTAATTACTTACTTTTCTATTTACTACCAGTAAACCCAGCCAGCTTTGCTGGGCGTAAGTTGAAACAGTTTTTATAATTTTATATTAAATTAAAAGTAGCCTAAGTTACTCCTTATAACATTAGCTATCCGCGAGTGAAAGTCCCGTCAAAATCAGTCCAGCGGTTTCAGAGATTACCCGGAGCAAGCAGACAGACAGACAAAAATTTTAAAAATTAATTTTCTGATATAAGTACCGTATATACTTTCATGTGCATTTAGTGAAAAGCTGTTAATTTGAAATTAAAAACAGACACTTCAATTTTATTTATATGTTCTGAATCCATACTAACCGTTAATACATATTTACAAATTTAATGTAAATAGCAAATAATTATATCTTGTTCATACATAAAGCAATCCCGACTCTCCTAACAAAGGCGCTAATTAAAACAGGTACACCTCGCCTCTAACAATCTTAACATACAACAAACACTTCTTAACATACAGCTTTTATTAAATATATTATATAATGTAAAAACTGAAGGTATGTATGCAGTTAATACTTTAATTACAATGAAATCTTTGGACATTTTGGATAAATTCTGTGCCGAATCTGAACGTTGCTTACTTTTTAGAAACCTTATTGAAATAGTATCTACCTCTTATACTCGTACTTCTAGAACGAAATCTATAGTTTTTAGATTGTCTATCTGGAAACGCATGATTAGAAAACTCCTGGTAAGATTTTCATTTGTAGTGACGCAGTCGAGTCGCAGGTTCGAGTCCCGCTGGGGGCATTCATTTGTATAGCGCGAATGTTTGTACTCCAGTCATGGGGGTTTATATTTATAATATGTATGTATCTAAACGTTATATATGTGTAAGTATATTAACTGTCTGGTATCCGTAACACAAGCCTCGTAGCTTACCACAGAACTAGATGGCGCTGTGTGTAATATTGTCCTAACATAATTATTTATATAATTTGGTATCATGATAGCTGGTTAACCGGGTCAATATAATATACTTTTTGCTGCGGGAAAATATCACATCTCTAAGAAATATATACTAATCTTTAGAACGTATCTATAGACAAAACCGAGCGGAGCGGTAAATCTCTAGTAAACAATAAAATAACCTAACGAAATAACCCATAAAAGCTTCATAAAAATCTATATACTGTAGGTGTAACGTTTGTTGTGTGAATTTTATCACGGTCTATAAATATCGCCACTCTAAGGACGAGAGGATTTAGTTTCGGTCACAACATTCTTTACCAGCCATAAAAGATAATAAACTGTCTATTGTGCGGTGAAATTGACGTAAATACCAATCTGTCATTTAAAATTGTATGATAGAAAATTGTTTTGTTGAAACGAAATTTGATAAGTTTTTATTCAAAATGACTACATATGACATCTTAGCACTTATAATATGGCAAAGTTAGGTAGATTTAAAGCATAACTAATCCTTACTTATCTAAATGTGAATGTAAGTTTGTTTGTTCTTTCACGCGAAAACTACTTAACCGATTTTACTTATCGACTTACCGACTTTACTTAACCGATCATCATCAAACTTTGTACACATATTCTTGGAGAAGTAACATGGGATACTCTTTTCTCTAGCGGAACCCGCAGCTTCGCTCGCGCGGACAACATGATTGCGGGCGAAGCCGCGGGTACTGCTAGTATTTAATAATTATTTAAGATAGACTACAGCCTTACTCCCACCCATACACTCATTCTTGCTTAATGGGTTTTATAAAATGACGGTTTTCATTGAAAAGAGATTTCGTAAATGCCCGCTGTAAAATCTTGCACACTGACACTTTTGACAAAAAATTAAATCAGGCCAAGAATGTTGTTAGTCCCTTACTATTTCTAATGTAAAATAGTTAAAATAATTCTAAAGTTTAATTTAAGCATAAACATAGTGCAAAAATTATTTTGCATTTTCTCGAAATATTGGTAGGCAGGTAATTTGTAGTTAGAAAACGCCCACTATAAATGGATTTTGCAACAGGGCCGGATTAAGGAGATCTAAAGGCTCTTCACAAGTATGAAAGTCCTTCATTTTTTATGCTAAAACTTTATATTTGACAGGGATATCTAGGGACTGGGGACACTAATCTTCTAATATATAAAAATCTCGTGTCACAGTGTTTGTTATCGAACTCCTCCGAAACGACTTGACATTTCTATATATTTTTTTGTGTAGGTATATTTCGTAGGTCTGAGAATAGGTCGTAGGCTATTTTTTATTCCCCTAGGCCCTAGGTTTTCTATTTGTCATTTTTTTTATGATTTAGCATCAAAAACTATTTATAACCTTAAATTTTCACCCTTTCACCACCAATCCCTATTCGTTAATAGTAATAACAACTCGGGCGGAGCCGAGGGAATTACTAGTGATAATATAAAGACAAAGCACAAATTTATTACGCCAAACCTAAATTTACATATAAATCTACCAAAATAATCGTAAACCAGCGAGTTCATTTCAAAAGAGATTGTAGGCTTAAATGTTTGACGGAAATTTTCAGGTAACGAGTAAAGGTTAATATGATAAACAAACAAACGACAAAATACTTCATCTAAAACATCAAAGCGCTCTTTGAAAGTGAAATGTCTCTATAAGGGTACCTCATTTCATTCGTACTTACAACAAAATAATATTTCAATGACACTGATATAATGTAGAGATTTCTAATTTCTAAGTTCTAGAAGTTTATAATTACAGAAGAGTTTGACCTTAAATGATAATATATTCGATAGAGGTCATATTAATAAATTTATTCAGTGAAAACTGCAAAAATTGTATAGAAAAGAAGCACTTTTAGTTCTTTCCGAATTGCGAAATTTGATGGTTTTATTTTTACGGTTTTAGAGCCTTATTCGTAATATTGCGAATAATTTAGAGTATTAATTAGCTATATCGGCTTAGCCGTTCTCGAATACCCAACGGACACGGACAACGATCATATCATTTATTAATTTAATTCAATTTTTTATATGTATTTACTAAATCCTACTTAAAAGTAATTACATTTTCAATAAAAGTCTATATTTTCCGGTTTTTTTGTGTTGATTATTATTACTTCGGATTAAATAAAGCATTCGGAAATTGGAAATCAAAAAACTAATTTTATCCGTGAAAATATCAGAAAAGATAGTTTTACTTAACTAGTTTCATTCTAACTGTTACAGATTTTTCAGATGAGAGATTTTCCTGCAGTACAAAGTATCCTAGTTGACCTGGATAATCAGCTATCACCGTACCAAATTTCATAAAATTTTGTCATGTGTTTTTTTCGTGATGTAGTCACAGACATACAGTCAGGCAAAAATTCTATAAAGAATAGATTATATCAATAAGATTCTTCAAAAATATTGAATGTAGATATTCGATTTAATTAGAATTTTACCAACGTATAAATGTCAATCAAGCGCAATCTTAAAAAGTATGTACTATTAAAGGAAATTATCAGAAGAGTTGTATTAAATCACTACACATGGGTTGCATGTAACAACGCAGTCAGGGTCTGCGGGGCGAGACGGGAGGGGACCCAACACGTTCAGTGACCTGCGCGCCGTGCCGCTCGTCGAACGCGACAAAATGGCCGAGAGCAACGTCGTATTCCCACGTAAATTATTAAAGAAATTCATTCTACTGTACAAAGAGCTAAATTGCCTCTGGGACAGAAAATGCCTTACGTACAAACACAAGAAGAAACGGCACGATGCAGTTACAAAATTAACTGAATTAGTGCAAAAATACGACTCTACAGCGACTAGAGTTCACGTTTTGAGAAAAATAGAAAGTCTCCGAGCGTGCGTACGGCGGGAATATAAAAAGGTTCAAGAAAGTCGTTTGCTTGCGACGAACCCCGACGAGATATATACGCCGCATTTGTGGTATTATGACATGCTGTCGTTCGTTTTTGGGGAGGACGGGAGCAATTTAAAAGACAAACAAGGTTCGCCTGAGCCGGTGAGTACTGGTATGGAAGGTAAATAAACAGGTTAAATAATTGTTTTTTTAATAAAATTTACATCGATCATAAAATCGATTAAAAACGTATTTTATATTTGGAATCAAACTTGAGATGTAATGTTAAAAACATTCTATTCAAGTCGATCAAAAGTAAATTTCAGGAATATATGTATGTGGGTATATTGTATATTTGTTTATTTTTTATAGAAAAATATTATAATCACTATAATAATTTACAATTAAATGTATTTTAGTACCGTTTTTAAGCAAAAACAGATCAACCACGTTTCACATCTATTGATTCTAAGTTTATACGTATTTATTTAATACTAGCGACTCACCCTCACTTCGCTCGTGTTCGTACCTAGATTTAGCGCGAGCAAAGCCGCGGGTTCCGCTAGTTATATACTAAAACCTTCCTCAAGACCACTCTATCCATTGGTGAAAACAGCATGAAAATCGGTGCAGTATTTTTTGAGTTAATCGCAAACAGACAGACAGATGCGGTGGAAGACTTTGTTTTATAATATGTAGTGATTTTGACACTTCAAAAAGCTCAAACAAATTATCCCATTAGAGTCTCAAGTACAAATCAAAAGCTCTTTAGCTTTTTACAAAAATAAATAAGTTGAACGCAATTCATCCGAGATTTTCATTCAGGTACCTACAGCGAATGCATAACGATGATTAATCTCTCGAGCGCCAGCGAATTGATTCATCGATTTAAAGCATACATCCCAGATATTTATTCTAGCAATCGATTAGTTTGAATTTCTAAATTAAAATTCATTAATGTCTCTTTAATAAAATTAACTAAATTATTAAATAAATGCAGAAGAACATATTATAAACCCAACCCATGCCTTGAGTACTTCGTACTCATCTCAAAAAAAATGCCTCAAGCGGGACTCAAACTACAACCGCTGGCTCAGCAAGTAGGGTCACTAAAAACTGGGCCAAGCGTAATAGTAATTCCTTTTCTTACAAATTGCTAAGTATTTTTCAAAGTAATAAATAAAATAAAGCATACTCACAAGGGTGTAGTTTTTGCGCGGCAATATACTTTTCCAGTTTCCGCCGGAGCACTATTTCCGCGCCGTACCGACCGACCGAGCCATTGTCCACCAGCAGGAAGTACGCGTGCCGGTTGTTGAGCACCGCTAGCTTTGATCTGAAACAATTACCGTATGTTTCAAACTATTCTGTAATGGAAGAGACTCATTATTTATTATTTATTTGTTCTTAACATCAATAAATTTTGTATCATAATAGTTACAAGAAATTTTTTTGATGTCAAATCATAAAAAGTGAAAAATAAAAATTTGGTCTTAAAATAAAAAATAAAATATGGGCCACCATTATCACCTAGGTGAATACAAAATAGCATACGACCTATTCTCAGACCTACCAAATATACAAAAACAAATTCATAAAAATCAGTGTAGCCGTTTCGCAGGACTTCGATAACAAACACTGTGAGAGAACGAGATTTTTATATATTAAGAGATAACGTGTGAATTTTAACCCTTCGTATCCATTTCTCAGAAATAAGATATTTTCTTGCAATAAAAGGTATCCGATATGTAGAATAGTATGTGGAAAACCAGCTATCATCATAGGTTCCACATTTAATCAATTTCTGTTCAATGTCACAATTCGGTCACAGTTAGACATATATTTTTTTTAATTTTATCTTTCCTTTACGAAAAGGGTAATAAAAAATAAACTTGTAAGTACTTGTTATTTCTATACAAAAATACGAGTAAATATTACTCTTTAAAGTTATCTGATATTTATTTCATAGTTTGTAGTTTGCTTTGGAACGATCGTAATTAAATCTGGACAAGATTAACTGTTGCAATACCATTTTGCTGAGCGGATCAAAGTTTTAACCGGTGCAGGGAAAGCTCATAAACGTTGAGTAATAATTCATGGTTCTGTTTCTGTTTTACTATTATGAATGTTCGCAAAAATAATGAAAGATGAAGTGAAAGAGCTTTACTAGTAGAATACTATTATTACTATTTTTTGTCGGGGTTTTTTAAATATTTAACTCTAATCGATTCATTTTTTAAACAAAGAACAAAATTGAAGTTAAAATTGTTTTACTTTTGTTCAGATAATCAACAAGATTAGAGATTTCTTGTTATTTTTTGATTTATAATTTTGTTTACATAATTAGCAATGTATCATTACAAAGGAAATGCAATTTTATGCCATAGTGATAATAATCACAATATCCTTATAAAATACGATTTCGGTTACAGCGGACATTATCCCTTTCTCACTGAGACTAGCCAAATAATGACTTTCAAATTCCGATGGGACGATAATTCGACACGATCGGTGAGATACGTCAGACAGCTTTATACGCTCTCCGACTCACGGGGATGAAAAACTGTCAATTATCCAACTCCGGGGTTGACTTGACCTTTTGTAACAGAAAAACTCAATTACTACTCTAGGTATTCGAACCCAGGACCACTAAATGTGCAATCGTACTTGCTAGCCGCTAGCATCACTTACAATTTCTTGCTTGCTATTATACCATATGAGTAAAGTTTCATTTTAAGCAAATTACCGTCGCACACATCCATAATACATACATAAGTGATATATAATAGAATTACTTCGAAATATTCTACAAATACTATAATAAATTCCATGTAAAGTCGCGAAAATACAATACGAAAGTAAACACAATATTTTTTATAATATAAAAACCTATTTAGTAAAATTATAAATTTATGAATTTTTACAGGCATCTGAAGAAGAAGACATTGACGTTCCCGAACAAGGTGACTCCTTCCCACAAACAAATGAAAGCTACTCAGATTACAGCATAACTCCAGACATGGTGGAAGTAGGGGAACCCCCGCTCCAAAGCAGTTTATTTACGATGAAGATAAATTAAAAAGACACTGTACGGAGGTGGACGATGAATACGATGCTATAGGTGAGAGATAAGTTATAATTTGGATGTAGTACGTAAACTTTTACCCTTTTGGTCTATTGTTTAGGGTGTATTTCTGTAGATCGAGAGTTTTTATCAAAAAATATAATGATACGCAGGCATTTAGCGCCATTCCATCCCATTACTTTAAGTATCCCATCTCATTAGTTTAAGTAGTGTAAATGTAAAAGCGTCAAAACTATTTCTAATCGATTGTTCGTGTCAACTTGTTGTTTCACCGGAGTTTAAGAATGAAGGCAAATGAATTGCATAATGCATATATCTGTTAGTATATTTATGCACTATAATAATATCCCTATGCTATAATATAAAGACTAGTATTAGTTTCAGTGAAATTGGCCGCTGTGGTCTAAGTTTGTCACCTAGTATTGTGATTTTAAGATTTTTTACACTAATATGGACTGCGCGATATTATATTTCATTTCCGGCAGATCAAATTATTCCTTTATTTATTTACACCCCGCGCTCGCACGTCGCCTCGACGTCGCCACGTCGCCTCGACCTCGCTAAACTATAAAAATATCGCACGGAGCACAATTATGACTAGCGTGAAGTGATCATTTGTATCGTATATTTTTAAGGTATTCTCTTACTACGCTTTTTTAACTCTTAAACATATAAACTTCAAACTTAAATTGACTCTGTATTCAGCCCTTATTAACCCTTCAATACGAAAAGAAACTGGTCATACATATAAAAAAGTATACTCGTAGTTATGTTATACTTCACAGTCAGTTTTTCTTTAAATGTCATGTATCTTTTATTAAAAGTAGTGGTTGTTACGAAGAAAAGCATTCCATTAAATTTTTCATTCTAACCAATACCACTTCATGCTTCTGAATGAATGAACGATAATTGTCTACGTAAGAGAGCTACAGATTGCATATGAAAATGTACTGGACTCTTGAAATATTTTCTAAGACCGATTTTACTTTATAGATTTTTATCGTAAAGTGTGATTTATGAACAAGTACAAATTTTATTTTTACATGTATAATATATTTTAATATTCAAAATTGGAACAAAAAGGTGTCATAATTTATGACGAAATACATAAATATATATTTAAAACCTAATTAAAATTCTTTGTACACCCAGTCGTACGCTAATGTTTTTTTACATCTCTCATGTTCGGTAAGTAGATTCTTATCACCTCCAAATGGGGCTTGTAGGTGACTAATTAGCGCTCTAGGGTAATAATGTAGCTAGAAAAGCCCTAGGGCGGTAAGTAATTAAAAAAAACACTTCTTTCTGTCAAAAAGTTCGCGTACATCTAACCATCATACTGGCAATAGACATCATGCATTCAGCCCAATGACCAAAGAGGTCGCTTTACTATTCAGCCTTGTCTTCGTGTGAGTATAATAGTCATCAATTTTAAATATCGAACGATATATCGGCGAAGCTCAATTTCGATCTTGAAAAAAAAATTATTCTTAATGCCAGTTTTTTTCTACTAACCTCACAATCGAGATGTAAAGCAGAATAGTTAGCTCTGGTGTAAGCATCAATTGCACCCTCGAACTATAGGCGCCCTCGCTGCGCTCGTGCGCCTAAATATCTCGGGCTGCAATTGATGCCTCACAGCCCTTGGCTACTAATCTACTATTTTATACTTTTTATAGACCACTAAAATAAACGAAAAATTCTGACAACACGGGAATTTTCGCACCATTAGCTAACTCGCGCTGTATCAGCATTATATTACAAAAATATTTAGGTACTTCGCTGTGAACTTGTAGTTTTTCTAATATTATACATATATTCTTATTCATTAGATTTTTTGGAAGTCAAACATTTAAAAGAAAAAAAATTTGTTGTAAACAGGAAAAATCATTAATAAAATAAGAAACGAATAAACGTTTAATTAAAATGGATAAAATTCTAATTCTAAATTCTAATTAAGTGGGTGAACAAATTATGAACTTGGCCACCCACTTGGTATAATATTATGCTACAGACCTAAGAAGCGAACTAATTCTTTCTTCCTTATTCATATTAAAATGTGAAAGTTTAGATGTTCTGATATTTGAATGCTTGTTATGCAATCACGCCTGAACGGATATGGATGTTTGCCACAAATATAGATTAGTCTGTAATGGCATAGGTTTCATGATTTTTACCCTGGAAAATATACGGTTCCCGGCAAAATAGATGTTATGTAACATCAGGCCCGAGTGAAGCCAGGTCGAGTAGCAGCTACATAGTTTTATATTAATGAACTATGTGGACGGAGCCGCCGACAGACGTCATTTAGATAATGGGTATTAAACAACAAACTATAAACCTCTAGATTTGATGATTTAGTATGTTTCATAGCAGTCAAAAATAACTCGACCGTTGTGAACTTCTAAATTTTGTGTATTAATAAATCCAATTTTCTTAGAGAACTTGAAAAGCCATAGAAAATAGCAATATAATATAATCATATAAAAAAATAAACATGTCTTAAATATAATTAATTCACTACCAGTATATTCTATAGACTATTTGATCCATAGAGACGTCCTACGATATTATGACAATCTCCGAGTAATTTATCCTCGGTCCCAAAGGGTGAAGTCTAAGTAGTTTGAACTTAGAAATGAAATAAGACTCTACAGATAAAACGGATATATGCATTTAAAATATAAAAGTAAATATGTATTTTAAATATTTATACTTCTACAGGATTTTTAATAAAATATTTTAAAGAATATTTGAAAGTGCGCGGTAGAAAACAAAATAATAAAATTATAACTTGTACCTACATTACTATACATTGAATATTTCTAGAAAAATCTTATTGAAATAGTCATTTTAGGCCAAATATAAAAATCTAGTTTTTTCTAATAAGTATCATATAACATATTTCAACATTTAGTAAAAAGCTATTACTTTGATATTACAAACAGACACTTCAAATGTTTATCTGTATAGATTTAACTTAATTTTTTGTATATTTTACGTATTTTTCTTATTAAATATTTCTATCTTCAGGTATAAATGTTGCAGCGAAGCTAAGAAGTTTGCCCCCAAATATGAGGATATTGGCAGAGAAACTAATCAACGACGTCCTGTACCAAGCGCAGATGAACGGCCTAAACTCTTCCACTATAATATCGACCCCCGATCCATTCAAACAAGATATATTATAAGATTAATACTGAACCTATCTGTATCATTTAATAACCTGTCAAAGTATTAGTAATTCAATTCAATTCAATTATTTCCTTTAATGGCTTCCAGGAGTGCCAGTTGGGCACAGTTGACTTCGCCAATGTCGCGTAGAATGGTACAAAGGAAAGGTAATAAGTCTATGCGAGATTGACAAATTAACTTGGTGTCACATGAAACTCTCTAAAGCCAATGAATGTAAGAATTCAATGACAAACCTACATATAAATATACCCAAAAACTAACTAAAAC
This sequence comes from Boloria euphrosyne, assembly GCA_951802675.2. Taxonomy (NCBI): domain Eukaryota; kingdom Metazoa; phylum Arthropoda; class Insecta; order Lepidoptera; family Nymphalidae; genus Boloria; species Boloria euphrosyne. Next base: position 2,861,721 of record OX637887.1, on the reverse strand, counting down.
AGAAAAAATACTAAGTAATGGATATATCGAAAATAGATTTTATATACGTGTAGGTACATGATAAATTAAATTTTATTATATTTTTTAATTTTCGGAGCTTTATTCAAAAGTGCGAAGGAGAACTGCACTCAGTTAACTCAAACAACGAAAACTGTGACGTACAGACACAGATTATAAAATTGACTCTTGTCTATCAAGTTACAAGTTGTGTTCTGTCTTGTTGAAACGAAATTTAAAAATGATAAATTCTATTAAGGCACATCAATTTATTCTGTATCTTTGTATCAGCCAAAGCTTATTATTTAAGACCTTGTCAAGTAAGTTAAATTAAGTATGTACAATTAGTAATCTCTCATGGAGTTTACTCGAACGTCACTTCAAAGCCGCAAAACTCTGGCACACTATTAATCAGTATAACTAAACTGGATTTGTGGTTTTATTCATCTCTCAGTTGTCAGTCTTTAGTTGAACAAACATATTATGTATAGTGAAGGCAAATAAATGGTATAGCTACACTTAATATTTGTAAACAGGGTGGGACAAATGATTTATTTACTTATAATATCATTGGATTTAGACATAAAAGAAAAGTTCCTACCATAAACATTAAAGTTATCGAAATTTAATCAGAGGAAATATTTAGACAGTGATAGCCCAGTGGTAACGCGCTCGCTTGGATAACCGAATGATATGGGTTCAAATCCAAGTCACCACGTCTAATATTTTCATGTGGCGAATCTTTTCTATCATGATTACCATTTGTCCAACAGTGAAGGGAAAACATCGTGCCTGCATGTCTGAGATAACCTAGCAAGTTTTCGAAAGACATGTGAAGTCCGGCAACACGCACTATAGGCCAGCGCGGTGGACTATGACCTGACCCCTCTTGTATTGAAAGTAGGCCCATACCCAGCAGTAGGACGTAAAAAGACTGAATACAAACATTTCTTTCGAAAAAAAAGATAATAAAAAATGTATTAATTAAAAAAATAATTAACTCACGTGTTAATACAAAAAATAAAAAGCTTATAAAAAGCAAACAATAAACACACCGACATACTGCACACCACATCACATTTATAGCAAGTAGAAACATAATATATTTACCGTGGTGAAGCAATCGCATGGTAGGGTACGTCCCTCCCCCTCCCTATAAGTTCACTAGCACCCTCTACGATGCCCCAAGGCGCTATGCCTATACTAACTACCCTGCCCGCTCGCTGGGACCGCTCCAGTTGAAGCGCGTCTCCAACTTGCCTTGTTACACCTGTTGAGCAAATTATATTGTAAGAATTAATTGTTTTATATAAATATATTTTGTTTCGGTCTGGGAAAATATAACTAAAAAGTCCAATGATTATCTGCTAGGAGTTAGTAACTTAATGACAGTAGAAAATAAACTTAATGATGCAATTATCTCGTAAATATTTCAGAATAGCCAAAATGAAAATTTGTCAACTCTTAAAATGTTATAAAAATAAAGATATTATGTTATAGACTTGGCAATCCCAAGCAGAGAGTGTGCCAAAGTGAAAAAATTAAAGGCTTACATTTAAACAAAAAACTTATATTTAAATAATAACTAATTAGAAAAGAAACTTATTATAATAAAATTAGCTAAAAATGTACCTGTATTGGTCCCTCCAGTAAATATCCAAGCTCCAGTCGTCTTTGCAGCTTTAAGTAGACCTTTTCTCAGCACTTTCTTCAGCTTAGGTTGCAGATCGAAGTTAGCTTTCCCTCCTTGAATAGTTATAAGCAACTTTGGTCTATCTAGAGCCCATTCTCTCGTTAGTAATTGGACTATGAGGTCTGGTCGAGTGTCGTGAGAGAGCCGCACGTACTAAAAGCATGAAATAATTTAAAAACAATTTAAAAACTATATATTAATAAGGGTATCGTGTAATGAAAATTTAGAATTTTATTCACTTACGAGCAATATTAACAACAATGAACTTCAATAATGAGAAAAATTTAATTACGTATATTCTTTGTAGAATCCAGAGCAGAATAAACGTATAAAATAGGGAATCCTTAAAATTTCGTTTAAGACAAAAGGTCATTTTATATTGTTAAATAGCGTGATATTAATTTAAAAATATATACATTCATAGATTAGGAGCCAGTCTGGGCTTGTTGGATTCATATTTTAATTAACGACTAGAAAAATATTTAGAATACCTATCGCTCCATATTGCGTTATTTGATTAGCTCTCTGGGTCGCTCGGGTTCTGCCTAGGTTAATGATTAGTAGTATGACCTTTACTGGAGACAAGATTGATTCATTTTACCCCCGTTAATCATTTTTATTTCCGGGATAAAATCTATCCTATATCCTTCCTAGGGCCTCGAACTATCTTTATGCCACATTTCGTATAAATATATTATTGAACCGTCAATAATTTTGATTTGAATTACGAACAAACATACAAACATTTTTTTTTCTCTTTATAATAGTAGAAAATATGAAGAACATCATCAAAAAACTTTTCAGTTTTTGTAGACATCCAAAAATTAATACCATACTGGGTATCTATATCCTTGGTCTGGCTGTTATTATTCAGTCAATTAAGTAACGTGATTTTACAAGTATAGAAAATCTTATATAATACCTGAGCTTTAGTAGGGTGCGGTCCTCCTTGAAACTCCACAGTACCATATGCATCCGTAGGAGCCGCTTGAGTGTGTCTGGTAGGAACCCAGGCCTCTCCTGGCGACGCGGTGGCCACGTTCGTCCCATGAGCTGTTTTGCTAAGACCGCACCAACACCTAGGAACAACAATTATTAAAATTAGAAATTAGAAAGGTAAATAATTAATAGATTGTTTTTCATATTCAGTCCTAAACATAATACTAGGTATTCTGCAAAAATTAAAGGCAAACTTTTTTGACTATATAAATTTAAAATGAGGCATATTACATAACTATTTTATACTTTTAACTTTATATGAGTTGTTATAATTATACTTAATATCTCTAATATATTTCTAGTAATATATTTAATGAATACGTACATGTTTCATCTAAATCTTAAATAGGAGCTTATTTTCTAGCCTTTAATTTCAATTTTTTTGTTCTCAAAACACCTATGGTAGTAGGTGTGCTTAAGCGTGGTGTATTTAAAATGTCCGCAACGAAAGCTTATATATTTTAGTGTATAAAAAGAAGAAAAAGGTAACTGAGTAGTTGCATTTATAATTTTTGATTGCAATCATAAAACCTCTTTTTACGATCTATATGAAAGACGATGATAAACGAAAAAAGAACAAAAGAAATTGAATTGCAATCCTTGTCATTTATGTGAGAGATATATTACGAATTTATACTAAATTTTTAGTTATTTACAAAGAAATGGAAGACGAAATTAAAAAAGAAGATGACGTTGCTACTACATCAAAAAATTTAAAAAACAATTCAACAGATGACCAGAGTAGTCAGAGGAGAAATAGTGAAATATCTGAATCTGGTACATACTCTAATACAAGTGAAGTAAAAATGGCAACGATGGGCGCTAAAAGACATGAAAAGAAAAAACCAAAACAACGTTTAGGGAGAGTGGAAAAACGAAAGGTGAAACGCAGGGCTCCTAAACGTAAATCAACTAAAGAACACAAAAAAAAGAAAGCCTCTGTTTCGACAATTTTCACTAGACTACCTTTAAGTGGCCTTCAGACGCCTGTATGTAACCGCTGTGGGCATCGCTGTTGCTTGAGAAGGTAGAAGACTGAAATTTATACTGTTATTTTCTGTTTTGTACTATTTTTGTTTATTGTAAATTATATTTTATTATTGAATGAAATATGGATTTGATTTTTTTCAAAACTGAAAACAAACTCATTTTATAGGAAAAGAGCACAAAATTGTAAGAAAAGTATAGCATTCTACAAAAAGAAATTCAAATCAGGTCAGGAAAATAATATTGATTTCAATTTTAATATAATTATTGTGGATGATATCAATTGAATTTACGTAGAAACAATTATGTGTCATTCCACAAAACATCTCATAATAATTTACCGCTTTCGCTCGCCCGCCAAAACCAGAGCTCTGACAATTTCTACAGCAGAGTCTTTTGAAAATGATTTGTAGAAGATTAGCTGCAATAGTTCTTATCTAATTGGAATGAAACTTAGGATTCTTTATAGCATTATTTTATTAGCTTCAATTGTGACTACTTAATCGAATTTTTAGGTCAACTCAAAGCAATTTGACTTTCGTTTTGCTTTGAAATTATAGTTATAGGAATGTCATCCTATTAATTTTACTATTGGGTTGAACTAAAAGGTGGATAGTGGAACTAGGTCTAGTGTCCATTGTAAATATAATACTTACAATATATACTACTATACTATACTTACTATTTAGTAAGCGTTTGAAATTAGGCTCCTTTAATCCGTTTCGTCGAGTACTTGTGTTATTGAATAATACTCGTAAATAACGCAAATAATAAATTTTATATAATTGGAAGATTTTTAAACTACAAGAAAAATTTCCATTTCTTTTTATTTAACCTACATATACATCGAATGGAGAAAAATATTAACGTACGAGAGCTTTGTTACCGCAATGGCAGGATCAGTATATTATGTAAACACTGAATATTTGCTATAATTACCAATATTATTTCTATAATAATTACAATGCAATTTATTAATAATGAAACAGTTAGCACTCAAGCTGGACCACCTAGCAAAATGCTATCACCATTACTTATTACAACAAAGTCGCCGGAAAACAATGGAGGCCCGCCCGCTATCTACTGTGAGGTAAAAGAACATATTATACTTATGGTTTCAAATGAAATTTATCATATACAAACATAACAAAATGTACGAGTTTGCCTTATTTTGCAACAAAAAGTTTGGAAGTTGGTTGTCGGTTCAGAGCGTGATCTTTCACTGTGTATTTCGAATTGTCGGAGTATGAGGGTAAAAGGAATTGCTTTACTACACTTAAAGATCTTTTTTTATCTAAGAGATTGAATTTGTAATATCTTAGAATAGCCGTCTCTCGGTGTCTGTCTGGAATCCCACACCAATTGTAAAAATCGATCATTTTTCCGTAAAAAATTGAAATATCCAGGGTAAAAACAATCCCATCTTTGGGATAAATTACACATTAAAAATCGATAAAATCGTTTGTGTAGTTTTGGAGTTTATCTCGGACTAATATCATGACACAGGAATTTTATATATCAAGATAAATTTTAGCTACATATAATACAAATTACAGCTAGCGTTCAAGCTGGACCACCTACCTATCCTATTTTGTACCGTAATACGTGTTACATGATTGGTACATGTAAAATTTAAATATAAAATGAATTACTTAGTAAGTCTGCTAAAAAGAATTTTTCCTAAGTTTTACTACAATCAGAAGCGTATACTTTGCAGTACATATAATAAAAATATTTAATAAGATATTTTATTATTATCGCATTTTATGAATCTCTAGAGTCTAGAGGGCTTAGCATTTGGTGAGAGTTTGGGCGTGGGTCGAACAGAAAACCTAAAATAGACATTTATTTGCTCTCTTAAATACTTACAATCTCGCAAATATCATGTCAAAGAATTATTTACGTAGTACAAATTTCTTAAATATAAAGAGCTTTTTATATATTATTATATTGTTATACACAAAATAAATATTAAATTCGGCTTAAGAAAAGGCCTTTTGTGATATCTAAATATTATATATATTTAGTATATAGTACCTATATTATACATATTATTATATTTTACGACGCCGCGCCACCAAGAGTTAGAGCATTGAACATTAGTTGCTGCTTTAATTCAGAATATAAGCTATTATTACGCATTCTTAATAACATAATCCTTTCTAAGATTTACGTTATTTAATATTTAAAATAAATGTAAACACATTTTGGACTTTTTTAGTTCGTTAATATAAATCTGCAAATACATATAAGCTTTTCAGTAGAAAAATCTGTTTGTTTGTTCGTGTTAATTTCAGAAAGTACTGAACTTTCAAGCGGTTTTAATTAATAGAAAGAGAGAGATATTTATACAAAATTTGCACAAAAGTATATTATATACACCAGTATGATGTTACTTGTAACCTAAATTCATAAAATCTTTACCCAGGGCGCACTTAAACACATATTGTCCCGTAAAAAAGTCGATATATTCGTATGTTGTAAAAAAATCGGCAAGACGCTTGTTATACCTACTAAAAGCAAATATTGTTTTAATAGATTACACCGGAAATGATATATCAATGTATGAGACGATTAACCATGTGGAAACAGGAAGTGCCTACCTCCGCCATATTAGAAGACTTAATGGTTAATACACTTCTATACTATACTAATTATCAATTCTCATTAATAAAAACAGGGTCAAAAAATATGAAAATAAACTAATTAAGAAATGAATCTACACCATGATTTTATAGTAACTACTACTGTTTTATGATATAAGAAAAAATATATTTCACCAGAGCTTTTATTCTCAGACTGAACTTTTGTTCGATAAAATAAAGATAAAAGCGAAATAAATACAGCTTCCTTAATAAATAAAAACAAGACAGGTGCGAGTCTGACTGATACACGGGGGTTCTGTTGCATGAATAATTAAATTTGTGTTGTTTGAATATACGCTTTTTGTTAGAATACATAATAAAGTATTAAATAGCTACAATTAGGGATCCGCTTTCTGTTTTTGGCTACGGAGCCACACAGAACAAAAAATTAAATAATAAAAAATGTAAGTGAAAAGTAACAAAAATGAAAATAATGTTTCAATATTACGGCACTTTCTCCTTTAATAGCTCAAATGGAATAATTTTATTCCAATGCGATATCAGAAAATCTTTTTATCTCAATAAGATGTCAAAGAAAAGGTATGTTTAATATTCAATGAGATTTATTTATGTAATTGGTAGAAGAGTACAAGAAATATGGGAATTAGAATTGATAATAATATGCATAATGTACATATATAATACAATTTGTCGTTTACAGATTTTTTATTTAATTGTATAAAATATATTTAATGTTCAAATTTTGTGCATTATTATGCGATATTCCATCATCTTACGATGATTGACGACACGTTTTGCTCAGTTTCTAGTGCCCCTACTTACTGTGACAACGGTCGCGGGTTCGAATCCCGCTGAGCTGACTTTGTGTGTAAAAATCCCAACATATTTATTTTTTTATATTATATCGACTAGCGATTCACCGTTGCGCCTCCTCCTCGTTAGGGCAGAAAAAAGCTACCCGAGAGGAAGCTTTTTTCTACCCTTACATGTATGTTTTGAACCTATAATATGATTAGGCCTTTCTCAAGAGAAATGGTGAAGTAATTCAAGAATCACACTGTATATTGATGAAAAATCACATTAAAATCCGTTACGCAGCTTAAAACAACTAAACGTAGACACAGACAGCGTAAAGTAACTTTGTTTTATGCTAGAAAGGATATAATATGTATGTACTATGTATATTAAAAGTACTTTTAATATCAGTTGCACTTTAAAAATGATTTTCCATATTTTATAATGTGGCATTTTTATCTCAGCGGAACTATCCAGTGAGCACCGACAAGGATGTGCTAATGGCAGAACTAATGGAGAAGATGAGAATCGCTGAAATTTTAGGTACGATATTCATCATAGTAATAAAAATTTTAATTAAATAAAATGTTTTAACATTTGATTACAAGCATGGTGAAGTGGTAGTTTTAACTCGTCGCGGGTTCGATATTATCGACGTAGCGACTCACGGTGTAGCGTATACATAAATTTGTACCGCTCCTTGCTATAAAAATTATTTTTAACAAAAAAACAAAAACCGACTTCCAAACTTAATAAATCTAAACTAAAAAGTAGAAAATAATACTTTTAAGGACTTTGTTAATTTTGGAGTCGGTGCCAGCCAGATTATGTTTACAAATTGATAGATTAATCAAATATGTATCTATTTAGGGCTATTTTGCTTTGGCTGGCACCGACTTCAAAATTAACAAAGTCCTTAAAAGTATTATTTTCTACTTTTTAGTTTAGATTTATTAAGTTTGGAAGTCGGTTTTTGTTTTTTTGTTAAAAATAATTTATTTTTAACTTTTTTGCGGAAAGTAGATATGTATTGTGTTAATGACTATAAAAATTTACCTTCTATTATGAGGTAAACCTAATAGCCTGAAAGTATACAACTATCCGTTCATAATTGCGTATTATATTGAAAGGATTTTCTTAAAACTGCTAACCGTTGAGGAGTTGTACCTTCCATCATCAGTTACGGTACGTGACTCAAATATCCATATAGCCTATAAAAGATTCGGCCGAACATCGTTAATTTGCTCTTAAGAATTGAAGAGTTCCGATACTTTGTCATGGATCCCATCATCAGAACCTTACCAAACTCTCATCAAACTACCCTTGAAGTATACCCTTTCCTTTAAAAAAAGAATCATCGAAATCGGTTGGCGTGATATTGAGTTATTCGTCCATTTGTCGCGCAAATACTTAATGCAAATTTAAGACTTTTATGGTTTTCTCATGGATGCCATTATCAGAACTAGAAAATATTAAAATGGGACCCCATGGGAAGCACTACCTTTCAAATAAAAAAAGAATCATCAAAATCGGTTCACCCAGCTCAAAGTTATGAGCTAACAAACATAAAAAAAAAAAAAAAAAAAAATACAGACGAATTGATAACCTCCTCCTTTTGGAAGTCGGTTGACAATAATGAAGGGCAATTACGTCACGGTATACGTGTAATAATAAAAATGAAATACTTACAGACCATAGGCCAAAATAATTAGTATTTTATTAATTAATTTAATTTATCCTTTATTATATACAATTTATATTGAATTTACTCATTTTATTCATGTGAACCGTAAAAACCGTTGAAAGTAGAAATTATTGAACTGTACCTATATTCGGCGAACAAGATATAATGGAGGCAATGAAGCAAGGAAAGCAATTCAGTGATCACTGCAGCGTGAAAGGTTCGAGATATCTAAATGAAGTACTACATGCAATGATATTTTAACTATAGATATGTTATGAGCGCGCAATCGTGAAAACTCGAAAACATCCTAATTAGGACGTATTGCCTTTAGTCTGTGTCACCGCATGGCGACGAGTGGTACGCTGCTACAAAATTAAAAAAATGCCATCCTGTGTATTTAGGAAATGCACCAATTATGATACCAAAGTTAATAAAACACAAGGGATCTCATACCACATGTAAGAACGCAGTATACTTCGATTTATTAATATATTTCAATTATTTGCCTAATATTCTGATATGTCATCGGTCGCTAGACTAATGTTTGTTTACATTGACGCGCAATTGACAACATTAGCTGTCTCTTTTTTTCTTATTGATTTTATCGACTATCCCCTTTCTATCATTTTGACATGTACCTAGAATGAAAAGTGTGTATGTGTGCAGCGCGGAACACTTTTTTCGGTTGTTTAGTGAGCGTATAACATATCTATAGTTAAAATATCATTGACTACATGGGATATTTTATTGGAAACTCAATATATATTTTGTTTATTTTGAGAAGTATTGTGCTATGACCACGGTCAATTTTGTATATTTAAGTAAATAAAACTATTTCTTTTCAGAGTAATATGTTTATTACTATGCGTATTGTACCAATATTTTCATATTTTTTTTGTATTAAAAACTATTTAGCCTCTTTGTAATGGAAACTCGATGAATTGTAACGTGGTATTAACAAATCGAAATAAATCAGTAAAAAGCACTCTCCCAACACAATTATAATAAATTTTATTAAAGATTTGAGAATCTAGTAGGCTCCAGGTGATGCTGCAGCATCAGGCCTAGATTACCATTTCATTGCAATGTCTTTGAAGTAAAATGATACCAATTTCGATTATCTGTGGAATTTGCTGATATATCATTTTATCGTCTATAAAAAAACTGAAAGTCTGCAAAAGTTTAACGGATTTTCTTGATTTAAAGGCTACTATGCCACAGACAGACACATAGACCTACTACGTTAAACTTATCAAACCTCTCTTCATGCATCGGGAGTTAAAACGAGACAAACGTATCTATGGTACTGAACGTGCGAGAAAAAAAAATAAGAATAGATTAATCAGTGTTCTCATTAATGAATTATTTTGGAACAAATTGTCTCTTCTAAGCACACCTGAGCGAAGTAAGGATAAGCCACTAGCTTTAAACAAATTGAGTTTTATAAAATATCATAGGTCACTCAATAACCTTCGTAAGGAAGGGTGCTTGTCTAATAAAATTTAAATCAAAGTTTTAACGAGCTCATAAAATTTTCAAACTTCTCCAGCTTTATAATTAAAATTGTTAAGAAATCGTTAATCTTATAAAACAAAAACGTTAACAAACGTTGGAATTAAACGCCTGACGATCGTCATAATGTTTATGGCATAGATATATAACACCTAGATGGAGTGTAGGTCCAAGCGAATTGTAACCACTTTTTTTGGCTAGATTTCGAGATATGGCAAGATACGTTTCCCGTCGTGTCAATGTCAATTGTCAAGTTACACAACTACATACGTACAACTTAGGTACTTACTTAGTCTCAGCTCCCGCTTTATTTATTTAAAAATGACTTGCTGTGCAGTGAAAGGGTGTCATAACACGTCACATAATAAAACTAAGAAAAAGAAAATCACATTTCACAGGTACTTAAGTACTATTTGGCAACTTATAATTTAAAGTAAAACATTCGTCTATACAGAAAATTAATTTGTAAACAAATCAGACGCCATTAGCATTGTGACACTTACGCACACATTCATACTAATGCTACTTCAATATTGAGCGGAATTATGAATAAAACTATCAGTCTAGGTATTATTAGTCTAAGGTTTATGGTGTGTTTCTGATTGGCATTGACATTTGGCATTTAGCTACTCATTTTTCTTTGAGAAACCACCGCAATATCCATACAGGTGTTATTTATAATAAGCTTCGAGCCGATATCTTCGATTCAGAAAATTAGGTTCTCTTCAGATTCTAGACTAATAATAATTAGTATAAAGCTCCAAATAGATTCATATTTTATTTCCCATAAAGGTATCGTGTCTTGTTCGTCAAATGAAATGTGGAGTCTAGGTCACAAGTTTCGAAAGACAGACCGGTATGATAACCACGTGAGTGTATTCTGGAAAGTTTACGCAGACACTTTGAAACCTCTAACTAAACCTGGAGTGGACAATGTAAGTGAACATGCTGTTCTGATACGTTTTTTAATTTTGCAACTTTACAATGTAAAAACGGTTTGAATTACAATGTAGCCCTAATTAAAGAGATGTAATTAAAGTTAGCGGTATATACAAAACTTCATGAATTCATCTATACATAACAATAGGTCTTAGTGAAACTTTAACGTATTAATTTGTTTACTGAAAATTATTATCTTTCAGAAAATGGATCAAGATGAAGGCGACGACAACGAGAATGATACGATATAATTTAAAAGACGCACAATGTTAAAAAAATAAAAAATAAAACAAATTTTTAAATAATTAAAATTATACTAAAAGTTGTGAGTCCTATACCAGTTCAGGTAAAGGAAGCCTTAGACCAGGCGAAAAAAAAAACACTGCGGGAGTAAAATTATTAAATTAGAATCTTGCATTTCATACGTTGATATGCATTTGTTTTATATTTTTAAATGTACATGTTCATATAATATGTAGGTTATTGGAACAATTTTTGCCTTAAATGTAATATAGTTAACGAAGAGCTAATAAAATGGAGTGCATTTATATAAGCTATTTTTTGAGAGCCTCCTTATCATTTTTATTAACGCTATGATTGAAGTAATGATTTTCTATTTGAATTGATATTAGAAATAAATTCAGTAAATATTTATAAATATTTTTAAAGTAAAAAATGAATATTTTAAAATGTCCTTAGGGGTTAATTAAAACTACCTACTTTTTGAAGTCAAGTTCAAAGTACTTAAAAAAAATATCAGACAGAAAAAAAAAATTGAAACACATTTCTTAATACGCAGTTCATTAAAAAACAAAGATAACTTAATCAGCTCTTAAATCTTACAACAATAAATAATGTCAACTAAATCTGAATGTAAAGATTTTAAGAGAATATAAATGCACTCTATTCTTACATACATATTAGTATCAATCAAATCAAAGGGTTATTCGCATTGCTATAGGCAAAACGCATAAACGTAATGGCAACGCATAACGCATCCCAATCAACTATTAGAATTTAGGTGCTCATAGATAACAGATGTTACGTGCTATGCTAGGATACAATTAAATACATAAATATAATTTAGTAGAAATGTATATCTGGTATTATTATTGATCGATTTTGATGTTATACCGACCGACTTCGGCTAAGGCGACCATTCTCCCTTAGACTAGTCAACTGCGACGAAGCGTAGAGCAAATCATGTACGGGCAGAAGCAAGAAAACTCTCTATTCCTGTCTCTATTCTCTATTCCTCTCTATTCTCAGAAATTCCTGTAGGAAGATATTTCGACGCGACTGGTGAGATACCAGAGAATTTCACAGCCGTATACTATTCCAAATTAAACTCCTTACTCCCTCACAGGCAGCTCTTCGCTCTTTTTAAAACGGAAAATTGGAATTTCAAAATTACCTACGGGGCCTTCACATTTCGAAACCAAAACTTTTATGATTTCAGCATTTGCAGTATTTAAGATTTTGTAATAATAAGCGAGTATAGTTACTTGAAAATGACTTTCTTAGGGTACAGTTACACATACTCATAACTAGCACGAAAGCATGCCACTATTGAGCAATTGCTACTTAGTAGCATGTGTGTCGAAACATTGCTAATAATGAGCATGCTTATTTCGAGCATGCTCAAATTTCGACGGTCGTGCGATTTTTGGGCATGCTACTGTCAAAGTCTACTGGAAAATTCACTTGGTTTTCCATTTTTCACTTGTACACTGGCAGAGAACTTGCTAGAATGTCGAATACCAAAGAACCAGCCCGTGCTTAAATAGCATGTGTGTTCAATTTATTGCGTCAGCGTTTTTAATTTATAATGTGTCAGTCAATTACATTTATAATATGTCAGTTTGAAGAGCATGCTTGTTTTAAGCATGCTAACATCATGCTAATAAGCATGACCTTTTATGAGCATGTGTAACTGTACCCTTAATTTACGCGGACTGAAAACATTAGTAACTTATTACTTGCTTTTAAGTGATGAGGTCAAAAATATTACAGAAATAATGTCGTCCAAATGGAAGTTTTGACGATCGATACACCTTTATTTGGCCGTTCGAGAATATTTTCTAAGACTCCCACGAGAATTTCGTGCGCGCTACCTCTTTATTTAATAAAACATTTCCTTTTGAAAAATGGTTTCGGGCAACGAAATATTACCAGTTTATGAAGCTAAAAAGTGTTTTATAAGGTGGTTTTAACATGCTCAAATGTAATAATATAATGTTAATACAATACTCGTAAGTAAAGTAGTCTTGCATTGAAAGGATGCCCAACAACACTATGCTATATTTAAAGGTCAAAATTATATCTACTAAAATTCTATAGGATTTAACATCATATATCTGATAATCAAAAAATATAAATATGACAAATGACATGACGACACGTTTGACGCAGTTTGTAGTGACCCTACTTGCTGCGCCAGCAGTCACGAGTTCGAGGCCCGCTTGGGGCATTCATTTGTTGAGCATGAATGTTTGTACCCCAGTCATGGGTGTTTATATTTATAATATGTATGTATTTTAAATTTATATGTGTAGTATATCAATTACCTGGTATCCGCAGCACAAGCCTCGTAGCATACCACGGAACTAAATCGTGCTGTGTGTAATAATGTCCCAACATATTGTATTATTATATGTCATCAGAATAACATTTATTCAATACCAACCAACACTCACCTGGGACAAACATTCCCTAGATTCTAGAGCTTTCTATTTACCCTCGTTACACTGGGGAGTGAACAACGGAAACTAGATGTTAAGCTTGACAAGGAAGTGGGTGACAAGTAGTTAGAAATTTCAATATTGTCTCCCCCAATAATAAACTTTGCTGTACATTAATTAGTGCTTAATGATAGTACGTTTGGAAGTTAACAGCTTTATAAGTACATGATGGCGTGTGTGATGTGTTTTGTATCAATACTTTTTGTTGGCGCCCATTAGTCGTAGAAGTCGATTGATTTCGTTAATTGATTGAATAATTTATATAAATAACAAGCAATGATAACAGCTTTCAGTTAATAATTACACTACAAAATATTATAAAACAAAGACCTCCGCCGCGTCTGTCTGTCAGTTAGTGTTTCTGTTCGCAATAAACTCAAAAATGACTGCACCGATTTTTACGCTGTTTTCACCAATGGATAGAGAATATATAACTAGCGGAACCCGTGGCTTCGCTCGCGCTAAATCAAGGGACGAACCGCTCGTATATAAATGTAATTCATTAGAATTTTAGATTAGAAGTTGCCCAAAATTGGCAAAAGATGAACTAGTTTTTTGCATAAACTCAGATACCATAAACAATGAAATTTGGAGACGACAATAACAGTGAGATTACTTATTATATATATTATAGTCTAACCATGTCGATGTGATTCTTCTTCGCCAAAACTGATGTTTGCGTACTGATGTACCTACGCAATAATAAATTTGCCATAAGCATAGCTATCTTACACCCTATAAAGAGACTGTGCTTTATCTTTTAGGCAATATTTTTAATAAGTACAATGTTATGTAGGTATATTGTAATCAGCCCTTTTTTACCTCCCTCTTCTAGGCACAGGCATCCTTTCAATAGGGAGGGGATCAGGCCATAGTCCACCGCGCTGGCCTAGTGCGGGTTGGCGGACTTAAAATGTCTTTCGAAAACATGTAGGTTCTCTCAGACATGCAGGTTTCCTCACCATGATTTCCTTCACTGTAAGACAAGTGGTAATCATGTAGGAAAGATTCGTACATTAAAATATCAGGTGCGAGATCCAATTTGAATCCACATCACTCGGATATCCAAGCGAGCGCGTTACCTCTGGGCTACCACTGTCTTTTATGTACATTATTATGTACATATTTAACAACAATTTTCTTTTTAGCGAAGAACAAAAATTTAATATTTACACGAAGAAGAAAAATAATATTAAGGAGATATAAATATTATAATACCCTGTGTATATTCATGATTCTTTGATCATAATATTACTTTTTCACGCTATAAAGGCTCAAGGGATCTCAGTGAAATCACCTCCATCGTGAGTGGCTTACAAACTAAATCATAACTAAGTCATGCGAAAATTATCATAAAACATTAGAATAAAACGAAAACACTAATAAATTAGAATATTTTCCATTTATTTACACAATAATATATTTCATCGCTGTCGTGTGTCAACTATCAACCATTTCAAAGTAACCTTTTAATGTTGAACTTTCGGCTGACATTTGAGCTGAGGGTTGAGATGGAGGACAGAAGTTAATATCGCTTTATCTCCGCTTAATTATAATTACTCTATTAATGCATGTGACGGTCCGTATGGAATACATATGAAATCTCCTCTTTCCGACTCAGATGGATTGGAACTGAATTGGATTGTGCTCCTCCACATTCCTTAATAAACGGGTTATCTAATGCATAAAGTATTTTTCAAATCGAATTAGATGTTCCTGAGATGAATCGCGTTTAAATAAACACACAAACAGAATCTTCTTGTTTATAATATTCGTATAGAAACTATAGATGGTGAGCACAAAAAACGTAGGCATAAAATTGCATATTATTTGTAGATTTATTTTATGATCAATTGAACAGTATACTATTAAAATTAAAAATAATGAAAAGAAAACTTTTTCATAAATGGCGTTGTTGGCTGTATTTTTATTGTTTACTCAAGAAAAAGAATAACTAGTACAAGTTTTTAGGGTATAGTAACAAGTACCTACTTGAATTAATGTTATTTTGTACATATATCTATTATTCCTATTAAGATGAAACTACGGCGAGTAATAATAATTATTTTTTTTATTCATATGTCACTTATTTTTTTTTCTTACAATTTAATTCTATGAGCAAAGCTACGGTTGATCGCTAGTTAATAAAAAACATTTCGTATTATATCGGATCATCGGAATACAAAAGGGATAAGAATGGGTCAAAAAGGTTACTTACACATGCTCATCCTTGGCGCTGGGAACGAAGCATTTACAATCACGCTTCTGAAACGTGCTTTCAATCCAACTGCGTGTTGTTTTCTGTAACAAAAGATATACAGATTACTACCATAAATATCGTCGAACAATGTAGGTACGAGTACATTATAATGAGAATAATTTACGCCTTAAAATCAGAACATTAACGTTTTCATTAAAACCAATGTAAAACTTTAAGGGAACAAGAGATTATTTTTTCAATCATTTTCTATAGTTAAAAATATACATATAATATTATCAGGATATGCCCCTAAAGGATTTGATAGGCATTACCTTTATTTTTCCTCGTAAAATACAAAAATAACAAAGACAAATAGCAAAGTATTTACAAATATTTTGTAAAATATTTTGCTAGTTGTCGTATTTCCTATTTTTCTTTAGGGAGCGCGCTGTAAATAAGTTTATTTATTAATTGCAACTTAGATACAATATCATTTGAGGTTGATTATGAATTTCTTTATAAGTTGATTATTAGGTTGATTATGTTTTTTTTTATTTTATTAGTTTTTTACTTACACTTATCATGTTTTTTGTAAATATGCATGAACTTCATAATATTTGTGAAATAAGGCAAAATGTAAGTAAGTAATATTTTAAAAAGAGAACAGAAACTCGGCATGCATATAATTTTTCCTTGAATAAGCGTTAACGGTCGCTGCGGGAAATTTAGCGACATTTTTATAAAGTTAAATGTTGAAAAGCGCAAGACAAATAAAAAACTTTATTGTAAGAAGCAGTATTAAGCAGGGCAATAATGCTAGTTAAAAATAAAAGCAAACTTGTATAGTACAAGTCCACCGCAGTAAGTTCAGAAATTAAAGTTAAAGTGGTGGGTACCTACAACGTACAATAAAAAGAATGTTTTATCTGAATTATTTTTAGCAGACTTCGCTTTTTAGTTTTTATCTTTTTACTTAAAAATAGAAGAGAAGAAGTAATTTCTCTTAATAACCAATAATTTTACTTTGGAATAATGAAATAATATCAAATTATAATATTCCGAGTTGAATCCGTAGCCTGTGTTATCTTATTGATCTTGTCATTATTATTATTAATAAATGGGAATTTATAGTTTTTGAATGTTTGTCTGCCTGTCTGTTGATCGCATCACGACAGATTATGAAAAAGACATTGACAGCTGGTTATCCGGGTCATCAAGGATTCTTTTTACTGCGATAAAATATTTCATCTTTGAGAAATCCATACTAACCGTTAAATGAACGAATCCGAGCGAAGCGAAGGTGAGTCGCTGCTTCTTCATAAAGAAGACGAAAAAATCTATGACATCGACACACTACAGGCGTCCTTTGATGGGAAAATGTTCATAAAATTCTATAGGTCCTTCCGGGTCGATAGTGTGGCCATTACAATAATTATTATTCTAGGCGCAATGTTCGAGCGGTTGTTAAACTAATGATGATATGTTATAGATTTGTATGTAATATATGTAATTCAATTAGTGTAATTTATATCTCCAAAGCGCAATGCGCAGAATGGTGGATGGTGTAGAATTTTAATATTTTGTTTATAAATAGAATCGTTTTACTTGTTTTAGCTCTGTTAGGCAAAAAATTATTCAGTTTATCGCCATCTACTGCTGGACAAAAGCCTCTAAAATAGAATGCAAGTTATCTCGATCTTGGGTATATCCCATCCATCTTCTACCTGCTACCCTTTTCAAGGAAAGGCGTTTTGCGCGTAAATATTTTAACTATAAGACAGCCACTTACTTAATTAATTCGTTAATATCTTAATTATTTCCAAAACAAGAAGAATGTTACTACTATACGAGTTCTTACGTAAAGACATGTAACGATACGTAAAGATACGTTACGTAAAGATATCCAAAATGATCTTACTAAGAGAATTTTACATACATTATATATTTTAATTGTATATAATATGTTCTTCCCTATTTATTCTTAGAATATCGGTCAAGGTTATTACCATAAACATACTAAGGTCGCTTATTATTTTACACCGCTCTACGTTACATTAATGAACATTAACCGAGAATTGAACAAACAAACGAATAAGTGATGCTATAAATATGAACCTGGAGTGGATTCTAAAATGATTACTTTCAACTTAAAAGGGTCTACTTCTAAAGCACTTCAAAGGTAATTATTCCACTCTTAGTGTAGTTATTTTTGTATATTAAACTACCTATATTTTCAATTTCCAATGTCGTACGAATTATATATTTTTTTACTATTACTTTAGAGTAAAGGATGACCTCATATAAATCTTTAAATATCCATGGGAAGAAAAACTGCACTCCAAGTGGTTTTGAAGACACGTTTGAGTAGTATGTACTGTGAAGGGTCGGAAATATGGAATGTTATAATCTAAAGTTGTAGGCGAAGTAACTTGACGGAAGTATTAACAATTTGCTCAGTAATGTTGGAATTTACAGCTTCGACGTTATCACAGTGATGAGGAATCTGCCGGTATCGTAAACTTATGTTTACTTACTACTTTCATTACAAGAAAGATACAATGAAAATGTTGGGACATTATTACAACAGCGCCATCTAGTTCCGCAGTAAGCTACTTAACGTGCTTGTGTTACGGATACCAGATAGTTGATATACTACACATATAAATTTTAAATACATACATATTATAAATATAAACACCCATGACTGGAGTACAAACATTCGTGATTAGCAAATGAATGCCCCCAGCGGGACTCGAACCCGCGACCGCTGGCGCAGAAAGTAGGGTCACTACCAACTGAGCCAAACGAGTCGTCGAAATATAATATATTTATACTATATACATATAAGTAGGTAAATATATAATACTAGTATATTATATCCACATAAAATAAAATGTATATTATTGTATATTTATGTATATTTATGTACACAAAATTTTGTTTTCACACTCTCTTTCCTTTATACTTCCGAACATTGATTAGTATTAAGACTTTTTGTTTTTCTGTTCTATATTGAATTCAATTCAATTATTTCTTTTAATGGCTTCCATGAGTGCCAATTGGGCACAGTAGACTTCGCCAATGTCGCGTAGAACGGAGTTCTATATTGAATATTATCATAATCCATTTTTACAGTAATGGGAAATAAAGCAAATTAAAAATGCAAAATAATCGAATCTTGAATTCATACATTTAGTATCAAAGCGGGTTTAGTAATAAAAGTTACTTCCATTTAAATAAATCCCTAAACAAAATATTTCTTCTAAAACGTAGATAACATAAAACATAGTATTGTTATACAGTTAAAAATAGTAACAAAATCCTTAAGATAGCTATTACTAAAATATAATTTCCAAATTATTCAAGTTGTTCCCGAAACAGTTATATTCTAAGGCGGGATATGCTCGCAAAAAGCTTTATAAGGTTTGAAGGCCAAGATAGAGAACAGATTCGGCATGCTTCCAAGCCGTTTGCATTGAAATTTTTACTTTCTCGACACATTGTGTTTCACACACATTCGGAAAAAGGCTATGGAAATATCTAACAGCATATATTTTCTATATTTAGTAGATGAAAGATCAAAATTTACAATTTTGTGCGTAAGCTTCAAGCTCAAAATTGATATTGCTAGCGTTTTCTCGCGAGTCCGTCCACGTTTAATGTCATACTCAGTTCTCGTATCATCATGTACACTATTCATATATAGACATTCGATAAAATAAAAACATAATTTATATACCTAATATAAAAAATGTATTTCTTGCTAAGTGTTGATGGTAGACCCTTATTTTTCAATTATCTTTGCCAGTTTTTACCGACAAAGGAACCTCTTTAATTTATCTCTATTGAAAACAGTTTTTATTGAAATATTTTAATATTTTCCTACTTAAAGTACTCGTATTTATTAAACATTCTTGCTGTAAGTCGTTAAATTCTTCGTATCCACTCTAAATAGCACGATAGTTGCATTGTAAATACCTTCACGTTCAGTAAAATGTATAGAAAATCTTTAGACTGTATTCCGCTGTCTGATTAAATAGCTGGCGTATTTACTTCAAGATGAGCACTAGTTGTATTTGTACTTAAGAGTACGCTTGAAGTTTTACTTACCTACGCCCAGCTTGTGAGCGTTTCTAAATTCCTTTTTCATTTATAATCCGTTTTAATGGTTCACATAGATTTCTCAGATATTAGATATTTTACCGCAGTGGAAAGTATCGTGTATATTGAAGGAAAGTTTATTCTTTCTATATATTGAAATTTTATCAAAATCTGTCCAGCGGTTTTTTTCATTTCGTAAAAACTGTCAAACAGCTGTCACATACAGAGATACAAATTCTAAAAGCTATAGATTCGGCCTTTGCATGGATATTAATGTTCAAAAAATATTTAATGTACAGATACGACTGAATCAGAATTTTATGTATAGCCAGGTATGTTACTCTAGATCGTAGTCTACTTTTATAATAAATTTCTCTCGTCACGCGCTCAGTAATAATTACACTTTTAATGTGAAAATGGAATGAAATAGTTGTTTAAAAGCACTTATTAAATGAAACCACAAAACAAAAAGCTGCTGAAATATTTCCTGCCAATTCAACAACCATTTACTTCAAACCGCAATCCAATTCTTTTTTATTGTAATTATTTCATCTCATTAGCTTATCTTTTACCTTTAAAGTCTTTCCAAGAAGTTTGACAGAGAAAACCAGAACAAGTATAAAGTTAGGGAATAAAATGCGACCGGAGCGCCAAGAACGAAGTTCTTAACGCCTTTTGTTGAATTCCATATATAATTTGAAATAAAGTATAGCTTACATGTATATAAATACTAAATTATTAACACTCATTAAGTATTGAAACAGCAATTACTCATATCAAATTATATAAGATTTGATTACTTACTTTTCTAATTTAGTATACTTGCTCGTTTCCATTTCTTAAGTCTCCATTACAAAATTGAAATAACCAGATAGTGTAATTCACTTTTTAATAAAATTGTTAGTTATTGAAAACGATTTTACAATTACAATTAGTATATAATCAAACACATTTAATTAATACGTGATGTATACAAATAAATATGGCATCTCATAAGGCTTTTTTGTAATGTTACGATTTCTACTCGAACGAAATTTATGAAATTTTGTTCTAATAAATAAATAACTACACCTATATTCTTAAAGGAACTGTTATTATTTGAAATGTACCATTTTTAAGTTACCGTTTATTACTATACATGCGACTCGCCCTCGTTTCGCTCGAGCTGATCCCTAGATTTAGCGCGAGCGAAGCCGGGGTTCCTCTAGTAAATGTATACAAAAACTTGACAAATTATATACTACTAAAACCTTCCTTGAGAACAACTCTATCTATTGGCAAAAACACCACGAAAATCGGTGCATTAGATTTTGATTTTACCGCGAACAGACAGACAGACGCGGCGGAGGACTTTGTTTTATAATATGTAGTGATTATATTTAAATAAACCCTTTTACTTACTAAAGTAAAATTTAATCACAAAATAAGAAAATTATGACTTCGTCATGCGATTCGATATCAACATTTCAATTAACGTACATACTAAAATAACATAACTAAAAGCACTTACAAGTGTCACATCGGAGATAAAACGCTTAGCAAACCAATTTTCACGTGATTCCAAACAAAATTGTATTGTATTTAGATCTAAGCTTATCCATTAAAAACATGTCGAGAACCAAGATGATGGAGTAAACGAAAACTTTTTATCCTCGCCCTTTCAGTATTCGACGAGATATTTGAAGTGTTAAACAAATCACATTGAGTAAGCTGTAAGTCAAAGTTCAAGCGAAAGCTTTTCTAATATCATAGTGTTCTTATAATATTTTATATTTTTAAGTAAGTACTTTAGATAAGAAATAATATTTCGTCTAATACTGTACTTCTAACAGCCATGAAATAATTTATGTGGTTTTATGTTTATTACATTTTAATATTTTATAGAAAATTTTATAGAAAAAGACTTCATTATTAATATGCCGAAACAATATTTTTTAGAATTTTCATCTGTCTGTGACCACATTACGAGAAACTTATATGATTTTTGATGAAATTTGGTATGGTGATATGATATACGGGTCAACGTACCTTTCAAATTTTTTTTTCAGAGGGAAAATATCACATCTCTATGATCGACTAATCTCTACGTAGGTAATAGAGGTGAGTTAAGATCATAGAGACCACAGTTATGATATAGTTTTCATAATCTACTTTTATACTAAACTTCACACCGTACCATCACAGCGACTCACCCTCGTTTCACTCAAGTTCGTCCCTAGATTTATCGCGAGCGAAGCTACGCTAGTTAAAATAAATAAAATGTCAAAAAAATAGCCCAAGTTACTCCTTATATCATTAGCTATTTGCGAGATAAAGTTTCGTCAAAATCGGTCCAGCCGTTTCAGAGATTAGCCGGAACAAACAGACAGACAGACATTTTACACTTATATTATACACATTTTAGAAATTGATTTTTTGATGTTAGTACCGTATATACTTTCATATGCATATGGTGAAAAGCTGCTAATTTTAAATTAAAAACAGACACTCCAATTTTCAATCCTAGTGTAAATCCATTTTAATGGTCATTTTGAATTAAAATTTTGCGTATTTATACCGAAGAAATATCAATAACAACTGAGTCTACATAAGATACAATTGATATACCTAAATCATGCATGTAACATGTAATTCATAGAGTATGTACTCTTATTTCAATCGCCATCGGTTTTAATCATTGGTCATAATCAATCGTTCCATATCGGGAATACACAAACATATTGTTGTATTAAATCTTCACATTATAAAATATATTTTTTTCTAAAATATTCACTTAACAGAGTAAATAAATTTGCAAAAAAGCAATGGTAAAATGAAATGTTTTTCGCCGATGTAAAACCTGAACCTTTACTTTATATTTTTTTTAAATATAGCAAAGTAACTATGTTAGTTAATTTAAAATGTATATAGAATCTAATATACATTTTACTTTATGAAGATACGACGAATTATTGAATAATCTCAATAAAACACAAGAGTATGTCTACCAATCCAATTTATTCAAAAAGAAAAATCTAAAATGTTTAACGTGAAATTCACAAATAGAATTTTCATTAGCAGGGTAAGCTTATAAATTTAATATTTGCGTTCATTTTTGTCTGTAAGATAATTTTGTAAATATGGGTTTTATATTTATTTTGTATAGATCAATAAAGTGTGATTGTGTGTGTGTGTGTGTGTAAAGTGATTTTTCCTATAATCTAAATATAATAATTTTCAGCTACCTTATGTAAGATGTCTAATAGGTTATTTTTGAAAAGGTTTTCCGTTTCTGAAAAGTTTCATTTTTGAAAAGTTTTCAATTAGATTCTGTAGTGTTAATAAACCACTAAAAATCACCGAAATTTTAGTCAGTCGACGAGTGTCATAAAAAGCATTTAAATGTTTACATTTTCAAATTTCGCGCGTAATAATATGTCAAAAACGCTGAACGCATTGGTCGCCATATTTCTCTATGGCTATGACGTCAGTTGGCGTTGTAAACAAATACACAGATAATTTGTATAACATTTGTAATTGTTTATAATGTAAAAATGAATTATTATGCTACTGGTGTTCTGTTCCTGAATCGAACAAATTATGGATTCAGTTTTGTTTACACAGCCTTATGATGTAACATCATGGCGGCTACTATTTCATCGTGTTCAAAAACAGATGAAAACACTGGAAACTTTTAATTTAATTATTTAATTTAACATTTATTTTGTTATTTTATGAACTACGAACTTATATGACTCCAAAAATAACGAAGTAATTAAAAGTATTGTTTTTACTTTTTAGTTTAAGTTTGTTTAGTTTTGAAGTCGGTTTTTGTTTTTTTGTTAAAAATAATTTATTATTAATTTTCTTAACATCCATAATGTTGGTGGATAGGATTGCGTAATACGTATCTCTAACTACTAATATAACAAAAACATTATTTGGCTCAAGATCGTAGCATATACCGTAGCGCTACGTGTCGTAGGCAGCTACAGTAAAGCTGTTTCTGACTGTTTATTATCTTCAATCTTATTTAATTCTATGGTTTTACCTGCAAATATATATTTTTAGATGGCTATTCGTGATTTGAATTATAAAGTAGTGACTAGAATTTGAATTATAAATGAGTGACTAGAGATATTTCAGAAAAATTATTATGAGGGACATTATTAACGCAAAAGAGATCTAAACAGTGATTTTTGTTTGTTTGATTGTTTTTCTGTGCGTTTGTGAGCGATAATCAGAAAAGATTTAACCAATTTGGCTGCGGTTTTCACAGGAGTATTGTGTTAAGCTTCACTTAATATTTAGTATTGAATTTTTTTCCAACAGGTTCAAACATTAAAAAAATATGTCAATTTAGAAAGTAGCTAGTTAAAAAATAGATATACTTAATAGATATTGGTAAAGTATTAAATAAATGTTAGCATTCGAAACGTCAAAAACCAAAATATAAAGTAAAATCCAAAAAGGTTTCTGTTACTTTAAGTACGAGTACTTACTTGTAAACAAAATAGAAATATTCCTGAGGCAGACCCAACCCAAAGGCAAAAGCTACGAACAATAAAGCTTAATAAAACATGAAAAGTTCAGTTTATTCAAATATAAGCTCTGAAATCGAATTTATTTAGTATTGAAATTATTCAATCTATCATAATATAAATGGTTCAATGAACAGAGTGTGCCAGTCGATATCTTTATAAGAGGTTATCGGCTAGCAAACTATATTCATTGAACCAAAAATACACTGGAGATATCCATGAACTGAAAAGTTATTACTAAGAATTTCATGCTCTAGAGTCTAGAGGCTTCTTTGAGAAGATTACAGTTGATAGTAATATTTAACTTAGTCGCGATCTGTGCCTGAAAATAAAAGCATTTAATTATTCAATATCACTAACTTAAACTTGGTCCAATTTTTGTAACATAACTTAAGAGTAGTTGTTGCTAATGGTTTTACTATGAAGGTGGTAATTTTTTAATTACCATATTTTATAATTACGTATAGTTTACATGTACATTGTACACTTTTGCACAAGCCTTGAGAAAAGTAAGGTTTCTACTTCTATTTTACCATGTTTGATATACTTTTTTAACACTGGAGCAGCAGCGGTTTAAAAATTACGAAACTCTCATAGAAACTTTCAACCCCTATTTAACAGGGTGGTATTTAAAAAAAACTGAAAAGATTTTTACACGTAATTACATAGAATATCATCGCTAATAATTTTGTGTTCTAAATTAGTAGTTAGGATATTCTATCATTCATCAGATAGTGAGATAAACTTTGTGAACGTCACTAAAACTAATTATTATATGATTAATTACGTATTGAAATAGTTATAATGAGTTAATTACCCAAAATTTCACTTTGATTATATTTCAAAACTAGCAAAACCAGTCCGCTTCGCTGGGCGTAAATTACAATATATTAAACAATTTTTATTATTTTCTTATAAAATAAAAGTAGCCTAAGTTACTCTTTATAACATTAGCTATATGCGAGTTAAAGTCCCGTCAAAATCGATCCAGCCATTTCAGAGATTAGCCGGAACAAACAGACTGACAACAAATTTAAAAAATGGATTTTTTGATGTAAGTACTTTCATATGCATTTAATGAAGCTGTTAATTTGAAATTCAAAAAAGGGACACTTCATTTTTAATTTTAATGTTCTGATAACATAGAAATTAATGGCAGACTAATTATGTTAATTAACCAGAGTTTCAAAGCAAACGGATGTCTTGACTAGTCTTTACATCTGCAGTGGCATACAAAATGCAGAGCCTTGTCATGTTTAAGATCCTTAATGTCTTTATAATGTGCTAACTTAAAACCAACCTTAAAATTATTGTTAGAGAATTTAATTCAGAGTGCATTTATTTTTCAGTCATTTTCAGCAACAGCTCTACATTATTTAGAACTTGGGCATGTAGCTGGATGTACTCGTACATTATCGCGTAGCCTTGGCCTTATTTACTTCAACTCGATTGTTTTACGTATTCATAGTGTTTAATATGAAATATAATATTCACAAGCTTTTGCCCGCAGCTTCGTTCGTTTAAATGGGTAACAGAAAAATATTTAGGGTAGCGTATCCATGTTATTTTGATAGGGTAGGAAATACCGTATTTCGGCCACTTCTGACGTTTAGTTATAGGAAAATTATATAAAAACATTCTTCAAATAAAAACACAATTTTCAGAGATTCCCGGTTTTACACAAAGGAAGATTAATATAAGTTATATTGGTGTTAGCACTTTTATAGCAAAAGCATGTAACTGGCAATATTAAATGCTAAATATTTAACTTTCGGCTATTCTCCCTTTGGTTAAACAAAACTTGTTTCTTTAAGTTATAAAGATTTTTCGGATTCAACGAAGATTACGTGTAAATAAGAAATTAGAAGTGTCATACTTTAGTACTACGCGTAGTATTACGCGTAATGCGGGGTCCCTCTGAAATGAGTCTTAATTTTTAAAACGATTACATAACGTTATTATTGTTTTAATATTATGTGTAAATATTTTTGTTGTGGAAGTGGACGGCAGTTTACTCTATGTTTTCATTGAATGTATGCAGTCATAGTCCACCACTTGTTTGAAAACTTGCTAGATTTTCTAAGACATGCAGTTTTCCTCAAGATGTTTTCTTTCACCGTAGGGCAAGTGGTAATCATGTTAGAAATTATTCACGCATGTAGAAATGCGAAACCTTAATTGGAAACCGCTTCACTCGGTTTTACAAGCAAGTGTTACCAATGAGCTGCTTCCGTTATGGTATTATAGTGTAAAACAACACTTTTGCATTATAGACCGAGCAAAGCAATGGAAACGCTAGTCGTCAAAAAATGATGAAAATAAATACAAAATCTTGGTATGTACATTTATTTTCACATCTTTAATTAATTATTATTTTGGTTTCTGTCAAAATCTCCATGTAAATTATGTTACTTAATTACTTCAAAGTTGGTAACTGATAGTTGTTAGAACAACACATATTAGCTTATCTTGTTCATAACTTATACGTACTGTACGGAACAAAAAATAATAGATGTATATAGTATTTTATTAATTACATCTATTAAAGCAGAAATCTGTTTTTCCGACTCTCATTTCTACAAACTGGATGTACTAATCTTGAAGTTCAAAAGGGCTAAATGAAAGAAGTATTTATAGCATTTTATATATTCTTTCATCATTTTTCTTCTACTTTTTTATCAAATAGTTTAGTCACATCCGTGATTATAAATTACAGTTTAAAAAAGATAATAAAGGATAATGACTATTTTAATAGTTTTCCAAAATAATTTTTAATATACAGATTCATGTTTACGACGACACGTTAGGCTCAGTTGGTAGAGACCCTAATTTTTGCACGGGGTAGTCCCGCTGGGGGCATTCATTTGTTGAGCATGAATGTTTGTACCCCAGTCATGGGTGTTAATATTTATAATATAAATGTATGTATTTTAAATTTATATGCATAGTATATTAATCATCTGGTATCCGTAACACAAGCCTCGAAGCTTACCACTGAACTAGATAGCGCTGTTGAAATAATGTCGCAACTATATAAAAAAATAAAAATATTATGTTTTAATGCATAGATTCGACTTAGTTAGAATTTTACTATATGTATTGATATATTATATATGTTTGTATATTTAAATACAGTCTCGAATAAGACATATGTAGAAACTAAAAGCACGTCTCAAGAGTATAATATTTTAAACAGACATACATTTCGTATCTCATGTTTATTATTTTGTACCCGGCACTTCTGCTGTGAAGTTTTATACGGCTTGAATTCTAAAACGATATTTATGATACAGGTCGGTTCTTTTATTTGAGACCATCTGCTTGACTACACTTTCAAGTTGTATCAATATGAAGTAGTTATTTTAGTTAACATTTTCCTTTTTGAAATTGCTTTTCTATTTTAATATTTCATTTAAGATAGTTTTTAGCTATAAAACTATTTCTAATGAGGTCATTTATAAGGTAGTAATAAATAAATAAATAAATAAATAACTTCTCAAATACCGGTGTAAAAAAAATCAATGCAACCAGCAAGAGATCCCGATAAATATCCCGACTTCGGGCTGTTAACAGAAGATCTTAAAAACTATAAACTCGTCAAAGAGGACTCGAACCCAGAATCTCCGGACCTGCAAACGTAAATGCTATCCAATATACAATCGAGGTAGCAACAAATAAATACAAAAGCACAAAAAAAAGGAAAAGCATTATGTTCTTGTATCCATTTAACTCTGCTAGGATATTAATCTGCTAAAACGCGTCACTGCAACTACGAGTACATAATCTGAAAGCTTCAGCCTGATTCCCCAAGCCCCAAACTCAACGTCATATTTCACTGGCATTTTCTTATAACTCATTTAATTTTAAGAGACAGTGTTTTTGTGTTTACAAAAAGAAAACGAATAATTTTTAATGGTCACGTCTTTACCTTACTTTGTTAATTGCCATCGCGATATTAATCTAAATAAAAGCCTGATCTCTAAGAATGCCAAAACCTCCTTAGTCCTTAACCGTACTCATTCTTCTTTAAAATAACATTTTTTCCTTGAATCTTATACTAGATAAGTTAAAAATACTTACATTCAAGGTCAACATTATTCTTTTATTCGTCTACATATTAGACGCAAAGACTGCTTACCACAGCACGTATGTTCTACAATTTTACATAATATTTTTAGAGCATTAAAATCATAATGAACTACAAAATAATATAACGAACGATGAAAACTAAAAAAACATATCAAAGACTTGTACATTTTGATTCACATGTATTCAAATTCAAATCCAAAATATTAAAATCAGCTTTAAATTATTTCACTTTGTTAATGAAATTTATAAGTCTACGACAACTTCGTAAAGAAAACTCTATCGATCAGTCCCAAGAACTGGCGAAAAAATGATCTATGTATTGTTCCTAGTTACATATATTCTATGTGTTGGATGATAAGTTTTGCTCAGTTTGTAGTAACCTTTCTTTCTGCGCCAGCGGTCGCGAGTTCGAGTCCCGCTGGGCGCAAACTTTTGTTGAGCGCGAATGTTTCTAATTCAATCATGGGTGTTTATATTTATATAATGTATGTATTAAAAAGTTATATATCCGTAACACAAGTCTCGTAGCTTAACACGGAACTAGATGGCGCTGTGTGTAATAATGTCTCAAAATTTTATTTATTTTTGTTTATGAGTAGGTACAAACAAACATATATGTACACGTAATATATTATGTACTTGAAGTAATACAACTCAGTATACGTCATAGTGTAACTTAAGTGTTAGAACTTGATATCCATGTATAACACTCTCGACTAAGTTCTTTAGAGGTAATTTCGGTATTAAAGTTATCTAAACGTATAGTACTTACAACTTACAGTAGTTAGTTTAAACTACTTGAACCAAGAAGGTATTCATAAGTACATAGTAAAATTAATTGATGTTCTCCCGATGCAGTGAACGAAATACGTTGAAAATTATTGCCAATTCGAAGAAAACTTATACGCGTATATTTAACACAATATAGTTAGTTATAAAGATTTGGATTGTTTATACTTGTTTGCAAAAATTTACAAAAATTTACTAGTATATTTATAAAGTACTCACTCATTTTCTTCCATATTTTAAACAGTTTATATACACTAATTTTATGAATACACAGTAGTGTCACCAATACACAGACGATCGAGCCATCAGCTGTCACCATCGATGGATGAATCAATTTTTTTAATTAATCGAAACCCTTACAGTCGATTAAAAACCGGATATCCGCCATCTTGGATTTAAAAATGGACCTCATTTTCGCAATCAGCACCCCGAGAAACCTCGAAAATGACACTCATGTCATTATTGAAAAATATCCGGATGTTCGCCATCTTGGATTTGAAAAAGGGCCTCATTTTCGCAATCAGCACCCCGAAAAACCTCGAAAATGACACCCATGTCATTATTGAAAAAAAAACCGGATGTCCACCATCTTGGATTTGAAAATGGACCTCATCTTCGCAATCAGCACCCCGAGAAAGCTCGAAAATGACACCCATGTCCATATTGAAAAAATATACACAATCGAAAGAAAACAATCGATTGTTCGATTAATCGATTTCGATCTTACGAGTCTTACGAATTTTCGATCAGCCCACGTGTCCTGACGCGAGTTTCACAGTTTTTACCCATCCCACAAAAGTGCTCAATGCCGCTAAAGAAGTTTTCACTTCAAAAACTTTTTTAATGAATTGTACCTATATGATAAATGGTGTTTAACATGGAATAATTGTGATTGGAATATTAGTCTGATTATAAAGAAATCTTTTATACATAAGATGTAAGTAGATATATCATTTTCTATACACATGTGTGTATGTATGTCGGGTTATCGCTAAATAGCAATACGAGTATACAAAGAGTTAAAGCTATTAAAAGTCAATCCAAGCCGTCTCATTAGCATAAACCATCTCCGCCTCTAGTTCACTTGATACTTGAGTGACAGCCTAATTGCATTGTTTGTTCAGGCTTAATTATGGTTGTGTTGTGACTTTACAGTTAGGATTTTTATTATTTTACACTAGCGACGAACCCTTGTTTCGCTTGAATAAATCCCTAAGTACCTCACAGGATGGCAGCATATAATAGCTTAATTTTGTTTTACGTGGTAAGCTAGGGAGCTCGTGTTATGGATACCAGAAAGTTGATTCACTACACATATATAACTTGAAATACAAATACATTCATATTATAAATATAAACACCCATGACTGGAGTACAAGCATTCGTGCTCTACAAATTATGGCCCCAAGCAGGACTCGAACCGTGACCGCTGGCTCAGCATGTAGGGTCAATACAAACTGAGCCAAAAGTGTCGCTAATATATTATAATCAAGTAAAATCTATCTGCTAACTAAATTTCACCCAAATTCATCCAGCCGTTTCAAGCAGTAAACCGTAACTTCAACAATTATTCTTAGGTGAAAACATTTTTATTTAGGGCCGCTTTGATTGATATTCAACAAAGTTTCAATTACCATTAAACACTTAATATAAATCAGTAAGAAACGTTCCTTTGGGGTAATATCAAAGTTAACTTGAAATTTACTTTGATCGTACTTAATTATAATATCAGATATATTACTAATGTACGAGTACTACATTCGTTAAACTATACTTAAACAATGTTGTCATTGTTGTATTATTATTACAATTATTGTTGTGTTATAATTTCGAGGCATGTTTGGAAATATACGCTCCTCCCAATCAAAAGCTTTTAGCCCGCCTAAGCGCCTATAGATTAAAAAATTATTGCCTAAAAGTCATGAACTTTCATAAATATTGATTATGGAAACAAACGCTGTTACAAAATACATAGAATAACAAATTATTAATAAAACATAGCCAATAAAAGTTTCCGATGTACATATTATGTATATATAGTAGTAGTATATATATCATTATCATATCAGTTGGGTGTAGGTAAATAATACAAATATCGAATTCGATATCCAATGTCCCATACACTGTCAAACATATAACCTATAGCGGTGCCCGCGGCTTCGCTCGCGCTAAGAGTGAATAAAATAAACATTTTTGCTTATATACTGTTACTTATAATGTACCAAGGACTGATTCCCCATTTAAAGTTCTGGCCCTCTTTTCTGAAAACTACTGTGTAGCATTTTCTATTTCATCTACAGCGCCAGTTATTTTGTGATCCTGTGAGATGTTTCTCTTAAGTTTTAGCAAGAGTTATCTATATAAATTTGTAAGAACTCTATAGAACCAGTAATTGTGTTTTCACTTAAGAATGAAAGATTAATGTTCAATAAAAGGTATTTTAAATGTTTTCTCGTATAATAACGTAGCACTATACAAAACTTAATTCAAATCAGTTATGTACTTTTTGTGTGAAACGCGCGCTTCGATTTACGAAGTTACTGTTTTTTACGTACTGATAAAAATACTGCCGTGCTTGTGATATGTAACACAGTAAGTGCCTTGTAGGCACTTTAGAGAAAAAGGCGGCATTGTTTTTTCCGTTAACCCCCATAGGGGTTGATTTTCAAAAAACGCTTAGATATGTATCTCATAATTTGTATTGAGGAGCATTATTTCAGTGTCACGCAAAATATTTCAATAGAATTAAATTTCCCATACAAACTTAGCCACCCCCTTTAACCCCCAATGGGGGTGAATTACGAAAAACCCTGAAATACGTATTTCATCATTTGTACTAAAAAGCATTAATTCAAAGTTTCATGCAAAAATGTGCAATAAAAATATTTTTCTCATACAAACTTTGCCACCCCTCTTAACCCATTTAGGGGTTGAATTTCCAAAAAATAATATGCCTATGTCCTTCTCATGAATGCAAACTATCTACATACCAAATTTCAGCAAAATCGGTTGGGTGGTTTAGGCGTGAAAAGGTAACAGACAGACAGACAGACAGACAGAAAGACAGAGTTACTTTCGCATTTATAATATTAGTATGGATTTATTTCTAAAACCTTGCGTATATAAACATCGTAATTTAAATATTCGGATATTTTACTTTGTTAAACTAATATGTGGTGATAATTATATCGACAAAAGGATATTACGGCTGTACCTTTTTTCGCTAGACTGGCGAGGACACTGCCGAGCCTTAAGAATAATTTTTGAACACTGTCTACTTTTTTCGCATTTTAAATTATAAGTATTTTTAACACAAAACGTATTTTTGCCTACAATAGGGACTAACTGTCATCGAGCATTTTCCTACGAGCCACAGTATAAGGTGCTTCAGGTCGCAGTCTATTCGATTACTAAATTTCGTAAAACGTAACATTCACATACCCAAATACAAATGCCATATTACCTGTCCGATTACTATTTTAAAATAAAACAACGCGTGAAACAAGTAGTAACCCTAAATTAAATATTTTACTATAGTAGGGACCTACATGGTATAAAATACCGTTTGCAAACACCCAAGATTGAGCTATGAAAGTGCTCAGTCTTAGGGAAAACATACCACTACCGGGTATAAAACACAAACATTGTAGCAGGGCCGATTCAACAATCTCGGTAAACAATTGTTGTCCGAGCGGTCCCTGTAGAACAAATTCAATTTAGAACACGTAGTGGACATTACTATTTTATCTAGAAAATATTAAGCGTGAAATTTGAGTTAGCTTTAACCAATGAATGAAAGAGAAATTCTCCTGTAATATATGTCAATTGAAGCAAAACTTCTTCGTAAGTCCAATTTCTAGCATCTGAAAATATGTAATTTTTTAAACCCTCATGGTCCCTGACAATATATTTAAAAGGTTGGATATTTAACATATTTTGTATTACTTTAATTAATGATCATCTACGAAACGGGATACTCGGCATTTTCGCGGTTGTAACAGTGCAACGAAAATGTACATTAAAATAATATATTACTAGCAATTCCCGCAGCTACGCCCGCGCACTTTTTGGTACTAAAAATACGGTTGATGGTAGAAGGATGAAAATTAAGGGGTTACAAGTGCTTTTTGGTGCCAAATTATAAAAAAATGAATATTAAAAGTTTGGTCTAAAAATAAGAAATAAAAAATCTGGAGAAGTCAAAAGTTTAGTAAAAATCGGTCAACAAACACTATGACACGAGATTTTTATATATTACATGAATATAAGTGTAACAGTTCGATATTTCGCTTCTGTACATCTTTCACCTCAGGTAATGTCTTATCTTCTTAGCGACGGCGATTGACGAAAGTCGTCAGTCATTAAAATTAAATTGGGTGAATATATTTGTTTTTCAATCACCCCTTACTTTTTCTTATGATAACCATGATAAAGCTCACTTTGAGCTTTATCATGACAAACCAATTCAAAAAACCATCGAATAAAATTTCTGTCAGTTTGTACGCGATAACTATCTTTAGAGGAGAAATTGAAGTTACGAGTAGGCCTCTATATGGCCCTTTGACACAAAATGAATGAAATAATAAGAGGCACGCAGGTGTGAATATGTCCCATATTGCTAGTTTATGTATACACTGGAGCATGCATTCATATTAAACTGTGTACTGAATATTGCTGTACGATCTTTAATTAAAGTTCAGTATAACTTCAAACTATGTACAAACATTGATTTCAAAACTAAATACAAAATATACAAAGCGCCATACAAAATAAGTAATTTCATAAAACAGACACTACCATTTTATAACTCATCACGTTAAGGTTCCGTACTAAATCTTTTATTCAGGTGTAGAAATTATATAAATTTTCAATTAATTTGCGTCATGTTTGTTAAACAACAGCCGTTACTTGTATGATGTATCCACACCTATTGCCTGCGAGAACTTTTCGGTTCTGAACCTTTGTCATTTTTTATGAAGTCCTATAAATATTTACCTTAATTAGTTGACTTCAAAAAGAGAGGCCGTTCAATAGGAGCGTATGTTATACCATATTTTAGGTAATTATAATTGATTTACATGACTATTTTGTTATAAATACAGTATATTCAAACGTTTAAATTTGTCCGTCAGTCTGGAAACGCTTCACAATAACAAAACTGGATTTGACTGGACAGATAAAATTTGGTATGATGATAACAGATTTTTCGGGTCAACATACAGGTTACTTTTTACTGCAGTAAAATATCTCATCTCAGGGAAATCTACATCAATCGTTAAATAAATCTAATCAAAACAATTTGCTCACATGTTAAAAAGACATAACAGCTAAAATAAGATATCAGGCATAATAATGTAAGCATAAAAGTCCTATATTACCACATACTATACTGTATATAAATTTACATACACAAATAGTTAAACCCAACACGCCCATTGAAGCGTACGTACCTTTTGGGCGAGAATAAACAGAGGATTTCTAAATGCGCATAATAGCCTCCCAAAACGGGACCAATCCTTTAATATTGGGTGATACAATTTTCAGCCTCATCGAGTTTTACGGATTGGCATACGTCATTCACAGACAATTTCGTATGCATGCGATATATCTGTCGATACTGGTCCTTTCCATGCTTCATTAAATTCCAAACAGTTGGAAAATATCACATGATATGATGAAACCAGTGACTTACCATTACTTCGCTCGTCCCTAAGTATTTTTATATACATATAAATAGTTATTATATTTATATTAAAAATTCTTTCACATTTAAAATTAAAACAGTATTTTAGAAAATAGATGCAATAGCCATTTTAAATATAATTTTTAATGCTTCTATTTCACTCAATGATACCATTTTCTACAGTAAAAATCCTCTTTCCATAAAGGCACTCATTTATATTTAACCATGTAAATAGTACAAAAGCTTGTGTTCAAAGCTTGTTAAATAGGTATATGTTTTAAAGATATTAAGTTGATCAAACAACATGGACCAACACAGCAGTAGCTTTTATAAGCTAGCGGCGTTACGTCGGTACAGTATCGCACCTGCAAGGTATACTCTGAATAAACTAACTAGAAACGTTCAATGTATAGAAACGGAAACAAGTGTTTTTAAGGGATAACAAAGCCAAAGAGAAAGCGTTTAATGTAAATTAACTTTGCAAGATTTTATTTTTAATAGATTTTATGGATGTGTGTTCTAACAATATTAGACACCAGACTTCTCATAGCTCGACCCGTCTTTGTTATTCCAATTACTTCTTTAAGTGATTATACTAAGAAGATATTATTAATAACGCAAGTTACATTTCCATTAAATCGCATTACAATTACTCTAGTTTGATTTATTTCAAACTAATATTTAAGATAATATGATTATTAAATTAATATAAAAATTTAACACTTCCTTTTTAAATTCGGTCAAAAGGTCAGTTTCACACAAGCAATTTATTTTTAAAACCACATTTTAGGTAAAATTTTCGTTATAAATTTTTGCTTATATTTACTACATAAACTCTGGAACGTTTCCAGCGCCGTATCTCTTGGACCCGGCTGTGACCTACTTGCGTGGTTCGCTCGTTTGTCATAGTAATGCAAATGGCTTGGGATCATAGACTAATATACTTGTTGAAAATAATTGGTGTCTGTGCGGAATAGGAAATTTGCTTCGGAAATTGCGCGACCTGTATTGAGTAGAAACTTATACAATCTATTATTCGCAGGGTGCTCTTAATGATTTTCTGCTTTGTTGTTTGATTTGTTGTTTAGTCACTAAAGCCTAGTCTGTACACGCGCTCGTTCGTTGATTCTAAGAAATAGAATATTGCAAATATGTAGTAGTGCCATGCTTGTTACCTTCGAGTAACAGCCGAATGGGCCGGCACGCCCCGTATAGTACCACTCTCTCACAGAAGACCAGCGTGAAGTGGCAGCTATGCTGTCGCGTTTCGTCCGGTAAGTGAGAGTCCGGGAGGCCCACTCCCCATCCCTCCTCCCGTCCTTATCCCTCCTCCCTCCCTCCCTTTCCTGAAAGGCCGGCAACGCATCTGAAAGCCCTGCCACACCGCAGGGCTTGTAGATGTCCATGGGCGGAGGTGATCACTTCCCATCAGGTGAGCCTCCTGCCCGTTTGCCCCCTTTGTTACATAAAAAAAAAAAAGTAGTAATTTTTATTATTTGTTTTCATATAACGTTATGGATAAATAAAAAATAATTATCCATAATGTTAAATGGGATATTTAACGTAACGTCCTAAACTTGGAGAAAGTTTAGGGTATGATGTCTGAATCTTTAATCGAATTAATACTTGAAGCGAGAGGACTCTTCTACTTATCATGAATACTTTTGAATATCCTGTAACATTTTTTTTCAGAAATTTCACTTTGGTATATTAAACTACTAAAGCCCTTACATTACGATGAACTTTGAATTGTATAATACCTATCTTAAAGATGCAAGGGTGTAATTTTTTAAAGACTGCGGCAAATTCTAAAGAAGTGAAATTGTGTGACCTGTATGTCCGATGCCATGTTACCTAGTAATTACTAAACGGGTTTGACAAAAAATCTATCTGCAAATAAAATTATTGTCATCTTTTTAGCTAGCTCTTTACACTGTATTTTATCATTTAATATTATAGCAAAATAAATAAAGTGATAAAGAAGCTGATTCTTAGTGGTAACCAGGGATGCAGCGGCCATACATTATGTTGCCTCGGAGAGAACTTAAAGCCGTTAGCATATCTTTACATCAGAGTTTTCTCCTATACATTTCTCAGTCGTAAAATAGGTATACTAATTTAAAATAGTACAATTATTTTAACAAAAATATATAAATAATAAATAAACTTTAAATATTTTTAGTTAGTAATTGGATGAAAATAAAGTCGAGAAAGCGGTGTTACTTTTAACAATGGATTTAACCTCATTGTACTTGTTTAGCGTTTTCCATTAAAAGTTAATTAATAGAATTCTTGTTTCTATTTGTATAATAACTAAATATATTATTTTCTTATTATAATATAAACAAGCTATTTCTTACTTACATTTAATCAATAGGTACTCCATATGTAGGGAAATAAAAATTACATTTTCGGCCCAATGTTACCTTTTAGCTAATTTCATGTCAAAACAATTGATAATTACTTTTCCTCTGCGGTTCCGCCCGCTCTGTGGTTAAATGTGTGATTATCCCCAACGTTGTAGGTTCCCTTCCTTCCTATCCCATCCTCATGTTACACCCGGTCACCCAGTCACATGTTACACACGGTACACAGTCTTATGTTACACTCGGGGCGACAATCAATGGTTTTACCCTTGGAACAAAAGTTAACCTCTAACCACACACCTTAAAAGCTAATCTATAATACAATCACAACGGTTACACAGTTCAAGTTTAATTTCTAAATAGATGAGAAGGAATAAACCTTCTCACTCAATCTTGAAATACCTTAATTATTAATATTATGTATTTTAACATTCAGTTATTACTTATTTAAAGAGTATGTATGTACTATGTATATAAAGTATAAATGTAAATATGTATTGTATGCCTTGCGTTTGCCAACTTAAATAAATTTTCTAAAATTAAAGTAACCTAAGTCACTTCTTATAACATAAGCTATCTGCGAGTGAAAGTCCCGTTAAAATCAATCCAGCCGTTTTAGAGATTAGCCGGAACAAACAGACAGACAAACAGACTAAAATTTAAAAATTGCTTTTTTGACGTTAGTAGTACTTTATATATTTTCATATGCATTTAAAAATATGAAATTAAAAACAGACACTTAAATGTTATTTATATGTAATATGTATAGAATAAAGTAACGATATATTCTTGATTATCTGTATTTCATTTAATACTATCTTAGATTTACGCGAACATTCGACATTATAAATGAAACTACCTTTTCGGATTTTGTCGTGGATTTATTTTGATTTTTAATTCCCGACGTTTCGAATGCTTTACAGCAATCATGGTCACGGGAGAGAATATAGGTTGGCTGGAAGATATCACTTCTAGAGATAAGTCCACATTTGCATGTAAATTGTAATTAAATGACTGTACTTATATTTTTAACTGCAATAGAGAATAGCACAGCTGATATTCGAAAGGAAAAGGGCTCACTCTTCTTTAAAAAAAGCAAGTCTCCGTAGTTACTGCTAGTTCTTGAGGACATTCTGTGAGAAGCGAGCCAAGTTATCTAGACAACTAATTGGTTGTTATTATTTCTTGTGAAGCCATCGAAATAAACTGAAGTCGACTTTTAAATCAAAAAATATTTTCTACGATATATTTTAAAAGTAGCTTTTATGAAGCCAAGTATCGCGATAGCAAGCGCTAATTAAGTCTACTACTGCTTGCGAAAATTTTACAACTATCATACGGGCATGTCCGAACACGTTCAAATAAAATGGTGATCCCTTCACCGTAAATGTTTAAGTTTGTACAACATACGAATCGTAATAAATATAATCGTACACAAATGTTTTCATACTGCTTTTTAAATTATTCCTCATCACCCAAGTAATACTCATCTTAGGAACCAAAATAAAGGCCTATTAATATGTACAGTCCGCTTCGCTCGAAGTTCTTCGTTTTAGATTTAAAAGAAACGTTTTTTTTCCAGAAAACACCTATGTGACAAACTTCAGAACCGAAATCTATCTTTAATATATCTTTATACGAGATACACTAAACTAATTTGCATGTATGTATGTATGTATTAAATAACTTCATATACTTATTGGTTACTATACTTCTTCATCCTGTAGAGGCATTTCTGTTAAAGTTTCGAAACTTTTCGTCCGGGTCAACCGAAACATTAACGCCCAAAGGGAAACATATTGCGCCATCGTCCCTTGACCATAAAATCCCATGTTAATCTTTACATTATAAATGAGCTATGCTATGTAGTTAATAAATTGTTAAATAAGTAACCTAAAAATATATAATATTCATATTACGATTTTACTGCGATTTGGATAGATTAATAAAGATTATTGCAGACAAATTAAGAACCTTCTCCTTTTTGGAAGTAGGTTGAAAATACCAAAAAAAAAAACAAAACTAAGTCTCATGTAATCATACATTTTTTCGGGATAAGAAATAACCTGTTATTTGCCAGTCTATAATCTGTGCCGAATTTCATTAAGCCCGTTCATGCTTCATTCAAACTTTTGCATTTATTATATTTATGGGATATATATGTTACAGTTAAAACCCACTCTCAGTTACAATGCGTTTCAACTAGTCAAAACTAGTTTCGACGAAACGCCTTAGTAAAAACTTGAATTTGTTAGAAGATTGGAGCAAAATATGGTATTCTTGACAATTGTTTTAGTAGTATATGATTCACAATCGCGAATCACAAATTCACGATTTAATCAATTCAGACAACCTAGCTAAATAGCCAGCTTAGTGACTTTAATTAAAATCTGTTAACAATCGAAGATTCGGGTATTAAATACATAAACCTTCAAACAAACCGTCCCGTATAAATATTATTAAACGGTCGGGTGTTAGAGACATGTGTCTATATTGTTGGTTTATTTATTTTTAACTATCTGAAAGCTGAATTATTGTATTGTATAAAAATTTATACAATGCAATTCAGCTAAAATCAACAAATCGAACTACAAATATTGGCATTTAACCCTAATTACTGATTACTTATTAAATTATTAAATTAAATTTCTATAAACTACAGATTCGTCCTCTGTATCAATTATTATAATAACTATTTCTACTCAGAGTTTTATTATATGTCTAGATGAAGTCCTTTATACATATACGTATGTAAGACTAAAGTGTTCTGTTTTGACGACATTTTTAGTAGCCTTTTCAATATTTCCAGAGCTGGACTTTACTGTAAAAGTAATACGCTTCGCTTGCTTTGTTTTCATTAAATCAACAAAGATCGCGTGCAAGTGAACAGTTAATATATAGAGTTAAAGGACCTTTAAAAGCTTCTTTTATTATGAAAGTGAAAAAGCTATAATTTTGTTTGCGAAAAGTGAAATTTCACGATAATTTTGACGATAAAATTTTGTTCTTCAGCAATTCAGGGTTACTTAAAAGCAAGTATTAAGGTTCAAGGTGCATTGGAAACAAACAGAAAGGCGCAACGTTAAAAGTAGTTTACAATAATATTTGATACATTACAGTTTCTATACTGGTCTGGCGATACAGGCGCATTGCGTCAGGATAACCTTAGCGTTATCTGTACGTTGATATGATGGTCGAGCAACTTTCTTTAAAATTAACTGATGTTACCGATATTTGCGCGAGATAGCGTTACAGCGCTTTAACTATGAATCCATTCGCCATGAAATGTGGTATTTTTCCAACCCTTTCATTTGACGGGTTTTCGTCTAAGATCAAAGGGGAT
The DNA here is from genome assembly GCA_951802675.2 of Boloria euphrosyne. Classification (NCBI taxonomy): domain Eukaryota; kingdom Metazoa; phylum Arthropoda; class Insecta; order Lepidoptera; family Nymphalidae; genus Boloria; species Boloria euphrosyne. The sequence continues at coordinate 2,820,677 of OX637887.1, read as the reverse complement.
CGCTTACTCTATGAATTCTATACTGTCCTACTTTTCATTATCTTTAGGCATTCACCCCTTCTTCATGCTTTTCTGCTGACAACAGGCACAGACAGACCTCCCTTTAATACTAGGGGGATCAGGTCATAGTACGTATACTATGCTGGTCTAATACGAATTTGCGGACTACACATATCATTCGAAAACTTGTTAAGCTTTCTAAGACATGCAGGTGTAAGACAATTAGTAATCATGTTGAAAGTAATTCACATATAAAAAACTCAGGAAAAGTATAGGGCAAAAGCAAGTACAAAGCTTAAAACTATACCAAGTTATTTTACGTTCATATAAATGAGATTTTTTTCTAAGATATAAAATAATACGAGATATTATTTCAATGAAAACCGTCAAAGGCTATATAAATATATTGAATTGGAACGTTAATAATAATTGGGGCTTAGTAATTACGGTCGGTGAATACAATGAAGTTCGTTGTGAATAGATGTAAGAAGTAAAATATTCCTTTTATCTTTTGCCTATTAATCTATTTGGAGGTAAGGTCGCTTCGCAGTCATTTGCCTTGGCAATATTACACTTGGCAATTTAGCACTTGTTTAAATAACACTTTTATTATTATTTTGAAGAATAATTTAATTAATCTTTACTTGTTCTTACTAAAACTACTCAACCGATATCAGTTAAATTCGAAATGCACATTTATCTATTTTTTTTATAGATAACCTTAGGTTAAGGCTATATAGTATATATAACACATGACATCTTTTTTGTTAGTCAAACGATTTTATTTTTTCTTAATAACTACGAGTTTTAGTGTTACTAAAAATAATTTTGGTCTAATTTCGAAATACTCACAAATGACAAAAACATATAACAAGCCCACTTAAGAAAATGTACCAGTCAAAAATATGTAGGTACTAATTCCTCATGTTTTTATAGAATACATAAGTAGTCTTTAAATTACACACAACGTCAACTAAGTTAATTAAGTTACACATTCAAAGTTCAAGTAGAAGTACAAATTACAAAGTTCACGTTTTATTTGGTTAATAAAACCTCACTCGTTTAGGTTACAGAGTAATAAGTAGAATAAAAAACTTAATTATAAATATCATTTTATATATCCAAATAATATATTTTTTTCTAATATTAATTTTATTATATTCGTCAGTATGCCCTTAATTATACAGTACAGAATATATATTAATTATTAAATAATGAGGTACCAGAGTGATTCAGATTAATGCTACATGCATTAATCTGAATCGCCTTTCTCTATCCTGCGGTTTCATATAAATCGAAAACCATGTTAGGTGGTTTGCAATCTAAATTGAAGCTGGTACACGTGCGTGTGAAGCCAAAGCTATTATGTACAATGTATATAAGAATATATTAGAACTTTATATAACGGGCTATATGCAATGTTTTTAATATCAAACAAAATAAAATTAAAATAGAGCATCATCCTATTTAAATGCAAATCTATCTAGATATATAAGACATTTAAATGTCACACACCCACTCACTCATATTATACTCATTACGAAATATCGAAAACTGCTGGTCGTATAAAGATGAAATGGCAGGGAAGTAGTTTATAATTAGTAGACGTCTACTAAGAACGGATTTTGCGACAGGGCAAAGGGCTTTCGCAAGTTTGAATGAAAGTCCTTCATTTTATGTGCTATAAACTTTAAATTTGGCAAGCAGCACTTAAGGACCAACCCGAGCGAAGTGAGGGTCAGTCGGTAGTATGCATATAAATATTACAACACTGTCCGAATTCTAAAATAAACTTAGGTTCAAAGGTTTTTTAGAATATTTCAAGGACGACCCAGGAAAAATATTTTTGAAGAAAAACGGTTAGAAGTGCCGACCTCAAATAAAGATAGGAAAAGGTCAGAAGATGATATGATATTATAATGTTGTAATTTAAGACTACTTTGAGCATTTTTCAGAAGCTCTGGTAAAAATGCTTAAGGCAGTCAGAAAAATAATTAATATATTATTATAAATTAGGCATGTTCTTTTAATTTAGTATATAAAGTACAGTCCAGAAATCTTTATTAAATTAAAAGTAAACAAGCTGCTACTAACATATTTTTATAATAAAACAAAGTCTTTAGTTTTTATAAGAATAGCTTGCATAAAAAATCAGTCATCAAAATATAACTAAAAAATTGAAGTAACATTTGTTACTTAACATTTGTTTGCATTTTGGTAAATATTAATTAATTGTTCTTTGAACTTTAAAACGAAAAGCTTTTTAAAAATATTTTTAGTGTATACCCTAAGCTAATACTTTTTTCTTCAGCAAAAAATATTGGGATATTATTTGGAACGCCGACCTCACAAAGGGTTAAATTAAAACAAAAATTAGTTGATTGAGCTGTATTTTTTGTGAATCTTACGCAATACCTTAACTAATTGTAAATTTAATAGGTAATAACCGCAAGGGCTGTACATAAAATATACATACTCGTAAATCTTCAAAATATGTACATATATTTTTTTAAATCCACCCTAACGGATTTTTGTGATTTTGGAGTCGGGCCTCACAGACTGATATATATTTAAATACATTTAGATATAAGATTATATAGATTTAAAAAAAACAATATGCTGGTCAGTCTATTTAAAAAAAGTATACATAGGTATTTGTATTGTTAGATGGAATATGTGTACCATTTAAACTGTTCTCCGACCCAGTTAGACACATAAGTTAATTCTCTTGACGAAAACTTTAACACTCCTTTCTGCTTTATAAATTTTAAAAGAAAAACAGCTTTTAATAATAATTTATAACTATTTATTATACTACTTAAGTGTACATTTATTTCTATGACTTCAAGTACACTCTCACAGTGACATTAGTCTGGACTCAGAATAGTTTAATTTGAAAACATACAATAGATGGTTTAAAAGGTAAAATTACAACCTCTTAAAAGGTAAAGGTACTGTAGCTTTTGATTTTACTTGCGTAATTGATTGCGGGTGCGATATGCTTTTACGAGCTCTAATATAATAAAAATGAAACTTAATGTTACGACTGTGTCTTAATAAAGTTGGTAGATTGGATCTTATATTAGATTTTATAAATAATTTGTTATATTGAGCGATAAAGCATTTTTTTTCTGCTTATAAGAATATTGAGAAGCGATATTTCGATGATAAAGTTAGGTTTCACCAGACAAACATTTTTGATTAAAATACGAGCACACACTGTCAGTACCTTAGACTAATAATACCTAGACTGATAGTTTCATACATAATTCCGCTCAATATTGAAGTAGCATTAGTATGAATGTGTGCGTAAGTGTCACAATGCTAATGGCGTCTGATTTGTTTACAAATAAATTTTCTGTATAGACGAATGTTTTACTTTAAATTATAAGTTGCCAAATAGTACTTACCTGTGAAATGTGATTTTCTTTTTCTTAGTTTTATTATGTGACGTGTTATGACACCCTTTCACTGCACAGCAAGTCATTTTTAAATAAATAAAGCGGGAGCTAAGACTAATAAGTACCTAAGTTATCTCGAAATCTAGCCAAAAAAAGTGGTTACAATTCGCTTGGACCTACACTCCATCTAGGTGTTATATATCTATGGTCAGTACATTAAGTATAATTGAAGTGTTTGTTTGTAATTTCAAAGTAACAGTTTTTCACTAAATGCATATGAAAGTTTATATTATGGTACTGAAATCAAAAAATCATTTTTTAAAATGTATGTTTGTCTGTCTGTTTGTTTCAGCAAATAAAAAAAAGCAATTTTGCCGGGACTTTCACTCGTAGATAGCTAATGTTATAAGGAGTAACTTTGACCACTTTTATTTTTTATTGTATTTTATCCTTTATGCGAATGGAGTCGAGGGCACAGCTACTAAAATATATGTATGTTATTGTATATATGCATCACATCACAATATTTATTTGAACAAATCCACCCGAATAACTTTGTATAAGGATATTAGACGCACAATGCGTAAAAAAGAAAAAACCCTTTCACAAAAATGTTGTTATGTCGAATCCTTATATAAATAAGGAATACGGATGGCAACTATAAATAATTTTTAAGATACTATTTATTTTGTACTTTCTTAGTAGTTGACAATTTAAAATATAACTGTCTTTTCGGATTTTTCTTTATTTTTGATTCCCGGATGCTTTCCGACTATAATGGTCACGAAAGAGACTGCCATTGTCACTCATCTCCCGAGATCCCAGACCCACCAGACTTTTCTTAATTAATAGTGTATTTACAGTTTTCAAGCCAATCTTAATTAATAGTCTCGTTAAAAGAATTATTATACCAAGACATAACTATGAAATTATTTTATTATATGACTAGCGACTCACCTTCGCTCTACTTGGGTTCGTCCCTAGATTTAGCGCGAGCTAAGCCGCGAGTTCCGATCAAATCAAATCAATCAAATCAAAATATTCTTTATTGATAAGACTTTTACAAGTTCTTTTGAATCGTCGTTTTTTTTCATGATTACAACTAAATTTATACAAAAACTAGACAAATTATATATTAAAACCTTCCTCAAGAACCACTCTGTCCATCATCGGTGAGAACATCATGAAAATCAGTGCAGAAGTTTTTGAGTTTATCGCGAACAGATAGACAGACAGACGCGATGGAGGACTTTGTTTTATAATATGTAGAGAATATAAATTTTAAATAACTCTCGACTTCTAAAAGTGTAAAAAAGTAAATTCGCCATCACTATCAACACATAGTAAAAAATGAAGTCGCTTCCCGCTGTCTGTCCCCATGTATGCTTAGATCTTTAAAACTACGCAACGGGTTTTGATGCGGTTTTTTAATAGATACAGTGATTCAAGAGGAAAGTTTATATGTATAACTAGCGGAACCCGCGGCTCCGTTCCCATTAAATCTTAAATCTGCAAAAAAAGCGAGGGTGAGTCGCTAGTGTTTCTTATATCGAAAAATATAATAAGATACTAGTACGTATCTGCATATATGAGTAAGTTGTTGTTATAAAAGTTTATGAAAATTTACGTTCACTTTATAAGTATAAAATAAGATGCTCATAAATCCACGAATTTTTCCCCTGCATTCAAACCACCATTAGTTTTCCCCTAAATCCAAGGTATATTTTGATGAGTCCATAAGCAGTAAATGTATTTGCTAAGGGATGTTTTATCAAGAATTTACTCGAGAATTTATTTTATCTAAGCCCCTAGGGATCTATTCTAATCTTTCCCGGTGACCTGGATTATAAATTTATAGAAATATATTGATGTTATTCGAACTGGGACTACGTTATGTTTATCCAATATTCCATAAATATAGTTTCATGTGTATTTTTTACACCTTATAGCTGTCCACTGGACGAGAGCCTCCCATCATAGAATGCGAACCATCCAGATATCGTCAATACTTTTTCAATGCTTAATTAACATAATAATAATGTTATTTGAGCCGCAGAAGCCAAAGCACTCTCAAACTTTAGTATTAAAGAAAGTAGTGATAATTTCAAATTTTACACAACTGGTAATAGATCATGAGGCACGGTCCATGAGTGAAACGGTTAATTCCTTGGAGGACCGCGGAGAAATCTATTAACTATATTTAACTCCACTTGGGAACGCAACCCAGGATCTTGGCCTGCAGCCGTACTTAGTATATAAAAAAAAATATACGGTACTTTTTAGATAAGTACAACTTTTTAAATGTTTTTGTCTGGCTGTTGTACTAGGTGTTCCGAATAGGTACTCACCAAAACGGCCGGATTTTAATTGGATTTTCATTATCGAATAGCCGACGTTATAAGAAGTAACTTAAGCTATTATTTTTAGAACATGATTCAGAGTTTCGAAATTTTCTTTTCGGATTTCATCGCAGAACCATTTTGATTTTCTTTTTCGGGAGATAGTCTCTACCGTGACCATGATTGCTAAAAAGTGTAAAGCATTCGAAACGTCGGGAATCAAAAATCAAAATTAATCCGCGACAAAATTCGTAAAGATGGATTCACTTAGTAATTAGTTTCATTTATAATGTAAAATATTCGCGTAAACCTAAGAAAGTATTCAGAGTTCCGCTCAAAATAATTAAAAGCGAACGAAGGAAGGGTAAGTAGTTAGCTATAAATGTTATTTCAAGCAATCTCTTACAATTTAATCCCACAATCAAAAATTACTAGTGCAAGTTAAATTATAAAAAATATAAACTATTAAATATGACCTTATTACATCAGCAAATAATTTAGAAATATGTCGTTGCGTGATTTTAATAATTACAGGTAAAATGAATAAATCTATACAAATAAGTATAAAAACGAACATAAAGAAGCAATGGTTCATTCAAAGCAATTTCTCAGTACAGTGTAGTTCATGATTTAAGCACTAAGGATTTACCTTTCATTACAATGTAAGTAGTTTTAGTAGTACTTTAATTACAATTAATTACTTTTATTATTATATTAAATAACAAACCCGGTCCACTTCACTGGGCGTAAATAAATGAAATGGTTTTTATAATCTTCTAATAAAATAAAAGTAGCCTAAATTACTCATTATAACATTAGCTATCTGCGAGTGAAGGTCCCGTCAAAATCGGTCCAGCCGTTACGGAGATTAACCGGAACAAACAGACAGACAGACAAAAATTAAAAAAAAACTATTTTTTTGATGAAAGTACCGTATATTTTCATAAGCATTTAGTGAAAAGCTGTTGATTTGAAATTAAAAATAGACACTTTAATTTTATTTGCACGTATGTATGATAAGAAAATGGAGCTTATTTTAAACAATTTCTTACTTTCTTTATTATAAAGTTCATTTTTTTACTTCTTTACTATATTTTAAGTATATAAGTGATTCCTATTCCCACGTTTGCGTCCCACTGCTGGGCACTGACTCCCGTATAATAGTTAAGAGATCAGGCCATAGTCCACTACGATCGCCAAAAGCCGGTTAGTGGACTTAACACGTCTTTCAGACATAGCATGGCGTTTTCCTTCACTGTAAGGAAGGAAACTTGTTACTTACGATATATTCTGTACTTACCTGAAAAAGAAAGACAATGTTTATTAGTAAACATATAAAAGTTGTGAAATATGTATTTGTGTAAAATCCTATTTAATATGTTTATTTTAAAATTTTTATCGCATTTAAGTTGGTGAACCCTTATTATCTTTATTTTCCTCTATCTTCTTTTATTTAACCGGGAATAAAAAAGTTTGCGCTCCTTGAAAAAGCTGTTCCGCTGTTCTGGATTTCATTAGGTACAATCAGAATTGTTTGCTTTAGATAAAATAACCACTTGAAGGGTACAGGAGTAAAACAATAAATGTCATATAAAATTCAAATAGTTGAAAAGTGTCCCACACTTTACGTTAAGATTTTGCCACGTATTATAGAATGAGATGTAATTTTTTTTTAATTTTGTGAAAAACCCTTCACTTAAGCTGTAATTTAACATGGTTCTTATACACTTAATACAGACAGACAAATTTTTTATAATAAACAAAACTATAGATAGCATCTATTCACACATATGCATTACAAACACATATACTCGTAGATTATATATTATACAAGTGGTAGTGCCATGCTTGTTACCTTCGGGTAGCAGCCGAATGGGCCGGCACGCCCCGTATAGTACCACTCTCTCACGGAAGACCGGCGTGAAGTGGCAGCTATGCTGTCGCGCTTCGTCCGGTAAGTGAGAGTCCGGGAGGCCCACTCCCCATCCCTACTCCCGTCTTTCTCCCTCCACCCTCCCTCCCTTTCCTGAAAGGCCGCCAACGCATTTGCAAGCCCTGTGGTGTTGCAGATGTCCATGGGCGGAGGTGATCACTTACCATCAGGTGAGCCTCCTGCCTGATTGCCCCCTTTGTCCCATAAAAAAAAATACATACTCGCAGGTTTACTAAAATTAGCTTAGATTCTTTTAACCATGTAATTATGTATTATTTACAGAATGCAGCTCCTACTACTTGCTGCTACTTTGGTAGCAAGTATCGTAACGATTCATGCCCAAATCGACGCAGACAGGCTTGACCGAGTCAATATTGATGAAATTTTGGCCAACAAGAGACTGCTCGTATCGTATATCAAATGTACGCTGGACACAGGCAGATGTACGCCTGAAGGGAGAGAGCTAAAATGTAAGTAATCATAATATATGATATCATATAATACTTTCTTAGATTAACGCGATTATAATTTATTTTTGATTCCCGTCGGAAATTTAAATGCTTTTCAACAATAATGGACACGGGGGTGAATATTTTAGGTCTCAAAGCCATTGTACAATCAGACAGTCCACCATAATGTGTGACAGTTTACAAAAATATAAATATAAACATATAATGCCTTTGAGACCTCTAAAACTTTAGTCTCTGCCATGACCATGATTGCCATAAAGCATTCGAAAGGTCGGAAACCAAAAAAATAATATAAATCTGCAAAAAAATACAAAAAGATAGTTTTAATTAAAATATGACATTATTATTTATATTATATAACTTAATTTAAGGCAATATAAAAACTCATTTGGAAGTCTCAAAAGCTTTTATATTAGTTAACCTAACAGAACATAGATTTGAAACAAAATATTGTATCTTTAATAATCCAGCAGCCGCGAAAGAAAAAGTAATTTGTAGTTTTTTTTTTTTCAATTTTGTGTAATTTGTATTTGTATAGTAAATAAATAAATAAGGCATCAAATTTTAGCGAACACGAAAATTAAGAGTTTATATTTTCGAAGATTGGTTTAAGGTTGATTATTTTTTCTACAAAATTATTTAATCAAATTTTATCGCTTTCGTCCGAAAATCGACGTTACGATATAAAAATTAAATACTTAAATAAGTTAGTTATTACTAAGTTGTAATTAAATTCAACTCACATGACTAGTTTTTGTGTTCATTATAAATGTTGTGACAGAAAGTGGTAGCCCAGTGGTGCGGGTTCAAATCTGGGTTTCGCAGCTCTGATAAACTCATGTGTAAATGATTTCTAACATGATTACCAATTGTCTTACGGTGAAGGAAAACATCGTGAGGAAACCTGCATGTCTGAAAGCACCTAGTACGTTTTCAAAAGACATGTAAGGTCCGCCAACACGCACTAGGCCAGAGCGGTGGACTATCCTGATCCCCTCGTAATGACTGGGAGGCCCGTGCCCAGCAGTGGGACGTTAAATCGGGCTGAATACAATAATTGTTAAGAAATAATGATTTTAGCTCATATTACGGAGGCCCTTCAGAAAGGCTGCGACAGTTGCACAGAAGATCAAAAAAACAGCGTACGTAAGGTAATAAGTCACATTATCAACAACGAACCAGATTACTGGAAGGAACTTGTACAGAAATACGATTCTGAAGGAGTCTTCTCTAAGAAGTATGAAGACGAACTAAGAGCGCTTTAGTTAATTGTAGTTATTAAGATTTAGTTAGAAATTTTAGTATCCTAGTTATGGTTTTGTAATTTATTATATCATAATTTAGTGCCTAATCTATTATATATTTTTAATAATCTAGGTTTAAAGTTTATATGGATAAGTCTTAGTCAACTTTAATTTTTAAAGACACGTTTGGCTTCGCTTCTAGTGGCCCTTGTCGCGGGTTCGAGGGCATTCATTTATATGATGAACATAAATGTTTGTACTACAATCATGGGTATTTATATTTATAATGTGTGTATTAAAAGTTATACATGTGTAGTGTATAGATTGTTTGTTATCCGTAATACAAGGTATCTTACCATGGAAATTGATGATGTTATTTATGTGTTAAAGTTCCAACATACATACATGGTTAGTTTGTTATAATATATATATTAGTATAATATATTTTTGTCAGCCATTAGTGTCCCACTGCTGGGCAAAGGCCTCTCTCTTCTACTTCCACTCTGTTCTATTTTTTGCGATGTGTTGCCAGTCTTTTCTATAAGCATCTAGGTCATCTCTTCACTGGCGTCTCAGTCTACCGGGATGTCTTTTTTGCGTTTTGGGGCATCCAAAACATAAATTAAATAATATTTTTTATTAAACAGTTGCGTAAATTAGGCTTCTTCTTAGCGAATTCCTTTCACGACTAACAAGAGATTCTTAAAAATTAGGACTATTAAATTCTAAACTCTAATACTTTATACTTGTTCATGTTTATTAATTTAAATAAATCTAACTGAGACCTAGTCATACTGGGCCTTAACTTGTTAGCTTTTATAATATATTCTTGGCCATCGCCGAGGAGCCATTGGAAATATCAAAGTTTGGACATAAAGCATTATAGGATGACAGAATTCTATATAGAACTGAGTGATGTACGACCAATATTAGTACGAAAATGTGGTTATTGAAAACTATACATTTTCGAAAGACGACTGCCAGAATAACTAATATATGAATCAAAATAACACATATATATTTTATTAATTCGAAAAAACTATTCATATTCTATTTTTTCATAAATAATAAATATTTTACACACTTGTAACAAAAATTTCAATACTTAGACATTTTTAACAACACGGCATCACTTTTACATTTTCTTAAAGCTTTCTCTTATATTTAAATCTTAATTGTTATTAAAATATAACTTTTTGTAGCTTTTTCCCTAACTTTACTTTCAAGATTACTTAATTTAGGAATGATAGCATCATTATTTTCTCATCATTATTCCGTAAAGCGTTTACCTGAATCTCATAAAATTAAATTTTATGATGGAGTACTAACGCTATAAAACAACAATGTACCTAACATTATAAACGTTATGCATATTAGAATCAATGTTTTTTACATATTTGTTTTAGATATCTTGTTGAATTTTTAATGTTAGTTTTGTAAATACTATTTGAATAAAATAACTTTGTTTACGATATTTTTTATTATAACATTGAAATTGTTGAAATTTTTGTTTTATTCAAATACCCTTCAAATCCCTTTTATTAACCGACTTCAAAAAAAGAGGAGGTTATATGTTTTACTTTATATGTATATTTTTTTATGTATGTTCACCGATCTCCGCGAACTGTTGCCCGATTTCAAAAAAAAACTCTTATTCGGTTATACTTCCAAGTTCCATGTTCGTCCCATATACTGTCAAAAATATAATTTTCAATTTAATTCTCTTGGTAATGGCTTCAAGCGTGCCATTTGAGCACAGATTACTTCGCCAATGTCACGTGGAATGGAGAAGACACGAAGGAGATTGGTCGGTAACATAGAGTCAATAAGTATATTTAAATTATAATTGTATAAGGGAAGTAAAATATAATTTTATAGCCATTAAACAATTTTGTGTTCATCGGATAGAATGTTATTGTACTACTAACGCCATCTGTTAGAAAACCAAAGAGTTAACATCGTTGTAACAATAATAATACCCTTAGAAAAAACTACGCGAGCTCTCACAAAGCTCAGCTTTTTGCTAGTATATTTTCTAATTTTCAGTCTGGTGCTAACTTTTGTACCTAATCCGTATATTAAATATAAATGCGTATATAGCTATGGTTATAAACCTGCACCATTTGGTTATAAAAAACTTTGACTTGACTAGTTTTATTCTACAATAAGCTACTAAGTGTTTGTAGTTAACATTCGGTCAAACTATTCTTTAGCAATTAAAATTAATAGCGGAGCATTTAGTAAGCTGTATCGTAAATATAGAAAGATATTTCAAATTATTTTTGAATGAATTTGAAATAAAATAATTATTTGAAGTAAAATATTTTTAATTTTTTAATACTAATTAATGTAGCAAACTTTTAATTTGAGGATTGCTTTTGAAATATGGCTTCAGTAATAAATAACTTTTATGAGAGCCTTACAACATTTAAATACTTAATTGTATAAAATTCGCAATACCTGAGGTTCCGTACGCTTAGTTCAATTATTATTATACTATACTGTGTCTATAAAAAAATATATCTTACGTGTTACTCCGATACATATATTATACTATTGTAAAGTTTCATCTAAATCCATTCAGTAGTTCTCCTCCTCCTCCGAAACTTTCGCGGTTTACCTGCTTTTCTAATAATATTAGAAAAGCAGGACCGGCTTCACATTTTATTTTTCATTTTTTATTTTTTAAGAAGATAGAATTTGAAATGCAAATTTTATAACGACGGTTGAAAACTTTTTTATCTATCAGGCCATTAAAATTAAATTCACTTTTAGATCTAGTACAGATTAAGTATTGTTTTACATTAAATCTATTGACTTTACTTTTTGTAACTTTGCGTGTAATTCGAAACAATGGAAATTACTTCGTTGATATTGTATAATTAGGTTAAAATTTAAAATTGTGTCACGTTGAAAGTGATTTCGTTAACATGCTATGGTTAGCGTGCTTTGCAAATATTAATACATTTTTATATACCTACATATGATATTTTCGCTCACGATATAATGGAAATGAATGTAGATGGAGAGGAAGACCGAAAGTATCACTACATATTATGAAACAAAGTCCTCCGCCGTGTCTGTCTGTCTGTCTGTTCACGATAAACTCAAAAGTAACTCAAAATGGATAGAGTGGTTCTCGAGGAAGGTTTTAGTTTATAATTTGTCATGTTTATGTATACATTTACTAGCGGAACCCGCGACTTCGCTTACGCTAAATCTAGGGACGAACCCAAGCAGAGCGAGAGCAAGTCGCTAGTAGATTGTATGAGACAGGGCATAAAAAAGAAAGGGTGAATGATGCGATAGGGGAGGGGGGAGTGGCAGAGGAAATCAGGAAGAGATAACGATGATTACTCAGCATTGCTTGCGTGGTAAGTATAAAGAACCTAAGAAACAACTTGTGCCACTCATAAATATTGAAGCTCTTACCAGGAGACTTGTTAAATAGGTTGACATGTTTCAGACGTGATTCGTCTGTATTTATACGAGGAAATTTTTACTATCAAATTATATTATTATACCTTTATTGTGGTAAAGTATTCAAGTTCATAAACGTCAAACGATATCTTCATCAATTATGGTCAAATCGATGATTTTTATATAAAATCAACAAACATTCTTAAATTCAGAAAAAAGAATTTTGATTCTCTTAAACTAATTTTCTCAAAGTTAAAAAAAATCTTTAGCTTTAAAACGTTTAAAAGTTGTTAAGATAAAAGAGCAATGCTGCTCAAATTATATAGGCTATATATACTATGCAGCTTACTACGACAGCTATTAAGTTTATAACAATACGCGGTACGCGATAAATCCTGCCTCGCCGCGGCTTTCCTCTATACGAGTATAATATCATTTAGAATGTTTCAGAGCGAATTCAAGGATTTCGAGACTAATTTTTGAAACAAAAGAGTCATTTTGTATTTAGACTGGATGAATTAAGATTTTACTTCTCGTTGTAAAATTGAAGCGTACAAATGTCTAAGATATATCATATGGTAGAAACGGGATTTATTTTGTTTCAATACTGTGTTTTGAGCTCTTTTTATCGTTCCACTGCTGAGCATTGGCTTGCTTTCAATACGAGGAGGATCTGAGGGCCTAGACAAAGTAACAATCGATTAGCGAAAGCGATAGTAGAAAAGTCCAAAATGTATGGGTTCGACATATGACTTAGATATGTCACGTGATCTGTTGTCAACGAATAGATGATGCTAGACAAAGTACATTCATTTCAATTATTAGTGATTTAAAGTTCAAGATGCATACGCTGCGTTTAAGCGATGACGATTGTAGAAATCGAATCGCTTCATAACGAATGCCGGTTGGCTATAGGCCCTGGACATATCCCACTCTTTGGCCAAGTGAGGGTTAGTGGTATAAATAGTTTGGTAGTACGATATTAAATTATACGAGGTCTAAATATATATAATAATAAAGTTTAAATGTAACTATTATACCTTCATGTATCATCGTGATTGAACGCACGAAATATATGCTATATTATATTATATACATAAACCTAACTAAATTGTAATACAATCATTGCAACTCCTCGTGCGATAATTGAATCCACAATCCCTAGTGACGTTAAAGACATACCCAGTTAGTCTCGACAGTCTTAACGGTCCAATGAAAGCCAACTAACTCAAAACTGACTTGTATGAAGAGCCTCTCAGCCCTTTTTAACGTCCCACTGCTAGGCCATAGTCCACCGCGCTGACCTAGTTAGTGCGTGTTGGCAGACTTCACATGTCTTACGAAAACTTTCTAAGTTTTCTCAGACATGCAGGATTCCTCACGATGTTTTCCTTCACCGTAAGTGGTGATCATGTTAGAAATGATTCACACATGAAAATATCAGAGGTGTGAGACACGGATTTTAACCCGCATCACTCGGTTATCCAAGCGAGCGTGTTACTTCTGGGCCACCACTGCCTTTTATACAAAGTGAAAATACAGTTCATAAATAACAAAATTAAATATTTTCTTTCTTGGCTCTTGGCCTCAATTTTTTTAGAGATCTTAATCTAGAAGGCCATTCGTTATCCCGTGATGCGTTCACAAATAAACAGACGAACAATAATTCTAAAAACTATAGATTCGGCCTCTGTATCGATAATAATGACTACTTTAATAACATTTTCCAAAATATACTTAATGTACAGATTGAACTATATTATTATAATAATATTATATCTAAACACAATATTATAGGCGTTAAATAGTCTTTAACTCCGCCACTGAAATTACAATAAACTTACTTATAAAAAGTCTCACAAAAAATATTTTCCCTCATTCATCTTTTCACAATATCTTTTTTATTATTTCATATGACTTCAAACATAAAAATAATGAGTACTGTGGCGCAGGTCAAACGAGACAGGTCATTTCAAGGTAGTTACATGTAAAAAACCGACATCTCCGGAACTCGCATAATTAAAGCGGAAGCACACTCAGAATGGCAAAGGTGAAATCTTTTGTGAATTTAACGAATATGAAAATATTTCCGGAGCAACGCAAATTTTTGATGGTGCTACACAAACACATTGTTTTATAGTAATATATTCTCTCCAACACTTTTGCTTTAAACACTTTTGTTTTTTTTAAACAAACAAGTTCAACAAACGTCATCATTTTATGAATTTGAGAGAAAATATTATCTTTATGGTTATTTTCAGAAAAATATGCATATTATTTAGAGCATATTAATTAGAGTGCGAGTGACCTCGCGTCGTCCGGCTTTGTTGGGTACGTTTTTTTTTTTGAGCGGAACCCAATTTCTTTTTCTAAAAGAAAAATAGCGACATCCTAACATCATCCTCCTTATATTCGTTGTTACTCCTTCAGCTAGACATCAGCTATTTGCCAGTTAAGTCGCGTCAAAAGCGGTCCAGCGGCTTCGGAGATTATCCAGAACAACCATTTTTGATAACATAAACCATTTTTAAAATTTTGTAATATGTACCATATAGTATAACCCGAGATATATTTAGTGAAAATGTTTTTTTTTTTAATATTAAAAAAAGTAACTTCAATTTTATTTTATCTGTATATCTATTACTTAACCCCTTTGTAGTGCGTTCTGTACGAAAAAAAAATTATAACTGATTATTACTATGAGTAAAGTCGCAATATTATAAAAATAGTGTATATCGTCCCTAAAACATGATGAATTTCGTTATACGTTCCGCAGAGGGATTAATTAAGCTTAGTCCGTCAAGGGCTAATGATCATATTATACGGTCAGGGAACCTCAAACATGCCTTCCTTTAAACGATCTAAGTTGACGACATACATTTAAGTTTTCTATATTTTTTCATATGTATGCACTTATATACACAAAAATGTGAATAAATTTATATTGGTGGGGATATATTTATTTTTAACATAGTTTTCTTTACACACTTGAAAAAATAAAGTAAAAATATTCGTCTGTCAAAAAATTTGCAAATCCTTTTTAACTACTTAAACTATAAATTAAGCTCATTTAATATCTTTATAGACAATAGTCAAAAGTAATTATCGAAACCATTACATACGATGACGAGGATCTAAAGACGGAAGTTATTTTGCTATCTTGCTACTATAAAAGCTTGTTTAAAAAATCTTTTTTTACTTTTAATTCAGGGAGACAGATCTCAACGGAAATTTATACAAAGCTCCAAGGCAATATAGTTGTTAGGAAAAAGACAAATCTCCAGAACCTAATTACATTTAGGACAATCTTACACACAACAAGAGCTTTTACGTATAAAGTTGATAAGGCAGATGGTAGTAATTTTTATCGAAAATACTTGCTTGGGTATATAAAAGCTCCCGTAGAATAAAAGTCTGCAGTAAAAAGTTCATAACATTATATAATTTTAAAACATAAAATTATATAATTTAGTAAACGCATTTAGATAACATCAAAATTAAATTAAAAATTACAAAGAAGTTATTCTCCTTCAAACTAAAACTAAACAAAGGAAATAATTACTTCATAGGATTCGTTCCGAACAATTTCCTGAGTTACATCTAGTTATGAAGAGCTGTCTGCTATTAAAATCCTCCTCAAAGGCAACTAATGAAAGGGGTCAAATGAAAATGGTTGTACAGATGTAAGAACCGACACCGCCCTTTATATTTTCATGTGATGAATATAAATTTCACTTCTCATCAAGTTATCATACAACTTGAAACGAAAGGTTGAAAATTTAATTTCAAGTCTCGGTAACAAGTGCATTGTTATATCATTTTCCATATAGTATTCGGAAATTTAAAAGAATACTTATACGAAAAGACCTTACTTGACTTACACCTAATTACCTAATTTAAAGTAACTATTTCCAAATTTGTTTATTATTTTATGATTTTTGTTTTATTTTTCTCTAAAAAGTTTGTTAATAAATATTATTGTGTGTTTTTATGCTATTTAATTTTTAGTCTTTGATGGATGTACATACTGTTTTCTGTAATTTGGTAGGTGGAGGGCGTTGATGTTTGCGACACTGTTTTTAACTTTTGTAATTACTTGTAAAATAAAAAATAGAAAATCGGTTGACAAACCCACGAGAAAAAGAACTTACTATAGATTTCTGTCAATTTGAGAACACTCCTCTGTCTGCTACAGCCATTCAGCCATTATCAGGATACTTGGCGTCGATATCTCGAGCAAGGTCCAGTTCCGTGGTCAATTGGAAGGTAAGGCCAAATTGGCATGGTGTGCTCAGTAATGCGAGACAGTACTTTACGTCAGGTCAGCGTCTTAATCTCTATATGGCGCAAATTTGGCCCGGGATCGGCTTGATCCTTTGGCTCTGCGTAGAAATGTTGGATCACTCTGCATCTTCTACCGCATTTATCACGGGGAGTGTTCTGAGAAATTGTTCGGACTGATCCCGGCCACAGAATTTCATCATCGGAC
The DNA here is from genome assembly GCA_951802675.2 of Boloria euphrosyne. NCBI lineage: Eukaryota > Metazoa > Arthropoda > Insecta > Lepidoptera > Nymphalidae > Boloria > Boloria euphrosyne. The sequence goes on along the minus strand of OX637887.1, from coordinate 2,803,381 downwards.
ATCGCGCCAAAACCGTAATTCCATCCACACCACCTCGATGTCCAGTGTTCCACAATAGTGTGATCTCTAAGGCATTTTCTGCCCCGCACAACCACTCTGTGAATCCAGCTCTCGCCTGCGGTCTTTCCGAACCGTTACGACCTGGCAACCTTCAAGAAGAGAGCGTATTCTTTCTTGAAAGGCCGGCAACGCATTTGCAAGCCCTGTGGGCTTGTAGATGTCCATGGGAGGCGGTGATCACTTACCATCAGGTGAGCCTCCTGCCCGTTTGCCCCCTTTTTCTCATAAAAAAAAATATAACATTTTTTTTAAATATTTTTTAAATACGAATATTATAAAGTTGCTTAATATCACTTTTGTTAATAATATTACTTCATGTCGGCAGTTTCTCAGTAATCTAGTCAATTACGCAGCAAAATTGTTATAGCAAAGGCGTGCCGCCCAAATACAGGTGAAACCCATTTCCTCAGTCCGATAAGAAGGCACTTTGACACGATTGTCAGATTAGTTTCGATTATTGGTTCCCGACGTTTCGAATGCTTCATAGCAGTTATGGACAGGGAATAGACTTCGGTTTTAGATGTCATATTATCAAAAGACCCCAAAAATAGCTAAGTGACACCAAATTATCTTAAAAGATTTGTTTATTCTAATTATTTTATACTTATTATTAATTATTATTTAGATTATATATATTTATTATTAATTTTTAGTCAAATTATTGCGTAAAACTAAGAAAGCATTACTGTTGTCGGAGACATCGGACGCAACGACGACAGCTTAACGTGTATAATTTTTAAGCGATTATTATAAAGCATTGTGAAACACAACCATAAACGCCCTACTTTCTAGTTCCAGCCTAGTCAGACTGAATTACAAAAAATCATACCACTCGAATTTGTATAAATTTAATTTAAAAGGTGTTTTCCCGTAGCAATAAAATAGATAAATTCTCACGTTTAAAAGTAGCTTATATCATTTAAGAGCAACTCTCCGGCGCTGTAACAATCTCTATACAAATTCCCATCGAACCCTCGTTTCGGTTCAGCATGAAAGAAGAATAACTAACTAAAAGAAGAAACTAACGAAAAACACTTAGAAAATTATGTTATTGAGAAAATGTATCCTATATTGATCTCTGACATTAGAAGAATGGTCTACATAATAAAATACGTGAGCAGAAACGCTAGTACCTAATACATTACTACAGTAAATCTATTCGTATACGACTATAATAAAGAGAAAAACATTGTGTTTGTACGTAATGGATATCAATCATTTATCAAGGAAAGATTTACTTGTATACTATCAATTCTATACTAATCTTTAAAATGTACCTAAGGACGAACACAAGCGATGCGGTAGTGTTTTATGTTTTATTTTATGTTCTATGAAAATTCTATTTTTAAAGTAAACAATACATAGATAGATTATGGAAAAGTGTGTTTCATTAAAAAAATTATAGCAGCTAATTATAATAACGTATCTAACCAAGCAAATATTAGCCTTGTTTCGCGGTACGAGTACGTCCCTACGTGTAGTGGATTACCTCCCCATCGTGCGTTCAGCTTTTTGTGCCAGGGGGCTTAGTAGCGTCCGGCAATCCGGCTTGGCGCGAAGCTAAGACATGCATATGGAGGTTGCCCACTTCGATGGGCGGTGTGCCGTGCGAGTTGCTCCAGTTACTTCTTTGATAACAGAGTACACTGTAGAGCAACCCCTTGGCTGTATGGTCTACATAGGCGACCTGCCGTCTGGGCAGCGTGGTTGAATGCGTAAGCGATCTTGCAACTATTAAGACGGAGCAGATTTTGTTGTATTTTAAAGAAAAATAGAATACGTCCTTAGGTGTAGTGGATGTAGTGAATAGGAGCAACAATCATTCCTAAATATTTTTTTTCATTTCTAATAACCGTAAGATACAAAGCACAGCTTTGAGGAAGACACAAAATAACCAGTGCGAGTGGTGGCAGACCCTCCTCGCTATTAAGTACCTAAAGTGATAAATAATATTACGCTTCAACAGAAAGCATCCTCATATTATGGCTGTAGCACGCATAAATAACGCACATTCTGTATGCAATCGCAATTTTATAGCAAGTTTAATAAATCAATGGGAAGTGAACTCTTTGTTCACTTTTCTTGTATTTTCTTTGATTGTAATGTAATATACGTACACAGGTATATGCAGGGCTATTTTTGTGGGGGCACGCAGGGGCACACTCCCAAAGGGAATATCGAAAATATCAATAAATAGCTATAAAAATTAAACAATTGAAAGAATTTGAAAAGAAATGGGTAAAATTCATAACACAGTGGTAAGGGGTGAGGAAGGGTTTAAAAAGGGTGGACTACTTTTGAGAATTATCGTGCCCCCCAAAAAAAAGGACAAAAAAGGGATTGGATATATGTATTTTTACATTATTGTGATTCTTATACTTTGTATGTGATATTATAATGATTATATTTTAAGATCCTGGGGAAGACACAGGATCTACGATAGTGCTTTTATCCTGTATATCATCACTTAAGGGGGTGAAAAATGAAGAAATAAAAGTTTGTATGAGGAATTACTTAGTTTTCAAGTAAGGGACAAGCCCGAGAAAGCGAGGGTAAGTCGCTAGTAGCTATACAAATAAATATTGTTTTTTAGTTTTTTTAATTCTGAAGATAATTGTCAGAAACAATTTTAAACACAATCCTAAAAAATTGTTTTTTGTTGCACAAGTAATAATATACTCAAAAAACGATTAACTTTTAAACCACGGTTATATGTATGTAAATTTTAGCTTATTAACATTCGCTTTGACTTCTACTGTTACAGTGAAATCGGTGCCAAACATTCCCACTTCTAGGTTGAGAGCTGAGAAGTGAGTTTCATCGAACGTGTAAAGTTTTCACGTTTGCTGCGGAATATGTAACTTTAATAAATACCTTCAATAAAAATGTACTTGTATTTGCCAGTACTCGTAACTACTTGCGTTTGTATAACTGTAGGCATAGAATTGTAGCCAATAATGAACACTATACGACAGTATACTTGGTACGAGAATGCTAAAGAAGGTATGAAATCGATTAAAACATCTCACCGAAATAGCTTAAGTAACATTATAATTTTGAAAAAAAATAAAGAAAACTGTTCTACATACATAATTCACATACAAAAAAATAATATCTTTACGTATTTACATCACTTTGTATTTTCCTTTCAGGTGCTTTATTGTTAAAATTTAATCAGAACCACCATATTTATTTAAAAAAGTATACTTGAGTTCACAATTGATTACTATATCGTGTAACGTAAATAACACGTTTAACATGTTTTTCAGTACATTTACTCTTAGAAAAAACAAATTACTGGACCATTTAGGGTGTTTCCTAATTTATTATTTTTAATAAATATATTGTATGTTTACATCGAGTTGCTTTTATTTTAGCATATAATTCAGCCTGATTTATTTTCTAGAATAAAAAGACAAAATAATTAAGGAAAAGGGACGAATAAATTTACTAAATTTAGAACAATACCTAAAGTGTATTTCACATTTAGATATAGTTAAAATATAAAAGTTTGAAAAGTAAGTAAAATATTTAGCGAAAAGGAATATATATACATTTTATATTAGATTTTTAACATATTCGTTATAAAATTTACATGGTGGATGGCTTTAAGAGTTGAAATAAAATTGAGAACTCTTGAATCTTTGACACGCAATCATGTAAAGTTACGAAAAGTGAGTTATCTTGACTTTCCTTGCAGGAGTCGATGTAGCCTAAACTTAAATTAATAATATATATACATAGCTATGTTTTAACAATTTTTTTACAACATTTTCAAAAATGATTTATACGATTTTATTATACAAACGCAACATAACTTTACCAATTGGAGGCAGTTTATACCATTCTATTTTCGACAAATAACTTATATTCAATAGCACTTCATATAATTAAAAAAAATAACTTGTGAGACTGACTGACTTTGTTATCATTTATAATCTATAATATTTATATGAATTGACATAGATAAAACGATCAAGAAAAACAAAAGTTCACTACCATTTTCAGGTTTGACGTTTTTTTTTTATTTTTTACATTTCTATTGATTGTTAATTTTTTGGTTGTTCGCACTAAAGCTCTAGGTAAGCTAAAATCTAACTAGCTATAAAAAATATAGTTAAATGTAAATTCTCCTCATGTAATATGTTTGCCTTAGTAAAGATTATTATCAAACTTCGACATTGCGAATTTTGGTCATATCAATTTATTAGTAAAAAGCAATTTGAAAGTTTGGCGACGAAGGTTTAATCGTACTCAGTTATACATTATAATGACTTAAGCCTAACGAATACCCACGTCAAACAAACTTGGGTAATCGAACATTTATTAATGATCTTGCCTTTGTCCACCAGATTTGTTAAACAAAAACTTTGTATTAGTATTCTGCTTCTAAGAAGCCAGCCAGAACTTAAAATAAGTACAAAAGTAAGCAATTTCTTTGTTGGTTGTGGTATTCTGTATCTTTTATTATGACTCTAAATCCAAAAGACGCATATGAATTATTATAGGTAAGTGTAAACTACTCGACAGATTCTAGCATTTATTTAGACGTTAAAATGTATAAGTAGTGAATAAGTAAGTAAGTTCAGCCGTCCCATTGCTGGGCACGGGCCTCCCTTTAATACGAGGGGGATCAGGCCATAGTCCACCGCGCTGGCCTAGTGCGTGTTACCAGACTTCACATGTCTTTCGAAAACTTGCTAGGTTCTCTCAGACATGCAGGTTTCCTCGCGATGTTTTTCTTCACCGTAAGACAAATGGTAATCATCTTAGAAATAATTCGTACATGAAAATATCAGAAGTGCGAGACCCTGATTTGAACCCGCATAACTCGGTTATTTAGATAACCGAGTTATGCGGGTGTTACGAGTAACGAGTTATTGTGTTACGAGTTATTACGAGTGCGTCATAACTGGATTACCACTCCCTACCTGTGTGTATAATGTTCATCGAAACTAAATACCGTAAATGAAATATTTGATAACGACGCGCTATTAAGAAGCAATTAGTATCATTTTGACCAATTTGATCTTATACTATTTGAGCTATTCCGCTGGTGTCGATACCCTACGGGCTGTTGGTCTGAATTAATATCGGCGAATCAATCATTGGAATGCCCCTGATGTAAACTCGTGATAAATGATAGCCGACAACCGAAATAATTCGTCCATTTTCAATGAATGAATTTTTAATATATTGATGGTTTGATGGTTAAAGAGTACACGATCTTGTAATTGAATTCAGCCCTTTTTAGTTAGATAGCCACTTTAAAACTAATTCGCACTAGCATTTGTTTATTTAACCCCATCACGAGAAAACCACTGGTTAAATTTTGATGAAATTTGGTATGATGATAGTTGCTTATTCAGATTAACATATAACATTCTTTTTATTGCAGACAAATCTACTTTCTGAGAAATCTATACTAACCGTCAAGAAATATGTAGGAATGAACCAGAGCGAAGCGACGAGGAGTCTCTAGTTAAAATAGAATTTATGGTAGTACTACCTGTGCTCGCGTCTTCGTCCGCATGGAATAATGACTTTGGGTAGCCTATAGTTTAACAAATGTTCGACGTGATTCTTTAAATTAGCATAACTTTTTTATTTATGAACCAATTGACATGAAACACTAAATATTAAGAGAAGCTTACCATAAAGTGAAAATTACATCATCGGATAAGTCGTTTATGAGATTAGCGTGCATAAACGCACAGACACACAGATAAACAAACAAACGAAAATTCTAACAATCATTGTTTTGGGTGCTATTAGCGTTGATAAGGGTCCCAAAATTTTTTTCTTATATAACTTCCATGTACAGACAGCGATCCGTTACGCTTTTATTATAAGTATGTATAGATTAGATATCATATAACACATTGGACTTAAAAAGTTGTGAATTGTAAGAAACAGTATCACCTTAACTACTTGTGATATGATTAAGACCCCAGTTGAATAATAAGCATTAAAAAATAAATAATAATTAAATAAATATAATGTAACTTCTTATACGCCCCTCCTAAGACTCCCAAGACATATTTTTTTAAATCGTTTTTGTATATTTATACTTATATGGCACCTCTAGTCTACAGTCATCAATTTATTGAAAGTGCTATTTAATTATTAAAAAAAACATTAATTGAAATGAAAGCAAACAAAGTGTTTTTTTATTAAATGAACACGAGCACAAAGATATGGGTCAGTAGACGTGATAATTACGAACTTATTTATAACGACCTGTTTGGTTTATTTCATTAAATAACTGAGAACTTTTCATTAACACTGGTGAAGCTATTCTTAATAAAATATAATATTTTTATTTCTTGATTTGACTGACCTGAAAAAAGAGGTATTCAATTAATTATAGAACCTAATTATAATATGTTTGTTTTATCCAACGTTCTTTATTGTATGCAGAGCAGCATTTTAATTATGTTTTTACCCCATCATGTAGTAGACAACTTGTTAGTCATTCGTAAAACCCAAGCAAGTAAATCATATTGGATATTACGTAGAGATTTTCTATAGAATCTAATTATATACAATAAGTAATTTATGCTTTATTTAATAACAAAATATTTCTGCGTATAATTCAAGGAAACATTTGTTAGTCTTTCATTAGCTTTACTTGAGGGAAAAGCAGTTCTAAGTAAAAGCTTCTTGCCGAGCTTTCTATTTCCAGATTAATGATGTCTTATTTGATTAAATTTAACACTTTGTCGACTTCTGAATCTGTTTAAATTAATAATTATAATGATCTCTGAAAATTTGCAATAAATTTTTTATACTTATGTATCTATAATTATTAATTTTATAGAATAAGAAAAAAAATTTTTGACAATTACTTCAATTACAGTTTGTAAGTATTAGCATAATTTTATATATTAACATAAGTATAACGCAATCATCATCATTTCTATTATTTTCTGCAAATGCCGTTTGGACAATCAACTTCACCAGCACGCGTACTCGCTTTGTTAAAATTAGTGTCAGATATGACAGTTACTATTATTGTTTTAAGTTTCAGCAGATTAAAGCCTTGTAAACCGTATTAATTTAATCATTTTAATATTATTACCATGTTATAGCAATGTTAAAGCATTATCATGTAATATTATTAATTTGTATGTTTATACATTACTATAAATTATTAATTACTCCATGAAATTGATATTTGACATTCAAAAATGTGTCTTAGCCAATGCAGTAATAAGTACATAATAATAATTATTTTAACCTAATAAAAACAAATGAAACATAAAATACTAAATGAAATTACTCAAAAATTCAAAATAAGTCGATCAATAACACCCTTGTCAGAATCCTCCTCGTCATGCACTTAAATTGAAGTGATTTTTTGTACAATTACAATATTTTCCATCACTTGCAATCCATTTTTCAAACAGAACAAAGGAAAGGCATTCGTATATCAGTGTACGCGGTGGTTACGTTTTTGTTGTTATAGTACTGTAAACTAACAATGCAATTATGGAAACATCGTAAAAGTACATATACGAGTAACCTATCGACCAACCATTTAGTATAAATTCTTTATATTATGGTCCAACAGTTGATTCGTACTATCGAAAAAAAATAAAAATCGAATATATTTTCATAATTACGTAAAAAATGGACAAAGACACAATTATAGTAGTCGATACTCTTCCTCCTCTGTCTTTCATTAATATTCTCGTTTTGTTTCGTAGCTATAATATTATCTTTAGTGTTATCAATAAATTAATTTTGAAGTACCTATATATTTTTGAAGTAGAGAATAAAGTTACGTAAAATCTGTTTATATATGTTTTCTTTAAATTTTTAATAAAATCACCATGGTCGAATTTATTTAAAATAATCAATATTTTGAAGCGGACTACCATCTTCATAATAAATTTCAACAAAATCGATCTAGTGTTTTTCTCCTAATTTTTAAAAGCTATATTATTCGAGCTCTGTATCGAAAATACCGACTATTTCAATAATATATATGAAAAAAGATAAAACACGATCAAAACTGTATCACGTAAAATTTTGGAGAGTAATAAATTTAATGCTAATGCTTTAAATGCTTTTTTTATTTTAAAAATGTACTTAGTATTGAAATGTAAATCACGAGAATCTTCCCATCTTGTAAATTAAAATAATGTTTTACGTCAGACTATTACTACAAAGCCTCCACAAACAGTAAAACAAATGGAATAATTTAAATACGATACGACCGAAGCCTTTACATAAGTTATGAATTGAGTACAAGGTATCGCCTTTGAATAGAAAAATGCTAATAAAAAGAGGGAAAATGCTTATAAAATATTAAGTACGGTACATATAGAAAACCAAAATTTAGAAAAGAATAACTTCATAAATGGATCGCTTATTTTAATGACATGTTTGACTTAGTACTGTGCCAGTCGTCGCGGGTTCGAGTCCCGCCGAACGCATTTAAATATTTGTTGGATGAACATAAGTGTTTACACAACAATGATGGGTTTTTATATTTATAATATGTATATTTTAAAGTTATATGAATGAAGCTTACCAAGTAACTAGTTGGTGATAATGTCACAACATACTTATTTCTTTATTATTACTTATTTATATAAAACCTTCATAGATCAAATGCTTACAATTTTTTGAATTACACACTAACATCAGAAATGCAGTGCCAACTACATGTACAAATTACACTATTGTTTCGAAACAACTCGTACGTTTACTCGTACATGGGCAATATCGAGACGGCCATTGGGGACGTAGAATTATTAAGATGAATTTCACCACCTGCGTTTCGTAATTTATTACGCAGCTTAGTTATAGTTCATTGTTTGCACGTTCTAAATAACAAATGGAAAACGAGAAATACTATTTTGTTTTAGATAATTACTCTCTTTGTCTATCTCTATGTTATTTAGTTAAGAAAACTCAAAATAATGGAGCGTTTTTATTTTAATTTCTAAGCAAATATATATTTTTTGAATATATTAATTTGTAGTAAAAGTATAAAACAAAGACGGTTTTTGCCACCTGTAGGTACGCTAAGTGTTGAAAAATTGCGAACCGTAATATACCGCTTGCAATTTAACGCATTATTTTTCGGTAAATTTTCATCAACCGAAGTGAAACTGTTGCATTATGAAATGGCATGCGACGTAACGCATATCGCGCGCTGTTGGTAAACATATTTGTTTGTATATTCAAAAATGCAGTTCTAAAAGTTCTAGTTGCATGGTGGTCATGGTAAAGATTCTAAAGATTTCAGTTATATTCAACAAGAAATGAAATTAAAATCACAAAAACATGTTTGTCTATATTCGACAACAAAACCAATTAATATACGACATACTAGTAATATCTCCTGCTCCATGTACTAAGCTCCGTGAAATGGGCTAAAATCGGTCAGGAAAACATTATTGTTCTTTCAATAGCAGAACAAATTACATGTAGAATTGACGGAAATACGCATACGTTTTCGCTTACAGGAATAGAATAGGTAAATTCAATTTTTATATAGTTACAGTTTTATAAGTTTAACAAAATGAGATTCATTTTAAACAAACAGTATAGAAATAAAACAAGCCTAAGTTCGTTGAAGAACAAAGGGCTTCATCGCATTTGAATTTCATACTCAGCAAATAGGCTTTAGTCGTAAAGGCTTACTTACGGCTCTCTCGGCTACGAACTTTTTATCTTGTCTCGTTCCGCTTATTTAAGGGTATATTTATTTTGTAAACTTTAAGCCCACGATTTAAAGATTTTATAAAGTTAAAACAAATTTCATAGAATTTACCTCAGAAACATGACGAAGAACATGTTTATTGGGAGAGCTTTTTTGATGTAGGTATTTAAAGTGCTTCTAGAAGATCATAGGTTCGTATCCATTGATACTATTGTTAAAATAAGAAGTTTCGTTACTCCATATTCTACGACTCTCTTCTCTTCATTAAAAATAGGTATTTATATGTACTATATAGGTAGATGGTATAAATGTGTTTCGTCATATTTTTCTTTTTATGTAATTTTAACTATGAGTATGTTAATCTTATTCTTAGAAATATTCTCATTAAGATATAGATATTGTTATAATATATAATATTAATACTAGCGACTCACTCTCACCTGGCTCGGATTCGTACCTAGATTTATCGCACTATTAAATGTATACAAGAACTTGACAAATGATATACTAAAACCTTCCTCGAGAGCCACTCTATCCATTGGTGAAAACACATGAAATTCTATACAGTAGTTTTTGAGTTTATCACGAACAGACAGACGCGGCAGAGGACTTTGTTTTATACTATTTAGCGATAATAGTTATTTTGAAATCAAGATTTTTATCAAATAACTTAAACAAATAAAAAAAATACGAAATAAACATTTCACAGAAGCTATATAAGTTGGGAATTACCTACCATATAAGTAAGTTTATTTAAATCTGACGCCCGCGCCACTGCAGTGGTGTATGCGGAACGATAATTTTTAATTAACATTTAGACGAGACCATTTTATTACGTGGAGCACAATTTCATAATCATAAAACTATTATTAAATCTTAAAAATTGTATATTTTCTTCCTTACTCATGCAAACGTAATATTTCTTAAACATATTTGCCAAGATTTTACGAGTATACAATAGTTAACCGATTTGATTGTGAGTTTGTTGTTGTTTGAGTTGATCGTCTGTAATTTGTATGTTCGCGACAAGCTCAAAAACCTCTGAACAGTTTGTGTTAGCTAAAATATTAATATGATTGTTGGAGACGTCGGAAAAAACAATACCAATATGGAGCTTAATTAGGTTTCGCGCTTAAATTAATAAAGTTTACAGAATTATTCCTCCATTAATATTTTATCACAAAATAGTCTTCTCATCAAACTGTAGCAACGCTATATGAACGTACCTAGGAATGCATCCGAGCGAAGCCCAGGTAAGTCACTAGTGTTTCATATCTAAGATACCTCAGTAATAATGACATAGAGCTTTTTTCTCAGAACATTAGCCAACTCCCATGGGATAACAGTATGTGATAAAAAGGTTTCACGGATAAGGAATGGCATGAATTATTTGGTACAATCAGTACCCAAGTCATTGTGTGGTCAAATGGTCACTTATTTTGACTTAGAGCATATATTATATGTGAATAAAATATAATGTAAAATCCACATTATATATCATATTATTATTTTTTTATTTTGACGACACGTTTGGCTCAGTTGGTAGTGACCCTACTTTCTGCACAAGCGGTCGCGGGTTCGAGTCGCGCTAGGGGCAATTATTTGTTGAGTACGAATGTTTGAACTCGTCATGGGTGTTTATATTTATAATATGTATCATGTATTTAAAATTAATCTATGAGTAGGATATCAACTATCTAGTATCCGTAACACAAGCACGTAACGTAGCTTACCACGTAAGTAGATGGCGATGTTATAATAACGTCCCAACATATCATGCTTGCGTGCCAGCGGTCGGGGTGCGAGCCCTAGGGTCATTTGTTTGTGTGTGAGCATGAATGTTTGTACTCGAGTCATGGGGTTCATATTTATATTTATTTAAAGCTATTATATAATAAGTATCAATTATATATTATTCATAATTCAAGCTTCGTAGCTTACCATGGAACTAGGTGGTGTTATGTGTTACTGTCACAACATATTTTTTTATAATATATATAAGTGTTTTAGTAAATAGCTTCATCATAATTTTGCTACGGAAATAAATGAAAGAAAAGTAGTTATTTTGGCTCGCAGCTGCTTCAAACGAATCAGTCGAAATTCTCTGAACAAATTATATACAACCTGTAACTGACAGGCCATCTTTCGGAATTGTAACGAACTCAATTAATACGATTTTGTACTTTCAATTCATTTCATGAATCAAAAAGGAAGCTGGATATATGTATGCAGCATATTATCTTAAGTCCTAAGCTACATTTCACGTATTTTTTATCATATTATATATAACCATATAGCACATCTTTGTATACCGGATATCTATGAAACGGCTGAACCGATTTTGACGGGACTTTCACTCGCACATAGCTATTGTTATAATGAGGCTACTTTTACTGTATTAGAAATTATAAAACCGGTTAATTTATTTTAACTTGCCCAGCGAAGCGGGCCGGGTTTGTTAGTAAATAATATATATAAACTCCAGCTATAAAACTGTTATTTGTTCTTTAAATATAAGATTTGAATATTTAATATTTGGAAATTGAAAATAGGATTATTTATTGACTCAACAAAACAATAATTGTTTTGATATAATATTATAGTTAGAACAATTATTTCAACATTCCCCATAAATAATTGAAATGTGTAAATGTGTAGATATGTAGGTAAGTTATTACCTAATTTATTTATGCGTCAGCTTGTGTCAGGGTCATTAGGAGTTAAAGCCCGCACGCGTAGCCTAAATAAACAGAAAAACGATGTTAAAGTGAGTAATTACAAATGCCTTGTATGATATAAAGTGAAGGGAAAAACACTTTTATCATATTTTTATATAAAAAGGTGTTAAAAAAAGAAAATTTATGCAGTAGCTTTTCCTTCTAAAGGCAATAAGTCACAGAGTCTGACCCCGCGAGACCTTCCTGTTTCCTTTAGATGTTTCTTAAATTTAAAACTAGTATCCAAACAATCGTAAAGCAAATTACTGTCGGATTTTTTTATAAAAATATATAATCTACAGAGACAGCTTTCAGAGTAAAATTATAGTTAACTGCAATATAAGTCAGATTTAAGAACAAATATTACGCCAATTTACTAAATATAATAATGAATCTTGTTTTCCACAACCTATTTTTAGGCAGCTGGCCAAGAGTCCGTATGAAAAGTCCTTATGAATTTGTTCAATTTTATTAAAAATATCATGTGTGTTAAAACCAACCTCTTTTCCACTCAAATTAATCTAAATTGTAAAGTAAATATCTAATTTTCAAATAAAACTTCTAATTAATTTTCCAAAACATTTCTAATTAAGATTTACTTTCGCTGGAAATAAAACAATTTAATTTCGCGACTCTGAGAATTAAGATGATTTAAATTCGCAAGTCCGAAGTTGGCCAATACGCTATTGTTACAAGTTTCACGACTTCTAGGCAACTTACACTTGTAGCTTTCCTTCGCCGGTTGTGATCTAGATAAGTTGATTACATTACCTATTAAACACGTATTGTAGTCAGCTCTTTTTAATATTCCTGGGTTTTTAACATTGCTGGGTCAACGCTGGGCTTCCATTATGTGAGTTAGAAAATTTAAATTACACTAAATATTAATATGAAGTAAGCACTAATATTTAATAATATGATGTTAGTGTATTTTTTGTTTTAACGCTCGAGCTCTATTCTCTGAAACTACCTGGTGAAAGTCCATTTTGCAATTTTGTTCCATCTTAACACATACATATTGCAAGCTTCGGACAAATATAATAGGATTTTAAGATATAATGTTAAAAAATATTGTAATTATTTAATGAATTAAAATATTTTTTAAATTACATTTTCTATTTATATTGGGTAAATTATTCAGTTTTAATAAAAAAATCCTGCCGTAACTGCTAGTTGCGAGCTGTTCATCTATAATTGAAGCTCGTTGGCTGAACTCTAAATAATATATGACCAAACATGTTCAGGGGTGGATAAATCCTTCTTAACTGGACATGATTTAGGTTCACTGCATTGTGATTATAATACCATATTGGCCATATAATGTATTGAAATATTTATGTAGGTTCCGAGATTACAAATAATACAATTAACTATTACAATGACATCAAACTTTTTAAAATTTTATCCTTTACATTCTTTAAATCTTTACTCTTCACTCCAAAAAAGTATATTTTTTTCTTATGCTTGAGGAATGACTAACAAGAACTAATATCAACTATGAACAATAAAATGAATTCGAGTGTCGGCTAGTTCATTATAATATGTATATGTTATATTTTTATACAGGTACTTAAATATTGTTAAATTACTTGATTTAAGATGTTTCTAGAATCTCAAACTTTTTTTTCATATCAAATAAAGCTATCTTTTAATATATTTTTTTTATTTTTGATTCCAGATGTTTTGAATACCTTTCAAATACCCGGTTAACTGAACAAAAATGGAAAACCTATATAATACCGTGACATAAAAACGGTTTATACATAACTGTCTGTATATTTTACAAATTGCGTTAGCCTAATGAAAACAAACCCGCATTCTCCTTTGCTGCAGGCTCATATTTTATTTAACGGGTCTAACGAGCTTATGAAGTTACAATGTAACAAATTAAACTTGCTCTAAGATATCTAGTATACCATCTAATATTAAATTAGCAATTATCGTAGTATATACCATATACCTATGCTATGAAAATTTATTTCGTGTTTCTCGAAAACGTCTACAAGGATTTGGAAGCAATTATGTATTTAGATAAGAATTTGTTTTTAAGTTTATGACAGATGCCTTTTCTGGAAAAATACAATTTTTACATCTATTTCATATTTTAAAACACAGTGCAATGCTCAATCGTCTAGGCCGTAATAACCTCGAGCATTGATATACTAGGAAAAAAGGTGTAGTAGATACGTCATACGCGCTCAAAAAGTGGCACACTAAAACTAGGTAAAATTGGCCTACCTGAACTTGTCACACTTGTCACTTGCCACTTGTCACTTGTCAAAAATGCCGTCGTGTGTGATGAGATTTTGCACCAACTATACTAAAAAAACTTCCAAAAGCCAAGGAATCACTTATCATTCGTAAGTATTACAATTCACATGGTTTATTTATTATTTTATAAATAATCAGTAACTATTCTCTAAAATTTTGTCTCTATTCGCGACGATACAAAGAGCTACATAGTTGTTTCTTTTTCGCACGTATGCTTAGACTTGCCGTCCTACTTTATCTGAACTATAAGTGATCATATTTTATTAGTGTGGCGTCTATTATACGTGTGTGCGTTTTGTGCCATTTTAAAACACCGTTTGCCTTTTAAGTGACCTATCTACACCTTTTTTCCTAGTATATCAATGACCTCGAGGAAATGTCTTTGGGTGCTAACTTGTATTCTATATATCTAACTTTGTATTACAAAAATTCGAACATGACTTTAATGTAATTATATATATTTTTTATAATAAATGTAAGTTTAAAACCCACGCTGTATGTGGGTTTTCACGAGTCATTCAGGAAAGTGGAAGTCCTAGCGACTTCCTCTTGGTTCGACCCAATTTAAAAACGGAATAACGCAAATATAACATAGTTTATTTTTATTTTATCCTTAAAAATAATTAAATAAACATTTGCTTGTTTGTCCATTACGCAAAAACTATTTTTATTGAAGTTTTCGTATGGTGTTAATAATTGCAAAAAAGTTGCACTTATACTAGCGAAAAGGCATTAGCAGAGAGAAGCGCCGGTGGATTTCTATTATTATATAAGTATTGTATGTTTATAACTAAATACATTCGCTAGTTGACTCGGAGCGACAGGTGTCCGCGCATTATGCTAAAATATTCTGCATACTTTACTCAACAGGTGCAGTGCGATATTAAAAAAGTAATACGACAGACTTGTCATAATGGAGCACTGTTCAAAATAATATAGAGCATGAAGCCTGTCGTCAGAATGAATCGTCGCAGTATTAACATTAAATGCTTTAACTAAAGCTTTGGACGTTAAAGTTAGTAAAAAAGGAGAATCCACATTATATACAGGAACGTAGATTTGTTATGTTTAATGATTTGCTTTTAAATAAATACCGTTTCTTAACTTTAAAAAATATAAAGATTTATGATCCATAAAGTGTAAATTTTTTTAAAATGTGTAGTTACATAACAAAGAGTTTTTGATAGAATGTATGAGTTGTATCATAAATCACAAGTAATTTAAAAAAATTGAAACTTTCGTATGTCTTATAAACAAACTCTTCGAGAGTTTCAGAATAGAATCTGGTTTTAGGACCATACATATGCATATATTATATCATACAAATATGCATTCGCAATATTCAATATAGTTACTTGGTTAAAATATTAAGCATGATTTGGTGAATTGTCTCAAGATAGCATTAAAAATATGGTGCTGATGTGTTTTTTGCATATTATGGAATATATGAACAAACAAGATAAATTACCAGCTCTCCAACCTCTTTCCCATTTGATCCTCAGTGGAATCTACCTCACCCCAAAACTAAGTCGAATTTAGCGTCTCATAACTTCATAATATATTAAAATCCATCAAGTCGTACTACAGGGTGCAAAATAATAGACATAATGTGTACATTCGAGAAAACACGAAATTTTTACCGTCCTTGTAGACTAGTCGAATATAAATATAAAAAAGTATACGTGTTTGTGATTATTAAATGATATTTTATTAATAGTGCAGGGACTGAGGGCGGACCCTAATTGAACGCTGGCCTACAAACACAAATGGCCTGATAGGCATCTGGTTTCATTGATTATTTCCAACCCATATTTATGACTGTCAGCAATATCTTTAGCCCGGAAGTTGAACAGTGTTATGACAACTTAGCTGTCATCCCCCACTTTGATTACTCTCCATAAATACGAAATTTGTCGTTAAGAGCGGGTTATTCCTGTGCGAGTTACGTTGTAGTGCTTTAGCTATTAGTGACAGTGCGTAAAGTATTAAAGTGCCGTGAAGTGAATTGTTATATAATTAAGTAATGTTATTAATGTTATTCGTTATTAATGGTATAAAGTGATAAAGTGATATATGTGGTGTAACGACATAAGAAAGGTGGAATAATTTAGTGTATAACAGTTTGAATGTTCATATATACACCCGTCGTTTACATGACGATACCTTCTTCATTGAATGGAACATTGTATAGTATACACCAATTTATTTTATGAGAATAGAAACTTCATAGTATATTACCCCATTTAAAATGGAAAACTTGATTTAACTAACATTTGCATTTACGCGTATCACTTACATGTACATATAGTAATGTAGGGACACACCGCGCAGAAAAGCCAGTACTACCACTTAACACAGCGGAACCTGCGATGCCCCATTAAGAAGGGAGAGGCAACGCAGGATCACGCTGGCATGCCGAAGCAGATCTCAACGATTATTATGGGTTATAGATGGGTCACGGTCCACTCTATTATCAAAGAAGTATCAAGAGCTTAGTACAAAAGCCCACAGAAATGGGTCACAAATAAGCTACAAAGTAATACGCAGGGAAATACGTAGCTCACAACATAAGTATAGTACATAGTACGTAAATAATAATAGAAAAGTATGTATATATATGTATGTAGACTATAAGAATAAAAAAACTTTTCGTAATGTTCTTTGTGATTAAAGCGAAGATTTTAACACAAGAAAACGTAAGTGGAGAAGAAATTAAAACTATTCCGTTTGTTGCACAACCTTTGCTGGCTGGAAGTTGGAGAGCTCCTCGACTATAGTAAAGATTACTTTAAAGGGGCAACGAAGTAGGCACAGAGCGAAGCACTTTTCACATGGCACTGTGTGCACGTTTATTTGACAATTCCGCAAGTTATAGGTATATATATACTATGTAGTACATTTTTATTTGAATTTGGACTTGAGTATTTGCAACAACTTTGTTTATTTTCTACATTCCCATTAGATATTTATACTCACAAACAAATATCGTTATTTTTTATACATAGTTAATTTGAAAAAATAAAAAGTAAAACTCAATTTAAAATAAATCTTTAATTTAGACTGCTAAATATAATAAAAGAGACGTATAAAAAAATAAGGCGGTCATAATTTCATGATTTATTTTCTATTTACAGAATTTTTTTTTCATTGTTTGACCCTAATCTTAATACTGATTTTATTCTCAAAATATAATCATGATCGTTAATCATCATCATATAATACATTAATTTGTGAGGCAAATCTGCACATATGTACCATTATTATCGATACAGATAACGACTCTACATTTTTTAGATTTATCTGCCTGCCTATGAACTTAACGACTAATGAGAAAATCACTGGACATATTTTGATGAAATTTGGTATGTTGATAGCTGGTAATAGATCAATCCGGGTACTTACCGTTAAAACGTACCCAAGTATGGGACGAACCCGAGCAGAGCGAGGGTAAGAAGCTATAGTAACATTAAATATTACATAAGTTTCGCTTTAAATATATATTAAAAGACTAAACGGTAAACTGCTAACAATCACAACATTTTCCAAGAAAACTGAACGCTTAACAAGCCATTTTATTTAGTTAAGGAAACTTACATTAGAATCCATCGAGCCCTATTAAAAGTTGTATCAGAGACAAAAGCACTTACCATCCATTTACTTTCTAAGAAAAATGGCTACTAAAAGTGCTAAGTACAAAAGATTCTTTCCAAGATTCGATTTTAAAAACTATTACGTTTATTTTAAACGTTATAATTTCGTATATTATAACTACAGTGCAGAATAAAACTTTACTTATAAGAGTCTTTGACTTTACGACGTATTAAAAAACAATAAAATCCATACTAATATTATAAATGCGAAAGTAACTCTGTCTGTCTGTCTGTCTGTCTGTCTGTCTGTTACCTTTTCACGCCTAAACCACCCAACCGATTTTGCTGAAATTTGGTATGTAGATAGTTTGCATTCATGAGCAGGAAATAGGCATATTATTTTTTGGAAATTCAATCCCTAAAAGGGTTAAAAGGGGTGGCAAAGTTTGTATGAGAAAAATATTTTTATTGCACATTTTGCATGAAACTTTGAATTAATGCTTTTTAGTACAAATGATGAAACACGTATTTCAGGGTTTTTCGAAATTCACCCCCATTGGGGGTTAAAGGCGGTGGCTAAGTTTGTATGGGAAATTTAATTCTATTGAAATATTTTGCGTGAAACTGAAATAATGCTCTGCAATACAAATTATGAAATACATATCTAAGCGTTTTTTGAAAATAAACCCCTATGGGGGATAACGGGGGTTGCACAATTTGCGTAGGAGAAATATTTAACAGTAATTTTTACCATAAGTCCATAACAATGAACCACGTACATCAGTTTATCATTAACGAAAAACACACAAAGAAATTATGATACACATAGTAGCAAAATTGGTTAAAAATAGGAAATAAGTTTTAGAAAGCGCAGCAGTGGCGGCACGGCAGGATGCTACACAGTAGTTTTCAGAAAAGAGGGCCAGAACTTTAAATGGGGAATCAGTCCTTGGTACATTATAAGTAACAGTATACAAACAAAAATTTTTATTTTATTCACTCTTAGCGCGAGCGAAGCCGCGGGCACCGCTAGTTTAAATATAAATCCTCACTTACTTAAAAGCTATTAAAATCAAAAATTAAGAAATTACTGCAAGATCTTTTGCATTTACCAATAATACAGTAAAAAATTAAATACTAGGAGATACTTTATGTTTCAAAAATTAAAATTAAGAGATTATGTTTTATCTAACAATAACACTATCAAAGAAAATGCCTAGTCATATTAAGTACATATCTTTTAAAAATCCCATAGAGTACACCATACCCCATAGAATAGGATGTATAAGAAAGAATTTAAAAGAAATAGAAAACACTCTATCCAATTGCAAATTTAAATTAGGTAACTAATTATGTACGAGTACAGTCTAAAATTTGCACCTCGACTATTGCTAGTTACTTGTTCCACGGAGTCCTTGACATACGCTTACGTGATTAGAACTTAGAAGCTTATCTGTAAATCTAAGTGTTTTTAAATAACAAAGCTGTACTAGCAAACCCGCTTCGCTGGGCGTAAGTTAAAATTAATTAAACGGTTTTTATAATTAAGTAATAAAATAAAAGTAGCTAGACTAGACTAGCCGGAACAAACAGACAGATAGACAAAAATTAAAAAAATGATTTTTTCATGCAAGTACCGCAAATACTTTCATATTATGCATTTAGTGAATTGTTATTAATTTATTTCATTATTATTTATTTATTTATATTATTTATTAAATGAATCATACTATTGGCTTAGTTTGTAGCTTATCCTACTTGCCATACCAGCAGTCGTAGTTTCGAGGCACGCTGTGTCGTTGTGTGGTAAACACGAATGTTGTACTCCAATCATGCACATGCATGCACATGCATGCACATGCATGCACATACACGCAAGACTCGTAGAGTCGTAGCTTACCTCGTAAGTCATAACTAGAGGGTGCTGTGAATTAATGTCCCAACATATTTATTTATAATATATATAATTTTCCCTTCATTTTAAACGTGAAAAGAAGGCAACAGGTATGTGTCAAATTCGACATACGCGAAGTTTATGTGTGTATATACACACACATAAACTTCGCGTAGTTCGCCACTCATGGTCCAACCGCGCAACGGATTTAATTAAACGATATTTAATAAATACATTATAACTTTAAATTACATATACGTTAGTAATAAAATTTGCCATTAGTTGGCATTAATCATAGATAATATTATATATAAGAATAGTCGATACTTTTGCATTAAACCCGCTAAATAAATAAATAATAAATAAATATAATAAATAAATATGTTGGGACGTTATTAAACACAGCGCCATCTAGTTTCGTGGTAAGCTACGAGGCTTGCGTTACGCATACTAGATAGTTGATATTATACTACACATATAAATTTTAAATACATACATATTATAAATATGAACACCATTACTGGAGTACTCGAACCCACGACCGCTGGCACAGAAAGTAGTGTCTCTACCGACTGAGCTAAACCTAGAGCCTAGAGGCTAGAGAGCGTAGAATCGGAAGATATCTTTAAGAAAACATTTTATTTTTATCTAGCTTTAAGAAAAGTGAATACTATTTTTACATAACTTAAGCACTGGGTACCTCATAATTAGCCGTCGGCCAAAACTAGCGGTAGCTCTGTTTTCGTAGTTGAAACCTTTTTTTCTCGTAAACTATCAAAAAAAGATTTCTTATTTGGCTTCAGCATATTAAATAATACAACACCTAAAAGACCTTCGGCTTATTTTTCAAATAACTGTTTGTCATTTTTAACCGACTTCCTTTACGATTTTTTTACGTAATTCATACACGTAAGCCGCGAGAGAAACCCCTCTGTCGCCCAGTAAATCAGTGCGGGACGAGGCGTTGTGCTAAACGGTCCTGTGACTATTTTCTCCGCAACCGCAGAACCAGTTTAGAAATAGCATAGTTTTATCCTACACTATTGTAGCGCGCTGGTCGCGCGTAATTATTATCGGGTGCAGGGTTGCGCGGGGAATTTTTACCGGTAACACCCACTCAGGCAAGGTCAACGGCGTATATCCACTAATTAATCCCATACATTTGATTCATGAGAAAATAAATATATTAATTTTAATATTTATGGAGCGTCAAAATTATTGTATTTATTTACATCGTAAGAAGTGAATAATGTATAATTTAAACATTAATTAATTAACAAGACAGAGTAAACAAATATAATAATTAATAACTAATATTTAATCAGCAGGAAAATAAATGTTTTTACGAGATGCCATAATTGAATTACAGATGTCGCTCTGGACCTTTAGTATTTAGATTAAATGCTCGGGCAGTTTCGATTAATTAAGGTTATTTAGGAGCTCTATTTACCGAACCAATGAAACGTTGTCTCTAATGGTGTGGGCTTGTCTTATACTGGACCCTTTATTTGGGTCAGTGAAACAACTCTTCACTTTTTATTCATTACATGCTTTCAAAATCATACCATACATTTACATTAATAATTAACGAATCTTTCAAATTGAAATTATATAATATCCTGTGAGTAAATTTTAATAGAAAAAAAGGAAAGTACATCATAATATATTCTACAGCCTCTTCAACTATATATACAAAAACGACATCTTTGTGAAAGGCAAATATACAAGCAAAGTATCCCTCACATTTGATATGAACTAAAATAATAACACAAAAATACAATATTTAAGGTTATACAATATCACAATAATGTAGAATTATTGGGCTGTGTGCTTATTTTTATTTCACGCAATAGAGAATTGACATGATATTTGAGACAATCTGACAGACTATATTTTGTCCTTATACGATTTCCGAGAGATACAAACGTAAGCGTTTCTGGCAACATGTATTTATAACTACTAATAACGTGACGCAACATAGATAACGTTTCTGGCAATATTTCTTTGCTGACATAAAAAAGTAGATTTTTAAACAGAATCAACTACCTATGAATTAATGATTATTTATATTTACGCGAATACTTGAAATTTGAAATAAAACTATCTTTTAGGATTTTCCGCGGACTTATTTACATTTTTGGTTTCAGCAAGTCTTAGGATTCGAAAAATCGGTAACCAAAAAATAATATAAGTCTTCGAAAAAAAACTGAAAATATAGTTGTATTCAGTATCAACTATTTTAGTTACCTAACTGTTAAAAATTAAATCAAATGTGCCCCAATGAAATCGAGTGTACTCAAGTTAGCTTAATGCTGCGAGAAATAAGAGTGCTCTGATAAAAGAAAAGTAAGCAAAAAGAACCCTTTGGATTTTACGTGTCTATAAAGATATAGAAGGCGCCAATCGAGTTTGAAATAATAAGATAGGTACGAGTATCTAGTGTATTTTAGAAAGGAAATTTACTTCAGCCCCCCGGTTTCACCTGCTAATGCTTAAAAATCTCCTAAACGTATATCCCAGAGCTGTTTATTTCGGATATTATATTCATTATTTTGCAATGATTAATAGCTCCAAAGGCAGTGGTAGCCCAGCGGTAACGCGTCGCTTGTATAACCGAGTGATGCGGGTTCAAATCCGGGTCTCGCACCTCTGATATTTTCATGTGCGAATCATTTCTATCCTGATTACCACTTGTCTTACGGTGAAGGAAAACATCGTGAGGAGACCTGCATGTCTGAGAAAACCTAGCAAGTTTTCGAAAGACATGTGAAGTCCGCCAAAACGCACTAGGCCAGCGCGGTGGACTATGGCCTGATCCCCCTCGTACTGAGGGAGGCCCGTGCCCAGCAGTGGGACGTTATAAAGGGCTGATGATGATGATGATGATGATAGCTCCAAATAAGGAATAAAATAGTTCTTAGCCAAATATCTATCAATCACTGCATTATGCCTATTATCATAAATTCTACAACAAAGGCATTTTTAGAAATAGTCAAATAAATATATATACTGAGGCCGATCTATAGTTTTTAAAATAATTGTTTCTCAGTCTGGGAACTCAACACGGAAAAACCACTAAACAGATTTTAATGTACAGCTACAGAATTTATTTAATAATAATAGTTATCCGGGTTATTAAGGGATATTATTTTTTGCGGGTAAATGTCGGATCTATGAGAGATATTTAATAACCATTAACGAATATACTCGTATTTGGTGTAAATGTAGAGGAATTGACGTGAGTTCCATATGAATTTACAAAATTTTGTAATCTTAAGAGTATAATTTCCTTTTTTGTTGTCATTCTCTTCAATATTTGCATTGTTTACAAGTGTAAACTTTATTGGTTTATTTTCTATCTCATTATTATCTATTATTTTAGTATTGTACTGTTTGTTTTCCATCCTACTAATATTATAAATGCGAAAGTTTGTGATTATGGATGTTTGTTACTCTTTCACGCAAATACTACTGAACCGATTACGATGAAATTTGGTATGTAGGTAGCTGAAGACCCAGAATAACATATAGGCTACTTTTTATCCCGGAGTTCCCGCGGGATTGACTCCTAATATTTAAAAAATTAACGCGGGCGAAGCCGCGGGTACTGCTAGTATAAAATAAAATTAAAATTAAAATGCGTACAAAGTGCACATGTCAGCCGTGAACTTCTTTGGCAAAGTAATTTTTAAATCTTGTTTATATTTATATTTATACTACTCCAAAACTTAGTGGGGGCGAAAAAGGAAGATATGTTAGGAATTTAATGAATTCAATTGTAATTAAAATACTAAAAGTGTCGAAAATTAATACAAATGCCCTTTCTCACTCTCTCTCAATTCGTCTTAATCGCTCTCTCCCTCTTCTTGGACAAAAACGTCCCACATTATCATGTCACTTTGCGTTACATCCGTAAAAATTTACCTTCACGCGCGCAAAAAAGTAAGAAATTTCACTTCAAAAATAAACTAGATTAAGGTTAACTAGACATAAAAGTCAATAAAATTTTCTGCAAATCTGTGTAACGGTTTACACGAAATTGAGTCATAAATATCAATAAATCTTTAAAAAGTTTAATATAGAATATTTATAGGATCATTTACTTTAAAAGACTCGGCTTAGAAATCAATTTTGGGCCTTAAAACAGAAACATCGATTTGAATATTAAAAACGCTGAAACTTAGAGACGAGTAATATAAAATATTCTGTTACAAATTGCTTTCATGAAAGATGAGAAAAACTAATGGACGTTGAAGGAATCCTTTTTTTTATTTTGACGTAAAATTTTGAACACCTACGTGAGTTTAGAGCAACTGCGTGGTAAGCTTGGAATTTTGCTCACGTTCGTAACCAATCGACGGATTCTACATATAATATACTTGTAATTCAATCTATTTGCAAGTTGCACATTCTGGCATTTTTATATTATGTGACAAAGTGCCACCCACTCTTCTTCTTTCTACAAGACATTTTTGTACATTTAATAAAAAACCATGTTATCTTTTTTATAGCTTTTTTTTTTTTTATGGGACAAAGGGGGCAAACGGGCAGGAGGCTCACCTGATGGTAAGTGATCACCTCCGTCCATGGACATCTGCAACACCACAGGGCTTGCAGATGCGTTGCCGGCCTTTCTGGGAAGGGAGGGAGGGAGGAGGGAGAAGGACGGGAGGAGGGATGGGAAGTGGGCCTCCCGGACTTTTGTACTTTATTTTATAGTACTTTTGTCTTAACCTATTGAAGAAAAACTCAACATTATCTCCTTATATATCTACTTAAGAACGTGTACGTTGAAGATCTAAAAGCAAGATAACATTTTATTTGTAACTAGCGACTCACCCTCGCTTCGCTCGGGTTCGTCCCCAGGTGTAACCTCTTTAGTATAATTTAAAAGATTTTCCCGCTTTACTGTTGAAATTTTCCTGAATTTTCTTTGCTATAAACCTCACGGAGCCCGAGACCTTTCCAACGAATGCAAAACCGTGGAAATCGGTTCGTGCGTTCTGGAGTTATAGCGTCAGGAAGGAAAACCCGACTTATTTTTATATAGTAGACTAACGGCTCACCCTCGCTTGGCTTGGTCCTTGGGTTGGTTATAATTATTTTAAGCTTAAAACTCTTTTTCTGAAATAAAAGTAGTATAAGTTACTCCTTGTCACATTAGTTTAATCTGCAAGTGAAAGCCCCGTTAAAATCTGTCCAGCCGTTCCAAACCAGGAGCAAACAGACCGACAAATAGAGCTTTTATGTACATTTCAACAATAGACAACAAATTTATTTATCGCATAGATATAAATAACTTATTTTTATATAAGAGCACGTTGAATATATTTGGTCGTAAGCTCTTTATGCCACTGCCGAGCGAGATAACTGTCAAAAGCTTTTGTTATGGGTAACAAGATGATATTTATATCATTTGATACACAATTTATAACAATAGTGAAACTATATAAAAGATTATATATATTTTTGAAATATTTTGTGACTTGTACTTGTATTTACTTACATTCAGTTACTTAATACTCTTCCAGTAGCATGGATACATTGAAAAATTACCCATAATTTCAGTTTATAAATACTTGCTTTAGCTTCAAAAGAGACCTGTTTTTATTTCGCCTATCACGTTAAAATATCGGTTAATGGAAACTCGTTAGTTTACTTATTGGACCACCATTTGTTCATTTTGTTTACTTCCGTTTCTTGACGGTGAAGATGTCACTTCCTTAGCTTAAAGAATAATCTTTAAGCTAAGGAAGTGACATCTTTCGTTTATCTGCTATTTTATCTGTCGCCTTTTGTAATCTACTGAATAAAGTAAGGCTACTTGTAATAATATTTTTAATTTAACTGAACATTCTTTACTATATTCATAATGAAAAATGAGTTATATAATAAATAGGGATTTATATTAAGACTGTCGTAGCCCAGTGCTAAACACGCTTGCTTAGATAACTGAGTGATGCGAGTTCAACCGGGTCTCGCACCTTTCATATATTCTAAATGTACGAATCTTTTCTAACATGATTACCACTTACGGTGAGGCCTTTCTCAGACTCTAGACTATCCGTGTACCTAATTTTATTTTTTAAAATTGGTTTAGTAGTTTTGGCGTGAAAGCGCTACAGACAGACAGACAGATAGAGTTACTTTCGCATTTATAATATTAGTAAGGATTGTATTGTATCATTAGTGAAAGTTTGAACATAACTTTTTTTTGGTAAAGCTTAAAGCTCTTCTAGAAATGATAAACAAAAAAATCTATTTACATACATATTACATACTTACTTACATTTATATATACCTACATATTTATCCGTTTAAAGTCTGCTGACGAAAATATCGGTGGTTTGGTTGAGTGGTGTTTTATGAGGGGTTAAATTACATAGTTTTGGAAGAACGCCAATTCAGCCCGAGACGAGATGTACCAAATGTTTTGCTTCGTATAGGTAGAATGTAGATATTACAAAAAGGTTGCAGTGTTCGTGTTGTGTTATTTATACCTATTATTACTATTTTTACAGCTTTTTTTTACTCTTGAGAGAGCATTGACGCATACCACCTGTACAAAACAGGTGGTCATGCGGGGCTCACCTCCTCTTAAGCTTCTTGTAAGGTGAGTCCCACATTACCACCTGGTGGTATGCGTAAATCCATTTCCCAGCGATAAAAAAGGCTATAATATTCGAAATCTAATAGGTGTCTGTAACTTTACACCCACTATTTAGAAAACAAGGTTCCAAGCCTCGCCCTCCGTTATAGTATTTCAAAATAACTGTTTACAAATCAATACAAGAACAATTAGAACTCAACGCGTGAGTTTTCACTCAGAACATCAGTCACAAATGCAAATAACTTTGCCATACTTTTGAATTGAATATACCTAACTATCTTTTCGAAAACTCTAAGACTCTTCCTATGTCGAGAACTAAAAATCAAAATAAATGGAAGAAAAAAACCGAAATTGTAGTTAATAATAAACAATAAATATGTTGGAACATTTTAACAACATCCATCAAGGCTATCCATGGTAAGCTACGAGGCTTGTATTACATGTATACCAGATAGCTAATACATATACTACACATATAAATTTTAAATACATACATATTACAAATATAAAGAAAACACCCATGACTGGACTACAAACATTCGTGCTCAACAAATGAATGCCCCCAGCGGGACTCGAATCCGCGACCGCTGGCGCAGTAAGTAGGGTCACTACCAACTCAAATTCTAATTCCACACTCCTTAAAATACGACGAAAAATCATCTAATTTCGCCTTACATCAGTTTGGTTGTGAGCATTTTGAATACCACGGAGTAACCTTAAAAAGTATTCTCAGAAAAAAACATAATTGGAGTGTAGAGACTTCATATTCTCATTGCTTCTAACTACTTCGTCGTTATTTTCGACACCTACAATCTGCTTCAGAGATCACATTATTCTTTATAACCACTAATGAGATACTTACAACATTAATAAGTAAAGTCTAGTTGACATGCACAACTAAATTTTTAATTATACCACCGAGGTAGTTTGAGTAAATAAGGTACCCAGTAGTACAAATACACCAAATATAAGTACAACTTAGTAGTAGTAAGTAGCGACTTAAGCAAATTTTTAAAGAATCAATAATATATCACTACATATTAAAAAAAGTCATACCGCCGCACTTGTCTGTCCGCGACAAACTCAAAAACTACTGCACAGATTTTCATGCAGTTAGCCCCAATGGATGAGATGAGATAGAATGGTTCTCGAGGCAGGTTTTAGTATATCATTTGTCAAGTTTTTGTTTACATTTACTAGCGGAAGCCGCGGTTAGCTCGAGCTAAATCTGGGGACAAACCCGAGCGAATTGAGGGTAAGTCGCTAGTTGACAATATATTGACAATAATGTCGTATAAATATAGTTTTTAAGAAAGCAAAAAGCTTTTAAAAGCGCTTTTTGGTTACCTAAAATATTTTCAAGATACAGATCATATTCAGGGCTCACTTTCCTCTATATCGTTATCACACTGTCAAAACTTCTTGCGTGAAATAATATTTGTTGGTGTAATTCTATTAACATGTCTGTTTCCGCTGAATAGTAACGATACAACAGAAATATTAACTTCATACGTTATGTTAAATTAACATCACCGACATTTAAAGGAAATAGAACATTAATATGATTCATACATTTGTCGCTAGGAATCGTCCTACCTAGGTACTGCCAAGCAAAATGGAGAATTTTAATACAATCTTGCCCTTAGCCCTCTTAATACGGACCTGTCGCAAAATCCGCTCATATCGAATGTCTTATAATTGTAAACTACTTGTAAATTAAGCTTTTCGAGAGTCAAAAAAAAATAATTACTTTTGATATTGAAAATAAAATATGTAAAATGAAATGAAATAGAACTTGTATATTGAAATAATTTCAGAGAATTTTTCCCGTCAAGAAACTGCTATTATATTTATATATTTCAAACACAATTTTTTTTTCAAAAACGCCTTCAGGAGGTAAAAGGAGGTCAAATCAAGCGTTAGAGAAGCCACGGGCAAATCCTAATCATAATAAAAATAAATGTGCTATAACGATGTATTTCCAAATATTAATAGAATATTGTAAAAGATGGTTTTTTAGTACTTATAAACTAACGTTAATTTGTATAACGATAAATTTTTATTTGTTTTATATGCTGCTTAGAGGATATTAGGCCATATGTCGGTACTCCTATCAGTACATACACTGTTTAGTAATATTTTATTGAGACACAAGTTAGAATACGGTGGTCGGTCAGTCAAGTTCTAGTCATTAACGTCATCATTCTGGTATATTTTGATAATTACTATGCATGATATCCCAAAATAAGTATGATTATCTACAAGGAAAATTTGAAATTATACATAATGATCAACAGTTATATATTTTTAATTAGTAGTTAATTAGCATAACAGTTATATGTATTTTAATTAGTTAAATAGGTAATACAGGGAAAAATACTTAGGTTTTCCTCGTAGAATAAACCTAATGTAAATCGCTATATATAAGCCTAATACATAGTTATAAGGAGACTAACCCTACCCGCGGCTACGCTCGCGAAACGAAACGAAAACGAAACGTCGGGAACCAAAAATAAGTCCACGACAAAATCCAAAAAGGTAGTTTCATTTATATTGTCAAATACACGGAGAGAAAATTCTAGTTTAGGTAACCAGAATATAGTTAGCATAAGCAGATTGTCGTGTAATATATACGACAGCTAACTATTTTGTCGAGTTTACTAGAAAAATCTGGTAATAGCTTACAAGAATATCTAGTACAGTTAAACATAAAGCTGGTACACTTCATTAAAATTAATGTATAGTGTACAAAAACCTATTTGTATTAATTACATAATTTTTATTATAAATATAACGGAATCGGTATCGTTCGTAACACCATGCTTTATTTTCGAGATAACCAGATTTTTAGTAGAGACTATAGATTATGATAGTGACCATTAACAAATTGAATGCAAATATTACCAAGTTGAGATTTTATTAAACTACATATTTTTTACACTTTACTATATATTTTGTTCAGTTTACTATATTTTGTGTTCAGTTTACTATATTTTATATTGTTCAGTTTATTATATTTTAGTAATTACAGCAATGTTTTATTCTTTGTTTCACATTATTTAGTAGGAGATTGATTGAACCTTTTAAAAATGTACATAGTTACCATGTTAATAAAATCTGTCAGTTTCGTCAAGAAAGTATTTTTCAACTACACTGACAGATTTGATCTTTTTTTCCGGTAACCATGTAAATTTTTTTAAAGACCCAATCAATTACCTATAGCCCGGTCAAATTAGACGAAAAAATAGGGGTGAGGGTACAATAACTTACAATAAGCTGCTTACAATCAGCTTATTGTAAGTTATTGTATCCTTGGATGTCTAAATTGACCGGACTACTACTAAATAATGTGAAACAAAGAATAAAACATTGATGCATTTTTTTAAACAACCAATTGCAGCAGGCTTGTAGTACAAGCCATACAACAAGAATTTTAAATAAAACAAAACAATCGTTTGTGACTTTATATTATTAAAACAAAACTGAGCTAGGCTGTTGTCGGTCTTAGATATTATTATATTGGTAACCTTAAAGTTATGTAACTTATATTTTGCATTGGTATGTACTCGGCCAACTGCCACGATTCTAAAAGTTGGTTGATATCCTTGTCCATCACAACACAAACAATAGTAATTAGTAACTATAATAAATAATAATTAAAGTAACTATTAGTAGCACACCCAAACCGCACGCACGTTCCGTCCGAAAGAAAAATGAAATGACAACTTGACAAGACAAGCATAGCAGCCAGTCAGTGCTGCATACCAAAGTTCAAGCAAACCATACAATATATTTGGCAAATGTAAACAACGTTTCGTTTGCTAGACGATACTCATGTTACACAAAACATAATAATCTGGTTAACAATACTATATGATATCTAGCTTATTTTAACAACTAAAGCAGTTAGAGACAACCTAAATATCGTATTGTTCAATTGACAGCTAGCAACAACAAACAAATTATGGAGGGTATACTTTACAATTATTGAAATGTTCTCTTTACATTAATAAAATGTACTTTTAAATAGCTGTTAGCATTGGTTACTAAAATGTGTTTACTAGAACATTCTGGTATTTATTAAAATACGATTATTTGTTGTTAAAAGTCAATCCGGTAAATTTAACTTAATTCTGTTTCTATAAACTAGAATGATATTTACAATACGTTCTGGTAGTATTGTTAAAATAATTTCTTTCCGAGTATTCGCGTGAACTTTAGAAAGTTACTGGGTATGTTGGGTGTGGTGTTTTATTTAGAGTCCGCAAATCTAACCAAGCGTGAGGCCATACTGTAGTACAGGCTTGCTGTCGACGAAAAAACATATCCATATATACAAAAAGTCCTACAATATCCAAATTTCAAAATAATTAGTACAGATGTTGACTGTTTATAAACAGTTGTAGGTCTGATGATTCTGATAAAAACTTCATACACACTCTTAGTAATATTTTTATGAGACACAAGTTAGGTTTACCAAAGTATAGATCTACGAGGAAAATAGGAAATTGTATTGTATACTCCTCTGTCGGTCCAAGTACTACCTGCCAAATTTAAAGTTAAATGTAGCTCATAACTGTAGGACTTTCATAAAAACTTGCGAAAGCCCTGACCTCCTTAATCCGGTCCTGATGCCTCCGATGTCTACTAACTAGAAAACTCTCTGCCAAATACCGTCTTTATACTTCAAGTGGTTTCGATATTTCGTGATGACTTGAGTGAGTGGACCTTTTATATTATAACCGGCATATTTAGCGGAACATAAAATAAAGGTTTGATATCAGTATCATATAAGGTTGCTGGCTGGTTTATACGTCATTTAACTAAAAAAGAAATATTTTCAAATAAAGAAAACAACTGAACATATCATTTTATGCAATTGTTTTAATTTTATTCAAATACACCTTATCTGGAGCGAACTTCGAGTATTTCTTCCTTCTGAGTTTGATTTAAAATTTCATTGAAATACTGTTTTTTGATAGTTTTTTTTTAATCGCGTATCTTTTTGGAGTTGAGGACTGAATTATGCCTGACTTAGCCCCAACGGATATTGCCAGGGCACTCGAAATGCGAAGAAATGGTCAAACCTACAGAGTGATATCCAGAGATCTTCGTCGACCAGTTTCAACGATCCATCGCAGTATCCAACGGTTCAGGGAGACCGGTACTTATGTGAGAAGAGCAGGACAAGGCAGAAAAAGACGCACTTCAAGTTGGGATGATCGTTTCATTCGGCTTCGTGTACGTAGGAACTCCCGTTTGACAGCCGTCCAAGCCCGACATGAGTTAGAAGCAGTGCGGGGTGTAACCGTAAGTGAGCGTACGGTACGAAGAAGGTTCGAAGAGAAGCTGGTTTGGGTTAATTTGTGCCCACCAAGGCTCCAAGGCTCGAGGTAAATCATCGTAGAAACAGGTTAACTTTTGCTCAGGAACATCGACTTTGGAACGCGGACCAATGGAGTAAGGTATTGTTTAGTGATGAGTGCAGAATTCTCTTAAATCAAATTGACGGCAGGCAAAGAATATACAGACGCAAAGGAGAACGATACATTCAGACAAACTTTGAAACTACAGTTGCATACGGTGGTGGATCAATAATGGTTTGGGCGGACATTTGTTTGGGAGCTCGCACAGACTTGGTGGTGATTGACAGAGGGAGTCTGACTGCAGACCGCTATATCAGAGAAGTTTTAGAAGAAGATGTCGTACCGTTTGCCCCATATATCGGTGACGATTTTGTTTTTATACAGGATAATGCTCGGCCGCATACCACTCGGCCCTCGGGTAACTCAAGCTTATCTTAATGATATTAATATCACTCTTATGGAGTGGCCGGCGAGATCACCAGATATGAACCCAATAGAGCACGTTTGGGACTTGCTGAAAAGAAAAGTTAAGTCCAGAATTCCAGCTCCTGATAACGTGGGTGAACTGCGAATCGCCGTAGTTGAGGAATGGCGGAGACTATCAAGGGGACCATCGATTACATCATTCTCAGTATGCCTAGACGGGTAGAAACTTTAATAAGAGCACGTGGAGGAAATACGCGATATTAATCACCATTTTTCTAATTTAATTATTTGTTATTTTAATATTAATTTTCACTTTTCCAGGTTACATGAAAAGTTCAAAAATGTACCATTTTTCACATATAGCCTTTACTCGCAAAATCTGTTCTTAATGTGATCTCATTTTAAGTAAAACAAATGAAACTTTAAATAACAAAAGAAGTGTAGTAAGTAGATTTTAAAATAAAACCATATTTTTTTAAATTATGGTCTTTTTTTGTATTCCGCTAAATATGCCGGTGTGTATATATTTAGGTTATTATTAGTATAATTATAAATTATATATTATGTTTTAGTTATTTCTTTAACCCGTCAACGCGAACAAACGAGACACAATAGATTTTCAATTGTTATAAATCTATATTGACCGCGCGCCCGTTGATAGGTTAAATAATACTACAGGGAAAAATAATTTCGGCGTTAATTAGTTTTTCGTAAAATCGTGATACAAAGTCATCGATGAGTCATATTTAACATATAATAATATAAAACGCCTCATGAAGTACCGCTACAGAGTCAGTCGTCACTCGTCGTCAAAGCGTGGGCGGAACGTACATTACTTTTGTTACTGAGCGAATCATGTGGTTAATATTATTTTTGTTTGTAATACCTGCGCTAGCGCAAGACCAATATAAAATAAATACTACACAAGGACGCGTTATAGGATTTAAAGCCACAGGCGTAGATTATGTAACGTTCAATGGAATACATTATGGCGGTTCTACTGCCGGCGAGAACAGATTCAAGGTATTTTATATTTTTATTAATTAATTACTTTATTTAAATTACCAAAAAAGTTAAAATATATTACATACAATAGAAAATTCATTACTAAATATTAACATGATACTTCTACTTTTAGTTATAAGTAACCACAGCATGTAATTATACCATATATAATATAATATAATTTTCACAGCATTAACATCAAAAAAAGAACAACAAAAATATATATTATTCAAATTGCAAACAGTTGAAACGAATGTGAGACCAATAAAATAGTGCACTTATTTTTTAACAAATATTTAAAATATACAACCAATTAGGTACTAGTAGTGACAGAATGAGTATGACTTATTTTATTGTAGAGTAAAGAAAATCGGTTAAATGCAACCAAAGATAAAAATAAGTGGTTTGCCTTGGACGAGGCTTTTACCGAAAGGGGGTCCATATGAAAAATATATATATCAGTGGCGAAGGGTGAAATTTGAGCAGAAGTAAGCTGTCCAAAAAATGACAAAAAATAAATAAATGCGATGCAAAAGTACACCTAACTATCCTATCTACTAGTACCTAGTACCTACTAATACCTCGTAAGTATCCCTTTGTAGTGAAGTTTTTTTTTTTTCGTAATAATTAAAAAGTAAAAAAGTGTTCATAAGACTATTGTTTATTTTTTTAATTTATGTAAAGTTATAGCAAAATAGTCAATATATTTAACTAGCGGTGCCCGCGGCTTCGCTCGCGCTAAGAGTGAATAAAATAAACATTTTTGCTTATATACTGTTACTTATAATGTACCAAGGACTGATTCCTCATTTAAAGTTCTGGTCCTCTTTTCTGAAAACTACTGTGTAGCATCCTGCCGTGCCGCCACTGCTGCGCTTTCTAAAACTTATTTCCTATTTTTAACCAATTTTGCTACTATATGTATCATAATTTCTTTGTGTGTTTTTCGTTAATGATAAACTGATGTACGTGGTTCATTGTTATGGACTTATGGTAAAAATTACTGTTAAATATTTTTCCTACGCAAATTGTGCCACCCCCGTTAACCCCCATAGGGGTTGATTTTCAAAAAACGCTTAGATATGTATCTCATAATTTGTATTGCAGAGCATTATTTCAGTGTCACGCAAAATATTTCAATAGAATTAAATTTCCCATACAAACTTAGCCACCCCCTTTAACCCCCAATGGGGGTGAATTTCGAAAAACCCTGAAATACGTGTTTCATCATTTGTACTAAAAAGCATTAATTCAAAGTTTCATGCAAAAATGTGCAATAAAAATATTTTTCTCATACAAACTTCGCCACCCCTTTTAACCCTTTTAGGGGTTGAATTTCCAAAAAATAATATGCCTATTTCCTTCTCATGAATGCAAACTATCTTCATACCAAATTTCAACAAAATCGGTTGGGTGGTTTAGGCGTGAAAAGGTAACAGACAGACAGACAGACAGACAGAGTTACTTTCGCATTTATAATATTAGTATGGATATTTACTAAAATAATATAAAAATATTAATGACGCCATCTATGAGAAATCATTACGCATCATTTAAAAGTTAAAGTACGGCGATAAGATTTAAGGCCGCATTAATTTATTTTGTATTTATTATAAATATAATTAATTTCAACCAAAACATAATTTAGTGAGATTTAAATATTCGTTTTTCCCTTCTGTTAATTTTACATTAATATATTAAATCATTATTTTAAAAAATATCGCCATCTAGTGACAAGTGTTTGAAAAACTTCGTAGTTCGTCAGTTTGCTATCTTATTGAAGAGATTGATTTATTCTTTATTTATCAAAGTTAAATTAAAATTTTGAAATATGAAGATGTTTTTACTGGTTTTAAAATTTAATTACAATATCCTACAGCAGTACTTGATATTTCCTTCCAGTCCGAATAAACTGTTTAAGCTAATACGCGTAAAATAATTTTGTCAAGGAAACGCATATAAAATAACTTAAAAACATTTTCACTGCAACATAAATGAAAACAAACACAATATTTTTCTAATTTAGCACTTACACACAATTTCAATAGAAAGTTTTATTACAAATGACTTGACTTATGCAAGTTTAGAAAATAAAGTCGCATACAATCCAACTTCAATAAAATACGCAAATTTAATAATGGCTTATAGAACTCACTCATCATCATCATCAATCATGTCATTGGTCAATCATAGTGACGTCTTGTACTTTCCACCAATCACATGCAAAATAAGCTGCTCAGGAGCGTCTTAACCGCGACCAAAAATCTGAGTAATTATGAATGAAATTACTTGAAAATGTTCCAATACAAAACTATGAATGAAACACAATTCGTATGGAAAAGGTAAGCCGAATTACTACGTCTTACCGCGGCATTTCTATGAAGACGCATTTTAGCAAAGTATACATTTTTGTTGATTTTGACTTATTGTAGGCGTTGTGTTATTTTTAAAAAAGGATTATTACTATAAAATATTATTTTAATTAGTAATCGTCTTAATTTAAAAAATAAAATAAATATCATGTATATGATAATAAATCATGTATATGATAATGATTTGAAATCGGTAAATTACAGAACCCAGAGATGAGAGACGCTTTCAAGCTGGAATTGCGTAACCGATTCATGAGCCTCGACGTGGACTCTACTTCTGTCAACACGGAGTGGAATCGCATCAAAATGGCCTATACAGGGACCAGCTCCGTTGTTCTTGGACGTAAAACACGCACACCTG
Organism: Boloria euphrosyne; assembly: GCA_951802675.2. Classification (NCBI taxonomy): domain Eukaryota; kingdom Metazoa; phylum Arthropoda; class Insecta; order Lepidoptera; family Nymphalidae; genus Boloria; species Boloria euphrosyne. Next base: position 2,767,033 of record OX637887.1, on the reverse strand, counting down.
AAAACTGGATGTCACAGAAGACCCGGAGCCTCATTGAAGATAGACGACAACTCCATCTTAAGATTATGGCCACAAATGACGCTACAGAGCTCGATAATCTTAGCCAGCAATACCGGCAAATCCGCAAGTGCATCTATCGCAGCACACGTAATGACAGGCGAAAGCGGACGGATGGTATTGCCGACTACGCTCAACACGCGGCTGATACTGGTAATCTTAGGGAGATGTACAAGGCGACGAAAGTCTTGACCGGCGGTCGTAATATTCATAAAAAACCCTTGAAAGACAAGGAAGGCCGATTTATTGTAACGTCAGAGGATCAGCTTAGGCGCTGGCGTGAACACTTTGAGGGGATCTTCAATGCCTCTGAAAACAACAACTCCACTTTTAATGTAACACCTACTGAAATCATCCCTACGCAAAGATTGAACATAGATGAATCTCCGCCCACGGAACAGGAAGTAGCGAATGCCATCCGATCGCTTAGAAACGGCAAGGCCCCGGGAGTCGACCTCATCACAGCGGAAATGCTAAAAGCTGATATCCCTACCGCTGTAAACGCGCTAACGCCGCTGTTACGAAATATCTGGTTGGCCGAGGAATTACCAGATGACTGGAAGAAGGGGCTTCTCATAACTGTGCCAAAAAAGGGAGATCTTAGTCAGTGCAGCAATTGGAGAGGTATTACCTTGCTCTCTACCCCTTCTAAGGTGCTCTGCCGGATCATATTGGACAGGCTATCGAGAGCTGTCGAACCCCTCATCCGTAAGGAACAAGCTGGTTTTCGACCCAATCGATCCTGCACTGACCAAATCAATACTCTGCGTATCATATTAGAGCAAGCATCAGAATGGCAGAGGGAAATATATATGACCTTTGTAGACTTCGAAAAAGCTTTTGATACGCTAAATTGGGATCGCATCTGGGAGCGTTTACATGAGATCGGTGTTCCCGAGAAAATCACCAACATAATTAAGGCTATCTACAAGAACTACTCTTGTAGAGTAACGCACAATGGCCTTATCTCGGAAGATATACCGGTTCATGCGGGTGTACGACAGGGCTGTCTCCTCTCACCTCTCCTTTTTGTTGTTGTCCTCGATGGAATAATGCGTGACACGATAGCGAACAAGCGACGTGGCATAGAGTGGGGAGTCTGTAACATCTTGGAAGACCTGGACTATGCCGATGACATATGCCTACTTAGTCACACGTACGCTGACATGCAAGCTAAACTGGACGACCTACGAGGAGAGGCAATGAAGGCTGGACTTAAAATAAACACCCGGAAGACCCAGGAGATGAGGTGTGGCGTAAAAAGCTCTCTGCCGTTGCTCATCGACTCAGAGACTGTGGAACGTGTCCAAAAATTTACGTACCTCGGAAGTGTTGTGTCAGAGACTGGAGGAACTGAAGAGGACGTCGCCTCAAGGATCGCCAAAGCTAGAGCAGCCTTCGCCCAGCTACGCCCCGTATGGCAATCACGAAAACTAACCCGAAGAATAAAACTTAAAATATTCCGGTCTAATGTTAAAACCGTGTTGATGTACGGGTGCGAGACGTGGAAGGTTACCAAGGACATCTCGCGCTGTCTCCAGGTCTTTATTAACCGATGTCTACGCCGAATTCTGGGTATTCACTGGCCCGAGAAAATCTCCAATGAAAATCTCTGGGAGCGCTGCAATGAGACACCAATCGACCAACAGATCAAACGCCGAAAATGGAATTGGATTGGCCACACACTCCGAAGGGACCCTAACCACATACCGAGGCAAGCCCTTGACTGGAATCCCCAAGGAAAACGAAAACGTGGCCGCCCAAAGCAAACCTGGCGTCGTTCAATCATTGCAGAAATGAAGGCAATAGGGAAGACCTGGAACGATATGAAGCGCGAAGCTCTCGACCGACCGGGATGGCGACGCACTGTAGACGCCCTCTGCCCCATCTAGGGGAGACAGGACTCCAATGATGATATGATAATAAATAAAAAATAATATAAAAAAATAATATGAATAATTAAAACTTTATTGGATTTTTAAAAGGTAAGACGGTTGGAATCGTCTTGTATGGACCCTTCGCCACTAATATATATATATATATATATATATATATATATATATATATATATATATATATATATATATATATATATATATATATATATATATATATATATATATATATATATATATATATATAGAATGTAAAAAGGAAGATAATAATAACTAACTCATTTCATTTTATAAAAACTTATTCTAATTAATTAACTATTTTATTTGAAATCAATTCTAATTATGATTATAAACTATTTCTAATATATAATATTGTATATGTTCAACGTTATATAATTTTAGTATTGTATTTTTTTTGCATGGAATTAAATAAAGCTATATTATTTATTATAGAGTAAAGGATAAGTACAAAGATAACCATACATTTCATTTTTTGGAACTCAAAAGTTTTTTCGTAAGCTAAATATAATGTTAAAGAATTCATTGATAAACAAAGTTTAAAGTTTTTTATTTTGTCTTTATCACTTATGCGTTATTTGACTAATACTAATTTGTAATATTAATATCATATTTTCAGGCTCCAACAGAACCTCCTAAATATACTGGAGACTTTATTGCTACAAATAGTAAAGTGATATGCGCTCAACCTTCTCCTAAGGGAATAATCGGTACAGAAGATTGTTTGGTACTCAACATCTTCACAAATAATTTGACCTCTCCTAAACCAGTCTTTGTATGGCTCGAAGGCGAAGAATATGAATCAACAACTAATATGACAGATATTTTAACCTTGGTACAAGAGGGTGTACTTGTTGTGTCAATGAACTACCGTCTATCCATTTTTGGTTTTCTTTGCCTTGGTGTTCCTGAAGCTCCTGGCAATGCAGGATTAAAAGATGTAATACAAGGCTTGAAATGGATAAAAGAAAATATAGCGAATTTTGGCGGAGATCCTAAGAACGTAATGCTTGCCGGTCATGGATCTGGAGCCGCTATGGTTGATTTAATAACTTTGTCACCATTGTCCAAAAATTTAATTCATAAAGCCTTAGTTCTCAGTGGATCTGGTTTGGCTTCTTGGGCCGTAGCTTATGACCCTATAGGTTATGCACAAAAAGTCGGTGAGAAAATGGGATATAAGAATAAATCTCCAAGTGAATTGGCAAAATCGCTGTCCACTTCTAAGTTAGAAGCATTTAATAGTACTTTAACAGAATTCGAATTTTACAACAATACACCTCTTTTCGCCCCTTGTGTTGAAAACGTTAAGTTAAGTGAAAGACTCCTTCATGATGCTCCTATTAATATATTAAGATCTAAAAACTACAGTGACATTCCATATATCGCTGGGTTTATAGACAAAGAAGGAACAATGCGAGATAAACAAGCGGAATCAAAACATTGGCTGACAGAAATGCAAAATAATTTTGAAAAGTTTCTACCTGTAGATTTGTAGATTTAACATTCGAGAATAGCGCGGTAAAAACAAATGTGAGTCTCAGGATTAAAAAAAAGTATTTTGATGAAAAAGTTATTAATAACGGAACTATGGAGGAATTCTTTAACTATCAAGGAGATATTTTGGTGTTAATACCTATTGTAAGAGGAGCCTATGAACGCGCGTTAACTTCCAATTCAAGTGTTTTTATATTTGAGTATGCTGTAAATGGATCTAAGCATGGCAGCATTCGGAACTACTTGTTTAATTCAAGTCCAATTTCCACTGCTCATGATGAAGTTGATGGCAAACGACGCATTGTTGCATTCGCTCAGACAGGGTAGGTACACATAATAATTTATTAATAATATTATTATTTTTTTATATAATATAAAGTTCGATTAAAGTTAAGGAAAGAAATAAATATCTTTAAGGTTTGCAGGGTAACATGCAGTAAAATATTCAGTTCATTATTTTTATTTACTTCATATTAAGGGTTCTCTAACCAAAAGAGTAGCTCCCGCAATCAACGAACATCGATCGGCCGATAGTTTGATCGGGTAAGCGCACACTGGCCCGGCTAAACTGTTGGGTTTGTTGGGTGCGCATACTAGACAAACTATCGGCCGACAGCTCTTAGCCTAGGATCCCATCGCAAGATTTCTACGTTCATCGCGTATTTAATTGAAATTTTTAGAAATTATTATTAATAGGAGAATACGGTTTAGCCAGAGTGCCATTTAAAATTTGGCCGTTAGTATTTTTAATTAAATTAATATTAATAAAATAAAAATAATATTAAAATAATATATCTCTTGATATATTTCTGTGAAATGGAGTATAGTTTATTGAAATACCTAATCAAGGATTTTTTTAACAAAAATTTTAGCGACCTGAACACGTTTATTTATTTATTTTGAAATTATAATTCAAAAGAATCTGTCAAAATCTAAGCATACTTTGATTTGATTAAATTATTTTTAATTTGCAGTAGTGTTGCTTAATACTTTAAAATAAGCAAAAGTCAATTTATATTTTTTAGCATTTTTAACTTAATTTTCTTATATCAAATTAATATTTAATTTAAATTATAAAATGTAACTTACCTTAAACAATTTATAGGCAAGAAAATATACATATTATTATAATAGCAACCCTACATAATACTTTTGAATAACTAATATTAAAATAAAAAATTATAAATAATACTAGCTAAAAATAAGTTGAAAATAAATTATTTTTAAATTATTTAAATTTAAATATAAATGTTTAGAATAAAAATTTTATAAGGTACCTCTGATGCCATTTTCAAAATTTTTGTAAATTGTGGGTAGGCACAAGTATATAAACCTATGAGACGTCAAATACCTTAGTCTCTCCCGTGACCATGATTGCTGTAAAGCATTCGAAACGTCGGGAACTAAAAATCTAAATAAATCCGCGACAAAATCCGAAAAGGTAGTTTCATTTATAATATTTATTTTTTGTTTTTACATAATCAAAAGTTTTATACCGCTCACCCACCCTTTCGTTACACTATATGACTGCTGATAAACACTTGATTTCAATATGAATTAATCGACCTGAAATGATTATGTGATATGCAATGCTAGTCCGGGAGGACTATAAAACATGACATTCAAATGGTCATGGTGTCAAAACTCGAAAAAGCTGAAAGTCTGTCCGACTTAACAGTAAGTACTCATAATTAGGTATATATTACTTTTCTCTATGAGTACTCTACGTACTGTTCATTCGGACACTGCGTACTACGCAATGTGCGCGCGTGGAAGCCCGCCGTACTGATTAAGCAGTCTAACTAAGCAGTCGGCCGACTGTTTAGTTTGCAGGCAATCGTATAGCCAACAAACTTTTTAGTCCGCCGTACCAAATCGTTCCAATGTGCGCACCTCCATAAGCATTAATCCAATAAAATAAAAATTAAAATTATTAAACTATCGGCCAATCGAAAGTTTGTAGTTTGCGGGGGCAGTTAAGGATAATTTGCGTCAATCTGTCCGTCTGTCTTTTGTACATTTATTCGCCATTTAGCACGCATACTTGAAAGGAGTTAAAGCTAAAAAATTAACGAAGGCAAAATCATCAAGGATAAAAAAAAATATTAATTATGACATTGATTTACCATACAGGCATAATTTATTTATATCGTTCTTAATCACCTGTTAAATCAAAATTTAATAGTAATACAATATTCTAATAGCACGTATTATTTTTAGGGTGCCAAAGCTGAAGGACCGTAAAGAGTGGATACCAATGAGCAAGACCTTGAATACACCTACCACCAGCGTTAATATAGTCGGAGAAGAAAAAATTTCTCAGCGCAACAATGACACATTTAACTACTGGAATGGAATCCTAAAGGAACGATATCAGGCCCCGCAACCCGTTTCATCTGCTGAAAGTTTGGCGAGCTTTGGACTTATCCTTTTATTAACTCAAATGCTAGTAAACCTTCTTTCTATGAGTTAATTGTGTTATTTAATGTTATTTTGTATTTTTCTATTCGAGAATAAAGAGAATCTTAATGCTGAAATTACGCAAACGAAATTTTCGACCAAACCTAAAACCGAATTTATATAGCATTCGTATCTTGCTTCAGTTACTGTAATTAAGTAAATACATACCGTATTTCATTAATTTCAATATAAAATGCATTACAATAATATTGTATAATACAGTTATAGGCTTATTTATTACTTTTGTTTTGTAAAGTTTATTACACATCATAAACAAAATTTTGAGCATTATAAGCAATGATATTCTAACAATAGATATGTTGTGAGCGCGCAATCGTGAAGACTCGAAAACGTCCTAATTGGGACGTATTGCCTTTAGTCTGTGTCACGCATGGCGACGAGTGGTACGCTGCTAAAAAATTTAAAAAAATGCCTTCCTGTGTATTTAGGAAATGCACCAATTATGATACCAAAATTAATAAAACACAAGGGATCTCATACCACATGTAAGAACGCAGTATACTTCGATTTATTAATATATTTCAATTATTTGCTTAATATTCTGATATGTCATCGGTCGCTAGACTAATGTTTGTTTACATTGACGCGCAATTGACAACACTAGCTGTCTCTTTTTTTCTTATTGATTTTATCGACTATCCCCTTTCTATCATTTTGACTTGTAGTGAAATGTACCTTGAATGAAAAGTGTGTATGTGTGCTGCGCGGAACACTTTTTTCGGTTGTTTAGTGAGCGTATAACATATCTGTCTATTAGAATATCATTGATTATAAGGCTCAGACAAACTAGATGACTAAAAGTTCTAATACTTAGAATTTGGTAAAAAGGCTGTTTGAGAGGTTACTAATTTTACTTTGACTTAAAAATATTATGGTAACTAAAATTGAAGAAGAACTTGCATAAAAACATAAAACTTAATGAAAATGGTGGCTTACCATGAAAATTTATCTTGTATCATGTTTTTCTCAGTCGAGCAAGTTGGACTGTAACTCAGCTCTTGGCATTTTAAACACAAGAATAGTCTGCGTGTAGATGCAGGTACTAATTTCCATGATAATCGTTATTCTAATGGAGCAGCGCCTTGCCGTTGTGCAACTACCTATTTATCGTTTATAACGAATAATACATAGTTCCAGTAAGTTTATAAATAAACATACCTATTTTATAAAAGCCAGAGAAATTAAGAACGTCATAAAAATATATTAATGTAAAATGTTATTATTATAGAAAATGTTTCCTTACAATAATTTTCATGCTGAAGCTGACTTTCTTACTTACCTGCAAAGAGAAAAATAATATGAAGTTAGCATCAAGGTCAAGTTCAAACCAGGAAATATTAATTTTAAAAATAGCACAAAATCGAATGCTCTGAACTGATATAATGTTTTTATAAGCCTACGTAATGGGGTATTACATCAATTTTTGAAAAGCGTCTCAATTAGATTCTGTAGTGATAATACACCACTAAAATACCAAATTTTTATTCAAACGATAAGTGTTATAAAAATGCATTTAAATTTTTACACTTTTAAATTTCGCGCTTCATTGGTCGAAAACGCTGAACGCAGTGGACGCCATTATAACTCTGTATTGACATACAAAATCTTTTGACGTAGTGACCTACGTCAAAGGATTTTGTAAACAAATGCGCTGATAATTTGTATGTAATTGATAATTTTTTATAGTTTAAAAATGAGTTATTATTCTACTTATTGTTGGTGTGCTGTTTCTGAATGCAAGAATACAAGTGTAAAATAATAATAATAATAACTTTATTTCTCAAAAAAGTTACACATACAAATATATCTTAGGTCAATTTATAGTTTCACATAACAGTGCATTATATATCAGTTGGATGCCTCTGCTGCCGTACTAGAATAACCTGTGTTACGGCAAACAGCGCCCACCCCTCAAACATGGGCAAGAATGATAATGTAAAACTTAATTATATTTTTATAAAGAAAAAATACAGAGATATAAAGGGCAATAATAAAAAAATATAAAGGGCAACCGCTCGGATCCGTCCAATTATAGGCCAATAGCCATTACCTCCTTGTTCTCCAAGATAATGGAGTCCATTATCAACTGCCAGCTCCTGCGGTACCTAGAGGAGCACCGGCTGATTAGTGACCGCCAGTACGGCTTTCGTCGAGGTCGCTCAGCCGGTGATCTTCTAGTTTACCTGACACATAGATGGGCAGAAGCAGTTGAGACCAAGGGGGAGGCGCTTGCGGCCAGTCTGGACATAGCGAAGGCCTTTGATCGGGTATGGCACAAAGCGCTTCTTTTGAAGCTGCCTTCCTATGGGCTTCCCGAGAAACTGTGCAACTGGATCACCAGCTTTTTGGCAGATCGGAGCATCAAGGTTGTTGTCGACGGTGCTTGCTCTGATCCTAAATTTGTCAATGCTGGTGTACCACAAGGCTGTGTACTGTCTCCTACTCTGTTCTTTCTGCATTTCAATGACATGTTGCAAATCAGCAACATTCATTGCTATGCAGACGATAGCACTGTGGATGCCCTGTACACTGGCCGCGCTAATATTTCTCGGGAATACGTCAACGAGTGCCGGAACAAACTTGTGTCTGACTCTGAAGTCGAATCTTCGTTAACCAAAGTCTCGGATTGGGGTCGACGAAACTTAGTCCAATTAAACCCCAAAAAGACACAAGTTTGCGCGTTAACCGCTAAAACAATGCCGTTTGTCGTAACTCCTCAATTTGAGGACACTCCCCTGTCTGCCACAGCCAGTATCGGAATACTTGGCGTCGACATTTCGAGCAAAGTCCAGTTCCGTGGTCAATTGGAAGGTAAGGCCAAATTGGCCTCAAAGAAGCTTGGTGTCCTCAGTAAGGCGAGACAGTACTTCACGTCTGGTCAGCGTCTTAACCTCTATAAGGCGCAAATTCGGCCGCACATGGAGTACTGTTTTCATCTCTGGGCGGGAGCTCCCCAGTACCAGCTACTTCCATTTGACCGCATTCAAAGTAGGGCGGTTCGACTTATAGACGATCAAGCTCTTTCCGATCGGCTTGATACTTTAGCTCTACGTAGAGATGTTGGATCACTCTGCATCTTCTACCGCATTTATCACGGGGAGTGTTCTGAGGAATTGTTCGAACTGATCCTGGCCGCAGAATTCCATCATCGGACATCGCGCCAAAACCGTAAATTCCATCCACACCACCTCGATGTCCAGCGTTCCACAACAGTGCGATTCCTTAGGCATTTTCTGCCTCGCACAACCACTCTGTGGAACCAGCTATCGCCGGCGGTCTTTCCGAACCATTACGACCTGGCAACCTTCAAGAAGAGAGCGTATTCTTTCTTGAAAGGCCGGCAACGCATCTGCAAGCCCTGTGGTGTTGCAGATGTCCATGGGCGGCGGTGATCACTTACCATCAGGTGAGCCTCCTGCCCGTTTGCCCCCTTTGTGCCATAAAAAAAAAAGTAAATTTGTGTGTGTGTGTGTGTGTTTGTGTGTGTGCGCGCGCGTGTGTGTGTGTTGTGGTGTCATACTCATCATAGCAATGTAGAAAGTGAATTATATCAATTGCAGCTGTCTAAGAGTTTTTCAGTTTCATGGTTTGATAGGTTCAAAAAGAAGTTAACAAGTTTCATCTTACATATATATTACTATTGACAGAGAAAATATCAAATTTTTTATTAATTTTATTATAAATAAACGGTCCCAAATAACAGTAAAACTTATTAATAAACATAGTTGGGAAAGCTTTACTCTCAACGCAAGCTGCTTGATTTCTACGTTTATTTAATAAATTTGGCATATATTTCAACTCGGCATGTTGTTTTAGAACAATATTTTGTAAAAAAAGTTGGCGTACCGTAAGAACTTCACAATACTTATAGAGTTCATGAGTTGGATAAGCAAGCGGCATGTGTGTGCAGACTACTAGTGAGTGACTACTAAATGCAAGAATACTAGTGTAAAATGCAAGAATACTAGTGTAAAAACACCGAACAAATTATTTATTTTTGTGTACGAGTCGGTATGACGTATGACGTAATGAAGTGCGGCGTCTACTACTTCGTGGTGTTTTAAAACAGATTAAAAAAATGAAAACTTTGAATTTAATTTTAAAATTTATTTTGTTATTTCGTGAACTAAAACCAACATTTTCCGAATGCTTTTTGCCTAAGCTATCATAATAGTATATTTTTAGATTGATTTTCATATGGAGTAAAATACCCTATTAGATCAGTAATCTCGTGATAGCTTATCACATATTATTATCACACATTATATAACTAAAAAAAGTTTTGTGCCAAAAATTAAATTAATATTGCTCTATGCTCTAAATAAATCGAAGGATATTCCTTCGATTTATTATTGTGTGATATTATTGTAAGAATCGCAGTATTAAAAAAAATAATATTTATTTTTTATTTAGTTATAACTTTTTTTTCCCCGACTTAACTTAAAATAGAAACAAAAATTTTAAGTCAATCGGATAAAGCTATTTAATTTCTTATTTATCTACACAAGAACTATTATATAAAGTATAATAGTTCCTGTGTAGATAAATAATAATAAATTGCAAGTTTAATAAAAGCTTATAAATTAAATTAACATTAACATTTAGAATAAAACAAAAAAATCTTAAATCGCTTGACTGTATAAAGATTAAAGGGGGTTAAAGAGATAAGGATAAAAGGGAGGTAGTTTATAGTTAGTAGACGTCCGCTAAAAACTTATTTTGCGACAGGGCCGAATTAAAAAGGAGGCCTAAGTGCTCTCGCAAGTTTGTATGGAAGTCATTCATTTTTTGTGCAACAAATTTAAATTTAGCTTGAAGGACATAGGGACGAATCCGAGGTTGGGTCGCTAGTTTTCTATAGAAATAAGAGTTTACCATTTTACGAAATTAATAATATTAAAGTCGCCTTTAATATTATTAATTTCATAAAATGGTACGCCCGCAGCTTCACTTGCGTTCTAAAGGCTGGGGTCCAAATTATATAACTGGTTATAGCGAGTCAACCTTTAAAGATAGACATATGATATCGCGGACTTTTTTCAGAACTTTTGAAGAGAGAGAACAATTCCGTCATACATGACTTTTGCATAACTTTAACCATTTACGCAGCGCATGTAACGGAAGCTTTCAAAAGAAATATTTTTCTCCCGTTTTTGCAATATTTTTCAATGATGCTCCGCTCCTATTGGTCGTAGCGCGATGAGATTCTTCCTTGATAAACGGACTATCCAACATAAAAATATTTTTTTAATTCGTTCCAGTAGTTCCTGAGATTAACGCGACGATCAACCAAACAAACAAACTCTTCAGCTTTATAATATTAGTAAAGATTAGATACCTACTAACACAATTTACTCGTCACGTAAAATTTTGCTCTTTTTAGTAGTATAATTTAATAATTTTATGGTAATGTTGATGATTGATATTAAGTTTTCGGTATGGAAGTTCAAATGCAAGATGGCCGCCACCACAAAATGGCGAATGAAATTTTTTACAACTCCCGCTATACGGGTATCAAATGAAAGGACTTGACTAGTAAAATAATGTACACCGTATTGAAAGGGAATGACGAATATTAACTAACAAAATAAAAACGAATTACCTATTAATAATTATTGGGTTGTTTTTATTAAATTTTAACTGCGGTGCGGTAGGAGCTGTCCGCTCTATCCCTCCACGCAAAATTAGAGTGACACAAATTCAAAATGTTGATGAGTTATTTTAAATCAATTTCCGTAGATATTTTAAAAATATTAATCAAACGAGCACTTTGCCTGCATGATGGATGGAAATGAACCGAAAAATTCGAACAAATGTTTGGTTTGGTACATTTTGTTCTTTTAGAATATTCGTACTTGACGCATCACTTATTCTTATAAGTACCGTGTTGTGTTAGAAACAAGCATGTGATGTTACAAACAAACATTTAATTTTTTTCTTTATCTGTATATTAGTAAGTATTATAAGGGTTGAAACAAAGGACTCTCGAAGATTTTTGTTCCAACAAAAAGCTATATTTAATATTTATACCACATATTGCATACATTGTTGGAAACGCCTACGAAGCAAAAAGTTATACAAAACACGATATTGCTTACCTTCCCTTCATTATGAAGTAGGTATTCGAATATTTTCGCACAAAAATAATTTAGCTAGGCAATTTAGCCCTTTCTTATTCTACATTATTTTAAACATATGTCTATATTTTTGTGATACCCTTAAAAATCTATTTGATACTTTTTAATTCAGGGATGTAACGAAGGTAGTTTTATCGGAACCGAAGGCGGAGTCGGAGTTTTTAAATTTGCTTTATCGGAGTCGGAATCGGAGTCGGAATCGGAGTCGGAGGCAGGATCAGAAGTGGTGGCATGAAAGAGAATTTTTATTTAAGGACAAATAAAACATTATTTAGTCAATTTTTTTTTATTTCAATTTTCAATTATAAAATAAAACACAAACAATGAAAAAAATTGGCATATTTCCAAATAAACAAGAAAATAAAATAAATGAATTTAAACTTAAAGTAGCATATTAATTTAATATAATATTAAATGAACAAAAGCTTTAAAACAAATTAAATCTAATGAATTGACTCCAAAAGTAGTGTATTATACTTTACGAACAAAAGCTTTGAAGCTTTGTCTCCGTCCAATCTATTTCTTAATGAGTCGTAAATTAGGCCAGCGCCACTAAAAAGTTGTTCGCTCGCTACCGAGCCTGGTGGACACGACAAATATTGGCGGGCAATTGATTGAAGGGGCTGGAATTTTGTATTTCCATTTACTTTCCACCACAATAACGGATCATCACTAATACTTATACGTTTTTCTTTATTAAAATCATTTAGTATACTTTTCATTACAACAAATTTGTCAAAAACTGCACATTTTTCAGATGTGGTATTATCATCGTCTTCATCACTACTTAACAATATATTTGACAAAACTGTTTGGACATTACTATGGCTAGCTTCTGCTGGTAATTCCATTCTTGCCCGTTTTTCTACAGGAACGGCAATATTATCAGCCTCGTTTTTAGATGTATCTGCATCAAATAGTGACATTATTTCTGTTTCAATATTCTCTTTAACGACTTCATTAAAAAATTTTGTTTTATAGCGAGGATCTAGATATGTTGCTATTGCAAAGAAATTGTTTGATTGAAGGTCACCAAATTTGGAATTTAATTGATCAACGGTACATTTTATTATACTTTTAAATTTTTCATTTGTGTCTTGTTTACTGCCTTCAGTGTGTAATGTACACTTTAGTGTGTGTATAAGTGGAATTACTGATGAGATACTGGTGTTATTGTCACTCATATTTCGGGTAATTTCTTCAAAAGGTTGAAGTATAATCACTATTTTTTTAAGCTGCAGCCATTCTTCAGGAGACAACTGAGTGATGTTGTGTTTACATGCGTACAGGCATAGAGAATCCTGTATTCTAATCATTCTTTCCAACATATAAAATGTACTGTTCCACCTGTAACAAATTAATTAAACTAATTAACGCATATAATTTACACTAATTTACAGTATAACTTAAAGTATTATTTAAATTAAATGAATGACAAAAACTAAATAATACACTCATTATAATCAGCGTGCATATACCACAGCAAGTTTTAATAAAATCGATTTAATGGTTTTATTTGAATTTATTGTATTAGCGTGGTTTTTTTTGAATTTATTGTATAGATCTTTGATTGAAATGAAATAATCTGGAGGTAGAAATAAATGCACAAATTAAAACAACTTACCGCGTACTACACTCCTGTATTACACTCAAACATTCTTGGTTGAGTTGTTCCTTTTGTATTTTATGCAGTTCAGTCTGAGCTATTTGGGAATGATTAAAATGCGTCGAAATTTTTTTGCATTTCAATAATAAGGCTTTAATTTCTTCATCACAATCTAACAATGTTTTCACACACAGTTGCAACTGATGTACAGTGCAACTGACATCAGGTATGTCGCCGAGTTTCATTGCTCGTTTCATATTAGATCCAGAGTCGCGTACAAAACAATGAATTTTCTCTTTTATGATGCCCCATTCCATCAACATACTCTTAATTTTTTCTAGAACTAGGTCTCCTGTATGTCTGCCATCAAATGTGTGGCATTTTAAAATAACTTTTAGCTTTTTAAAATCTCTATTTATGCCATGCGCTGTTAGACTCAACAAAGACACATTCGAACTTGGTTCGGTCCAAATGTCTGTTGTAAACGAGATCTTTTGAAATTGTGTGAGCAAATCCTTAATTTTTTTTGCTAATGTTTCATATAAATGGCCACAAATATTTTCAGTAAAAAAATGTCTTCCCCTTAAGTGATAATTCGGCACAGTGAACTGCATAAGTCGCCGAAATCCTATACCTTCCACAAAATTGAAGGGTAGATCTTGCAAAGCAATCATTTCAGATATCAATTTGTCAATTTCCATAGATTTAGCATTAGAAGTGCACCATTTTGTATTCTTCAGCAAAGTTTCTTTTAAAGTAATTTGTTTTTTAGCATCCTGAAGGGGCGTCGAAGTCGAAGGCTGTACAGTATTTTTTTTTTCAGTTTCTAACTTTATTAATTCTTCATATTCAGTGGCATGGACAGACTTCAAATGGCCTTTTAACGACGTTGTCGTACCTCCCTTTCTTGAATACGTCTTCAAACACAATTTACACTTTGCCGAATCTGAATTAACTTCAATGAAGTAGTTCCAAACACAACTTGATTTAGGTTTCATTGTCCAACACAAAAACAGATCACTTTTATTGATAATAAGCCGCAAAAGTCAAAACAAATATCTATAACCTATGAACGTGTCGTGTGCGTAACAAATTAACAATAAGTGAAAAAATAATTGACGATAGAGTGCACGTAGTGCGAGTCGAGGGGATTCCCTGCGCGACATGTATGAACCTGTTCATAACAGTCGACACAGGCCGCCGCCGCCGCTATGTCATGCTTCGACCTCCGATTAAAACCTTCGATTTAAAAGTGTCGGAGCCGAAGTCGGAACCGAAGGTGTAATAATAATCGGAAGTTCCGACTTAACGGAACCGGAGTCGAAGCTCCGTAACATCCCTGCTTTTTATTTATTGGGTAGGTATGTAAAAAAATAAATTTGTATATTCCCAGAGATAGGTTAGATTTGTATTGAATACTTGATTTGTCGACGAACGAACTACGTATAAACCATCAAAATCGGTTCATCCGTTTAGTAATTAGTTATTACACGGTCTGTACATACGAGTACATACGGATAGATGGGGGAAAGATGACGCCCGGCCATGTAAACATTGACTCCGGTGTCTTTTTGTTTTAAATGCTGTATCAGTCGGCGTACAAAGGAAAATATAGTTAGGTATGTCATTCACATGTTAAAGTGTTATCTGACTAATTAGTTTCTTTTGAACATTGAAAGAAGTTTAGTAAGAAGGTGTGGTAATCACCTAACCTAACCAGTTTTGTGTATAATGCATAAATCAGTAAAAGTGGACAATATTTTTATAATACAAAGTGATTATTAAATTGTTAAATTCTAATATATTATTTAATTCGGTAATAACAAAATGTAGAAATAAACCGCCATCTAGCGTACGTGACCAGCGTTACCACGATAACATAACTACTATCGATTATTATAACTACTCAACTTAGTTTATTATGTATCCGGTAGCTGTCACTGCACATTAAAAATTGCAATCGACAATCTTTGTTATAATACTTAGGCGAATAAAAATAGAATTTCACCGCACACTAAATTTCCAATCCAATATTTTTCTTTTATAAAGTTTAGGGTCACTTACTGAATTCAATTCAATTCAATTATTTCTTTTAATGGCTTCCATGAGTGCCGATTGGGCACAGTTGACTTCGCCAATGTCACGTAGAAACACTTACTGAACATAAACTCAGAAAATACTGACAGATCCATGTGGAGCTTCAAGCGCCATCTTGAAAAAAAAAGTTTTTGACCGATATCTCCGAAACTATGTACTTTTTCATATTTGAAATTTTGTGTAGCCTATAATTCGTAATGTCCAGTAAAAGTAGAATAAAACATGCGCGCGTCATTAAGAGCCGTGAGTGTTCCATAATCCATTATACGAGAGAAAAATTGAAGTCTCTTAACTGAAGATCTTAAGCTTAGCATGAATATGTGAATGTCACACATGTGGCAGCAAGCAACCTAAAACTAATAACTGAGAAAAGCCTATGCGGTATACATTTACAGCGTTAAATACATCTGCCTCTGAAAATGAAAATAGTGAGCCCTAATGCAGCGATCAAGTCCTTAATGTTTTATATTACCCGTTGACAACCGAGTATGCTTTAGTAACATATTACATAACCGACCAGTACCCAGTGTCTAACGGACACATTCAAAAAATGCAAGGTATTTAAACGATTATTTTTAACAAAAAAACAAAAATCGACTTCCAAACTTAATAAATCTAAACTAAAAAGTAGGAAATAATACTTTTAAGGACTTTGTTAATTTTGGAGTCGGTGCCAGCCAGGTATTTTGATTATGTTTACAAATTGACAGATTAATCGAATATGTATCTATTTAGGGTTATTTTGCTTTGGCTGAAAGTATACAACTATCGGTTCATAATTGCGTATTATATTGAAAGAATTTTCTTTAAACTGCTAACCGTTGAGGAGTTGTACCTTCCATCATCAGTAACGGTACGTGACTCAAATATCCATATAGCCTATAAAAGATTAGGCCGAGCATCGTTAATTTGCTCCTAAGAATTGAAGAGTTCCGATGCTTTGTCATGGATCCCATTATCAGAACCTTACCAAACTCTCATCAAACTACCCTTGAAGTATATCCTTTCCATTAAAAAAAGAATCATCGAAATCGTTTGGCGTGATATTGAGTTATTCGTCCTTTTGTCGCGCAAATACTTAATGCAAATTTAAGACTTTTATGGTTTTCGCATAGATACCACTGTCAGAACTGGAAAATATTAAAATGGGACCACATGGGAAGCACTACCTTTCAAATAAAAAAATAATTATCAAAATCGGTTCACCCAGTTCAAAGTTATGAGCTAACAAACATAAAAAAAATACAGACGAATTGATAACCTCCTCCCTTTGGAAGTCGGTTGAAAATAAAGATATTGTGAAAAGAATTTGGACAAAATCACTTTAATTCTTTATTTTATATATAAAATAGTGTTCTATGTTCTATATATTAATAGTACTCATAATTTCTCACAAAAAAGTCCGCGGTGGCATATGGCCTAACTATTACAGTTAAGCCACAATGACAGTTTTTGTTTAAATTATTAAGTTCAAATACGGGTGAAATCAAATAGTGGTGATGTTGGTATCATGTTAGTGATAGTAATCCTTATCCATTTAAATGGTTTGATAATTAAGGTTGATTATGTACGTGTAAATTCCACTTTAAATTAGGCGGATCGGACTTTTCGTTTAGAAGTTATGACGGTTATAAAGATTCTAAAAGTAAAAAAAATGTCGCAGTTTGAACAAACTAGGTCAAACACAGGACATGTTTTGAATAAACTCAAAAACTACGGGACCGATTTCAAAAATTCTTTTACTCAAAATTACATTGTTAAGGAATAAGGTAACCTATATTTTATCCTCGTATTCTCCCGGGAACTTGAACTACGCGGGTGAAACCGCGGTGCGTTGCTACAGTAACTTAGCAAAATTACATTTACATGATACGAGATTATAGAACATATCAATATCTAAAAACAACTTTGCGAGACCATATGCTCAACTATTGTTGTTATTTCACTATTACTTATACTTTTTTACATTTTAAAAGTTGATAAAAATGCCAAACAAAATCAAACCATAAAGTATAGTTTCAACTAAGTTAGAACATTATTATCTCCAATCTCTAATATATAAAAATCACAATTTTTGAGATCGAGTTCGTCCAAAACAGCTTGACCGATTTTTATGATTTTTTTGTGCATCTTTGGTACGTCTAAGATTAGGTCGTAGGCTATTTTTTACTTACTTGACCAAATGTTCATTTTTTACTTTTTATGATTTAGCATCATGGCATACTTATATAGCCCAAAATGTTCGTCCTACTACCACCAATCCCTGTTTTAATAGTGATAAGAACGCGGGCGGCGCCGCGGAACTGCTAGTAACTTTATATTTTTAAACATTTCTTTGACCAAAACAAAGCCGAGCACGATTACTTTATCACTATGACTGAGTACTTGAGTAGGTACTAAAACGAAACAATTACTCGGAAATATGAGCATAACGATTTTATTGTAACACAAGAATGCAATGTGAGTATACCAGTCAAGTCTAACTGAATATTGATAAACAAAAAATTGCAAACAACAAGCCCATTTATTCCTGTTACAAGTTGCTATTGTGTCTAGTGGACACTTGTGGGTTGCTGAGTTACTAATTTGGTTTACTGATAATAAATAAAAGATTAATTATATCATTCGTATTTTCATTACACGTTTTAATTCAGCAAACCATAAAGATATATTAGATAAGACGCAGCTTATCTAATCTATCTTTGACTGAGACTGACTGCATCCGCTGATATAAATATAAAATACTTTCCTTTTAATACATCTTTGAACTTAAAAATGTGTCCACGAGACACTTGTGGGTTGTTTAGGTTTAAAAAAAGAAATTCAGCTCGCCATGATAAATTCCGTAAAAATGCTATCGGATCTTTTTTTTTCCAAGAAATTTTATCTCATTGAATATGAAATAAAAAAGTTAAAACGACAAAAAGAAATCCGTGGAGTTTACAAATTATGAGTTTGATTTGTTTAAATAAAATAGTCAGAAGAGCTTTTAAAAAAAATAACATGAGACAACCAACCATTTATCCACAAGGCTGAACCGTCTAGACTCTAGAACAAAACTCCCGTGAAAAGAACTTAGAGATAAATGACAGACTACAAAATAAACATGAAAATCTTTATATATTACAAATCAACTCACAGCCTCCGTATCCTTACCGGCATATCACAGATCACATAATACAATACTAGTACCTAGTACCAAGTGTACTCACTCTGTACTCTATATATACATATTATATATTATGTTGGGACATTATTACAACGTGGTAAGCTACAAGGCTTGTGTTACCAGATAGTTGTTGTATGATATTACACATACATAATTTTTAAATACATACATATTATAAATATAAACACCCATCAAATGAATATCCCCAGCGGGACTCTAACCCGCGACTATAGATTTGTGCTTTAACATAGTAATTTAACTTCATATCTAGATGTGTTATGATCTGCCAGAAAAATAAAATATTTTTTAACTATTAAAAATGAACATTAACAATTTTGTGTTCATTAGATAGAATGTCATTGTAGTAATAACGACATATGTTAGAAAACCAAATAGTTAACATCGCTGTAACATTATTACCTCATAGGAAAACTACGCGAGCCCTCACAATTCACAAAGCTCAGCTTTTTGCTAGTATAAAAATGTAGTTGGTACAAAGTATTGTTGACGTATCTTGAAAATAAACAAAATTTGTCAAAAAATCAACTCATTTATCGGCTTCGCCGCAATCAGGTAAAAAGATAATTTGCCCAAAACTACAAATAGAAATGGTATTAGTAGATTATGCTCCTAACATCTGCCATATTATGGTAAGGATGCCATATATGAGATAATTGCCTAATATGAGATAGTTAGGTTTTGGCGAAACTAATCACCGCTGCTATTTGGCGCTACTGTCCCTAGAAGCCACGTGGAAAAAGATCGAAACGTGTGTTAGTGCTTTCCAGCCCGAGGCGAAGTTAGGTAGTGTACACGCGGGTTTTCACGAAATCTCAAAACCGAATTTTTGTCATCAAATGAATTTACGAAACATTTGCAGTTGTATTGCATTTTCTTTACAAATAAATAAAAAGCAGTAATTTTGTTGAATGTAGATGATTTCCTAATATGAGACACGCGGGGGCTCCTAAAGTGAGATACCTCATATTAGGATATATAAAAATATGACTATTCATTTTTCTGGATGTCGTCGATCGAAAGAAAATTTTGGGACCACGATACTATGATTCGGGTCGGTAATGCAATGCGTAACAAGCAAATGGATTACTTAAAAGTGTCAAAAAGGCAACTAACAGAACTAGAAAAATATTGGAAGGAATTGAACCATCGATTTTATGGATTACGCTTTAGACGTATATATATATCAAGTACATGGCGTTTCAATTGGTAATTAATTAATCTCAAGCACACCTTCAGCTTGAATTAAGGATTTGCTGGTAAAAAGTGGCTGCATGGGTTTATGAGCTGATTTATCAGACTGAAGGTGAAGCAGTTTCTGCTGCAAGAGTAAATGGATTTAATCAATTTGGTGATTTGTATGAGCTAGAAATTAATAAAATAAAATCGCCTACATACCGAGAGTCCTACATACGAGAACTGGATTACAGTTATTCTATTCAGCTGTTATCCAGTTACAAGTAAAATATAGCCAATAAAAAGTTTAATTTAAGTTGATACCTACTATCTCATATTAGCAACCCTCAGTATCTCAGTTGCACAGTATCTCAGTATAACATTTGCTTGAAACGTAATTTCTGACTTTTATTATATTTTTTTATATAGAAAAAAAAGTATTATACTTAAAACTAAACGGTCTCGCAAAAATGAACTTCATTAAAATCCCTATCGAATATTGCAATTTTCATAGTAATTAGTACGATAATATATGTTTTATGGAGAAAAATATAAATGGTATCTCATATTAGGCATCCTTACCCTATAATTTTTAGTGCTTAAGAACAAGACAACCACTTACAAATTCTATCAAACAAATTTAATAGGCCTTTTCTGCACTTCATAATAACATAACGACATAATTCATAATAACATAACATAATGCTGTAAAAACAGCATCATTAATTTGCTTTAATTTGAGTATTGTTAATTTGCTCCTAAGAATTGAAGAGTTCCGTTTCTTTGTCATGGATCTCATGATCAGAACCTAACCAAATTCTTATCTACCCTGGAAGTACATCCTTTCCAATAAAAAAAGAATCATTAAAATCGGCTAGCGTGATATTGTGTTATTCGTCCATTTGTCGCGCACAAAATTAATGCAAATTTAAGACTTATATGGTTTTCTCATGGATGCCATTGTCAGAGCTGGAAAATATTAAAATGGGACAACACGGGAAGCACCACCTTTCAGATAAAAAAATCATTAAAATCCGTTCACCCAGTCGAAGTTCTGAGGTAACAAACATTAAAAAAATACAGACGAATTGAGAACCTCCTCCTTTTTGGAAGTCGGTTGAAAACATTCATTGTCGTCTGTTTAAAAATCAAATATGGCGCAAGAGAAGCCGAAGGCAAATGTAATAAATAACAAATTTAGTGGAAGTTTCGTATGAAATATAAATGAAAATGGTAGTTACTATACAGCAATTACAGTATTTCAATACAATATTTATTAAATCAATTACAGTATTTGTTATGAATGTCATGCAAAGTATGAACTTACGAGAATGTAAGTACATTCATATCTACCTACGTAATTATTAAATAGCTTTTAATGCATTTTAATAATAAGCATTATTGCAATCATTATTGCATCATCATTTCAAGAGAATATTTTACAGGTTAATGCTATCATGGATACTGGATAGATAACATTTTTCAACTGACTATATGTATTTCTAAATATAAGTGTTACATATTTAATTTAGCATAAGCTAAAGTTAATTTTTTATAATGATCAATTTTCAGTTGCTTTGATGAGTTTTTGTCAGGCCATATGTCGGGCTACTGTCAGTGACTGTTAAAAGCCTGTTGGTATATAGCTTTACTCTTTGGTTAAAAGACAGTTATCTGATAGATACTTCAGTATTATTTTTATGCAGCACAAGTTAGAGGTATGGAGAGTCCTATTCAAGTACGCTCCATCATTTTGATATATTCATGCTATATTAAAATATTATGTATCTTTTAATTATTTACTAAATAATACTACATTTTTTTAAACTAAGCAATGGGTTAAAACGAATAATTCGAATCATGTATATCGCGATATAAAGTAAAGTGATCGATGAGTCATATTTAAGACATAATAAAAAATGCCTAACGATAAACGAAGTAACGCCTTACGCCACCGAGTCGACTGTCGACTGTCGAGTGAAGAGTCAGTCGTTGGCAAAGCGTGGAGCGGAACGTACGTAACTTTTGTTACTGAGCGAATCATCATGTGGTTATTATTATTTTTGTGTATATTACCTGCGCGGGCGCAAGATCAACCTAGAGTAAATACTACACAAGGAATCATTATAGGATCTAAAGCCATAGACGGGGATTATTTAACGTTCTATGGAATACATTATGGCGGTTCTACTGCCGGCGAGAACAGATTCAAGGTATTTTATATTTTTATTTACATTTGTATTGATTTAAAATAAGCCACAATTTTTTCCTTACGTAACAATTCAATATCAATAACTACTTTAAATATAATATCATTACTGTTGTATATTCGTATATTATAAACAGTATTACCGACCTATACTAAAATCAGTAAAGTTTGTACTTTACCATAAACACGTCTTGTTATTATTTTTTTAATTACATAATTCCATTGTGAGCGCAAGCCGTTCTTGCTCACTTTTGTATAGGTTATTTTCGTGTGAACTAGAAATATAGCTATAGAAGCGGCTCAAATAGGTATTAATAACGTTATTATTCAAATTAGTACCTAGCTATAGAGTCATACGAAATAAGTCCCCATCCCACGTCATGAATATTTGTGAAAACTATGTAAATGTGTTAATAGTAGATCTACTAAAAGATATCGAAACCCCTCGACCTTTCATTTACTAATGTTAACAAGGTAAGGTCAAGGATCAAAACTATGATTGTCAATTATGACATAGTGCAAGAAAAATTCGGCAGCTACATATTTTGTAAGTCAATGTGTTTACTAGTGATGTAACAATTACGATTAATCGTAATCGACGATTATCGACACTACACTGTTATTGCTCATTCATTATTATCATTATCTACCCATTATTTATGACTTATATTTTCCAAGATATTTATTCTTATTGTTAAGGTAACATGCACATTAAAACTTTTAAAATGAGCGTAATGTTTATCTTTTGTACATGCGTGTATCCGAACGCTTTTTCACCTGGCTTGCCGTTTTGGGTGGGGGCTTCCCCGTTCAGACATAGACGCGATTATTTTGCAAGCAAAGACACTTATTATTAGTAATTACTAATTAATCAGTATAATTACGTTATTAGTTCATGTTAGTTTCATAAAAAGTTTTGATTTTATTTTATTAAGATGGTAACTTCTCAACAAATATTAATTGGGTATTATAATTTATTATATAATTTAGTTTAAAGTAGGTATGTTTATTGCTACTTTGTCAATAATGGTATTTTTTATTAAAAAAGGTAATCCCAACAAAATCTCGATCATCGATCGATTACTTAGCGACATTATTTCGTATGTTCTCTATATGATAATCGTTTCATCACTAGTTTTCACTGTGTGACTTTTTGTAGGTTATGTACTGTATTATTATCAAAATATATGGACTCATTAATATTTACATATATTATTTTGGAAAATACAATGGTATAAATGTAAAAAACATCTTATCTTACAAGTTACAATATTAAATATTATAGGTAAGAAATTTTTGTATAGACATACAAATATATTTTACTTCGTGTACCTATGTCGAAACGGCACTAACGATTTGGATAATTTTTTTAGATATGATTTTGCTTTTTTTAAGTACATATTTATATCTTTTCCGAAAAACATCGAGCGAAGTTTGTCTTTAATATCTTAATATTACGCCGGCACTAAATAGTATTACAGAATCGTTGTTTTCGTGTTATCATTACTTTTGTTAGTACTTCATACAGAAATATAGTTTTTGGATGTTATTACGAAGATGAAGGAGTAAAGCGAAACGACGAGAGTGCCATTCGCTTACCTACGTTTTTTTTTTCACTATGAGGTTTTTGAATGCGGTTATTTACTGATGACCGAAAGTAGTCTTTAAAATCAGGATTTCTTTTTATTCAGATTGTCGGCATTGAAAGCGAAAAATAAGTTGTTATCTATAATCACGTTTAAGCATATTGAACCTAACACTCACACTAAATGTCATTGAAATCGGTTCAGAATTCAGATATTTTTCATCATACGTTCCCAGATAAACGTTCAGATTCGACTCGGACGGAATCTTATTAATTATTATACAAAAAGAAAAAACGCCCTAGCTTACATATATTGAGGTCATCGTAATTTTGCTTTTATAACTCATACCTATTAATCTATTTCAAACGATTTCAACAAACATAATAAACTTTTACTAATCTGAAGTGGTTTTGCGCAGTGATAAGAATTACTAGAATAAGGTCACTGTACTCGTAATATTATAAATAAAATCCATTGAAGGAACGTTACTGTTGATGCCATAAAATGTATTTAAAATTACAAAATGTACACTATAATGTACACCAAGTAATCTAAATGAGTCAAAAGTCTGTACAAAAATACTAGACTGTTCTTTCGTTGTAGTATTCTTTCGTTGAATAGAAGTAGTACTTTGAAGGAATAAAAACAAGGCCTCGTTATCATCGGTAAAAGTGATAAGACGAGGTGTTTTTTAAATGTTTTTGATATAGTTCTATTGACTTTACGGGCAAAGGCCTTCCACTTTTAAAAGTATTAAAGAATAAAAAAAGGTCATAATCATAATTTAAGCCATAATAAAAGTGAGATTAATAGTTTCCGCTTAAAATCATTAATAACATCTATACATTAATTAAATTTAAAACGTAATTATTTTCAAATTATCACATTTCTCATACTTTGGTTTTCATAATATTGTTTAATTTCACTAAAAAGTTTTTTCCTAATCTTAATATAATGTTAATTAATTCTTT
This sequence comes from Boloria euphrosyne, assembly GCA_951802675.2. Taxonomy (NCBI): domain Eukaryota; kingdom Metazoa; phylum Arthropoda; class Insecta; order Lepidoptera; family Nymphalidae; genus Boloria; species Boloria euphrosyne. The sequence continues at coordinate 2,742,116 of OX637887.1, read as the reverse complement.
GATAAACGTTAAAATTAAAGTTACATTTTCATTTTGTTTTTATGGGAAGTAACACTTTTTATTGGTTATAAAGTTTTCTTATGATTAATAATATTGCTAATACATTTTCAGGCTCCAACAGAACCTCCTCAATATCCTGGTGACTTCTTTGCTATAAACAGTGAAGTGATTTGCACCCAACCATCGCCTAGAGGAATAATCGGGACAGATGATTGTTTAGTGCTCAACATTTTCACAAAAGATATAAGCACTCCTAAACCAGTCTTTGTATGGCTCGAAGGCGAAGAATATGAATCAACAACTAATATGTTACACAGTTACAAAACCTTGGTACTAGAGGGTCTTCTTGTTGTGTCAATGAACTACCGTCTGTCCATTTTTGGTTTTCTTTGCCTTGGTGTTCCTGAAGCTCCTGGCAATGCAGGATTAAAAGATGTTATACAAGGCCTGAAATGGATAAAAGAAAACATAGCGGCTTTTGGCGGAGATCCTAATAACGTAATGCTTGCCGGTCATGGATCCGGAGCCGCTATGGTGGATTTAATAACATTGTCACCATTGTCCAAAAATTTAATTCACAAAGCTCTAGTTCTCAGTGGATCTGGTTTGGCTTCTTGGGCCGTATCATATGACCCCATAGGCTATGCACAAAAAGTCGGGGAGAAAATGGGATATACGAATAAATCTCCAAGTGAATTAGCAAAACTGCTTTCGACTACTGATTTAGGAGTACTTAATTCTGTTCTAATGGAATTCGAATTTTACAATAATACACCTCTTTTTGCTCCTTGTGTTGAAAACGTTAAGTTAAATGGAACATTCCTTCATGATGCTCCCATTAACATATTAAGATCTAAAAACTACACTGACATTCCATACATCGCCGGATATACAGACAGAGAAGGAACAATGAGAGCCGAACAAGTGGTATCTCAAAATTGGCTTACAGAAATGCAAAATAATTTTGAAAAGTTTCTACCTGTAGATTTAAAATTCGAGAATAGCACGGTAAAAACAAACGTTAGCGAGTTTATTAGAAATTTTTATTTTGCAAAAAGAGTTATTAATATGCAAACGATTGACGATTTCTTGGACTATCAAGGAGATATTTTAGTATTTATACCTATAACAAGAGGAGTTCTTGAACGTGCGTTAACTTCCAATGCAAGTGTGAGAATATTTGAATTTGCTTTTCGAAATGACAAGAATATTGATTGGATATACCCACAAATCCCTGTAAATGGAGCAAAGCATGGCAGCATTCGGAACACTTTATTCAATTCCAATCCCAGTGCTCATGATGACCCCGCAGTTGCTGCTGTTATAAGACGCATTGTAGCATTCGCTCAGACAGGGTAGGTACACATAATAATTTATTAATACTTACATTTTTTATAAGGAAAAAAAAGGGATTTATGATATGCAGTAAAATATTCAGTTAATTATTGTTATTTATTGCATTTTAAGGGTTCTCTAACCAAAAGATTTAAGGTTAAATTATGCGCGTTTCTGTCCGTTGGTCAGATGCACAAAAGAAACATAAAAATATTATTTGTAATATAGACCTGCTGTACAGGCATAACTTTTTCTTGTATTTTGATGATTTTATTATTATCGTATTAATTATGTTTTATTTTTTAATATTAATATAATATTTTAAGAGAACGTATTTTTTTTAGGTCTCCAGCCCCGGATAATGTGGTACAATGGTTACCAGTGAGAAATACCTTGGATACACTTTATATGAACGGTGGAGAATTTTTCCCAAATGTTACTTCCTTCAAGGAAGAATTTTATACGCGCAGCAATGAAAGAGTTAACTTCTGGAATAAAATCATACAAGATTGGTATCAGCCCCCAAGACCGGTGTCGTCTGCTCAAAGTTTGGTTAGCTTTGGCCTTATCGTTCTATCAACACAGATGCTAGTAAGCCTTATATCAATGAGTTAATTGTGTTGAAATTTAGTATTTTTTGTATTCGAGAATAAAGAGACGCACGAATTTTTTTAAAAATAAATTTTATAAAGAAATCTGGCTTACCATGAATTTTTTTCTAGTTTCATGTTTTCAATTAAACTCAATTAATAAAACTAATTTGCTAAACTCAGAACAAGGCATTACAAGCACAAGAATAATCTGCGCGCAGATACAGATGCTAATTTCCACGGTAGCTGTTATTTCTATTAAGGCAGACCGGCCTTACCGCTACGCAACTATCTATGAATACAACATTTTATGGTTTTTTAAGAGTAATAGTTCCGAAAGTTAATAAATACGTACTTATTCTATAAAAGCCTGAGAAATCAAAGATGATATTAACGTTATTTTTTTTAAATATTACCAGAAACCACTTTTTAAAATAGTTTCTTTTTTGTGTAGAATAAGTATTAATCTGAAATAAATATTAAAATATTACTTGCCTTGATCGGTCAATATTTTGATAGGTTATTATTATAGAAAATGTTTCCTTACATTTTTTTGTAAATTTCATGCTGAAGTTGACTTTCTTACTTACCTGCAAAGAAAAAAAATAATATTAAGTTAGTATTTAGGTGAAGTTCAAACTAGGAACAATATTGAAAATTTAAAAATAGCAAGAAATCGAAGAATCGAAGAAATGTTATCAACTGATGTAATTTACAATGTCTAATGTTTTATGTTGTTTTGTAATACAAAATTTTTAGTTATAAATTAAAATGGTTTCAAATTAACAACACTCAGTATTAAGATTTTTAAATAAATATATAAATACATGTACTGAATTATTGTAATATTTTCTGTAATTATGCAGACATAAATTGCACAGAAAAGAAGTAATATGACAAAAAATAAAAAAAAATGTTCTATGCTCTAAAGTCACAGACAATCTAAGGGATATCTTCGAAGAAGTGCAGTATTAAATCAATGTTTTTAAAAATTATTTATGGCTTTTAATTACCTCGACTTTAAAAACACAAATGAAGAAACGAATTTCTAAAATAACAAACATATTAAAGACTAGGTACCCCTTTTAAATCAGATTTTTACAAGCTTTGAATGTGTTACTTGTTTTAAATATCTAATCAAAAGCTTAAAAAATAAGTTTCAAGCTTCTAGCTTTAAAAATGACGTAATTTCCATACCAACTTTCATCCCCTATTTCAACCCTGTACAGCCCTTTTTTCGCCTTGAAAAGTAGCCTATGTCCTTTCTCAGGCTCTTGACTATCTGTGTAATAAATTTCATTAAAATTGGTCCAGTAGTTTTTGAGTTTATTCGTTACATACAAAAATGCAAATGGGTGAATATACGCTATTTGAATTCCAATGGTCCATAGACAAATTTTATGTTAAACTTATGATATTATTGTTTTTGTATACTTAAACAATAAAGAACATTGTCTTTTATTTGGCCCACAAAGTCTATTCGCGATAATTGTTTAATTTAAGGCATTGACAGTTTGAAATAGTTATAAATGTATACTCCTCTGGCCTCCCCAATTATTAGATTATAATGATTTTATAGCTAGATATTTTAAATACGTATACCATTATGTTTTTTTTAAATACGATAATATGCTTTTATAACCGTGGAAACGTATTTTATCTAAATACAGTGTCTAAATATTTATTAATATACAAAAAAATTGCTTATTTTCATGTCATGTTACAATAATGTCACTTCATCTGGCAAAACTTAGAGAAATAAAATTTGACTTCAAACCCCAAAGGTATGTTTTTGTCTATGAACTATGCGCGCACAATAGTGTGAAGTTAGAAGCAAGCTAAAGACGTTGAGCAAAACTTCAATAATATTGCGTCAGTTTGCGATTCACTGTAGGAAAGCGTGTTTGTGCCAGTCGTTGGAGTATTTCCTTTGGTATGTATATGTTTGATGTATTATTACGTCACGAAATTTAATATTTGCACAATGCAATGTTTAATGTGTGTAGATGTCATGTATTACATAAAACTTTGGTCAGATAAGCGAGTGATATTGTTTTTGTGGGTTATGTGCGATTTTGTCACTTCTCTGGCGTAACTTCTCTGGCATATTTCATGCCAGAGGAAATTCAAAAGCGCCAGAGAAGTGACAATTTTTTTTGAAGTTATACTTCTTTTGACGCGTTAGGGAAAAATTTCGTTAATATTTAATGTTTATAGGCTTCATTTCATTTGTTCTAGATATTTAAGTATAATCAGACATCATGGCGAATATTAAAAAGAAACAAACAAGGGAAGAAAGGTTAGAAAAAAAGCGTCAAGCTGAAAAATACTGTGTCTTATGTACCAAGAGAGAAACAAAATGTTTTGCCACAATGTCAGAAAACCTAAACCATAATGTACCTGTAATCTGGGGTCATCTAAAACCTGTCATGGAACTCCTTCCGTCCTCAATTAAGAACGTTCATTTTTTAAGCGATGGCCCTGGCCTGGCCCTGTTACTCAGTACCGTAACAAAGATATGTTTTATAACTTACTTTGTAAATTGACTGAAGCCTATCCAAATATTTGTGATTTTACCTGGAACTATCATGAAGCGGGGCATGGTAAAGGAGCTCCACATGGTATCGGAGGGACATGTAAACGAACCGCTGACAAAATTGTAGCTTTAGGAACTGACATTGCTACGATTGACGACTTTGCTACAGAATTAAACAAATAATAATAATGTTCTCCGACCGATTCCGGCCATGGCGATCAATCTCATTGAGACTGGCCAAGTACGCAGGAGATATTATAGTGCACAAGTGTACGCGCAGACACAAGTGCACTCTCTATTCCTATCACTCTCATACTCCGGTGGGACGACTACTCGACACGACCAGTGAGAGCTAAGGCGCAGGACCGACGGCTTTACGTGCTCTCCGAGGCACGGGGGTGAACCACCACCAACTTCCCAAGTCCGGGCTGTTACTGAGGCTAACGAAACGGAAAGATTCAATAACTAAACTTGGCCCGACCCGGGACTCGAACCCAGGACCTCTCGGTGTGTGACCGTACATGCTAGCCACTACACCACCGAGGCAGTTGTATATAAACAAATATTGTCCAGGCATTACAATTTTTATGATACCCGAAGAAGAAATTGATTTCCAAAAGAAGATTATGGAAGATAATCGACCAAATATCAAACCTTTTACTGGTACACTAAAAGTACATCAAGTACGAGGAAACTATCTAAGCAATACGTTGTACATGAAGAGCCTCAGCTGCTTTTGTAGCAATTTTTGTACTCACTTCCACTTAGGCGACATTAAATACCCCAAAATGGAAAAAACAAATTGGATGTTGATGCAGTATACACCAATTCTGAGGAAGATGTGATAAACAAAATGGTTGCACAAACATCTACTTATCTTATTAATCCTACAGACAATGCAGACACTGCTATGACCGTCAAGAACGGAGATTTTGTACTTGTGGAATATAATATTAATAATAAAAAATATAGATATGCTGGCGTATGTTCGTCAGATTTTGATGAATTTAGAAACTGTGAAGACTGAATGTATCTTGTATATTAAAAATATGCAAATACTATAATTTATCTATGTTTTATTTAATATTACTCCCCGTCCTTAGCTAATAATTCATGGCCTGCCAATAGTGTCACTCCCCTGGTAACACATTTTCCTCTGGTGCTTATAAGATTCAAAAAAAAGGAAAAATCTTCTGGCCCTCGTCATTACAAATTTAATAATAGTGTCAAATAGAGAAATTATCAATATTGAATGGAACAGATTAAATTTCTTCCAGGAACACAAAAAAATCAAATAGCGTATATTCACCCAAATCTTTCCTCTTAATAATCTTAAGTACTTATAGAAAATTTATGGGACAAGACTACCCCGGGTATGTAGGTACCTTAATAGCTACTGTTTTAGTAGGAAAGTACGAGTACAAAGCATCCCTGACAAATGTACACTACTTAATATACATCAAACAATTTTACGACACCATTTCCTAAATAGATAAATTGCCGCCTTAAAACCGCTATTTTAATTTTTACTCATTTCTATGTAGCCAATGTAACATTTGTAATCAATGTAAATCTATTAAATTAGTATTGATAACTTGATTCTGTCGTTTAGTAATTATAAGGAACCAACTGGCGGTACAAACATATGGGTTAAACACATAACTCGCTTTTAAGCTTCGCCGCAGTCGAGTAAAAAACAAACTATTGAAAAAGAAATTGACCTAAAACTACAAATAGAAATGGTATTACTTGACAATATTTCTTTCGCAGAGAATGAAAAAAGTTGTATCATAAATGTGGTTTATATTTCCAACATCTGCCATTTTGCTTAAGAACAAGAGACTTACAAGTTTCACTTATCAGTTTATGAATCGTTTTATTACACGTGTCGTATATATAATATTAAATAAATCAAAGTTATGTACTCCAGTTTAATTAAATTCGTTTGTAAGCTAACTGAGACCGTTTAGATTAGTGACAGTGAGTCAGGTAACGCCCGAGGACCAAACATATTAAAATTTATACAAAACATCAAAACTGTAAAAATGTTAATCATTTGTACATAATATATAAAATATACCTACATAATATATAAGACAGTGGTAGCCCAGCGGTAACGCGTCGTTTGTATAACCGAGTGATGCGGGTTCAAATCCGGGTCTCGCACCTCTGATATTTTTATGTGCAAATCATTCCTATCATGATTACCACTTGTCTTACGGTGAAGGAAAACATCGTGAGGAAACCTGCATGTCTGAGAAAACCTAGCAAGTTTTCGTAAGACATGTGAAGTCCGCCAACACGCACTGGGCCAGCGCGGTGGACTATGGCCTGATCCCCCTCGTACTGAGGGAGGCCCGTGCCCAGCAGTGGGACGTTAAAAAGGGCTGATGATGATATAAAATATGTGGGAAACATCTCACTACATCTTCAATAAAATTTTAATATTACATAATATCCGACAAGTATAAAATAAAAATAGAATTAAAAAAAGTTGTGTTCCAATCGCTTTTTTTCCGAATTGCGACATATAGTCAATAATCTCATTAAATATTATAATATCATTATTTCTATCACTTTTGCTATTAAAAACAGGTAAAATATTAGAAACACAAGTCAAATATTTTTTAAATTAAATATTTTATTTTTTTTATTCAAAGAAAAATTTGTATTCTTTTGGTCCAGAAACATTAGCGAAAACGCAAAGCAACTGAAGTTTCATCAGATTTGGATAAATAGTTTTGGAACACAGAAAACAAACTTTTGCTTAACTAACAGCTATATTCAAATAATTATTTTTAGGTTTTAATTTTTTGAGAATAATCATTTTCAAGTGAAAATCAGCCTAGTCGTATCGGAGATTAGACGGAACAAATAGGCATACACAAAAATAACAATTAATAATAGTTTTGTATTTTTAATTGCCGTATATATGATCATATATATTTTATTAAAAATGTTTTATTTCGACATTACAGACGGACAATTCCATTTTGATTATCTATAATATATAATCTATATACTATTTATAAAGCCGAACAGTTGTTTGTTGGTTTGGTTGAACGCGCTTATCTCAGGAACTACTGATTCGATTTGAAAAATTATTTTTGTGTTGGATAGTCCGTTTATCGAGGAAGGCTATAGGCTATATTACATCACGCTACAATCACTACGAGCGGAGCATCAATAAAAAATGTTGCAAAATGGGAGAAAAATATTCCTTTTGAGAGCTTCCGTTGTGTACGCTGCGTAAACCGTTAAAGTTGTGCAAAAATCATGTATAACGGAATTGTTTCGCTTTAAAAGTTCAAAAAAAAAGTCCGCGATGGCATATGTCTGTCTATTAAGGTTGACTCGCTATAACCTTTTTTATGGTAATCAAATTTGTTTTAAAACAATGCGTTATTTGCGAAGGTGTTTTTATAAACATGATATTAATCCTTGCCTAAATAAATAAGTTACTCATCACAAGTATTTAATTATGAACAAAATTGCTCATGACATCATTTGATTTCAATGAATATCTTACGAGATATCATAGTTTTAACATACTCCGCGACAAAATAATGATCACCGCCTGCAAGACGGGTGGGACGGGCGAAAGAATTTGGTTTCCAGCCTTTAGAACGCGAACGAAGCCGCGGGAAAGTCTAGTAATATATAAATGAGACTAAATATTACTATGAATCATTAAATACGCACTAACGCTAAGCAAAACTGTAAAGGATAAGATAAATATCTCGACCCAACGCCGTCGCAAATGTTATTAAGAAATAGCTTCATCCCTTTCTACCTGCACAGGCATTTCCTTTTATAATCCTTTTCGCTTCGAATTTGTTGGCGTCTCCTCTGTAATAGAATGGATTTTGGACCCTAATATTTTCATAAAGGTAATATTTGGATATAATACGAAGATATTTATTACTAGATTGAGCTTGAAAAATATTAAGATATGAATTTGATGTTCTTTCTTAGTGGCAATTATATAGAAGAATATAGACTCTACTAAATGATTTTATTATTGTCTGTAGCGAAATAACTCCGGTCTGCGCGGTCGTATGTCTATACTCTATACTATATTAAAAGCTGAAGAGTTTGTTAGTTTGTTTGAACGCGCTAATCTCAGGAACTACTGGTCTGAATTGAAAAATTCTTTTTGTGTTGGATAGTCCAGGAGAAAAAAATATTACAAAAACGAGAGAAAAATATTCCTTTTGAGAGCTTCCGTTGGGTGCGGTACGCGGTTGAAGTCATGCAAAAATTATGTATGAGGGAATTGTTCTCCTTTAAAAGCCCTAAAAAAAGACCGATATGGTATTTGTATATCTTTTAAGGTTGGCTCGTTATAACATAACCTAATAAATGTTTTCATAGCAAGTACAAATGATATTTAATTCACCCGATTAATATGTCAGAGACAATCATTAGTACGGTCACTAAGCGAAGCGCGGCACGTCACCCGAGTGAAGACAGCGCCCTCCGTATATCAACACTTGGCAAACTTCGTGGTACGACGGAACCTAAATTATCGAGAGGGCCATGAGGGATGGACACTTACATTTGAGTCCTGCTGAAGATCAGTAACTCTCCACTAGGAACTGTCTCACGTTTCGTATTGACTACGTAATTATGGACTGAGTGACTATTGTTAATTTTAAAAACCATTTGGATTGCTATTCTTTATTTGAACCAACACGTCCCATATAACGCCCATTGTATACGTCACCATACAATAATGAAAAAAAGACCGCCTACATAAAATAATAAAAATAGCATTCTACTAGTAAAGCTCTTTCATTTCATACCCATATTCAGGGAGTTGTAAAAAGAAGGTAATTCGCTCTTTCCTGGTGGCGGGCATCTTGGACCGATCAAATACTAGCTAAGAATACTCCCGACTAACTCAACTTTCAAAAAAAAAAACAAAATCAAAATCGGTTCATCAGTTCAGAAGCTACGATGCCACAGACAGACTGTGGGCGTCTTACCCCATCGTTTTGCGTCGGGGGTTAAAAGTAATAGTGAGAATAATGTAGCTTCGATAAATGTTATTCTCCTTTAAAATGACAGCTAAAAAAAATTTGAAAACTTTAATGAAATTGCTGTTAGTTCGTAGCTTTCCGTAGCACACAATTTGTGTGACAAAGTGAAACAGCTTCAAACTCTATTAACTGGTACAATCGTACAGGACCTCACTACGTTGTATTGACATATAACATGGTTATTACCTGGAGTGTAGAAATTTTGAATCTAAAAATATAGCTTAAGTGGGAAGAGACAGCAACGATTATACATAATTTACAATACATTGTAAAATGATAACCATTTGACACATAAACTCATGAGATTTATCTATAACTGATATTAATGTGTAATCTATACATATAATTCGAGTCGAATGTGTTACAAATCAAATATTTTTTTGCTATTCTTATTGAAATGGTCGTTATTATCGATACAAAATATATAAAGTATAGTAATAGTATTAACTATAGTTTTTAAAACTTTTGTCAGTCTGTGACCATATGACAAGAAAAATACTGGACAGGCTTTGATGAAATTTAGTATAATATAGCTATCCAGGTCAACATATAGGGTACTTTTTCTGCAGGAAAATATCACATCTCTTAGAAATCTATATCATTAACCGTCAAAATGTTTCTGGGACAAACCAGAGCGGGGCGGGAGTCAGTCCGTAGTAAACAATATATATACATATTATATAGAACGGCAGTTTAAAATAAGATTTATATTTCATTTATATTTTTCTACATTCTGCGATAAATCAGTTTAAACTATTACCGTAATTGCTTTTCCCGGGCACTTTCAAAGTTTATTTGTTCATTTAGTATTTGGCAGTTTCAAATATTGCTTACGAGATATTTAGGTGCTCTACACTAACCACTGCAATACTCAACCTAGGGAGCTACGATTATTAAATCGACTTGCAGTTCGCCCTGGATTCGCTCGGTTTCATTGTAACGCTGAATATAATTGATCCATCACTCTGTTTTGAAGTGCAAAAACAATCAAATTTTCACATACATATGATATTAAAAAAATATTAAACATCGTCGCTTACCAAAATTATGGGTCAGAATCATAATTGCGTCACCTTTACATTTTGATTTTTTTAATATTATATATCAGAATTTAAATTTCTCAAATGTGAAAATATGTAGCATATCGATGTAGCATATCCAAATTTCTAAGGTTCATAGACCTGATTAATAAATTTTTAGTCGAAATTGTATATATATGGATGTGTAATATGTGATTATTATTTTATTAGATTATAATATGTGTATGTGATTTCAAAGAAACCAATAATGACTGTTCTGTATTTCCTGAACAAGGTACAGTATAACTAACTTTGAATCTTGCCTTAAGAATCTACCGGTTTAAAGGATTAGCAGAATAATGTACCAACATATTTATTATTATATTGTTTATTTATCATCATTATAGATTTGAAGTCAGCCTCTACATTTGAAGTCGTCATTAAATTTATTTCTGAGTACAAAACCGAAATACAAAAGCATTGAACGCCAAAGAAAATAGTCGCAAATAGATATTGGAATTTGAAGACCATTATCATAATATGATCCGCAAATCCTTCATGAAATCGGGTTTTGATTATGATTCACGCAGCTTGAATTCTAAATGGGCACTTATCGTAACCTCTGCATTAAACTCGTATGGAACGAGATCTGAAGACAAGTGTGCGAGCAAATGGTAATATTATATTAAAAAACTCGCGGCTAACCCTCGCTTTTCTCGGTTTTGATTTAGGTACTATAGTATAAAAACTATAGACTATAATTATATTAGTAGGCCTTACTGGAGGAATTATTGATGTCTCACTGATTTGATGTTGACTTCTGGGATAAAAACTATCTTTATACCAATTTTTTTTTATTTTTAGTTAATCCAATACGAACAAACATATAATACAAATTTTATGATTTATCTTTTTGTAATAGTACTTAGTATATATATACACAGACATATGGAAAAACAATGGTTCCATGTAACTGTCGCTTATCTTTAATTTTACGATAAATTTAACAAGAATATTATAGACAAATTACAATCACAAAAAAATCTATGATGACATCTCAAAAAGATAAACTTATGTTTATGGTACTATTATGGTACTAACGTGCAGCGTGAAGGAAATACAAACTCATACAGTTACAAACTGAAACAGTAGGTACAATTTACAAAGGCACACAAATTTTCGCAAATTAAATCGTAGCCAGATATATTCTCAACATAAATTATTATTTTAAACGATACTACTTTATAAAATGTCGAAATAGAAATAGTACATGTCGAAATAGAGTAGTATATTGATTTACAATTCAATTTTCTAGTTAATGGCTTCAAAACGTGCTAGTTGTGCCCAGATTACTTCGCCTATATCTGTAATGGGAAAGACATGAGGGAGAAATATATAAACTATTAGGAAAATCGAAAATGTATAAGAAATTTCTATCCTCTATATCTATTTCAGAAAAGCTTACTAAGAGGCGTCTATTGAATAACTACCTATTATTTTCCTTATACCCGTAGAATTCTCTACATTCTACCATATAATATGGCAATATATTATCAATCAAACTGCAGTATCTTCTCTAGCTGTTCGTAATTCTTCCGTTCATTTCTTCGCCCATAGTTTCTTTTTGGGTTATGAGTTGTCCTTGATAGAAGTATTCATCAGTGTAATTGATTTCAGTATTTTTTATCCGTATCGTGTATTCTCACCTTTTTTCATAGTTTGATTGATATAATTATTATATCTATCAAACTACGTATTAATACATATTTATTAGACATAACAGACAATATTACATATTGTCTGTTATTAGACAGTGAAGTATTTCAAAGTTGCCTTTTATCAGTTTGCTTTAACATTCTTATCAATTAAACTGCCTTTGCATTCTTATCAATTAACTCATAACTGATAAATTTAACACTTCACTGAAGATATTTGCCTGCCAATAAATTCTACGACATATATGAAGACAAGCATGCAATCGAACATCTCCATTATATAGGACCGAATACTTCGCCCACACTTGTGTGTATCACGGAGGCTGCCTCACTTACGCCTGAAGAATCTTTATTGTATTTTAGTGAGGAAATTCTGGGAGTATTCTCGGTAGTATTCAAGAACATTTATATCTTAGTCGTAATAAATTGTAATAACAATTGTAACATTTTCAGTGCAACTTTGCTAATAATTTTTTATTTTCACGATGAGATTTAATGAATGTGGATCTAGTTTTTTGTTAGTATCTCCTAAAATATGTTTTTCTAAAAATGCATCTAATTCATAATATATGTCTAGTATATTAACATCTTTAAGATAAAAATTCTTACTGAGTTGAATCTGTACATTAAATATATTTTAAAAAATCTTATCTAAAAACCTATGAAGTCATATAAAATCTGTATGTCTTTCAGTCTATGAGGCCATCACGAGAAAATCACATGACAGATTTTGATGAAATTCGGTAAGATGATAGCTGGTTTTCCGGGTATATAATAATAATATACAGGATACTTTCCACTGCGAGAAAAGAGGTCATGATGAGAGAATAGCTTTGAATTATATATTCATATAATACTAACTAATAGGGTGAGCCTCTAGCGTTCAATAATTTTATTATAACTATTGGGGACTAACTGCAATAATTCAGGTATAACATAATAATAATATATAATATGTTGGACATTATTACAACAGCGTCATCTAGTTCCGTGGTAAGCTACGTTACGTGCTTGTGTTACGGATACCAGATAGTTGATATACTACACATGTTATCAGTTTTAAATACATACATATTATAAATATTAAAACCCAATGAATGCCCTAGCGGGACTCGAACCCGCGACCGCTGGCGCGGAAAGTAGGGTCACTACCAACTGAGCCAAACGTGTCGTCTATATAATTATATAAAATAATATAAAAATATTCGTACTAATCTTTGACAAATAATTTAAAACACCATCCATTTTATTGAATAGAAAACTTTCGACTCTTGGCTTTAAGTTATACATGATTCTCGTGATCTCGTGAACCCTTGGATTTATCGATATACCGGTATGGCGTAGAATGGAATTATGACGAGATTGTGATGTCTTGAAATGATAATGTCACGATTTATTGGTACATAATACTCATTTGGAAATACAATTGAATAAACAGTACCAGATATTATTTCAATATATTTTTAGGTAAATAAAGTTACGATCGATACTTTTAAGTCGTATACTGTAAAATATTTATCGTAGGTTCAAGTCTGCCAATTCTTTAAGTTCAAAGGTATTGAACCTAAACACAAATAAAAGCAATTGTGCACACTTATTAGTGTTAATAAATCATAATATGTGTAAATAAGGTAAGTTTAGTAACATAGATTTTACACCATGATTTTATGTCTAATATTACTTATATTGAATCTTAAACCACAAAAAAAGTTTATATAGTGCATAATATAAATTATTGTTTACAACATAAATAAAAAGTTCCATAATAAGCCACGAGGCTGGATATAAGTTTAAATAAATACATATATTATAATTATAAATATGTACCCATGACCGGAGTATATGCATTCGTGTTCATGACTCAAATGAATATACCAAGCGAGACTTGAACCAGCGACCGCTGGCACAGCAAGTACAAACCGAGCCAAACATGTCATCAAACATACATGATTTTGATTATAATAGTAACTCTTCAGAATATAAAGTTAAAACTAATATTTCTATAAATAAAAAGTTTAAAATTGTATTTCAGGAATGATCAGGAAACCGTATTTGAAAAAACCCCGACGCAGAATCGACTAGCTAGATATTCCAATAAATTGTTGCATTTCCAATTCCATCTTGTACTGATTATAAAGACTGTAATCAGTACCGATAGAAAAAAAAATCCGAATCCGTCTATAATCAAATGACTTAAAAACTAGGTACACTAGGTGCTTGATACGATGATTCATTTGATTTCTTCTTTTTCCAATAATCTCTCTCTCTCTCTCTCTCTCTCTCTCTCTCTCTATTCGTCTATTATTTTAAGTATTTATAATCTTTATATGTACAAATACCCATAATAAGCCACGAGGCTGGATATAAGTTTAAATAAATACATATATTATAATTATAAATATGTACCCATGACTGGAGTATATGCATCCGTGTTCATGACTCAAATGAATATACCAAGCGAGACTTGAACCAGCGACCGCTGGCACAGCAAGTACAAACCGAGCCAAACATGTCATCAAACATACATGATTTTGATTATAATAGTAACTCTTCAGAATATAAAGTTAAAACTAATATTTCTATAAATAAAAAGTTTAAAATTGTATTTCAGGAATGATCAGGAAACCGTATTTGAAAAAACCCCGACGCAGAATCGACTAGCTAGATATTCCAATAAATTGTTGCATTTCCAATTCCATCTTGTACTGATTATAAAGACTGTAATCAGTACCGATAGAAAAAAAAAATCCGAATCCGTCTATAATCAAATGACTTAAAAACTAGGTACACTAGGTGCTGGATACGATGATTCATTTGATTTCTTCTTTTTCCAATAATCTCTCTCTCTCTCTCTCTCTCTCTCTCTCTCTCTCTATTCGTCTATTATTTTAAGTATTTATAATCTTTATATGTACAAATACCCGATATAGAAAATATCATACTAAGTTTTAGGTAATAGTTTAAAACATTTTATTTAAAATATATTTTCGACATTCTGAAAACAATGGATTTGTAAAAAATCATATTATAAACGAAAGAAATTAAAAGCAAATGTTTTATTAAAACACTCCCTACAAGACAAGTCATATAACATTCCCGTATATTTTAAAACTAGCGACTCACCCTCGCTTCGCTCGGGTTCGTCCCCAGGTGTAACCTCTTTAGTATAGTTTAAAAATGACGTAATTTCCATATATAATCGCGTAAGAAACGCTTTCATTCGACCCTTTTTTTCTCCGATTCACTTTGCAAAACGGACTACCACGTAACAGCCTTTTTATTTTTCGGTTTTTTATATAACCTATGACACTCAGCAATAATGTGGCTTTCTATTGGTGAAAGAATTTTTAAAATCGGTTCAGTAGATCCCGAGATTACCCCTTACAATTTAACAAATATACAAACACACAAACTTTACTTCTTTATAATATTAGTATAGAAGTATAGATAATATAAATATTAAATACCTATTTATATTAAGTTCATTTCTAAGTGCTTCCATTATTAAGTATCTTAATATTATAAAAGCACTGAATTGAAAATTAAATTAACGGTAGATCCCAAAAATAAATGGAAATATAAATAGAAGAAAAAATATTTTGCTAACGTTACTTTATTTATTGGTCTACAGCAGTACAGCGCTAGGCAATCTCAGATTAATCAACTAGTCTTTATCATCTACCTTGCCTTCATGCTATAAGTAGGTATGTGTATTGTGTATATACCTATAGAACTAGTATTTCAAATAACATCACAAAAATATTATTTACATAACTTTATTTAGGAAAATAAAGTGCGTAGTTATTTCTACTTTTTCGTACCTACACTTTCGATGACATAAAGTGAAGGTTAAATATATATTATAAATAAATTGTAATATATACTAATATCAAAGCCTATGAAGCATATAGTTGGCCAACGGACGTGACAGAGCCAAAGCTGCCATACACTCGCTTGGGACATTTATGTATGGCAGCTTGGACTGACTGTATGTTTCATTGGCTTTGCTAATAATATAATGTTATAGAACATAAAGGGCAAACGACACGTTTGGCTCAGTTGGTAGTGAACCTACACTCTGCGCCAGCGGTCGCGGGTTCGAGTCCCGCTGGGGGCATTCATTTGTTAAACATGAATGATTGTACTTCAGTCATGAGTGTTTATATTTATAATATGTATGTATTTAAAAAATTATATGTGTAGTGTATCAACTATCTGGTATCCGTAACACAAGCCTCGTAGCTTACCACGGAACTAGATGGCGCTGTTGTAGTAATGTCCCAACATATTATAAAAAAAATTGTTTTGAATCTTAAATGTTTGGACATTGATTTTAAATTCACTGGCAGATGACTGATGTTATAAGAAATAACTTAGGCTACTTTATTTTATTAAGAGTTACGAGTTCCGCTCAAAAATATTGAAAAGTGGGTACCTAGTACCGGGCGATGCGAAGTAAATATATAAAATTCATCATACGAGTATATGACATTTTTATGTATGTAACCTATATATTCGGTATCAAGAGTTTACACGTACGCTAGTTACATATAATATTTTAGATAGAAATTTTTTTTATTTCTCCGAAATGAGATATTTTCCTACAGTTAAAAGTATCGTATTTGACCCGGATAACCAGCTATCATCATACCAAATTTCATCAAAATCTGTCCAGTGGTTTTCTCGTGATGCTGTCACAGACAGACAGACAAACAAAAATTCTATCTATAGATTCGGCCTCTGTATCAATATAATGACTATTTCAATTAGAATTTTCAAAAAATGTTCAATTTAGAGATTCGACTAAGTTAGAATTTTATTATAGGTAAAGATATAATTTATTATATGTTTTATTGGAGTTTGGAATAGGAAATGCTAATAGTAACTAAAATAGTTAAAGTTAACCTTACCAGATTCTATATAAAAAAAAAGATCAGCACAGACTATACAGACGATATTAAAAAGGCACTCATATCAAATAAATATTTATTTCCCATCATGCCGAGTGTAACTCCTCAAAATACATCGACCTTGTACTTGTATTTGGTTTGTGTATGATTTTTTACTCTGCACTGTACTAACAGCGCGAAACATGAATGATCAAAATATTTAATATTTCGTTGAACATGTAGAAAGTAGTTGGTATCTTACTTTTTTATATATAGATAGAACTTAAACGTAAGTTTAATTTGTCATGATAAGAATAACGAAAAAAAAATAATTATTATATCTGCTATAGCGGAAAAGGGAGTAAAAATACTAAACGCTGTTTTATTTGCTTTTATAATATAATATGTTAAGATTTAGTAACGTCTTGCCTAAAACAAAAACAAAAGAAATTATATATGTATATTTAAGAATGGCAATACAAATATTTACAGAAAAAATAAACCAAACTGCGTAAAAGGCTACACATACTAGGTACATGATTTATAATTGCTACGTAGTATCAGCTGTCCTCCGACTGTTTTTATCATTTAATACGCCGACTGAGTATAAAATCTACTTCAAAATGGTTTTTAGTTTGTAAATTATTATATAATACATACTAATTATAAAGTACAAGCATCTGCAGCGTGCAGATATCACAATCGCGCGAGCGGGACTCGAACCCGCGACCACAAACGCAGCAAGTAGAGTCAAAATTTAAAGAGCTACATCACTATATCCTTCACAAGCCTATGTAAACTTATGGCCTATGTAAAGTATCTTTTAGATATGGAAGTGATATCCCGTATTTTAGTGTAAATAAAGTACATATTCGGTTTTGCTATAAAATATACCGATATGAACACCTTGAAAATAAAGACATAAAAAATTCTTAATCACCAAACTTTATTTTTTAATTACTTTACATTATCTAAATTGTAACTTTCAGATTTTAGAGATTCCTTATTCGAACTACTTTATAACATTTTTAACACAAACTACAAAATCGCGAACTCTTCTAACTTGCAGATAATTTTACCTTTTGTATATAAATATATAATTTTTATTGCTATATTGGCGCCAATAAAGTTCTCCGACGTGATTTATATTCGGACATTACCAATAGCATGAAAAATTGTTACATAAAAACAAATAAATAATAGAATCAACAAATACTTACATGTAGGTTTCGGTTTTGCTATAAAATATACCGATATGAACACCTTGAAAATAAAGACATAAAAAATTCTTAATCACCAAACTTTATTTTTTAATTACTTTACATTATCTAAATTGTAACTTTCAGATTTTAGAGATACCTTATTCGAACTACTTTATAACATTTTTAACACAAACTACAAAATCGCGAACTCTTCTAACTTGCAGATAATTTTACCTTTTGTATATAAATATATAATTTTTATTGCTATATTGGCGCCAATAAAGTTCTCCGACGTGATTTATATTCGGACATTACCAATAGCATGAAAAATTGTTACATAAAAACAAATAAATAATAGAATCAACAAATACTTACATGTAGGTATGTTGTAATGAAATGATGTCAAGGTCGAACTTATACTTTTTTACACTAACCGACTATAAAAATTGACATATCTTCTAAATATATAACAGCGAAAGGCCATTCATTCATGACGAAATATCGAAAACCACTTTTTTTTTTATGGGACAAAGGGGGCAAACGGGCAGGAGGCGCACCTGATGGTAAGTGATCACCTCCGCCCATGGACATCTGCAACACCACAGGGCTTGCAGATGCGTTGCCGGCCTTTCAGGAAAGGGAGGGAGGGAGGAGGAAGAAGGACGGGAGTAGGGATGGGGAGTGGGCCTTCCGGACTCTCACTCACCGGACGAAACGCGACAGCATAGCTGCCACTTCACGCCGGTCTCCTGTGAGAGAGTGGTACTATACGGGGCGTGCCGGCCCATTCGGCTGCTACCCGAAGGTAACAAGCATGGCACTACCACTTAAAAAGCATGGCACTACCACTTAAAAAACGTGCGCACTTGACGTGTAAAGATGAAATTTGGCAGTGAGGTAGTTTAGTAGTTAGTAAGAACGGTTTTTGCGACAGGGCCGCATTAAGGAGGTCTCAAGGCTCTCGCAAGTTTGTAAGAAAGTTCTTCATTTTTGTGCTACAAAATTTTTTGACAGTTCGCTAATCATTGTATATTTTTAATTCAAAACTGTAAGAAGTACCCAATTAGACATGAGTTAAAACTAATACGAGCAATATATAATAGGTGATTATCTGTTTGTTTATAAGTACTCAGCTTTTTATAAGATTACTAGCTGACCCGGCAGACTTCGTACTGCCTCAATCGATAAATAAAAGACCTAAACTTTTTTTTCATATTTATTCACCTTTTAAACCTTCTCTGGGCTTCCACAAATAATTCAAGACCAAAATTAGCCAAATCGGTCCAGCCGTTCTCGAGTTTTAGCGAGACTAACGAACAGCAATTAAAAAAACATTGTCCAGCGGACAAAATTGTGAATCTAAACCATTCCCAGATCCCCTTGAACACTCACAAAAAATTTCATCAAAATCGGTCCAGTCGTTTGAGAGAAGTTCAGTGACATACACACTCACAGAAGAATTATATAGATTACTTCATGTTACTTTAAGTACCATAACTTTTCTAAAAGCATTTTCATTAAAAATTTGAGTATAAAAGAAAAGATTTTTGATAAAATTATTCAATAGGTTTTCTAAACTTTCAAAGCAAATCCGAGATTAAATTAATTGGAACAACAAAACAAGAGGAAGTTGTTGATAGCCCTTCATTTGTTTGTTAAATGAGGTTACAAAACTTTTCGCAAAATCTTCTATGAATTAGCAACCATTTGAAACGAATTATCATAGCTATAGTTACAACTAGCGATTTACTTACACTTTAAAGTGGTTCAAAATATTAAAAAGAATGTAATACCAATGTTTTCTCTTTTAAGCTCCTCAAACGTTTTTTACTTATCTTGAAGAATTATTTCGCACTAAAACTAAATTATTACGGCGTACTCGTACCTAGGAAAACTCGGAACACTGCACTATAATATAAAATTACTAGTAAATCCCGCGGTTCCGCCCACGTTCTAATCACTATTAAAAAATAGGGATTGCTGGTAGAAGGATGGTAATTTAGGGTAATAAGTATTTTTTATGCTAAATCATAAAAAAATTAAAAATAATTCTAAAAATTTAAAATATACAATCTGGAGAAGACCATCATTATAACCTTGGGAAATAAATAATAGCCTTCAATTTATTATCCGACCTACCAAATATACCTACACAAAAAAAACATAGAAATCGGTATGGCCGTTTCAGAGGAGTTTGATAACAAACACTGTAAACACGAGATTTTTATATACGAGTATTAGACAATATTCATCAGGATTATACATACAAACTAACGTAGAATAGAAACGAAATAGATAAATGTACGGCAGGTAGCACATATTTCATGAAAGTCCATAGGGTACACGAGTTTGAAAAATGTAGGTATACGATCAATTTAACTGAAGTCGTAAAATCAGCAATAAAAATCCTACTCGGAAAAATTGAAATCTTCCAAGGCTACAAAATGTATATTTACGATTCGTAGTTTAATCTCTATTCGTGTGGGAATTAAGAAAATCTGATATTGGAAAAATATAATTTTTTTTTAAATCTAACAGGTTTGCTTGTATTCAGCCATTTTTAGCGTCCCACTGCTGGGTACGGCCCTTTATTACGGGGGGAGTCAGGCCATAGTTCATCACGCTGACCTAGTGTGGGTTGGCGGATTTCATGTCTTTCGAAAACTTGCTAGGTTCTCTCAGATATATGTAGGCTTCTTCACAATGTTTTCCTTCACCATAAGACAAGTGGTAATCATATTAAAACGATTCGCATGTGAAAATATCAGAGGTGCGAGACCCAGATTTGAACCTTCACTTCACTCGGTTCACTCGGTTATCTAAGCGAGCGCGTTACTACGGAGCTACCACTGTCAAAGATATTGCTTATGAGTTCATATTGAAATGTTTGGGGTTGAATGTCAAAAAATGTTAGTGCCATTTGCATTATAGATTTTTAAATGCTCTCACTGAATACGATTCTCTTTTAGCAATTCACACAGGCTTGCGATAATCGGACAGTATCGGCTTGATTCCGTCACTGAGCACTATTTTCCACCTATAAATTCGTTCATTCTAGTCGTCTATAATTACAAAATATTATAGAATTGTCATTTTGTTTCTAAAATTTTCTATTTTATTATAATCTAAGACATAAAGAGTGGACTAAGTATTTATTTATTTGTCAGCCATCAGGTAAAATGGAGGGAAAGCGAGATTGAGACAAAACAAATGTTGCCAGAATTCTTCTGTATTGATTGAAATTCAATTAAGCAAGATAGATTTCCATCTATAAAACTAATCAATCACTTATTTATGAATTTCCATAATTTGACAACTGCTTAAAGTCCCGACATTTTTTGTTAAGCATAGTTCAGGCGTGCTATTTTGAGGTAAAAAAGTTCTACACTACCAATAGCTCAATAATTGCATGTAGGTACGAGTACTTCGCCTACAAGAGCACTGTAGTGGAATATATTGACGAAACGACTAAAACTCAATGAATGTTTAATTTAGTGGAAAAGTCGAACGGAACATCAATTCGTAATGTTTTACCTGCTTTTACTCTATAAAATAATCTGCATTAAAGTTTGTTCTGACATTATCGAGTTGTGAACATCACTACGAATTATAAAACAAAGTGCTCTGCTGCGTCTGTCTGTTGGCGATAAACTAAAAAACTACTGCACCGATTTTAGTGCTGTTTTCACTAATGGATAGAGTGGTTCTCGGGGAAGGTTTTAGGATATAATAGGTAACTAACGGAACTCTAGGGACGAACCCGAGTGAAGCGAGGGTGAATCGCTAGTCTATAATAAAAGTAAAAAGAAACTCTGTTTGTTTGTCTGTTTTTGGTTCAGTGGGTTAACATTTTGATCCATTGAACCGACTAAGATGCAATTTGGTACAGAGAGAGTTTATGAGATGGGATAATTTTTATCCAGGAAACCATCAGTTCAATAGTGAAAAGGAAGTTTGTACTGGGAATCAATCATTTTTCAAATAATGGATATAAGCTCATCGTACCTAAGCATCAGTCAAAACGCATTTAGGGACACAAGCGATGCGAGAATGAGTTGTTAGTTAATAAAATTTATATGGCTATATTTTTATTGGACTTTTTTTGGTAATGGGAAATTATAAAACAGAAATCAATTTATATAACTTTCTAAAACTACATTAATTCAGTTTATACGTTATAAATATCTTATAGAAGCTAAAATCTTTTTTACAAACTGCACTGATATCGTACACCATATCTTATTTAAATATTGATGTTTACATTAATACAGAAGCGACGCTGCCACTACGAGTGTGTGTTTATAACTTGCGTACCTAATCTATCACAGGTGACGGCAAGGTCTAAACAATTCAAAGACTATTTTAAAATATATCAAGCGTCTCGAGACTTATCTGGTTCTTCAGTAATGTTATGTGGAGATTTTGTGATTCAACTGAGCTTTATGGAAATGGAGCTAACATCGATGTTTTGTTCTAACATCTAGTATGAACAACTATCTAAAAATTTAAAACAAATTAAAAAAAACTATAACCCGACTACGTAAAAAGGGGTCTAAGAAGGACGAAACAATAACTGAAATAGAAATCCTGTCTGGATTTCTGCATAGGTACAAAAAAGGGTCAAGGTAAAGTCATGGTCGCTCTTAACGAGTACCATGTCTGTTTTAATGGATGTGTTCCTGGCATTAACAATAACCGTTCCTTTCGGCTTCGCCGTAATTGGGTTAAAATAGAAAGGATAGCAGATGTAGATAGATTCTTGAAGCCGCTCTTAATGCGCGCTTTGCTTGCTTATTTCACATTTTCGCTTAAAAAAATCGGTAAACAATAAGCAGTTCATCCGGTGAAAATTAGACCAAAAACTGTTAAATTGGTATTTTCTTTTATTTAAGTAAAAACTTTATGACATTATCGACCACATTTTACGGAACCCTAATTCTAGTAAACTATAGGGAACGGTCTTATAGAGGCTTTTAGGGGATCAAATTGTATTATATGAAGACGCAATAAATACTCGGATTGTGTCTGAATGCCTTGTGACAACTATGACGTCATGTTTGTTCTTTTATTATCGTAGAATACGGCATGTTAAATATTATGGCTTTATTTTTAAACCAATTTTAGTGTATGAAGATTTGAGTCCATAGAATGAAATCTTAGAAATTTTAAATGTATCTAATTCTAATAATTGTGCCGTTAGAAAACATAGATAGAATATGACAATACAAGATGAACCCATCCATAGATTCCCACAAAGTTTTGATTTCAGCTTTTAAAACCTCCTCCTCTTGGTTCCATCAACAGATTAGCAATGCTACTACATCTGTTGTTAAATGAGAAACCACTCTAATGTTTCAGCCTAATCCTAAGTAGGTAGGTACTTTACGCAACAACGCATAGATAACTACTACTTATCTACTTGGAAAATTTTAATCAATATTGACTTAGGCGTTTCAATATCATGAAATAAAAAACACTTTCATGAAAATAACAAATGGAATGAGTTGAAATATTGATGTATTTTTAGAACTAACACATAATATTATTTAATAATTTAGCGAAACATACCTTTTTAATAGTAAGATGTATAGCTTTTTGAGTGTACGCCGATGTGAAAAGCAAAGTGTGCACTGGTGCCTCAGTGGGTATGCCGAGAGAGGTCATCTTGAACTGGTTCAATTATATCTTTACACTAAAACACTGTAGTCTGTTTTATGATATCCATTGTTTCATAAATTCTTCATTCATGTATGTATATTGTATTTACTTAGTGTTTAAAAAAAGATTTAAACTAGCTATGAAAATTACTTTAAACAGTTTCGGATATATTCAAGATGGCACTTTATAATGATAACGGAATTACAATGAAATTTTAGGTGAATATAATAGTTTTTATTAATGAAGTGAACAAGGTTATAAAATATTTGTTAATATATCTAGCAAAGTTTTTGGTCGGTATTTTATTTCTATCGACAACGCCTGCCGCTTTAAATAAATGCATTAAATTAATAAATAACTAACCTTAACTTGCAAAGTTGCTAAGAATAAAGTAACAGGCAAAATTTTGAAACTATATATAGTGCAGAATTTCAAAGTTACGCCTGAATTCTACATTCTACTAAATAATGTATTACAAATATAATACAAATAAATACAAATATAAAAATTAATCATATCCTATGCATTGAATGAATGAAAGAAAACGTTAGTAATGTAAAATACTAAACTATTTAAAGTAAAATTACTAGGTCATATTATAGAATCTACACTAAAATCACACAATACACTAGTATCACTGTCCAGACACTTATCTTTAAGAAATTTTCCACTAACTGTTAACTTTAAATAAAAAGTACTAATTCACACTGATTTTATTTAATAAGCACTTTGACGTCGACACTCGACGCTGTAACGTTGTAGTGAAGTTGTAATTAAATATTTAACATGTGTAGTGCTATGTTATATTATCCGTATGCACATATGCCTGTAAGAGACCGAATATCGTAGCGTATATTTATTTGAGATAATGTATGATAATATAGACATTATTGTTTATAAGTCAACCTATTTTTTGCATCAGGAAAATATTAGGATTGTTGGTACTTACGAATTAACGCCACCGCAGCTTTGTTTTTGTATCGATTTGTGTAAATGTGCTTTTATCGTAAACTACTATTTTCTTTCGACTGTATCTCATAAGATCATAAGAATAATCTTAAGAATCTTTCTTTCTAGGTTGGTGAGGATAGGTTAGAACATGACCACATCGAACGAGTCGAACGAGCGATGCGAGCGCGGCCGGCGAGTGCCATAGTCAAAGTCTATTTTCTCAGGAAATATGTATTACCTTGTAGGTAATGGAAGTAGTATAGGGATTATAGGGAGCATACCCCCTTTGATCCCCCCCCCCTTTCCCCTCACTATCATCCTGTCAAACGATTGTAAGCCGCACCAAATAAATATCCACCAAATAAATCTGTAGCTGCGGTAGCGTTAATACGTACATACCGGATTGTTTTAAATTAAAGTTTGTCTCCTTTAATATTAAATTCCGTTAGCCATTTTTGCTTTGATTTGCCTTAAGAAGTAAAACAAAAAGATTCTTGAACAAAGATTAATGACCGCCAGATAGCGGCTCAGTAAGCACATTAGTATTTAGAAAAGCTTCCAAACAATACAGCACAATGGAATTACTTTGCGAGGGTGTGGCAAAATGTGCGCATTCTCGTAAGGCTTTAGAATTTCTCTATAGGGTCTTAAATTGTATTTCTTTATAAGCAATTTCATGCTGATAGCTTTTTATTAAATACGGTAAATTCCTAGTTTGTTATTAGATAGGTACGGCAAAATCTAAATTACTTTTACAAAATTTTATATTAAAAAATCCTGTTGTCCATCCATGTTGGTCCATGATTAGCTCCAAAACTACTTACCTGATCTTAACGTATGTATTTTAAAATATGCTTTGTAAACTTAAATGATAGAATATTTATCGCAAATGTAATTATTTTCATACGTGTGCAGCAACGCGTGGTCGGATTAGCTAGCGGTTTATAAAACTTCATAATATGGAACAAGAGGAAAGATGTTGCACATTAAAATATTTGATGTTGCGATTTTTTTCCTTTACATCCAAGAAAAATGTTATTTCCTACAAGACATAATAAATATACCTACCTATTTAGAAACAGTTCTAATACATAAAATGATATAATAGCATCAGCCTAAGCTAAAGCCACCTAAAATAAAATAAACTACACACGGAAAATAATAATATAATCGACGACTCGTTTGGCTCAGTTGGTAGTGACCCTACTTTCTGCGCCAGCGGTCGCGGGTTCGAGTCCCGCTGGGGGCATTCATTTGCTAATCACGAATGTTTGTACTCCAGTCATGGGTGTTTATATTTATAATATGTATGCATTTAAAATTTATTTGTGTAGTATATCAACTGTCTGGTATCCGCAACACAAGCACTTTAAGTAGCTTACTGCGGAACTAGATGGCGCTGTTGTAATAATGTCCCAACATATTATTAAAATTAAATATTAATTTATATCGCTTCAACATCTCTCTCATCATGATAGATCTAACGGGTTCTATAAGGGACGTCACTACAAAGTTACATCTTTGCTGAGACTTGATAAGTTAAGTCCTGTGTAAATTAGAGTTCCACTATCAGGCAACATGTTTATTCTGGAGGCCGCACTACAGCTTCGTTTACGGCAGAATACAGTAGAACTTCGTTATAGTTAACATGATGGGTGAAAAGAACGACAAGTGCAGGTTCTAATCCAGGTAATTTTTCTCTGAACTTTATAATATTTAATATTATTTAATTTATGTGCAATAAAATTTACATAAAAAGTTCTAAAATTTATCTGGAATTTCACTAACTTTATAATAATATAAATTTCATTGTATAATGTAGAATTTTAAATATATAATATTTGATATAGAAGTTGTTAGAAATTGTACAAGAAGCGACCTTGTTTAAAAACAGCGATACTTTACAGGTGACCTTTAGAACTAGCTGTAATGTGGAAAGGCTGTGAACTAAACTGGTATAACGAAAGTAAAATAACATCAGTGCATCAACGTGACCGAACGCCTGGCAAGTCAAGGAGCATGCTCATTAATCTTATGGAGGTACAATAGAAATAGATAACAAGTACACAGACAATATAATTTATCCTATCCGAAAATAAAAGCTTATCAAATTTATAATGTAGAGATTGAGTACGTGTATATTTCAAAAGTAGAGCCCCAGATTTTTAGGTTGACAAAATAGTTATTTTCCCTAAATGTACATAAAACATTGGGAAACGAGCGGAACTAGATTGCTTTGTTTTGTTACGTTCCCAGGAGGACGCTTACATACTTTGCATATTTAACAACAAATGACAAATTTTAAATTTAAGTAAAATTTATTTATTTTCATTAATAGCAATGTTTATTTTAAACCTGCAAAGTATGAAGACAATAGAATAGTAAAAATATGTACAGATTAGCTAGGCCCATCTCAGGTGTATATATAGTCTGCTGATATGTATAAAATATAAATGTTGTAAGAGCCTAAGCACGGATTTGAATCCGCTTCCGTCGACCTTCCAAGGGTCTACCAGTACCACTGAAACTGAAGCTCATATACTAAATTAATGCACAAGTATTTTTTTGATAGGTAGTAGGTAGTTTGTTTTAGAAGTATGTATATTATATGTGGTATGCATTACTTAAATGTATGTACATGGTATACATTCTAGGCGAGCGGGGTTACATGCAAAACTAGTTAATAATAATAGTTAAATTATTATGTAATTTTATATTTTAAATATTAAATTACTTATTTATATTTATGTTAATTTGACCTCGCTTCACGCAATTTCGTCTCGTCAAAATGTAGTGGTTAATATTCTTCAAATCAATCCAGCTGTTCCTAAGTTATAACGGAATAACGAACGGCAGTTAATTTTAGATATACTATAAGATTACGTCATAACTGGGTTTTATTGGGCTAGATTCTAGTTAGCATAACTAAGTTTGATAAACACTTAAAGTAATAATGCAAAATAAATTACACTTACTAATTGTTTTTCCGTAATAAGATTCTTATTTATCAAATAAAAGGAATTAAATGAAACATAATCGACTCTTTCGCAACATCGATAATAAAACCACGGCGGGCCTATAAAATAAAGCGGTAATCTAATACCATATTAGTCATTATCAGCTGGTTCAGTGATAATGATATAGTGTGACATAATTATGCCTCTCAAACTTTATACAGGAGTCGTGTAGCAACGCTTGGGCGGCACACGTTTCTCATGCCGAAAGACGATACTATTGCTATATGAATTATTGAGGCCATTAAACGCGTTTGTTTCTGCTTACGGAATTTTCATAAATGCTAAAAAAGTTGTTTTTTGTGCTTATGTCCTCCTTTCACATATAGGCCGAGGTAATTCTATAATTTTAGTATGCTTTTTAGATATATTGCAGTATATCGCTGGGTGTTTTATTCTAGTGTAAAGAGGTGACTATTTTACAGTGGCTTCTTGCTGTTTAAGGTTCAAGATATACATTTTTGGCTAAGTAGCCCTCTCTACATT
Organism: Boloria euphrosyne; assembly: GCA_951802675.2. NCBI lineage: Eukaryota > Metazoa > Arthropoda > Insecta > Lepidoptera > Nymphalidae > Boloria > Boloria euphrosyne. Next base: position 2,713,679 of record OX637887.1, on the reverse strand, counting down.
AGACAGAATATATCTTTCGTAAATATTTAACGATTTTATTTTTTATTTTATTTTATTAAGTACCGCTGTGTTCGTAGCCACGCTGACAGCGTGAGATTTAGATCGGCTTAATATCCGACATATTTTTACTGTTTAAGACTTTTCTCATCACTTAAAAACATAGTATCTCCACCTGGGATTAAAAGGTAATAAGATGAAAATTTCTTTCTGCTAGGTAAATATACTAAAATATTTATTAGAATAATGGTTCGCATTTTTGCAGGCTTATTAATAAATAGGGACGCTTCCCAGCTTCCTGTTACACTTCCGACCCTTTTTACGAAATCATTCCCACAGATTACAGGCACGGATTATACCAAACGATCAAAAACAGAAATCAAAAGAGCTTGTAAAAGTCTATTTGTACTCTACTCTAACCTCGCTTCGCTCAGGTTCAGGGACGAACCCCCTGCCAAATTTAAAGTCTGTAGTACAAAAAATGAAGACTTTCATTCAAACTTGCAAGATCCCTTAATCCGGCCCTGTCGCAAAATTCATTCTTATCGGACGTCTACTAACTATAAACTATCTCCTTGCCAAATGTCATCTTTATATGTCAAATGGTTATCCATAATATGTCGTCAGTAACCTTTCGCTCTTTTATATATTTAGATTTTGATTTGATTTAAACACATGTTAAATAATGTCGCCTGTCTGTTAAATCTGTGAAAAGGCTACTTTACGTTACCTCAGAAAAAGAAAATATAAATCTTACAAGTATTTTGGGACGGAATGTGTATGATAGGCCCAAGGCGATGGCGGGTCGCCAATTTATTATAATGGTGACCATAAAATAACGTAAATACACTACACTTTTTGGCATTAAGCTTATATATTACGAGTATGTCTGATAGTAAATGCCCAATAGGCATAGTAGTATATTATCTATTTGACAATACAGTAGTGTCGATGCTTTAATTCAATAATAAGGATTCTTAATTTGAAATAAACTATGACAAATAAAGTAACAGCTGTTGTACGTAAATTCCTTGTTTATAGTTTATTAGTGAACTAGCGATTCGCCCTCGCTTCGCTCGGGCTTATCCCTAGGCGGTGCGGTAGGCGATTCGTAAGTCGGCGGTCGCGTCCGTATTTTTTTTACGATTCCTCTTAAGATATTCGTTTAAATTACTTGATGAAAGAGTAATATAATGTGTATGAAATGCTTAAGGCCTCTAACTTATTTATAAAACTTCCTCTTGAATCACTCTATCTATTAAAAAAACCGCATCAAAATCCGTTGCGTAGTTTTAAAGATTTAAGCATACATAGGGACGGAGAAAGCGACTTTGTTTTATACTATGTAGTGATAGGCATCTAAAATGTAAAGAACTTAAAAGTGAAAGAAATTATATTTAATAGATGTCTGAAGTAAGTACAGTTTTCATGCTCTATTTTATTTCTCTTATTCCTTTACTTTATATATTATACATATTGAATTGTAGTCTAATAATATTTTCTCATAGAATAGTATCCAAACTAACACGATATACACATTTTTATTCATGTATGAATCATCATGCTTTTACGATTAAATACAAGGATAATCCCGTTTTAATTGAAGCAATCGTTGTTCACACTCGCTCTACATTCGGCTTATCTCCGCTGACGTGACCTAATAAGAGCCTCTTTCATTATTATAATGAAAAATCAATTATTAAAGAATTAAATTTACTATGAACTAGCGAGACATGAAACAGGGTAAGTGCAAATCTGATTTGCATACAAAAAAATACAAACTTTAAATGTAGGATAATATGTTTTTAGATATTCATACATAATCCGCGTCTCGCACCTCTGATGATCCGGTGAAGGAAAACATCGTTAGGAAACTTGCATGTCTGAGAAAACCTAGCAAGTTTTCGAAAGACATGTGAAGTCCGCCAACACGCACTAGGCCAGCGCGGTGAACTATGGCCTGATGCCCCGTATTGAAAGGAGGCCCGTCCGAAGGTCCATCAGTGGGACGTTAAAAAGGGCTGAATACAATTCATCATTTATACTTTATATGTAAAACTACTGGGCCCAGCTACAACATTTACTTTATACCCTGCCAAAATAAGTAGGTTTAACCATGACTGATTTTAAAGAGGCCGAATGATAAATTAGGTTGAAAAAATATTAGGCTATACCTAAAAAATACTTAATGTATCGTAATCAAACTGATTTTCGTAATAAAAATATGATGGAACTTGGAAATTCTATCTCAAAATAAATAAAATATTATATTTATTAGAATAAAGTGACTGTGACCTCTGTGACAAAAGTAGGCGATCAACAATTTTAGAGGTTTTACATAAAACTATCGTTTCTTGTACGCTCTCTCTCGTGATCACGTTATAAGTTTCGTTTTAACCTTTTGACAAAATACACTATTATAATTATTAAATCTAACAATCCTCACACTATAGAGTATAGACTATCTAACAGACAAATAATAATAAGCATGAATATGTACAGAAGACATTGATCAAATTATTAGCCGATCCAAAGTCTATAGTCTGCGGTGGCTCTTTCGGAAAATATTTTAAGAAAACTAAATAATCGCACAGCATAGTGTAGTGTAAAGCGCTCACACGCAAAAGCTTTCCGCGTTTCAATTTGCAGTCGAGTTATACGGTAAGCTATTAGTTCTCAATGCTACTTTAGATAATAAAGGACGGATGACGAGGAGAAATTGGAGTTTTTAAAGAAATATTCTAAGTAACCTTTTTAGGAATACACTTAAGCTTTATTATATAAATAAAAAAGTATTCGTTACGTGGTTTCTAGCTTCATATAAGATGAAAATTAAGAAGAAAGACTCCAGTTGTATAGTTGACATTTTTTTTTTGGAAAATATTATAAAAATAATAGTCATTAATATCGACATAGAATCTACAATTCATAGAATAGTTTTCTATCTGTGTGTTTGTGACGGCCGCGGCATCACGAGAAAACCAATGCACAGATTAGGTTGAAATTCGGTATATAATCCAGATCAACATACCTACTGCAGGAAAATATTTCATGTCTGAGAAATCCATACTAATAGTTAGAACGTGTCAGACTTATAATTACAAATACCTACTTAAAATAGTAACTTGTATGTTTGAATTGCCTTTAAAATTATATATTTTATACACGGTGGCTAATTTACAATATAGAATACAATGTCTTTTACCTCTCACTTCTTCCAGCACTCCTTGGAATTTTAAAGTTCTAGAAAGTTCCACAATATATTTTCTCAATAACCAATCCAACCAACCAACCCTACGAATAATATATATTTTTGAGAATAATTTCGTTATTATGTTTTTCATCATCCTTATATTAATTTTCTTCTCAATGGATGGAATCGACCTCAAGATTTATGCAATTTTAGCTCAGAGTGCAATTCTTAGTCTAGGTCTTAATCATCCATTAAACTATAAACTATAAAACACCTTGTACACACATTATATTTTCATTATCATTATTAAAAGCATGTCAAACTTGGTAGATATGGCACGTCCTCGTTAAACCTCTCGCGTACACTTTATGCGACGAAGTTCTTAACTCTATGACCGTAGAAACCATAATTTAAAACTGTAACGTTTATTTAACACCCATTCACTAAGTATATGCAAAGTAAGTTTACATTAGAATTCAAGGTTGCTTTAAAAGGAAGACACTGTAACATTAATAAGTTGGTACATTGTGCCATTATTATAATAATAGTAGGTACTTTCACAAATCCAATTATTATAAAATAGCTTGGTACTCACCGTTTTTTTTTGTCCTAAATACGAGTATGTTTTAAGACAATCTGATATTATGATATGCGTATTTTTTTTTATTACTCACACCTTCTATTTGAGACTTGCTTTACTTTAAAAATAATACTTGTGTAACATTAAATTGTTTTAACGTCGAAACGTTTAAAACAATTGTTTTAACGTCCCATAGCTGGGCACCTTCCTCTCTTCAATACGATCAGAATCAGGCCACAGCCAACCACACCGGTCAAGTGCGGGTAGGCTGAATTCACATGTCTTTCGAAAACTTTCTAGGTTGTTTTGAATATGCACGTTTCCTCACGATAATTTTCTTCGGCGTAAGTGGTTATGATGCTTGAAATGATATTCGCACATTAAAATATCAGAAGTGCGAGACCCGGATTTGTACCCGCTTAACTCCGTTAACTTACATTATTACGTTGATATGCGTAATAATATATTATAATGTTTAGGTACTCCATAAATTCAACACGACTCATTGTCAGCAAAATATGAAACGAAAATACTTGATATTGAAGCAAAAAATTAAGGATAAACAAATAGGGACATGGATCAATGACACTTAACGATAACATTCCAAAAAAATACTGATAACTCGAATGTTGCATAGGTTACCTTGAAGCAGGTTAAACATAACATTTAACGGTCCCAACAATTTCTCTTAACTTAGGAAAAACAAAAAAAAAATAATAAATTCATGCTTCCACACATTTTCATAAAACACAAACAGAATAATATATTTTTTGTAGTTATTTCTCTTAACCAAAACGTCTCAAACGTTTATACTGCGCTTAATCCTTTACCAGATTGGTAAAGATTTTTTTTTATGACCAATACAAGTATTAATACGAAGCTTAATAAATAATAACCTCTTTTTTGAACGGTCAGGTTAATTTAAAATCTTCGGACCGTGAAAAAGCTACCGGCTCAATTTGTCACTCTGTGAACAATAGCCGGCTTCATACACACTAGTCACTTTTTGAAAAAAAACATAGGTAAAAATTCAAATAAAGCAACACACCACAGCGGTATTCTATAAACAGAAAAACAACTTAATAATCGACACCCAGATAATACTATTCCATATTACGTAGAACATAGAACATCAAACAAATTGTATTTTGACTAAATGATAATAACATGCCTCCCACACAAAATTTGAAAGAACTTACCATCCACCAACTATAACACATTTCAAAGTGTTAAAGGTTAACAGTATTTAAACTGGTTAAACTTAAGTTAAAACTTAAGTTTAAAGTATTCTTGGCAATAATAAGGTATAATTTGCGCCATATTCAGAATATAAGACAATTGATTCAAGTAACTTGAATAATTGTAAAGACTTGTATAACTTACGAGTATATGTTTTTACCAACTTGAATCCATCTGTGAAGGTTATTGAGTAAAATATAAAAGTATACTTTAGTGGATGGCAAGTCAAGAATACGATAATAACGTAAAATGATAATGATCATGCCCCACACGAACTACTGACTTTGTTTTTGTCATCAATCGGCATAGACAGAGACAGCATCGCCAGACCGACTTTTTTGAGACCACTTTGCACCCCCTGTTGAAAAATGGACAAAATAAATAAATAACAATTCACAAAAATAAGCTAAGTACATAAGGTATTATTAATTATATATTATGTTAGTTAATATAGCAAATTATTAATAAGGCATAAGTGTATAGGAAAAGATATAATCTTTCTACATTACCTATAGAGTATAAATCTACGTATGATAACTATTAACTATCACAAACGTATGTGTTTATAATTAAATTGAAAAAAATATTTTCAAAACGGATAATTTAAAATCTAATAGTTCTTGCAATAAGTAAAAATGCTAATAGAATAAAGAAGAAATTCTAACAAAAACTTTATTTCGTTCAAATAGGTACATTTAGCAATTGCTTTAGAAGGCTTAATTAAGCTTTTTGGTGAAAATATGTGTTCTGAGCCCTTTGGGAAAATACCGAAGTTGAAAATGTTCTATTGAGAAGAATGAGGTATTCCCTTTATATTTCTTAGTAACCCTTACAAAACATGATAGTTCCAGAGCCGGATTTGTCCGACTCCAGGTGCCCCAGTCTATGAACAGTGGTCTAGATATTTTAAACTAGCAAAATGCTGAGCTTTGTGAGGGCTCTCGTAGTTTTTCTAATGGGTAATAATGTTACAGCGATGTTTAACTCTTTGGCTTTCTAACAGATAGCGTTAGTAGTACAATAACATTTTATCCAATGAACACAAAAATCTTTATGTTCATTTTTTTAATGGTCATAGAAATATTTTTTTCGACAGATAACACATTTAGATATGATATTTAATTACTATTAAAGCACAAATCTATAGGCGTGATAGTTTTTAAGTAAAGTGTACCTACCACAAAATGTTCAGATTGTGGGATAATGTTAAGGCTCGCTTCGCTCGCCCTAATTATTTTTATGTGATATAAATAAACTCGTCTTTGTTGTTCAGAAAAGTGGACAAACTTTGTTAAAAGGAACAAATTAAGACCTTTTAAGTCAAAATTCATTGAGCCGTTAGATAGATACAGAGCAAGATATGCTAGGCCAAGAATTGTGTGCAAACTGGCTTGATTATTCACATACACATTACACACATTCGAAAAAATAACCGCTTTTCCTGTCGCAGTCGCGTAAAAGTTATTTTTATTTATTCTGTACATCTTTTCTTTTTGTTTCTTTAATTTCTTTGTATCATTAGTAAAGACTTCCACTTTTTAATTGAGCCGGGACCTCATCACTTTTAAATCCAGCCCTGGGCAGCTATAAAGGTAGATAATTCTTAATCTACTAAAGCAATAAAAACGAAGTATAAATGACTTCGTTTTTATAAATAAAAATGTCCAAATGATGAAATATGACTTATTAAATATCTTGTACGGTTATTTCTAAAATGTTTAATTAAAGCTAAAGAATAAAGTTAGTATCTAAAAGAACTTTTGCTAAATTACTATAACAAAAAAAATGCATGCTGCAATAATTATTAGTCATATAATATACGCAAAGTGGTAAACCTAGTTTGTTAAATCTATTCACTTTATGATAGTCAAAATGCGTAAGTGCTGACTGACCTGCATTACGAAACGAGGTTCATCCAATCTCTGTTATAGATGTATGAGTAAGTCCACTTGCTTTGATCCTTCGATATAAGAGATTTATTGAGTAAGGTGTCTGGTTTGTAAGCCGATGGTGAAAAGGCTACCAAACCTAACTTTGAAATATGTTGATACACTGTTTTGTTTATACTTTAGACTTAGAAAATCATAATTCTATTGTTGAAAATTTTCATTTTCTTATTTCTATAATATAAATTAATTGCTATAGTTTTAAAATAAAAGGAGAACTTTAATTAATAAACAGACATAAACATAAATACAATATTTGTAACGTATATTATTAAAGTTTAATACCTATAAAGTACGTTATAGATTAAAATGGTCCGGAAAATTGTGTGTCATCACTCATCAGTATGGTTTCGAAACGCTTCTTGCTACGTTATCACGATATGTTTATAAATGAGAACTTTGTTCGTGTATGCTAGTTGTGTAAGTAGTTAGTAGTAGTGTCAGTTTGTAAGTTCGCTGACCTTCTTTCTGTGGGCTTAAGGACTACCTACTAAAACCCAATGGAACCTTCCACCCTTTTAATTTGATGTCGAGTTGCCTAGTGTGTCTTGTGTCTTAGAGCCTGGCTGGATTGCCGGATGAGCTAGCCACAAGGTAAACGCACATCAGAGGGACACTGTCTATGTATAACATGTATTAACCAATGTTAGTAACGGTATATTAATTATTAGCCTACTGTTTGCGAAAGATTTTTAGCGTTTAAATGTTAGAAGAATATTTTATAATAATTTAAAACGATCCAAATTAAATCATACCACAATGTCACGAGACCATCTAACCTTCTACCATAGACCATCTACTTTCGTGGTGCATATTTTACCTAGATGCCCAAACGGCATGCTAAAACGGAACATAGCCTCCAGGCATATATTCTATCTTAGAAAACTTTCAGAGCAGATAGAAAAAAGCTAGAAAAAAAAGCTCAGATATTTGAAATGGATTTATTTTACTTTTTAGAACTTAAAGCTTTTGAAAAAGTATATTCGACACATGAACCAAGTAGTGAGGACGAATCGAACTTATCCTGTTACCTAATAGGAGTGTCTGCATTGCAGTGGTCGACTAAAGTTGTTCGAATAGTTTTAATTGGTCAATTTGTAATTATTAACTAATCGTTAAACATGTCTCGTTACTGAAGTAGTAAATACAATAATTTATTAGTAAACTTTTCTCTGCGGAACAAGAACTACATAGTTATTTTAAACACTGATAATAATAATCGGTAAAGCGACTGTATAAATGCGCGTAAACTATACTTAATATCTTTAAGCAATCTGTTCTCGCTTTGTCCTAAAAGGAAAATCAGTCCGCATCACGGGAAATAGGACAGATTTTGATGAAATTTGGTATGATGGTAGATGGTTATCCGGCACATCAACATGTAGGATATTGTATACTTACTTAGAGACGAACTCAAACGGAGCAAGGGTGAATTGCTAGCAAGAAATGAGATCAAAACTAAGTTTAGTAATAAATCACTGTAGATTTATTAATGATGGTCATTTCCCTTGAGGGACTCGATAGTATCTTTGATGAATAATCATGTCTTAATTATAGCGTTTCATATTTAAAATACCTGCGTCTTATCTTCCCTTCACACGGGTACCGCGTCCCTAGGTGCTTGAAAGATTAGTAGGTAGTAGGTAGTAGGTAAGGATATGTTATTTTATACTAGATCAGTCTATGTGGGTACTAAAATTCAGCTTTCAGACGTTTTAACGCGAGAGTAACAGACACACATTAATTTCGCATTTATATAATAATAGTATTCTTATATTAAAAGCGAAACCAATAGGATACAAAGATAAAATATTCTAGTCGAAAATAATCCTATCTTATGAGGAAATCCTTTATCTGAAAGGCCGGAAACAAATTATCGATTCTGAATGCTATACCAACAAATATCGGATATTGAACTTGGATTGCTATACTGTAAACATGAGATATTGTTGATAATATATTAGACACAAACTCTCTAGTTAGTTTCGGACATACTCGCGGTTCATTTTGCTTAATCAAATCTGATGTTAATTTAGAAAGCATAAATACTCGTATATTTACACAAATAAATAAAAAGTGTCTAGTGTGTATATTGTATATAATAGTGTAATGTTAATAGCTACAACACTAAATGCGTTTGAAGTATATATTAGGTTATCTACTTCAAATAACAAAAAAAATATATCAGTCTGTTTTTTGGTACTGGCTGATCTCTAGCTGGACCGAAATTAACAGGAATTTTACTAGGAAAGCAAAGTGCTGAAGTTAAAAAGAACACTTACTTAGGCTTTTATTGTGGGATGCTACAAACATTGATAAATTGGTCTTAAGTGGTGAAGCCGTGAAAAAAATTATCCTTAAAAAGTATCCTTTATAATATAATAAAATCTTTATTAGCGAAAAGCGGATAATAACCAACAATTTCTTCAGTTTTCTCCGCTTAAAAATGAAAAAACTCGATAAACCTTTATGCCATAACTTTTGACCGCTAGTCCTTGCTTCACAGTCTGTAAACGATTTAAACGGACCACACACGATATTGTTTATAGAACGAAATATTAAACAAAGATAAGGACGCGTGCGCCGACCAGGTGGTACAACTACACGCTCTCATTCATAATATTTTAAATTGACATTAGGCAAAGAAAGACAAAACATTTTAATGAGTTTTTCAATTGCTTTTCTTTTTTTTGTATCGTAAGTAGGTAAGTAGCTTTTCACGAGTTTCAGTAATATCAATAAAAATGATTATCTTCGAATGTTTTAACTAGTCAAATAATACTTAAAGATTAAGCCCTTAGGGCTTTTTATTAGGCAGTAAATTCTGATTTTTAATCTATGTTACATATAATAATTAATTGAGTCAATTCCACAACCTAAAAATTTTTCTCTTCTTATTAAAACAGTCAATATATTCGGCCTCATCATCATCATCATCAGCCCTTTTTAACGTCCCACTGCTGGGCACGGGCCTCCCTCAGTACGAGGGGGATCAGGCCATTGTCCACCGCGCTGGCCTAGTGCGTGTTGGCGGACTTCACATGTCTTACGAAAACTTGCTAGGTTTTCTCAGACATGCAGGTTTCCTCACGATGTTTTCCTTCACCGTAAGACAAGTGGTAATCATGATAGGAATGATTCGCACATGAAAATATCAGAGGTGCGAGACCCGGATTTGAATATAATAATATTCGGTTTATTTATCGATAAAATAACGACTATATATTTTTTTATTCCTTTATTGCGTCTAAGGTGACCATAGATATGATTCGACTACGGAACAAGAGCCTGTACTATCTATAATTTTTTTATCAAATATAAAAGTATCAGATACGGACATTTCACCAATAATATCCAACCATTGAAAATCAGTGAGTATTTTCTGCTTATTCTCCAAGGAATATTGCAGCTACGAGTATATGATCCACCTAGTTTGACATAAATTCATTGTTAATCAATATAAAGTGATAGCAATTCACATAGTAATTTTTAATGTATATTATATTTTAATTATAATAATTGATTTATATGTAATATTCGTGTATTTAGCCCTTTTTCAAGTCCAACTGCTTGGCACGGGCCTACCTTCAATATGAGATCGGATCTTAGTCTACCATTCTGGCCAAGTGCGCATTAGTGGCCTTCAAATGTCTTTTAAAAACTTACTAGTAGTACAACACCGTAAGAAAAATGGTAATCATGTTGGGAATGATTGGCGCATGAAAATACCAGAGGCGAGACCCGGATTTGAACCTGTTTCACCCAAGCAAGCGCGTTAGAACTGAGCTACCACTGCCATCATGTACATCATACATGTAGTTTAATGTAACTAAGTGACTATTTGTACGGATACTGGACGAATAAATTATATTTATTCGTACATTTATCGGATGATTAGCTTGAAATAGTTTTATTAACGTGTGATAAAGGATAAAAATAATTTTGAGGGTGTTATGTTATGTTTATGTAATGTTAAAAGTCGGTGGAATCTTAAATAATAAATTTTCAGCTCGGTAGGTTAAGGTTATTTTCTTTTTATATTTTGCATATATCCTGCACGTAACACTCACTTATCTTAATGTAATTCAGGAAAACAAAACTGTCAGCATAAAACAAGTTTTAACTTCGGAGGATTTACACTTTCACTCACTCCTATGTGTATTCATTCAATGTCTAAACAAACAGCTGTCACGTAAGATGTCTACTGAATATTCCCTCGTCATAATTTACATCCACTGTGTGTAAACGTTCTGCTTCGATAAATAAAGCAAATATAAATTTTGAACAGTTTTTCATACATCTTTTCATGCTCTTTTTCCATTTTAATAACCAAACTTACAACTTGCAAGTTTATAACAAAACTAGCAAACACGGTTCGCCTCGCTAGGTGTAAGTTAATATAAATTAAACGGTTTTTATAATTTTCTAATAAAATAAAAGTAGCCTCAGTTACTCCTTATATCATTAGCTATCTACGACTGAAAGTCCCGTCAAAGTAAGTCCAGCCGTTTCAGAGATTAACCGGAACGAACGGACAGACAGACAAAATATTTAATTATTGAATTTGAATTTGAAATGTTGTTCTGACTCTTATTAACTTATAGAATTATAAATTTAAAAACTTTAATACCTAACAAGTTATAATCTACTAAACCATTATTAATGGTCTATATGTCTAATTTCCTAGGGCGGGCGGTTAGACACAGTCACATAAAGAATAAGTTGTTTTCATATTTTTAAAGTGACACGCAAGTTTACAGTTTTTATTATGTGTAGATGACGTAGGTACTTTCTGGGTTTGTATTTAATTAGTTTTGGTCTGACCTCGTTCGAATTATAGCGGAAGAGGGTAAATGTCGCTCCATATGAGTATTAAAGATATTCTGTGTCCTATTATAATCTTTAAAAAATTTCATCGAAATATGTTCAGTGGTATAAGCAAAATTTGTAATTTTTAGGGTAACACAGATGTCGTAGCAGACCTAGTAATTTTACGTTTATTTATTTATAAACTAAAAAATATATGTTAAACTAAATAAATTTCCAAAAATCAACTTATCCCTTTAAGAAAGTTCTTCCAGAGATCCATCAGAAGTAAGAAAATAAGTTGAGTGCGGGTTATTATAGTAATATGGCTGTTTAGATTTCATAGAGCGGGCAACTAGGTATAGACATTGCATGCCTGAGTGCACGCGATGGAAAGATCAAAGATAAGTTTCCCTGTAATTTTTTTTAATATATTTCCATTTAAAAAGCAAATTACTGCGAATCGAACGAACGGCGTAAATCATTCTATGTCGTGTCATTGTTGTATCCGATAGTGTCGACACGAATTTATGGTAGCAAGTTTTCAAACATATTTTATTTATTAACACTATGATACAGCAACGTGACCAAGTACATCATGTAAAAAATAGAAGACGCTTTAACAACTACCGATATATATACATAAAAGATTTTTTCTAGGCTCTGTTTTCCTTTACCGTTGTGATCACACAAGAAAATATCAGAGGTGCGAGACCCAGCATTTGAAGCCGCTTCAATCGATCTCTAAAGCAAGCACAATTATACCACTGGGTTACTGACTGATTATGACGTTTTAACGACTTGCAAAATTAGGAAGTCCTTAATTCGCATATTTTTTCAAATAATAAGCGATACTTCTGCCTTTTTGACCTGATTTTAATTATAATTTTTTAATGGACAGGTTATTTAATATTTCGGTGTCGTCCCATTAAAATTGTCAGAAAAAAGGTAGCAGAATTGAAAGAACCATATACGCTTTTTAAAGTCATTAAAATTATTGTAATTTTCATTAAAATTTTTATTATTGAGTTACAAGGATAGGTGCCTCTTCACATTTTCATTTTTGAAAATGTTAACACCAAATATTTTTGGAATTGCTTTGATTTGTATTGGATGGCACCGACTTCAAAAATATCTGGTTATCTATTATTATTATTATTATGTTGGGAAATTATTACAACAGCGCCATCTAGTTCCGTGATAAGCTACGAAGCTTGTGTTACAGATACCAGATAGTTGATATACTACACTTACTACGCTTACCACGGAACTAGACGGTGCTGTACATGTAATAATGTCGCAACATATTTTATTTTATTTTAGACTGTGACAATCAGCCAGACTGACACACCGTACACACGAATTTATGAATACTTTTATTTCGTCTTTTGTGTACGTAGTTAAATAATACACAAAATGCATTTATATTTAAAATTAATCTGCACGTGTCCTTTCTGCAAAGCAAAGTATGATTGTGTATGTGATTAAATACTTGTTGCCATTAATAAAAATAACTACGTGGCCTTGCAATATGCAAAACAAAAATCTGCATCGCGTAAAACTGTAATGTTCTCAACATTACAATTTGTACGACCTTCATACAAGTGCTTTTGCATTTTCTAACATTTTTAACAATATTTAAGTCAGACTGGATTCAGATTAGGTACGAGTTTGTATTTACAACAGGAAAATATCACTTTTCACTAAACGTAAATTAAACATTACTCGACGAACCCGAGCGGAGCGAGGGTAAGTCGCTAGTATACTTACTTACTATATTATAATAGTATATATTTCTACACAATATATTAATAATATTAAGCCTCTTTATTTTCCATCACCATAGGATATCTGGGTATAGATAGGCCTCCCCTCCAGTTTGGCCCAGTTTTCTCCGTTTATTAGTTTTTGTTTGGTTTCATTTTATTTCACTGGAGGGTTTTGGTCGTTTTTCCGTGTTTTTATATACAATATATACAAAATAGATTCGATGGATAAAATATATTATGTAGGTACAAACAAGTGATAATACCTGCCGTTGAGACATTGGACTATACCTACGTATGAATATGAATTATTAACGCCACTTAAGATCAATTATAATTGCCAACGATAAATAAGTGGTATTATTCCACGGTTAAGCGATAAGATCGGTACGATGAGACCCGTGCGTGATCGAGGGTAAGCCTATCGCGCGCTGTTTACCTTTCAAAAGCTTAGTAGGTATTATTAGGAATCAATCAAAATAAAATTGTGTTATATATCTCACAATATTAAATGAGCATTTTTACATAAGGTTTTGCATTTTAAGTTTATCTATGTATGTAGGTTTTTGAAAAATAGCAAAATCACACAAAAAAAATCTGTTAATTATTTTATTTTCTATCTACACTCAGGCTGACAAATGCCATATCTGTACTTACTACCTATTTTCTTTTAATCCTTTAACTAGGTATTAATGTAGAAAACGTCTATAAATTTTTATTATAAGACATGTCATAGAATATTTAAAACAGGTACGTAATACATATACCTATACCAACGTAGTTCTGACAAAACGATCATTCTGAATATTTTTGTCTAAATTTACACAAAAAATCTAAAGGCATTTAATGATGATTTAACTAAATAAAAAAATATGATACTTTTCTAAGTTTAAGACAGTGCAAAGTCTTATCACAAACTACCTACTTTTATTAGCTTCTGCTGTGATTAATAAACTATGTAATCAATGTACGAATTATGTTAATAAAAGATAGAATCTGTACAAATATCCGGGTGACTTCACAAGAATTTGAAACTATCCAACTGATCGGCTTATCCAGGCAGTGGATATTGGAACACATGGGCGGCTACACTTTGTCGCTTAAGTAAATTTGATTCGTATTTCCGAATCCTATATATAATATATAATTATACTCGTAGTAGATAGTCAAAAACGTGATTTTTTTTATTGTTTAAAAACTAGACTTATTTTGATTAAGCTTAGCTACACTTACTACAACAACTAACCTTTATACATTAGCCATAGTATATTGTAGAAAATATTACACATTTACCACCTAGATAAATGTTCTTTAAAGCCTCATCAAGTTCATTCACCATGACAGCTGAAGTGATTACCAATTAGCATTGAGTGTTACAGACACGTGTAGGATTGAACGACTGTAAAACTGTTTGAAATTGAATTTCGATACGATTTGTCATTCAAATTTTTACAGTAGCTTAAAAATATTAGGAAGTTTAGAAAAAAGAGAATCTTTTAAGGTAATAATATGTAATAGGTAGAGGGAATTCTTTAAAAGTTTAATTTGTTTGTGTAATATAAAACAAAGTCCTCTGCCGCATCTGTCTGTTCGCGATAAACTCAAAAACTGCTGCAAACAAAAAAAAAGTCTAGAATTTTTAAATGTAAAATTTTATATTTAAAAGTACCTATTATATAGTTAAAAAAAATATAATCTATGTCAAAGTGAAAAGAACTCTTAACAAATAAGATTTTAAATTGTTTTTAACAAAAACTAAGTACGTTGCATATAAAAATACGCAAATTGGCACTATTTTATTCAATAGATTAAAACGAGCACGATATATTACAGCTATTTAAAATACCTCTAGTTTATTCGGTATGAATCGTAACCGGTATTCTTGTCAACGTGATGGCTGCCAGAGCTTTACTTAATACCAACAATACAATCTCCATTTAATTTATTTTGCTAACTGACCCTCATACTGTTCGTTTCGGGGCAAGTATACGCAATGTACATAATATAACGTGAAATAAATTACCTTACTCGCGAATAATAACTTAAACTACCAATATTTGTTGTTTGGTATTATGTATAACTTAAACTACCAGATTATATGCCGACAAGTTTTGTGATATTGTACTCTTTGCGGATGATACGTCCTTAATTTTTAAAGTTGATAGAAAGTCAAATAATTACGACGAAGTGAATAGTGCATTATCGCATATACTTCATTGGTTTAACATTAATAATCTGGCTTTAAATGCCAAGAAGACAAAATATATGCAGTTTTTATTACCTAATGTAAAAAGGCAAAATTTCAACTTGTATCTTAATAACGACATATTAAACACGGTAGATTCCACGGTTTTCTTGGGATTGACATTAGATTCGGGTTTGCAATGGGGTCCCCATCTCTCGTCTCTTGCGAGTAGACTAAGCTCCGCTGTTTTCGCTGTCAGAAGAGTCAGGCAGCTGACAGACGTTGACACTGCCAGACTTGTTTACTTTAGCTACTTCCATAGCATTTTGTCGTATGGTATTTTGTTGTGGGGTAATGCAGCGGACATTAAATCCATATTTATAATTCAAAAAAGGGCCATTCGGGCCATTTATAACATTGGTGCTCGGGATACTCTCCGCGAACTTTTTAAAGAAATTGGTATACTTACGGTTGCTTCGCAATATATATATTGTAACATTATATTTGTGCGACAAAATATTAATTGCTACTCAAAACACAGCGACAAACACAGTATAAATACTAGAAATAAGGATAAACTTATAACACCCAGTATTCGCCTTCAAAAAGTAAATAGATCGTTTATGGGGCAAGGTGTACGCATGTATAATAAAATTCCACAGTCCATATTGAGCTTGCCTTTAAAACAATTTAAATCTAAAATTAAAAATACATTATTGAATAAAGCTTATTACACCATCACGGAATACTTAGAAGATGTAAATGTGTGGGATTAATGTCTTGTTGTGTCTCACGTAGGATAAATAGATAAATATTGTAATGCAATAAATATTGTAATCAAATATTTATTTGAAAAGAGCAACTGCTGAGTTTCTCGCCGACTCTTCTCGGCAGAACAGCATTCCGAGTCGGTGGTAGTTTACTCCCAAGTCCCAGACTTACAGACTGACACTTGATTTAAATTCGTATAATAATGTAAAAGTGACGATTCATAAGTGCTTGTAAAAGTCTATTTGAATAAAGTATATTTTGACTTTGACTTTGACTTTGACTTTTGTTCGACGACTCGAGTCGCTAATTGTGATAGGATATATATATATATATATATATATATATATATATATATATATATATATATATATATATATATATATATATATATATATATATATATATATATATATATATATATATATATATATCCTAATTGTGATTGTGCAACCCCAAAGGAAAGGAGGTGTCAATATTAATTTTGTAATGAAATATTTTAGTCTTTGTTACTAGTAAGCAAAAAGTTTCAGTTATTATTAAAATTGCTGGGTTTCCGACATTTTTCACCTTTTGAAAGTAAGATGGTACTTAATATAGAAGCATTAAATTTGAAAATTTTGTCTGTTGATACCCTAAGCCTTTGGATACCCGCCTAAGAAATATAAAGGTAGTACGGAACCCCCAGTGCACGAATGCGACTTTTACTTGGCCTATTTTAAAATATATTTATTGGATGGTGTTACATGCCTATTGACGTGTGAACTATGAAACGCAACGGGATTAGACAGTATGACCTCTCACTAAGTAAAAATTATGACCAGTAAGGTGCCAATCATTTTAACTAGCATTTTTTTCACGTATAATAAGTACCTACCTACTAAATACTAATGAAACTTCGCCAAGTTCCGACGTGATAACGTGACTGATGAAGGATGTTTGATATTTTTAATCAATGTTGCATTGATTTAAGTCTGAACTTAACGGGAATAAATTAACAATTTTAGCATATTGATGATACCTACTAAAGATATGATTACAAAACAATGGGTAGTGATTTGTTGGTTATGTGATAGAAGATATATTAAAACTTAATTCAACATATCTTAATGTGTCTCGAAAATAACTTTTTAAAACATTTTAAATATATTCATACAAAATAGGTAGGTATTTGGTTTCTAATATAAGTAATTTTAAAGGAGAGTAGTAGTCTTAAGTTCTAAGCTCTAAGCGAAGCAAAGAAGCTGCTATCACATATTTCTTCAACCGGAAAGAGAACCTAAGTAGGTATTTTGAAATACTTAAAATACATGATAGAAGAAACGAGAGCTATTCTAAAAAGCCTGTAACAAAATATGCTTACGAATATGCATCTATTTCTACTTTAAAACGCTCAATTCCGTGTTGAGTACAAATTTTTAATTTCAAGTACGTTTAGTTAGTCCTTAACAATATAGATTTTAACAAATTTATCAGATTTATTTTTATTTATTTAATTAATGCAAAAATTTAGCTTATATTTTAACCTAATAATAAAATTGTATATATAAAAAAACATGTTAATTTCAACTATATGCAAGCAACATCGCAGTAATCCTGCAGTCACACTACATATTTTAAAATCAATGAATTCCACCCAATTGTCCTTCAATACCGAGCGTGAGATAAATTTGAATACAATACTTAAATAAAAAAAGACGATCACAAAATAAAACAAAACCATGAGACATGAAAAAGTAGGACTATAAGTTATTTTCAACATAATACAAAAATTAATGTCATAAAAAGCCATTGTAAGTAGGTACTTAAGCTTTCTTCAGTTCTTATATTTTAAATATATAAAAGCACGGTAAATATAATGTAGAGTCACTTTAATAACTTCAAAATGCCACTGACCTTTAACCAATTTAAAAATATACATTAAAAAAACATCATCAAAAATGTCAATCCTTTTTAAATGATGCATGGGTTAAAAAAAACAGATTGAAAAACTAAAATGCGGTACATTTTTGACATTACTCAATTTGTAGAAATAAATCAATGTATTTAATTAGTAGGATCGGAGCAACCTTTGTAAGAAATGGTTTAATTTATAAATTACCATACAAAAAATGATAAAACATGAGTATTATGATTCTTCTTGCTTTTCACATTAGTTAAAATTATACTTTCTCCAACCTTTACAAACATCAAAGTGTAATAAATATTACCAACAAGTAAATTAAAATAAATATAGAGGTCTATTTTTGTACCTAGTTCTAATTAAGAAATTGATTTATTTCCGTTGCAAAAAATTTGCTAAAAGTTAGGCGCGCCGTCGATGCCATAGAAAGGACGCAAAAAACCGCTGGTTAAGGTAATTATCATCAAATCTGGATCGAGGTCAACACATTATCGGCCAACAAAGAAAGTTATATGGAACCATGAAAATTCGATAACGCGTAGCCTTGTCGGAAAATCTGCTTTGCTTTCTTATCAATCTTATTAAAGTATGACGCATATGTTGATTTTTGTTAAGATAATCCGTGTAAGTAGTTCGTAAAAGTAGAGAATGCATTCTTAAATTAAAGATTGTGGTGATCAGGTTATATAGTATATTGCACTAAGCTGAATTGATTGTACTTAGCTTAAAAGATTACACCAATGAAATTACATTAAAAAATTAGTAAAAATTTCTTTTCTTGTCAAATAAAAATAAATAATAATAAGTTTACATAACTTTAAAAGACGTTCATTGACACCCACTCAATAGTTAAACTACAACAAAATTTACGAGGCATAAAAACAAACGATGCTATAAACATTTCGTCAATTGTCTATGTCAGTCAATGGGACATTTTAACTCTACGACGTTGTAGTAGAAAAATATTAATCAATCTAACTCACAAGTTATATTGTGACGAACATACATAAAGTGGTTATTTACTTTAAGAGAACACCTATCTTTGGACCAAAATGAATAATTTACATATATTTAACGAGTTTAAATTCTAACAAATTACCGTCTACTTTCATTCAGGCAACTCACATCCTCGTTTCATCTTAAAAGCCAATTTTCTCGGCAAGTGCTACGTTAAACGAGTAATTTCAAAAAAGTCGGCAACCACTATGTACGAGTATATGAATAACCTAATCTATCAACCGCAAAATGGCCTATGACGACGTCATTCTTCAAAAATAATACAAAACAATACGGTGAAACGTACCCTGTGGTTTAGGAATTAAGGATGATTTTACAGTAAACTTAAAGTAATACACACCTTTGATGTGTACAGAATGTATTTAACATAACATCGTAGCTCCTATTTCTTTTTTATATACTCGTACAACGGAAAATAGGCAAGTAATCATAATGACAGAAGTTTATTCTTCCGACGAAGTAAAACCCATACTCTATTATTTAAGGAGTAAATTAGCTAAAGCAACTCATAGTAGCTGCTTGCTGAAATGTAAAGAGTTTAAACTAAGCTAAAGTATGGTAAAATTACACCGAGAAACCCCTTTTATAGCAAAAGTTAGACACAGGTTTAACTCACAGCTAACGTTTTTTTAAAAAAAAAAACAGCTAACGTGACCTAACCTATTATATCTAAAAATACAAATAAATTCTTTTTACTTTATATAAATTTATAAAAAGCATATTTTTTTATTAATATTTTGTTTGTCTGTCTGTCTGTCTGTCTTCGGTTTCACCGTATCGCCGAAGCGGCTAGACCATGCTTTCCAAACATTGTTTTGCCATGGCCCGATAATTTTCACACTGCCCCTTCGTGACCCACTTAATACTTTTAATTTTAAACTCAAGCTAGTTCCATTAAGTAAAATAATATTTATATTTACAATTAATACACATTTATGAATACTAAAGTATTAATAAATGTGTATTAATTGTACCTATATAATGGTTAATTAAAATACATACTGCGATGCGTCGAACGATAGTATCGTTTTTTAAAACAACGATCCTGTAGTTAATAATATTTTGTGATACTTAGTTTATTACAAATTGTGTTATACATTTTTGTTTTTTTATATAACCGCACTACCAAATGAAATTGGCAAAAACAAAACATTTCAGTGCCTTTTTCTTCCGCCAAACGATTTACTTTTTTAATTTTGTAGCAATGGACGTGCAATAGAAAATAAAAATGGGACGTTAAAACGTTAAATGATGACGATGATGTCATTTTTTTGGAAAATTTTAGTTTTCATACATTAATAACATTATGTAAGTATATGTAAATGAATCATAAATCTATTCTTATTGGTTTGCCTTATTCCCTATAATTAATTAGGATAGCCAAATTTCAATCAATGGAGAACACTAGTGTATTTTATCGTAGACACGACCAAGTTAAAATTACCCACATTCAAGTAGACATGACTCGTATCATAATAATTAAGTGTACATTTGCTTTGTACATTTAATTAAGTATACTTGTTATTTCTTTTATTCTAAATAAAGTAACATCTATTTCAAAGTCAACTTTTTCAATTATAATTACTGCCAGTGTCAGTTCGTGAAGAAGCTTCCATACTCGGAATGCAGTTCTGCTGAGAACAGCGAGAAACTAAAGTTGTGCTTTTAAATCTATTTCTCACATTCAACATACAATACTGAATATCTTTTTTTATTATTATCATATATTTTTTTATAATTCTAATATACATCGAAAGTTTAAAGTTAGGTTTTAGACCTTTCGAAATGATCTACCAATTTTACTTATGCGAATAGAAAAATATTCAAATTATAAAAAAAAATTACATCACAGAAACTTATTTTTATTGTCTTCAATCAAAATATCTGAAAATAGCGTAACTTTATTAGCTCAGCTTTAATGGTAATCTTTATCAAAAAATCGCTTATTACGTAGTACATATCTTGTAACTATATAGTTTTAAAGGGACATAATATTATTTACCTACACGGTATTTTCATATGAAAATCGTTAATTCTCCTGTTTAAATTGCGTGACGCATTCGCCTTCATATTTCTAATAACAAATTATTCAGCGTAATATGAGAATGAACACATAATAAAAATGAAAGTAATATTTATTAAAACACGACAGTTGTATTCCTTTGGTTAAATTCTAATTAATTAACCAATTGAGAAATTGGGAATTGCTCGAAGCCAATTAATATGGAAGACAACAACTAGGCACTTCTCCTCTCGTTTAAATGTATCAATTGTGTTTGAATGATTAGGTACTAAAATATAGTCTACTTAATAATAATTTTCTAAATATTTCTATGCTCTCGCTATATAACTCTATCAATTATGTATCAATCATAAATATGAGTAAGTATGATTGATACATAATTGATATTATATAATTAAAAAGTAAGTCTTGGAAAAAGCACAGGAAGGCATTGTA
The DNA here is from genome assembly GCA_951802675.2 of Boloria euphrosyne. Lineage (NCBI taxonomy): Eukaryota > Metazoa > Arthropoda > Insecta > Lepidoptera > Nymphalidae > Boloria > Boloria euphrosyne. The sequence goes on along the minus strand of OX637887.1, from coordinate 2,691,821 downwards.
TCTTTCCGTTTACTCTTTGCTTGGAGTTCAAAATGTTTTTTATCGATTTTATAATAAAGAAAAATAAAGTAGTACATAAATAATAATCATGGTAACACCGTATACTAAAAAGATCCTAGTCTTTGAACGTTATAACAGTAGATTAGCAAAATTAACACCGTTAGGAATTTTCCATAATAAATAATAATATTGCTTTGCTCATTTTAATTCTATTGCAAATGTTATCTAAACAAAGTAATGTTTACTGATTCTTCTATTATCCTGCGTACTTTGAACTAATATTTTGGTCATTCATAGCGAACAATGGTATACGGGAGTGGCTCTTTGTTGTGACTACACACCGAAACACAGGCATTGTTAAATTAAAATTTATTTGAAACAGAAAACTGTTAAAGTATTAATAAACTTGTTATAAAAATAATGTGTTTTGTTAAAGGTTCGATTATTTAAATTTATCGCGTTTGTGTGTTGCCCAATCAAAAATTCTTGCGAAAAAATTAACTCAATATCCAATAGATACTAGACTATCGATGCTTTTGGAATATTTTGTATTCATAATAATAATATTTTAATATATCAATTTGTGCACAGTTACTATTTATTATACCATAATTGATACATATTAGCAGGAAATTTTATATTTAACAGTTATAAGCTTTCGTGATACATTATGGTCCCGTCGACATCATTACTAATAGAGGTTTGTCTGTTGTTTTTGTGTTTGATATTATGTTGGAAATTGTACATTACCATGTTTTTCTTTTTAATTACTACTGTCAATGTTATGAAAAATGATTTTCAATACGACTGACGCTAACGTATTATTATGGGTTTTATTTTTTTATTGTAAGCATACGGATTTATGTCATATACTATATCGGAACCGATTTAAAATGTGACTATTAACAATCTATAGTAGTTTTCGTAGAAAATAAAGAAAAATTTATGGAAATCAAATGAAGTAAGTATACTGGGCACTTCACTAAGAGTCATCCTTTTTATAAAATTATGGATAAATGATGATTAAATTGAATGCAATCAACATTTTAACTGCCTTTAAACATAAAAAAAACTAAAAAGTATATCGGCTTTTATACAACATCGCAGAAATGAATATAAAATTACACCGCAATAAAACTTAATGTACGCTAATGACTAACTGGGTTTATTTTTAACCTTAAACGTCAAAAAGATAACCTATAACTTAACTGTTTCCGCTCAACTCCTTTGTTTATTGAAAACATTATAACAATTTCTCACCGTTTTGACTTCGTTGTTAGAAGATTTAGCTGTTGACATCGCCTTGATCATTCTGCTAGAATTATCCAGAAGGCACTTTTGGATACTCATAGCTAATCACACACATGAATTTCACTTGGACACGTAAACACTAGAACTATAACCATTTTGTTTTATCACATCTTAGTTTTAATCGGCGTGTTAGGTTATATCCATTGATTTGACGTAAGAAAGTTTTCTGTTAGTGTAATACGGACACGTGTACACGTGACGGCGAGCCGAGCTCTACTGTCGGAGGCCAGGCAGCGCCCCCTGCGGCCCGAATAAACGGCTAAACCCAGGCCACATGAAAATATTATTATAAATATTCTATAAATATGTACTTACATTTATTTTAGTTGTTTTCATTTTACTAAAATTGAAAATTTAAATATTTTATTATGTTCAGTAGGCGCTTTAGTGAATATTATATATTTTTTCCTTGTATAAATTACTTCAAAATATGTAATAGGTACCTATTATTGATCATCAACTTATTCAGCCAGTACCTAGTATTAAATCTTATAATAATTTACGGTTTATTCAAGAACATGATTTATTTTTACAAAACTCAAAACGTATCCGGAGCACAATGGGATAGCGAAGTTTATACGTCATGGCCTTTTAAGGACTTAAAAAAACCATTGTGTTTGACCCTCGCTGCTTGCAAAGATTACGTGTCCGCATAGATCCTTTTACATTCTTGATTCTATACCTTCAATAAGGGCACTTTAATAAAGAAGTATACATAATACATAAGTAAGTATATTATCTGTGGTCTATATAAATACTAGCAAATAGCAATTCCCGCGGCTCCGCCCGCGTTATAATCACTATAAAAAAATATAGATTCGTGGTAGAAGGTTGAAAATTGGGTTATAACTTATTTAAAGTATTTTTGATGCCAAATCATAAAACATAAAAAACAAAAATTTGGTCTAAAAATAAAAATAAAAAATCTGGAGAGGGCCATTATAGCTGAATAAAAAATTGCCTACGACCTATTCTCATATCTACCAAATGTAAATAAAAAATCATAAAAATCGGTCAAGCCGTATCGTATAACCGTATAGGAGTTCGATAACAAACACTTCGACACGAGATTTATATAGGTATATAAATATTAGATTAAAATATGGAATATAAATAGATAGGTTTCAAAAAATTATTTTGTTCTAAACATTGCACCAAAGTCAACAAGAAAAAACTTTAGGAATAACTTCTTGTCCGCAGCTTATCTAGAGACAAATTACCTACTAGAAAACTAAATTTTGCCAAAGGTAATAACTAATAAGTATACAAATAAGTATACAGTTATGCCGAAAAGTGATGAATTTTGAACAGTGTGTTACAAACGTATCCTTGGGTATTTATTTTAGAGCTCCTCTACACGTAAAGTAGGGTGCTTTTTTTCTCGTTATGTCCATGGTGTGGGGTGTCGTTCGCCATTCCAAATATTGAGGGATTTAAAAACAAATTTTTTGACTAAGAAATCCGTTTTGGAAATATGTATTTCGTTTTAAAATGCTTATTCTTGTTTAAGTCAAGCGTCTTGCCAGCTAAATGGTTGTTTTGAGATAGTATGTTAAAACTCATGATAGGTATTTGGTATAGGTGGCAATTTAATTTTGGGCTTCTACGGAACACGAAAGTACGGGATCTTAGTTAATTTTATTATTTTAGAGAAATCGTGTAGGTATTAAGACGAAAGTGAAGTTAGAATCGGTTTAATGACAAAATTTTCGATTATGCTAGAAACTTTTTAATAATAACTATATAAAACTTGCTTAAATTAATCGCAATGCAATTCTTTTAATAAAAACCATACCTAAATAATATTCTTAATACATAGATAATGTTTATTCTCGTAATATTTTCGTCACTGTTTACTTAATTCTGCTTCTTTTTCCACGGATAATACCTAATAAAAATGATAAATATAAGCTTACTATATTATTTCCTAATAAATAAAATCTTTTATTTTCATACTAATATACATTAAGATACTTAATCGAGTAAAACTGCATGAATGAAGCTATTTTCTTTTAAAAACAATATACATCCACACGTTCGCCCTTTTATTAAGACCGTTTTCAGCGATTTACGGAAGAAAATATTTTTATTGTGGTTTGTACCCAATTTCATAGGCTTTCATTGAAACTTTCAACTGTTATTGATCATTATCGTACACTGCCTTATTCATTGTTGTATATTAATGGGGAGGGATCAGGTGTATTGATAAATCCATATGGGGATATTATGGGGAATGGTCTTTGCTGTGCCAGCGGTTGCGGGTTCGAGTCCCGCTGGGGCCATTTAGTTATTTAGCACGCATGTTTCTACTCCCGTCATGGGTGTTTATATTTATAATATTATGTATGTATTTAAAATTGTGTAGTGTATTTACTATCTGGTATTCGTTACACCAGCCTAGTAACTTAACCTTACTTCGCTCGTGTGCGTGTACATAGCTTTGCTGTAGATTAATAGGAAGATCGTTACGAAAGGAATAATTTTGTAATACATTGTTTTCATATAAGTTTATTACATTATGCGAATCTTCCCACCTATTGTTGAAAACTAAATCCAGGTCCATCTAACCGTTTTTTGTCTAAATAAATCTAGTGGGGTATTAAAATATTGCATATTAAGAGGTGATATAAAGAAATAATAATAAAAAGACTCGATTGTGTAAAACTGAACTAAAAGAAGGAATATAAATATAAACCACCATTTTATATGGTTCGACTAGAACATTATTTTAATATCCACTACAAATAGGTTTACTATCTGTACAAAATATACTATAAGTTATAAGTATGTATGTTCATTACTTCTATATTCGATAACACGATAACTATTTAATCTGAACAATAAAGTCATATATTATATAGGTCTTAAGTGAATCTAATCAGGAATCCATCTATAAATATATATTTGCGAATAATTGATAACAAATCTATAATTGTATCCGAAAAGATAATTAATCCCTCTTTAGATGTAGAATACAATCGTTTCTCTGAGTACCAATTTCATATATTTTTTTATATAAAAACATTTTTGCTTATTTCATAAATAATATTATCAGGCCATTCATCTAAGTATATTAAAGCGAAAGGTCACTCATACACTCACTCATCACGAAATATTGAAAGCCGCTTGACGTGTAAAGATGAAATTTGGCAGAGAGGTATTTTATAGCTGTTAGTACTGTGTCCGCTAAGAACGCATTTTGTGACAGGGTCGGATTAATATTTTTAGTGTGGAAAATACCTATACCATCTCTAAGGAATGTGTTCTAACCGTAAATACGTGAACCCGATCAGAGCAGTGACGGATTAACCCTTAATCAAATTAAGCAATTGCCTAGGGCATCACGTCTGGGGGGGCACCAGGAGAAGCACAAAAAATCCGTCCTTAGAGCATCACGTCTCACTCTCACGACACTAAAAACCACACCAAAAAAAGTTTCTAGGACTAATTTAAAAATTCAAGTCTAGAGAAGGAGCTGCATTTACCCGATTCGTCAATTGTTTTTAACCGACTGCGGGAGGGTAATGTGTTTGTCAGTCTATGTATGAATGTATGTTTATTCCTTTTTACCATTGTAGAGACCAAACGCGTTTACCGATTTTGATGATTTGCACGTCGATCGATTTGTCTTAACCTTGCGAGTGTTTTTAAAAATCAATTGTGAGGTTTCTTTAACTATTTTTCAGTTGAAATAATATTTTAGGATATAAAGTGATTTAAAGATTTTAATTGGGGTTCTCACTAATATTCATATTTGTTACTAACTAAAAAGTTGGAAATAAAATTATTATTATTGAAACAGAAAACCCGACTGCTTAAAATTATGAACTGAAAAGGAAAAAACAAGTTAAAATTGCAAGTTACTTTACATTACACGCAGTCGGAGGCAATGTGTTGTTGACCAAAGATAATAGGGGTTAAAGTATGAAATTGTCGATTTGTACTGAAAAATTGAAATTCGTTTTTTTAGTTTAACATATTTATTTAATTAAAATAATTATTAATTACCATTATAATCTATACATTGCTGCCATCTAATAGGAAGGTCATTTATGATGGAACTCTGTTGATCTAGATACGGCGAACTGTGTGAAAGCATTTTGTACTGCCTCCTGAGAAGAAAACTTTTTATCACGGAGAAAATTGTCCAAATCACGAAAAAAATGGTAGTCCGTTGGAGCAAGGGCTGGCAAATTCGGAGGGTGACGAATGGTTTCTAATTGCAGTTCCTGTAGAGATAAAACGGTTTCTCGTGCTGTATGAGGTCTCGCGTTATCATGGAGCAATAATGGTGAAGATCGATTCATGAGTCGGGGCTGTTTCACTGCTAGTTTTGCTATCATTGTTCGGAGTTCGGCACAGTAGATATCTGCCATTATTGCTTGACCAGATCGGAGAGAGCTATAGTGAATAACACCATGCTGAGACCACCAAACAGTTACCATTACCTTTTTATTGGTAAGCTTTGCTTTAGAACACTATTGCGGCGTTTGACCTGGGGTCAGCCATTGCTTCTTTCGCTTACGGTTATCGTAAAGAATCCACTTTTCATCACATGTCACAATTCGATCCAATATTTCTTCATTTCTGTATCGATTCAACAAGGCAACACAAGTTTCAACACGCGTTTCTTTCTGCCGATCAGTCAAATCATGAGGCACCCATTTTCCATGTTTTTTTACTTTATTGATTTGAGGCAAATGAGTCAATATTATTGGTAAGGTAACGTTAAACCATTGCGCTGATTCCTGGGTAGTTTGGCTCGGATCGGCTTCCACCATCTCTTTCAATTCATTGTTATTCTCCTGTGTGAGCGGTCTTCCACGCGGTTCGTTCTTCAAATGAAAGTTTCCACCACGAAAGCGTTTAAACCAAAATCGCACGGTACGTTCATTAGCCGTACCTTTCCAAACGCAACATTAATATTGCGAGCTGTTTTTGCCGCGTTACGGCCTGTCCGCACTGCGAAATCTCACCGCGCGGTTTTTTCCACAATTCTGTAACACATGGAATCTTATAGAAGTATCCGCACTGCGAATTAAATTTCGCGCGATTTCTCTCAGTTCGATGCAGGTCCCGATATTCCGATCGCGGAAAATAAATCGCGAGAATAAAATTCGCGCGGTGAAATTTCGCAGTGCTAACAGGCCGTAAAAAGTAGTTATGGCCACACTGCGAAAAAAAATATCGCGCGTTTCGCTCAGTACCGTCGCTATTGGCAGGATGTCACGAGGTTCGTAATAAGTGCGTAATAAATGTAATTCCGATCGCGGAAAATAAATCGCGAGACTAAAATTCGCGCGGTGAAATTTCGCAGTGCGGACAGGCCGTTAGTTCCGCGTCGGAACTCTTATTCAAAAATCACTCGAAGTATCCATGTTTCTTATCTAAGCTGAATAAAAAAAAAACAACTGAAAGTCGATACTCGAATGTTGCACATTTTTTAAAAGAAGAACTACGTAGGTACCATGTGAAAAAAGTTTCACTCAAAAATCTTTTTTTTTTATGGGACAAAGGGGGCAAACGGGCAGGAGGCTCACCTGATGGTAAGTGATCACCTCCGCCCATGGACATCTGCAACACCACAGGGCTTGCAGATGCGTTGCCGGCCTTTCAGGAAAGGGAGGGAGGGAAGGAGGAGTGAGAAGGACGGGAAGAGGGATGGGGAGTGGCCCTCCCGGACTCTCACTTACCGGACGAAACGCGACAGCATAGCTGGCACTTCACGCCGGTCTCCTGTGAGAGAGTGGTACTATACGGGGCGTGCCGGCCCATTCGGCTGCTACCCGAAGGTAACAAGCATGGCACTACCACTTGTAAAACTCAAACCATTAAGGTTCTCTATCAATTCGAAGTACCTATTACAATAAAACGGCAATTTCATACTTCAATCCCTATTACAAACTACCATTACAAAGGTTTATTCTAGTTGACATACGAATAGGGGGGCCCCACAGGCCTGGATTGCTTAGGGCATTAATAAGTCTTAATCCGTCACTGGATCAGAGCGAGGGTGTCTCGCTAGTTCAAAATAAATTAACATTCAGATTGACATTTTAATAGCTACTTATATTTATAAACATTTTTTCATACAATCTATTTTCTGTCGAGATAGTAGTTAAGGTGATCAAGATAGATAGAATATTTAGACGCACCGTTAATGCTAACTTTAAATATCATTGACAAGAAAGATCAAAAGCAAACATTGGACAAAACAAGGTCTTCCGTCTTCTAAAATAGACTGTAATTTAACCTTGACTCGTATGAGACGGATATGATAATGATAAGATTTAATGAATGAGAAGATTAATCGAGTGATAAACATTTATGTGTCTGGAATTCAGACTGAAATTTGGGTACTACGTATTACATTATGCAATATTTTACATATGACGCTATTGAAGTCTGCATTTTATAACCTTTTGCTTATGGATTTACTGGTACTTTGCATACGCTTTAACTTTAAAAGTATATTTGGCATTACATTATTAGATTTTTTACTGCAAGACCAGTAGTCTACCACCAGCTCCTAAGCCAGAAGGCCAGTATCAATTTCTGACCCTACTTGTTCTTTCAGAGGTCGTGAGTTTGAATCCCGCTAGGACTTGACTGGGAGCATAAGGTTTAATAACGAGAAGATAAATCGAGTAATAAGCATTACTGTTTCTGGAATTTAGGTCAGGTTTTCAGACAGAAATTTGGGTTCTAAGTTATAAATTATGTAGTAAAGCTTTACATATGACGTTATTGAAGGCTGCGTCCCATTACATTTTGCTTAGGGATATACGATTACTTTGCTTATGCCTTAACTTTAAAAATATACGGCATTGGATTATTAAAATGTTTTTCTGTAGCTCAAGACCGGTAGTTTACCAGCTCCTAAGCCAGAAAGTCAGCCTCAGTTTCTGACCCTACTCGGTCTTTCAACGGTCGTGAGTTTGAATTCCGCTAGGACTGGGAGCATTCATTTGTGTGATAAGCCCGAGTGTTTGTTCTCCAGATTTGGGTGCTTATATTTATATTATGTAAATTGTACATTACATAATGTTATATACGTGTATCTCTCGTACAAGCCTCGTAGCCATGGAATTAGATTGTGCTGTGTGTTAATGTCACAACATATTTATTATTATTATTTAATCCTAAAGGATTTATTTTTTATTACCTATATCAGCGATAAAATAAAAACAAACAGCGTGTCCAATATTGTAAGTGCCTTGTAATTGTCACTTTTCATTATTTATTAAACTTAGGGTCCAAACAAACTATCAGATTCGATTTAAGTTTCGGGTCTAAATGAGTTTCGGTTTTAGCAAAAACATGTCCAAACTAGGTCTGACTAAAACAACGTTAGTGAGCTTTCGTGCGGCGTCGGGAGCGATTGGCGTGGTTAAGAGTTTATTTTTCTAAGTGAAATTCATGACGACTTATTATTATTAAGACGAAAGAGTCAACCCTATTTTACCTTTAAAATATTATGTAGAACTTAGATTCTTTTAGAACAAATAACTGCTTGTCTGTAAATTTAATTAAGTACATATTAGTTTATGTCTAAAAAACAAAAAAAAAATAGTTTCAAAATAATTATGGAAATGACAGAAGAAGCTATTCTTTCGCTAGAAATAAAACTACTAGACATATTATTTTTCGAATTTAAATTTGATATTTTGTAACAGTCTAAAGCTAATGTGAAGTCTAAAGATAACTGCCTTGTTGATAACGAATAATGAAAAAAAAATGTCTGTAATAATATTAAAAGAGGCAGAGTTTGTTTGAGCGCGCTAATCTCAGGAACTACTACTTAATACGATTTGAAAAAATATTTGGCATTGGAAAATACATATAACGGGCGTTTATTGAGGAAGGCTATAGGCTATATTATCGTAATCGTAATAAATATAATATAAAACCCGGACAACGCCAAGGTGAGTCGCTAGTTATCCATATTTATAACAAATATTAATATGGCAAAATATCAAGTTGTTCAGAGCGGGAATAAAACTTTATGACTTTCAATATGATAAAGCCTTTATGAGAAACACTGGGGCTGGTGATTTTATTATTCAAAAGTGTGCGAGCATGTACATTTAATACATATATACCTACTTATATCTACAGTACCTTAGATCATCATCCCATTGATGTTATAAGTTTGGATTAATCATGCCCGAACAGCTAAACTTTGGATGTGGCACAGATTTTGATTAGTGGAATAGCCCATAAGTTACTTTTTAGCCCCCAAAAAGTGTACGGTTCCTTTGAGATAGAGGTAGAGTAAGTTGCGAGGTAAGTAATAGGTGATATTATATCATATTTTGTGGTAGCTAGGTTATATGTGTTATATTATTATTTTAATTAAATTATAAAATAAAATGACATTATAATTTATAAGTATCTTTAATCACTGACGTTGTTATTTTTTCTTTTCATTCTAATTTTAATTTACACTGAAAAGTTCTTATACATTTTCTTATTATAAAATCAAATAATACAACATCTCCCTTATCAATCTAATTTAAAACAAACTAAATTAAATTAAATAAGTAACAGCATATTATTAACATAAAACAAAATTAAATAACAACGTCTCCCTTATCAAATTAAATTAAATCAATATTTAAAACATACAAAATAAAATAAAATCAAATAAGTAAACATGATATTATACTTTAAAAATACTTTGTTATTCATTATTAATTTAATTAGGATATCTCATTGGCGGACGAACAGTACGGCCATAAGATGTTGTATAGAAGCCATCTTCTCTACTACTAGTTCTAGGAGCATTTAAATCTACATCACTTTTACTCGAAGGATAAGTGCTATACTCGGATTCAGAATTATCTTCATCACCATAAATACAAGGTTTAATCAAAAACCTATTCCTTATAAAAAACTTATTATTATACTTAATTTGATACGCTCTATTATTCAGTATTTTTGTTATCACTCCTTTCCTCCAGAATCTCCCTAACTTAAATAAAACTATTTCTCCCTGAACCAAGTTTCTTAAATTAATTTTATTTCTATTATAATAATATTTATCGTTTTCTTGGCGTGCCAATAGGTTTTTTCTCAAATTATTATTTACCTTTGGAGTAAACATATTTTTACTCATAGGAATAATACCTCTAAGTTTTTTATGAAATAAATTTTCTGCTGGTGAAGGGATAGTGTTTGAAATTGGAGTATTACGAAATTCTAACAAAACTAAATACGGATCCCTATTATCATGAAACGCTTTCTTAAGAAGTTTCTTTATTGTTTGAACTTCTCGTTCAACCAAACCATTCGATTGTGGATACCCAGGACTCGATCGAATATGTTCAAAATTATAATCTCGAGAAAAAATTTTAAAAGCTTCACTGGTGAATTGTGGGCCTCCATCACTCATTACCTGTTTGAGTATACCAAATCGACTAAAAATTTGCTTTAATTTATTAATGATTTCATCACTTGTAGTAGATTTCAATAGGGCAACTTCAGGAAATTTGGATAAATAATCTATTACTAATATATAAGTATGACCGTTCCATTCAAAGAGATCAATTCCAACCTTTTCCCAACATAATTCTGGCACTGGATGTGGCATTAATGTTTCTCTTTTATTATTGTTACTAAAAAGTTTACATGTTTCACATCGAGATATCAAATCTGTTATTTCATGAATCATTCCAGGCCAATACATTGCGTCATTTGCCCTTAATAGAGTTTTTGTAATTCCCAGATGTGGGTAGTGTAAACGTCTTAACATTTCTTTTCGAAGTTCATTAGGTACAACTAAACAATCACCTTTAAATATTAAATTAGATTTATATGTTAAACTGTCTCTAACGTGCCAATATTGTCTGATATCTTCAGGTAAGGTATTTTTATGATCAGGCCACCCATTAATAATTACATTCTTAAGTAATCTCATCTCATTATTGTTTTCAGTCAAATTTTGAAAGGCACCTAATTGATTCTCACTTATATTCAACGTAGAAATCAACATATTAATATTAGCTTCAATATCTTTTTCATCTAAATCTATTTCTACAGCATCATTTTCATTGAATGACCTTGATAGAGTATCTGCTATATACAACTCTTTACCACGCTTATATACTAAATTAAATTCATATTTTAATAATTTTATCAACATACGTTGAATTCTTGGTGAGCAAGAATTTAATGGTTTTTTAATTATGCCTATCAAGGGATTGTGATCCGTTTCAATTACTATTTTCCTTCCAAAGATAAACTGATTAAATTTTTCACAACCAAATAAAATTGCAAGTAGTTCTTTTTCTATCTGTGCATAACGCTTTTGGCATTCATTTAATGCTTTTGAAGCATAGGCTACCGGTAAACCATTTTGATTAATACAGCACCTAGACCATCCTTTGAAGCATCCACGGACAAAACAACGGGAAGCTTTTCATTTAAAAATTGCAATACGGGCTTTTTAGCTAAATTATTTTTCAATTCATTAAAAATTTTGTCGTGTACGTCTAACCATTCAAATTCATTATCTTTTTTAAGTAGATTTCTCAAAGGTGAAGTTATAGCTGCGAAATTTTTAATAAACTTAGAGACATAATTTACTACTCCTAGAAATCTTTCTAGTTCTTTCCTATCTCTTGGTCGTTTCATTGACGTTATTGAAGTAATTCTACTGTTGTCTAAGCTTATACCATTCTTATTTATTACATGACCTAAGTATTTTAATTCAGGGACATTAATTTTACATTTTTCTTTATTAAGTTTCACATTTTCTCGTCTAAGTCTATCGAATACCTTACCTAATCTAACATCATGTTCTTTTTTCGTGCTACCCCAAATAAGTATGTCATCAATGTACACTTCTACACCTTCTAAATCTTCCAAAATTTGACGCATTCTATGTTGATAAATTTCTGAAGCACTACATAACCCAAAGGGCATTCTCAGAAATTTATACCGACCAAATGGTGTATTAAAACAACATAAATCAGAACTTGCTAATGTCAATTTTATGTTCCAAAAGCCATTCTTTACATCCAAAGTACTGAAAAATGATGCACCTGATAGTTTGCTAGTAATTTCTTCTAATGTTTGGATGCGTTACTTTAGATATGACACCTAAATTCTCTAATTCGTCTAATTTTTTTTTAAACGAGGTTTTATTGCAAGTGGAACTCTCCTACTTGCATGTACAACAGGTGAAGCATTAGGCTTCAATTTAATATCATATTCACCTTTCATACAACCTAAACCATCAAATAAATCGTCATACTTTAAATTAAAATTAGATTCATTAATTCTATGCACAGGATTAACTAATTCCATTTTTATAGCAGATTCCAATCCTAAAATATTGCATGTTTTATCAGCATTTACCACATAAAAATCAAGGGAGTAATGTTTACCTTTGAATTTTATACGGAGGGAGCATTTACCAATGCATTTGATTGGCTGACCTGTATATGTTGCAAGTCTGGCTTTTGACTGCATAAGGTTATTTTTATCTAAGCCTAAAACAGATAAATTATTAACTAATAAAATGTTTGCTTGAGCTCCTGTATCTACCTTGAGTGTAAGAGGTATATTGTCTACTCCTACTACAATAGTCCAGTCTCTTAAATTTCTATCAACTGAACTTACAAAAATCTTTTCAAAATCCAAAACACTTGCTACCTCTTCATAATTTTTATCTTTTTCTATATCATGTAAATAATGATTGTTGCATTGACTTGCAAAATGATTATATTTATTACAGCGGACGCATTTCTTTCCGAATGCTGGACATCTGTTTCTTAAATGTTGGTAACCACATCTTTTACAATTTATTTTATCATTATCTGGTCTTGAATTTCCTTTATTCATGTATTTTTCGCTCTTAATTTTTTCATCGTCGTTATTCATGCTTTTTGCTGGTTTTGTATTGTATGAATTTTTATTCACTTTACTAACCATATTTTCATTATAAGAATTTTCCGATGTGCTAGGATTAGTAGAATATATTTCTTCCAGCTGTTTTTTAGTTTCTTGGGAAGTTCTACATACATCTATTGCTTTATTAAGTGTTAAATCCTTAATTCTTAACAGACGATCAACGACAGAAGTGTCTAAAATTCCACAAACCAGCTTATCCTTAATAAGACTTTCTGTAAGAACGCCAAATTCACATGAAGCGCTCAAGTCTCTTAGCTCAATTAAATAATCTTCATATGATTGCCCTTGTTTCTGACTTCTAGTAAAAAATTTGTATCTTTCGTAAGTAATATTTTTTTCTGGGTTAAAATGTTCCTCAAATTTTGTTATAACTTTATTAAAATTATTCTTGTCATCAGGCTTTTCAAATATGAAAGTATTATATAGTTTTAATCCACGATCACCAATCGTGTTAAGTAATAGCGCTATTTTAGTTTCACCATCTTTCTTTAGATTACCAGACGCTACAATAAATATTTCATATTTTTGTCTAAATAATTTCCAATTTTCAGCCATTGACCCTATCCATGACATTTCTGTGGGAATTCGAACTGCCGACATATTTATCTGATCATTCATCATTCGTCTCTATCAATATATATATTATGATTCTTTACCTTTACTTTTCTGTAGGTATTGTAAATCTTCTTATTTTCTTATTTATGTTGAATGAATTTTAGTACCGACTGCGCCATGTTATATTATTATTTTAATTAAATTATAAAATAAAATGACATTATAATTTATAAGTATCTTTAATCACTGACGTTGTTATTTTTTCTTTTCATTCTAATTTTAATTTACACTGAAAAGTTCTTATACATTTTCTTATTATAAAATCAAATAATACAACAATATGTTTGAAGGTGGTTCTAGGTTTGAGCCCCAAGTCGGGTAGAGCTTATAATGTTTTCCCTAAAATTTCATTAATGATTAAAGTCGGCGATCACTAGTAATTACAATTCCTCTTACTGATCCTATACACTTACTTATTGTCATTTGTTTTTAATCAGAATACTAATATTATGTACAATTGTAGATACTTATAGTTATTCGAGCTACTCCTTAGATACGTTAACGGTTAGTACTGATTTCTCGGATAAAAGGATATTTTTCCGCAGTTAATGGAGCCATTTTTATTTTTTACGCACATAGCGCGTAGATTTTGTAGCTTTGACATTGTTACAGGTTATATTAAGAAGAAATAGATTATTTATATGGAACTGAATTTATATGGACTATAGATATATTTAATTATGAAGTTCTAAATTCTAAACCATGTATATTCATTTATTATTTGAAATTTATTGTGATTAATGAAATAGAAGAAATTTTAGAAAGAAAAGAGAGAATTTAATTTTAATTAATGAATTTTATCAATGAAGTTCTAAATCGGGTCATGAAACACCAACAATAATATTATAGGTAGGTAATAACTTAGACAATAAGGATATTTCGCTATAAATTGTTTGTTTTATGCGGGCCCACAACATCCTTGACAGCTGTCTAAAGATTTACGATAGCCGTTAAATGAGATTGAAATATTAAAACTCTAATGTCTATTTAAAGTTACAGTAATCGTCCTGAAAGACGCCATTTTAATGAAAATATTAATCTTGACCTCTAAGATTTTATAAACGAAAAAAAACATTTTTTAAATATGTACTACTTAGCAAAAAGCTGAGCTTTATGAGGCTCGCGTAGTTTTTGTAATGAGTAATAATAATCAATAAACTAAAAAGTAGAAAATAATACTTGTTAATTTTGGAGTCGGTGCCTGGAAACTGGAAAAAACGGGACCACAAGGGAAGCACTACCTTTCAAATAAAAAAGAATCATCAAAATCGGTTTACCCAATTCAAAGTTCTGAGCTAACAAACATAAAAAAAAACATACAGATGAATTGATAAGCTCCTCCTTTTGGAAGTCGGTTGATAATGTAACAGCGATGTTAACTCTTTGGTTTTCTAACAGATGGCGTTAGTAATACAATAACATTCTATCCAATGAACACAAACTTTTTAATGTTCATTTTTTAATGGTTATAAAATTACAATTTTTTTGACATACAGATATAAAGTATAACACATCTAGATATAAAGTAAAATTCTTATGTTAAAGTACAAATCTATAGACGTGATAGTTTTTCAGTAAAGTGTACCAGAAAATGCTCAGATTGTGGGACAGTGTTAGGGCTTGCTTCACTCACCCTAATAACTTTTATTTAGATACTATCTTTTTATTTGAGTATCAACAATAAAAATGCATAGTTTCAAGGTTGTATGCACTCATAAACTCAACAGTTGATGCAACTACAACTAAAAAATAGAGTATAGAGGTATGGATTCATACTGTTATTTGACGCATACAGATGGACACTTTTCCAACTTGACTCGGGACTCCTATATAAGATCGTACTCCTTACCTAAAATCCATATACGAGCACGTATCTGAAAGATAACAATTTATACAAAATTGTACAAAAAATAATTTTATAATAAAGTTGTATTGCCTAGGTAATTAATTAAATTTAAGTACGAAGACCCAAAAAGATAAAAAGATGCTAGCAATTTTTTTTATATATAATTGGTAGCGCTGAACATGGTTCAATCTAAACGTTTTTAAAATTCTGAAACTTGTTATTTGCTTTTCAATTATTTACATGAAGTGTTGGACGCTTTTAACTAACTTAGATTTTTAAATCTGTTTTTTAGGAAAGTTGAAGTTATAATTAAAATGTTTAATAAAGTGTACAATTAATTTTAATTTATACTGTGAAGGTTAAATAGATATCTCGGTTTCGTTGCTTAATTAGTTTAAAAACAACAACAAGATTTTTTTTATTTAGACGGACGATAGAAATTAACTTATGGCAGATAAAAAAAATGAATAGTAGGTACCACCATTCAAAATTATACTTATTACAACAATATAAGTCTTTTTTATCGTTCCATTATTGGGCGTGCCCAATAGCCGCAATACGAGGGGGATCAAGCCATAGTCCATCAGGCTGGCCAAGTGCGGTTGACGGACTTCACATGGCTTTCGAGGACTTGCTAGGTTCTCTCAGACAAGCAGGTTTCCTCACGATGTTTTCCTCCACCGTAAGACAAGTGGTAAATGGTAATCACTAATCATGTTGGAAATTATGTGCACATGAAAATATCAGAGGTAGGTACGCCGGAATATGAACCGGCTTCACTTCGGTTTCACAAACGAGCGCATTACCACTGCGCTGGCATTGCTTTAATACTCATAATATTCTTATCTAAAAAAATACCACAAAATATTTTTAAAATGATCCACGCAAAGAAAGCTGAAACAAAAAAATCTTTCTACAAGAAACTCTTCCTTTTTGTGAAAATCATATCAAAACCTATTGCGGGAAACAACACACGGAGATAGCGAATTTGTTTTATACTGTGTATAGTATTATAGATGATGATAAAAAATGATTTATGAACGTTTAAAAAGGTGCTTAAGATAAGAGCGCCATCTATTATACAATAACAACATTGATGTTTTAAGCTTGAAGAAAGTTTGAATTTAATTTTTGAATGGTTTTGTAAAAAGATATTAAAAGTAATTATAAGTGATTTTAATAAAATAATATTTTTTAGAAATCGGCAATTACGGCTTAAAAAATCTAAATTGTTATAGCGCCATCTATTATAAAAATTATAAACGAAAACGTTAAACTAAAAAGTTCTAATATCTACCACAAGATGTCGCTGTATTTTAGTAAACATGTTTACTATGACACCAGACGATATCAATTAAGTACGCCTTATCGTATTGTGTGCTCGCGGATGTGGGTTAAGAGTCTCGTTTTTTCCCATAAGTAAGTTTATTCTGTTATTATTTATGAATTTCATGATACGTATTTATTAAAATAGAATATTTTTTGACTAAAATATGGGTTTAATGATTTTATTGAGGTTTTTAACGCCATCTAGTTTAGATTATACAATTTTCAACGTTAGTTTTTTAAGAATAAAATACTAGCAACTTTCCCTCGTTCCGCTCGGATTCGTCCAATGTCCATTTATACATTTTAATGGTTAGAATAGATTTGTAAGAGATGTGATATTTTCTCCCTATAAAAAATATTCTATAATATTTTAATTGGTTTAAATGTGGGTAGAATATGTAATTAGTAGTAAACTTTTTCTATTTATGAAAACTTACCTTTTAATGTTCGATTACACGTTTGGCTCAGTTGGTAGTGACCCTACTTTCTGCGCCAGCGGTCGCGGGTTCGAGTCCCGCTGGGGGCAGTCATTTGTTGATTGCGAATACTCCAGTCATGGTTGTTTATATTTATAATATACTAGCTTTTACAAGCGGCTTCGCTCGCATTGATATTGACGCCATGAAATAAGTATGAGTTGGCTGGGATTATTAATTATTCAGCTGTATGGAATTGTTCTATGCTTATTGTTATTTTTTTCTGTCATTATATGCAGCTTAGAATAATAACACATAAAACGATAGTTTCATACATAATTCCGCTAATATTGATGCAACATTACAATTTACAATGAATATGTGCGTAAGTATCAACATTTATTTTAAATAACGCATTTTTATAAACTTTCAGACACTTCAGCAATATATTAAAGATGAGTCGAACACCGGACCCCGCGAAGGTGCTTTTGAGAGAACAAATTGCAGCCAGCATTGCTGCTCTCTCTGCTGATGAAAAGAAACGACAATCTGAAATAGTTTACAATAAAGTATGTCAACATTTTGGGATTTTGTTACACATTTCTTAACTAACTGTTTATAGACCCGAGAGATGTCCTCTTTATAAATACGTATAAACTTATTCACATACGTATACAAAAAAAATTAAAACTCGACTACGCCGCCACCTACCGGATCTTTTTTAATCGGTCCAGCCGTTTTGGAGGAGTTTAATGCACAGTGCATAATCAGATTAATTAGGTATAATATACAAAGAATGTTATAAGGACTATTGTTTTTTGACTCACCAGGTGGCGCCACTGTAGAGTGAAATCCTAAAGTACGGCTGTCAAAGTTTGATTTTACGGGCCAAAACAAAAATGTACATTTAAATGATAAACGTAGTGAGAAATGCCCTACACGACTCAAGGAGGTGGAGGTGCTTTATCAGCGGGAATGACTCCGTAGAGTAAACGTATTGTCCGTGCCACAGTGTTGTGCAGTCCCGTTTTCTCGGAAAAAAAGGCGGACACTTTCCGAAAGATAAAACTGTCTCAAATCAGTGGTATAATAAGTAGAGATTCGCAACTTATATTTTTCATAATTAATTTAGTAATTAATAAAATGTGTCCACTCTATATGTTGATAATTAATTTAGCAATATTTTGTCATAAAAAAAAT
Source organism: Boloria euphrosyne (assembly GCA_951802675.2). Classification (NCBI taxonomy): domain Eukaryota; kingdom Metazoa; phylum Arthropoda; class Insecta; order Lepidoptera; family Nymphalidae; genus Boloria; species Boloria euphrosyne. The sequence goes on along the minus strand of OX637887.1, from coordinate 2,673,188 downwards.
GAAATAAAGGGAATCCCGAGTTTATTAAGAAAACATTCTAATTATCACGTATCGGATTACTGCCTACTACATGACGTAAACAAACGTTTTGGTGTGCAAAGGTTATCGATATGATATTTATAGCTACAGCTATGAATTTCTTCATTTATACAAATTTAAAGCTACTATTATTTAAATAATTGACGACACGTTTGGCTCAGTTTGTAGTGACTCTACTTGCTGTGCGGTCGAGGGTTCGAGCCCCGCTGGGGGCAAGCATTTGTGTGATAAGCACGAATTTTCATATTCCAGTAATGACTTATATGTATAATGTTTATGTATTTCAAGTTTTATATGTGTAGTGAATGAACCATCTGGTATCCATAACCTAAGCCTCGTAAGTCGTAGCTTACCATAAACTAGTTAGTATTATGTGTTAAAGCCTCCACATATTATATAGTATTTACATATTTTCTTTTATAATCTCTTCAGACTTTCTCGAGGGATACCTACGCATTACACACAAAAACCAATTTGCTTTGACGGCGTCGTACCTACAAATTAGATGATGCTAGCGTCGATCGAGCAAAGGCAAAGACCTTATACTAATTTGATAGATACAAACTCAATTTTGCGACTGAACGCGTGGGATGGAAAATATGAGTTATTTTAAATATTTCAACCCAACGTATCTTTTTGAAGACATTTTAGATAAATAATATCAACATAATATTGTCTTGAACAAAAAAGTCACTTTGAGACTTCTTCAAATTCGACTAATTCAATTTTAAGGACCTATCCAGGGATTTCCCAAGCATTTGTATAGACTACATTTCTGTGTCACACTCAGTTCCATAGGTATGTTTAGTATATGCAATGTGCGTTAACGTGCCAACTTTGGTCTGAGCCAGCGGTCGCGGGTTCGAGTCCCGTTGGGTGCATTCATTGGTTGAGCACGAATGTTTGTACTCCAGTCATGTGTGTTTTATGTTTATATTTATGTATTTAGAGTTATATATTTGTAGTGTATCAGCTGTCTGGTATCCGTAACACAAGCCTTGCAGCTAACCATGGAACTAGAAAGCGCAATAATGTCCAAAATATTTTTAATTTAATTTATAAAATAAGATTTTTCAAATTATCATTCCCAGATAACAAACCATCCTGTCTATCAATCCGCACAACGAATAGCAATATTCATGAGCACAGATCAAGAGGTCAACACAGCGCCTATAATAAAGCACATAAAATCTAAAGGGGCAGCGGCGTTCGTGCCACAGTACGCGGGGGGCAAGATGAGGATGTTGCGGCTGGAGACTGGAGATGAAGATAATATGCCTTTGACCAGGCACGGGATAGCGCAACACTCGAAGGAGCAAAAGAGGGAGGACGCTTTAGATGAAGGTATAAGTTTATCTATAACGACCGCTTCGTTGGGCATAAGTTAAAATGAATTAAACGGTTTTTATAATTTTCTAATAAAATAAAAGTGGCCTAAGTTACGACTTATAACATAAGCTATCTGCGAGTGAAAGTGCCGTCAAAATTGGTCTAGCCGTTTCAGAGATTAGCCGGACTAAGCAGATAGACAGACAAAACTTTTAGAAACGCTGTTAATTTGAAATTACAAACAGACACTTTAATTTTATTTCTATGTACTGATTGGCACATACATATTATATACTTTGTTGATGTTACATAACTAGTTGATACTAATTGACAGTGATAGTATTTTCTAATGATTTGATAAGCACTAATAAGCGTAGGTATACTTAGAATTTTCGTATCACGTAGTCATCTGACTGTAAATAAAAACATGTTAAAGTGCATTATATTAATAAAATATGAGTTTAAAGATATTTTGTCCAGACTGACTCCTGTCCGGAAATAAGGCATAAATTGTGGCTTTTTGAATTCTCAAATTTATGTTTTTAGGTTTAGACTTAATAATAGCACCAGGAGTTGCATTTTCAAAGAACGGTGGCAGAGTGGGACATGGCGGTGGCTACTATGACAAGTATATTGCTAACTTAAGGACCAATCCGGCATCTGCACCTAAGGTGAATAGAAACTTATTAATTACATATTGTCGTAAAGGAATATCGTACATAATATATTATATAATTATATTAGTTTACGATTTGCATACGATTTCAGTGACAACGAAAAGTTACAGTTTTTTTACATAAGAAATAGAACTTAACGTCCAAACCCAAAAACCTATATGTACATAGATTTTTCATTAATCGTATTGATAAAAACATAAGGTATTTAAAAAAAACTAAACTTTTTTTATAATTTTTAGGTTATAGCAATAGCGTTCAAATGCCAAGTTCTAGACGATGTTCCTATGAACGAATTGGACCAAAGAATTGATGAAGTAATTTTTGCTGACAACTGAATATTTGTATAAAATGACATTTTATTTGAATTATATAAAATAATACGGTTGAATAAATAATAATCAAGCCTTAAATTATTCAGATTGTTTAATTAAAATGTTTGTTAAAATTAAAATGTTGTTTAAAAAAAGGCAGTGGTAGCCCAGCGGTAACGCGTCGCTTGTATAACCGAGTGATGCGGGTTCAAATCCGGGTCTCGCACCTCTGATATTTTCATGTGCGAATCATTTCTATCATGATTACCACTTGTCTTACGGTGAAGGAAAACATTCTGAGGAAACCTGCATGTCTGAGAAAACCTAGCAAGTTTTCGTAAGACATGTGAAGTCCGCCAACACGCACTGGGCCAGCGCGGTGGACTATGGCCTGATCCCCCTCGTACTGAGGGAGGCCCGTGCCCAGCAGTGGGACGTTAAAAGGGCTGATGATGATGAATTAAAATGTTTGTTATATATTGTATAGATTTTTTTTACATTTATAGTATCTACATAATTTCCATTTCATTCAAAACTTAAATTAATTTAAAAAAAACGATGTAACAATGACTTACATACCCTGTGAAAGTAGTAATTTTAAAATTATTTGCATTTTTGCAATTAATTGTAAAATACCTTTATCTATTCAAGTTTATTTATTTGAATCTTATCTGTTCGAATGACAACGCAAAACCACTGTCGTTTAATTTTTATAAATTAATAACTTTTGCTAATTTAATTTATTTTCCTATTTCCTACGCACACACGCACACACACACACACGTCATTATGTCATTGAAAAGGTAAATATTCATATTAAACTTCATAAAAAATGTAGATAGCTTCTAAAAAAAATTCAAAAATAGTCCATTGAAATGTTACATTTTTTAGGCCTTACCTGATGACACATTATTAATACACACGTATAATATAGGTATAGAGAATACTGAAAAATAGTACTCACTTCGGAGCGCTGTAAAACCTTAGCTATTGACTTAATGAAAAAATGTTGTTTATAAAAGTTGTTCCACAAAAAAACGATCTACAAAAATGGTCTGATATCATTTTTTCGTAAAATTATAAAAAAAAAGTTACATTGAAAAATATAAATCTTTCTCGAATTTCTGAACATTTTCGCTTATAACTTTTTTATTTATAGTTCTACGACAAAAAGTTACTGGACCAAAGTTGTAGAGAATTTAATTTGGAACCAAAAATGTCTACAATTTTTTTTATCAAATAAATAGTTTAAGAGATATATCGTAAAAACCATTTCAACCCCTATTTTCAAGATGGCGGCCGTGGGACAAGGGTGGCGACCCCACAAACTTGTTTTTAGCTTTAAACTGACCCCCCCTACACATTAAAAAAATAAAATTGCGTCCTCTAAAAAGCGCAACCCCAAATGTAACTTTTCAATGGACTAAAAGGGTAAACGAATAAGCTCCTCGTATACTTATGTGTATTTATTATTTTATTTTCCTCTTTACAAAACATATCACACATTTCAGTGAAATTACATTTCAATTTATCTACAGCCAAAATATTAGTTTTAAATCACAATATATTATTTACACATCTAAAATATTTTTTTTAAACAAATAATTATGAAAAAGAACACAACAGCCAACATTGAGTTAGTTCAGTTAGTTTTAGTTTCACTGGATTCTACTGGTTTGAGCAAAAATATATTACAGGAAGTTCTGTATTTGAAACTACTTATATAAAGCTAAAAGCTCCTGATATATTAAAAGAAGCTTTCTTGCAAGATTTAGGTACGCGTACCATAGAGTTTGTAGAGTTTGCTACATTTTATTACTTATGAACTTAAATTATAATAATTAGTTGCTTTCGTTTCTAAAATAAAGCTAAGTAGGTAAACAATGTTAAGTATATATATATATATATATATATATATATATATATATATATATATATATATATATATATATATATATATATATGTAACTTCAACATTTGTATAGTATTATATTTTATCCTTTGAAAAAATATTGTATAGTATAAAGTATTCCTAATATTTATTTAATAAAAAAAGTAAATATTTATGCATTCCACTATCAAAGCTTAAATATACATAATAAAAGACAAAATATACAGCAGGTATGTCAAATTTTGATTAAAAATGTGTTCGTTTCCAGCAGTCTCCAACAGTCTATGAACAACTCCTGATTTTATTTTGTGAACAATTTTTTATGCCAACGTTGAAATCACACTATTACTATAACGAAACTACGATTACCTCACAAAATAATTAATTAAACTTCGCTACAATATACCCACAAATAAAAATAAAATGTAGCCAATATATAATATGTACATATTTTTAGATACAATTTACAAACCTGACCTACTTTTTTAACTAGTTATATATTTAAAAAAAAATAAATATTTATTCGATAGTGGAATTCATATGTAAAAATATAATAAGTTGAATATTTGGAAAGCAGTAATTGCTTTTTATTTAAGTACTATAATTTATATTAAAAGACATTAATTTTGTCAATTAATTATTGGCACAGTGAAAGAAGTTACAAAATAAACAAGTTTGACAGAAAAAGTTTTTGAAATGCTTTTGAATTTTAATATCAAGTTAAATGTTGCTATATTAAAAATATATACTTTGTTCATATAATGCTTAAATTTAGCTTAGATTATTATAGGTAGAATATTTTGTGACAAAAAAAGCATCTCACACATGTTGCTTCTTAGTGCTACCATACTTATCAACTAACTAGAACATATCACACATGGCCTTTTTTGATAACATAGAAGGAAGTTATATAAAAAAATATATACTTTGATGCAAACAACATCTTTTAAAAAATAAAAAAAAAACTGATGTTTTTTTTGTATTTCCTAGCGTAAATTTTGGAAATTTTTGACATAGCGAGGATTGTTCCTAATAACAAAAATATGATAAAAGTAAAATTAATCAAACCTAAGAAAATACGAGAACTTACAAACTAAAAGATATTCTAAATGAATATAAGTATATATTATCACATAATATTTAACCCAAAATTGAGTAGGTTTATGTTAACATTTTATTATATTATATATAATACGAACACACACGATTATTATTTGAACATTATGATTGACCAATAAAAATAAAAAATATATTTGCGAAATAGCAAACAACTAAAGAAAAGTCATTCCAAATGTGACAAAATGGCGAAATCAGCGCAAAACTGCCCCAAATACTTTCTGCCCCCTGGACATAAGTAACTCAACAGCTCCTACTGCTGCGACTAGTAGTAGAACGGCAAGAACAGCCAATACTGCCCTACATCTTCTGCGCCTTCGTTCTGCTCGTGCCAGTCTTCTAGTGAGTTCTTCCCCTCGAGCCCCGTCCAAAGTGAATAATGCGCTAGTAGCCTGAAATAAAAGTTTCATGAATTAGGTTTTATTATTATATAGCGGTTACAAAATTTCCTATCGCTTATAGTAAGTATTGCTTTGTTAGATTAAAGGTAATAAGGTATTATACAGGTTTATCCACTGTTATAAACTAGGATTATCTAGATAAATAAAAACTTCCTAGGTATTTTTTATGATTTCACTTTAAATGTACCTAAGTTAATATTTTTGCGCTTTTGGTAATATTATATGAAGAGAAAGAAGAGCTTTGGAACCATTAGCTTTGTTTCAATTATTATCAAAGACGTAACATATAAAAATGTACGCTTGAATTAAGAACCTCATTATTTAAAGTTGGTTAAATATAACATCAATACGTTATTACGACTACATGATGTAAGGTTTAACCCAACAACCATACTTTCGTAAATTTTGTAATTGTAATAACTAGTAAGTAATTTTATAAAACTATCTTTTCGAGGTATTTTAGGGATTGTTTAGTTTCCCTTAGTTTTGGATAGTTTTCAACAATCACGAGAAATCACGGAAAAGACTATCAAATACCGAAACCGACCGTGACCGTCTAGTCTTAAAAATTAATCCTAAGAAAATGCATGAGTTAAGCGTTGTCAACGATCTCAGATTTTAAGTTGCAATGTAGTTTTAAAAAACTATTCGCCATTGAATCCGCGACTTTCGTTATTATCAACAACGCTAACTACGATACACGCGGCTTTCGTTATTATCAACAACGCTAACTACGATACACTTACTAGAAATCGGCTTGAAACAATCTTTGTACTACTAATACTTTTTTCGCTCATATTACCCACCTATACATAGCTATACGTAGGTGGATATATGAGACTTAAGTTGCTAGATAAGCGAGTACTATCCACTTAAACCAAACAGAACCTCCCCTTCTCACCCATACCGGATCGAATGGAACCGCGCCGGATCGCTTACGCTCTGAACCACGTCCACCCGACATAACCAAGATTGTTCCAATTGTTATTCTTACTACAATACTACGACAAATCAAATACGGTATTCAAAAATTATATCCAAAATAAAAAAAAGGCATAGCACCACTATATTTATAGGTATTACCATTTACAAATACTGTTAATAATATAATCAAGTTATGTCTATTTGATGACCTTTTTAATATCTCCTATAACAATCTCATGAGCAAATGCACAATAAGTAAAGACCACTAAAATAGTAAAATTTTAATTGCTAAGAATATAACATAATACAAATTTTACAACCATAATTACGAAATAAACTAATATTTCGCTATAAATACTTTAAATGTTACATAGGCACGGCTTTGAATACAGCATTTGCGCAAGAACTGAGAAAATTAAACCCCATTGAATTTACACACGTAATCTAAGCTTTAAATGCCATTAACATTAATGCCGAAGATGAATGTAAGCGTCTCATAATCAAAAATTCTTTTACATTACAATATTATGTCACTGACTGTGTTGAATGCTATTGATCCTTTCTAGTCTAGTGGCTATTATATGCGGCCTTAGACCATGAGGCGTGAGATCATAGATTTGAGTTCAGCGTATACGGACACTGTATTTTCTTGCCTGGAGATACTCATTACTCATAATGTAACCCATGGGAAAATGATGGTGGAGTGCTGTATAATCCTAAAAATCCTAAAACCTCAGCAATTTTTTTTTTATGGGACAAAGGGGGCAAACGGGCAGGAGACTCACCTGATGGTAAGTGATTACCGCCGCCCATGGACATCTGCAACACCACAGGGCTTGCAGATGCGTTGCCGGCCTTTCAGGAAAGGGAGAAAGGGAGGAGGGAGAAGGACGGGAGGAGGGATGAGGAGTGGGCCTCCCGGACTCTCACTTACCGGACGAAACGCGACAGCATAGCTGCCACTTCACGCCGGTCTTCTGATGTGAGAGAGTGGTACTATACGGGGCGTGCCGGCCCATACGGCTGCTACCCGAAGGTAGCAAGCATGGCACTTGAAAAAGAAGTTTATTAATAACTTTGCATCAAAAAGTGCGATTTTGTTAAGTTTATATTAAAATTATTTATCTTAAAAATTTTAATTGCATATATTTATCAGCTGTACAATATTTAATGCTAATGATTCCAACTGAACCTATAAAGTAACCATTTACGTATCTCCTAATCGAATCGTAATTACGACAAGATCAAGAGGGCTTCTTATTAAATTATAATCAAGTAATAATATGAAAATCAACAGTTTAATTACAACGAAACCTCATAAAATAGTAATTTAGTTAATTCCAACATAACATTCCCCAGGGTCTCTTTTGTGTCGAAATGTCATTTATATTAATATATGGTTTCTTAAATTTATTATCTGTAATTTAGTTTTCACGTTTATTCCCTGATGAAATAGTCAAAAATTAAAAACTTATTAAGGTCAATTATAATTATTATAATTATTATGATCTCAGATTTTACTTGTACTGGTATGAATTTCTTTATTGAAAAGTAAAAATAAATAAAAAGGTATGTGTATGGAGGTTTTATTGGAGCCAAGGTTATGAAGTTACACAACTTTATTTTTTCAAAATTTATGAGTATGGTTAAAATAAGAATTTAAAAAAAGAACATTTTCGCTTACCAAACACTACCTAAATGAAATATAAATACTTTACGCAGAACCTACAAACTTACGTCAAGAACCAGGAGCTAAATGTAGTATAAAAATATTATTATTGCAAATTGGACAGTTTATTATGCTTTTAAGTTATAAATAAGAACTTGACTATAAAACGATAAATACACTATCGAAATCACATTAAATAACAGTTAATGTTAAAAGTACATTCAGCCACATATGATATATGTAAAAGTAATTTAAAGCAATTAAAAAATATGTATATTAATTGTTAATTTTATAGCAATAATAATCCTTTTGTACAAGAATATGGCGCCAATACTTGCGTAATAGCTTTAAGGTATAAATAAAAGGTCCCAATTAAATTTCTTTAGTTCAAAAATATTTATCAAAGCACTTCAATTAATTACTAAACCTACATAAAATCGAACACATTATTGTTATTGCTTTCTGATAAGCATGTTACAAAGATATGCCCACTGCTAAGTACCTAAGTTTGACTTTCATTGACACGGGAGCGTATAGCGACTCACGACTTAATATTACCCAATTATACTCAATTTTTTATACAATACGACGAAATAATGTAAGAATAAATTATTTTTTGTAAATCAATATGCTTTTATAAATAGTTTTAATTGAAAATTTTAAGCTTCGATTTTCAATAATAATTATTATTATCGTTAACGTATTGTCGGACGACACATTTGACTCAGTTAGTGTGACCCTACTTGGTGTGCCAGCGGTCGCGGATTCAAGTCTCGCTGAGGGCAGTCATTTTTTGAGTACGAATGTTAGTACTTCAGTCATGGGCTTATATTTATAATATGTATGTATTTAAAGTTATATATCTGTTATGTATCCGTAACACGAGCCTCGTAGCTTACCATGGAACTAGATGACGCTGTGTGTAATAATGTCCCAACATTACATATTAACAATAGGTGTCATAGAAAACTTGATAACAAGGCATATTTATGCATTATAGGCTATTAAGGAGTTTGTTAAATGTAATTTACCTGACTATAATATTGCCTATGTAGTGGGTCACGGATATTATTGGCAAAGGTCATTAATTGACCTCAAATGTCGTGGTTCATAAGCGTCCGGCAACCCAGCCGGCTGTGAAGCCAAAAAACGCACTGAATGGTCCACTTAGTTAATAATTCATCAAGTATGCAATGATTCTATTTGAATTTAGAAATAAAAAATATTTCTATACTGTCTAGACGAATTTTTTGAAACAAACTTAGAATATTTTCGAAAAACTAGTTCAAAAAAACTGTGCCTATTTGGAAGAAAATATGAAGTGAAAGATATGCACACAGAAATGCATGAATACTTGAACTTATAAAGGCAGTGGTAGCTCGGTGGCAACGCGCATGCTTACAAATAAATATAACAACTGTTTGTCCACATTTATATTCTCTATTTTTAATACTTAATAAACGAAGCAAAAGAAGAAACTTAAAAGAAGAAGATAAAGAAGAAAAAAGAAAAAAAATTGGTTTAACAATGTTATCTAAGTTAAATAATAAGTATTATAAAATATGGTAGAAAGACAAATTACGACGTAAATGCACTGTATACTTATATGTATACGGTAAGAAATAAAAATAATAAAGATTAGCATAATAGGTCAAGGATATATTCTAAGGAAATTGTGGTGTATTAGCGAGTATTTATGAAGGATGATCATGATCATCATTGTTTTGGTCATGTTTCCAGTTAAACAAAATTGAAGTTCGTAATGTCTTAACAACAGCTTTTAACTTAATTCATATATAATTATAAAGGGTACGGGCTAATCTTCGAAACGACTGGACCGATTTTCATGGAACTTTTACTAGCCTGTTTTAGTACAAGAATAAGGGTTCCGTTTAAAACATTCACAGGGACTTCCCCGAAAGAAGAATGGCGAGTCGCTAAATTACATGTGACGAAATTTCAGAAACTATCTAAACATAACTTAATTATTATCTTCAATACTTTAAAGTTTAAAGCTAATTTAAAAAATGTATATTATTGTTAAAGGAAAACGTCATAAGTAAAATTTTACTCACGAATTTCTTGCAAATGCAAAGGTGAGTGATTTTTCCGAATTATTGACGAATAAAAATTTGTGGCAAGCTACTGCCACTATTTTTTATTATAGCTAGTAAAGATAATAGTTGAATAATAATAATTAATAAGAGATTATATCGCGTGTAGAGACAGCCTTGGCGTCAGCGTGATTAGTGAATACATCAATTTAGCATCGATACGTCCATTATCGTGTAACCTCAGACGGCAGCTAATACAACGCATTGTTCGTTATATCCTATATAAATTGAATAAAAGATTAATTTATTTACATCAGTGTGTTTCGTACTAGTGATAGGAATTTTGACGACACGTTTAGTGACCCTATTTGCTGTGACAGCGATCACGTTTTTGAATCCCGTTGGAGATATTAATTTTTGCAATATTTGTCACACTTATTTTTTTGACAATTTTCATCCATATCCGTTCAGCCGTTCTGGCGCGACTGAATAAGAAACATCCAAACATACAAACAGGAAACTTCAAACACTTTCAATTTATAGGTAAGATAATATAAGGTAAGATAAGATTAAAAAAAATCTTACAAAAAATATAGGGCAAAAATCGTTAAATGTTAATCCTTCATGAACATCTAATGTTGTGCATACCTTTAATTTATAGTTCCTTCTCAATGTTTTAGTTATTAAGTTTGTGTATATGTACCTACTCTAGTTGGTAAGCCTTAAATAAAATAAAATAAAACATGAGACGGTACGGCTTCGTTTTACAAAACATTGATATATTTTAACCACGCTCTACACAACTTTCACAAGAGTTGAAATGTCAATTTTTACCTTTTGTTAAATCGTTAGATCCTTAGGCTGTCTACACACGCACACGATAATTTGCGCACTTGCACATAGTGAGCAATTGTTCGGAAACAATTAATAAAGATCATTTCGACACGTTGGCGTTGTGAGTTTGTAGTTACCATGCTTGCTGAGCCAGCGGTCGTGGGTTCGAGTCCTGCTGGGGACATTCAATCGGTGAGCACGAATGTTTGTACTCCAGTCATGGGGGTTTATATTTATAATATGTATGTACTATTTAAAAATAATATGTGTAGTGTATCAACTGTCTGGTATCCGTAATACAAGGCTCGTAGGCCGTAGCTTACCACGGAACTAGATGGTGCTGTTGTAATAATGTCGCAACAAATTTATTTATTTATTTATAATTTTGTATAACTATGTAATGTTGTCAACATAAAAATTCCACCTGTAACACTCTTCTCACGGTTCTTCTCAAAGGCTTTTGTATTGCTTGTGCCATTCTAAATAAATTATTATTTTTTAACAAAAATAAAACAAGAAAGTGTTGTAACTTGCAACAGACACAACAAATACTATTTAATATAAAGTTATTTATGAAATTTAAGACTTCACCAAAATATACATTACCTATAATAAAAATTGATATGAAAAATCGATTTATACTTTAAAATATGATTTTCGTATTTATTTAAAATGTAAGTTTTATGGTTTCTTAGTAAATTGACACTAAATGCGGTTTGTTAAAGTGTAGTGTTACCAACCGGATTTATTTTAATGAGCTTATGTTAAAAAACTTATGTATAGCCGTACCTGCTCAAGTATATAACAAAGTTAGAAACATAATACTTTCTTAGATTTACGCGAATATGCGACATTATAAATGAAACTACCTTTTCGGATTTTGTCGCGGATTTATTTTGATTATTAGTTCCCGACGTTTCGAATGCTTTACAGCATCTCTCCTGTGACCATGATTGCTGTAAAGCATTCGAAACGTCGGGAACTAAAAATCAAAATAAATCTGCGACAAAATCCGAAAAGGTAGTTTCATTTATAAAGTTAGAAACAGTAAATAACATGTTTAAATTATTTTTTTTTTATATATGAAGTGGTCCAAATATGAGTAAAGCTCCTGGATTGAGAGCTTAATTCTACACAAACCAGTAAAAAGCTCTTTAAAGTTGAAAGCCTGAAACCAAATCGTATTTGATCGAATTTTATATTTTTTATTAGAATATAGTAGTATTATTAACTATAAACAGGAGAGATGGACAAACCGATGGATTTTGGCCTATGCAATGAAGTTCCATCGTAATTCGTAGCTAAAATAAAGGTCTAACTAACACTAACTCGTATTTAGATATTTTTTAGGATAAAGTATGACATTTTGGTATTTACATATGAACTGAGGGACTTTTCCTTCTAAATATACAAAGTAGCATGTGACTTTCACTAGCCTATTAAATGTGTTTATTTATACAACATAAAATCACGTTAATTTATAGTTACGTTGCTACGATTAGTGTTGAGAATTGTTAAAACTATCGATATGCGATAAAATGACGGTTGTGAACTGCTGTGTCAAGAACAGACAAAAATCGCAATTATGTACTTTTGATTGTTACACACACGCAAATGGTTATGTGGGACTCACCGGCTTAAAATAAGCCAGGACTACGAGTTCTTACTAAAACCTTGCAAAACCTTCCCCGTCTTAATAGAGTGTGGCGGAATATCCGAATTGAGTACTTCTGTCGTAGAAGTCGGGCAACATAAACGCTATAACATAGTAATAATGGAAAATGATGCAAATTAGCAAAATTCTACAATAGTACAAAACTATCGTAAAAAAAAATTTACAAATTTTGCATTGTCTATGATTTTGTAATCCATTTAAAATGATGAAAGCAGGCGTATGTTACGCGTTTAGATTTTAAAAACTAAGAAAGAATTCCTTGCCACATCATTTGTTATGTACACGTACATATTACTCCATAAAACCTCTCATTTTAAATAATATATTAAAATTTATTATATTTACTTACATGTCGTACACATTGCATAGCTTAATGGTTTTCAAATGTTTGTGGACGACACTCGTTTGTTTAATTATATTTAAATCATAATATTGCCCAAGAACAAGTAATGTGGGGTCGCTTGGTCAATAGCAAACGTCGATTAATTTTACGTTATAATATATTGTAATGATCTGTAGTAGAGGATGCTGTAAGCTAAAAATAAATGCTGTTGAGATCTAAAGGTTACCTTTATAGCCATTTTAAATAGCTAATTCTTATGTTAGTATAACTAATAAAATATAATATTAAAGTAATAGTTTGTACACTTGGTCGATACTTTGTAGTCTATATGTAGTTTTCTTATGTCGATAAAATCTCAACGACCATATCGTATAGGTAGGTTCTTTATAAAGACGATGGTCCTCGTTTCTCTCGAGTTCGTTCCTAGTATAAGAAATTACCGATGGACAGATAGGTGTCGAATTTTTGTATATATTTTTTACTTTATTAATAAATCTGTTTCAAAACTCAAACGAAAAATCTCAACTTGCTTGCAAACTGTTAAAAAGCAGATTTGTTTCGCGGTCAAATTCAAAGTATGTAAACGAAATGTTTTTGCTGTATTTAAAAAACAGCTTTAGTTAATTAAGGGTTTAATTTAAACAAAATATACATGTGTGTTCAAACATATATGTACACATGTGTTTAAAAACACTTATTATTACATTTAAAATATACATATATTATGTTCATTAGATGTATTATGGTACACTACACTTAGAAAAAAATAGGCGGACAACAGTAGCATGTACACTGTACAGCAAAAGTAAATAAATCAGTCTTACAGGAATTTCCCAAGCCACACGACAATTACTTGATGTTAAATATAAGCTAGTGGAGCGCTACTTCCTGACAGTGTAACTCATAACACTGTGTTTCTTATATATAACGAGAAACAGAAAAACTCGATGCGGAACATAAAGCGCGTACACTTACGGCTATAATAGAACAAGTTTGTTTCACTTATTTACGTCATTTATTGGTTTCATTTACCTATATATCTTATGTATTTGTTATGTATAGTTTTGAAGTTTTCTATTTGCTTTTTTATTTGAGATTTCCCTATTTTTATGCTTAAACTATCCGGAGGTAGTTTGAATATATATTCTTATTTTATCATTTTTAATAAAAAAAATATGTTCATATCGGGCCAGCCATTTTTGAGTTTTGGCGAAACTCGAACAGCAAATGATTTTTATTTACATATATAGTTTATCCTACAATTTATGAATAATTAAGAATGTGAATAATACATTTATGTGAATAAAAACAAAGTAGCAAGTCCATTATATAAATTTTATATTACCCATAAAAAATGTGATTTACACAATATCTTAAAGGAAAACAACTTTTATTTGTAAAAACTAATTAAATAAACAACCTTAAGCTTAAAAATTGAGGTATTAATATCTTTTGACTTTTATGTTTTAATATATCTTCAAACATATTTAACAGGCAAATTGACCATTATGCGTTTTACGAGCTTCCATTCACAATCCTACGCATAATTAAGGAATGGCGATATAAAAATAAAAATCAATTTTATTTTTTAATAAAGCCATGTACATATCATATGGCACAGTCGTGCAATGGCAAAAGTCTCAAGTTCAACTCTAGCAATGACAATTTTCGTATTGACCATACCAATGATTAAAATAAACCTATAAACATATTTAAGACGCAAGTGGAGTAAAGCTAAAAAATGTAACGGCTTGAGTAACTCTGCACAGATGCCATCTGTTACGCTATAATCACTTATTTAGTTTTGTAATTATTATAATATTAAATATGTATTTATAAATAAATTAGTACTATAAATTACATAATATTATACCAGTATTGTCACACAGTTTATATCTCAAGAACGGTTGGACCGATTTTAAGATTTTCGATTTGTTGGATTTTTCTGCGCCCCGAAAAGCAGAACTATAATTAAAACATCAAAAAAGTTAAAAAATAACATGACTTACTTATAGCTTATGGCTTACTTATACATGACTTACTTATAGCTTATGGCTGATAACTATGAACAAATATCTATCTTTTTAAAATTTACATAAAGACGCACCCGAGCGAAACAAGAGTATTAGGGTTGCTAGTCTACATCTACACTAATATTATAAAGAGGAGAGATTTGTATTTTAGTATGTAACGAATAAACACAAAAACAACTGAACCGATTTTATTGAAATTTGGTACACAAATAGTGTAGAGCCTGACAAAGGACATGCTACTTCTCAAGGCGAAAAAAGGGCTGTAAAGAGTTGAAATAGGGGATGAAAGTTTGTATGGAAATTACGTAACTTTTAAAGCTAGAAGCTTGAATCTTATTTTTTAGGCTTTATATTAGATATAAATAAGAAAGACATTCAAAGTTTGTAAAAATTTTATGCTAAAGTGGGTACCTATGACGAACCTGAGCGAAGCGAGGGTGAGTCGCTAGGTAATTATAATATGAGTTATAAAAAATTGGGAATATAATATTATGTAGTTGATTGGAGTTTAGGGACATGTAAGTATGTTTAATGTTTATCCTTGTTGCTAGTCTTACTACATAAAAATATAAAATATATCAATGTAAAAGAAAATAATGTTTGCTGTTATAATCGTTTGTAATCGGGTGAAAAACGAATCATATCATGGTGAGATGCACCATCACTATTATGATTACGCTCTTAAAACTATTATCGTTATTATGGCTGATTTTTCGATATTACTAAAAATAGAAACTTAAGTCCAAAAAATCTTTGTACCTACAAGGCATCTTTTATTAATGCTTTTCATTTTTTATTTTTCCTTCCGTTTTCTTGAATTATTTTGAATAATTATCATTTATGAAAATATGTTTATAATATGCAAATATATGCTTTATCGAATAAAACTTTAAAAAAAACTTGGTTTGAACCCTAGAAAGATTTATATTTTCCAACATACATATAAACAAACACATTTAACTAAAATTCAAATAGATAAAGTATTAGTTAAGAATTTAGAGTGACGCGACGTTAGTAACTTAGTTACGAAAAACAATGTGAAGTCTATATAATACACTAGCTTCCGGGTTCCGCTTGAATATTTTTATAAATTATAGCCTATGTGATATTCTGTTGTGTAAGTTATAATATATAAAGTTTCAGTTCATCCATTCAGTAGTTTTTGCGTGAACAAACATACATCCATATATTCTTACAAACTTTCACGTTTGTAATATTAGTAGTACATATGTATATTTTCTCATATTGTCTTCAGCCCTTTTTAACGTCCCACTGCTGGGCACGGACCTCACTCAGTACGAGGGGATCAGGCCATAGTCCACCGCGCTGGCCTAGTGCGTGTTGGCGGACTTCAGGACTTTCGGAAACTTGCTAGGTTTTCTCAGACATGCAGGTTTCCTCACGATGTTTTCCTAATACAAGTGGTAATCGTGATAGAAAAGATTCGCATATGAAAATATCAGAGGTGCGAGACCCGGATTTGAACCCGCATCACTCGGTTATACAAGCGAGCACGTTACCGCTGGGCTACCACTGCCATTTCTCATATGTATGTATGTATGTATGTATTTATTGATTACATATTATAGATAGTTATACCAAATCAAAAGAAAATAACTTATTTAAAAACCACTGTACTGACTTAATTGAAAGTGACGGATCAAAACCTGCCGTTGGCGCCAAGAATTGCCAATAATCAAATATAACGAAAAAGGTAAAAATAATTGCCTTGTTAAAATAAGAGAAAGGAAAAGTAAGCCTTTGTGCAACTAACATTGCAAATTTAACATACCTTTATACATACTTGACTAGATTTTGGACTATTATTAAATCACGAATTATACATAAAGTGAAATTATAACATCACTGATTTTCACCGCGGGTTTTACACTATATTTTTGCTTATATAATATGTATACTAGCAACTCATCCTCGCTCCGTTCGGTTCCGTTCGTTTCGTCGTAGAAAATAATTTTTAATGAATTTAAATTAATTATTTGATTTTAAAAAAAGCGTGGGGTGCATGGTGTCAATAGTTCTAAATATTTTATTGACAGATATGAGTAGTGATTATCATTTTGATAATATCTTAAAAAGCACCCCACGCTTTTTTAAAATCAAATATTTAATTTAAATTCATAAAAAAATATTTTCTATTTTTTAGTTTGGTTTTCTATAAAAAGCGTGTTTTTAGTTTTTTTAAACTTATTTATTTTTTACTTTTTAGTTTGGTTTATTTATAAAAGCGTGATTTTTAGTTTTTTAAAACTATTATTTGTTTTTTTAGCAAAAATCACATTTTGCAAATTCAAAAATGGAATAGTTTTATCAAATTAGTGTATTATTATCGGTTCTCGATAAATCTACAAAGTTTGAACGAAATCTGGCTGTTTAAAGTGGGTCAAAATCGCGCCCAAAGAAGTCGGTTACAAACGTACAAACGTACAGGTGAAGCTAATAAAAAGTGTGTAAAAATAAGATATTTTTTCGCATTAAAAAGTGTCCTTTATGTTGATCTGGATAACCAGCATCACACCAAACATCAAAATCTGTCCATTTGCTTTCTTGTGATGTGATGACAGAGAGACAAAAATTCTAAAAATTAATTATAGATTCGGCCTCTGTATCGATAGTATCGATTATTATTTTTATGAAATTAAAAAAATAATAATATATTCGACTCAGAATTTTACTCTAATTATACGTCTATAGCTTGTCTATAACCTTAGATAATTTTACAAACCAAATACAATTTGTAAAGATACGAGTATTGAAACAAATTATTCAACTTTTACATTAACATTTAATCTATAAGAATAGCTATAACAAAAAACAAAAACCGACTTCAAAACTAAACAAATCTAAACTAAAAAGTAGGAAATAATACTTTTAAGAACTTCGTTAATTCTGAAGTCGGTCTCGGAGCCTGAAAGAATTTACCTATCGGTCTATAATTACGTATAATTTTGAAAGAATTTTCTTTTAACTCCTAACCGTTGAGGAGTTGTACCTTCCATCATTAGCTCAACCACAGGAGATGATGATTATCAGACGCAAATACTTGAACAGCTTTAGAAAATATATGAAAAACGTAATAAGTGCCTATAAAATTTGAGAGTTGTCTTCGATTTCCCTGGGATCCCATCATCAGATCGTGACTTGGTGACTATGGGACCAACTAGAAACTATACCCTTTCAAACAAAAAAAGAATTTTCCAAATCGGTCCAGCCATCGTTGAGTAATCGGGGAACTTTTTTTGAAGTCGGTTAAAAATACTTTACAGTGAAGTATTCACTCAACAGATAACTATCGAAATAAACGTAAATGAAAACGCTGTAGTATTTTCTCTATAGATATAAAAAAATACTTACAATTTTGAAATTGTTTTTAACACAACTAATTATAGACAATATAACAAATGGTTCTTATATTAAAATACGTTTTTACATTATTTAAGTAGGTATATTAATTATTACTAAGTGTTTAAAGTCTAGGCCACTTTGCGCTGACAGTCTCAAATTAATTATAATACATACTTTGTCTATATTGATTACTTTTCCACCATGATCCGAATGTAAATGTCATACCGAAGCAAGGTAGCGCGGCGTTGTTGGTATTCCTCAAGAATTTCATTACGACACTATTATTGGCATAAACAAATTTTACGATATGTCTAAATTAAAGTAAGCTTCTCAATGTTGTATAGCTCAATATATTATAGCGTAGAGTTTACTATTTACATAATAATAAAAACAATTACTTTTTAAAAAGATAGACTGGCCTTTCAATATGCATAAGGACTTAAACCATTTTTCTTTAGATAATTGATATTAAAAAAATATATGTATTAGTGTAAAGTTTACAGAAGTTTAAAACATAAACAAACATTTACCTATAACTTATATCAAAAACATAAACGTAGTATATAACACAAGATATTCAAATAAAAGTAGCATCAATATAAATAATAAATATATTATCGCGCAGTATATCTTTGAATTCATTGAATCGCCAGCTTTAAAAGCATTTGACGCTCTCCAAAAGTCGAATCAATTAGAACCTGCAATTCATTAATAACGAAAAAAATATAACATTTTATGTACATTCCTTTAGAGAGTAATAAATCAGAGCTGACATTAACATATCTTCGGCTCGGTTGTTATTTAGTTAGACTAATACAATCGTAATTATAATTAAGCAATAATCGTATAGTATCGTAGAAGTAGTTGCTATGTTTATTAAGTTTTCTTGGAAGTAGTGGTGTTTATCGTATTCACTTAAAAATACATACATATTTTGAATGCCTTGTCGTCAAAAAGTATTCAAAATAGTTTTTACATATTAATTATTAATTAATTAGCGGTAACGCGTCGCTTGTATAACCGAGTGATGCGGGTTCAAATCCGGGTCTCGCACCTCTGATATTTTCATGTGCGAATCATTTCTATCCTGATTACCACTTGTCTTACGGTGAAGGAAAACATCGTGAGGAAACCTGCATGTCTGAGGAAACCTAGCAAGTTTTCGTAAGACACGTGAAGTCCGCCAACACGCACTAGGCCATCGCGGTGGACTATGGCCTGATCCCCCTCGTACTGAGGGAGAGAAATAGAATTTTGCCATTTGTTCTTGAAATCGTAAGAATGAGTGTACATTTAATAGGTATGTTGGGACATTAATATGTTGGGACATTATTACAACAGCGCCTTCTAGTTCCGTGCTAAGCTACATTACGTGCTTGTGTTACGGATACCAGATATTTGATATACTACACATATAAATTTTAAATATATATACATACATATTATTAATATAAACACCCATGACTGGAGTACAAACATTCATGCTAAACAAATGATTGTCCCCAGCGGGACTCGAACCCGCGACCGCTGGCGCAGAAAGTAGGGTCACTACCAACTGAGCCAAACATGTCGTCTATATATAATATAATAGAAAATTTATAGTAACGTTTGGATTCGTCACTATACACATTTTAACAGTTGGTTTATATTTCTCAGATATAAAACGTTTCCCCGCAGTACAAAAGTACTCCATATGACCCGGGATAGTTAGTACCCTAGAGGGATAACCAGCTATAATTATGCCTAATTTCATAAACGTTTCGTAAAGATAATAATGACTATGACTATTTCAATAAGCTTTTCATCCATTACTAATATTATAAATGCGAAAGTAACTCTGTCTGTCTGTCTGTCTGTCTGTTACCTTTTCACGCCTAAACCACCCAACCGATTTTGCTGAAATTTGGTATGTAGATAGTTTGCATTCATGAGAAGGAAATAGGCATATTATTTTTTGGAAATTCAACCCCTAAAAGGGTTAAAAGGGGTGGCAAAGTTTGTATGAGAAAAATATTTTTATTGCACATTTTTGCATGAAACTTTGAATTAATGATTTTTAGTACAAATGATGAAACACGTATTTCAGGGTTTTACGAAATTCACCCCCATTTCCCATTCCCATTTCCATATCCCATTTTGGGTTAAAGGGGGTGGCTAAGTTTGTATGGGAAATTTAATTCTATTGAAATATTTTGCGTGAAACTGAAATAATGCTCTGCAATACAAATTATGAGATACATATCTAAGCGTTTTTTGAAAATCAACCCCTATGGGTTGGGTTAACGGGGGTGGCACAATTTGCGTAGGAGAAATATTTAACAGTAATTTTTACCATAAGTCCATAACAATGAACCACGTACGTCAGTTTATCATTAACGAAAAACACACAAAGAAATTATGATACACATAGTAGCAAAATTGGTTAAAAATAGGAAATAAGTTTTAGAAAGCGCAGCAGAGGCGGCACGGCAGGATGCTACACAGTAGTTTTCAGAAAAGAGGGCCAGAACTTTAAATGGGGAATCAGTCCTTGGTACATTATAAGTAACAGTATATAAGCAAAAATTTTTATTTTATTCACTCTTAGCGCGAGCGAAGCCGCGGGCATCGCTAGTTGAATATACTTTGGAAACCAAGATAAAATTTTACTATAATATGAAGGTATAGATTTAACGTTTAATATTGTTAACTAAACATGAATCAATCGTAATAGAGTACAATAGAAACAAAACACATTAATTCAAGACAAGTGAGTGGAAATCATCAAGGTAGCCAGCAGATGGGCAAAGTGGCCACATTCGGCATCCACTCTCTGGAACGGCCTTCGCTTTGTTACATTCACGTGCATCAGAAGCTAGGCTAGTCGTTATGTATTTCCTAAGCTGTGATTTAGGTGACAGTCCTAGTGTTCGACAGACTGAGAAAATCTAAAACTGGAGGCGGATTATATGCTCAGTTTCATTCACACAGATACATGCATATATAAATAATATATGTATGTAATCAGTCCTTTTCCCACTGCCGCGCACGGGCCTCCCGCAGTACTAGGGGATCAGGCCATAGTCCACCGCGCTGGCCTAGTGCGTGTTGGCGGACTTCACATGTCTTTCGAAAACTCGCAAAGTTCTCTCAGACATGCAGGTTTCCTCACGATGTTTTCCTTCACCGTAAGACAAGTGGTGATAATGTTAAAAAATAATTCGCACATGAAAATATCAGAGGTGCGAGACACGGATTTGAACCTGCATCACTCGGTTATCCAAGCGAGCGCGTTACCACTGGGCCACCACTGCCTTAAATAATATATGTACAATGTACATACATACGTATATACAGACAAACAGATATACTCGTACAGTGCAAATATATTATACAGTTTTGTATCGAAAACAGAATAAATATTGTAATCACATGGCAGGCCACATACTTGATACATATATTACATTATGCATATACATTATATTAGCTACGCTTACGAGTATACTAAGACTTAAGAGGCTATTGAAAACGTTGTTAATATACATTAAATAACATGTTCTGACTCTACGGATCTGATTACTAAACCTAACGTGATAAAACTTCAATAGCTTATTAACGACATGGACAACTAATAACTTGGATAAATTAACCAGACCAAGTACGAGCGGTCGGTAGTAACCATTTACATTAATTTATATATTTTAGCGACATTTAACCTCATAAAAAATAAATGCTATAAAATAGGAGAAGACATCCCATTTATTAATATGATAAAAGTTTGAATGGATGACTTAAGCACGCCAGAATCGCTGAACGGATCTGGATGGAAATTGTTTATAGATTATTAGTGTTGCCCAAATGCAAGAACAAGACGAGACTTAGCCAGTCTTGGTCTTGGTCTTGCGCCAACACATCTGGTCTTGGTCTTGGTCTTGGTATTGCGCTCCCAGTCTTGGTCTTGGTCTTGGTCTTGCAGCAAGAGTCTTGCAAGTCTCGCAATTACCTATTAGCCTATTGCTGTTTGTTAAACGTTACTTTAGGTCTTAGAACAACGTAATGGAGTAGGTACATTTTGAGATTGAATTAATATAGCCATAGTGAAGTGCAAACAAATTGATAAATGTCTAAACAATTGACACCGGGGGGTTTGAGAACCCACGACCTAAGCGATCCGTGCCGATGCTCTAACCAACTGAGATACCTACCGTGTCCCACGGGAGTCGGTCTGTTTCTTAATAAACGTTTACATTTAATAAGCTTACATGTGCTAAAACTAAAACATATAAAAACAAATTAATGACATTAACTTGTATTGACTTGACTGTATTTTAAAGAACATTATCTGTCTAGGAAGAGTTTGAAAGACCCTCACCTTATAATATGAAAAGGGATAAAAGAGTTATACAATTTATACAATTTACCATTTATTTAAATAAAAAAAAAATTGACATTACTGTTACTTTATTTTAATTCTTTTGACCAAGAATTAATACAATTGATGGCCCGACACCACGGCAGGCGACGTAGTAAACTTTCGGGCGTCCGCGTATCGTACATTTTAGCACGCACGAAGGCTTGAAATATTTTTGTTGGTAACTATAGCGTTAGGTATCTATCTTTTTCTATGGACTGAAGTATCTGTTCCAAAGGAACTATTAGTTAATCTGTGCTATTAGTTAATTTGTGGTACATATTAGGTATTTGTACGCGGATGGCGGTGAGTATCCCGCACATAGCGTTCAAAGTAGTTACCTCTACATTCGATGCATAAATGACACCTAAAACTTAACTGTTCACCTGACACGGGATAATAATTGAGTATTCACTTTGGTTTGATCGAATGCTCATATTATTATTTTTTTCAACACTTCGCGGATTTCTATTGTGCGGCCAGTGTACACTAATGTCTTTACTTGCCCCCACAAATGAAATATTTATTTAATATATTATTTTTTAATATGTATTTAATATATTATTACTTATTCGGACTGCGTAAATTCCCCCTTCAACGTAAATGCAATGATAGTCATTTATATCTGTACTTTACGTCTTCCTATTTTCTCCCTATTTTCTTCTTCAAAATTTTATGTACTGGTACTTTCTTTTGTTTTGTTTCGTTTGTTTTCTATGTGTCAATTTTTTGTATTATAAATTAAGCCTGTGCGCTCCCTGAAACGACACTCAGTCCTAATTGCAAGACGCAAGAGTCTCGCATACTTAGTCTTGTTCTTGCTCAAATCTTGCATGGTCAGTCTTGGTCTTGGTCTTGCTAAAATTAGGCGGTCTTGGTCTTGGTCTTGGTCTCGCAAAAATGCAAGAACAAGACCAAGACTGCAAGACCAAGACCGATTTTGGGCAACACTATAGATTATAGTTAGTTTTTGTCAGAGCAAGCGATCAACTATCCTTTCCTAATCATAACGTATCCAGGTACGAACCTGAGTGAAGCAGGGGTAATGCGCTTGTAGTATATAAGTTAGTATATAACTTATAAGTTAGAAAGCAGTTGTAGTTGTGGTATTACTTTTTATTGAATACCCCGGCCCGCTTCGTTGGACGTAAGTTAAAGTAAATTGAATGGTTTTTATAATTTTCTAATAAAATAAAAGTAGCCTAAGTTAGGTACTCCTTATAACATGAGCTATCTGCAAGTGAAAATCCCATCAAAATCGGTACAGCCGTTCCAGAGTTTAACCGGAACAAACACACAGACATATAAAAATAAAAATAAAATTTTTATTTTTTAAGTATATACTAAAAACAGATTAAATAGGACTAATATTAACAAGAAAAATCTTTTAAAATTGGGTTAAATACCATTTATTACTTCAATTATAATTTCCAAACCCGGTAACTTTCCTACATATGTTCGTATAAAAATTCTGATGATATGTCGTAACATTGCCGGCGGCAAGGCAGCCTGGCGGTCACATGCAAGTACTATGTAATAAGATGTATTACACATACAAAAATACATTGTAGAGAATTTCTTACATTGAGAAGTTGGAGTAAAGATTTTCGAAGGTATCTTATTTTGGATATAGTTATAATATAAAGTAATAGGTTCCCATTCATCGATTTGTTAAGAAATTAATATGAGGATTAAAATAAAATCTAAGATACAGGCTCGGGCTAGTTCAGACGTTAGTGTACGACTTGACTTGACTTGACGACGGTGTACTTTAACAAAAATTTACTAATGATAAATAACTATTATTTAAGAAAGTGTACTGTAATCTTTTTGTATGTTGTAGGTACTTAATTAGGATAACTTAAAAGAAATAATGATAAAAAACTGTGATATCTGCTTTATTAGAACAAGGTACCTATCTTGTTTCGATTCGTTTTTCGTTTCGATTCGTCGAGAAATAATTACAAAACATTTATTTTAGTTAAGTCTAAATATTAGACACAACGTTGAATTGAGTGAAAAACATTGTATCATTGTCAGTTAAATGTGTATATATAAGTATAGTGTAGCTAAATCTACCAGAACTTTAAAAACTCTGTTCCCACTAACTTTTATAGACCTACTAGCAATTCCTGCGGCTACGCCCGCGTTTTAATCACTTTTATGATTGGATTCAATGTATTGGTGAGAAATCATAAAAAAATAAAGTAAAAATTTTGTCTAAAATTAAAAAATTAAAAATTTGCATAAAAAAATAAAGTAAAAATTTTGTCTAAAATTAAAAAATAAAAAAATTGCAGAGCACCCTTAGCACCTAGAGTAATAAAAAATAGTCTACGATCTATACTCAGACCAACCAAATATACACAAAAAAAATCGTAAAAATTGGTCAAGCCGTTTCGGAGGAGTTCAATAACAAACACTGTGACACGAGATTTTTGATTTTTGTATATTAGAGATTAACTTAATTAACTACCAAACTGTTAAGGCATTATGTTTTATGAATAGTATCGAAGTACAAGCGTTTTGTGACTAATATCACAGTGCTAATATTACGTGCATGTTTAACATAAATTCTTGTATATAAACGGTAAACTGGCGCAAGCCCCCGCGGCAAGGCGGCTATCTCCGCTCATTGCAAATTCATTTGAAAGTGCCAGTAGCGAAGTTTTGTTACTATGTTTTGGTGTTATGTAACAAATATTATTTCAATATTTTCTGACCAAAGTCATCCCATTTTTGACCGATTTCAAAGAGAAAGAGGTACTCAGTTATACAAAAATGTACCTAATTATTGTAAATGGACGTTCATAATTACTTTTATTTTTGTCAAAAAGAATGCTTTGAAATTTAATAAAATCCACTTGGTACTCCTAAGCGATTTTTAAGTAGGTACTTATTTATTTATTGTCTAGCCGCTAGCGGAAATTATTCTATTGTAAAACGTAACAGACAGCAAGGTAAATTCTGTTTTAATTTATTGTACATACATTAATAAGTATGTATAATGTTAAAAGAATCTGCGGTGTGCAATGGTGCTTTTTTTTAATTTTAATTTTTAACCAATAATCGATAATTTCAATACAAAAAAAAAACAAATGTTAACATTACATCAATCCTTACTAATATTATAAATGCAAAAGTAATTCTGTCTCTCTGTCTGATGCGCTTTTACGTTAAAACTAATTGAAAAACTGAAAGATAGTCTAGAGCCTGAAAAAGGACATAGGCTATTTTTCAAAGCGAAAAAAGGGCTGTAAAGGGATAAAATTTTGTTTGGAAATTACTTCATTTTTAAAGATAAAGGTTTTAAACTTATTTTTAGGCTTTTGATTAGATATATATAAAAATACATTCAAAGTTTGTAAAAATTTTACCTAGGGACGAACCCGGGCGAAGCGATATGAATCGCTAGTACTTTTATTTGTACTGCTAAAATTTACATCACACAAACGGGCAATTTAAAAAACAAACTTTATATCATTAGATGTATAAGATCTTAAAAAATAACATCCAGCAAACTTTTAACCTGTTAACTTTTATTACAATAGATTTAAGAAGGAAGAGCTTTTATGAGCTTTTAATAGTCATTATTTATACTGTATATAAAAGTTTTTTTAAAAGATAAGTACACTTTAAGAATACTTTAAGCTCCTTTAACCGTAATTTATTATTATTGAATATTAAAATATGTATTTTTATCTAATATAAAAAAGTAAAAATTAATTATGCAGGTAAGTTTATGTTTAGTTTTTCAACAGTTCATCTGAAAACTACGGCTTTCTTCAAACTGTTAGTAGAGGTTTTGACAAAAATAAGTGTATTTCTAAAATACTTCTTTCCATTTCATTTTATTCTCTAAAAAATGAATAAAAAATTATGATGTTTATTTTTTATAACATGTGATGTTTTTTAATTACATATTTTTAAATGTATCTTTTTAAAAAAATAATTTCAATTAGTCTTCCTTTCTGATCTACTGCGTTAGTTTGCAACATATTTTCTAGTAAGGAATTTAAGAAAAGAGTTCAATTAGTCTCAAGAACAAACATGTTGTTTTTACTTTAGATTTTTTAAGCTCTATTGAATATTGGATATTATAATGACTAAAGTATCAAATAAATGTGCTACATTATATTTGCACTATTCATTAGTTATCATCTATTATTCTGCAGAGCTTTCAGCCCGCCTATCAATTAAGACGCCCACATTTAATCATATTTAAAAGTAATTGAGCAGGCGCCAAAAGAATTAAAGTCTACACAAGTGGGAGCATTAGAATCAATATTTTACCAACTGTATATGTACGTCATCTGTTTTGTTTAAGCTGAACTAGTTAGTAAGAGCTTTTCATGGTTAAAGTAAGCGTTGTGGCAAATATTATTAAATAAATAAATATGTTGGGAAATTAACAAACAGCACCATCTACTTCCATGTAAAACTACGGAGTAGTAGAGATGTTATGGATACCAGGTAAATGATACGCTAGATATGGAACTAGAAATATGACTTTAAATACATACATTAAGGTCACATGACTATTGTATAGGCATTTGTGCACATCACAGAAATGAATGTTCCTTGAGGGACTGCACAACAAGTAGAGTCACTGCTATGATTGTCATCAGCCCTTTTTAACGTCCCACTGCTGGGCACGGGCCTCCCTCAGTACAAGGGGGATCAGGCCATACATCGCGTTGGCCTAGTGCGTGTTGGCGGACTTCACATGTCTTACGAAAACTTGCTAGGTTCTCTCAGACATGTAGGTTTCCTCACGATGTTTTCCTTCACTTTAAGACAAGTAGTAATCATGATAGAAATGATTCGCAAATGAAAATATCAGAGGTGCGTGACCCGGATATGAACCCGCATCACTCGGTTAAACAAGCGAGCGCGTTACCGCTGGGCTACCACTGCCTACTTCTATGATTAAAATAAGGAAATATGAAATTTGCGCTATTATTTCCCAAAGAATACACTCTTATTCTTAAAAAAAGTCACTATAGGTTCTATAATGACTCTTTACAAGCCTCTAGAGAAAAACAACTTGAAGCACCTTAGTCCTCAAATGTTTTTTTTTCATGATCATTGATCTCGTATATGTTTTTTAAAAATATTCAATATTACCTTGCTTAATTTATGGTTTTTTTGGTATAAAAATCATATGCATTTACTTTTTTAAATTAAAGCTTAAAAAGGAGAAGGAAGGATGAGAAATACACATCCTAAAATTATTATAAAGTGAGTGAAGAAAATTGAATGATTCTGACTTAATACTAAAAGGCTTTCTCATTTTTTGAGTAAACTAGTTTGGTTCTGATAAAGAATTTCGCTTAGTTTTGGCGCATTCCCTACAAATTACTTAAAAAGCTAATTTATGATCTGTGCGATAATGACCAAAATCATCTAACTGGTCAAACAGTTGCCCAACTACCACCACAAAATGTTTCTGCATTTGCAAGTGAATGTAGTTCAAGAGCGGGATTTAGCAACCGCGTTTTGCATATCAAAGAGCAAATTTACGAATACACAATTCTACGACCTTATTACAATGTTATAAAGCTTTATTTTATATAAATCAAGTGCGAATTGTTATTGTTCTTTAGCATTTCGCTAGTAAAAAGTAACTTTTTATTGACAAGAGAAATGGACTTTATTGTAAGATGAGAGAGTCGAATTTTGATCGTAAATTTTTGAAATATAATTTTTATGTTTGTGTAAGGATAGCAGTGTTTAGTATCGAGTAAAGGCGTATTTAACAAATTATACACAATCAAAGTATAGTTACGATGTGATTTGTTCAAAAGAAATAAAAAGAATGGCAAGGCAATTATATTTATACGCATTTGTAAGTCAATGTTAGTTGTTCAAATCAAGCATTATTTTCTGATTCTGATTATCCCTATGTGTGTTTCTATCTTAAAAAAGATTAATGTGAATCTATATTTCTGATGTACACAGTAAACAGAAAGGTGGTTCGTCATATAATATATGAAAATTCCATTCAATTTTCTTGAACTACTACTGTTCATTTCTCTTGTTACTGGGCTAAAAGCATTAAAGAGATTGCTGCGGACCTTCATCCTTGATGTATTAGATTAATCTCCGCTTCGAAAAGCAGAATAGCATCGGAAAACTCACGGTCAAAGCTGCTACTGTAAAATATACGAGTAGTTCTCTTTAACTCAATCAAAAATCATGAGTTCGAATAATAACATTAAGATGAAAGATATAAATAATAATGTTCTCCGACTGATTCCGACCATGGCGACCAATCTCATTTAGCGCAGGAGATATTACCTATATACACAAGTGCACGCGCAGACACAAGTGCATCTCTGTGGGAGATGTGGGTGCCACTCTCATACTCTGGTGGACGGCTACTCGACACGACCAGTGAGAGCTAAGGCGCATGATCAATGGTTTTAAGTGCTGTTACTTAGACTTACTAAATAAAAAAACTCAATAACTAAACTTGGCCCGACACTGGACTTGAACCCATGAACTCTTGATGTGTGACCGCACATGCTATGCCAGTAGTTACACCACCAAGATAGTGAAGATGAAAGATAACGCTACTTTAGACGAATAACTTATCACTAAGATATCTTTGTTCAATTCCAATGGAAATATTAACGAATAAAGAAAGTTTCTTAGAAAAACTCTAACAATAACATTTTGAATTATTAGTAGTAGATGCACAGTAAATGAGAAGGGCTTATACTTCTTCACGTTGTAACGCTTGAGGAATTTTAATGAAATTCTGAACTGAGAATATATATAATACATCATGTTTGTTAATGACATGTCTGCAAAAACAAGCAAGAGTTTATATTAAAATGCATTATAGTAAACCAATTTTTGCCTGCTACTTTGCTCCTATAATAAACGGACTGAGATACTACTTGCGAGTCACCCTCGCCACAATACAGAGATAGAACAGTAGCGTAACTCAGCCGTCTTTTTGAAATTTACACCTACAGCTGAGCGGAGCGCTAGGGTTGGTACATACAAAAAGTAAAACAGGTAATTTTTTTTAGGAATGAAACGTATGTTAATTTAATATTTATTTTTTACATATTTATGTTATAAGTTGGTAACAGATAAATATTTGCGTCTATTGCGACAAGTTTTAAATGCTGTGTTGTTAAATTTTATTATATAAAAAATTCGCATTCTTATTATTATTATTATGCACCGCCCGCTATATATTTGTCTTAATTATAATATGAATTACCATTACACGCACCATGGCAACGGACATAACCGATACGTCAAACGCCGTTAATTTTATAAAGTTTCTTTAAATTTTCTAATCTTCCGCACAACTTTCTTATTTTTTTCTTTCATAAGAACCTTCTCCTAACATTAACAAACATAACAAAAAAAGAATTGGCCAAATTGGTCCAGGCGTTGTTGAGTTATGCGCTTACCAACACATTTTGCGATTCATTTTTATATTATAGATCGATTAAAACAATAAAACATTCTTACTTTTTAAAATCAGTAGGGAGTTTAAAAAACGAAATCTCCGGTTTTGATGAAGCAGAGTTCAAACAGCCGTATACTACGCAATAAGTTCGTGGCATCTTTAAAAAGATCGCGGTAATAAACTCCAACGCAGCACACACGACTGACAGCACCGCAGCGTCCGCTAAGGGGCCTCGTTGATGCGCGTATTTGTGTGAGTGTGCCGTTTCGAACGTTAAGTATGCAGTTTCCGTACTGTTCATATTTTTACTGTGCCCTCGCTTCGCTCGGGTTCGTCTAGTTCCTAGGTGCTCCCTTCCAAATTTAAAGTTTGTAACACACGAAATAAAGAACATTCTTACAAACTTGAGAGTCCTTACTAGAACTCTTTATTCCGGCTTTGTCGCAAAAACTGTTCTTAGCGGATATCCACTTCTCACATTTCGTCTCGTCACATTTCGTGTAATATATCAAGCGGTTTTCGACGTAAATAGTGAATTATTACGAAGTAGGTGCTCTCAGCCAAATTTAAATTTTTATAAACTTTGAATATCTTACTCAATCATATCAAATCAAAAGCC
This sequence comes from Boloria euphrosyne, assembly GCA_951802675.2. Lineage (NCBI taxonomy): Eukaryota > Metazoa > Arthropoda > Insecta > Lepidoptera > Nymphalidae > Boloria > Boloria euphrosyne. Next base: position 2,642,088 of record OX637887.1, on the reverse strand, counting down.
TACAAAATAAGTTTCAAATTTATAGCTTGAAACTTATATGAAGTAATTTCTATCTCTCTTCTTCTCTCTTCATTCCCTATTTCAACCCCTTACCGGCATTTTTTCGCATTGAAAAGTAGTCTATCCTTTCTCAGCCAAAATACCAAATTTCAATCGGTTCAGTAGCTTAGACATGATTGAGTAACACGCAGACTGACAGAGTTGCTTTCGCATTTATAATATTAAGTAAGGATTAAAATCAAATGTGTTAACTCTACAAATTGTATGCAAAAATTTCAAAGCATGCATCCACAAGTGCAGGATGGCAATATAAGTCGTGATGCAAATGCAAAACAAAGCTGTCATTACCATTATCATTATTACTATTATTTCCACGCGTGTGGACAGCAATGACCCACTTGGCACGTAATTTAAAACACTTAATTTTTTGTGCAGTGATAAACATGAAGACACGAAGCCATAAAACATGGTGTATTTATGTGATACAAAGTTATTTTGTGTACCTTTGCTAATTATTCGACAATCTATACCTACATGATATAATCAAAGAAGAAACTGATTAATACCTTTTCACTTCTATTTTGCAAAATAACCCTAAATAGATACATATTCGATTAATCTATTAATTCGTAAACATCAAAATACCTGGCTGGCACCGACTCCAAAATTAACAAAGTTGTTAAAAGTATTATTTTCTACTTTTTAGTTTAGATTTATTTAGTTTGGAAGTCGGTTTTTGTTTTTTTGTTAAAAATAATAAAAGAATTTATTACATAAAAGGTAGGTCTTTATTCCAGGCGCTCTACTTTTAGTTTGAGACTACATCTATTTTACTCGACATGTGGTTATATGATTATGTGCCTAAATTGCACTTCAGGAAGCATTTGAAAAAAATTAACTTTACTGACTATTGTTACGTACTACGGGTTCGGGATCGGAAATTAATAGCGTTCTTGTACCAAAGTTGTTTTAATTATTTAAAAAAACACGAGCACAGTCTGTACACAACACTAGTCTATGAGCACTGTAATACTCCTTCTCAATGCTTCTTCACTAACTCTTCACTTTTCCACAATTTCGTATTCCTTCTAGTCTTCACTCAACTTCGACTCGATGTCAACTGCTCTCTCGACACACTGCCGGCCTTTTTATATGCATAAATATTAGAACATTCTAGTATCGAAAATTCAAAATGTTTCTAGTAATTTCGAATCCTTTCTCGACAATGCTTTGTCCCTCTCTGACACATTCGAATTTGTATGTAATGTGATTGACATAAGTTAAAAATTGACATTCGCCGTTCTTAGGCATGGTACAGGCGTGCTATTATGACGAGTTCACACTATATTACGCGACAATATCTTCTTATATTTTCTAGGTTTGCTGTCTAAATGATCCGTGTCTACGTAGCTAGCGGACCTACATCTGCAGATTCTGATGTCGAGTCCTGAATAATCCAATCTCAAAGGGTTTAGGCAGCGTTTTCGTTGAAAGCTCCCAGACGGCTTATTTTTTTGCGATACCTCTAACAGATATCATTATATTACTTTAGCCAACGTATACAATAACTTGACAAATTATATACTTAAACTTTCCTGGAGAAAAATTCTATCCATTGGTGAAAACTGCATGAATTGCGAACAGACAGACAGAGAGACGCGGCGGAGGACTTTGTTTTATAATATGTTTAGAAGCAATTGTTGCAGTAATTAGAAGAAGTTTACTTAATACTAAATTGTTAACTTGAAAATATGATATTTTTGGATTAAACATTATTCTGTTTTATTTGATCAGCAAATAAATAATTACGTCAACTTTTTAACATTTAAAGAAGATTTTATGTAATATATTCAAGTGCAATATTTAAAGTGTGTTTGACTGACACACTCCACTTAACTACATTCATGACATTTAAATGTTGCTATTTTGAAATTATATTTAAAATACAAAATCAAAGACTACCTTGAAACCATTATAAAAAAATCGCTAGTAATCTCCTATTTGTTTGACAAATAATACCGCATCCCTCATTATTTCTTAAGCAGCTCATTATAATATTTACATTATATATTGAAACATTCATTATTATCGAAATAGAGGCCGAACCTCAATTCGTCTGTATTTTTTTATTGGAAAACCATCATTTGTCTGACTCTATTACGCGCTCGTATTATTCACGGCAAACATATTTTTCAAGCAAAATAAACTTAAACAAATTGCAGGTAATTTACTTCTCATTTTATTTCTATGGTTTTGTTTTTTTTTAGTATGAAACTAACAAGTATTGTACCATTTTACAATCCTGATTAAATGCGCGAACTTTTGATAGCACTTGCCAAGGCACTTCAGTACATTTTTTTTAAAGGAGGGCCTTTCAAAGTCAACAAATTTTGAAAATTTTAAATTCATAGTTTAACAAATAGTCTTAATTCTAGAAAACTTGGGGCAATTGTGTCATTATTTTTGACTGTGGTTCTAGAAATGTTATTTAGGGTTACGGTTCCAAAGTTATAATGAACAAAAATAATAAAAATTTACCACAATAACCGAAAAATGGTTACATTTTGACCAAATTTCTATTTTTTCTTAAATGCCCATAACTTTCGAACTACATGGGATAGATTTTTTTTTATTTTTCTCATGATGGTTACAACCTACCATGTCACCCGGTTTCGGCTTGACGTTGAGTTCTGGGACAAAGTAAAAAATGTATTTGAAATTCGTGTAATGTAATGTAAAACGATGTAAATAACCTTAGAAAAGACAAATTTGGACAGGACCTAGTAAAGGCTTAGTTGGATAATTTCTTATCATTTATTAAGTAGAACCATTTTCCTTAACTTTAAAATGGTTTGACCCTCAGTTAGAAGGGGGCTATAAGCATTATGAAAATAGATTCAGAAGAAGAAAAAAAAACGATGACTGAAGTCGGCTCAAAAATCGATATCATACTGCTTATAAAGTCTGAAATCAATTTTAACCCTTGGTTTTAAAAAAAGTATCGATATAGGTACATCGAGAATCTGGTACTTCTCATATTAGCATTCGTAGTTAGAACATATTTAATTATCATTAACATATAGTAAACTGTAACGGTCTAGTTCCAGAACATGATAACTTCTGGTGCTATCAATTGTCACTACGCGGCTCTACATCTACATTACAAGTATTTTGCAAAAATAATATTTATCTAAGAATCGGACACATGTACCTTAACGTTAAGTAGTCTTCACTTGATTGACATTAAGAGTGGACTCACGTAGCGTAATCACTAATCATTGTTTTAAACAGGTATCTAGTTTACGAACACTTTGATTTTCAATGTAATTTATTTTTTAAATGTAATAGTTAAATATTTAACTAGCTACTGTACTAGTTAACTATACTAGCAAATAGCTGAGCTTTTTGAGGGCTCGCGTTGTTTTTATAACGGATAATAATGTTACAGCGATAACTCTTTGGTTTTCTAACAGATCCATCTGTTTGGATGTATCCAATGAACACAAAATTGTTAATGTTCATTTTTTACTGTTGACAGATATCACATCTAGATATAAAGTTAAATTACTATGTTTAAGCACAAATCTAAAGGCGTGATAGTTCTTCAGTGAAATGTACCACAAAATGCTTAGGTTGTGGGATAGTGTTAGGTCTCGCTTCGCTCTCCCTATTTATATATTACACATATAAAATAGTATTACATTATTCAAGATTTATATTATAATAAGTAAAGTACTTTTGACGAAAAGTCATCAAATAACTTCCGCTCATTTAAAAAATACGGGAAAATAATTACATTATGCTTCGCTTTGCTTCCGGCTGAGTCGTATTACTCTCCATACTCGTGTCTTATAATCAGAATCGAATTTAGCACCTTGGTTTTATTCGACATTAAACACTGTAGTGTTTGCGTTATTAATTATTATAGAAGACTTCTTTTCTATCCGTTCCCGGAGTACTTTTCATTCCCAACGTATGTTATTATCATCAAAATTGTCCGTAAAAGTACATATTATGTACGACCAATTAAAAAATATCACTCGAAATTCACGATTCTTCAAATGCATATAATGAGTGAAAATTGGAACTAGTACCGGTTTGGTTTTAAAGGATATGAAAAATTATAGAACGGTATATATTATAGCATAAGAAAAATAAAATGTGAGTATTCGAAAGGTAAAAAATAATAGTAATATTTAATTAATTTTTAATTGCTTCTATTAACAAGAAGCAAAGGATATCTTTATAGCAATTACACTTCATAAAGATTAGCATCGATATTTTTAGTTGTTCTTACAAAGGAGATGTATGATGATGATTTAATTTTCGCAACGTAATGTTTTATTGTTATTCGTTACGTTAAGTATCGCGTGATTTAGTTCAAATGCCTTTAGTATTTTTATTTAAGTTTTAAAGTGTAAATAACATGAAGTCCGTTTTTTTATTGTCCACGTCCTTTGTCCAAATGAGAAACATTTCTGACTTATAAAATTTTTAAGATTATTAAGAAGTTATTGCATAAGTTGTAAAAATAATTAAAAGTCTCTATCGGCTTTTAAGTGACTAAATACAATTAAAGAAAATGATCCTAACAAAATTTTTACCTATAAACTAAAGAAGCTAGAAACAAAAAACAATAAATGTTTATTCCGAGAAACTAGAAGGCACAATTATAATCCGTGCAGATTTCACGAGTGAAATTACTGAAATACAAAACTTACCAATAAAGACATTTCATTCTTGGGCATCATAGTCACATCTCCAGGCCTGACCCCAGGTCCGCAGTAAGGCAGGCTGGGCCCTCGATTCACTTGTGGTTCGTGTAGAGCTAGTAAGGCGGCGTGGAGCCGAGCTCGAGCAGCGGTAATGCCACCTGCCCCTCGGATAGCGGCCTCCACGACGTGACCGACGTCCTTCTCCCATCTTATTGGCGGTTTTTCTGTGTACTCTCTTTCTCTATAAAAGTTTTTTGGCATTTAATGATAACTTTGTATATAAATTAAATTAAAGTCTTACTTACAGTGATGTAACCGTATTAATTCAAACAATGGTAAATCGCATGTGGCCCCTGATTGAAGGTGACCCCAGTGGTCCACCCACAAGGTGGACCCACTGGTCCCCAAACGATTTTTTTATTTTAAAATATTTTTTCGAAGATAGAGGAGTATTATGGGAGTTTAAAAAGTCGCAAGAAGAAATCTTCTTTTCCGCATACTATTTCCAAATAGGCAATTATTCTTTTGCATCAGGGCCAAAAAAGATTAATTAAACCACTGTTTACTTAGTTACTAGTACAGAATGGAATAGGCAAGATATTTCCAGTATATGTTGCTTAAATTCCAGCTGGCAATTTTCCTCTGCTGAATAAAATATTAGAATAATTATCTTGTATAAAAAATATTACCTCAATTACCTACTAAAAGACAAAAGGTATATTTTTTGGATTAAACATAAAAAATATTCAAAAATAGATAAACCCACTTGAACCCTCCAAGACATGCTCGTATATCCTCTTTCAAGCTCCTCGACAACGTGCACGATGGGCTTCCATCAGAATCCGACGTGCTTTGAGATCCATTCTTTTCCGAATCGGAGAGCCCATGGATCGGCTCTTCGAACTCCTCACTCTTTGGTAAGTTGGGTGACACCCGACCATGACTGCCACCGGCACTGCCGTATCCTGGATGCATACATAATAATTAAGTATTGTTAAAGTAGTGACGTACCAGAGCAAATTTTGCCCTACATATAAAATCGTACTCGATACAATGTAGAATTTTTGAAAATGATTTTTAGGTAAACTTTAGTAATAAAATTTAAAAAGGTACTGTTAGTAACATTACGTATTATTCCAGATTATAAGTTATTAAGTGCCTATCAATGCACTAAATTTCAGCCAAAACCGTTCAGCCGTTTCGACGTGATACCATTATAGGAACTGGATTTTAGAATATTTATCCCTATATTTATCGCTAGATGTTTTGCAATTTATAAAATATGTAAATGATATAACACCATAATAATAATTTTCTGTTCTTCGCAATGGAGTTATTAACGTCACTAGCGTCCGTGTAATAAACGCTATATACTGTTCTTACTTTTCCTAATTGAAGTGCGATCAGAGTACACCAAAGTTATGTTTAATTTTGAAAGAAAATTATAATAATATCATCTAAATATATAAAAGTGAAATTTCACTAACTCATTCATCACCATCATCAAGTATCAAAAACCACTTAAAACAGATGAATTTTGGTAAGGAGTTAGTTTATAGTAAGTAGACATTCAATAAGAACGGATTTCGCGATAAGACCGGATAAGGCCTCTCGCAAGTTTGTATGAAAGTTCTTCATTTTTGTACTACAAACTTTAAATTTAGCACGGAACACTTAAGGATAAACCCGAGCGAAGCGAGGGTGAGTAGAGACTTACCCTCGCTTCGCTCGGCTTATATATAAAACTAGAGAGTTTTATATACATACAATTTCTAAAAGTAAACTGAAAAATTTCAGCTGCGTTAGCAAGGAAAAAAATATATTGTATTTTAAAGTACCGCTTAGTAACACCTCAATAGCGGTCGTGGATACATACATTATCATGGTCTATATTTTTATGATGAAATGTTTTGTCTTAATTAATTACTCACGAAACCTCAGAAGTCTGACTGTTGATCTGGCATGAATTAATCAAAATAGATGATGACGTTACAAAAGGATAATTAATTGTATTTTATCTAGGCTAGCGCTAGGCTAATGCATCATGAAATCGAAGCTTCAATAAAAATTAAAATAAAACAGTAATATAAGTTTCGTTTTTTTTGTGCGGAAATCTAATTATTTTCTAAAACAATAGTTACTTCTTGTAACATCATCTACTTATATATGCCAGTAAAAGTTGCACCATAATCAATTCAGGCGTTCCAAAAATAGCGGTAACCAACAGACAGATAGACATTTAAAATGTAAAAAATAAGTAGTATTAGTGGTATATAAAGAGCTGTTATGTTAATGTAACAGAAATTTCAATTTAATAAAGTTGGAAAAATTCAAGATATATTTGCAGAATAATTTACCATATTTAATTTAATACCTGACGATGTCGACGGGGCTCTGCGAGGCACTCGAGGCGCTTCCACAGATTCCTCCGACGCGTCCTCATCCACAATGATCACTACCTCTTGCTCTTCCTCCTCCGTGTACAGAGGATTTGATCTGGAAATCACACTCTAATTAAACGAGTGAAGGTTGTCACTGACGATTATTAGAATATATGTACTGTTCTTATATAGAATATACTGTGTATCTTAAATGATTTAGTGGTTAGGTACGTATTATAAAATAGTAATTTCGTCGTATGTGTAATTGTATAATTTTTTAAGAGTAACTACAACGCGACGTGTAAGTAGGTACCAAAAAACACATGCAAACTGCACTTCCATTACAAGGAAAAATAGGTAAGTCTGTCGATGTTAGTCATTAAGTTAAAGTACCTACTTAGATATTAAATAAAAAATATAATAATTTCGTTATGAAACTTTTTTTATAAGACAATCTACCTCAAGTTGTTGCAAACGTCAGTAACAGGTGCGTGGAACAATCAAATACCCATAAATGAATCAACATCGCGACAACCGCATGTCCGGCATACATAAGTTTATTTTACAAGCACCTGTCTAATGTTTACACAATTCGCTCTACAATGTGCATTACTTATGATACATTACCTTTTATCACGATCATTCGACGTTTTACGTAAAAACTATAATCAAGTACTAAATCTAGATACGCATGATGCATGCGAAATTGCCTCGGAGTCATTGTCAAGTCGTTGACCTTATAACAGGTTTACAACAAACATTTGGTTATGCTTTTGTAATTTCTGCCTTATTTCTAAGGAATACGACTGATGTGACAGCATTTGGGTGTTTGTACGTAATTTCAAAGTTGGTAATCTTCAATGAATCAGTGAATTCCTATTCTATGTTGAATCGTCCATTGTTTGTACTTTGCAGTGTCCTTTCTCCTTTGTTCGAAGGGTTTGTGAAATTTATGTAATTATGGCATAAATGCCTTAAGTTGCAAAGTAGCTATTAAATAATTTACGCCAGAGGTAACAGTGTTTTGTGTATTTCATCACTTTCTCGGCAATTTGTTCGTAAAATAGTAATTACCACCGTTGGGTTCAGATTCGTTCCCTAAGTGCATTTTAACGATTATAAATTTCTTAAAGTAACAGTCTCAAACAAGAGTAAAAAGTATTCTATATGTTGATCCGTATAGCCAGTTATTATCAAACCAAACATCGAATCTGACAAGTGGTTTTCTCGTGATGCTTTCACAGACAGACAAACATTTCGACTAACTAAGATTTTCCAATAATTATAATTTCCCTAACACTACAGATCTGACTTAGCCTGTGTTTTATTAGGTATGTGTACCTAGTACCTACTGTGTAGAGATTACCCACTATAGCTATTGGATAGAATAAAAAATCATAATACTTGAATGAAATTGAAAATAATAGTACTTAGTAGAGTCGCCTGTACTTCTTGTATAATATTTGTTGGACTCCGTTGTTCGTGGGTTAAGTTATTTCTCAATGCTAAAATGTAAACTCATCTGCAGTTAAATTTCTCTCTGACATAACAATACCTAAGCTTATTTAACAAGACTCGCGTCTAGGCCTACAGAATACCATGACGAACATCTTGTGGTGATGTCGGGTGGGTATCATGACTTGTTATGAAATATCTACTTATGCAATAGAAGAATATCTCAGACTTGACATTTCCTTATTATCAGGATAAACTATTGTGACACTAATATGCGGATATTATGAGATAGACAGCTTAAATAATAATACGTATTCAGCCATTTTTTAACATCCAACTGGTGATGGAATTTTATATACCTTTTGGGCACGGGCCTTACTTCAATTGAGGAGAATCAGGCCATAGTCCACCACGCTGGCCAAGCTTCACATACCTTTCGAGTACTTGCTAGGTTCTCTCAGATATTCAGGTTTTCACGATGTTTTTCTTCACCTTAAATAATGGTACCTATCTATTATCTTGTTTAAATAATCTTTTAAAATTTTAAATGCAACTATCGCACAACATCGTCATCAGCAATCATGGTCATGGATGTCTCTGCCTTATGATTGTTGTTTAGCATTTGAAACGTTGGAAACCAACTATTCGTATCTACGAGTACATAAATAAAGTATCTAAGAATATAGGTTTAATATTCACGTAATTCTACTTTTAGAAGAAATATTGATTGGAAAATGGGTCACAAACCTGAGCACCGGCGGCATGTCATCGAGGGCGCGTAGAGGGTGGGGCGGCGCGGGCGCGGGAGGGACGCACGCGCAGCCTCCCGCCTCGCTCTCGCGGCGCCCTCCACCCTGCAGATAAAAATATCATCAATATAATAATAGTTCCTCACTACTGCTTTTACTTACTTTACTTTACTTATTTAAATATTATAGCTTATAGTATTTTGTCAGAAATATTGTCATTGGACACAATATATTATAAATTCAAAAACTAACTTGTGTGTTTGCATGTCAGTTGGTAATGTTCGTTATTATGGCTGGTAGTATTCAGGCCTCTTTTTATTATCTAACTGCTGGGCACGAGCCTCCCTTTACTTATAGAAGGTGAACTTCATATGTCTTTCCAAAAACTTGGTAGCATCTCTCAGATATGGAGGTTTCCTCACGATGTTTTTCTTCACCGTGAGACAACGCTGATTTGAATTTAACTATTTTTTTATGTAATGTTTTTTTTTATATTTTTATAATATAACATTTTCAACTTTGAGAGGTATTTGAATAAATAGTATTTAAAAATAGCCGCACTCTCGTAATTATCACGATATGAGTTAAGTATCGTATCGTGTAAAGGAACTTCTGCTTACTAATAGTAACTAGTAATGAATGTAAGTTATGCTGATGAGATGGTCGGTTGAACAAAGCATTCCTTGTACATCGCAAGTGTTCATGTTACGAATTATTAATTTTAAATTGATAACATTAACATAATGAAATAATAAAAACAGACATTATACATATTATGTGAGTAGTATAATTCAATCAACAACTGCTTTTGTTGGTATACAGTACATTGAACACATAAAGTTATAACTTATTTTTGAATTTTTTTATTTAAATAGTTATTATTATAGATACAGTAGTTAGAATTAGTATTTAGAATTTCTGTTTGTCAGTATGTGACCACATCACGAGAAAACCACTGCACAGATTTTGATAAAATTTGGTATGATTATATAGCTCTTTATTCGGGTACAGCATTTTTTACTGCTACGGGAATATATCACATGTCTAAAAAATAATAAGTCGTAAAAGGAGGAACCTAAAAATGCACCCAAAACTCAACTCGTTGGAAGGAAAGGTGTCCAATTGGCAATCTGTTCGATACTACCTATTTATTAGATGCCAGTCAGAAATATCACCCCTCGACGCGAGAGCCATGAACATTTACCTACATATGACAATTAATTCTTACATCATTAACCCATTTGTCAGTCGCAGTAGAACAAAGTTAAAGTTTTAACAGTAGTTATTACAGTCATGTTGTCATTGCAGTCAGCCAACAAGCCGCGACGGCCCCATTACGCCGTCACACCATAGTTTAGTAACGCAGCAAACATGTGTTACAGAGTTAACTGAATATAAGTCACTCATTCATGCTTATTCAAGCTTTTTTCTTAGCTTACTAAGTAATAAGCATCTTTAATAACAAACCATTTTAATTTTTCAAGTCGTACCTACCTATCAATAGTTCTAACAACAAATTACAAGTATATATACGGTTTAACGGCATAATTAGCATCAGATGTCTATAATATTGTTTCTTTTATTATTTTGCCTTGGATAATGAAGAAATCAATCAAATATTATCTTTAATGAAAAATTTACGTGTGCTCTAATTTTTCTTTGCGGCTCCGTTCGAGGCGTAGATACAAACTTAATGTGTGCTTAGAACGCAGGCGGAGTCGCGAGAAAAGCTCAGCTCGACAATATAAGTCCTTACACTTCGAAATCTGAAAGTCTCGATGATTTAAGCGTGAAAAGGTGATAGAGCTACCGACATATTTCATCATTAAGTCGTTCTTTAGTATGGAGAGTCTCGACTTAATGGTTCATTAAGTGACTATGAGTGCGGCGGTTAGTACAAAACATTTCAATTAGTTACAGAGAGAGAACTTAATGTCGACATTTTTGTACATTACTCGTACATACATTTTATTTTATTCGCTTACTAGCGACTCACACTCGCTTCGCTCGGGTACATCCCGAAGTACTCCCTTTAGTATATGATTCTTTCTTTATTATTATAACCTTCCGTGAGCCTTAGCTCACAGAAAAAAAATAGCCGATTCGGTCAAGCCATTCTCGAGTATTGCGCTTAGCAACATTCATTTTTATTTATATAGATTTTAACTACAAAATCAATTTCCTGTCATCGATTACTGGAAATTCAAAGAGAAAATCAAATATTTAAAGATATAATGCATATTCCATGTTTGATTAATTAATATATTACGCTAGGTAAATACGTATGTGCAAATGTGGATCATATGTCACGAACATGACATGACCTTGGCAACCAATATGAGGGACTACTATATAAAACCACATATCTATTTACTAGTACAAATGCGTAAGATGTATATAAATGTTTATTTGTTACTGCTTCACGCTGAAAAGGCTCGACTAATTATGATGAAATTTAGTACTTATTTAGTAGTTACTTATTGTTATATAATTAGGTACCGCTTGCTTATGAAGAAGGAAAACATCGTGAAGAAACTTGCATGTCTGATAGAAACTATCAAGTTTTCAAAACACAACTCATACTTCACAACCATGGTGGAATATAGCCTGATCCCCTCGCATTGAAGGACGCTAAAAAGGACAGTACAAATAGATCATGCTACACTACTACGCTACTACTGTAGTAGCAGTGTAGGATGATCTATATCGTAATTGAGTAAAAAGTATTCGTAGAACTTACCTAGCAGAAACTATCTGTTAAACTATTTTCTTACAGTAAGTACCTATTTTTAATTTTTAATACCATCAGATGAGTTTCACTTTCGTACATTACACAGTAGATTACATTCGTTCGTAATTAACATTTAAACTGTTTATATGCTCAAATAATGTAACGTTTTTAGATGTAGATATTATGATACAACAGTTCATACATACTTGTACATACTCAAGTAGTAACAAAAAATTGACTGACCAAAGTCTTATCTCTGACAACGATCATTGCAAAGTAACACCTTTAGCTTAATGCAATTATTTTAATACTTAAATTGATTGAGGGTTATTATGTATTACGAATATCTTTATCGAACTTGTCGAGTGAAAGGTGCATAATCATTGTTTCGTGATAGAGCAATATTTACACTAGTCCTTGTCAGTGGTTATTCTCGCGCTTTTTCGTATTTAGACTTTTTTAACGTCCCACTGCTGGGCATGATCCTTCCTTCACAAGGGGAATCAGGCTATAATCCATCACACTGGCTAAGTGCGGGATGGCAGACTTCACATGTATTTCAAGAACTTGCTAGGTTCTCACAGGCATGCAGGTTTAAGGTTCTGTCTGTCTTCTTGTTCCTAGGCCAAGGAGCGATTCGCTTAGACAAGAGCAGTTTACTTTATATGAAGTAGACGAGAAAAGTCCGCTGAGTGAAATAAATTCTTTTCCCAATATCAAAGCCGCATTTAGGGACTAGCGTCTAATCAAACCAAATTAAATAATGCGAAGCATTCATTGAACTGCGATTGCTTACTTTAAAATTTGTACTTGTATGTACCAGCTTAAAAAGCTTCTCGTTAGCTCTTACACAAACGTAGAGTCGTCGCTTTTTTGTACGACGTTTTCGCATTTACCTATCTTATTACTAGCATTTCGCGCATATTTTACTTGTACTTTAAAGTTTAAACCTTCACCGAAAACCTGCATCCTATGAAATAAGTTTCATGACTATCCGCTTTGTAATTTTTGCAGTTAGAGCGCACAAAATATAAACAACTCTATGTTTATTTAGATATTTTCAAGTAAAACAAGACTTGATACAAATCAATAGAAAACTTCATTAATCATTCATGTAAATTATAAAACAATATCGTCGTGCCTATAGTAAAGGTATTTAAAATCTCTAGCAAAATGTTACACATTCTGAATTAAAAAAAATGAATGAATTAATAATTTCATCAAATGATTGTTTTTTTGTTTGGGAAAAAATAAATCAGACATAATTAAGATTATACTCTGATTCTTTATTTTTTAGACTTTATACTGTACTGGTTCTGTAAAAAAATGTATTTAAAAAGTAATTTATAAACAAACGCACATTATTTTAATATAATGATACTTAAGTGTACATTGTAATGTATTCGAACGATACAATCTTATTTTGTAACATCGCATCAAGATAATATCCACGACTAAGAATATAATCTTATTTAGGCAACAGTCCAAAGATGCACTTAGCTATATTATAATGTAAGTGGTAAACGAATTATCTAATGTACCTAATATAGCACTAATTGAATATTCTCATTAAAATAAAAAGCTAAATTTTGTTTAATATTTTTAGATTTTTTTGTATTAAAGGCACTACAGCAATGGTCCTAGTTAGTTGTTTGTTTGTTTTGTTTTGTTTTTTATTACTAATGCTGTAAATATGTGTCGATATATCGATAAATAAGTAAACGTCTAATGGGTGATAAAAATGCAGTAATTGAGACATACAACGCACTCCCAATTCAACCAGTAAGAAATAAAACTTAGGGATTTTTTATGAATTCACACATATTATACCATACGTTACAGTAAAGGTTTATTTCAGCGGCTCAAAATTTAAATTAAAAAAAACCATTTACAATGTCACATTGACCAACCAACACTGGCCTGTTAAAGGCGTCGCACCAAAAATGCTTACAGAATCAATGTCGACCTTAAATAAAAAAGATAATCTGACATTTTCACATTACAGCACCCATAAACTGTAAACCTTCTTCATTTTAATATTTCAAATACAAGATAACCAAATAAGGAGGACAATGTGACTTGTAGTCGTACAATGTTGTAAAATCGTGACTTATGGTATCGATTTGTCTCGATAAATAAATTGTTGATTCTATGTAAATGCTATTCAGTTTTAAACTATAAAAGTTTTCTGGGTATTTTTATTTTATAGTAGGTACAAATTTCGATTTTTATATTACGATACAAATAATATCTTATTTTTGTGAAATTTGAAGAAAACAGAAGAATCTTAAAAACTAAAATTATAGAATTCTACTCAAAGGAAACATTTTTTTTAAAATATATTATATAATAATTGCATTTTCAAAAGCTTACATTAAACGGTAATCGGATAACTAAAAATACAATAAAATACACCACCACTATTTTATCTAAATAACCAATAGACTCTATAGTAGATATAATATCTCTCGATCAAACATTGTTGCAAAAAAAACTAGGAAATATTAAAATTTATACATATCGACTCTAATTAACACCGTAAGAACAAGGTAGCGTGGAAGAAAAGAATCTTTAAATAATAAAATAATTAAGTTTTATTCCGAGGTAAAATTACTCAAGGGCTCTTTTGCCTTTGCCTATTTCCAATGATGTATAACTCAATGCCTATTTCTGTATAAGATGACATAAAAAGCATATAATATTTTATTCATCGCGACTTATTCGATAAATTCTTGACCCATTTTACTAACATTTCTTATTTTATTGTATATATTTAAAAAATACTAAGACATGGAACCTTGGAGGCCTGCCTTCATATTTCTAAAATCAGATTGTCTTGAATGTGTGCCTTTTACGGCGTATCTACGAAAGATCCAGACATACCTCGTTTGTTTATTTCAAAGTCAAAATTTTTTTATCTCCCCTCCACATTTGTCATTGATTCATTGTAATGCTTAAATAATTCATTTACAATAAATTATTTTTAACAAAAAACAAAAACCGACTTCAAAACTAAACAAATCTAAACTAAAAAGTAGAAAATAATACTTTTAAGAACTTCGTTAATTTAGAAGTCGGTGCCAGCCAGGACGGATAGACTTATCTTGCCTTTGCAAGGAACTTTCGAACGGTATTTTGATTATGTTTACAAATATTATAGATATAGATTAACCGAATACTTATGTGTCTATTTAAGGTTATTTTGCTTTGGCTGGCACCGACTTCTAAATTAACGAAGTTCTTAAAAGTATTATTTTCTACTTTTTAGTTTAGATTTGTTTAGTTTTGAAGTCGGTTTTTGTTTTTTGTTAAAAATAATTTATTTTCAAATTTTTAGCGGAAAGTAGATACTTATTTTGTTTATGTACAAAAAAGAATTTTCCAAATCGGTCCAGCCATCTTCGAGTAATGGGGAACATACTTATATTGAGAACCTCCTCCTTTTTTTAGAGTCGGTTAATAAGAGCCTGAAAGAATTTAACTATCGGTCTATAATTACGTATAATTTTGAAAGAATTTTCTTTTAACTCCTAACCGTTGAGGAGTTGTACCTTCCATCATTAGCTCAACCACAGGAGATGATGATTATCAGACGCAAATACTTGAACAGCTTTAGAAAATATATGAAAAACGTAATACTTAAGTGCCTATAAAATTTGAGAGATGTCTTCGATTTCCCTGGGATCCCATCATCAGATCGTGACTTGGTGACTATGGGACCAACTAGAAACTATACCCTTTCAAACAAAAAAAGAATTTTCCAAATCGGTCCAGCCATCGTCGAGTAATCGGGGAACATACATAGAAAAAAAAAAAAAAGTCCCCGACGAATTGATAACCTCCTCCTTTTTTTGAAGTCGGTTAAAAATTTATTCACTGCCTGGCGAGCGTCCTTGGTTCACTCGAGTTTTCAGATTTTCTCGCAACTAATTAAAGTATAATAAAATCTGAAAACAAAGACATTCCTGTCTCAGGCATAGTCTACTATGCCCTCGGTGTATTTATAGGTTTTTTTTCCGATATGTCATTAAATCACTTTTCTGAGTCGAATCCGTACATAATTTACTTTGGAAAATCATATTGTAATAGTCATTATTACCGATACAGTGGCCGAAATTATTGTTTTTTGAATTTTTGTCTGTCTGACTGTCTGCGACAGTATAACTTGCGAACAACTGGCCAAATTTTTAAGTATGATAATAGCTTACCCGGGTCTACACAAAGGAGTACTCTATTCATTTAAACTGTTAAATATTAGCATTATTATAAAACATAAGACATGACATAAGTTATGTACCTACTGAATGTAATAAGGTTCGCTTGAATGGTTGAATCGCGAAAGTGGAACGAATAAACAAACTTACTTTCACATTTACAAAATTAATTGAAATTGAGGTTACAAAAGATGACATGACCTAGTGGTTAATTGTTAAACCCCCCACCCTTTTTCCGTTTCCCCTTTTTTTAATTGAATAAATTAACAATTTATTACTAATCAGGCTTTATTACTAATCAGGAGTCATTGTAAATGAAACTACATAACTATCTTTTGGATATGATGGCGGTTTTATTTTATATTTTTATTTTTGAGGTGTTGGAGTCCTAAAATAAACCTGCGACAAAATTCGAAAAGATTTACGTAAATCTAATACAGTAGCCATTGTGTAATAATATTAGCGAAGATAATTGTTTACATAGTTTTTGTTTACAGTAGTTTGCGAGTAAAATGGTACATCCAATTATATATTCTATCAGATCTAACAATCACGGGACTTGACCCCAATCACCTCGAGGTTTAGACGTATTGTGACTTATTAGAATACATATTACGAAATTAATTTGAAGAATTAATATGTAATTTGTGATTTAAATCACATTAATTAAGACACCTCATTGGAGTTTAATCATTAAATGTTCTGCATCCAAGGTTTTGAAGATGAGACGCTGAAGTAAACAAATGGTAATATATGGGTCACTGTATATTTTAAGTACCGATGTGTGTTTTTAGAAGGAAGAATGTCCGTTATATCATACTTAAGGCATAGGAGGTAAGTAATACTTCAGATTTTACTCTATTTTCTGATATTGTACTTAACGAAGCAATTTTATTTTTCTGTTTATTTGAACACTCTAATCTCTTATGACTGGTACTTTAGTCACAAGAAATATGTAAAAATAATTTCTAAATTTCTTGAAGTTGCAGATTTATAAAAAAATATTTAGATATTTAAATTTTATCTATATCTTAAAAATTGCACACTTCAAGGAACTTATATTACGAAATAATTGAGTGAATGGGGGTTTTATTGCAAGATACCAGGTAATAAATCAAATATACTCGTATTAAGAGGGCAGTCAGTGCATGTTATTAAAAAAAATAAACGTAAACATATTTTTTTTCTACACTAATTAAACCTACAACCTCTAAATATTAATATTTTATTTTAATTTCTAAAACTATATTTCTAAGAAAAACAAATAATGTTAAGTGTGTGTTATCTTATAACTTAGTCCACAAGGCAACTTGAGTTATTTTATAATTTCGCTATAAAACCGCATCATCATCGGAAGTGGGGGTCAAAGCAATATGATGTTTCGTAACTTACAAATGGCAACATCAGATAGGAATAAATTATTAAATTGAAGATGTAATTTTGATAAAAAATTAAATTACGTTAAACGTGTCTAACGATGATTGACATTTCTGATAATCGAATAAGGTCAATGAAGATTTTTTATATATTTAAGTATATAAAAATAGACAAAGACTAAATAGTTCAGTAGTCAATACCTTTACTTCTCTGTTTGACAATTTTTTTTATTATAATTTTTTCTCAAGGTTATTTGGAAACAGTTTTGTGATGTATACTTATAATAGGTATATATAATCACTACATAGTATAAAACAAAGTCGCTTCCTGCTGTCTGTCTGTCCCCATCACCATGTACCTATGCTTAGATCTTTGAAACTACGCAACGGATTTTGATGCGGTTTTCTTTAATAGATACAGTGATTCAAGAGGAAGGTTTAAATGTATAATACACTAGCGGATTTCACGCTAAATCTAGGGACCTTTTGACAATTATTAAAAATGATTTCTAGAACATGTGTAAATAAATATTTTCCCAAGGGTTCCGTGCCACAATACTTTAAATTTGTGTTTAGAAACAATAACATACTCTACTATTTTATTAAAAGTAGTACACTTTATTAACACTTTACTTGTACGAGTATGTCTAAGAAAAGCTCATAAGCTTTCCAATCTGCGTTTACTCAAAAGCATAAAGATAATCGTATCATAAATAAATCTAAAATGTAAATATACACGTAGCCAGGTCTAATTGGCATCTCAGAAGGAAATGTTGTAAAGTGGTTCCGGGTTCCATTCCAATTTCCAAACGATAAACGTTACGAGTTGTCACCACCAATGTGTATTTTTAAGGAGAATAACTTTTATTTTTATTAAACAAATCATACGTAAAAATGTGTAAAGAAAAATTGCTCTTTCATTTGTTAGTATTTTTAAATAGTACAATTGGAATTTAATATGCTTTTATATGCAAATATATTTTTAAATTGATTTTTTAATTGTGTCAATGAAACATGGACCGGGATATATGGGATAAATGGGATTTCGATAATAATACCGCTCCGTTCTTGTGAAAAACAATAGGAAAACTCCCACAAAAGTATTAACAACTGCTAATAGAAGAATATAAATAGTAGTACAAGTTCTAGTATATTTTATATAGGTATTTTAGATTTCTTACAGATATTTTATAAATTAAAAAAAGAGCATTTAATTCTAAATACAATTCAATATAAGTTATACTTTATACGATTTTTGATCGACTTAAAAAAACGAAGTAATAGTGTCTTGGAGATGGCTTACAACTAAAAAATAATTAAAAATATTATCAACACAACTTTGCTATCAAAAAGACACTTATAAAGCTACTAACCAGGTGCTAACTATTCTAGTCTACTTATTTAAATATAATGAAGTGTTAAATTGTTCTAAATTATGAAAAATAAAAGAAAATGGAATCTACTAGTAAAATGACCTTTCATAGCTTTTAGAGCTCAACGTAATTCTGTCACAATCAGATTTATTAGCGCTTAAATTATCTTTAATTTGTAGTTGTCTTGGTCTCTGTTGTAATCCTATTTTTATGGTGTAATTACATGAAATAAGTATCTTATTTTGAATCGGAATGTCGTTCATAAATTATTATTGTTAGTTCTATATTTAAATGCGAATATTGATCTAAAACACAAGCGTTTTTTTAATACTTTCATAACTAGCATGTTTATTATAAGGCAGAAGATTTTTTAAACATTTTTATGGATAATACAAATTTAAATAATTTAACAGCAGTGTAAGCCCAGTGGTAACGCGCTCGCTTGGGAAACCGAGTGTAGCGGTTTGAAATACCGGGTCCCGCACCTCTGATATTTGTACGAATCATTTTCAACACGATTACCACTTTTCTTAAAACAATCGAAAATATAGTGAGGAAATATGTATGACTGAGAGAACCTAGCAAGTTTTCGAAAGACATGTGAAATTTGCCAACCCGCACTTAACCAGCGAGGACTATGGCCTGATTTCCTTCGCATTAAAAGGATATCTCGCTCGTGCCTAGGATAAGAAAACGAAAATTAACAATTAAAATTAAAAATTAACCTCTTTAAAGAAATGAAGTGATAAAAGAATTAATCAACCATTCAAATCAGGAATCCTTAAAATATTTCAGAAAAAGAAATATATTTTTGTATTAAAAGAAAATACTTGATCAAAAATATATTATTATCTTAACCCGGATGAGATAACAAAGGTAAGTGATAACATACTTTATGTCATAACTTCACATTACAAACAAAAAGGGGAAAGTGTACAAGCAAGCTGACCGCAACTCGAAAGATGGCATTATGCGTTAAATTCTATTCTTAAAAATAATGCGAAGATCAAAATTGAGTTTTCTTTACATTAAATGTCTAATATACGATAAGTTTTTTTTATAATGTTTAAGCAAATTGAAATTATTTTAGTAAGAAATTTTAAATATATTTAGTTATATCTAAAACGAATCATACGATAATGTTTCATCATTCGTTGAATTTGGCACTATATACGTTTTCATATGCATGTAATAACAGAAAATGTTGAAAATATTACATTGCCCCATGATAAAAAACCGTTTAAGAACATGTAAAATTAAAGATGAAGATTTTAATATAAAGCTGTAACTGATGTTGCACACGTAATCTCTAAGAATATACTATATCAGAGCAAAAATTCGCAAACCAATTATTGACACGAATGTACAAGATTCCAATATTCCGCATAAGGCCATCCAATGACGCAATTGCTTTTCTCTTATATTGGATAACCGACATTGAGACCGACTGACCGCGTTCCACACACCCTACTAGCCTAAAATAACTCATTTGTTATGTTATTGGAAAAAGTATCTTTCTTGTCAAGGTCAAACTTAAAGTTATAATCGAAAATTATGGTGGTACAACTACTGTTCATAGATTTCCTAATGGTAAACGTAATACTACGTTCGATTCCCATACAAGGCAAATTTATGGTTATGGTTGGTTGGCTACTAATAATACTACTACTATAGAAAATAAAAATAACTAAGCACTAGCACAAGCACCTAAAAAAAACTACTGAATTCAGATTTTCTTGAAAACAATGTTTTATCTTTTGCCAAATTAAAAATATAGCCGTTTACAATTCGTAAGTTCTTTATTATAATATCAATATTTTTAGTACAAGTTTAGTTAAAAAGAAATTGAAATTCTATAATTTAAGTCCTCAAGTCTTGCAGACTGCAATTTCAACTAAACTTTAACTTCCTTAATAATAAAATCAAACTACACCAAGCTTTAAAATTAATTTTTCATTTTATAGAAGCCATTTTACTAAAGAACGCAGTATTTTAGCATTTTAACGTATAACTTGATGAGCAAGAGCAAGCTAGGGTTATGAAATTCGACCTCATTACCGAATACGTCACTTATCAGCACCACATATTTTTATTCAAGCTGGTTTTAAAACATGTCTAAAAAAGTATAATTTTATTTTCAAGCAATTTTGGTTTTTATTTGTGAAGAGGTCATAGACTCAACCTCAAGTTTATAAGCTTAATATAATTTACGGTTTTTATAGCAAGTTGTGAAAATCACTAATTTTTCATCAAAAAGAGATAACCTGGATATAAATAATCCAGCTTATAAGTCGGGACGAATCAGAATTAAAAAAAATTAAGATCGGATAAGCATTTACTACGTATATTACTTACTGAGTTCATCCCGGACCAGAATCGTGACACGGGAGTTATTTGTTGAATAAAAATAAGTGCACTTGTGTACATTCAGACACAACGTGCATCCCCTATTTCTTTTACTCTCAAAGTTCGATACTCCGACACGACCGGTGAGAGTTAAGGCTCTTAGGGGCACGGGGGTGAAACACCATCTTAACACAAAACTCAGTAATTTAGCCTGACCCGGGACTCGAACCCAGGATCTCCGGATATAGCAATAAGCATTGAAATACTTACCTTAGAGCTATCTAAGCTCTAATGTAACAAAAAACGAGCTTAAATATTAATAGTACCATGAAAATCGTTATATACTTTGGATTAATAATTATATATTATATCAAGAGGATCAAGAGGACGAAAAAGTTGATATGGACTAGGCTGAAATTGTATGTCAAATCATTGACTAGCTATCGCCCACGACTTTATCTCAAATAGTTTATGTAGAGTTATTCAGCTCTTAAGAGCTACAGCGTGTTCATTAATCTTATATACTTATAAATAAAGCAAAGTTTTTCGTCGCGTTATAGTCTAGAATTTCGGTATCAAATTGAAATAAAAAAATCTTGCATTTAATAACGTATTTTGTTGAGGAGACTTACACGATACTCAAAGAACTTTGCGAAAAAATCTTATTAAGGTTCAAACTCATGGTCGATTTGTAGCTCGGGAGTGACGACTACTTTCAAATTAGAACCCATCAAGCGAATAATCTACACATACTTCAGAGCATGTCAATTAATAGACAAACACTCAAAAATACGACAAGTGCGAGTTTGACACGCGCAACAAGGTTACCGTAGCACCAAACATTTGTATTAGGTTAAAAAGGTAAACAAAATATTTATGTATACAATTCATTTGTTTTATTTCTTTAATTAATATCATAAATAAGTAACACGTTTACTTTACGGTCACTAAAGTAGTAAAATATCACAAATTACTCAAAATACCTTTTTTTTGGTTTGGTTAGGTTTTAGAAGTTGATGTAATTTTTTTCATAATTTACCCATCTTAGTATAAGTTTATGACATTGGTAGCCCAGCACTAACGACGATCTAATATTTTCATGTGCGAATCCTTTCTAATATTATTACCAGCCAGGTAAGATTACCTGTATGTCTGAGAGAACCTAACAAGTTTTCGACATGAGTGTAGTCCACCAACTTGCACTGGGCCAGCTTGGACTGGTGGTCTATGGCTTAATCCGCCTCGTTTTGGAGGAAGGCCAGTGCCAAGCAATGGGACAGAAAAAGGGCTAAGTAAATACAAGTAAATGTTTACATGAAATAAGCGCTTTTCTTTTTAAGGACAACTTCAGAAAGCTTTTGAAACACCTGCATCCACTCTATTTTTCAACCTGAATTCAATTATAGAATGTCAAGTATCTCTTTTGAAATCATTTCCTTTTAACCAAGGCGCGTATCTTTGTTTCAATTGTTTTATAGTAACACAAGGCCATATAGACAAAAGGACACGACGAAACTCTATTTTGAGTTTGTTTTTGCTTTTAGTCAACAGAACCCCAAAAATATAACCTTCTAAAATGGAAACACAATATCCGTTCCCAACTTGGTAATTATAATTCTCGTTAAACATGTAGGTATAGCTGCATTTGATATCAATGACACAGCATCCTTTATTAAAACATTATCTCTCACTATCTAAATGCAAGTATTCACATCTGAAGCTTTGAGCGACGAAATATTGCTCAAGCTGCAGGAAATGCGGCAGACAAGTAATTCAGCAAAATCCGTCACGTCCGATGTCAATAAATCACAATTATTGGTAAATGTTGACTTCAATTAATTCCATTGATTGAAAAAACAAATTATTTTTAAGAAAAAAACAAAAACCGACTTCCAAACTTAATAAATCTAAACTAAAAAGTAGAAAATAATACTTTTAAGGACTTTGTTAATTTTGGAGTCGGTGCCAGCCAGGTATTTTGATTATGTTTACAAATTGATAGATTAATCGAATATGTATCTATTCAGGGTTATTTTGCTTTGGCTGGCACCGACTTCAAAATTAACAAAGTCCTTAAAAGTATTATTTTCTACTTTTTAGTTTAGATTTATTAAGTTTGGAAGTCGGTTTTTGTTTTTTTTGTTAAAAATAATTTTTTTTTAAATTTTTAGCGGAAAGTAGATACGTATTGTGTTAATGACTATAAAAATTTACCTTCTATTATGAGGTACACCTAATAGCCTGAAAGTATACAACTATCGGTCCATAATTGCGTATTATATTGAAAGAATTTTCTTTAAACTGCTAACCGTTGAGGAGTTGTACCTTCCATCATCAGCTACGATATGTGACTCAAATATCCATATAGCCTATAAAAGATTCGGCCGAGCATCGTTAATTTGCTCCTAAGAATTGAAGAGTTCCGATACTTTGTCATGGATCCCATCATCAGAACCTTACCAACCTCTCATCAAACTACCCTTGAAGTTATTCCATTAAAAAACGAATCATCGAAATCGGTTGGCGTGATATTGAGTTACTCCTCCATTTGTCGCGCAAATGCTTAATGCAAATTTAAGACTTTTATAGTTTTCTAATGGATGCCATTGTCAGAACTGGAAAATATTAAAATGGGACCACATGGGAAGCACTACCTTTCAAATAAAAAAAGAATCATCAAAATCGGTTCACCCAGTTCAAAGTTATGAGCTAACAAACATAAAAAAACAAAAAAAATACAGACGAATTGATAACCTCCTCTTTTTGGAAGTCGGTTGAAAAGGTCCTTAAATATAAATACAAAATCCTTATCAATAATGTTCTTCTAATTATTATTAGCTAACTTAACGAATAGATACAAACATAAAACATTCATCCGTATATGCAATGATTTACCTTTCTTGTAGTTAAATCGAAGATAAAGTTATCTATCTATTAGTATCCTATAGCCAGTATTAACATTGTTGTTTGTAAATTATTCTGTGAGTATTCAATAAATACAAATATTTACCCTGAACAGAAATCAAACTCTCAACCTTTCACATACTAGGCGAAGACAGTCAGATGCATAACCCTAACATGAAACCCTAAATATTACGATATTTAATACTGAGCATATCGTCTATCGGCTAAGAACTGCCTTCAATACGAGGGGGATCAGGCTATAACCCACCACGCTGGCCAAGTGCGGGTTGGCGGACTACACATGTCCTTCAAAAACTTGCCAGGTTCTTTCAGACATGCACAATGCACATGGATTAGGTAAAATCTG
Organism: Boloria euphrosyne; assembly: GCA_951802675.2. Classification (NCBI taxonomy): domain Eukaryota; kingdom Metazoa; phylum Arthropoda; class Insecta; order Lepidoptera; family Nymphalidae; genus Boloria; species Boloria euphrosyne. The sequence continues at coordinate 2,617,477 of OX637887.1, read as the reverse complement.
AAACATAGTTTTATTTTAAATGTCAAATATTCATTCCTTCATTCATCACGCGTAAATCTAAGAAAGTATTATTTTAAAGTTTAACTTCTTAACTTTATCAAGAAACATCTAAAAATTGTATAATTCATTTCAAATATTTAAAGTAATACCCGTAGGTTAGATTACTTAATATCGGTATCATATGACGATCCGGTATTTGATCCATGAACTCGATCTTTGTGGAAATCAGCTCAATCAAACGTTACACGATTTATATAACAAGGTAATACGATTAACTAGCTATTGATATTCCTGTCATTCGACGCCGAAATTGATCTAACTGTAATGTAACTTTGGCTTACTTGACCTGCACTGTATATTTTGTCCTTAACCTTTTTAACCAACTTTGAAAAAGTAGGACGTTCTCAATTCGGTTCTATTTTTTTATTTTCTTTTACATTTGTTACCGATTTATAGAGATGAAATAATAAATTAAGAGAAGCTAATGCTGTGGATTCATAAGAGAAAAGTCATTGTGTTTAAAATGCGATGTGGCTGTTTGTTTTTGTACTCGTAGTTAATATAATATGTACCTACAATATTTTTTAGTAAGCTTCAAGTTGGGAGCTTTAGCAAGCTATATATTAAAGAAGTAATAAGTGCCACAAATTATTTACTTTTTTTTAAAGTTAGTTTCTGCTTCTACGATGACATCTTGTTATATCTAAGACCCCTTGTTATATCCACAAATCTATTTTATTTTTAATAAATTTAAAAGAACCAGTACGCGAATACTTATGCATTTTCGACCTTCGTCCATAGTTTCGCAAGATGCCTAAACTCGATACTTATCGGCTTTACCGTATTTGGTGAGCAGTGGATAAATCAATTGTTATTAATCCCTTACAAAGTTGCTTTCGAGCATGGTACAAGTAGTGACGAACATATCTGATTATTAACTGATGTCCTTCAGCTTGTCTGCCTGTACGTAAATCAAACTCTTTTTGTTTTAAATACATATCCATTGTTTAAAAATGGTAACGGGCTTACTTTTGTAACCCTGAGAATCCGAGTGATTCAAATCCCGGGTTCATTTCTAACATGATCACCACTGTGTTATGGTCTGGGTGGTGTAGTGGCTAGCATGTACGGTCGTATGGACCATGGCCAGGACCTCTCGATGTATATTGAGAAGTCCTGGGTTCAAGTCCCGGGTCGGGCCAAGTTTAATTATTGAGTCTTTCGGCTTAGTAAGTCTCAGTAATAGCCCGGAGTTGGGAAGTTGGCGGTGTGTCACCCCCCCGTGCCTCGGAGAGCACGAAAAGCCGTCGGTTCTCACTGGTCGTGTCGAGCATTCGTCCCACCAGGGTATGGGAGTGATAGGAACAGAGAGTGCACTTGTGTCTGCGCGTACACTTGTGGACTATAATATCTCCTGCGTAGTTGGCTAGTGTCAATGGGATTGGCCGCCATGGCCGCAATCGGTCGGAGAACTTTATGGTTCAAAAATATATTACGTTACGTTACGAAACTTGCATGCCCGGAAAAAACCTAGCAAGTTTTGGAAATTCTGCACTTGAGCGGCGTGGCGGCCATTGGCCTGATCCCTTTTGCTTTGAAGAAACGTCCATCCAGCAGTTAGATTTACAAAAGGGCTGATACATAAATTTGCTTCTTATCAAAAATGTCAATGTAAGGATACTTTTGAAATTATTTATTCAATAATAAACAATTCATAGAATATTTTTTTATTCCTTAAGTTTCACTGCAACTGGATCACCAGCTTTTTGGCTGATCGGAGCATCAAGGTCGTTGTCGACGGTGCTTGCTCTGATCCTAAATTTGTCAATGCTGGTGTACCACAAGGCTGTGTACTGTCTCCTACTCTGTTCCTTCTGCATATCAATGACATGTTGCAAATCAGCAACATTCATTGCTATGCAGACGATAGCACTGTGGATGCCCTGTACACTGGCCGCGCTAATATTTCTCGGGAATACGTCAACGAGTGCCGGAACAAACTTGTGTCTGAAGTCGAATCTTTGTTAACCAAAGTCTCGGATTGGGGTCGATGAAATTTAGTCCAATTTAACCCCAAAAAGACACAAGTTTGCACGTTAACCGCTAAAACAATGCCGTTTGTCGTAACTCCTCAATTTGAGGACACTCCCCTGTCTGCCACAGCCAGTATCGGAATACTTGGCGTCGACATTTCGAGCAAAGTCCAGTTCCGTGGTCAATTGGAAGGTAAGGCCAAATTGGCCTCAAAGAGGCTTGGTGTGCTCAGTAAGGCGAGACAGTACTTCACGTCTGGCCAGCGTCTTAACCTCTATAAGGCGCAAATTCGGCCGCACATGGAGTACTGGGGGCGTACCATGAACTATTTAAATACATTCTTATTTCAAGACTGTTTTATTTCAAGTTTACAATAAACTTACTTTAATTTGTACCATGAGCTTTAAAAAGCAAGATTGTTTTATAACTGCTTAGTGATGCGACTGAACGACTGATTTTTCTATTTCCTCCAATATTATTTTTAACAAAAAAACAAAAACCGACTTCCAAACTAAATAAATCTAAACTAAAAAGTAGAAAATAATACTTTTAAGGACTTTGTTAATTTTGGAGTCGGTGCCAGCCAGGTATTTTGATTATGTTTACAAATTGATAAATTAATCGAATATGTATCTAATTTAGGGTTATTTTGCTTTGGCTGGCACCGACTTCAAAATTAACAAAGTCCTTAAAAGTATTATTTTCTACTTTTTAGTTTAGATTTATTTAGTTTTGAAGTCGGTTTTTGTTTTTTTTTTTGTTAAAAATAATTTATTTTTAAATTTTTAGCGGGAAGTAGATACGTATTGTGTTAATGACTATAAAAGTTTACCTTCTATTATGAGGTAAACCTAATAGCCTGAAAGTATATAACTATCGGTCCATAATTGCGTATTATATTGAAAGAATTTTCTTTAAACTGCTAACCGTTGAGGTGTTGTACCTTCCATCATCAGTTACGATACGTGAGTCAAATATTCATATAGCCTATAAAAGATTCGGCCGAGCATCGTTAATTTGCTCCTAAGAATTGAAGAGTTCCGATACTTTGTCATGGATCCCATCATCAGAACCTTACCAAACTCTCATCAAACTACCCTTGAAATATATCCTTTCCATTAAAAAAAGAATCATCGAAATCGGTTGGCGTGATATTGAGTTATTCATCCATTTGTCGCGCAAATGCTTAATGCAAATATTAGACTTTTATGGTTTTCTCATGGATGCCATTTTCAGAACTAGAAAATATTAAAATGGGACCACATGGGAAGCACTACCTTTCGAATAAAAAAAGAATCATCAAAATCGGTTCACCCAGTTCAAAGTTATCAGCTAACAAACATAAAAAAAAAATACAGACGAATTGATAACCTCCTCCTTTTGGAAGTCGGTTGAAAAGAAAAGAAATAGCGCTATATATATTGTATAGCGTTATCTTCGTCACACGATAGTTGTTCATCATTGAGATTAGGGCTTATGAAGTAAGAAATTTAAGCATAAATTTAATGTATTTTTGCCGAATTTCCGGTTTATTCAGACACTGAGTAATCTGTGCGATGAATGAGGACACCGTCTGCTGAGCAACATGCAGGCCATCATTAATGCCTATAGTATGCTGGTATGATCCAGTGGCATAAAATGACAGTGCAATTAATACCTTAAAAAGTACATATCGGAAAATGTTGACGTTTAGGCAATTAATTGTAAAATATTTAAGATCGTATTATTTATGTAGTCCTTGTGTGTTATTTGTAGTATAAAAAAGAGTGTTAAACATAGTCTCTATAGACAAATCTATAGATTTTTTAGGGACTTTCATAAGTGGCCTAAGCTCATCACACAATTTAAGCGCTAAGTCTTTGTTTAGACGATAACGATTAACAAATTCCGCTTCATCAAGAATAATAAATGGATTGTAATTTTTAGTACCACACAGCGCCTCTTTCGGAAAGCTCGGTTTTAATAAAATTGAAAATTTCATAATATTCATTAGCCACCTATAAATAAATGAGACAATAACTATAGACATATAGTAAAATTACAATATTTATGGGCATATTTATCTTTTATTTAATAGAGTTACTTACTTTATTGAACACAATAATTATGTTTTATGTAATTATTTTACAAAATTATATTATATCCGTCTTGTATTCGTAAATTTTATAAGATTCCTAAATATGACATAAAAGTAAAAATGCTATTTGTCAAAATTCACCTCATGGTACGAATTGAATAAATGATATTAACATTTTCTTAATGAAGTATTATATTTAAAATCAAAATAGAACTAGAAATATATTTAGCAGTTTTGGTGTCGTGACGTCACAAAACGGCTAAAAAAGTAAGAATGTTAATAACCTTGCTATAAGGACGTCATGGTACGAAAAGCCAAAGTAAGATTATAGTATTCATGCTATAAGAGTTCATGGTAGGCCCCCTGTTCTCATCTCTGGGCGGGAGCTCCCCAGTACCAGCTACTTCCATTTGACCGCATCCAACGTAGGGCGGTTCGACTTATAGACGATCAAGCTCTTTCCGATCGGCTTGATACTTTAGCTCTGCGTAGAGATGTTGGATCACTCTGCATCTTCTACCGCATTTATCACGGGGAGTGTTCTGAGGAATTGTTCGAACTGATCCCGGCCGCAGAATTTCATCATCGGACATCGCGCCAAAACCGTAAATTCCATCCACACCACCTCGATGTCCAGCGTTCCACAACAGTGCGATTTCTTAGGCATTTTCTGCCTCGCACAATCACTCTTTGGAACCAGCTGTCGCCGGCGGTCTTTCCGAACCGTTACGACCTGGCAACCTTCAAGAAGAGAGCGTATTCTTTCTTGAAAGGCCGGCAACGCATTTGCAAGCCCTATGGTGTTGCAGATGTCCATGGGCGGCGGTAATCACTTACCATCAGGTTTGCCTCCTGCCCGTTTGCCCCCTTTGTCCCATAAAAAAAACCCTTATTGAACGAGCATTCTCATAACATTTGTATTCCATACAAACTCTATTTCCCGGAAAAATTATTTCCGTGACATAGACTTTTATTTTTCAATATGGGACAATCCCAATGCGTCACTAAGTCGCTAGTAGTCTAAAATGTATCAACCATGACTATTTTTACTAATCAGCCCCAATTATATCGCTTTTAGAGGTTATAAACTAACGATTGAAAACCTTAATATTGACCATGGGTATAGTATAACATTTATGTTAAATATATGATTTTAGCACGTAACTAGTAGCTTTTATGACGACACGATTGGCTCAGTTGGTAGTGAGACTAGTGACCCTACTTTCTGCGTTAGCGATCGCGAGTTCGAGTTCTGTTGGGGGCATTCATTTGTTGAGCACGGATGTTTTTACAGTCATGGCTGTTTATATTTATAATATGTATCTATTTTAAGTTATAAATTATTTGTAGTATAATATCAACTACCTGGTATCCGTAACATAAGCCACGTAGCTTACCAGTTACCACGGAACTAGATGGTACTGTGTGTAACAATGTCCCAAAATATTTATTTATTTTACACAAAAATATTGATAATATTTAAAGTTTATTATACTAAAAATTGTTCCGCTATTAGCTGTGCAGCTCTGACAGTGAAGATGTAATAATTATGCACTCTAACAAACGCATTTTAATATCAGTCAAATTTAGTTTGTGCAAACATTTAAATGTGATTTCAATAATGAGAAGCATTAGTTATGCACGAGACGAAGGACCTCGGCGTAGGATTACGGTAATACTGACCCATGTATTATTAATGCGATAATTTGCAGAACAGATACTGTAATATTTCACGCTTAACCCTGTAATCGGTAATTCACGATTATTCCTGTAAAATTATTATCAATTTATGAGTAACATCAATGATGTCACTCATAAATAGGTTTTTTTGTTTGTATTTTTTTAATGGCAACCAAATGTGAACATGTCATCAGCCCATTTTAGCGTCCCACTGCTGGGCACGGGCCTCCCTCAATACGACGGGGATCAGGCCATAGTCCACCGCGCTGGCCTAGTGCGTGTTGGTGGTCTTCACATGCCTTTCGAACATAGAAAATGAAAAACATATGCATATTTAGTGCAGAATCTGTAGGTAAGTAGATTCGCAACAAAAAGACTTGGAAATTGCAGGTAAGGGTACGTATTAATTAAAGTGTGATTTTCAAACTGTAAGCAAACGTCTTCAGAAATCTAGATAGAGTAGAAAGAAGAAAGTATAAGTATGATACACGTCGAATTATCAAAAAAGAAAAATAATTCAAGATAAAGAAGAACTTGAAGGGCGTAACGCTTCATCTGTTATTTACAATCTTAGATGAAGTCAAAAGTCTAATGATCCTATCACTAAAATTTATGAAGAGAATGATGAGAATCAAAGAAACAATGGAGATTACGTATGCAATGATTTCCTCTTCCACTTGCCTAAAACTATTTTTTTTGTATATATACTTATAGACTCTCTCCAAATTAGATATTTTATAAATAATTTGACTATTTAATACACGATAAACAGTTCCAAATTATATTATGCCAAAAGCATTTATAAGTTGAAGTAATGTTATATTGATTTCTCTATCCTAATTTTGACTGGACGAAGGCAGAAATCTTTTGTCCAGGTAGGTAGATAAATGTATTAATTAGATAAAAAATAAATAATGTTTTGTATATTTCATATTTATTATAGAGCTAATGAAGAGTTTCTGAAAAGTTGTAGAATAAAAAAAAAAATAAAAGACAAAAAAGTACCTATAAACTAGAAATCATAGTTATACCATCATCTAAACTGTATGTAGCTTCATTTTGATTAATATGAAAGCTATTTGTTCTAAGAGTTTATTAGTCGGTAGAGTTTACATTTTAGAACTCTACAAAGTTTTGGTATAGTGTTGTATCAGTTAAATAATTTAAAATTTCATTAATTTCATTTAAAAAAAATAATAGAGCATGAGAATATTCAAGGAAACTACCACAATTTTCGAATATTACTACTATCATAACATAGTTCAAAAATATTGAAATAAATAATGTCTTATAATCATTTTAACCCACTACTGTATTACGCAAAATTTTTTGTACTTACTTTTCGACAGATGATGCTTCAGTATCAATCACTACACAAAACACTCACATGGCACTTGATCACAAATAAAACACACTGCGTTCTGATCATATTTATTAAAAAAAATAAAAAAATCACAGCTCTTGTGTATTCACACGAAATAATTTTGATTAGGAAGTATAAATATTTCCAATCGCATCCAAGGAATTAAAAAAAAAAAATTGGCGGGAAAGTTTATAATAAATATTTTTTATCTGTAAAGTATTCGAAAAATTAAATTATCGTTAAATAATATAATAATTAATGCAAAATGTTTCGTGTTTCGTGTATAAATAACTAAGTTTTTAAAGTGTGTCATGCGGGTCAAACCGGGCGTTGCGTAACGCGTGTTCGCGGTGCAAGTGAGGTACAGAAACTGAAAGTGGTTCCCGACGTTACCCCACTCTGTCCACAGTTAGGTAATAGCGAATTACCATAAATCCTATTTTCATATAATATGCATACGGATGTGCCGTTAATTTTATTTAAATATATCTTTTGACATGTAAAATTTTTAAAAACAATGTTAATTCTTTGAAACTAAATATGCCTTGTTTCGTAACTAAGAAATTTAATTACTTATAAACTTTATTCTGCGTGCTCCATTATAATTATGATTTATTGGATAAGCAATCCAATTTTAGCTAAATTATTTCCTCCTTTTGTTTTGAGAAAGGAAATGAAGTTATCTTATATGTTTGTTATCGAACTCCTCCGAAATGGCTTGACTGATTTGTATGAACTTTTTTGTGCATATTTGGTAGGTCTGAGAATAAGTCGTAGGCTAATTTTTATTGCCCTAGATAATAAGGGCCCCTCTCCAGATTTTTTTATTTTTATTTTAAGACCATATTTTTTATTTTTTTTTATGAAAAGGCATCAAAAATACTTAATTATACTAAAACCATAATTTTCATCTCTCTACCACGATTAGAACGCGGGCGAAGCCGCGAGAATGGCTATAATTATAGTAAAATATATAAATATTGACGTTCTCAATTATTAGTACATAGTAAAAATAAGTCGCTTTCCGCCGTTTAGATCTTTTAATGGACGTTTTTAATGCGGTACTCTGTCTAAAACATGTCTATTGATGAAAACATCAATAGACATGTTTTAGACAGAGTAAACATTTCTCAGAGATGAAATATTTTTCCGCAGTAAAAAGTATCTCATATTACTTCAATAACCAGCTATCATCATACCTAATTTCATCAAAATCTATTTAATCTATTATTGGTGAGCTCGTGATGCGGTGCTGCAGACAGGCAGAGAGACAGACAGATAGACAGCAGACAAAACATCTAAATACAGCCTCTATATTGATAATAATCACTATTAGAATAAGATATTTAAAAGAATAGGTATATAATGATCAGATTCAAAAAAGGTTAAAAACAGTTAACTTTTAAACACACTGCTATTATATTTTGATCTTGTTGACGTAGTCTTAAGTTCGATGTAAGGAAAAGTTACGAATTCGGAACTAATTCGTAGCTATTGTTTAGTGATGTAACATTACTTAATATGTTATTTTACCTAAATATAATAGTGTTGTTCGTAATTTCAATGGTCGTTTGTCTCGGTGTTCGTAAAAAAGCAATTGCCAAATATTGAATTACAATACGTATTGGTGAAGTATTAACATTTTCAACTTTGAAATTGGTTGAGATTGTTTCATTCAAGGCAGATAATTTAAAAAAAGACACGAGTACATCATGTGTTAGAACTTACATACGAATGGCTAATAATTAAAGCAGTATATTAATAGGTAATTATATTATAAAGCAAAGGAAATAAAATCGCACGAAGCGAGGGAATTCTGCTTGTCCGAATATAATAATATTATAGATAGTCTGTGAGTTGTCAATTATTTACGCTGTAACGACTAACGACTCAAAGCCAATACCAATCAGTGGTAACGCGTCTATTTGGGTAACCGAGTGATGCGGGTTCAAATACGGGTCTCGTACTCAGATATTTTCATGTGCGAATCCTATAATGATTACCACTTACCATCTTATGGTGAAGGAAAAAAGCCCATTACTGGCGAATATTTGACAGAATTAACCTGAGGAAACCTGCATATCTGAGAGAACCTAGCAAGTTTTCGTCAGACATGTGAAGTCCGCCAACCCGCAATTGGCCAGCGCGGTGGACTACGGCCTCATCCCCTTCGTATTGAAGGGAGGCCTGTGCCCAGACAGGAGACGCGAAACAAGTAGTATATTAAAGTATAGAATACATATATTTTTGCATTTGCTTATGCAATTATTATCATTCACTATAAACTGGGTATAAGTTAAGTTACAATTTATATTTTAAAACCTACTGTCTATGTTATAAGATCCACCATACACTATGTTTGATCAATTAAATCCATCACAAGAATTAAAATGTTTACGTAATCTCGGAACAACGCGCGTCGGATGTTCATTTATATTCATTATTCTCTTCATTGTTTTAGTTCTTCGCACGGAAGTTGAGTCTTGACGAATAATTAGCTGTGGCTTATCGATGACATTCTTTTTTAACTACCTAAGTACCTAACTATGAGTAGTTGTATGCGCAGTACTAACAGTTTAAAAATCGTTGTATACATACCATCGAACTAAAACGTTAGAAAGGCCATACAGTACTCCGATTGCTCTAAATTGTGTTCACATTGAAAGGAGTGAGAGCACACTATTCGAACAAGTCGACTAGTAGACGCGGACAGTTGTGCATTTTTGTAAAAAAAGGTCAGAAAATGCCGTTTTGTGCATTCAAAATGTGTACTAGTTTTAGTTCGGTGATACATACATTCATTCAGTACCTATACTGAAGAGCCTAAAAATACTTTTAACTTGCTATGGTAGAAGAATAATTCTAAAAGGCCCGTTTAACTTTTTACTGCTAGAAAATAGCTAATTCCTGAAAAAAAGTAACTAATTGATAATGTGTGCCTAGAGACGAACCCGAGCGCTGCGAGGGTGTTGGTATATAAACATCAAGAAACAAGCTTTTCACAGACTTCCAAAAAGGAGGAGGTTCGCAATTCGTCTGTATTTTCGACTTCAAAATTAACTAAGTTCTTAAAAGTATTATTTTCTACTTTTAGTTTAGATTTGTTAAGTTTGGAAGTCGGTTTTTGTTTTTTTTTTGTTAAAAATAATAGTAGTCATCCTTTTCTTCGTAACCAATAACCATGCATACAAAAAAGGTAGGTATACAAAAATATATAGGTACATTGGTAGGTACGTATTCTGATGACACGTTTGGCTCACTTTGTAGTGGTCCTACTTGCTGTGCTAGTGGTCGTGGGTACAGGGTTCGAATGTCGTTAAGGGCGTTTGTAAGTATTACGAATAGTAATCCAGTCATGAGTGTTTATATTTGTAAGATTTAAAGTTAAATAGGTATGTGTAGTGTATCAACTATTTATTTTCCATAACACAAGCCTCGTAGCTTACCATGAAACTAGATGGTGCTGTGTTAATTTCCCGACGTAATTATTTAATAACGATAAATCGATACCTGCTTGTAAAAAAAGTTACAAAATTATCTGTGTAGGACGTAGGTATCTAGGAATTTTTCGTCATGATTTTTATAGTTATTTACTTTTTTTAAATAATTATAAAATATATTTCTTTATTTTAGTAAATATCTAAGGCAAGAACCCACACCCCCTTGCATCCCGGCGCAAATACTCACAGATAATAAAATGGACACACGCCTATGTAAAGCAATTGTTATATGAAAAAAAAAACATTTTTAACACACACACTCAAACGAAATGCTGTAAATAACCTATTTAAGAATAGGTAATCATTAAAATTTCTTTAATAAAACAATATACAAAGTGCTTGGCTTCACTTTCTGTCAATGCTGTTATACAAGCCTTCAAAATATTTGCATTTACTTATTATGCGTTTAAATTATAGTCTCGTAAAGTGTCTCGATGCTTTCCAGTCGCCAGCGTCGTGCCAATAGTACACGGAAACGAATACTTGATTTAAGTCGTCTCTCTGACTTGTTTCTAAATAATGTTTTTCTCATGATATAATAGGGATGAATATCATACTCCTTACTTTTCTTAGATTATACTCCCTACTTTTCTTAGACAATCTTTTAAAATAGCCCTAAAAAATAATAGGGTATCAATGAATATGATGGCATCTGACAGCCGGATGTGATATCTCAGATCATTAAGATTTAAGAATTATTTAAATAATATTTACTCTATATTACCGGCCAATCTTCTTCGTGTCTTCTCCATTCTACGTGACATTAAACACGAGAATTGAAGAAGAATGAGAGTTATTTAACGCAGTGTTAAGTTAATGAGCTACCATTATAACTACACAAAATATTAATATATGCTGCATGTTCTAAAGATTACTAAGTTTTCTAGATCCCATTTGTCAAAACCCCCAAAGATCTTCACTTGTTTTTTTGGTGTAATAAAAGTTTAAGTAATAAAAAAACATATTTAATTCATATGTTTATTTGAATTTGATTTGGACAAAAAATAAACACTATTTATTTGTTCAAGATAAATAATCTTATTTACATCAATATCCATTATTCTTACATCACATTCCATTTCTAGATGTAACATTATAACTATGCTATATACATACATACATACATATTTCGCTACAATCCTACTTAATAGTAATAGCGTTTAAACATTATTTCGAAAGTTTGGCGTATTAGGCAGCGGGTGAAGAAATGTAAGAAAAAGAATTAAACATCATCTACATAATAATTAATATTAGTAATTCTTTGCTAAAGCCTTTCATGTATCAAATTTTTATAGAACATTGAGATTCTATAAGTTCTTTAAAAAGAAAAAAAATACACAGATTATAATTGTTATAGATATAATCTCGCAAGTTACGCTGATATCCATAAAAACATAAGCTTAATATGTAATAATATGCAATTTCGTACGAATTACGGAGTGGAACGGACACTCAACCTCAAAAATGTTATAAGCTTTTTTGTAACACATACGAATACCTATGTTTGTCACATTGTAAAGCTGAGAAAGACTACTATGAAATTATTCTACCGTCTACGTGACATTGGCGATAATCTGTGCTCAACTGACACGCTTTAGAGAGATTGACTTTGAAATATCTTTTTTAACCGATCTCCATCTCTAATGTATCTTCTCCATTTTACAAGACATTGGCGAAGTAAACTGAGCCCAAATGACACGCCTATAAGCCACAGAACAAAGAACATAAAAGACTTTGAAATTATTAATTTAATTTAAAACTGTTCGATATTCTAATTTCAATTTACATAACATAATAAATATTATTTTTTTAATTCCAAGGAGACAAGATGAGATATATTAAGACTGCAGTCTTCACTAGCATAGCTAACATCTAAAGCGTGATAAAACTTAATTTTATATTACATTTGTTTACAAAAAAAAAAACGTTTATTAATTTAAAATACAATAAAACAATATTTTTGGTTTTGTTCGCGGGTTATTTTGATTATTGGTTCCCGACGTAATGCTTGTAAACAATCAAGGTCATGTCCATATAAATCCGCGAAAATATTCGAAACGATAGTTTTATTTAAAATTTCAAATACTCGCGTAAATCTGAGAAAGTATTATTAAATTGAAATAAAATTCTCGATCATATTATAATACTGCGTTTAACAGCGGTTTAATGATACACTTGAGTTCCTGAATGTACGATAAGATTACACCAACCAAGCGTTTCCGCTTGGAAATTGTGGTCTCATGGGAACAGCTCGTCATTTCCTTCTAGTATTTTTTGAGTATTTCTTTATAGTACTTAGATTATTCATTAAAAGAGCATTAAAAGAAATAAAACAAAGTAATTTAATAATAACATAGTTTTTTAACCACCTTGCAAAGTATATAACTTGATGCATTTAAATTAGTAATTTGAATACTTTGCATAAAAATTTCGTTCATATAATATTGAAAAATATGCAAATTGCATGTAATAAACGTTTAGTTTTTTTTTTTTTTTTTTTTTTATGGGACAAAGGGGGCAAACGGGCAGGAGGCTCACCTGATGGTAAGTGATCACCTCCGCCCATGGACATCTGCAACACCACAGGGCTTGCAGATGCGTTGCCGGCCTTTCAGGAAAGGGAGGGAGGGAGGAGGGAGAAGGACGGGAGGAGGGATGGGGAGTGGGCCTCCCGGACTCTCACTTACCGGACGAAACGCGACAGCATAGCTGCCACTTCACGCCGGTCTCCTGTGAGAGAGTGGTACTATACGGGGCGTGCCGGCCCATTCGGCTGCTATCCGAAGGTAACAAGCATGGCACTACCACTTGAAGTTCATTTATATATTCTTTTATATATGAAACAAACGTAATAATTACAATATTTAAATCGTAGTCCGATTTGTGCGTATTATATAATACTTATTCTAGTCTAATTATATAATAAAGTTACGATTTATAAAAATATTTTCTACATGGCATAGAGAAATTATACCGCTGCTTGATTATTAAAAAAATACATTTTGTCGATGGTTTTTTGTAACAGTATTAAGTAAGAATATATCAATTCCATTTGCTAAATTATTTATTTATAATTATTAGAAGTAAAGGTATTTCGTAAAATATAGGGAACTATTCCACATACATAATTTTTTTCCACAAAAAATATCTATTTTCCATTAATTTCAAAAACCATTGAAATAATAAGTCATTTCAACGAAACTCTTATTAACTTATTTCAGCTTTAGCAATCATAGCTTAGAAATATCATTTCCTCATACTTTATTACTATTATGTATACCCTTATTTAATATAAACACCATCACGTTTACACTTTACATGATATTATTGCTTACGATTGTACAGACAGGTACAGTGGAATAAGTACACCAAAGTATCAAAGCCTATGGAAAATGTAGTCGGCCAACGGACGTGACAGCCAGCCCGAGCTGCCATACACTCGCTTGGGACATTAGTGTATGGCAGCTTGGGCTGTCACGTCCGTTGGCCGACTATAATATGTATCATAGGCCTTGAAAGTATTCGATGGCAAAGAGCTATATTTACACAAAATGTATTACTAGGCGAAACCTTTTAACTTGAACTTTACAATATTTTAAATTTCTAATTAAAAAATATGGCAACAATTTATTTAAAGTGCAAAATTATTATTCCTTTTCTTTAGTAAATAACGCTATCAAGATTATTTCGCAGACTTATTTTGATTTTTGGTTCAAGACGTTTCGAATGCTTTAACAGCAATCATTGGAGTCTCTTCCGATGTCAAATATTCGCGTAAACCTATGAAAGTATTATATTATTTGCTAATTTTTAAATATAATCTGTGCAAAATATATTCAAAACAAAGCCTCGTTACCGGACGGTAGTATAATTAAACGGTACTGTATAAAAATTGACGATCTTTGTTCCGGCCATGGCGTATTAAAGTAGTGGTTATGAAACCATCACTTTCGTTTTTAATACGGTTCTATTATTTGGCGAATACAACACTTGAGTTACGTCAGTATTATTCATAAGCGATTTAAAGGTCTTGTAGAACTATAGTGGCATAAGTCGAATTTATTGGGCCTTGTGTTTGAGAGTTAGTATGTCTTCTATGAATTTAATTAATATTTAACAGTAAAATGTTTCAAACTAACTTCTCCAAATATGAAAATATATTTACTCAACGATTTTTTTTACAAAATTTACTTTGTCATCTATTCAATGATATTCAATTTTTTGTGCGTACTGTAAAAGTTTGCAAATCGCAATAATAATTAAAGCAAGCCTCTCATAGTTCTGGATAATTCTTGTATTTTGAATGCTTAAAATTCATTACACATGAAAAAACTTGGCTCGGTAGGACATGATCATTTTGTCACATAATTCTGAATTAAATTTCATACTAAAATGAAATCTATGAAAGACATATAAACTGACAATTTTTTATTTAACTCAAAAAGTTTTTTCTCATATAATTAACATATATTTTTCCTAAAGATTATTGAATATCCACAGAATAATCAATAACCAAGTTAAAGTTAAAAAAAAACAATATTTGGTTAAAAATAATTTTATACATATAATAAATAAATTTTAAAAATATAATGACTAGTTCATACGATTTTATACATTAAATATAGCACAATAAAAAAAACATTACCTTAATTTAAAAAAAATATATATACACAAATATAAAAAAAATAAACATCTCTATGGTACAAACAGCCTCAACTTGTGTTTAAGACAAAGAAATTAATTACGCTACGAGAGCAATTAAATGTATACAGTTCTCCGATATCTCCCTTATAATTCGAAAATCATCAAATTTCAATTGATTTAGTGTTTCTTTTTAGAACATTATATTTTACATTACCATAATATTAATGAGATAAAAATGATATGAAGTAATAGTGAAATAGTTTTTTAATTCCCAATATGCGACTGCATTTTATATTGTAATAATGACATACATGAAAATGTAATAATGATATAATAGCCTTGTAATATTGATATTACAATGATGATGTAATATTTAATTAATTATGTTTAATACATAAAATAATGTTAATACCATTGATATACTAGGAAAAAAGGTGTAGATAAGTCATACGCGCTCAAAAAGTGGCACACTAAAACTAGGCTATTGGCCACGCGTCAACGCGTTGACGACGCACTGTCGAGAATTATATTTGTCTCTTTTTCACTGGCGATACTTGAATCATGCCATCCTATTTTGACGACTAATCGTAAGGTAGTGTGTTATTGCAATATTTTTAGTTATTCTGTATTCATGTGTGCGTTAGTGTGCCGTTTTTGAAGATAGAATGTCGTTTAGGTAACGTATCTACACCTTTTTACTTATAATATCATTGGTTAATACTATTTAATATTTCTGGCATATTGGACAAAACTTGAGTGGATATGAAAATTCTGAGCAACTATTGCAGTACATAAACAACTATTATTACCCATATATTAAATATTATTACAATGTTCAAAGTTAACCCTTAACCTAACTACGTCTACGAAATTATCACATTTTATTCGCTTCTATTTAGCGTCTAATAATAAATATTCGATTTGAGCCTTCGATATTATTTGCGATCGGAACACATACTAACCCTGTGTTCGACCAAAAGGGTTCCGTTGAAGAGGAACTTTTATTGTTGGTGTTGCCAGGTTTGGCGAAAGTTTTTTTAAAGCAAACTATACGCTTCTACTCAGCTTGTATTATTGTATTTGAATAAGTCAGAATAAGACACGATGTCACTGCCATTGAAGTTATTACTTTTAAATTGCTATAATAAGTGTTTCTAGTAGCATTGAAATTTATTTTTAGAAAAATAAGAATCTAACAACACCACTACCAAAGATAGTACACAACAATTCGTTCAATGAACAAATTAATTCGTAAATTGAATAACAATTCAAAATAACTTCCTTCGTTTAATCAACGTATAGACAATGTAGAAAATCGATAAATGAATAATATCGATATAAAGAACATTTTAAGGAAGTTCTAATCAATAGTAAAACTATTTCTATTGTCAGTCAAATTATTTATGCGCAAGTCTACAAAACGTCATAACTAGGAAAAAAAATAAAGTGACATAATATAAAATAATATCATTAACATTATAAAATATATATAAATATAAAGTAATTTAAGTCAAACTGAACACTTTGAAAAACAAGTAGTTATTGTGCATATTTCATCCCTGAAGTTCCACCAACATGTCTGTTGTCTAACCCACGTCACATAAGTTGACCCAAGATGGTATTTCTAAATATAATTAAAATAACCCAATAGAGGAACTTTAATAGAATAATTTGAGTTGATTGAAAATGACTGCCATTTTGAATCAACTTAAATGATATAAAAAAACGTTGACGAAATAAGTTTAGGGTCGACGGTCAACCTTGTAGGTCTTTTTCTAGTTGCTTATTCATTTTACCCTTAAGACTTCAATGCCTCTCGTAATTGTATCGTCGACTCGATATCACTTTTCCTATTTTTGAAGAAAAAAAGTAGATTAGTATGTATACATAATATATTAACTAACATTATATATATAAGGACTTTACATTGATCAAGTAGATCCAGAGGTCTAGTTTATTAAATAAAAAATAAAGAGAACAGAATTTGCAAACTAAAACGAATCAGAAGGCAATTGCTAAAATACTTGGATCACTTAGGTTTTGGAACACGTACTTGTAGTATAAAATCCTACGAATAAATGTACTGTCCCCGTGGAACTGGTTTTTACTTTTCACTAGCGTCGAGCTCGAAGCGAAGCGAGTACTGATTGATAATACAGCATATACCTGGATGAACAAAAAGGCTAGGTTATAAGCGAGTAGTTATAATATAACTTACCGTCTGCCATATAAGACATGTCCTCACTTGCCGTGCTTCCCGCCGCGCTCGCTGTTCACGCTGTGCACGCCGTGCATGGCGAGGAAGGCGTGCAGGTCGCGCGGCACCTGCTCGGGCACGTAGCTGGCGCCGCGCCGCGCCAGCGCCGCCGCCGCCAGGCAGCGCAGCCGCGGGCTCAGCGCGGACCGCACCAGCGCCTCCGCTGGGCCTGGCGGGTGGAGTGCAAATTATACTATCTAATCGAATTCTTTAATGGCTTTATTAAATTTTAGTTTAGACACAGAGAATCAGAAGGAAATAGTATGAGGGAGAGTGAGGGGGTGAGCGACAGTGAAGGAGTAAAATTGAGAGAGAAATAGAAAGAGAGAGAGAGAGAGACAAAAGATAGAGAGAGGGAAAGATAAAGTTTTGAGAGTATTATTGTGCGTGACCATGGTTGCTAAATAATACCTAAAGAAATTGTTACATCATGCTATTTTTGACATTATTTACGAATATTTTTTCGTTTTAATTGATAAGATCCTATGCAAAATTAAGTATATCATCTTCAAGAATCGATTATTTTCTTGATATCATTTTTTTTTGCAGCTCTTTTTAAGCACAGTTTGACGGATTGGCTTAACACGAAAACCTTGCATGCAGGTTTCTTCTCGATATTTCCATCGCATAACCCAAGTCATATTCACGTTGTATATCAGCCTACATGAGAATATCAGATAGAATAAAACCAATAGCTACCTCCGATGGCAGCAACGAGGGGCGTGATGCCGTCCGCGTCCACCGCGTCCACGTGCGCGCCGCGCGACAGCAGCTCGCACACGCACCCGCACACTGCTTCACGTGATGATTCACGCTCATCTATGTAGAAAAATAATATACTTGAGAAATTATTGATACGAATTTCCACCTCCCTTTTCACTCGATTTAGGGCATGATTTCCGAGATAAAAAGTTTTCTTTGGTCTTTCCAGGGTCATAAACGATATTCACACAAAATGTTAGGATATTTAGTTTATCTGTTACAAACAAGAATACTTTCTTTCTTTTATAATATTAGTACAGTGATTTATATATAAATAATTAGCAGACGTGTTTTTTTTTTTTATATATGTTTTTACTTCATACCTTTTAGTGATAATTAAACAGTGTTATATATTTTTGTAATTAACTCAAAAAGTTCTATACGATGGTTATATACGTAATCGAATTTTCAAATTATTTTTTTTATTTTTTTACTGAATTGAATGTTTTTTTTAAATTTTGCACTAGCCTATGTTACCCGGAGTAACACAAGGATTCTAACTATACTACAGTACTATTACATCGAAATCGGTTTAGGCGTTTAAAAGTTATGGTGGAATAAAGAAACTCATAAATATACATACATGAACATAAACCCTGAAAACATAACACTCCTTTTTTGGGCAGTCGCGAAAAATGAAATAATATTTATTATTGAGCACTCTTGAAAGACGAACGATTTCATCAACGTTTTTAAACCACCCGAATTTCAATTTAATTGAAGAAAAATAAAACATAGAAAATTTGCCTGAAAAAATTTGAAAATCTGATTGAGCCAGTCGCAAGTAATAGTAGTAATAAAGAAATACCTGGTATGAGTTGATATGAAATCAAAGCGACGTGGAGGGGAGTGCGGCGCGTGTCGTCCGCCGCGTCCACCTCCGCGCCGCACTCCAGCAGCAACCGCGTCGTCCTCAGACATGGAAACCTGGACACATATTCATATTACAGTGTAAACTCTATATAACGACACTTAAGGGACCGTGTATTGTCGTTGTCG
Organism: Boloria euphrosyne; assembly: GCA_951802675.2. Classification (NCBI taxonomy): domain Eukaryota; kingdom Metazoa; phylum Arthropoda; class Insecta; order Lepidoptera; family Nymphalidae; genus Boloria; species Boloria euphrosyne. Next base: position 2,598,161 of record OX637887.1, on the reverse strand, counting down.
TTGAATAGAGAGAAGAAAAATCTGTATAAAAATAAAAATCTGAAAAAGAAAATGCTTGTTTCAGACTAGTGTTAATAATAATAATAATGTTCTCCGACCGATTCCGGCCATGGCGGCCAATCTCATTGAGACTGGCCACCTACGCAGGAGATATTATAGTGCACAAGTGTACGCGCAGACACAAGTGCACTCTCTATTCCTATCACTCTCATACTCCGGTGGGACGACTACTCGACACGACCAGTGAGAGCTAAGGCGCATAGGACCGACGGCTTTACGTGCTCTCCGAGGCACGGGAGTGAACCACCACCAACTTCCCAACTCCGGGCTGTTACTGAGGTTAACGAAACAGAAAGATTCAATAACCAAACTTGGCCCAACCCGGGACTCGAACCCTTTCGGTGTGCGACCGTACCCAGGACCTCTCAGTGTGTGACCGTACATGCTAGCCACTACACCACCGAGGCACTAGTGTTAGTAATTACATGCATAAAAACAATTGTTATTAAAACGCCATTGCGTATAGTTTGTTATTTTCGTCTGACGTCTTTTGCTGCACCAGTAATTTTGATGTATTTTTTTACTTATTTTGTTCATATCTTGCGATATTGAGGCATTTTGGTGATAAAAAAAGTACTTTGCTCATAATTTTGCTGCTTCCAGAGCTTCTTTAATGCACGGCGGAAGTTTTACTAATTTTGACAAGTTTAAAAGTACTAATAATTATTATTTTGTTGTATTGTATTGTATTGTAATGTAATGTAATGCTAAATAGAGTGTATCATTGTATAGAAAACAAGCTAAACCAACCAAAGCAAAGTGATTTTAACGCTTTAGAGAGTTTGTCGTTAAATCGAGTTACGTTACATGGAGTTTACACTGTATATACAAAATTCTGTGTGTTTATAAACTTAAAGGACTTTTAGAATAGTCGTTTTGATAGCAGACTATTGAGTCAAAGTACTAACGACAAATAATAAAATAATACGAATGTAGCGCTACGGGGGGTTTTCATGGCTGTAATTGTTATTTATAGGTTAAATCTATATACTGATATAAAACGTATTTTTTATGTTCGTTACATTTTCGTACTATAACAAATTTGGAAACAATTTAGTATACAAATTGAGTTGATAATACTTTCTTAGGTTAACGCGAATTTTTTTTCTTAATCTCCGAAAAAGAACGCGAATATTTAACAGTTATAAATGAAATAAATGAAACTATCTTTTCGGATTTCGTCGCGGATTTATTTTGATTTTCGGTTTCAGAGTTTCAAATGCTGTACAGTAATCATAAGTCACGTTTATACACTTGTTACAGACAGTAGAGTCTATCCAAAATTTTCAAAAAAAAATGGCACGAAAGTACCTTATAAAGTAACTTATTGAAGTGAAAGTTCTTATGCGACTTCCAACAAGGTTGCGTTAAACGTTTAACGCAACCTTGATGGAAGTCGCATAGGAATTATAGGGGTTTTCAGTCTCGGAAATCTAAAGCTTTAGATTAGTATAAAATATAAACGAGTACCAGTACAAGTACCAGGTTCTCAGAGACGGGGAAGAGTTAGCGCCACCACCCCTCAGACGGTCAAGATGCGCAAGTCGGGGATCTCGCCCACCGCAAGTCGGTGATTTTTAATGTGACGTTATGTGTAGCAAAAATATAACAATTATTTTTGAGGTGAAATTACAATATCATTAGTATTTATACAATGTACTTTGTACGCACGCCCTTTTAATTTTTTTTAATTCTAATCATTTTAATATTGCCATACTTAAAATGTATATGAAATATAGGTATATATCAGATACTAAATACTGACTGGCACACATCGCTGGTGTGGAAGTCGTCGACGGGTGTGCGGCGGTCCACGGCCAGGTGCAGCAGCGTCTGCCCCGAGCGCAGGCGCGCGTTGCGCAACCGGAATATGGCGCGCCGCACCGTGCTCGATGTCTCCTGTTCCATATAATATTAACGAATGATTAATGAATGAATGAATAAATGAATGAATGAATAAATATGTTGGGATGAATGTTGAAACTTCAACATACAGCATCATCTAGTTCCATGGTAAGCTACGAGGCTTGTGTTTTGGATAACATTAATTTAAGATACCTTATAAATATAAACATTAATGACTGACGAAACGAGAGCTAGCGGGACTTGAAACCCCGATCGCTGACATCGTAAGTAAAGTCATTAAAATTGAGTTAATAATACTTTCTTAAGTTAAGTACTACTTTGTGTAGAGCGCTGTTTTTTTTACTGGCTCATCATGAGAGGGCCTCTCTCCCGTGCCAGGTTATCGTTACCTTCTGGGACATCTTGTATATTAAGAATAAAGTAAAAGTGTGTTATTTCTTTATTTGTCCTTCTTTCATGACGAAAAAAGAAAGACGGATTGGCGTGATTTTTTGTGTGGAGATAAGATATAAGTAATTTATTAACAGATTGAGAAACAGCATTTATAGTACAGATAAAAAATACAAAATACTTTCTACATTAGCCAATAATGTTTCCACTTATAAGTAAACATGAGTGAAAATACATATCATAAGTTGAGTTAAGTGCACATATTATATCAAGGATGATCGAGCATGCTTAATGTTTTTAGAAAATATGTCAATTTGATTATAGTTTGTAATACTGGCATGTTCTACCCTTAGCAATATAAAAGGTGTCTTTAGAACGGGCACTAAAAGTTGGGCATCTGAAATTAACATTACTACATTAGAAGATGGTCGGAATCAATTTATGTTATGCGATATTTTATAAAGAATAATTTGGTCTCTGTTCAATTTACCAACTAAATGTAATAAAATAGGCTAATATTTATCTTTATCGTCCCATATACATAGAACTAATATATAAAAATCTCGTGTCACAGTGTTTGTTGACCTCCTCTGAAAAGACTAGACAGATTCGACCGATCCTTCAACCATCAATCCCTATTTTAATAGTGGTTAGAACGCGAGTGTAGCCGCGGGTATTGCTAATATAAGAATATATTTTACTTACTTCATCGTTACCAGCGTTTTCTAGAAGTCTCCCCGCAACAGCCACCAAATATAAAGCTGTCCGTACGTTACTTTCATATTCTTCCTGAAATACATATCACTGATATAATCATCAACATATTATGTCGTATTATTTTCATAAAAAGCGAGAAACCATTGTATGTAAAATCTCTAATTTGAATGATCTTATGCAATTAAGTACTTCGTATTAGAATTAATTTGTATATATTTTTTTTATTTTACGAAAAAATGGTTAAGACCACATTATAGTGACAAAATGTATGGAACATACGGAGTTAGAGCACCGACGAACTATAATATTTTATTTGTTCAGTTTTCACTAAGGCGTTTCGTGTAATCTAGTTTTGACTAGTTAAAACGCGTTGTAACTGAGAACGGCTTTTAACTGTAACATATATACGCCTATATATAGAAGGTAGTGGTAGCCCAGCGGTAACGCGTCGCTTGTATAACCGAGTGATGCGGGTTCAAATCCGGGTCTCGCACCTCTGATATTTTCATGTGCGAATCATTTCTATCATGATTACCACTTGTCTTACGGTGAAGGAAAACATCGTGAGGAAACCTGCATGTCTGAGAAAACCTAGCAAGTTTTCGTAAGACGTGTGAAGTCCGCCAACACGCACTAGGCCAGCGCGGTGGACTATGGCCTGATCCCCCTCGTACTAAGGGAGGCCCGTGCCCAGCAGTGGGACGTTAAAAAGGGCTGATGATGATATACGCCTACGAAAGTTACCGGCCTAAAACACCTTTTTTTTTATATTATATGGTAAAATTGGAATAAATCTCACAGCCAAAGCTTCTGGATCGTGGTTAACCTGCGGTTTTTCTAGCCTTTTCGTGCCTCGCGTCAATTCCTCAGCGCATGCTTCCAATACATAACAAACCTATGGAAAAACGATTTTTAATACATTTTTGACAAATTCAATAAATTAAAAAAAAAAACAGTAAATATAAAAAAAGTGAACTCTCACTTATATTTTTTAATAAAAATTTTGTTTTTACCTGTGACAGTGGCAATTCTATTCCAATGTGTATCATCTGTGAGAAAACTTGTGCAAATCTGAGTAGGTCCTTTACAACTGACACCTGAAAAATATTTTATTTTCGTTGATATGACATTTTACTGGATGTTATAATATTGCTTATTACTTAGGGATTCTGAATCTTATTTCATTTTTAGATTTAAGTGAATATATTTTGACATTTCGAATAAATATATATTACAAGTTAGTTTTCGTTAACTATTTCAATTTTTGACCCTCGACGCTTTGAATGTTAAAGCAATACGTGTCAAAAAATAAAGAAGTCTAAATATCATGATCATCAATTTCAAATGAAATCCCAAAGCAAACTTGTTATTGTGATGGTGCAGCGCCAGGCATGGACAAAGTGCATTTTTTAACTCCTTAATTACACAATTTCTCTACGGATTTGAATTAAAGTTTGTACACAGGTGGTTTATAATCTGTGGTAATATACCACAGCGAAATTAAGAAACAAAGCTTCCCTAATTTTGGTACCATAGACTGTAGATTCAGGATCTGCCTCCAAACTCCTCAGAGTCGAGAAATTACTCTAAGCGTGTGTCACTCAAATAAAATACCCAGTTTTTGTGTCAGTCTCAGACGTCAGACATAGTTCTAAGCAAGCCTCATCCAAAACAATACCTGATATTGGTGTCAGTTTCAGACGCCAGGCATAGCTCTAAGCGAGTGTCACGCAAAACAAACCTGATTCTGGTGTCGTAGAAACAGCGTGACTCCACAGTGTCTCAGACGCCAGACAAAAGCTCCAAAGGTTTTTTGAAATGAAGCGTCTTATGCGACTTCCAACAAGGTTGCGTTAGACGTTTAACGCAACCATGGAGGGGGGTATGAAAGCAGTGTTCGTTAAACGTACATGTAAATCAAGTACCAGGCACTCAGAGATGGGGAAGAGTTAGCGCCACCACCCCTCAGACGGTC